>QXEO01000270.1:1233400-2466801 GCA_007115705.1 Dactylis glomerata
TATGTGTAATATGTAGTATTTGCTTTTGCAGCTTGAATAAGTGAGTGTAGTTACTCACAAGACAATAAACTATGTAACATTACGTTGTTTTTCCCATGTATATACATGGTATATGTTTGGTGTGATTTGGTGATGTTTTATTTGGATTTTTATTGTGTGACTAACACTGTGCATCAAGTTGAGCTCAGAAAGCATGAGCATGGTGTAACTATGAGTTTCGCTTAATGTAACAGGGTTAGGGGATAGAATGGCGACAGTAGTTGGTGAAGAATCTGAACAACAGAGGATGGAGACTGAAGCTAAGGCTAAGGAGGCAGTCGATGCAGCGGCAAGGGAACCATTACCACCACCACCACCATTTCTCACGCAGCAGGATTTTGCCCAATACATGAGGACGGCGGATGAAAGGCAGTGTATGCTTATTGAATGTCAGATAAAGATGGTGCATGATGTGATGGACCGCAATCGTGAAGTTCAGAATGATGGAGTACATGGAGTCTCGCTGGCAGACTTTCTAAATACAAGACCACTCCCATTTGCATCAGCACCGGAGCCAATGGACACTAAAGACTGGCTGTTGGACACCGAGAGGAAGCTCAACACCATAAGTTGCAATGACAGTGAGAAGCTCAGGTATGCCACACATCTGTTATGTGGACCCGCAGCAGCATGGTGGGACAATATTGTGGCTATACATCCTCCAGGAAGGGTATTCACCTGGGAGGAATTTCAGATAAAGTTTAGGGAATCTAATGTACCGGAGAGTATTATGGAATTGAAGAGAAGGGAATTTGAGAATCTCGCACAGAATGACAAGTCTATCAGGAAGTAAGTCAAGGAATTTACTCTTTTATCTCGCTATGCATCTGATGATGTGAATATTGATGACAAGCGGAAGAAACGATTCATGAGAGGACTGCACCCAAGTGCAAAGATGTAACTGAGGATGTTAAAGGCAGCGGACTTTCAAGAGCTTGTAGATGCAGCCATCACCATGGAAGATGATTACAAGCAAGTCCTAGAAGATAGGAGGAAAAAGGCCAGGATTGAACCAAGAAGGTATTCGAATGCCAAGTCAACTCCTAATCTCAAGTTCAAACCCAAATTCAGGTCTGGAGGGAATGTTACACCTCGTGGTACTACAAGTGGAATCAACGATATCGTTTGCCGTGGTTGCGGTGCGCGAGGACACATCAAGAAGGACTGCCGACAACCCAAAATAATCTGTTTTAGGTGCAAGAAGGGGGGACATTTGATAAAGAACTATCCTGAAAGGGCCCAGACTGGAGGCCGAGGTACAGGAGGTGGACCACACCGGGGTGGAGGTTTTGGAGGCGGTAAAAATAAAAGACCAACATATGGAAAATTGAATTGCACCAACCTCGAGGAGGTGAACCAATCCAACAAATCCGTGATAGGTACGCTTCAGATCCTATCTCATCCCGGCAAAGTACTTTTTGATACTGGTGCAACTACTTCATTCATTTCGCAAGAGTTTGTTGATCTTTATTGGGATTCCTTGCAGTACGCTAGAGTGTCCCATTACTGTTTTATCTGCGGGGGGAACGATCTTAGTCACTCACCTCAGGCAAGAGCCAGTCATTATGATCAGCGATTGCGTTTATCTTGCCGATCTTTTTGTCATCCCTATGAAGGATATGGCTGTAATCCTTGGAATGGATTGGTTAGAGAAGAATGGAGCTCAGATTGATTGCAGAGAGAAAACGGTGTCACATAGAAATCCAGGAGGAGGAAGGATTGTGTATCAAGGTGACCGACATGCACATATTAAAGTTCAACTACAACTCAACGCTCTTAAGGAATCAAAACTTGAAGATATTCCAGTGGTTAATGAATTCCAAGACGTGTTTCCTCAGGAACTACCAGGAATGCCACCAGATAGGGAAATTGAGTTCACAATTGATTTCATCCCAGGCACAGCACCAATAGCTCAGGCACCATATAAGATGGGACCCAAGGAGTTAGTGGAGTTGAAAGAACAGCTGGATGAGCTAGAATAGAAAGGCTTCATTCAAGAAAGTATTTTGCCTTGGGGAACACCAGTGATATTCGTGATGGGTTCGTAGCATAGAAAACAAAAAATTTCCTACGCAAGAACGCATAAATAGGCCAAGATACTCTACGAGATTGTTGCAACGGATACTAACCCTCGACGACCGTAAGCGGGGATTATGTTCCCGCACAAACGTTGACGATGGAGAGTTGGTGAAGACGCACGTAGTCGACGTAGTTGTTCACTTGACGTAGTCGACGTCGTGGTTCACTTGACAATCACAAGATCGTGTACCCGGCGCCACAAGTGGCAGCGCCCCCGTGCTCGGTCACACGTACAGCTCGACGTTGACTCCTCCACGCCCTCGGTCCAGCGGGGTAGCGGAAGAAGGGATCCGCCGGACACTCCTCCACACACTTCTCTAAGTGTATGAACTACGAACTACAATTCCGGCAGAGCTTCGCTAAGCCAAGACGGAAAGTGGGCAGCAACTATGCAAGGGAGGGGAGGATCAAGAAGTGTGTGACAAGGGAGAGAAGGAGGGGTTTATATAGAGGAGGAGGGGCAGCCAAGGGGTGGCCGGCCAAGGGGTCTCCTCCTCTTCATTGTCCCCTCTTCATTCCCATTATGGTGATAACTCCCTCATCAACATGAGGTAACCCCCATTTTAATGCATGACATTCATGCCAATTAAAATTCACACTTATTGATTTAATAAAACATTTTTATTTCTTTAATATTTGTTAATTCATTCAATTAACAAACATTAACAAATACACCCTTGAGTTATTTCGATATCCGAAATAGTTTCGGTGCTTTTCTGAAATAACCCTTATGCTGTCCTGTAATTCGGTCGGAGTATCGTATCCACTCAAAAACGACGGCGAACCTTAAGTGTGTCACCCTACGGTTCGTGAATAACGTGGACATGATCGAGACTCCTCTCCGATCAATAATCAACAGCGGGATCTGGAAATCCATGATGACTCCCACTTACTCAACGATGAACTAGTGATCGTGTGAACCGGTAACGAACATAGTTAATTCCTTTTGTCTCGCGATATTATTACTTGTCCGAGATCCGATCATTTGGTATCAACCATACCTAGTTCGATCTCGTTCCCGACAAGTCTCTTTACTCGTTCCGTGATAATGCATTCCTGTGACCTAGTCACATGCTTGCAAGCGATTCCAATGCAATATCACCGAGAAGGGCCCAGAGAATATCTTTCCGTCATCCGGATGGACAAATCCCACTCTTGATCCATGAGCCTCAACTAATACTTTTAGAGTACCCAAATCAACCTTTATAATCACCCTATTACGGTGTGACGTTTGATATCATCAAAGTACCCTTCCAGTATCAGTGATTAACATGATCTCATGGTCTAAGGATTAGAACTACTTCGCATGAGTTTGATATAGCAATGAACTTGATGACTTGATCGTATTGCTATTCGTACTATGGGTGTGAGTGTTCATCACATCATTCTTCTAATGATATGACCCCGTTATTAACAACATCCAATGTTCATGATCAGGAAACCTTGATCAACAGTTAATCAACGGGCTAGTATAAAAGAGAGGCTTTACTAGGAACCCTTTTAGTTTATTAATCACACAAGTATTAATGTTTCCGATTAATACAATTCTAGCATGAGAAATAAACATCTATTATGAACATGGAATAATATAATAACAACTTTATTATTGCCTCTCGGGCATATTCCTTTCAGTCTCCCACTTGCACTAGAGTCAATAATCTAGATTACATAGTGATGAATCTAACACCCATTGAGTTCTGGTGCTGATCATGTTTTGCCTTGGGGAGAGCTTTAGTCAACGGGTCTGCCACATTCAGATCCGTGTGCACTTTGCAAATTTTTACATCACCATCCGCGACATGTTCACGGATGGAGTGAAATCGGCGCTTTACATGCTTGAATTTCTTGTGAGACCTTGGCTCCTGAGTATTGGCTATGGCACCATTGTTGTCACAATAGATAACCATTGGATCCAATGCACTCGGAACCACACCCAGTTTGGATATGAACTCCTTCATCCAAACTGCTTCTTCTGCCGCTTCTGAAGCATCAATGTATTCCGCCTCTGTAGTCGATCTCGCCACCACGCTTTGCTTGGAACTCCTCCAGCTTACCGCTCCTCCATTCATAACAAATACGTACCCGGATTGAGACTTAGAGTCATCCGGATCAGTGTCAAAGCTAGCATCGACGTAACAACTTGCGACGAGCTCTTCTTCACCGCCATATACGAGAAACATATCCTTAGTCCTTCGTAAGTACTTAAAGATATTCTTGACCGCTGTCCAGTGTTCCAAACCTGGATCAGATTGGTACCTACTAGTCAAACTAATAGCATGTGCCACATCCGGTCTTGTACATAACATGGCATACATGATAGAGCCTATGGCAGAGGCATAGGGAATCTTATTCATTTCTTCTCTATCTTTAGCTGTAGCCGGACCTTGAGTCTTACTCAAGATCTTTCCTTGCAACATAGGTAAGAACCCTTTCTTACTATCCTCCATTCTAAACCTCTTTAGAATCTTGTCAAGGTATGTACTTTGCGATAGCCCAATTAAGCGTCTTGATCTATCTCTATAGATTTTGATGCCTAAAATATACGCCGCTTCACCAAGGTCTTTCATCGAAAACTTACTGTTTAAGTAATCTTTTACGCTCTTCAAAAGTTCCGTATCATTTCCAATCAGCAATATGTCATCCACATATAATATTAGAAATGCTACAGAGCTCCCACTCACTTTCTTGTAAATACAAGTTTCTCCATAAGTTTTGACAAATCCAAACCCTTTGATAACTTCGTCAAAACGGAGATTCCAACTCCGGGATGCTTGCTTCAGTCCATAAATGGATCGCTGAAGCTTGCATACCTTGTCAGCATCCTTAGGATCAACAAAACCCTTGGGCTGTACCATGTACAACTCTTCCTCAATGTTACCATTAAGGAACGCGGTTTTCACATCCATCTGCCAAATTTCATAATCGAAAAATGCAGCAATTGCTAACATAATCCTAACAGACTTCAGCATCGCTATGGGTGAGAAAGTCTCATCGTAGTCAATTCCTTAAATTTGTCGGAAACCTTTTGCGACAAGTCGTGCTTTATAGACGGTCACATTACCATCAGCGTCTGTTTTCTTCTTGAAAATCCATTTATTCTCAACGGCCTTTCGGTCATTGGGAAGTTCCACCAAAGTCCATACTTGGTTTTCATACATGGATTCCATTTCGGATTTCATGGCTTCATGCCATTTGTTGGAATCTGGGCTCATCATCGCTTCATCATACGTCGCAGGGTCATCGTTCTCAACAATGGCATTTACGATAAGATCACCGTACCATTCAGGAGTGGTGCGTGTTCTTGTCGACCTGCGAGGTTCGGTAGTATCCTCTTTTGGAGTTTCATGATCTTCATCATTAGCTCCCACTTCATTTGGTGAAGTCACCACCGGAACGGTTTCCGGCGCTGCGCCACTCGCCAATTCATGAAGAGGAGGTTCAATAACCTCATCGAGTTCTACCTTCCTACTATTCACACCTTTTGAGAGAAACTCCTTCTCCAAAAAGGATCCGTTCTTAGCAACAAACACTTTGCCTTCGGATCTATGATAGAAGGTGTACCCAATTGTTTCTTTAGGGTATCCTATGAAGACACATTTTTCCGCTTTGGGTTCGAGTTTATCAGGCTGAAGTTTCTTCACATAAACATCGCATCCCCAAACTTTTAGAAATGACAGCTTAGGTTTGTTTCCAAACCATAATTCATACGGTGTCGTTTCAACGGATTTAGATGGAGCCCTATTTAAAGTGAAGGCGGCTGTTTCTAGCGCATAACCCCAAAAAGATAGTGGCAGATCGGTAAGAGACATCATAGACCGAACCATATCCAATAAGGTATGGTTACGACGTTCGGATACACCATTTCGTTGTGGCGTTCCAGCGGGAGTGAGTTGTGAAACTATTCCACATTCTCTCATATGTGCGCCAAACTCGTAACTAAGATATTCTCCTCCACGATCAGATCGTAGAAATTTAATCTTTCTATTACGATGATTTTCTACTTCACTCTGAAATTCTTTGAACTTTTCAAACGTTTCAGACTTGTGTTTCATTAAGTAAATATACCCATATCTACTTAAGTCATCAGTGAAAGTAACAAAATAACGATATCCACCACGCGCCGGCACACTCATAGGTCCACATACATCGGTATGTATGATTTCCAATAAGTCTGTCGCCCGTTCCATTGAACCGGAAAACGGCGTTCTAGTCATCTTGCCCATAAGGCATGGCTCGCATGTTTCAAATGATTCATAATCAAGTGATTCCAGAAGTCCATCCGAATGAAGTTTCTTCATGCGTTTAACACCAATATGACCTAAACGGCAGTGCCACATGTATGCGGCTATATCATCCTTTGACTTAATTCTTTTGGCATTCACGTTATGAATATGTGTTTCATTACTATCAAGATTCAAAAGAAATAAACCTTTCTTCTCAGGTGCATGTCCATAAAAGATATTATTCATATAAATCGAACAACCATTGTTCTCAGACTGGAATGAATAATTGTCTCGCATTAAACAAGATCCAGAAATAATGTTCATGCTCAATGCAGGCACCAAATAACATTTATTCAGGTTTAAAACTAATCCAGATGGTAAATGTAGAGGCAGTGTCCCGACGGCGATCATATCAACTTTTGATCCATTGCCGACGCACATCGTGACCTCATCCTTCGCAAGTTGCCGCTTATTCTTTAGCCCCTGTTTCGAGTTACATATGTGAGCAACCGAACCAGTATCAAATACCCAGGTGCTATTGCGACTACTAGTAAGGTACACATCAATAACATGTATATCATATATACCTTTGTTAATCTTCCCATTCTTCTTATCCGCCAGATACTTTGGGCAGTTGCGCTTCCAGTGCCCCGTTTCCTTGCAGTAGAAATACTCAGTTTCAGGTTTAGGACCAGCCTTGGGTTTCTTCTCAGAACCGGCAACAGATTTGCCGTCCTTCTTGTTTCTACCCTTGGACTTATTATCCTTTCTACCTCTCTTGAAACTAGTGGTCTTATTGACCATCAACACTTGATGTTCCTTTTTGATCTCCACTTCTGCAGTCTTAAGCATTGAGAGAAGCTCGGGGAGAGACTTCCTCATGCCCTGCATGTTGTAGTTCATCACAAAGCTTTTGAAGCTAGGTGGGAGAGATTGGAGAACCCGATGTATTCCTAACTCATTGGGAATCGTTATTCCCAAAGAGATGAGCTTATCGGCGTACCCAGACATTTTGAGTACGTGCTCGCTAACGGAGCTGTTCTCTTCCATCATGCAGCTAAAGAACTTTTCTGAAGCATCATAACTCTTGCTACTCGTGTGATGGCGCCAGAAAAGAGCTGTGGTGTTTAGTTGATGTGGGAGCAGTAAGTCCTTGTGCGTGGTGATGACCAGCCTGTTGGGAACCCCAAGAGGAAGGTATGATGAGTGTAGCGGCTAGTTTTCCCTCAGTTAAGAAACCAAGGTTTATCGATCAGGAGAAGAGAGACGATGACGACTGAAGGTGTTTGTGGAACCTGCACACACACAAACAAATACTTTGTTCCCAACTTGCGATGAGGTTGTCAATCTCACCGGTTTGCTTGAAACAAAGGTTATGAGTGTATCGAGTGGAAAACAGTAGTAATATGCGAGTAAAGTAAACAGTGCGGGAAAAGTAAACAGGTGATTGCAATATGATTAAAATAGGACCGGGGTCCACAGTTCACTAGTGGTGTCTCTCCATAGATAAAATAACATGCTGGGTAAACAAATTACAGTTGGGCAATTGATAGAATAAAGATAACGTGATATGTCAAGAAGATCACTATGAGATTCACTCTGGGCATTACAACAAAATACATAGACCGCCATCCAACTGCATCTATGACTAATAATCCACCCCCAGGGATATCAATCCGAACACCCCGAAAGTATTAAGTTGCGAACAACAGATAATTGCATTAAGCAAAGTGTGTAATGTAAACAAAGCATATGCCCTTGAGCATATGAATGTTGTTTTCTCCCTAGTAGCAACAGCACATCTACCACCTTAGAGGTTTCTGTCACTCCCCTAGGTGAAATAGAGACATGAACCCACTATCGAGCATAAATACCCCCTCTTGGAGTCACTAGCAACTACTCGGCCAAGATAGCTACTAACAACGGAGAGCATGCAAGATCATAAACAACATAGAGATAACAAAAGATATAATTCAGTACAGCAACTTAATCATAAACACCAATATTCATCGGATCCCAACAAACCAACATCATAGAATTACATAACGGTGATCTCAATCATGTAGGGCAGCTCATGAGATCTAAACATGAAGCACATGGTGGAGAAGACAACCATCTAGCTACTGCTATGGACCCATAGTCCAAGGTAGACTACTCACTCATCGCTCCGGAGGCAAGCATGGCGATGAAGAAGACCTCCGATGGCGATTCCCCTCTCCGGCAGGGTGCCGGGAAGAGCTTCTGGACCCTCCCGATCTTCGGGTCGACGGCGGCGGTGGATCGCGATGTATTCTGGAAAACTGATCGGGCCCTTAGGTTTTTCTCGTCGGGGGGTACTTATAGGCGAAGGGGCGATGTCAGGAGAGGGACCAGGTGTCCTCACACAGGGGTGGCGCGGCCAGGGGCCAGGCCGCGCCGCCCCCTTGTGTGGGGCCCTGGTGGCCCCCCTCCGACACTTCTTCGGATGTCTGGAAGCTTCCGGGTAAAATATGACTTCAGGAACTTGTTTCGTCCAATTCCGAGAATATTTCCTGTGTATCACTTCTGAAACACAAAAACAGCAGAAAACAGAAAACTGGCACTGTGGCACTTCGTTAATAGGTTAGTTCCGGAAAATGTATAAAAATGCCACTAAGTGTAACGAAACAATAGGCAAATGGTGTAAAACAAGCATGGAGCATCAAAAATTATAGATACGTTTGAGACGTATCAAGCATCCCCAAGCTTAACTCCTGCTCATCCTCGAGTAGGTAAGTGATAACAAAAGAATAATTTTTGAGGTGACATGCACCTACACAATCTTGATCATATATGTAAGCATTGGTGAGCTGGGATCAATAGAACTTAAAACATGGGCATGAAAGATATAATCATGACAATAAGAACTTAGCAACCATGTTGTAAACATGCAAATGAACACAAACAAAAGATCATGATAATGAAACAATGAAACTCAAACGTGTGTTCAAATCATAAGGAAAACATGCAAATGGTTTTCAGCTTGTCCTTCAAAGAGAGCAAAACATAAATGCATAGGACACCTCAAAGTTTAAGAGGGCGACTAGATACAAATAACTTAAGAACAAGTGAAACCAACAATATGAGTCAATCAATGAACTTTGGGACAATGCATATCACACTAAGAATGACAACTATGCTCTCTTAATGGTGCATAAAGAAAGAAGGTGGTGACTCAACATAAAAGTAAAAGAAAGGCCCTTCGCAGAGGGAAGCAGTGATTTAAACATGTGCTAGAGCTTTTCATTTGTAAAACAGAGGTAAAACTTGATTTTGAGAGGTGGTTGTCTTTGTCAACGACTGGCAATGGGGTTCTTACTATCTTCCATACAAAAATAAAGCAAGTTTTTGAGAGAGAGATTGACACTTTGGTGCTCTTTTTATAAAACTTGGCACTCCTCCCCACCTTTTACTTTCACATACCATGGCTAACCGATTCCATCGGGTGCCCACCAACATTCACATTCTTGGAGGAGTGCCTTTTTTTCTTTCTTTTTTCTCTTTTTTTTCTTTTTGGAATAAACAATATGAAGATAGCAAATCCGACCACTACGTCCCCATGAGCTGAAAACAGTGTCACAAAACGAGAAGTATTTTGAAGGTTTTTGAAAGGTAGCACACGAAATTTTTACTTTGGAATGGCTTAAAAATACCATGCATAGGAATTTATAGTGGACACAATGGCAAACTTGGCTTTTAGGAGTTGGATGCACGAGTAGAGCTCATACTCAGTACAAGGCGAGGGCTAGCAAAAGACTGCGAGCGACCAACTAAGAGAGCAATAATGGCCATAATCATGCAAAGCGACAAAGCGACATTAAAAGAAGCATACGATGGCATCAAAAGTCAAAAACTAAATGATCATGAAGGCTAATGGAGACTTTGTAAGAGTCTAACATGTGTGAGCATGCGCCAAGTCAACCCAAATAAAGCATCAAGGAGAAAACCAAAATAATGCTTCCATACAATAAAAAACAACGCATGATTTTTTCAAAGGCTCATTAAGCAATCTCAGTTATTTGAGACAAGTCATGCTACAACAAAACCACTAAGCATACTATCAAAAAGACATCAAGCATGACATGAAAAAGCCTAAGCCGCAGTCTACACAAGCTCCTTCTTGTACCACTATTTTGCACAAAGCTTTTTCTCTTTTCCAACACCATTTGAAATTTTTATAAACACCTCTTTTGATGAAAACCAATGAAGGTCAGAGGCAAAAATACACCTTGATGAAAAGATATGACAAGATCTGAATGCATATCAAGGCGAAAACGAAAACCAAAAGCAGTAGCAGAAAAAGATGAACGCTCGATAAACGATAAGAGTGAAAAACTGAGCGTTCTTTGCAAATGAAACGAGTACATCTCCTCCAAAGGAAATTTGTTGGGGTCCAACCATTTATTGCAGCAAACAAATAAACTAAACAAACTAAGAAAACTTAAACAACTGATGCTCCAAGAAAAACACATAGTGCATGAAGCAATAAAAATATAGTGTTTTGAAAGGTGACCTGATTTTTGCCGATGAAGAAGGGGTGCCTCGGGGGCATCCCCAAGCTTTGACGCTTGTAATTCTTGGATATTTCTTGGGGTGATGCATGGGCATCCCCAAGCTTGAGCTTTTGTCCATTCTTCAACTCATCTCATCATTCTCCAATCCCTACACTTGAAAACTTCCTTCATACAAAACTAAACACAATTCTATTAGCAACATTAGTGTAAGCATAAAATATATTCAACCTCTTTTAGCTTCAGGTTTCAACCCAAAACCACCACATATAAAGTATATACTACTGTAGCAACTTCCACAAGAGTTCCATGATAAAAAAGAACTCAAAAGAAAGCGATAAAGTGGCAAAAACAAATATTGGCAGAAATCTGTCAAAACTGGACAGCTGATAATGGACGAATTTTTGAGGGATTTTCCGTTGCTCAAATCAAAAAGTGTTCAACTAAGAAAAGTTTGGATATAACCTGGGGCATATGCACAAGAAGTCGCAGGTTCAAAAGATATACAGAGAATTTTCACGAATTTTTACGGTGCAGCACCGAAAACAGTTTCAGGACAGCATGACCCCAAATCTTTACCTCACTCAAATTAGAGGCTTCTCTTGGCACAAAAACGAAATAAACAAGATAAGGAGAGGTCATTACAGTAGTAATGACTTCCAAGACTCAAATAAAAGAAAAAGTACTGAAAAGTAAACATTGGGTTATCTCCCAAGAGTGCTTTTCTTTAACGCCTTTGAGCTAGGCGCAGAAAATTGCGAATCAAGTACCTTCAGAAGAAGCATTAAGATCAACAGAAGAGGTCTTGTCAATAAGGCATTGTATTTCATCCACATAAGTTTTTGACGACCCTTGGTGATCATGCTTTGGTACACTATTCTCATCAAAAAGATTTTCAGGACAAATCCAGGCAAAATTGTTTTCGAAAGCTTCATTCAATCCCAAAAGCTTGCAAGGTATAGGTATCTCAGCCTCCCCATCATGTGTATCAATAACCGTTATAGGTGAACCGAGTTTATTAAAACGTTTAAGAACCTTCCTAGCTTCAATAACGACATCCTTAAATTCTAGGCGCAAAGTTTCCAAGATAAAAGCTTTCTTTTCGGGATCCTCTATTTCATGAAGCTTAAGGAACATGTATTGCATAAAAGGATTAAGACTTGCAAACCTAGTTTCCAACATGTCAATTAGATAAATAGAAGCAACTTCAATACTAGGAGCAAGCTCAACCCAAGACTTTTCCTCATCTTCATCATGCATACTAATGTGATTAAAGAACTCCTCAATGTTACTTTTGCCAATAATTGAACCACTCCCTACAGAGAGGTCCTCTAGAACGAACTCAGGGAACAACATGATAAACTAAAGTAAAGAAATAACAACTACCAAGGATTCTAATTTTTTTTGGGTTTTTGATATAAAAAGCAATGCAGGTAAAATAAAGTAAAGTAAAGCAAAACAAATAACAAAGTAAAGAATGTGTGTGCGAAGAACTCCCATCGCAGAAGTCTTCTCTCTTCCCCGGCAACGGCGCCAGAAAAGAAGCTGCTACTCGTGTGATGGCGCCAGAAAAGAGCTGTGGCGTTTAGTTGATGTGGGAGCAGTAAGTCCTTGTGCGTGGTGATGACCAGCCCGTTGGGAACCCCAAGAGGAAGGTATGATGAGTGTAGCGGCTAGTTTTCCCTCAGTTAAGAAACCAAGGTTTATCGATCAGGAGAAGAGAGACGATGACGACTGAAGGTGTTTGTGGAACCTGCACACAAACAAATACTTTGTTCCCAACTTGCGATGAGGTTGTCAATCTCACCGGTTTGCTTGAAACAAAGGTTATGAGTGTATCGAGTGGAAAACAGTAGTAATATGCGAGTAAAGTAAACAGTGCGGGAAAAGTAAACAAGTGATTGCAATATGATTAAAATAGGACCGGGGTCCACAGTTCACTAGTGGTGTCTCTCCATAGATAAAATAACATGCTGGGTAAACAAATTACAGTTGGGCAATTGATAGAATAAAGATAACGTGATATGTCAAGAAGATCACTATGAGATTCACTCTGGGCATTACAACAAAATACATAGACCGCCATCCAACTGCATCTATGACTAATAATCCACCCCCAGGGATATCAATCTGAACACCCCGAAAGTATTAAGTTGCGAACAACAGATAATTGCATTAAGCAAAGTGTGTAATGTAAACAAAGCATATGCCCTTGAGCATATGAATGTTGTTTTCTCCCTAGTAGCAACAGCACATCTACCACCTTAGAGGTTTCTGTCACTCCCCCAAGTGAAATAGAGACATGAACCCACTATCGAGCATAAATACCCCCTCTTGGAGTCACTAGCAACTACTCGGCCAAGATAGCTACTAACAACGGAGAGCATGCAAGATCATAAACAACATAGAGATAACAAAAGATATAATTCAGTACAACAACTTAATCATAAACACCAATATTCATCGGATCCCAACAAACCAACATCATAGAATTACATAACGGTGATCTCAATCATGTAGGGCAGCTCATGAGATCTAAACATGAAGCACATGGTGGAGAAGACAACCATCTAGCTACTGCTATAGACCCATAGTCCAAGGTAGACTACTCACTCATCGCTCCGGAGGCAAGCATGGCGATGAAGAAGACCTCCGGTGGCGATTCCCCTCTCCGGCAGGGTGCCGGGAAGAGCTTCTGGACCCTCCCGATCTTCGGGTCGACGGCGGCGGTGGATTGCGATGTATTCTGGAAAACTGATCGGGCCCTTAGGTTTTTCTCGTCGGGGGGTACTTATAGGCGAAGGGGCGATGTCAGGAGAGGGACCAGGTGTCCTCACACAGGGGTGGCGCGGCCAGGGGCCAGGCCGCGCCGCCCCCTTGTGTGGGGCCCTGGTGGCCCCCCTCCGACACTTCTTCGGATGTCTGGAAGCTTCCGGGTAAAATATGACTTCAGGAACTTGTTTCGTCCAATTCCGAGAATATTTCCTGTGTATCACTTCTGAAACACAAAAACAGCAGAAAACAGAAAACTGGCACTGTGGCACTTCGTTAATAGGTTAGTTCCGGAAAATGTATAAAAATGCCACTAAGTGTAACGAAACAATAGGCAAATGGTGTAAAACAAGCATGGAGCATCAAAAATTATAGATACATTTGAGACGTATCAACTCTCCACGGCAGTATGGGAGTCAAAGATCAGTTTCAACTCTCCCATTGTATCATAAGCGTTGCTGTTCTCGAAACGTTTTCGCAGCTCCGGCTCAAGTCCATACAGTATGCCGCAATGAACTAAACTGTGGTCCTCCTTACGAGTCAGAAAAACATTTTTCTCTTCATCGAGAGCATCTTCTGCAGGCGGGTTACCTAGCGGTGCCTCAAGCACATAGCCCTTTTGAGAGGCATTGAGGAGGATCCTCAAGTTAAGTGTCCAATTGGTGAAGTTGCTACCGTTGGTGGCTAGTTTTTCTTTCTCCATGAACGCATTGAAATTCAGAGCAGGTGGTGCCATGATCTACAAATTATTTGCAAAGTTAACTTAGACTAAGTTCATAATAGAATGAGTTCAGGTTAAATCAAATTCTACGTGCACTCCCACTTAAAAACAACATCCCTCCTAGTTTTCTTAAGTGATTACACAAACCAAATCCACTATACCGCAACCGATCATCACGTGCAACGGTATAGTTTCAAAGGCGAACATCACCATGTTCATCATATCAACCATATGACTCATGCTTAACCTTTTGGTTTGTGTTCCGAGGCCATGTCTGTACATGCTAGGCTCGCCAAGTAGAACCATAACATTTGCGTGTGTAAAACTGTCTTACACCCGTCATATGTGAACGTAGAGTCTATCACACCCGATCATCACGAGGTGTCTCAAAACGACGAACTTTCGTGACGGTGCTTGTTATGGAAGAACACATTTTATCTTGATATTTATGTGAGAGGGATCATCTTATAATGCTACCGCGCGATCAAATCTAAGCAGAATAAGATGCATAAAAAGGATAAACATCACATGCATATATAATGTGATATGATATGGTCCTTCATGCACTCGATCTCCATCTTGTGCGTCATGGCATGATCTCCATCATTCCACCGGCGTAGCACCAAGGTCCATGGCGCGCCAACTTGGTTGTCTTCCTCCATTACAATATATCACTTGGATATATATATACGGCACGCAGGCCATTTAAATGTAAAGACAACCATATGGCTCCTGCCGGTTGTTTATAACTTACAAAAAGGATCATCGCATACAATTTGTAACATAAACAATTTGACCATATCACATCACATGCCCTGCAAAAACAAGTTAGACGTTTCTAATTTGTCTTGCATATTTTACGTGGTTTGGGGCTTTCTAGGAAGAACCGTTCTTACCTACGAACAAGAACCACAACGGTGATAAAAATATTATTAACAACTCTTTGTAAAATAGATCATAACTATAGTGGGAGAAACGTGCACCCGCAAAGCCACATATGCCGAAGCATGTCAAGTGTGCGACAAGTCTCGTGAACGCGGTCACGTAAGGTTAGTCTCGGGCAGCTTCAATCCCACTATGCCACTATGATCCAAAATACCAAAAAATTGCAATAACATGATCATCAACGCCCACATCCACATGTGTTCTAACCGTGCATACCAACTACGCATAGAGATGGCTCTGATACCACTGATGGGTTCGTAGCATAGAAAACAAAAATTTTCCTACGCAAGAACGCATAAACAGGCCAAGATACTCTACGAGATGGTAGCAACGGATACTAACCCTCGACGACCGTAAGCGGGGATTACGTTCCCGCACAAACGTTGACGATGGAGAGTTGGTGAAGATGCACGTAGTCGACGTAGTTGTTCACTTGACGTAGTCGACGTCGTGGTTCACTTGACGATCACAAGATCGTGTACCCGGCGCCACAAGTGGCAGCGCCCCCGTGCTCGGTCACACGTACAGCTCGACGTCGACTCCTCCACGCCCTCGGTCCAGCGAGGCAGCGGAAGAAGGGATCCGCCGGACACTCCTCCACACACTTCTCTAAGTGTATGAACTACGAAATACAATTCCGGCAGAGCTTCACTAAGCCAAGACGGAAAGTGGGCAGCAACTATGCAAGGGAGGGGAGGATCAAGAAGTGTGTGACAAGGGAGAGAAGGAGGGGTTTATATAGAGGAGGAGGGGCAGCCAAGGGGTGGCCGGCCAAGGGGTCTCCTCCTCTTCATTGTCCCCTCTTCATTCCCATTATGGTGATAACTCCCTCATCAACATGAGGTAACCCCCATTTTAATGCATGACATTCATGCCAATTAAAATTCACACTTATTGATTTAACAAAACATTTTTATTTCTTTAATATTTGTTAATTCATTCAATTAACAAACATTAACAAATACACCCTTGAGTTATTTCGATATCCAAAACTGTTTCGGTGCTTTTCTGAAATAACCCTTATGCTGTCCTGTAATTCGGTCGGAGTATCGTATCCACTCAAAAACGACGGCGAACCTTAAGTGTGTCACCCTACGGTTCGTGAATAACGTGGACATGATCGAGACTCCTCTCCGATCAATAATCAACAGCGGGATCTGGAAATCCATGATGACTCCCACTTACTCAACGATGAACTAGTGATCGTGTGAACCGGTAACGAACATAGTTAATTCCTTTTGTCTCGTGATATTATTACTTGTCCGAGATCCGATCATTTGGTATCAACCATACCTAGTTCGATCTCGTTCCCGACAAGTCTCTTTACTCATTCCGTGATAATGCATTCCTGTGACCTAGTCACATGCTTGCAAGCGATTCCAATGCAATATCACCGAGAAGGGCCCAGAGAATATCTTTCCGTCATCCGGATGGACAAATCCCACTCTTGATCCATGAGCCTCAACTAATACTTTCAGAGTACCCAAATCAACCTTTATAATCACCCTATTACGGTGTGACGTTTGATATCATCAAAGTACCCTTCCAGTATCAGTGATTAACATGATCTCATGGTCTAAGGATTAGAACTACTTCGCATGAGTTTGATATAGCAATGAACTTGATGACTTGATCGTATTGCTATTCGTACTATGGGTGTGAGTGTTCATCACATCATTCTTCTAATGATATGACCCCGTTATTAACAACATCCAATGTTCATGATCAGGAAACCTTGATCAACAGTTAATCAACGGGCTAGTATAAAAGAGAGGCTTTACTAGGAACCCTTTTAGTTTATTAATCACACAAGTATTAATGTTTCCGATTAATACAATTCTAGCATGAGAAAAAAACATCTATTATGAACACGGAATAATATAATAACAACTTTATTATTGCCTCTCGGGCATATTCCTTTCAATTCGTAGATAAGAGGGATGGAGGATGTAGAATGTGCGGAGACTACAGAAACCTCAACAATGTTACTATCAAGAAAAAGTATCCTTTGCCAAGAATCCAGGACTTATTTGATCAAGTCAGAGGAGCAGGAGTATTTTCAAAGATAGATCTTCGATCAGGATACCACCAGATTAAGATCAAGAAGGAGGACGTTCCAAAGACAGCTTTTGTGTCCAGGTACGGACATCATGAGTATTTAGTCGTACCTTTTGGGTTGACAAATGCACCGGCGATCTTCATGAATCTCATGAACAAGATTTTTATGCCCTACTTGGACAAATTTGTGATAGTATTCATAAATGATATTTTGATCTACTCTAAGGACAAAGAAGAACATGCCAAGCACTTGAGAATTGCTCTACAGATTCTACGGGAACATCAGTTGTATGCCAAGTTCAGTAAGTGTAAATTCTGGATGGACCAAGTGGAGTTCCTTGGACACGTGATCAGTAAGAAAGGTATAGCAGTAAATCCAAGCAAGGTAGCATCTATTTTGGAATGGGAGGCACCGAAGAATGTCAAACAGATTAGAGGATTTTTGGGAATGGCAGGCTATTATCGAAGGTTTATAGAAGGGTTCTCTAAGATTGCAGGACCAATGACAAAGTTACTCCGGAAGAATACACCATTTGTTTGGTCAGAAGAATGTGAGGCAAGCTTTGAAACACTCAAGGAGAAGCTAACCACAGCACCTATGTTAGCCGTACCAGAAACCGGCAAAGACTACACAATATATTGTGACGCATCCAAGAACGGACTTGGGTGTGTATTGATGCAAGATAGGAAGGTGATAGCATATGGGTCGAGGCAATTATGACCACATGAAGTTAATTATCCGACGCATGATCTTAAGCTAGCGGCCGTAGTGTTTGCACTAAAAGGATGGAGGCATTTTCTCTATGGAGCTAAGTGTGAACTTTATACAGATCACAAGAGTCTCAAGTACTTCTTCACTCAGAAAGAATTGAAATGAGACAGCTAAGATGGTTAGAATTGATCAAGGACTATGATTTGACCATCAACTATACACCAGGGAAGGCCAATGTGGTAGGCGATGCATTAAGCAGAAAGAGCACAGACACTCAACCGATGAACCGAGAACTTCCCAAGGAATTGCTTATGGATTTGGAAAGGTTAGAAATTCAATGTCTTGAAGTGCAATCTCTGGGTAGTTTGTCTACCATGAAGGTGATGGAAGAACGACATAGTGATCTCAAATATATGATATTCTGAAGACAAGGTGAAGATGCATTCATTATCGAAGAAATCCGCAGAATCGAGGAAGGTAGGCCATCAGAGTTCTGCTTAGGTGATTTCAATTCACTTTGGTTTCATGACCGAATATGTGTGCCAGACATACCTGAAATCAAGGAATTGATACTCAAAGAGGCACATGCAACGCCTTAGAGCATGTCTAACAGCACCCGTAAAGGGGGCAAACCCTCAAAATAACCGCCAGTTATGGGTTGTCGCAAAAAAATCGGCGCAGATCGGCACCCTTAAACGACGCGAACGGTAAAAAAAATTTAAAGGTCGAGCCAAGAATCCGCTTCCGACCTTCACAAACGAGGGTTTCTAGAGCGACCCGAACGTCAGCCCACACTACATAGAACCCTAGTGCGCGCTGAAGATTCAAGACCACCTCCGCCGCCCCTCATGCGCGCGCCGCCAGTTCCCTACCCCCGCCGCCACCGCTACCCACCGGTTCGACCATCCCCGCTGCCGCCTCACTCGCCGCCACCGCAAGGAACCAGTTCCGGACGTCGTCTCTCCCTTCCGTGCCCTGCCTTGCCAAGCCGTCGCCGCCACTCACCCCACCAAGGATGAACTCGGGCGAGCACCTAGATCTGTCGGATTCGTTGTTCTCGGACGATTCCGACATCAAGGATCTGCTCCACGACAACGACGACTGCGAGATAGCCCTTCTCCTCTTCGCCGTGAAGGACCACGAGGACCACGCCAAGCTGCTAGATTGGAGGCGCGGTTCGGTGAAGGGCCACACCTGCATCCAGCGCAACCGCCTCCTCGGCCACGCGACGCTGATGCAGGATTATTTCACCGAGGTACCTACATATCCGCCCAATCTTTTCCGTAGGAGGTACCAGATGCGCCATAGCTTGTTTGTCAAAATAGTCGATGATGTGGAAGCCAATTCCAATTACTTCAAGCAACGATGATTTTCTGTTTTACGGGTTGTGAATAAGGGCTCCGATCTCCGCCGACCCTTTTGCGCTCATAAAAAAAGAGTTCGGGAGCCTGTACTCGGGTTTTAAGGGCCGGGCGGATAAGGGCTCCGTTAGTCATGCTCTTATTCAATGCATCCGGGGAGCACCAAGATGTACATGGACCTTAACGAATTATTCTGGTGGAATAATATGAAGCGGGAGATAGCCAAGTTCGTTTCTGAATGTCATACATGTCAGAGAGTGAAGGCAGAACATTAGAGTCCTGCTGGACTTATGCAACCATTGAGTATTCCCGAGTGGAAGTGGCAAGAGATTGGAATGGACTTTATCACAGGATTACCACTGACACCTAAGAAGAAATACATGATCTGGGTAATAGTGGACCGACTGAGCAAAAGTGCACATTTCTTAGCTGTCAGCCAGAAGGATTCGGGAGAGAAGCTAGTAAACCTATATGTTCAAGAGATTGTAAGCAAACACGGAGTACCTAAGGCAATAGTATCGGACCGAGGATCCGTATTCACTTCAGCTTTCTAGACGCAACTACATGAAGCTTTAGGATCCAAACTAGACTTTAGCACTGCTTATCATCCACAGATGGGAGGTCAAACTGAAAGGACCAATCAGATTTTGGAGGATATGCTCCGAGCATGTGCTTTGGACTTCGGAGGATCATGGGAGGAACACTTACCACTGGCAGAGTTCTCATATAACAACAGTTACCAAAGCAGTATACAAATGGCACCATTTGAAGCACTCTGTGGAAGGAAGTGCCGATCACCTATTTGCTGGTATGAACCAGGAGCCAGTAAGGAGTTTCATCCAGACTATCTCAAGGAGAAACAACATGTTATTGATATCATTCGGGACTGATTGAAAATTGCCCAAAGTCGACAGAAAAACTATGCAGATTCCAAGAGAAGGACATGGGAACCGCAGGTTGGGGACAAGGTTTATCTAAGGGTTAGCCCCATGAAGGGAGTACATCATTTTGGAGTTAAGGGAAAACTTAGCCCAAGATACACTAGACCGTTCAAGGTTCTGAGTCAAAGTCGAGGAGTAGCCTTTGAGTTAGAACTGCCGAAGGAACTATCTAAAGTCCATAATGTGTTTCATGCTTCTCAACTTCGCAAGTGTATGAAGACACCGGAAGAAACCATATCTTACAATGAGATTGAATTGCAAGATGATTTGACTTATGTTGAAGAACCATCAAAGATTCTCGCAGAGAATTGGAAACAACTCCGTAATCAAGCCATAAAGTATTGTAAAGTACAATGGAAACATCACCCGGAAACAGAGGCTACTTGGGAAAAAGAAGAGGATCTAAGGACAACATATCCAGAATTCTTCACGTACACCTTACCCCAAACTTCGGGACGAAGTTTTTGTTAAGGGGGGAAGTCTGTAACATCCCAGCACGTAGGAAAACTCTGGGGTAGTTTAGAGGGCTTTTGTCCATAGCATCTTAAATTATAGGATTTTTTCGCGCTTTTATCACTAAAACCTAAGGGGGATCGAGTCTCTCTTCGAGGGGGTATGGTATACTCTCGGAGTGCGAAAGAATTCGACATGATCTCTTTTGAACAATTGCTTGTTGGGGAATGGGTGAAACTAAACAACTGAAACCCTAGGCATAAGCTAAGAATTCAAACTTGAATTTCAATTATGAAAATTTGAATTAAAATTAAAAGACACATTTAGAAAGGATAAATATTTATAATAAGAAAAACTTGGACTTTATTAATCATCAACACAATATACATTGTCTTTACAAAATTCTGGGAATGAAAGAATAATTACAATCTTGGAATGAATAAAAGAATATTACAAAAATGAATAGAAAGAATGTTACAACAATGAATAAAAGAATACAAGTATATTAATTCCTAAAAACTACACATCTTCTTTCTTTTCTTCTATTTCTTTTCCTTTTTGGCACCTGTAACCAAAAGCTTAACAAAAATATAGCCAAGGGGTAATAACCAAGTGGCAGTCAAAAACAATGGCCACTATAGATAATCATCAACTCATTTGAGCTTATCACCATAGCTCCCAGGAAAATATCCTAGGCCAGCTGAGACAAGCAAGCAAGCTAGCAGCAGCTCACTCATCAAATGCATGAACAGAGGTGTCAAGCCACCAGGGAACCAGGGCTGGTATAAAAAGATCACTGAGTGTGGATTTGCTCGGCCAAGAACACCAGCTGACCAGGAGCAACAACACCACATCAGCAACAATACACACCAGCAACATCACCACACCAGCAATATCACCACAGCAGAGACCTCATCACAGCACATCACCATCACAAAAACACCACCACACAGTCTACCCTGCTCATGAGTTGAGCAACAGGGAAAGATTCACACAACCAGCACACCATCAATCAACCAAACCAGCAAAACCAAAGACCAACATGGTTACTTAGTTCAACTAGGAACTAGGTCAAGCAACTAGGAGGAGCAGGCTTGCCACAAGAAGCAGGAAATCAGAAATATCCAGAAGAACAAGCTACTCTTCAGCAGTAGGTTATTATTAAACCACATCACACGTAAGTGCTGGGAGAAAACCCACAGATTTATCTCCTAGGCAGGCAGCACAGAGCACAACCACACAATTAATCAAGCAAGGCTTGATAATAAAAAGGCTTTGGTCATCATTTGGATATCCAGGATGCCATGACCTTGAAGACAAGGCCATCCACAACACCTACTCCATCAGCTTTTTCAATAAAATTGGTCAAGTTTGAGTAAGCATCTGGGAAAAGTGGACAGGACACTTTTAAACAAGTAAGCCACCAGCAGATCACCACAAAGGGTGATTTACTCTCAAGCACATCAAGCTTAGTAGCCAACACCTCACAGTAACTGTGCACAACTCAAGGAGGCATCACAGTGAAACAGATAGCCAGAGGCTACTGCAAGAACCACAACAGCAGCCACTGAGCCTAGCATCACTGCTAGGATTAATCAAGCTCAACAGAAACTAGTTTGCATCACTGAACCAGCGCAACAGTAGCACTACAAGAAAGTGCAGTGGAGCTGTTATAGTACAGCTAAATAAATAGCTAGCAACATTTAATGATAACTAACACATACTTATCCATGCACTTGGTGTATTTAATCAAGACCAGCCACTAGCAAGTTCTCAGCCAACTTAGGAACAGCAAAACTGAATAATTAAATAGTATAGGATCATCATAGTATTCAGTTTTAATCCCCACAACTAGAACCAAGTTAACTGAAACCAGCAAATTTTAGTTAAAGTGTTAACTGAAACTGTGTCTGAAATTAATAGCAGCAGCAAGCACACATGTTCAGACTTTAACAGCAAAATTAATGGGCAAAGAGGGGCCACTGAGCATGAATCACACACATCACAGCAAGCTCTAGTTCAACAACACGAGGGCAAGTATGTGGTAGAAACCCTAGTTCATTTGGGAGTAGAACCATGGCCAAGACAAGCTCCCGGGGGATGCAGAGAGGAGTAGAGGAAGAGGAGGACTTACTCAGCGCCCAGGAGGTACCACCGTGGCATGGCGAGGCAGTGCCCGCGCAGCCACGATGGCACCAAGACAGGGGAAGGCGCCGATGACACGTCGGCAAGACACCGCACCCACCAACACCAGATCTCACCGAGGGGAAGGCCAAGCAGCTCGAGACGAAGCTCGAGGTCACCATGGCCGAGACCCGATGTGTAGGAGGCGATGGAGCCGAGGGCACAAGGGGGCAATCGACCAGATTTCATGGACAGGCAGGTGCGCCATTGCGGGATCTATAGATCAAGGCCCATCTCGGCGGCTAACTTCGGTGGGAGCGGCCGGAATCGAGCCCGGCGGCGGCGAAGGCGACGCAGTCGCCAGAGCTCGGGCGAGAGGAGGAAGAGAGGTGGACGTGTCGAGTGGCCGGGTCGGTTTGACCGAGCCACCTGGTCGGGTTCGACCAGGCAGGCCGGCGCCGAAAGGTGGGCCAAGGCCCGACAGGCGGGGCCAGGCCGACAGGTGGGGCTGGGGAGATTTTTAAACAGTTTTAAAAATAGAAAAAAATGCCAAAAAATAAAGGGTTTTTGAAAAACCCTTTTAACACCCAATAAAGAGCAGAAAAATAATCTTAACCTTGCAAAAATAATTCTAATTATTTTTTGAGATTTTCCATCACATGAATAATGATTTTATGAGTAATAGAGAAATAGTTCATAATGGAATTATGGAGTTTTCTTTTTGGAGAAAAGCTTCTAGAAATATTTTAATGGAGAAAATGAACTTGAAAATAATAAAATAATAACATTCTAGAATTAAAATTAAGTAAATCCATTCAAGAATTTATCTTTAGAATTCTTGAATGAATTTAATCTAATATATACTCTGGTGAATTCATAACTAGGGTATATACACCTTTTAATAAATCACCCTATAAGGATTAATAGTGCAAAAAGAAAAGGGAATTTTAAAAGACTTTTCTATAATAAAATTGTGAGATATCTAAGAAAAATCTGGTTAGATATAGAACTCATTATCAAAATTAAACTACGTTCAAGAATATTTGAATATTATTCTTGAATGAAGATATTGATAACATATATATTCCTTAAAATCACAAAAGGAATATATAAATTCTAGGAAATAAATAAAACACTTCTAGGGGGTATAAAGGGAACACACACACTTTAAGGCATGCATTATTTGAATCTTTAACCATTGCCCTTATCGGATAATGATGTTGTTTTCTATAACCCGAGGTCTCGGTTGACTCCAACAAATCAAACTGCACTACCTTGCAGTATGCAGGCAAGTTCACTCTTGCTCATCTCTCTTGTTTATCTTTAGCAAATTACTTGCAAATATACCAGTGGTATTATTACTATTGCATTCAAAAGCAAAGGTTCTGCTTTCTCAATTAATATGACTAGTGGTTAGCAACCACGGTGGTTGTCGACCTAGGAAGATGGGCAGTGGGGCCATGGTATGAGTATGGTGGAGGTCCCACTACAACTGGAATGTTCACCTAGGACTAATAACCAATGTCGCCAGTGATTCTTGTGCCGTAAAATACGGTCAACCATAGGATCTGGAATGGGACGAAAGAGTCAGCTGTATCTTTTCCCTCTTGCATATCAACAGACGCGCCGTTCTGGAGCAGTTGTCTCCCTGCGAGGAGCTTCAGGATGGGTGGAATCCCCCAATGATTCCACAGTTCTGGTGGTCTATGATGGATTGCGGCAACAACGGGGGTAGATTACCGAGGTCGGATATTACCACAGGCGTAAAATGATCGGCGGGGGTAACATATTGTCAAGGACAAGTATACCGAGGTCGGCAACTACCAAAGAGTAGACCGGCGTGGGTAGCGAACCGAAGTTGGAGCCGCAAAAGGGTGGGTATGCAAGGTCGCTGGAAGGAACAGTGATTGGCTCAGATCATCGACTGGGCCACATACCAAGGAAGTATGGACGGGAAAGTACGCCCGGTCGTGCAGCAAGGCGTTGATCTCCAATGGGTACAAGTGACCATCTCTGCAGAGTGTACAAAAAGTATCAAGATACTCCCTGTTCCAGGAAGGAGCTACGAACACGGCAGGAAAGGAGCCCATCGAAGCTCTAATCAACTTGTGAAGACTGACGAGCATAGTCTAATAAAACCAATCTTTACTAAAACTGCATTTTGACCTAAAGCTTTCTAGTCTACGATCGTAGCTAGTGCATCAAACAGCTCTATGCTATTAAAGGAACTTGCTGGGTAACGCTCGTTACTCACCCCACTCTCTCTTAACCCTTGCTTAGACTCGGAGGGCCAGTTTGAAGAGACGGAAGGAACCCCGGAGGACTACGAGGAAGTGTACTATGAAGAACCGGATCTATCACGAGGAGTGGAAGGCATTGACTACACCATCTCCTATGGTACCGTCGAAGGACTCGAGGAGGAGGCCGACAACTAGAGTCGTAGCATAGAAGCTTTAGTGGCACCGAACATTTAGGATAAAGTGACTGGAGTTGGGCATCATGTTTAGTTTATTACTTTTGTTTGCAACTAAGGTTTGTAGTGTTAAGTTAGAACCTTCTAGTGTTCCTCTTTGGACCGAGGAGGAACTGGAGTCCTTTGTAACATTATGGCTTGTAATATTCAGTGCTTGAATAAAGACTGCTATGTTTCTATTGTACCACTCTGAGGGATGTAATATTTATGAATTGGTACTTCATGAGTATTATGTCAGCGACTTGCATACTACAACATGCAGTGGTATGCTGGGTCACCACAAAATCCTTTCTCCAGAACCTGCCATGATTAGTAGAAAACAAGAAACAAATCACAAGTATATGTTCCTATCAACTACTACGATGTGGTGGCAAGTCGCTCATAAAATTGCAAATATAAAATTCTTACAAGTTCTTACCATGCAGGAGGTGGCGATCGACAACGGGCAGTATCAAGTAACTCTGAAGATTGAACAAAGCGATTGACGGGCAAATGTATAACACACGATATAGAAATATGTAGAGCTGTAGGTAGGTTCAATATATATGGAACTACAACCATGTTAGTCAATGTAAAACTAAAAATTTGCTCAAGGTAATCAAATATTGGTTCTAGACTAGATCGTACTAGAGACCCGAATCTAAGACACAATCTAAGACACAGAGGAAATTACGGATCGACACCATGTGCGAATGACAGTCGGTGAACTGGCAAAAGGAATAGCACAATTAGCAGGGAGAGACTGGTTCTCAGCTAACCGAAAAGTTAAGTTCAAGACGAGAGATGCAACAACTGGTGCGGTACGTACATATACCGCTGAATTCGTTCCTCCAAGTAGATATATTCAGTTAAGGACATATACTAATGCGCCAACTCAACATAATTTTTCCAAAGTAGCTCACCAAAATAGATCGGCACTTCCTTCTCTTATATATTTTTTCTATTTCTATTTCTCATTTTTTCACTTTTTTTAACCAATCCGTGGAAGTAGTACCAAACTTGGTTGTCTGTTCACCCTGTCAATGTGTTCGCCAAACCACAGAGGACGTCTGCCGGGCGGCGCACCGCAAGTCCAGTATTTACTTTGTCTATCGGCAAGATCAGAACTGGGTGGCAACACATAGCCTCAACGGACCTAGCCCACCCACCCTCTCTCTATTGTAGCTGAGAGCTCCCCCCTGCTCGCCGGCCCAATCTGAAGCTGAGCTCGTCGGCGCCGCTGGTCGAGTGAGGCGGATGAGAGGTGCCCCCCCTGTATAGTATATGTCTAGGGTTAGGTTTCATGCCTGTTTTCGATGTTATGCCGCTAGGATGCCGCCGGATCTCCTGGGTCAGATCCGCTGGTGCTGGGTCTTTCTCCTTCTCACCGTCCATGGAGTGGCGCTGGGGTGGAGGTTGTCCAGCAAATCCTCCAATAAGACTCACCTCTGGCGCGGCTGTGGTGGATGCCTGTTGCCCCCTTCCTTGGCCGACCGCGGTGGCGGGGGAAGAAGGGATGGCGGCGGCTTCTTGCCTCCGGCTCGGCGCCCGATGGCTCCTCTGCCTCCGGCGTCCTCGCACGATGTCTGGCGGCGGTCCTCGTCGTGCTCTGAAGAGACCCCATGGTGGGGTGTCTGGGCTATGGGCGACGTCGACGGGAGATCCCCAAATAAGTGCGACGCTGCCACGTTTTCGGGTGGCCCTCTGCTTCTTCTTCTCCCACCGGTCGGCCAGGGTGGCGAGGGGTGGTGGAAGAGGAGCAGGGATGCCCTTGGACCCGATGGTTGGCGGGGGTGCTTTTCGACTGCAGCGTCCCGGCGCGGCGCTGGTCGATCTCCCCTTCGGTGTCTCGACATGCTGCCGTGGTGGAAGCTGTTCGAGCCCCTGGAGCTGGAGAACCCCATCCCTTTCGAGCGCTGCTCTTCCCTGAGCGGAAGCTCTGCACTACCGATACACTTCTTGGCCGGCCTCGGTGGCGAGGGAGAAGTTGTTGGTGTCGGTGCCCTTGCTCTGCTCTGGGAATGGATCAAGGGACCTGCTGCTGAGGTCTCGATGGCTTCTTGGTGCTCTGGCTGGTCGGCTTCTTTGATGCTGCCTGCATCTCCCGAAGATCAGCAGCTCCCTAGGGGTTCTGCGACGCCGTTTGCAACACCTCCTGATTTCTGCCGATGTCTTAGAACGGCTGCTCCGAGAAAAGGGTCTAGCAGCTACACTGCGGATCAATTGAGAATTGCTATTCAGGTTGTCCTCGCCTTCTTCTTGTCGCTCGGGTGGATTCACCGGCAACAGTTGAGATCGTCGCTAATGTCGCTCCCCAGATTTAGCGGAGAAGATCCCCCTACATTGAGCTCGGTGGTGTGCATTCCATATCTACAGCTCAATTTTCTCCCTCGTTGGACTCTGCCATCTCAATTGCTGGTTGAGCCGCTGGCTTTATGGTCGGCGAGTCTGTTGGAGGCCCTTGAAGATCATAGTTGCATGTTCATATCGTCCATGTTCTCGACGGACCCCCTGACAGGCTCCGGCTATGTTCTTCGACGTCGACAGCTTGTACTTCAAGTAGTTCCTTTTTTCAATGTAGGGTTTGGCTCTAGCTTCATTTTTAATCTTCTGAGCAGTCTTTGTAAGAACTCGTTTGTATTCCGTTAATTATCTATATACTCCCTCCGATCCATAATACTCTTCGCTAATACAGACGTATCTATCACTAAAATGTGTCTAGATACATCTATATTAGCGAAGAGTAATATGGATCGAGGGAGTATTAGTTTTCCCGTTCAAAAAAAAAATATCAGAACTGAAACAAAGAGCACGGAAGTAATCGCCTGCCCATGTGCGTGCGACCAGTATACTAGAGTAGATTTGCTGGGAAGTGGGAACTTGAACCGAGAACCTCCGTTCTAAAAATTTAGTGGTAGATGTGATAAGATGGCCGCGACGAGACTGATGTGGAACATCAAATTCCAACTAAACACATGAAGCTTTTCCAAAACAAGGAGAATATGGCGATATGAGGCGCAACGGAAACAACACAAGGCTGGAAAAAAATATGGCGGAGTTGACGTGTGTCGCGATGAATAACAGATGCAATGGTGACTTGATGAAACGTGGCTAGAGCTCAAAACTCTAAAATCTAAAAGATTAGATCTAAAATCAGCAACTTGACACACGATGCAACGAAAAATTTAACAAAACAAAAACAAAGTGAAGATAGCAAAAAGGCTAAAACTGGATTTAGGTGAGGATGAACTAATCTAACTTCTTTTTCTAGGGCTTTTTGTGAACTATAGGTAAAAAATAAATCTAATCTAAGGATAAATTATGGATTTTTCACCGAGTAACCTGAAATCTGATACCACTTGATAGGGCAAATGTGTTCGATCTTTCGATTTGTTGGTGGAGTTCGTGCTTGACGATCCGACTATACGTGCAAAGCTCGTGCTCTAATGCAATCGCTAGGACAATCTCCGGGAGTTATCGATCTTGCGGATGCACGATCAGCCTGACCAGAGAGGGTCTTAATTCCTACCTGAAATCGAGAATAAAAAAGAACCAATATTGCAATCAAGATATTGCAGATGAAAGATATAAGCTTTATCTAAAAGGTGAGGTTTCGAATAGGTGGTGGTGTTGGCCTCAAAAGTTGAGTCCGTAGTTAAGCAATGATGAACTTTTAGTCTAAGTAAAATCCAATCTTAACCCTAACTTATGGCTAACTATTTATTGAGTAGACGGAGACGACGCAGCCGAAAGTTCTGGCGTCGGTGCATTGCTGAACTTGTCTTGGGCCGTGTGCAGCTTGGCCATCTCTTGGCTTGTATGTCTCGTTTGGCCTATATGCTGCACCTCCATGTGACGCGCAAAGAACAAATGGATAGCAGCACCTAGTGCATGCATCGATGTGCTCATGCACATGCACAATCCCAATGTCTCAATGAAACTTTGGAACAGTGTAAGTTTTTATTGGCGATGTCCGTATTTGCTTCTGTTTTTCTCAGATTCACCGCATTTTGACGCGGAATTTGTAAAGATCTTGTATAATACTGGAATATATATATGTGAGTAGATAATTTGGTCATATCCGAGGTATTTATGTCCACATCAGAGGAAGGTTATTGCGTTTTGTATTGACTTTGTTCTTGACCTTAACCCGATTCGTCTTCTTCAATCGCGGCATGAGGGGAGACTGAGTGGAAAAGGCACGCTAGAAATGAAATCAACATATTGTATGGACGGACATTCTTTGAGTGAAGAACACTATACAGTTTTATAAAATTCCACGTTGGTGGATCTTTATATCGAGCGACATAAGAATATTGTACGCTCAGACAACCCAGGACAGTTTGACTCCTAGATTACAAAATTCCACATGGCAACTTTTGGCGGTTGGTTGCAAATACTTCTCATAAATGACACCACTGTTGGATATGAGCTGTACATGTTAGCCAAGAAACCATCTTCGACTATATTGAGTTTCCATGACTACATTTTACACAATCGGCCAAGATAAAAAGAGCACCAACCAAAACAGTGGTGTCCGCTTTGATGCAGCAAATGATAATGGACGAAAGAACACATATTATAATTACACAGAGGAGATATGGGAACTTGACTACGGAACGTCTTTTAAGGTTCCTTTGTTTTGGTGCAAATGGGTCAAGCTGACAGGAGGAGGGGTAAAGGTGGACCAGCAGTACGGAATGACAACGGTAGATCTCAACAATCTTGGGTAGAGACAAACCATTCATCTTAGCCAATGACGTTGCCCAGTTTTCTATATGAAGGACATGTCTACCAAATCAAGAAAAATAAAAGATAAGCAAACGAATACATCATATGATGAGCCAAAGTGCCACATAGTTCTTTCAGAGAAAAGAATTCATGGGAGTAGAGGACAAGACAGATATGTCAGAAGATTATAACAAGTTTGATGAAATTCTGCCCTTCAGAGTGAACACTGACCCAACCATCCTCTTAAATAAAGAAGATACTCCATGGTTACGGTGCAGAATAAAACTCCAACACTAGATGGGGATGCTGGTGATGTCTAATAATATATTAAACCTTTTATGTAAATGTATGTAACTATTAAACCTTTCTATTAGGATAATGCTTCCCAACACAATTTCTTGATAATACTTGTTTGAATAGTTATAATAATAATTTTAGAAAATATACAATTATTTTGAAATAGATATTCAAATTAGAACACTTTTCATGTTGAAAGTTTTGTCAGATCCAAAAATATGCAAAAAGAATATCAGTTAATACATTTTTTAGTTGAAAATGGCAAAATGGTTACTCGTTTGAACAATTAAACTAATTATTTTAGAAAATAAAAAAATATTTAGAATTATTTATACAAATTCAAACACTTTTTATGCTAAAAGTTTTGTCAGATTAAAAAATATGCAAAAAGAATATTAGTTAATACATTTTTAAATGAAAATGGCAAACTAGTTAATAGTATGAATAGTTAGAATAATTTTTCTTGAAAATATAAAATGGTATTGGATAAGTCATTCAAATTCAAACACTTTTTATATTGAAAGTTTTGTCAGATTCAAAAGTATGCAGAAGTTATTCAACAACATATTCAAAGCATATTTAAATTCATATTCAAATATAATCTGAAAAAATTCAGCCTTGGCGTGCATTTATTAGACCTTTAAAGACCCATTTAGTCCCGGTTGGTGGCTTCAACCGGGACTAAAGACCCCCCGTTTAGTCCCGATTGGAGCCACCAACCGGGACTAAATGGGGGGTATGAATACCCCCGCCCCTCCCCCTTCTTCCCCAACCAGCCATTCATCCGATCCAGACGACGCCCTCGATGAGAGACGCACAGAGGAGAAGTGTTGCCGCCCCTCTGCACGCAACCGCCCCCGCCGTTGCCACTCCTGCGCACACCGCCCTCGAGCCGCCGCCACTCACCGCCCCCGAGCCGCCACCGCCGTGCCCCTTCCCTGCGTCGAACGACATCAGGCCGCAGCACCCCCGAGCCCCCCGTCGACAAGGTGAGCGCCCCACCAGCTGGCCCCCTCCTCTATTAACAATTAGGGTAGTTTTAATTAGTTAATTAGAGTAGTTTTAGTTAATTAGGGTAGTTGTAGTTAGTTAGGATAGTTTTAGATATTTAGGGTAGTTTTAGTTATTTAGGGTAGTTTTAGTTAGTTAGTATAGTTTTAATGAGTTAGTATATATAGTTTTAGTTAGAATAGTTTTAGTTAGTATAATTGTTAGAGTAGTTTTAGTTAGAAGAAATAGTTATAAAAATAGTTAGAAAAAATGTTTGAAAAATAGTTAGAAGAAATAGTTAGAAGAATAGTTAGGAGAAATAGTTAGAAGAATATAGGGTATTTTAAATGTGATGTAATTTGTATAAATATAGGGTATTTGTTTGTCAGCGGCCACGATGCCCCACCCGTTCGACCGGATGGGCGATGTCCGGGAGTGGGCTCCGCCGGGCTGGCACTAGGAGGTGTCACCTGTTGGGGCGTGCAGGTTGGTGAGAAATCCGGGGCGCGTCGTCGACCTGGATTTGCTTTGGTGGAGGTCGTGTGGGCCACGCGCGGTGCAGAGGGAGGCGGCCCCCGAGGAGGTGGTACGTCGCTGTATCATAGAGGAGGACGAGCACGTCTGTCACTACATGTATTTGTTGGAAAGGTCTTCTTCCAACACTTGGTTGATTCTTCGGGGAGCTCACATTAGCTATGATCTCGTGAGTGTTCCATATCTTTGGGTGTTTTCCGCCCGCGGCTCAGCATCCGGTCGATGTTGAGATGTATTAATGTTCTATTAGGGTATAATAAAAATGATCTATATGTAACTGGATTATTCTTGATGTATTACGGTTTTGTATTGCATCTGTGTTAATGTATATGTTATTGATCTATATCTATCTGTTGTATTGTTTACTCGACATAATCTTTTAATCTTTCTTCTGTATTATTTAAGCTATGGACTTTGGCACCGAGAGAGAAGGTCAAGACTTAATGTTGAATATTATAGGAGAGGGTGGAGCAGGAGACGGCTCCAAATTTTAAAATCCGGGTGAGGGAATGGAGGAGGAGCGGCCACATGAATCTCAAACAAACGATGATTGCGAGGACGGCTCACAAGAGATTGGACCGGCCATAATACAGTCCGGCTAGGTATATATATTAAGCATCGGTTGAATCAGTAGATGAAGATGCATTAATTGGTATATATATTAATGAATGTTTCTTCTTTTAGACCTATGAATCTTCTATAAAGAAACGAGGCCCGGCCAAATGGTTGACCCTGGGTCAGCATTACACGATCGATCAAGTCTCTGCCGATGGCGAACTGTTGGAACCCAACAGTGTTGCAAATGCATTTACTACTCAATGCAGATATCTTGTCAGGGACATGGTCCCGATCAGCATTCAATATTGGTGTAAGCCTGAGGCAGCAAAGGGAGATCCAGCTGAGGGAGAGCCAGAAGAGGGTGCTGAAGTTAATTATGTCACCAAGATAATCAAAGACAGGCTTTGGGAATCCCTCATTCCACATTTCAGCCTACTGGCAACCGAGGACCCAAAGCTCACAGAGCTAACGAAGCAGAAAGTCAGGGAGTGGGCTCTCAAGAAGAAGGCTGCACAGTTCAATAACCACAAGAAAAGGTTATGAACCACCTATATCAAGGCTGGTCGAAAAGCTCCAGAATTCACTGGCCCAAATGAGAACTTGCGGGATCACTGGGACTCATTTGTGGAGTACAAGCAATTTGAACTAGGTAAGTTTAGGAGTGAAAAGAATAAGATAAATGCTGTGAAAAACTATATCACCATACGATGGGTCCAGCTGGCTACATGACTGCCTAGCCTAAGTGGGGTATGGAAGAGGCCGCCATGCGAGAAAAAGGCATCAAACTAGAAACAGAAGAGTGGCCCAGAAGGTCACGAAATTAGGTACTTGGGCATGGGGATGTCTACGACCCGAAAACTGGAAAATTAATTGAAAAGAAGAAAGAGATTGTTGTACCCCTAACAGCCCATATCGAAACAATCGCCGAGGTTTGAGAGGGGTTCCATCCGGACAGAATGAATGACGAGCTGACAAAGGCCCTCAAGAACCCTGAACACACAGGACAAACACGAGGCGTGGGCTCTGCCACTCCGTGGAGGTCTAGGTTCTCCAATGATAGTGAATCTTACAGAAGACGACAGAGAGCAAAGAAGCAGAAGGCGCGGGAGGAGGCATACCGGATAGAGAGCCTAGAAAGGCAGCAAAATGAGCTTAGAGAGATGTATTTCCAGCAGCAGAAGCTACTGGAGGAAATAAAGTCGCAAGGGGCAACTCAGCAGCAGCTACAGCCAGAACATGCATCCGGCGACTTATCTCAGCAGAGAAGCAGTGTGGCTTCCATGGGGGTCGGGGCTGATGAGGCATCGATGGATCGCTACCCCGTGGATGATATCACAGACAAGACAAACTGTGAGCTACATCAGGACATGAAGAACATATCCATGAAGGTGGTGGTCGGCTATGCTTTATCTTGTGAACCTGGAGTTAGTTGGCATGGCCATGAGATTCCAGTTGGCTATGCTCGTGTCGGGGTGGATGAAATTGTATCGGGATACGAGTCACTAGAGCTTGACATACCTGGACCTGAAGATGAGAGGACACTCAGAGAAGTCAAGGGTGGTGCCATTCTATGGAACAAGAAAGACATCAAGTTTCCAGGCTTGGTGCCAAGGTCGCCACCACCTCCGAGTCATCGTAGGTCACCATCACCTTTAGGTAGTCCACCCAATGATTATGACCACCACAGTCCATCTCGATCTCCACCGTCGGGTCAGCCGTCTTTGTCGCCGCCTGCGCCCACTAAGGTTCCTGATCAGGGCCAAAAGTTGAAGCGTACCCAGACAGGAGCCCCTCCCAAGAGTACCCGATAGCAGCCCCTCCCAAGAAATAGTTAGAAAAAATAGTTAGAAAAAATGTTTGAAAAATAGTTAGAAGAAATAGTTAGAAGAATAGTTAGGAGAAATACTTAGAAGAATATAGGGTATTTTAAATGTGATGTAATTTGTATAAATATAGGGTATTTGTTTGTCAGCGGCCACGATGCCCCACCCGTTCGACCGGATGGGCGATGTCTGGGAGTGGGCTCCGCCGGGCTGGCACTAGGAGGTGTCACCTGTTGGGGCGTGCAGGTTGGTGAGAAATCCAGGGTGCGTCGTCGACCTGGATTTGCTTTGGTGGAGGTCGTGTGGGCCACGCGCGGTGCAGAGGGAGGCGGCCCCCGAGGAGGTGGTACGTCGCTGTATCATAGAGGAGGACGAGCACGTCTGTCACTACATGTATTTGTTGGAAAGGTCTTCTTCCAACACTTGGTTGATTCTTCGGGGAGCTCACATTAGCTATGATCTCGTGAGTGTTCCATATCTTTGGGTGTTTTCCGCCCGCGGCTCAGCATCCGGTCGATGTTGAGATGTATTAATGTTCTATTAGGGTATAATAAAAATGATCTATATGTAACTGGATTATTCTTGATGTATTACGGTTTTGTATTGCATCTGTGTTAATGTATATGTTATTGATCTATATCTATCTGTTGTATTGTTTACTCGACATAATCTTTTAATCTTTCTTCTGTATTATTTAAGCTATGGACTTTGGCACCGAGAGAGAAGGTCAAGACTTAATGTTGAATATTATAGGAGAGGGTGGAGCAGGAGACGGCTCCAAATTTTTAAATCCGGGTGAGGGAATGGAGGAGGAGCGGCCACATGAATGTCAAACAAATAATGATTGCGAGGACGGCTCACAAGAGATTGGACCGGCCATAATGCAGTTCGGCTAGGTATATATATTAAGCCTCGGTTGAATCAGTAGATGAAGATGCATTAATTGGTATATATATTAATGAATGTTTCTTCTTTTAGACCTCTGAATCTTCTAGAAAGAAACGAGGCCCGGCCAAACGGTTGACCCTAGGTCAGCATTACACGATCGATCAAGTCTCTGCCGATGGTGAATCGTTGGAACCCAACAGTGTTGCAAATGCATTTACTACTCAATGCAGATATCTTGTCAGGGACATGGTCCCAATCAGCATTCAATATTGGTATAAGCCTAAGGCAGCAAAGGGAGATCCAGCTGAGGGAGAGCTAGAAGAGAGTGCTAAAGTTAATTATGTCACCAAGATAATCAAAGACAGGCTTTGGGAATCCCTCATTCCACATTTTAGCCTACTGGCAACCGAGGACCCAAAGCTCGCAGAGCTAACGAAGCAGAAAGTCAGGGACTGGGCTCTCAAGAAGAAGGCCGCACAGTTCAATAACCACAAGAAAAGGTTATGGACCACCTATATCAAGGCTGGTCGAAAAGCTCCAGAATTCACTAGCCCAAATGAAAACTTGCGGGATCACTGGGACTCATTTGTGGAGTACAAGCAATTTGAACTAGGTAAGTTTAGGAGTGAAAAGAATAAGATAAATGCTGCGAAAAAACTATATCACCATACGATAGGTCCAGCTGGCTACAGGACTGCCTAGCCTAAGTGGGGTATGGAAGAGGCCGCCATGCGAGAAAAAGGCATCAAACTAGAAACAGAAGAGTGGCCCAAAAGGTCAAGAAATTAGGTACTTGGGCATAGGGCTGTCTACGACCCGAAAACTGGAAAATTAATTAAAAATAAGAAAAAGATTGTTGTACCCCTAACAGCCCTTATTGAAACAATCGCCGAGGTTTGAGAGGGGTTCCATCCGGACAGAATGAATGATGAGCTGACAAAGGCCCTCAAGAACCCTGAACACACAGGACAAACACGAGGCGTGGGCTCTGCCACTCCGTGGAGGTCTAGGTTCTCCAATGACAGTGAATCTTACAGAAGCTGATAGAGAGCAAAGAAGCGGAAGGCGCGGGAGGAGGCAGACCGGATAGAGAGCCTAGAAAGGCAGCAAAATGAGCTTAGAGAGATGTATTTCCAGCAGCAGAAGCTACTGGAGGAAATAAAGTCGGAAGGGGCAACTCAGCAGTAGCTACAGCCAGAACATGCATCCGGCGACCTATCTCAGCGGAGAAGCAGTGTGGCTTCCATGGGGGTCGGGGCTGATGAGGCACCGATGGAACGCTACCCCGTGGATGATATCACGAACAAGACAAACTGTGAGCTACATCAGGCCATGAAGAACATATCCATGAAGGTGGTGGTCGGCTATGCTTTATCTTGTGAACCTGGAGTTAGTTGGCATGGCCATGAGATTCCAGTTGGCTATGCTTGTGTCGGGGTGCATGAAATTGTATCGGGATACGAGTCACTAGAGCTTGACATACCTGGACCTGAAGATAAGAGGACACTCAGAGAAGTCAAGGGTGGTGCCATTCTATGGAACAAGAAAGACATCAAGTTTCCAGGCTCGGTGCCAAGGCCGCCACCACCTTCGAGTTGTCGTAGGTCACCATCACCTTTAGGTAGTTCGCCCAATGATTATGACCACCACAGTCCATCTCGATCTCCACCATCGGGTCAGCCGTCTTTGTCGCCGCCTGCGCCCACTAAGGTTCCTGATCAGGGCTAAAAGTTGAAGTGTACCCAGACAGGAGCCCCTCCCAAGAGTACCCGACATCAGCCCCTCCCAAGAGTACCAAAAAAACCTAAGCCCGGGCCACCATACCCTCTGGAGTCCATCAAATGGGCTAAGAGTATGCTTAATCAACCATCCCAATATAAGTTACATAAGGATGATTACTATACACGCACACTTAAGAATAAAATTGTGAAAAGAGATGTTGCCCAGCTCGGAACACAGGCGAAACAATCGATCCGCCCTCAAGGTGTTATCCGAAGATGTTCTCCAGCAGCAGCAAGTAAATATGGACATAGCTACGGAACTAGCGTCCCAAATGGGTATGACTATGGCTCAATTTTCAGGCGGTGCAGAATTACCCAAGGCTGCTACAGCCATTGGTCGTCGACGAGAAGTTGAATCAAATGCCAACATATATGCGAAATTTACATGCGTGGTACCTGACTGCCTCAAAGCGTGAGCAAACGATTGTAACACCCCAACTTTTCTAACCATGTTCGAGTAGTGTTTAGTGAGCCAAAAATGAGGGCTAACAAAAACTTTTTGTTCTTAATCAGATTTACTAGAATCCATTGCATGTTTGCCTTGCTGTTGTGTAAATTATGTTTGCAAGAGTATAGTTTGAAGAATAAGTTTGAGGGCCAACTCAATCTTCGTGTTCTTGTGATTAGGCCATCTTTTGTGCTATAAGCCTTTTTCTCAAAATATTTATGGTCTAAAAATAGGAGCCAAGACCCATTTGAAAACAAGGTCTTTACCAAAACTAGTATTTATAAAGATACAGGGATATAGTGTTGTGATCCCACTATTTTATAAAACTACTATTTTATAAACCTTTGATAAGTGGTCTTTTAAAACACCTTTGAGAAAACTTGTTAAAGGAGATGATTATGTCTCCATTTGTTTCTGAAAACTCTTTCCAACTTTCCCATGGCTTGATCACCATTGAACACTTGTTCAACCATTGCCTCTAGTGATGCTAGATTAGCTTCAAATGATTGACCTTGTGTGGTGAGTTGATTTGGTGTGACTTTGTTTGACTTTGATGAAGTTGCTTGCATGTAGCTATGTTATACAGGTAGGCCCGTGGCCTAACCTATCTAAAATACATCAAAATATAATATGGCCAGCGGGAATATTCTTACAAAAAATACTAGTCTTTTTTTTTAAAAATAAAAATTATTTTGATGTTTTCCTCTTTGTAAATCCTAAAACTCTATTTCTTTTGAAAGGAGTATTTATTTTCAAAACACAAGTTTATCACAAATTATAAATGAGGTTCACCCTTTATGAGTACTCATTTCATTTTTTTTACAAATATCTTTTATAAAAGTATGTTCACAAATGCTTTTTTTGTGTTTTCACAAAATAGCAGAAATGGGAAGAATAACTCCTTGTTATTATTAATGTCTTTCAAAAATTATGGGAATATGATTTTGCAAACCCCACTTGGCTATGATTTTGCAAAACCCAAGCTTTATAAAGGTACTTATGGATCTTACCTTTTACAAAACCCCACTTGGCTATGATTTTGCAAACCAACCAAAAAGAAGAATTTCAATATGTGTATGTGTGATTATCTCAATCTCAAAATCTACCTTAAAGTTTCCCCTATACATAATCCATCTCTTGTATCACTCTTATCCTCTTGCCAAGATCCACCTCTAATCGTAGGATCCCTTGTCGTATTTATATCTAGTTCCTTATCCTTGCCGACCTTGGTTGACCACCAGCTTGTGTGTTCTCTTGTGAATACATGTGAGGGTATGAATGGCCTCCAATTTGATAATTCTTTTGGTAATCTCAGTAAACCAAGTCCGTGAAAAATAATCAAATTACCTTTGACAAACATTCAAAATTTCAAATTATGGTTTTCCCTCCAAATGACCAAAACCCTAATACCCTATTTTCTTCTCTATCTTCCCGTCAAAACCATTTCTAGTTTTATTAATCTTTTCAAATTATTTTCCCAAATAAAACTAGGAAATGTGATATATGTGTTATATCGCTCAATTTCCCATCAAAACTAATTTCCATAAAATATTTATTTATTTTACTTTCCTTATTTACAAAATGCATGTGAATGGCCACTATGCCATTTCTTGCACTTTATTACACCAATTAATTTTGGGAAAAATTTACTAAGCATGTACATGCAAGTAGACCTTTTATATATATATATAAAGATCATCTTGTCTTCCTCAAAATTTTCAAAAGCTAGTATATTGGAGTCTCTTTCAAATTAGATCAAATTCGTTTTTTTTAATGTTCCAAACTAATTCAAATGAAGGCCTTATTTAAAAGGAATATTCTATGCCCCCAACACCCTCTCTGATCTACCATTTACCATCATCACCTTACCTATTTATGAATCCAAGCAAATGCTTTCATGATTATCATTTAGCATTATTCCCTATGTCCATCTCTATCTTTCTCTAAATCTTTTCTAATAATTTTCAAAGCTATCCAAGTGACATCCATCACCAGCACTTGACCTTGGGCAAGCTGCGTTACCATTGAAAATGATCTTGTCCACTTGTCCATGGCATTGGTGCATGCGTGCACCAAGCACCATATCTCTCCCTCATCTCTCTTGCCCAATAAAAAGAAACGACCCAGGAACCTACCTGCACCCCTGCACCCTCCAACCTGCAGGCCTACCTCTCCCTAGTACTCTCTCTTTCTCTCTGCCGCCCTGGCACGCCGATGACATGCTCCATTTTTTTTAGATGAGCTTCTCTGATCGAACCACCGCGCCATCAGCCTCCTCTATCTATCCTTGGTCGCAAAGGAACGCTCCCGAGTCCTTGTCCTCTTCCCTCCAGCTGCTTTCGTGCATGCCCTGAGCGTCGACTCAGCGTCGAACACCTGGCGGGCGGCCTCCTCTCCAAGCCGACCGACCACCTCTGCGCGTGCCCTCTCGCCAGCGACCGAGACTCATGGGTATTGAAATACTAGTGTCGCTCCCAATCCTCTTATTGTCCTATTCCCCCTGGCCGCGCTCGCCGCTCTCTACGGCCAGACAACGGACGCCACGTCCAGGCCGCTCTCCCGACCAGCTCAGACCACGCCTCCTCTTCTCTCTCTGGCTCATGGCTTCCATGTACCACCCCGTGTCGTTTCCGCATAGCACGATGACTCAGTCAACCTCGAGGACTGGTTATCACTAAACCTGTACTCCCCATCCACGGTAAGCCGGTCTCGGCCTATTTAAGACCAGCTCGAGCCTGTAGCTAAAACTGAACCCCTCCACCATGTCTCTCTCGGTTCACCAGATCCCCGGAGACGAGCTTCAACCCTATCCTTCTTCTTCCTTCACCGCGAGCAAACCGGAGATCATGCTCATCCCGGGCAAAAACTCAACCGAGTCTAGGACTACAGCTGCTTCTCTTCCCTCTCTCCGTTGCGTTCGTGCCTTCTCTGTCTTGTTGAGCTAACTCAGCCCCTTTCCTTTTCAGGACCGAGCAAGGTGGACGCCTTCATCGTTCGCCTCGCCGTCGTAGCCGCAGGAGGCGCAGAGCTCGTCGTCGACCATGCCGTTGACCGGGATCTTGCCTGCTGGTACGAAGTGACCAAGCCGAACCTTATATTCCTCTCTGCGTCGCCCCCGAGCCTACCACGGTGAGCCACCGTCGAGATCAGCTAGCTAGGCATGGTGCATAGCCGTTCTTGTGCATGTCTCCTGAAGCACGAATATTAAAGCAGCACTAGGATCATCTAGCGTGTCCGCCATGAAAAACTCGGCCCAATTCAGTTTTAGCTCACGTAGTTTTTTTTGGAATCTGCTAAATCAAATCATTTGATCTGAAAGCTCACAAAATTCATAATAAAATATCTGTAGACCCAAATTACTCGATTCAAATTTCTGCACACTCTATTTTATGTTCTCTATCTCATGAAACAAGCCTCATTCACAAATATGCCATGCATATTTTCTGGTGTTTAATTTAGTTAAATGTATCCTTTTGAATCAAAAATCAATAACTTAAGATCTACATATTCAAATGGCATGAAACGAAGCTCCCTGGTTTATATGCGAGATTGCCTTCCTTATGCCACTGGCCTGCATGCAATTAGGTCCGTACTTTTAGCATGATTATTTTTGCAAGATACTACCAGATCTGACCATAGAGAATTTTTTAAAACCTAATCTGTGAAGTATTTTTGGGTGAGACCAATTTTGGGTGGTCATGTATGTGAAGGATTGCTACTGACCAGACGACATAATTTTCCTGAGCAAGTATAATTTTCAGGTAGAATTAACTCTAAAACAGTAGGTTTTATCACTAGAAAAATCATAGGAAAATAACCACAAATCCTTTTGGGTGAATCCATCTTTGTTGGATTTAGAAAAATGATACCTTCCTATTAGTATGCTGGTTATAGGGGTTGAGCAAACATAGATACCTACAAGTTCTTTGCGGGAAATTAGGGTTTTCTTGCTAAATAAAAACCACCCTAATTATTATGTTTGGCAATGTTAATAAAACCTGGAAGTTTGTTCAGTATCTAAACTTGTTTGTTTCTTATACTTGTTTGGTGTGGAATGTATGTGCTGTTGTGGTGTGTGCTCTATGAATGCTTGTGTGCTTATATATTGTTATTGTTTATCGGCGATAGATTCAAATGAGAACAAGTGCACCGAGGAAAGGGAAATCTTTGAGTTCCAGGAAGAAGAAAACTAGGGACAAGCCAATCAAGGCAAGCCATCTAAACTTGTTGCATATCTGATCCGAGTTTTACTTAATGCATCTTTTATCAATGTTTATAAAAATGCATGGTTTTATATTGCTATTGTCTCTAGATAGCAATTATTGGCGACTTGGCTCCACAAGTCAATTGTTATCATCCTTATGGATGACACCCTCTCGACACCTACTTATCCCCTGGGTTAGTGGTATTATGGTTAGCATCATGACCTTTGGAAAACCTTGTAGTGGAGCAAAAACTCTAGGTTGGGAACACTCCAAAATGAGGTGTTGAAAACGTATTCGAAAACCTTGGAATGGGAAGCTATTCCATTGATAGATTTCAAAAAAATGGGTTTGAAAACAAGGTGCGATGTCTATCCTTGAGTTGGAGGCAGCAAGAATTTTATAAAAAGGCATTGTTGTTTCTTTGTAGTCGCTCAGAACAATTAACCCGTGCAACCACATTACCCTGGTATGGGACGGGGCTTAGCTTGTAGTTTGTTGATTTTAGTACGGGAGTCTCATAACTATATAAGGGTACGCGGTACCCTGGAATCCGGATTGCTGCAAGTAAATGGGCAATAGTGAATCGGGATCCAGTGAGGGATTTATCCGGCCGGAAGACACTATGGGTCTCCTGACGTGGCACTGGAGTTACGCTCGAACGTGGAGGTAGACTACGAGGGTGTGCCAGGAAGGTACATACTCCATAGGGTAGATTTCCGTACTAAGGTAGATAAGCGAAAGGCTCTGATCGGGTGCTTGTCGTGGCATAGGATGCTATGCGGGGATGATGCCCACACGATAAGTATCCAGATGGTGTGGGTAAAGTGTAGAACCTCTGCAGAGTGTAAACCTATTCGAATAGCCGAGTCCTCGGTTATGGACGGTTGGAAAGATCACTACATTGCCCAATGTTAGTTTTGGTTTTATAAAGTGTTTTCGGAAAAATGGAGAAGGGTGCCGGACAAAGTACTTGGAGGGTACTGCCGTGGCACGGGTATGGTTCAGAGTACTTGTAGGGTACTGCCGAGAAGTTGGAGATGGTCATGTGTGATTGACCTGGTTTTATAAATCAGGATGGTCATGTTTAATTTGACCTGGTTTATGAAAAGAAAAGGGTTTCCCCCTTCCTAGAGATTTTACAAAAATTGTTTAATAAATGTTTTTAATAAGGATATAGAGAAGTCATAGAACATGGTTCTGGACATGCTATATCGACACGAGAAAACTGTGTTTTCAAAGAAAATAAATTACACTAGAGCCTTTCCTTGCTACAGCCAAACTGCATATTGTTCTCTCCCCTTTAGATGGTTTGCGAGTACAATTCAAAATGTACTCACGGCTTTGTCCCTGGCTATTAACTTGGTCAGACTTTGAAGAAGAAGACTACACAGAAAGTGACGATGGTTACGACGACGCCGGTGCGAACTAGGAACGTCTCCCAGTCAGTTGCCTATAGGGTAGTAGGCATGACGTGGGTCACCAACGCAGCTTGGAATCCGCTGCTTAGTTGTAGACTTGCCCTGCATGGCAATATCATACTTGGTCATGTGACTAATTGTTAGTATATTATTCGGTACTGTAATGGATGATGTAAATCTGTTATCAACTCGGATATGCGGATTCACGACACACTGATCATGGGATCGTGAATTGTATGCATATCGGGTATTCCGGATGGGTAATCTGGGGTCCCCACAGAGTTGGTATCAGAGCCATCCTGACTGTAGGAGACCTTCGTTAGCATGGGCGTTAGATAGGAAAGTAATATTTTGCTAAAACTATTTGCAAAGGTTATTTCTTCTAAGTAGCCAATAGTATGGCTTATACCTTTATCACCTCTTCAAAACTTCTAATCTTATCTCTCTAGTTTCCAAAGATGTTTGAAGATTATTACTCCATCTGTCTCATCTTCTTCAAAACTACCTGTTGGACGATGTCCCCAAATAGATCTAGAGCTTAGCAGCACAAGATGGAGCAAACTTCAGAAGGACGTCTTCAAACCTCTCTAGCTACAAAGGAAGAAGGATGTTGACAAATATGTTGCTTTTGGTTGACACCAACGGCTCTGTCAAGGAACTGACTTTGTTCCTCCTTGGACTCGCACCTTTGCAATCGTCAAGGATCAAGTTCTCAGTTGCTTGACTAGAAATTTTCAGGCCTGACACGAGACATTGTCGCACATGAAGGACTTTAACAACCTTTCCAAAGACATCACTTCCGTGTGATGTGAGCAAGAAGACCTACAAAATTGCACTTCCAGATCAGCATTGAAAGCTCATTAGCATCGCTCCAGCTACACAAACAATTATGACCAACCATGACCCTAGGATGAATAGGATAAGCTCAATTGTTTTGGTTGAGCTACCCACAAATACCGCGCGTATTAGGCGTTCTTTGGTACATGATGTACCTCCTGTGCTTGATATGATTGTTTGAAGTGTGTTTCTTGAGTGTGCATCGTTACCTTGTGCTTGTGCTTGTTTTTATTTGGCCTCTCGGCCTTTAAAACCCTCTAGTGTGTAAAACCCGATTAGAAAACCTCACTAAAATGTGTTTCCCTCTCACCTATTTATGTCAGCTCGAGTAGCGTACATAAGTTATTAGTAAAACTCTAACTCTAACCTTGTTATTAGTGGAATATAACTCTTTCCGTAACACATACCCAAGATCAGGCGCAACAAGTTTGCTATGTGTTCCAGCCCCATGAAGACCTCTCCATATCGTCAAGGGAGCAGAAGATAGACCCTCTTGGAATACGGAAGATTCTTAGAAGGCAAAGACTTTACTAACCTGGGTCACCTAAACTTAAGTTTAGAGTTATGCTAACTTTAAATTTAAGAAGATCTCGCGACATGAAGCCAAGTTGATCTCGACCAAGCACTACAAGCATGAAGCCTCTCCATGATTGTGACCTCGAATAGACATCGCTAATGGAAGATACCAAGGGAAGAAGCAGCGACAAGAATTGAAGACATATCTAACCCAATCATTAAATCCTTTGACCTCTAGGTGAGTATGAGACCAAGACTAACTTACGTCCGCAAGACAAAGTCAGGTCGACATACCCCAAGCTATTTCAAGATCGTCGAGGCTGCAAAAAGATGAAGAAGACAGAAGATCTACGATGCCATTCACCTACTCAAAGACAAGTAGAAATGGGTAACCGACTACTTGAAGACACACCATTGGTGATACACCAACACATGAAGCCTGTCACAGCCCCAATTTAAACATCCAAAGAAAAGCAGAGTTTAGTAGTGTAAATTTGGGAGCCAACAAAAACTTTTTGTGATTAGCTAAATATAATAGATTCTCATGCATTATTGTCTTGTATGCCTTGATAAGCATGTTTGTTTTGCTTGATTTTTGAACAAGTATGAATTAACACAATCACTTAGCTCTTGTGATCATGTCATATTTGGTAAAAATATTATCTTGGCAACCTCTCTTATTCTAACATGATTTGACTTTTTCAAAGCAAATAGCCAAGATTCTTTTGACACAAAGGTCTTTCCAAAAACTAAGTATTTATAAAATCTTTAGGGATCTATAAATAGGTCCCACTATTTTGCAAAGCTATTATTTTACAAGCTTATGTTTTACAAATATATTTTTTAATGTATTTCTAGCATATAGGAGAAATCTTTAAGAAAGGGGATGTAATGTCTCCATTCCTTTTTAAGAAAAATAAAAATAACCAAAACTATATGTCTCCCACAAAATCTCTTTTCTTCGTCCAAGCCTTTTTTAAAAGTATTTTCTTGTCTTGATTGGTTATTTACATGTTTTGATCTTCATTTACCTTGTTTGACTTCTTGTATGGTGGTATTATCTACTTGGTTGTGTGTGGCCCAAGACATCACTTTAGTTTTTACCTAATATAAAGTTTATGCTTATCTTTAGCTCTCAAACCTATCTTCTTAGCATAAAATCCCCTTGACTCCATTTAGCCTTTTAAATGGAAACCCTCAAAAACAAAATCTTAAAGATAATTCTCTCATACATTCTGGAGCTATATGAATATGACCTTAGCTCAATCCCAACCTATTGTTGTCATCTCTAGCAAAACCTAAATACTTATCGTGGCTTTTCTAATGTCTCCTGGATTTAGTGGCACTAACGAGATCATCTTTATCTTGCTCCTCACTTCCACAAGAAACCCTTGCATAACAAGTTTGCCCTCTCCAAGTCTATTAAAAAATAGTTCTCTTTTAAAACCTTATTTCTTTACGACCTATGTAAATTACTTTCTCTTTGGTTTTGTTTATTTTACAATAAAATGCTACTTCTTCACTTGATCTCTCAACTTTAATTCTACCCTAACTTTTGATCCTTTGTCACATAGTTCCTTAGCATTATCTCACTCCTAGTATTATAAAACATTTTTTTTTCTAAAAATGGTTTTTATTTAAGCCCAGAATAGAGCATGGGGAATACCACCTCACTATGTTTCAAAAAAATGTTTTATTTCATTTTATCAAAAACATATTTCCTTCTTTTTTTTTAAGTTCTCTATCTTAGAAAATTCTAAAAAAAAATTTTCTGAAACCTCTTGTGGGCATGTCCACAAACATCTTGCTGGCACATTTTCTTCAAATTCAAACATGGACCCTGCTCTCTCTTCCGTGTGCCACCTTTGTCCTTCTGGTCAGCCTACACTACCTTTCTCCTGGACCCTCCCGTCTGCACCTAAAGGACCGAACTGAGTCCGTGTGCGCCCGATCGACTTGGTCGCGGTCACCATGCTTGTCAAGCGCCTGAACCAAACCGAGCTAAGTTTTGATCAAACTTGAAGTTGGACCTGCGCTGGCTCGAGCCACCGTTTCTGATCGATCGAGACCACCTCAGCGCGCCTCCTGCACCTCCTCAACGCACACACCCCCGCACCATCATGCCTGCTCGTGCCCGACATAGCCATCGTGGTCACCACGTCGCTTACACGAGGCCCAGAACGGCCGAGCCCAGCCAACCCCAGCCCCAGCCCCAGCACGCTCCAGGACTCTCTCCGCCCTGACGTCAGCCCTCCCTCGTCAGCACCCACCGCCCTGACGTCTGCCCTCGTTCACAGATTGGTCACGGCCACCGCCCACCATGTCCACCCGAGCCCTCGCTCAGCTATAAAAGGACCCCTTGCCTCTCCACTCCCTGACAGCGCTCGCAGAGCACTCCTTCCTCCCTCCCTATCTGTGTCTCAGTCTACCGGAGCACTACGGCACTGCTCTTTCTCTCTCGCTCGACGAGGAGAGCGAGCGCGGTCGCCGTGCGAAGGCGAAGCCGAGCAAGGAGGAGCTCGCACGCAACCCTTTCTGCACTCCCTCCTGCCTTCGTTCCGTTCTCCTGACCACCGCAGTACTGATCCTCCTCTTAACCTTGCCAGGGACCCTGCAGCCACCGCCATTGTCAAGGTTCCCAGGACGACCATGAAGAAGAAGCTGTCCTAGTCAAGGTTGCAGACTATCTCCACTCTCCTTCTCTGTCGCCCTCTCTTCTCCTCATTCCCCTTGTTCTTATGCGCCCCTCCATTTTGTCTAGGGAGTGCTGCAGCTACCGCTTCCAGTGACCACCCGGGGAAGACGACCCCGAGGAGCATGTCCGCGTTGACGTCTAGGAGCTCTGCCTGCACGGAGGCAACGTCTACCGCTCTCCCTCTCTGATATCTCCCTTCCTAGATTACACTCTCTCCGTCCAACCTAATCTGCAGCTCTATCTCGTCCAGGAACAGCCGTAAGGCCCCCGGCTGTGAGCTTCGTCGCCGACAACCTCCGTGACGCTGCCCACATACAAAATGCACCTCTCGTCCTCCCCGGTCTACCTCGCCTTTCTCTCGCAGTCCTCGTAGAGCTCCGGCCATTGCACGGTGAGCACCCGAAGCCACGATCGTTTTGAGCTAGCCCAACACTAGTTTGAACTTTGAAGACGATGCAGACCAAGCAGCTAGTTTTCTGCACGATTATTGAAGCATTCATTTTTTTTAAGTCAAGTTGGATCCAATGGATGCGTATCCTGTAGTTAGATTTCTACCAAAAATCCAAGCTGTGGGCCAGGCCAGATTAGGCCTATACTAAATAGTGGACTTTGATATTTTCCAGTAAATAAATCTGTATTCAAATATGATCTGTAAACTTCAAATTGACCTAGTTTTCAAACCGTAACTCGAAATACAGCGAAACAACTGCAGTAGATCAGAAATTTTAATTTCTATCCATCGCCACTGGTTTCATATTTGTAGCTTGATATTCCTAATTATCTAGTTCTATTACTTAAAAATAACTCTCACCACTTCCAAAGCTTTTACAAATATATCAAGATTTTTTAAAAAAAAAAATTATTATAACCTATTTATAAAAAAAAACTTTTCAGACCAACACTCTGAACCTTGATCCTATGTTTACGCTCATATTACTTGGTTAAGTTGTTTGATTTTTAAACTTAGATTTTGCATAATATTATCTCAAAATACGTAACTATGGTTTTAATTGTCCAAATAATGTGTAACCACTTGGAGAAACTTTTTAAACTCAAATCACACTATCTGAAGTGGTTATGTTGAATGTTTGTGTTGTTGTGGTGAAAATTTGGTTGGTGATTGTGTTTGCTTGTGTGCGTTTTTTTTCTGTGACGATAGAACCGACTGTTGACGAGTTCGGGGAAGAAGATTTTAAAGACTTTGAAGACAACCAGGGACAAGCCACCCAAGGCAAGCCACCTTTACTTGTTGCATATCTTGATCCCATTTTTCTTATTATGCAAGTTTTCCCTTTATGTTTATTTCAAAGGTGCATTGTTTTATAATTGCTATTACCTCATGATAGCGATTCATTTGCGACTAGGCTCCACTAGTCACTTGATATCATCTTTAAGATGACACCCCTTGATACCTACTTACTCCATCTTTTAGAAGTAGCTTGATGCTTACCATCATGTTACCCCTTGTAGCCTTGTTTAGTGGAGCAAAAACTCTAGGTTGGGACACTCAAAAACTTTGGAAAATGACTTTTAAAACCTTGAGGAGGTTTTGGCCTTGTTCAAGTGTAAGTTAGAGGAAAGGAAAGTTTTTTTTTGAAATGAAAGAAGGACATTGTTGCCTAAGTATTCACCCATACCAACTAAACCGTGCAACCACATTACCCCGGAATGGGACGGGGCTTAGTCCGTAATTTATTTGTCTTAGTATGGGCTACCTCACAACTCTATAAGGGTGTTTGATCCCTTGAAGCCGGGTTGCTAAATTTTGGGAGCAATACACCGTAGTTGCCTACGGCCGGACGATACTACGGGTCTCTTGATGTGGCGATGGTGTAGTGGAGGAGGAGACTACCATGGTGCCGGAGAGGTTAAGCCCGTAGGGTAGGTGCCTATACTAGGATGACTAAGTGAAAGGCTTTGATCGATTATCCGAAGCCCGCATACTTGTATGACGGTCCGTGGTAAAGTCCCGGCGGATGTATCGGATGATGTGGGTAAAGTGTACAACCTCTGCAGAGTGTAAATCTATTCGAATAGCCGTGTCCGCGGTCATGGACGGTTAGAATGGCCGTTGCTTAGCGGTAGTGCCTTTTGGTTTTGGGTTTTCAACAAAGATCTTGTGGAAATGGTTCGGAGTACCAATGTGGTACTACCGTGGAGGAGGATTTTGAGTTAAGGAAATGACAACTTGGGTCACCCTTCCTAGAGATTTTACTTAAACTTGTTTCAAAATTGTTTTTCAACAAAGATATAGAGATGTCATAGTACATGCTATATCGACAAGAGAAAGTTTATAAAAGTTTTGAAAACAAACTTAGACTAGAGCCACCCTTGCTACAAGCCATACTAGCATACCTCTTGCATATTGTTCTTCTTAGGTGGTTTGCGAGTACAATTCCACAATGTACTCATGGCTTTGTCCCTGGCTATTTACTTGGTCAGACTTCGATGACTATGAGGAAGATGAAGGTTTCGATGACGACTTCGCGAACTAGGCCGTTCTCCCGGTCAGCTGCCTGTAGGGTTTAAGGCATGACTTGGGCCCGACGATGATGCTACTTTTATCCGCTGTGTTATGTGTTGAACTTCGCCTTCAAGGCATTTGATGTAAGACTTGGCCATGATGCCATTGTTGTAAGACTATTTTAAATTCGATTGTATGGATGATGTACTTTTATTACCAGTTCGGTTATGTGGATTCATGAGCATTTCTGGGATCATGAATTGTATGCATAACGGGTGTTTCGGACAAGCGGTCCGGGGCCCCCACAGAGCTGGTATCAGAGCCATCCTGACTGTAGGAGACCTTAGATAGCATGGTCGTTAGTTAGGAAAATACTATTTTGATAAACTACTTACAAAAGTTAATTTTCCTAGGTAGCAAAAAAAATAATTAATTTCTCTCATCTCTTCAAAGCTTCTAAATGTTACCTCTCTTTTGCTAAAAAAAGTCTTTGAAATCATTGGTCTTTTGTCTTACCCCTTTCAAATCTACATATTGGACGATGTACCTATCTAAGACCAGATGGCCTACACTACTACAATCTCCGACTCGACATCAACCAACAAACAATTTCATCACCAACTGCCATCGAAATTCTAGCTGAAGCGAGAGTCAACAAAACGAAGAAATCCACTAGGATCCCTAGGATGGTTAGGACAAGCTCAGTTGTTACAGTTGAGCTACCCCCATATACCGCGAGTATTAGTCCTTTGGTGCTTAAAGTACATGTGTGGTCCTTATGTTTGTAGAGTATCATGTGAGTTGCCTTGTCTGTGTCCAGCTTGTTTTTCCTTTTTGGCCAAAAACACTTTTGTGTGTCAACCCGAGGAAAACTCACCTAAAATACTTTATTCCATCTCCTCTACCAAAAAGGATGCTAACCCTAGATGGATAAACCCTAACACTAACTTGGATAGTGGCTTGATACAATCCTTACGAAGGACCAAAGTTATGGTTGACTTTCATGCCAAAGTTTTCCCTCGAATACCAAGGAACAAGAAGATATACCCCTCCAAGACCGACTACACCTTGATCAAGAAGGACAACTCAAGAAAGAAGATGAAGGCAACACTAACATGTCTAACTATAGGATATAATCTTGCTGTCCTTCCTAATCCCATTAATGGTAGACTTTCTATCAAGCCAAGTAACCTGGAGAGTAGTGGTATCAAGACAAGCTAACTTACGTGGTTCATCAAGTTCTTCCACCATGAAGCCAAAGGATCGCAGGATTGCGCTCAAACAAACAACGGAAGTGTGAATGAAGATCAAGCCTCAACTCGACATCGCCACCAAAGATATCAAGGAGAAATAACAGCGACGACAAGAAGTGAAGACATATCTGAACGAAGTCTTCACTTATTGAACTTTTGACGTATATGAAACCAAAACTAACTTACACCCAAAGGACCCTTGGAAGTTGCTAACAAGTCTTGATCAAGATTAAGGTACCCAATCTACCTCTAGATCCTCGAAGTTGCGAGGAGAGGAAGAATCAAGAAGAACTTCAAACGGCTCTACCCAAACTGAAGACACCCAAGAATGAGTAACCATATACTTGAAGGCACATCAAGGATTTATGTCGACCTATGAAGATCTCTTCATTGATGCCTTGACAGAACTAACATTCACCTAGGTAGTTAGAAACCATAGTGAGTCAATCTATGGACATGATGCACCTTGAAGACCGCATCGTCGGTGTCGATATCTGCAATCATAGGAAGACCACAAGCCCAAGGCAAAGGATCTACATCAACATCAGGCTCCAAGGTGTGACACCAAGACCACGCGAAGAACAAGGAAACAACAACCTCAAGTCAACAAAAGATACCCAAGAAGCCTTAACCCCAATATAAGAACTATCCAACCACTACGAGTATGCTAGGTCGCTTGAACCATCCTAACTCCAGAAGTTTCTCAATGAAGAATCGACAACACCCCTTGAGCCGCATCATTACTCGAGCCTCCAACTTTGTCAAAGGAAGAAAATCCAGAACTCCAACAAAGCAAGACATCGATGGGTTTGATGGTAGAAGAGCAACCTCGCCAAGGAAGCAACCAATACTGAAGATGTAAGCTACCACTAACCTAGTCTTTAAACTTACCTAGCACTACACTTTGGAATCTCGGGGACGAGATTCTTTTAAGGGGGAAAGGTCTGTCACAGCCCCAATTTAAACATCCAAAGAAAAGCAGAGTTTAGTAGTGTAAATTTGGGAGCCAACAAAAACTTTTTGTGATTAGCTAAATATAATAGATTCTCTTGCATTATTGTCTTGTATGCATTGATAAGCATGTTTGTTTTGCTTGATTTTTGAACAAGTATGAATTAACACAATCACTTAGCTCTTGTGATCATGTCATATTTGGTAAAAATATTATCTTGGCAACCTCTCTTATTCTAACATGATTTGACTTTTTCAAAGCAAATAGCCAAGATTCTTTTGACACAAAGGTCTTTCCAAAAACTAAGTATTTATAAAATCTTTAGGGATCTATAAATAGGTCCCACTATTTTGCAAAGCTATTATTTTACAAGCTTATGTTTTACAAATATATTTTTTAATGTATTTCTAGCATATAGGAGAAATCTTTAAGAAAGGGGATGTAATGTCTCCATTCCTTTTTAAGAAAAATAAAAATAACCAAAACTATATGTCTCCCACAAAATCTCTTTTCTTCGTCCAAGCCTTTTTTAAAAGTATTTTCTTGTCTTGATTGGTTATTTACATGTTTTGATCTTCATTTACCTTGTTTGACTTCTTGTATGGTGGTATTATCTACATGGTTGTGTGTGGCCCAAGACATCACTTTAGTTTTTACCTAATATAAAATTTATGCTTATCTTTAGCTCTCAAACCTATCTTCTTAGCATAAAATCCCCTTGACTCCATTTAGCCGTTTAAATGGAAACCCTCAAAAACAAAATCTTAAAGATAATTCTCTCATACATTGTGGAGCTATATGAATATGACCTTAGCTCAATCCCAACCTATTGTTGTCATCTCTAACAAAACATAAATACTTCTCATGGCTCTTCTAATGTCTCCTGGATTTAGTGGCACTAACGAGATCATCTGTATCTTGCTCCTCACTTCCACAAGAAACCCTTGCATAACAAGTTTGCCCTCTCCAAGTCTATTAAAAAATAGTTCTCTTTTAAAACCTTATTTCTTTACGACCTATGTAAATTACTTTCTCTTTGGTTTTGTTTATTTTACAATAAAATGCTACTTCTTCACTTGATCTCTCAACTTTAATTCTACCCTAACTTTTGAATCTTTGTCACATAGTTCCTTAGCATTATCTCACTCCTAGTATTATAAAACATTTTTTTTTCTAAAAATGGTTTTTATTTAAGCCTAGAATAGAGCGTGGGGAATACCACCTCACTATGTTTCAAAAAAATGTTTTATTTCATTTTATTAAAAACATATTTCCTTCTCTCTTTTTTTTTAAGTTCTCTATCTTAGAAAATTCTAAAAAAAACAATTTCTGAAACCTCTTGTGGGCGTGTCCACAAACATCTTGCTGGCACATTTTCTTCAAATTCAAACATGGACCCTGCTCTCTCTTTCGTGTGCCACCTTTGTCCTTCTGGTCAGCCTACACTACCTTTCTCCCGGACCCTCCCGTCTGCACCTAAAGGACCGAACTGAGTGCGTGTGCGCCCGATCGACTTGGTCACGGTCACCATGCTTGTCAAGCGCCTGAACCAAACCGACCTAAGTTTTGATCAAACTTGAAGTTGGACCTGCGCTGGCTCGAGCCACCGTTTCTGATCGATCGAGACCACCTCAGCGAGCCTCCTGCACCTCCTCAACGCACACACCCCCGCACCATCATGCCTGCTCGTGCCCGACACAGCCATCGTGGTCACCACGTCACTTACACGAGGCCCAGAGCGGCCGAGCCCAGCCAGCCCCAGCCCCAGCCCCAGCACGCTCCAGGACTCTCTCCGCCCTGACGTCAGCCCTCCCTCGTCAGTACCCACCGCCCTGACGTCTGCCCTCGTTCACAGATTGGTCACGGCCACCGCCCATCATGTCCACCCGAGCCCTCGCTCAGCTATAAAAGGACCCCTTGCCTCTCCACTCCCTCGCAGCGCTCGCAGAGCACTCCTTCCTCCCTCCCTATCTCTGTCTCAGTCTACCGGAGCACTACGGCACTGCTCTTTCTCTCTCGCTCGACGAGGAGAGCGAGCGCGGTCGCCGTGCGAAGGCGAAGCCGAGCAAGGATGAGCTCGCACGCAACCCTTTCTGCACTCCCTCCTGCCTTCGTTCCGTTCTCCTGACCACCGCAGTACTGATCCACCTCTTAACCTTGCCAGGGACCCTGCAGCCACCGCCATTGTCAAGGTTCCCAGGACGACCACGAAGAAGATGCTGTCCTAGTCAAGGTTGCAGACTATCTCCTCTCTCCTTCTCTGTCGCCCTCTCTTCTCCTCATTCCCCTTGTTCTTATGCGCCCCTCCATTTTGTCTACGAAGTGCTGCAGCTGCCGCTTCCAGCGACCACCCGGGGAAGACGACCCCGACGAGCATGTCCGCGTTGACGTCTAGGAGCTCTGCCTGCACGGAGGCAACGTCTACCGCTCTCCCTCTCTGATATCTCCCTTCCTAGATTACACTCTCTCCGTCCAACCTAATCTGCAGCTCTATCTCGTCCAGGAATAGCCGTAAGGCCCCCGGCTGTGAGCTTCGTCGCCGACAACCTCCGTGACGCTGCCCACATACAAGATGCACCTCTCGTCCTCCCCGGTCTACCTCGCCTTTCTCTCGCAGTCCTCGTAGAGCTCCGGCCATCGCACGGTGAGCACCCAAAGCCACGATCGTTTTGAGCTAGCCCAACACTAGTTTGAACTTTGAAGACGATGCAGACCAAGCAGCTAGTTTTCTGCACGATTATTGAAGCATTCATTTTTTTTTAAGTCAAGTTGGATCCAATGGATGCGTATCCTGTAGTTAGATTTCTACCAAAAATCCAAGCTGTTGGCCAGGCCAGATTAGGCCTGTACTAAATAGTGGACTTTGATATTTTCCAGTAAATAAATCTGTATTCAAATATGATCTGTAAACTTCAAATCGACCTAGTTTTCAAACCGTAACTCGAAATACAGCGAAACAACTACAGTAGATCAGAAATTTTAATTTCTATCCATCGCCACTGGTTTCATATTTGTAGCTTGATATTCCTAATTATCTAGTTCTATTACTTAAAAATAACTCTCACCACTTCCAAAGCTTTTACAAATATATCAAGATTTTTTTAAAAAACATTTATTATAACCTATTTATAAAAAAAAACTTTTCAGACCAACACTCTGAACCTTGATCCTATGTTTACGCTCATATTACTTGGTTAAGTTGTTTGATTTTTAAACTTAGATTTTGCATAATATTATCTCAAAATACGTAACTATGGTTTTAATTGTCCAAATAATGTGTAACCACTTGGAGAAACTTTTTAAACTCAAATCACACTATCTGAAGTGGTTATGTTGAATGTTTGTGTTGTTGTGGTCAAAATTTGGTTGGTGATTGTGTTTGCTTGTGTGCGTTTTTTTTCCGCGACGATAGAACCGACTGTTGACGAGTTCGGGGAAGAAGATTTTAAAGACTTTGAAGACAACCAGGGACAAGCCACCCAAGGCAAGCCACCTTTACTTGTTGCATATCTTGATCCCATTTTTCTTATTATGCAAGTTTTCCCTTTATGTTTATTTCAAAGGTGCATTGTTTTATAATTGCTATTACCTCATGATAGCGATTCATTTGCGACTAGGCTCCACTAGTCACTTGATATCATCTTTAAGATGACACCCCTTGATACCTACCTACTCCATCTTTTAGAAGTAGCTTGATGCTTACCATCATGTTACCCCTTGTAGCCTTGTTTAGTGGAGCAAAAACTCTAGGTTGGGACACTCAAAAACTTTGGAAAATGACTTTTAAAACCTTGAGGAGGTTTTGGCCTTGTTCAAGTGTAAGTTAGAGGAAAGGAAAGTTTTTTTTTTTGAAATGAAAGAAGGACATTGTTGCCTAAGTATTCACCCAGACCAACTAAACCGTGCAACCACATTACCCCGGAATGGGACGGGGCTTAGTCCGTAATTTATTTGTCTTAGTATGGGCTACCTCACAACTCTATAAGGGTGTTTGATCCCTTGAAGCCGGGTTGCTAAATTTTGGGAGCAATACACCGTAGTTGCCTACAGCCGGACGATACTACGGGTCTCTTGATGTGGCGATGGTGTAGTGGAGGAGGAGACTACCATGGTGCCGGAGAGGTTAAGCCCGTAGGGTAGGTGCCTATACTAGGATGACTAAGTGAAAGGCTTTGATCGATTATCCGAAGCCCGCATACTTGTATGACGGTCCGTGGTAAAGTCCCGGCGGATGTATCGGATGATGTGGGTAAAGTGTACAACCTCTGCAGAGTGTAAATCTATTCGAATAGCCGTGTCCGCGGTCATGGACGGTTGGAATGGCCGTTGCTTAGCGGTAGTGCCTTTTGGTTTTGGGTTTTCAACAAAGATCTTGTGGAAATGGTTTGGAGTACCAATGTGGTACTACCGTGGAGGAGGATTTTGAGTTAAGGAAATGACAACTTGGGTCACCCTTCCTAGAGATTTTACTTAAACTTGTTTCAAAATTGTTTTTCAACAAAGATATAGAGATGTCATAGTACATGCTATATCGACAAGAGAAAGTTTATAAAAGTTTTGAAAACAAACTTAGACTAGAGCCACCCTTGCTACAAGCCATACTAGCATACCTCTTGCATATTGTTCTTCTTAGGTGGTTTGCGAGTACAATTCCACAATGTACTCATGGCTTTGTCCCTGGCTATTTACTTGGTCAGACTTCGATGACTATGAGGAAGATGAAGGTTTCGATGACGACTTTACGAACTAGGCCGTTCTCCCGGTCAGCTGCCTGTAGGGTTTAAGGCATGACTTGGGCCCGACGATGATGCTACTTTTATCCACTGTGTTATGTGTTGAACTTCGCCTTCAAGGCATTTGATGTAAGACTTGGCCATGATGCCATTGTTGTAAGACTATTTTAAATTCGATTGTATGGATGATGTACTTTTATTACCAGTTCGGTTATGTGGATTCATGAGCATTTCTGGGATCATGAATTGTATGCATAACGGGTGTTTCGGACAAGCGGTCCGGGGCCCCCACAAAGCCCCTTCAGCTTAAGCCCGAGACAACCCAGAAGAATACTTCCGGTTACGACTATCATATGCCCCATCAGCTAGGAAGCATAGAGGATTAAGTCCATAGATCTGGAGTGATCTAGCAAGACCAAGCATAAACAGTGGTATCTACAATCCTCAGAAGATCGCAAGATCAAGACAAAAGGGTCTACACCAACATAAGGTGCGACACCAAGATTTGAAGGTTTCGTCAACCTACTCAAAGGAAGCAAGGACTCCAAGCCAACAAAAGCTACCCGAGAACCCTCGACTCTTCAGGACCTCAATCGCGAGCTGAGAACCTTCTAACTCTCATAGGCACATGAGATAGCATGACACCCGCTAACCTTAAAGGTATTTCAATGAGGTTTCGACAGATACTCTCCAACCATCAACTTTAGCAAATTATGATGATCTACATCTTCGGCAAATGCAAGTCTTTGACGCAACTCAAAGTATTACCAGTGAGTTGAAAGAACAACCGTTGAAGCCTAACTCTAACGGAGTCACTACCCCTCACTACTTCTACACTTAGGAATCTCGGGACGAGATTCTTTTTAAGGGGGGAAGATTTGTAACACCCCAACTTTTCTAACCATGTTTGAGTAGTGTTTAGTGAGCCAAAAAATGAGGGCCAACAAAAACTTTTTATTCTTAATCAGATTTACTAGAATCTATTGCATGTTTGCCTTGCTATTGTGTAAATTATGTTTGCAAGAGTATAGTTTGAAGAATAAGTTTGAGGGCCAACTCAATCTTCGTGTTCTTGTGATCAGGACATCTTTTGTGCTATAAGCCTTTTTCTCGAAATAAAGTATCTTGGCACCTCCTTTATTTTCAAAATATTTTATGGTCAAAAAATAGGAGCCAAGACCCATTTGAAAACAAGGTCTTTACCAAAACTAGTATTTATAAAAATACAGGGATATAGTGTTGTGATCCCGCTATTTTATAAAACTACTATTTTATAAACCTTTGATAAGTGGTCTTTTAAAACACCTTTGAGAATACTTGTTAAAGGAGATGATTATGTCTCCATTTGTTTCTGAAAACTATTTTCAACTTTCCCATGGCTTGATCACCATTGAACACTTGTTCAACCATTGCCTCTAGTGATGCTAGATTAGCTTCAAATGATTGACCTTGTGTGGTGAGTTGATTTGGTGTGACTTTGTTTGACTTTGATGAAGTTGCTTGCATGTAGCTATGTTATACAGGTAGGCCCGTGGCCTAACCTACCTAAAATACATCAAAATATAATATGGCCAATGGGAATATTCATACAAAAAATACTAGTATTTTTTAAAAAAATTAAAATTATTTTGATGTTTCCCTCTTTGTAAATCCTAAAACTCTATTTCTTATGAAAGGAGTATTTATTTTGAAAACACAAGTTTATCACAAATTATAAATGAGGTTCACCCTTTATGAGTACTCATTTCATTTTTTTTACAAATATCTTTTATAAAAGTATGTTCACAAATGCTTTTTTTGTGTTTTCACAAAATAGCAGAAATGGGAAGAATAACTCCTTGGTATTATTAATGTCTTTCAAAAATTATGGGAATATCACCCATGCTTTATAAAGGTATTTATGGATCTTACCTTTTACAAAACCCCACTTGGCTATGATTTTGCAAACCAACCAAAAAGAAGAATTTCCATATGTGTATGTGTGATTATCTCAATCTCAAAATCTACCTTAAAGTTTCCCCTATCCATAATCCATCTCTTGTATCACTCTTATCATCTTGCCAAGATCCACCTCTAATCCTAGGATCCCTTGTCATATTTATATCTAGTTCCTTATCCTTGCCGACCTTGGTTGACCACCAGCTTGTGTGTTCTCTTGTGAATACATGTGAGGGTTGTAACACCCTACTTTTGGTAATGCATATTAAGACCAAGTTAATACTTTATTTAGGGGAAACTAAAACTTTTAGTAAGATTTTGTGTGTTTGTGTGCATGAGTGCTAGGGTTTGAAAAACCCTTATGTTTGTGTGCATCATTTTATGTGCATGTGTGGATTTTCTTTAAACTCCTTTTCTATTTGGTTTTCTTTTCTCTTTAATTCTAGCAAGCTTATGTGACCTAGGAAATTGACTCCAAACTTTCCAAACATTTCCCCAAGCTAGGGATTGACTGGCATTTCAAATTTTTGTATGTTTTGACCTATCATTTCATGTGAGCCTTTTTCTTTCTTTTCTTCTCATTCTTCTTTCTTGAAGCAAAATCTTTTCTCTCTAAGATCCAGCACCAAGGCCTAGTCAATAACCAGCATTGCACCTAGCACCACCCCAGCCATGCCTTGCTTGAAAAATTTGAAAGAAAACGAGGAGGAGGAGGGAACCCGAGCCATGCATGCACCAAGATCTTGCAAGATCTTCTCAAGATCTCTCTCTCCCCTCTTATCCATTCACCAGGCGGGTACACACACCCAGTAGGCCACACCACCCCACCTGTCAGCCACAAGGGTGAACCCTAGCCCCCACCGTTGAGCGTGCTCTGGACAGAGGACCGGGTCGAGCACCTCGAAGTCCACCCCTCCCCTTTGTCTCTCCGACCAAACAAACACACGCACCAGCACCACTGCACCTCGCATGTTCCCTAGGCGAGCCCGCTCCCTCTCCCATGCACCACTGCCGCCAAGTGACCCCCAACCCGCTCTGAACACGTCACCCCAGAGCACGCTCCCGTTCTCTATCCCACGCTCACCCCCGGTCGATTTCGTTCAAACGCACAGACTCCACGCGACACTAGCACCCTACTGGCGCAGCCACTCCTGCCCTCTCGCCCGTTAGACACCGCGGCCACCGTCGAACACCTGCGCGCGCAGATGTGACTGGACGGTCGGCAAGCCAGTCTCGACACCCTCGGCCACCCGCGCCCGTCCAAAAACCGACCGCGTCGCGCACGCTTCGCCCAGCACTGGACGCCACCGCCCAGTTTGGCCAATGCCAGCACCGAATGCCACGACCAGCCGCGCTGGTCACCGAGGCCATCGCGCCCGATAAATAGCCCCGAGCCCCCTCTCTCTCCCGTCTTTCCTCTCATTTGCATCCCCAGCACACCAGCATCGCCACCTAGAGCCGCCGCCAAAGCCTCTGGCTCTCCCTCGTCGGGGAGAGCTCGATCTCGCTCGGGTGCTGCGCGGGAAGAGGTGAAGGTTGCCGTCGATGCCGCCTCCCTTCTCCCTCCTGTTCTTCCTTTGTCAGCACCCCCTGGTTCACCTCTCGCTAACCCCGTCGTTTCCTCCGTCCAGAGCTAGCGGAGGACGACGACATCGCCGAGGCATAGCCGGAGCACCTGCAGGACTCCCTCGACCACGCCATCGCCCGAGGCCCCTTCTGCTTCACCGACGGTGAGACTCGACCGCCCGAAGCCCCCACAGCCGCCGCTACGCCTCTCCGATGACGAGCAACGCCCTAGGTGAGCCCTCGCCGTTCCCAGCAAACCCTAGCCTCACTGACGCCTTAATCCTTCTGTCGCGGAGACGACGAGCGCTTGCCGTCGATCATGACTTGATCGGACGGCCAGGGACGGCGCGTACCGATTCGGTAACCCGGAGCCACTGACAGCCGGGCCCCACTGGCAGGATCAAACATTGCTGCTGCTGCGCTAGATCTGGGCCGGATCTGCGTCGCCTCGGCCCAGTCCAGGCAGATCTGGCCCGCGCGAATTTTTTTAAGAAAATGCTCTGTTGTTTTGTTTGTTCTATGAACTTTGAAATTCCATAAAAATTGTTCTAAGCATGCAAATGAAGTGATTCAAATTTCCTTGGGTATCTTAGGTGATTACCTTTCAGATGGCATAGGTCCCATGATTTTAGAAGCCCTGTAGATAAAAAGATAAATAGTGGTGTGTTATTAGCCTATTTCCATACTTAATTTCAAATCTTGAGTTTGGTGTGCTGGAAATGAGTGAATCCAATTTTCAGTGATAGCTTATTATGATACCTTGCTTGAATCACTAGTTTTACTATTTTAGGACTTATATTCTTGCAGTAGTAATTAAAATGGCACTATGTGTAATTAATTTTAGGAAAATCACCACCTGCAGTAGAAAAGGAATTTTGGGTTGAATCCAACTTTGTTGGATTATGTTCTGGAAGAGCTTTCCAGAGCACTTTACCTCATATTTTTTCTGAAACTCAGAGAATATCTGAGGATTATTTTGGTGCTCTAGTGCTATATTCCTATTGATTAATTCATAGGAAATTAATCACCAATTGTTTTTCAGTGAATCCAACTTTATTAGGTTCTTAAGATTGTTGTCAACCTGCAAGTGTGCTGGATGTGATGCTTTGGTTCATTTGGTTGACTTCTTGATTGATTAAGATAGGATGTTGTTGTGTTGCTCTATATAGGAAACCCTAGTTCTAATAGGGATAATTGTTAATTAGAAACTTATGAAATCTTGATTGTTTTCTAAACTTGTTTGCTTCTGATACTCTTTGATGATATGGTATGGAGTGCTGAATTGTTTGTGACTTGTGTATGCTTGTATACTTATTTGTGCGTTGTTATTTTTCCCGGCGATAGAATCGAACGAGGAGTGTACCGAGGAGGGTGAAGTGTACGAGTATCAGGACGAGGAGGACCAGGGACAAGCCAGCCAAGGCAAGCCATGTAACTTGATGCATATCTAAATTCCTATCTACACATTGGCATATCTCCTTCTGTTTTATTAAAGTGCATGGATTTATATTGCTATAGTTCTTGTAGCAATTATTTGTTGACTCAAGCTCCACGAGTCAAATTGTTATCATCCATCGAGATGACCCCTTTGGTTACCCATTCATCACCCCCTGAAATATTGGCTTGTTTATTAGCAACAAAGCCTTTGATAAACCTTCTAGTGGAGCTAAAACTCTAGGATTGGGAACACTCGAAGAAAGTATTGAAAATGCTTTCGAAAACCTTGGGGTAGTACCTACCCCACTGAAATGTTTTCAAAAATGGTTTTGAGCAAATGGAGGATGAAGGAGTTTTGGATTTTCAAAGGACACTGGTGATCACTAAGCGTTCGCTCAGAACAATTAACCCGTGCAACCAAATTACCCCGGTATGGGATGGGGCTTAGTTCGAAGTTTATCTGCCTTAGTGCGGGGAGCCTCGCACTATATAAGGGTTCGTAGGACCCTGGAATCCGGGTTGTCGCAAGTGGTGGGCAACAGTGTAGCAGGCCCACTAATAGGCTACCCGCCCGGAAGACACTTGGGTTTCTCCCGCCGTGGCACTGGAACTACACTCGGCAGAGGTAGACGGCCAGGGTTTGCCGGGGATGTATACTCCACAGGGTAGGCGCCCATGTTAAGGTGGATAGATGAAAGGCTATGATTGATTATCCAAACCCCGCATACTTGTGTATGACGGACCGTGGTGGTATCCCGGCGGATTTATCGGATGGTGTGGGTAAAGTGTACAACCTCTGCAGAGTGTAAATCTATTCGAATAGCCGAGGCCTCGGTCATGGATGGTTGGGACGACCGTTGCTTAGCCCAATGTCGGTTTTGTTTTCAAAGGTTGATTTCGGAAAATGGAGAACGGTGCCGGATGGAGTACTCGGAGGGTGCTGCCGTGGCACGGATATGGTTCGGGGTACTTGCAGGGTACTGCCAAAGGGAATGGAAGTGGTCATGTGTGATTGACTAGAATTAACAAAGATGGTGGTCATGTTTGATTGACCACCGGCTTTTCTCCTGAAAAAGGGTTCCCCCTTTCCAAGAGCTTTTACTAAAGATTCTTTACAAAAACTCTTCTTTAATAAGGATATAGAGATGTCGTATGACATGCTATATCGACAAGAGAAACTATGATATAGAGATGTCGTATGACATGCTATATCGACACAAGAAACTATAGTTAGAAATTGAGCACTAGCCTCGAACCAACTTCCCTTGCTACAGCCAAATAGCATGCAACTTGTTCCCTCTTAGGTGGTTTGCGAGTACAATTCCAAAATGTACTCACGGCTTTATCCCTGGCTATTAACTTGGCCAGATTATGGAGAAGACTACGATGATGATGGTGAGGAGTTCGACGACGCCGGTGCGAACTAGAATCCGTCTCCCGGTCAGTCGCCTGTAGGGTAGAGGCACGACACGGGCTACCGACGGTACTTTTGATTCCGCTGCTATGTCTAGTGAACTTGCCCTGCGAGGCATTTGAATTCGGCCAAGTGGCCATGTAAGACTAATCGACTTATTTATGTAATGGATGATGTACTCTGTAATGCCAACTCTGTTATGTGGATTCATGACGGTCTTCCTGGGATCATGAATTGTGTGCATAACGGGAATTCTGGATGGTAAACTGGGGTCCCCACAGAGTTGGTATCAGAGCCATCCTGACCTTAGGAGACCTTAGTTAGCATGGGCGTTAGATCGAATCAAAACTATTTTCACTATAAAAAATAAAAGAGATGGCTTAATATATATAAGGTAAATATATATTGCTCTCATTTCTTCCCTTATTCTTTCAGCATTTATACTACTTGCATTTTAATTCAGGTTTTTACTGTATCTAAAATATTGCACACTTGGGTAAGATATTAACTTAACCTACCTTAAAATTTTGTGTAGATGGATGCTCCTACTGCACACCGTTAGGTTGGTACCCACGAGGACGTGCTCGTCTTTGAGCGCGACTTAGTGGAGTTGGCCGCGCGTCTCGGACGGCCGCGCTCGGAGGTCCGAGGCAACCGACTTTTCGAGGAGGGTACCCGCGAGTTGGCGTACCAGGTCGTATGCCAGGTCCGCAGGAAGGAGGTCCTGCCAGCTTCTCCAGAGTTCACCTTCGAGGTGATCGAGCGCACGTGGGATGATGGGCTTATGCGTGTCCTCCGACACGCTATCTCGCGCCTCGTCCACCTCCACTATGACAAGCTACTCGGCACCCGCTACGAGCAGTACGGGCGGATCGACTACGACGGTCTTCCCTATCAGGCTGCCGCGCACATCCCCTTCAGTCGCCACCTCTGCCACACGGAGGCCCTCCTGCACCACACTCAGGGGCAGCTAGACCATGCCCGTATGGCCGCCGACGAGAGAGGCCTGGAGTTGGCCGTTCTTCGTGAGGACCTTTAGGAGTCCATTTTCTCTCGTCACTGTCTCCTCGCTGCCAAGAGGAGGATCGTGAAGAGGAATAGGGCTCTGCGACAGCGCGTCCGTGATCTGGAGGATGACCTAGCCTTAGTTGAGAGCCACGTGTCCGAGTTAGAGGAGGAGACCGCCGAGCTCCGCAAGGAGAACGAGGAGGTACTTGGCCGCGATGATGACCACCAGGAGGCCTACGACGAGGAGCCTGCGAGCACCGACGACGACAACCGTGGTAGCGATGGCGGTGATGACCGCGACGCTATCATGGACTTCTACGCTCCTGCGACTCCGAGTGAGGAGGACCCCGAGGAGGTTGTGCCTCATGTTAGCGTCGACGAGTAGGTACCCGGCGCACTGCTATCTCACTTAGGATGTCGCGTAGTGGCTAGATCGATCCCTTTTGCGCTTGTGAGTGTTTGATGGTTCCGCTGAAACCATTTGGTATGTGTTGCATGAGACTATGTGGTATGTGTGCTAGACTTATGTGGCGCCTCTTTTGTAAGTATGTATGCATGTGATGGACTTGGATGACTATGGTTGATGATGTGATATGCTCATGGATGTTTAGTGTAGTTATGTCTCTTATGATCCCTCTTGTATGTCATATTGCATAGCTTGTTTCCCCTACATTTTAAATTGTTGTTTCTCACAAAATAAACTTCTCTCCAGAATGGCTCTGGAAACGTGAGGCCACGCTGGAAACAACCCGCCCCCACCTCCTGAGCGCGACATGACGCAGGTGCTACGGCTCATGTTAGAGGACCGTGAAGCCGCACATTCCGAGCGCCAGGCCAACCTCGCCACACTCCAACAACTCGCTCAGATTGCCACCCACCACAACAACAATGGTGGCAATGGCAATGATGAGCCCCAGAACAAGCTTAGAGATTTCTAGAACTCCAATCCCCCGACCTTCTCCAAGTCCACTGAGCCACTGGATGCCGATGACTGGCTCCATACCATTGAAAACAAGTTAGAGTACGCTGGAGTTGGGGCAAATGATAAGGTGTTGTACGCAACCCATTTCCTAGCCGGAGCAGCGGGAGCATGGTGGGAGAATGTCCACGCCATGCAGCCCGAGGGCTTGGGAAGCATTCAAGACCAAGTTTTGCAAGGCCCACATCCCTTCTGGACTCATCAAGATCATGAGTGACAAGTTCTTAAATCTGAAGCAGGGTGGGATGAGTGTTCCTGAGTATCTTGACAAGTTCACCACCTGGGGAAGATATGCCACCAATGACATTGATACGGATGAGAAGAAGAGGGAAAGGTTCCTCAATGGACTGTAGGAGGAGTTGCAGACTTACTTGTAGTCATGCACTATCCTGATCTGGAAGCTATGGTGGATGCTGCAATAATGGTTGAAGACAAGAACAAGGCTGCCCGCAAGAGCCGCAAGCGGAGAATGATGAGTCAAGGCGGACCTAGTGGACAGCGGTCCCGCAGCCTGCCCCCATCTAGGGTTGCGCCCCCTCCACAGAGGTTTGCCTCTCAAGCCCCCAGGCCCAATAACCCAAACCGTCAGTATTTCGGCAACCGCCCCTCAGGCGGGAACTTCTCTGGAGGCAACCGCAACACGTTCAACCCCACCAACCGCAGTCAGGGCAGCGAATGCTACACCTGTGGCCAGCAGGGACACTTCTCTAAGGAGTGCCCTCTGAAGAAGCCTTCTGCACTGAGCCTCAGCGCGCCGAGACCCAATCAGGGTCAAGGCCGTGGACCCTCTGGAAAGAACTAGAAGAGCCAAGCTAATACTGCAAGGGGCCGCCTGAACCATGTCACTGCTGAGGAAGCGGCCGAAGCCCCTGACGTTGTTCTTGGTACGTTTCTCATCAACTCAGTCCCTGCAAAGGTGTTGTTTGATTCTGGTGCATTGCATTTGTTTGTCACTGAGAGATTTGTGGCCGCGGGAGGGTTGATCGCGACTCAAATGGCACGCAAAATGATAGTTCAAATTCCTGGATCCCAAGTTAAAGCTCACTTATGCTGCGAAGGGGCACCCGTCGTTATCCATGGGGTATCCTTCCAAGCCAACTTGATCATCCTAGGCACTAAGGGTTTGGATGTGGTACTTGGAATGGATTGGATGTCCAAGTACCAAGGGCGCATAGATTGCGCCAGAAAGTCTATAACCGTAACCAACAATGAGGGTATTGAAGTTAAACACATTGCAACCATGCCATCTCGTAAGGCATACTACAAGAAGTCTGTGTGTGGACCAACCCTTGACCAAGTCCCGGTGGTATGTGAGTACCCCGATGTTTTCCCTGAAGAGTTGCCAGGTATGCCCCCTGACCGGGATATTGAGTTCATTATTGAGTTGATTGCCGGAACAGTCCCTATAGCACAATGAGCCTATCGTATGAACCCCCAAGAATTAGAAGAACTAAAGAGACAGCTCGCTGATATGCTCAGCAAAGGTCTTATCCGTCCCAGTGCGTCACCTTGGGGATTGCCTGTTATATTTGTGGACAAGCGAGACGGTACCATTCGATTGTGTGTGGATTACCGTAAGTTGAATGAGGTGACTATCAAAAACAAGTATCCACTCCCGAAAATTGAAGACCTATTTGACCAGCTGAATGGAGCCAAGGTGTTCTCCAAGATTGATCTCCGCACCGGATATCATCAGCTGAAAGTCCGTGAGTCCGACATTCCCAAGACAGCCTTCACCACACGATATGGTTTGTTTGAGTACACCGTGATGTCTTTTGGCCTAACCAATGCCCCAGCCTACTTCATGAATCTCATGAACAAGGTGTTCATGAAGTTCCTCGACAAGTTTGTGGTTGTATTCATTGACGATATCTTGGTCTATTCTAAGACCGAGGAAGAGCACGCAGAGCATCTGCGACTAGTATTGGGAACCTTGCGAGAGCACCAACTTTATGCCAAGTTCAGCAAGTGCGAATTTTGGCTAAAGGAAGTTGGATTTTTGGGACACGTTATTTCAGCCGGGGGAGTGTCTGTCAATCCATCAAAGATTACTTCCATCTTGGAAAGAAAAGCTCCAACCAATCCCACTGAAGTTCGAGCATTCCTCGGATTAGCTGGATATTACCGAAAGTTTGTTGAAGGTTTTTCCAGCATTTCCCGCCAGATGACTCAGCTCCTCAAGAAGGACAAGAAGTTTGAGTGGACTGAGAAGTGCGAGCAGAGTTTCCAGCAACTCAAGAAAAGACTTGTATCAGCCCCCATTCTGACCATGCCCGATATCACCAAGAGCTTTGACGTCTATTGCGACGCCTCCAAGCTTGGACTTGGGAGTGTTCTGATGCAAGATGGCAAGGTCATTGCCTATCTATCCCGTCAACTGTGCCCGCATGAGCTAAACTATCCTACCCATGACCTAGAGCTTGCTGCCGTCATTTATGTACTCAAAACTTGGCGACACTATCTTATGGGAAACAGATGCGAGATCTACACCAACCACAAGAGCTTGAAGTACATCTTCTCTCAGAAGGAGTTGAATATGAGGCAGCGTATGTGGATTGAGCTCATCAAGGATTATGATTTAGGCATTCATTATCATCCGGGCAAGGCGAACGTGGTCGCCGATGCCCTCAGCCGAGAGCCTTGCTCCCTAAATGCCGTGCTAAAGACCAGCCAGCTTACCCTGTGTGAAGAGTTTGAAAAGTTTGGACTTGAGCTTGTGAGCCATGGGTTCCTAGCCAACCTTGAGGTCCGACCTACTCTGTTTGATCAAATCAAGGAAGCTCAGAAAGGACATGAGAGCATTGAAGGAATTAAACATAGGATGGGACGTGAAGAAGTGCCTGGGTTTTCGATTGATCAGCAAGGTGTGCTATGGTATAATGGCCGCCTATGCGTCCCCAGTATCAAAGAGTTGAAGTAGCTCATCTTGAAGGAGGCCCATGATGCTCCCTACTCGTTTCACCCCGGAGGCACCAAAATGTACCAAGACTTGAAAGAACAGTTTTGGTGGCATGGAATGAAGCGAGAGATAGCATTTTATATTGCCCGGTGTGACGTCTGCCAGCGTGTCAAGGCCGAGCACCAAAGACCTGCGGGTCTGCTACAACCCCTGAAGGTACCCATGTGGAAATGGGACAAAGTTGGTATGGACTTCATCACTGGCCTGCCAAGGTCAAACAGGGGACATGACTCTATCTGGGTCATTGTTGATCGCCTAACCAAGGCCGCGCACTTTATTCCGGTCAAGACCACCCACAATGGGAGAGAACTCGCCGATCTTTATATCTCCAGGATTGTGAGCCTGCATGGAGTACCCAAGACCATCGTATCCGATCATGGTACCCAATTCACTTCTCATTTTTTGGGCAAAACTCCATGAAGCCTTAGGGACCAAGATTTCGTTTAGCACAGCTTATCATCCGCAAACCGGAGGTCAAACCGAGAGGATCAACCAGATTCTTGAAGATATGCTCCGCGCCTACGTCCTATCTTATGGAGCCAAATGGGAGGACTACTTACCATTCGCCGAATTCTCCTACAACAATAGCTACCAAGATAGTCTTCAAATGACCCCCTTTGAAGCCCTATATGGCCGTAAATGCCGAACCCCTCTCAACTGGTCGAAAACTGGAGAAAGCCAAGTATTTGGTCCTGATATCATCAGAGAAGCCAAAGAGCAAGTACAACTAATCCAAAACCATTTGAAGGCCGCGCAATCTAGATAGAAGAGTTATGCGGATTCTCGACGAAGACCCCTTACCTTCCAAGTAGGAGATTTAGTCTATCTCCGGGTGACTCCACTCAAAGGTATGCAGCGTTTCCATGTCAAAGGCAAGCTTGCACCCCACTACATCGGCCCGTACAAGATCCTAGAACGCCGAGGAGAAATGTCTTACAAGCTAGAACTACCTCTGAAGTTGTCCGAGTTTCACGACGTCTTCCATGTCTCCTAGCTTCGCAAGTGTCTCCAAGCCCCTAACCAGCCCGAGACCTTTAAGGAGGTTGATCAAGATACAATTGATCTTAATCACGACCTAACCTACCGTGAGAGGCCAACCCGTATTATGGAGAAAGATGTCCGTCTCACCCGTAGGTGAAAGATCAACATGTACAAGGTTCAGTGGAGCAATCACACCGAAGATGAGGCCACATGGGAACGTGAAGATTATCTTCAGCGGGAGTTTCCCGAGTTACTCAACGCTTAGCTACTGAATCTCGGGACGAGATTCTTTTAAGGGGGGAAGGTCTGTAACACCCTACTTTTGGTAATGCATATTAAGACCAAGTTAATACTTTATTTAGGGGAAACTAAAACTTTTAGTAAGATTTTGTGTGCTTGTGTGCATGAGTGCTAGGGTTTGAAAAACCCTTATGTGTGTGTGCATCATTTCATGTGCATGTGTGGATTTTCTTTAAACTCCTTTTCTATTCGGTTTTCTTTTCTCTTTAATTCTAGCAAGCTTATGTGACCTAGGAAATTGACTCCAAACTTTCCAAACACTTCCCCAAGCTAGGGATTGAGTGGCATTTCAAATTTTTGTATGTTTTAACCTATCATTTCATGTGAGCCTTCTTCTTTCTTTTCTTCTCATTCTTCTTTCTTGAAGCAAAATCTTTTCTCTCTAAGATCCAGCAGCAAGGCCTAGTCAATAACCAGCATTGCACCTAGCACCACCCCAGCCATGCCTTGCTCGAAAAATTTGAAAGAAAAGGAGGAGGAGGAGGGAACCCGAGCCATGCATGCACCAAGATCTTGCAAGATCTTCTCAAGATCTCTCTCTCCCCTCTTATCCATTCACTAGGCGGGTACACACACCCAGTAGGCCACACCACCCCACCTGTCAGCCACGAGGGTGAACCCTAGCCCCCACCGTCGACCGTGCTCCGGACAGAAGACCGGGTCAAGCACCTCGAAGTCCACCCCTCCCCTCTGTCTCTCCGACCAAACAAACGTGCGCACCAGCACCACTGCACCGCGCGTGTTCCCCAGGCGAGCCCGCTCCCTCTCCCGTGCACCACCACCGCCAAGTGACCCCCAACCCGCTCTGAACACGTCACCCAGAGCACGCTCCCGTTCTCTACCCCATGCTCACCCCCGGTCGATTTCGTTCAAACGCACAGACTCCACGCGACACTAGCACCCTACTGGCGCAGCCACTCCCGCCCTCTCGCCCGTTAGACGCCACGGCCACCGTCGAACACCTGCGCACGCAAATGTGACTGGACGGTCGGCACGCCCATCTCGACACCCTCGGCCACCCGCGCCCGTCCAAAAACCAACCGCGCTGCGTACGCTTCGCCCAGCACTGGATGCCACCGCCCAGCTTGGCCAATGCCAGCACCGAATACCATGACCAGCCGCACTAGTCATTGAAGCCATCACGCCCGATAAATAGCCCCGAGCCCCCTCTCTCTCCCATCTTTCCGCTCATTTGCATCCCCAGCACACCAGCATTGCCACCCAGAGCCACCGCCGAAGCCTCTAGCTCTCCCTCGCCGGGGAGAGCTCGATCTCGCTCGGGTGCTGCGCGGGAAGAGGTGAAGGTTGCCGTCGATGCTGCCTCCCTTCTCCCTCCTGTTCTTCCTTTGTCAGCACCCCCTGGTTCACCTCTTGCTAACCCCGTCGTTTCCTCTGTCCAGAGCTAGCGGAGGATGACGACATCGCCGAGGCATAGCCAGAGCACCTGTAGGACTCCCTCGACCACGCCATCGCCCGAGGCCCCTTCTGATGGCTGGCATGTAGTTGATGATGATTATGGCCTGGCAGTTGGGAAACTCCAAGAGGAAAGTATGATGAGCACAGTGGCAAGTCTTTTCCCTCAGTTAGAAACCAAGGTTTGTCGGTCAGGAGAAGAGCAGACAAACGACTGAAGGTGATGTGGACTGGCTTAATAACACTCCAACAAGGGTGCCGTTTAACAATTCTTGTTGACTCGTCTTCAACCAGTAGCAACGCGGAACCTGCTAACAACACAACCAAGTACTTTGTTCCCAACTTGCGATGAGGTTGTCAATCTCACCGGTTTGCTTGAAACAAAGGGTATGAGCGTATCGAGTGGAAAACAGTAGAAGTATGCGAGTAAAGTAAACAGTGCGAGTAAAGTAAACAGGTGATAGCAATATGATGGAAATAGGACCGGGGTCCACAGTTCACTAGTGGTGTCTCTCCATAAGATAAATAACACATGCTGGGTAAACAAATTACAGTTGGGCAATTGATAGAATAAAGATAATGTGATATGTCAAGAAGATCACTATGCGATTTACTCTGGGCATTACAACAAAATACATAGACCGCCATCCAACTGCATCTATGAGTAATAATCCACTCAGGGGGATATCATCCGAACACCCCATGAGTATTAAGTTGCGAACAACAGATAATTGCATTAAGCAAAGTGTGTAATGTAAACAAAGCATATGCCCTTGAGCATATGAATATTGTTTTCTCCCTAGTAGCAACATCACATCTACAACCTTAGAGGTTTCTATCACTCCCCCAGATTAAATAGAGGCATGAACCCACTATCGAGCATAAATACCCCCTCTTGGAGTCACTAGCAACTACTCGGCCAAGATAGCTACTAACAACGGAGAGCATGCAAGATCATAAACAACATAGAGATAACATAAGATATATTTCAGTATAGCAACTCAATCATAACACCAATATTCATCGGATCCCAACAAACCAAACATGTAGAATTACATAACGGTGATCTCAATCATGTAGGGCAGCTCATGAGATCTAAACATGAAGCACATGGTGGAGAGGACAACCATCTAGCTACTGCTATGGACCCATAATCCAAGGTAGACTACTCACTCATCGCTCCGGAGGCAAGCATGGCAATGAAGAAGACCTCCGGTGGCGATTCCCCTCTCCGGCAGGGTGCGGGGAAGAGCTTCTGGACCCTCCCGATCTCGAGTCGACGACGGCGGCAGATCGTTATGTGTTTCTGGAAAATTGATTGGGTAATTAGGTTTTTCCCGTCGGGGGGTCTTTATAGGCGAAGGGGCATCATCAGGAGTGGACCAAGGTGGTCTCACACATAGGGGGCACGGCCAGGGGCTGGGGCACGCTGCCCTGGTGTGAGGCCACCTCGTGGCCCCACTCCATCTCCTCTTCGGTTCTCTAGAAGCTCCGTGAAATATCTGGACGGCTGGCTTTGGTTTTGTCCAATTCCGAGAATATTTCCTGTATAACTTTTCTGAAACACAAAAACAGCAGAAAACAGGGAACTGGCACTATGGCGACTTGTTAATAGGTTAGTTCTGGAAAATGCATAAAAGTGCCACGAAGTGTAACGAAACATTAGGCAAATGGTGTAAAAACAAGCATGAAGCATCAAAAATTATGGATACGTTGGAGACGTATCAGCATCCCCAAGCTTAACTCATGCTCGTCCTCGAGTAGGTAAGTGATAACAAAAGAAATAATTTTTGAGGTGACATGCACCTACACAATCTTGATCATATATGTAAGCATTTGTGAGCTGGGATCATAAGAACTTATAACATGGGCATGAAAGATATAATCTTGACAATAAAAACTTAGCAACCATGTTATAACATGAACATGAACTCAAACAAAAGATCATGAAAATGAAACAATGAAAGTCAAACGTGTGTTCAAATCATAAGGAAAAACATACAAATGGTTTTCAGCTTGTCCTTAATAGAGAGCAAAACATAAATGCATAGGACACCTTCAAGTTCAAGAGGGCGACTAGATACAAGTAATTTGAGAACAAGTAAAACCAACAATATGAATCAATCAATGAAAACTTTGGGACAATGCACATTATACTAAGAATGACAACTATGCTCTCTTAATGGTGCATAAAGATAGAAGGTGGTGACTCAACATAAAAGTAAAAGAAAGGCCCTTCGCTAAGGGAAGGAGTGATTGCAAGTTTTATAACCTTCAAAAATTATGGTACTTACCGGCTTTGAGCTCTCATTGCCCCCATCATAAGCATCTTAAATGGTTAAAGTTAATGCAAGAACAATTATGATGCATATGCTTGACAAATCATAAGTTGAAAACCTCGTGTCCCGTGAATACGAGTACCCAAACCTCATGCTACTTTACTTAGAGGCCCAAGCAAGGCTCTTGTCATTGTAAGTATATGTGTATCATCGAGAACCGCCAATGGGGTACCTTCGTGCCCGATGACATGGAACAAGCCCACATCAAAATGACAGGACAAGTAGACAATGAACACCTCGACATCTCTTTTATTTACCATTTGTTTAGCTTTTTATTTTGAGATGCGTCGTCGAATGTCCACTATGGGTATGCTGCAAATTTCCACCATGAATTATGCATGGCTTAGATTGGCGGCCCAGGCGTTTCCCTAACACATATACAAACTCCATGATCCCCGCAAGATTCCCAATTCATTTCACACCGCAGGCATCCATAAACAAAAGATCACGATATCAACTCAAATAAGAAGTGCAATGTTGAAAGCTTGCCCATGACGGCATGGCTGGGCTAGTCTCCAACTTACAACTTGCAAGCATAACAACTCAACATAAGAGACCACAATGTCAAATTTTTAAGAACGAGAAAAAGTAAAGTGTGTCTTCCGGTTCGTGAGAGCTTTACTGACCAATTTTCGCATAACACTGGTAAGAGTTTAATTTGAAGAGAAAATAAAAGCAAGTCAAATTTACTAGAAATAGCAAATTGCTAGTAGGTATGTATGGTGGACACTTTGGAAAACTTGGTTTTTAGGAGTTGGATGCACGAGTAGAGCTCATACTCAGTACAAGGCGAGGGGTAGCAAAAGACTGGGAGCGACCAACTAAGAGAGCAATAATGGCCATAATCATGCAAAGCGACATTAAAAGAAGCATAAGATGGCATCAAAAGTCAAAAACTAAATGATCATAGAGGCTATTGGCGACTTTGTAAGAGTGTAACATGTGTGAGCATGCGCCAAGTCAACCCAAATAAAACATCAAGGAGAAAACCAAAATAATGCTTCCAAATAATTAAAACAACGTATGATTTTTTCAAAGGCTCATTAAGCAATCTCAGTTATTTGAGACAAGTCATGCTACAGAAAAACCACTAAGCATACTATCAAAAAGACATCAAGCATGACATGAAAAAGCCTAAGCCGCAGTCTACACAAGCTCCTTCTTGTACCACTTTTTTGCACAAAGCTTTTTCTCTTTTCCAACACCATTCAAACCTTTTTTAATCCAACTCTTTTTTGGAAAACCAACATGGTCTAGAGGCAAAAATATACCTTGATAAATAAATATAAGAAGATCTGAATGCAAATCAAGGCGAAAACAAAAACCAAAAGCAGTAGCAGAAAAAGAAGATCACTCGGTTTTTGATAAGAATGAAAACTAGAGCGTTCTTGGCTAATGAAAAGCAAGGCAACTTCTCCAAAAGAAATTTATTGGGGTCCAACCATTTATTGCAGCAAACAAAACAAACTAAGAAAGAAAACTAAAACAACTGACGCTCCAAGAAAAATACATAGTGCATGAAGCAATAAAAATATAGTGTCTTGAAAGGTGACCTAATTTTTGCCGATGAAGAAGGGGTGCCTCGGGGGCATCCCCAAGCTTAGACTATTGTACTTCTTGGATATTTCTTGGGGTGATGCATGGGCATCCCCAAGCTTGAGCTTTTGTCCATTCTTCAACTCATCTCATCATTCTCCAATCCCTATACTTGAAAACTTCCTTCATACAAAACTAAACATAAATCTATTAGCAACATTAGTGTAGCATAACATATAATCAACCTCTTTTGCTTCAGGTTTCAACCTAAAACCACCACATATTAAGCATATACTACTGTAGCAACTTCTCCAAAAGTTCCGTGATCAAAAGAACTCAAAAGAAAGCGATAAAGCGGCAAACACAAATATTGGCAGAAATCTGTCAAAACAGAACAGCTGACAAAGGTCGAATTTGTAAGGGCTTTTCTGTTGCTCAAATCAAAAAGTGTTCAACTAATGAAAGTTTGGATATAACCTGGGGCATATGCACAAGAAATCGCAGGTCCAAAAGATATACAGAGAATTTTTACGAATTTTTACGGTGCAGCACCGAAAACAGTTTCAGGACAGCAACATCCCCAAGAGGCTTCTCTTGGCACAACAATGAAATAAAAATGATAAGGAGAGGTAATTACAGTAGTAATGACTTCCAAGACTCAAATAAAAGAAAAAGTACTGAAAAGAAAACATTGGGTTATCTCCCAAGAGTGCTTTTCTTTAACGCCTTTGAGCTAGGCGCAGAAAATTGCGAATCAAGTAATTATGAAAGAAGCATTAGGATCCGCAATAGGAGTCTTTTCAACAAAGAAGGGAATTATGTCCAAATGAGTTTTTGAAGATCCTTTATGATCATGCTTTGGTACACTATTTTCATCAAAGGGATTTTTAGGACAAATCCAACTAGAATTATTTTCCCAAACATCATGAATTCCTAAAAGTTTATAAGGTATTGGCACTCTAAAATCTTCATTGGGTGTACCCACAATTGCTACAGGTGAGCCAAGCTTATTAAATTTCTTAAAAACTTTTCTAGCCTCATTGGCAACATCTTTAAATTCTAAGCGCAAAGTTTCCAAAATGAAAACTTTCTTTTCAGGATCTTCAATTTCATGAAGCTTAAGGAACATGTATTGCAAAAAGGGATTAAGATTAGCAAACCTAGCTTCTAACATGTGAACTAAATAAGCGGAAGCAACTTCATAACTAGGAGCTACCTCAACCAAAGACTTTTCCTCAACTTCTTTATGCATACTAATGTGATTAAAGAACTCCTCAATGTTATCTTTCCCAATAATTGAACCACTACCTACTGAGAGGTCCTCCAAAACATACTTAGGGAACAACATAATGAACTAAAGTAAAGAAATAACAACTACCAAGGATTCTAATTTTTTTGGGTTTTTGATATAAAACGATGCAAGTAAAAATAAATAATGTAAAGCAAAACAATAAAACAAAGTAAAGGATGTGCGTGCGAAAAACTCCCCTTGCAGAGGTCTTCCACTTCTTCCCCGGCAACGGCGCCAGAAAAGGGCTTGATGGCTGGCGTGTAGTTGATGATGAGTATGGCTAGGCAGTTGGGAAACTCCAAGCGGAAAGTATGATGAGCACAGCGGCAAGTATTTTCCCTCAGTTAGAAACCAAGGTTTGTCGGTCAGGAGAAGAGCAGACAAACGACTGAAGGTGATGCAGAATGGCTTAATAACACTCCAACAAGGGCGCCGTTTAATGATTCTTGTTGACACGTCTTCAACCAGTAGCAACGCAGAACCTGCACACAACACAACCAAGTACTTTGTTCCCAACTTGCGATGAGGTTGTCAATCTCACCGGTTTGCGAGTAAAGTAAACAGTGCGAGTAAAGTAAACAGGTGATAGCAATATGATGGAAATAGGACCGGGGTCCACAGTTCACTAGTGGTGTCTCTCCATAAGATAAATAACACATGCAGGGTAAACAAATTACAGTTGGGCAATTGATAGAATAAAGATAACGTGATATGTCAAGAAGATCACTATCCGATTTACTCTGGGCATTACAACAAAATACATAGACCGCCATCCAACTGCATCTATGACTAATAATCCACTCACGGGGATATCATCCAAACACCCCATGAGTATTAAGTTGCGAACAACAGATAATTGCATTAAGCAAAGTGTGTAATGTAAACAAAGCATATGCCCTTGAGCATATGAATGTTGTTTTCTCCCTAGTAGCAACAGCACATCTACAACCTTAGAGGTTTCTGTCACTCCCCCAGATTAAATAGAGGCATGAACCCACTATCGAGCATAAATACCCCCTCTTGGAGTCACTAGCAACTACTCGGCCAAGATAGCTACTAACAACAGAGAGCATGCAAGATCATAAACAACATAGAGATAACATAAGATATATTTCAGTATAGCAACTCAATCATTACACCAATATTCATCAGATCCCAAAAACCAAACATGTAGAATTACATAACGGTGATCTCAATCATGTAGGGCAGCTCATGAGATCTAAACATGAAGTACATGGTGGAGAGGACAACCATCTAGCTACTGCTATGGACCCATAGTCCAAGGTAGACTACTCACTCATCGCTCCGGAGGCAAGCATGGCGATGAAGAAGATCTCCGGTGGTGATTCCCCTCTCCGGCAGGGTGCCGAGAAGAGCTTCTGGACCCTCCCGATCTCGGGTCGACGACGGCGGTGGATCGCGATGTGTTTCTAGAAAATTGATTGGGTACTTAGTTTTTTCCCGTCGGGGGGTCTTTATAGGTGAAGGGTCATCGTCAGGAGTGGCCGAGGTGGTCTCACACATAGGGGGCGCGGCTAGGGGCTGGGCCACGCCGCCCTGGTGTGAGGCCACCTCGTGGCCCAACTCCATCTCCTCTTCGGTTCTCTGGAAGCTCCGTGAAATATCTGGATGGTTGGCTTTGGTTTTGTCCAATTCCGAGAATATTTCCTGTATAACTTTTCTGAAACACAAAAACAGCAGAAAACAGGGAACTGGCACTGTGGCGACTTGTTAATGGGTTAGTTCCAGAAAATGCATAAAAGTGCCACGAAGTGTAACAAAACCTTAGGCAAATGGTGTAAAAACAAGCATGGAGCATCAAAAATTATGGATACGTTGGAGACGTATCACCTTCTGCTTCACCGACGGTGAGACTCGACCGCGCGAAGCCCCCGTAGCCACCGCTACCCCTCTTCGACGATGAGCAACACCCTAGGTGAGCCCTCGCCGTTCCCAGCAAACCCTAGCCTCGCCGACGCCCTAATCCTTCTGTCGCACAGACGATGAGCGCTGGCCGTCGATCGCGACTTGATCGGACGGCCAGGGACGGCGCGTACCGATTCGGTAACCCGGAGCCGCTGACAGCCGGGCCCCACTGGCAGGTTCAAACGTCGCCACTGCCGCGCTGGATCTGGGCCGGATCTGTGTCGCCTCGGCCCAGTCCGGGCAGATCTGGCCCGCACAATTTTTTTTAAGAAAATGCTCTATTGTTTTGTTTGTTCTATGAACTTTGAAATTCCATAAAAATTGTTCTGTGCATGCAAATGAGGTGATTCAAATTTCGCTAGGTACCTTAGGTGATTACCTTTCAGATGGCATAGGTCCCATGATTTTAGAAGCCCTGTAGATAAAAAGATAAATAGTGGTGTGTTATTAGCCTATTTCCATACTTAATTTCAAATCTTGATGTTACTATGCTGGAAATGAGTGAATCCAATTTTCAGTGATAGCTTATTATGATATCTTGCTTGACTAACTGGTTTTACTATTTTAGGACTTATATTATTACAGTAGTAATTAAAATGGCACTATGTGTAATTAATCTTAGGAAAATCACCACCTGCAGTAGAAATGGAATTTTGGGTTGAATCAAACTTTGTTGGATTATGTTCTAGAAGAGCTTTCCAGAGCACTTTACCTCATATTTTTCTGAAACACAGAGAATATCTGAAGATTATTTTGGTGCTCTAGTGCTATATTCCTATTGATTAATTCATAGGAAATTAATCACCAATTGTTTTTCAGTGAATCCAACTTTATTAGGTTCTTAAGATTGTTGTCAACCTGCAAGTGTGCTGGATGTGATGCTTTGGTTCATTTGGTTGACTTCTTGATTGATTATGATAGGATGTTGTTGTGTTGCTCTATATAGGAAACCCTAGTTCTAATAGGGATAATTGTTAATTAGAAACTTATGAAATCTTGATTGTTTTCTAAACTTGTTTGCTTCTGATACTCTTTGATGATATGGTATGGAGTGCTGAATTGTTTGTGACTTGTGTATGCTTGTATACTTATTTGTGCTTTGTTATTTTTCCCGGTGATAGAATCGAACGAGGAATGTACCGAGGAGGGTGAAGTGTACGAGTATCAGGACGAGGAGGACCAGGTACAAGCCAGCCAAGTCAAGCCATCTAACTTGATGCATATCTGAATTCCTATCTACACATTTGCATATCTCCTTCTGTTTTATTAAAGTGCATGGATTTATATTGCTATAGTTCTTGTAGCAATTATTTGTTGACTCAAGCTCCGCGAGTCAAATTGTTATCGTCCATCGAGATGACCCCTTTGGTTACCCATTCTTCACCCCCTGCAATAGTGGCTTGTTGATTAGCAACAAAGCCTTTGATAAACCTTCTAGTGGAGCTAAAACTCTAGGATTGGGAACACTCAAAGAAAGTTTCGAAAATGCTTTCGAAAACCTTGGGGTAGTACCTACCCCACTGAAATGTTTTCAAAAATGGTTTTGAGCAAATGGAGGATGAAGGAGTTATGGATTTTCAAAGGACATTGGTGATCACTAAGCGTTCGCTCAGAACAATTAACCCGTGCAACCACATTACCCCGGTATGGGACGGGGCTTAGTTCGAAGTTTATCTGCCTTAGTGCGGGGAGCCTCGCACTATATAAGGGTTTGTAGGACCCTGGAATCCGGGTTGTCGCAAGTGGTGGGCAACAGTGTAGCGGGCCCGCCAATAGGCTACCCACTCGGAAGACACTTGGATTTCTCCCACCGTGGCACTGGAACTACACTCGGCAGAGATAGACGGCTAGGGTTTGCCGGGGATGTATACTCCACAGGGTAGGCGCCCGTATTAAGGTGGATAGATGAAAGGCTCTGATCGATTATCCGAACCCCGCATACTTGTGTATGACGGACCATGGTGGTATCCCGACGGATTTATCGGATGGTGTGGGTAAAGTGTACAACCTCTGCAGAGTGTAAATCTATTCGAATAGCCGAGTCCTCGGTCATGGATGGTTGGGACGACCGTTGCTTAGCCCAATGTCGGTTTTGTTTTCAAAGGTTGATTTCGGAAAATGGAGAAAGGTGCCGGACGGAGTACTCGGAGGGTGCTGCCGTGGCACGGATATGGTTCGGGGTACTTGTAGGGTACTGCCAAAGGGAATGGAAGTGGTCATGTGTGATTGACCAGAATTAACAAAGATGGTGGTCATGTTTGATTGACCACTGGCTCTTCTCCTGAAAAAGAGTTCCCCCTTTCCTAGAGCTTTTACTAAAGATTCTTTACAAAAACTCTTCTTTAATAAGGATATAGAGATGTCATATGACATGCTATATCGACAAGAGAAACTATGATATAGAGATGTCGTATGACATGCTATATCGACACGAGAAACTATAGTTAGAAATTGAGCACTAGCCTCGAACCAACTTCCCTTGCTACAGCCAAATAGCATGCAACTTTTTCCCTCTTAGGTGGTTTGCGAGTACAATTTCAAAATGTACGCACGGCTTTGTCCCTGACTATTAACTTGGCCAGATTATGGAGAAGACTACGATGATGATGGTGAGGAGTTCGACGACGCCGGTGCGAACTAGGATCCGTCTCCCGGTCAGTCGCCTCTAGGGTAGAGGCACGACATGGGCTACCGACACTACTTTTGATTCCGCTGCTATGTCTAGTGAACTTGCCCTACGAGGCATTTGAATTCGGGCAAGTGGCCATGTAAGACTAATCGACTTATTTATGTAATGGATGATGTACTCTGTAATGCCAACTCTGTTATGTGGATTCATGACGGTCTTCCTGGGATCATGAATTGTATGCATAACGGGAATTCCGGATGGTAAACCGGGGTCCCCACAAGGGTATGAATGGCCTCCAATTTGATAATTCTTTTGGTAATCTCAGTAAACCAAGTCCATGAAAAATAATCAAATTACCTTTGACAAACATTCAAAATTTCAAATTATGGTTTTCCCTCCAAATGACCAAAACCCTAATACCCTATTTTCTTCTCTATCTTCTCGACAAAACCATTTCTAGTTTTATTAATCTTTTCAATTTATTTTCCCAAATAAAACTAGGAAATGTGATATATGTGTTATATCGCTCAATTTCCCATCAAAAATAATTTTCATAAAATAGTTATTTATTTTATTTTCCTTATTTACAAAATGCATGTGAATGGCCACTACGCCATTTCTTGCACTTTATTACACCAATTAATTTTGAGAAAAATCTACTAATCATGTACATGCAAGTAGACCTTTTTTTATATATAAAGATCATCTTGTCTTCCTCAAAATTTTCAAAAGCTAGTATATTGGAGTCTCTTTCAAATTAGATCAGGTAGGCCCATGGCCTAACCTATCTAAAATACATCAAAATATAATATGGCCAGTGGGAATATTCTTATAAAAAATACTAGTATTTTTTCAAAAAATTAAAATTATTTTGATGTTTCCCTCTTTGTAAATCTTAAAACTCTATTTCTTATGAAAGGAGTATTTATTTTCAAAACACAAGTTTATCACAAATTATAAATGAGGTTCACCCTTTATGAGTACTCATTTCATTTTTTTTACAAATATCTTTTTTAAAAGTATGTTCACAAATGCTTTTTTTGTGTTTTCACAAAATAGCAGAAATGGGAGAATAACTCCTTGGTATTATTAATGTCTTCCAAAAATTATGGGAATATCACCCAAGCTTTATAAAGGTATTTATGGATCTTACCTTTTACAAAACCCCACTTGGCTATGATTTTGCAAACCAACCAAAAAGAAGAATTTCAATATGTGTATGTGTGATTATATCAATCTCAAAATCTACCTTAAAGTTTCCCCTATCCATAATCCATCTCTTGTATCACTCTTATCATCTTGCCAAGATCCACCTCTAATCCTAGGATCCCTTATCGTATTTATATCTAGTTCCTTATCCTTGCCGACCTTGGTTGACCACCAGCTTGTGTGTTCTCTTGTGAATACATGTGAGGGTATGAATGGCCTCCAATTTGATAATTCTTTTGGTAATCTCAGTAAACCAAGTCCGTGAAAAATAATAAAATTGCCTTTGACAAACATTCAAAATTTCAAATTATTGTTTTCCCTCCAAATGACCAAAACCCTAATACCCTATTTTCTTCTCTGTCTTCGCGACAAAACCATTTCTAGTTTTATTAATATTTTCGAATTATTTTCCCAAATAAAACTAGGAAATGTGATATATGTGTTATATCACTCAATTTCCCATCAAAAAAAATTTCCATAAAATAGTTATTTATTTTATTTTCCTTATTTACAAAATGCATGTGAATGGCCACTACGCCATTTCTTGCACTTTATTACACCAATTAATTTTTAGAAAAATCTACTAAGCATGTACATGCAAGTAGACCTTTTTATATATATAAAGATCATCTTGTCTTCCTCAAAATTTTCAAAAGCTAGTATATTGGAGTCTCTTTCAAATTAGATCAAATTTGTTTTTTTAATGTTCCAAACTAATTCAAATGAAGGCCTTATTTAAAAGGAATATTCTATGCACCCAACACCCTCTCTGATCTACCATTTACCATCATCACCTTACCTATTTATGAATCCAAGCAAATGCTTTCATGATTATCATTTAGCATTATTCCCTATGTCCATCTCTATCTTTCTCTAAATCTTTTCTAATCATTTTCAAAGCTATCCAAGTGACATCCATCACCAGCACTTGACCTTCGGCAAGCTGCGTTACCATTGAAAATGATCTTGTCCACTTGTGTTCAGCAAGGAGAGAGGCCGGCCATGGCACGGCATTGGTGCATGTGTGCACCAAGCACCATATCTCTCCCTCATCTCTCTTGCCCAATAAAAAGAAACGACCCAGGAACCTACCTGCACCCCTGCACCCTCCAACCTGCAGGCCTACCTCTCCCTAGTACTCTCTCTTTCTCTCTGCCGCCCTGGCACACCGATGACATGCTCCATTTTTTTAGATGAGCTTCTCTGATCGAACCACCGCGCCATCAGCCTCCTCTATCTATCCTTGGTCGCAAAGGAATGCTCCCGAGTCCTTGTCCTCTTCCCTTCGGCTGCTTTCGCGCACGCCCTGAGCGTCGACTCAGCGTCGAACAACTGGCGGGCGGCCTCCTCTCCAAGCCGACCGACCACCTCTACGTGTGCCCTCTCGCCAGCGACCGAGACTCGTGGGTATTGAAATACTGGCGTCGCTCCCAATCCTCTTATTGTCCTATTCCCCCTGGTCGCGCTCGCCGCGCTCTACGGCCAGACAATGGACGCCACGTCCAGGCCACTCTCCCGACCAGCTAAGACCACGCCTCCTCTTCTCTCTCTGGCTCATGGCTTCCATGTACCACCCCGTGTCGTTTCCGCATAGCACGATGACTCAGTCATCCTCGAGGACTGCTTGTCACTAAACCCGTACTCTCCGTCCACGGTAAGCCGGTCTCGGCCTATTTAAGACCAGCTCGTGCCCGTAGCTAAAACTGAACCCCTCCACCATGTCTTTCTCGGTTCACCAGATCCCCGGAGACGAGCTTCAACCCTATCCTTCTTCTTCCTTCACCGCGAGCAAGCCGGAGCTCATCCCGGGCAAAAACTCAACCGAGTCGAGGACTACAGCTGCTTCTCTTCCCTCTCTCCGTTGCGTTCGTGCCTTCTCTGTCTTGTTGAGCTAACTCAGCCCCTTTCCTTTTCAGGAGCGAGCTAGGTGGACGCCTTCATCGTTCGCCTCGCCGCCGGAGGCACGGAGCTCGTCGTCGACCATGCTGTTGACCGGGATCTTACCTGCCGGTACGAAGTGACCAAGCCGAACCTTATATTCTTCTCTGCGTCGCCCCCGAGCCTACCACGGTGAGCCACCGTCGAGATCAGCTAGCTAGGCATGGTGCATAGTCGTGCTTGTGCATGTCTCCTAAAGCACGGATATTAAAGCAGCACTAGGATCGTCTAGCATGTCCGCCATGCCAAACTCGGCCCAATTCAGTTTTAGCTCACGTAGTTTTTTTTTTTGGAATCTGCTAAATCAAATCATTTGATCTGAAAGCTCCCAAAATTCATAATAAAATATCTGTAGACCCAAATTACTCGATTCAAATTTTTGTACACTCTATTTTATGTTCTCTATCTCATGAAACAAGCCTCATTCACAAATATGCCATGCATATTTTCTGGTGTTTAATTTAGTTAAATGTATCCTTTTGAAACAAAAATCAATAACTTAAGATCTACATATTTAAATGGCATGAAACGAAGCTCCCTAGTTTATATGCGAAATTGCCTTCCTTATGCCACTGGCCTGCATGCAATTAGGTCCTTACTTTTAGCATGATTATTTTTCAAGATACTACCAGATCTGACCATAGAGAATTTTTTAAAACCTAATCTATGAAGTATTTTTGGGTGAGACCAATTTTGGGTGGTCATGTATGTGAAGTATTGCTACTGACCATAGGGCATAATTTTCCTGAGCAAGTATAATTTTCAGGTAGAATTAACTCTGAAACAGTAGGTTTTATCACTAGAAAAATCATAGGAAAATAACCACAAATCCTTTTTGGGTGAATCCATCTTTGTTGGATTCAGAAAAATGATACCTTCCTATTAGTATGCTAGTTATAGGGTTTGAGCAAACATAGATACCTGCAAGTTGTTTGGGGGAAATTAGGGTTTTCTTGCTAAATAAAAACCACCCTAATTAATATTTTTAGCTATGTTAATAAAACCTGGAAGTTTGTTCAGTATCTAAACTTGTTTGTTTCTTATACTTGTTTGGTGTGGAATGTATGTGCTGTTGTGGTGTGTGCTCTGTGAATGCTTGTGTGCTTATATATTGTTATTGTTTACCGGCGATAGATTCAAATGAGAACGAGTGCACCGAGGAAAAGGAAATCTTTGAGTTCCAGGAAGAAGAAGACTAGGGACAAGCCAATCAAGGCAAGCCATCTAAACTTGTTGCATATCTGATCCTAGTTTTACTTAATGCATCTTTTATCAATGTTTATAAAAATGCATGGTTTTATATTGCTATTGTCTCTAGATAGCAATTATTGGCGACTTGGCTCCACAAGTCAATTGTTATCATCCTTATGGATGACACCTTCTCGACACGTACTTATCCCCTGGGTTAGTGGTATGATGGTTAGCATCATGACCTTTGGAAAACCTTATAGTGGAGCAAAAACTCTAGGTTGGGAACACTCCAAAATGAGGTTTTGAAAATGTATTCGAAAACCTTGGAATGGGAAGCTATTCCATTGATGGATTTCAAAAAAATGGGTTTGAAAACAAGGTGGGATGTCTATCCTTGAGTTGGAGGCAGCAAGAATTTTATAAAAAGGCATTGGTGTTTCTTTGTAGTCGCTCGGAACAATTAACCCGTGCAACCACATTACCCTGGTATGGGACGGGGCTTAGCTTGTAGTTTGTTTATTTTAGTATGGGAGTCTCATAACTATATAAGGGTACGCGGTACCCTGGAATCCGGATTGCTGCAAGTAAATGGGCAATAGTGAATCGGGATCCAGTGAGGGATTTATCCGGCCAGAAGACACTATGGGTCTCCTGATGTGGCACTGGAGTTACGCTCGAACATGGAGGTAGACTGCCAGGGTGTGCCGGGGAGGTACATACTCCATAGGGTAGATTCCTGTACTAAGGTAGATAAGTGAAAGGCTCTGATCGGGTGCTTGTTGTGGCATAGGATGCTCTGCGGGGATGATACCCACATGATAAGTATCCGGATGGTGTGGGTAAAGTGTACAACCTCTGCAGAGTGTAAACCTATTCGAATAGCCGATTCCTATTGGAAAGATCACTCCCAATGTCAGTTTTGGTTTTATAAACTGTTTTCAGAAAAATGGAGAAGGGTGCCGGACAGAGTTCTTGGAGGGTACTGCTGTGGCACGGGTATGGTTTGGAGTACTTGTAGGGTACTGCCGAGAAGTTGGAGATGGTCATGTGTGATTGACCTGGTTTTATAAATCGAGATGGTCATGTTTAATTGACCTGGTTTATGAAAAGAAAAGGGTTTCCCCCCTTCCTAGAGATTTTACAAAAATTGTTTTATAAATGTTTTTAATAAGGATATAGAGAAGTCGTAGAACATGGTTCTAAACATGCTATATCGACACGAGAAAATTGTGTTTTCAAAGAAAATAAACTAGACTAGAGCCTTTCCTTGCTACAGCCAAACTGCATATTGTTCTCTCCCCTTTAGATGGTTTGCGAGTACAATTCAAAATGTACTCACAGCTTTGTCCCTGGCTATTAACTTGGTCAGACTTTGAAGAAGAAGACTACACGGAAGGTGACGATGGTTACGATGACACTGGTGCGAACTAGGAACGTCTCCCAGTCAGTTGCCTGTAGGGTAGTAGGCATGACGTGGGTCACCAACGCTGCTTGGAATCCACTGCTTAGTTGTAGACTTGCTCTGCGTGGCAATATCATACTTGGTCATGTGACTAATTATATGTATATTATTCGGTACTGTAATGGATGATGTAATTCTGTTATCAACTCAGATATGCGGATTCACAACACACTGATCATGGGATCATGAATTGTATGCATATCGGGTATTCCGGATGGGTAATCCAGGGTCCCCACAACAATGCTCATGGAAAAAGTCGCAGAGAAGTATTACTTCCGTGAAGAAGTGACCCATATCAAATTTTTAGAAATGTTTTAGTTAATGAATCAAGACGCCCTTGATAAATCTCTCATCAGTTGCTATTGTCTGTAAGTTGTTAAATTCATTGTCTATAAGTTGTTCAATTTTTTCTGTTCATTGATATGGAATTATCCTCATTATATCCTTTTGTATTCTGTTATGCAGAATGAAGATGTTGGAATGTACAAGGACGTCCGGAATAAATATTGGGTTCATTTACCCAGATAAAGTTCATACAGAAACGCTAAAGAAAAAACCTTAGAAAACGGCGCGTAACATTCTAAGTTTTCTAAAGGAGCAACATTTTTGTAACTACATACTGTTTCCTTACAACTTCGGGTGATAATTTTACTCTCTTGTACACATTCACATTTACTCTCTTGTACACATTCACATTTGCTTACTCGATTTTAAGTGTAAGTGATGAGTTACTGACATATATATAAATGTGTGCAGGTTCCACTTTATTCTGGTGAACATTGAAGTTGACAATGGAAGAGTTCAAGTATTCGACCCATTAAAGAGAGACATGGAACAGTTCCACGACATGCAGGATATGCTCTAGAGGTAATTTCAATCATTTTCGCACTATATCGGTGTCTTTTGTTGATTTCCTAAGATATCATGTAATTAATAACTCATTCATTTATTTTTCTTTGCCGGCCAGTGTTTGGGAATGGTTTAAAGGGGTGGTTCAGTGACAATGGCATGAGCGGCTGATTTTTACTACGGTCGAGGTAAGTCGTACGAGCTTTGTCCGCTCATCTGTTTACTACTAGTTTCATTACAATTATGATGCTTGATTATTATTTTGATTGAATTCTGTTCTTGTAAAGTGCGAGAGGCAGCCGGAGGGGACGAACTTATGTGGATACTACATTTGTGAGTTCATTCACAAGTTCACCAATGAGCGCAGGACATTAGACGTAAGCAATATATTCACAACTTTATTACCATCAATTTTATTGAGTTTCATTCACAATTTTTGTTATGATGATTGATATATTCATATTGATCTCCTTTTCTATAGAATGATAGGAGGTGGGAGAAGCTACTACGATCTCAACGCATACTAGGAATTCAAGAGGAATTGGCGGGATTTTTGCTGAAAGAGGTCATAGACACAAGGGGAAGATTTAATATAAATAGACGGACATGATGTTCTTCATGTAATTTTGATGATCTCCATGGTATCGAATAGACGGGCTCTAGTCCTGGTAATTGCAATGTCCATGTAATATTTATTTGTATGCTCATAAGATAAGTTATCTTATATATACATGCATGAACGTGTATAGTATATAGTAGCGTACAATATATGAAAACTTTTTTGAAATGAGCCAAAAATTGAAGGGAGAAAACAAAATTAAAAGGATAATACATAAGAACTGAAATGCAGAAAAATAAAAAGGAAGAGAGAGAGGCTACCACGTGTGCAGCAATCTAGTCCTGATTTGTATTACAAACCGATATTAAAGGTCCTGCACCCCGAGCGCCTTCTAGCGGCCATGTGGTGAGCCTTTAGTCCCGGTTCATAACGCAACCGGGCCTAAAGGGGGGGCTCTAGTTCCGGTTGTGCGGTCCTGGTTGCGCAACAAGTGGAAAACGGGACTTCAGTCCCGGTTCATAACCCAACACCCTCTCTGATCATTTTCAATGGTAACGCAGCTTGCCCAAGGTCAAGTGCTGGTGATGGATGTCACTTGGATAACTTTGAAAATGATCAAAAAAGATTTAGAGAAATATAGAGATGGACATAGGGAATAATGGTAAATGATAATCATGAAAGCATTTGCTTGGATTCATAAATAGGTAAGGTGATGATGGTAAATGGTAGATCAGAGAGGGTGTTGGGTGCATAGAATATTCCTTTTAAATAAGGCCTTCATTTGAATTGGTTTGGAACATTAAAAAAAATGAATTTGATCTAATTTGAAAGAGACTCCAATATACTAGCTTTTGAAAATTTTGAGGAATACAAGATGATCTTTATATATAAAAAAAAGGTCTACTTGCATGTACATGCTTAGTAGATTTTTCTGAAGATTAATTGGTGTAATAAAGTGCAAGAAATGGCGTAGTGGCCATTCACATGCATTTTGTAAATAAGGAAAATAAAATAAATAACTATTTTATGGAAATTATTTTTGATGGGAAATTGAGTGATATAACACATATATCACATTTCCTAGTTTTATTTGGGAAAGTAATTTGAAAAGATTAATAAAACTAGAAATGGTTTTGTCGGGAAGATAGAGAAGAAAATAGGGTATTAGGGTTTTGGTCATTTGGAGGGAAAACCATAATTTGAAATTTTGAATGTTTGTCAAAGGCAATTTGATTATTTTTCACGGACTTGGTTTACTGAGATTACCAAAAGAATTATCAAATTGGAGGCCATTCATACCCTCACATGTATTCACAAGAGAACACACAAGCTGGTGGTCAACCAAGGTCGGCAAGGATAAGGAACTAGATATAAATACGACAAGGGATCCTAGGATTAGAGGTGGATCTTGGCAAGATGATAAGAGTGATACAAGAGATGGATTATGGATCGGGGAAACTTTAAGGTAGATTTTGAGATTGATATAATCACACATACACATATTGAAATTCTTCTTTTTGGTTGGTTTGCAAAATCATAGCCAAGTGGGGTTTTGTAAAAGGTAAGATCCATAAATACCTTTATAAAGCTTGGGTGATATTCCCATAATTTTTGAAAGACATTAACAATACCAAGGAGTTATTCTTCCCATTTCTGCTATTTTGTGAAAACACAAAAAAAGCATTTGTGAACATAATTTTATAAAAGATATTTGTAAAAAAAATGAAATGAGTACTCATAAAGGGTGAACCTCATTTATAATTTGTGATAAACTTGTGTTTTGAAAATAAATACTCCTTTGATAAGAAATAGAGTTTTAGGATTTATAAAGAGGGAAACATAAAGTTATTTTAATTTTTTTTAAAAATACTAGTATTTTTTATAAGAATATTCCCACTGGCCATATTATATTTTGATGTATTTTAGATAGGTTAGGCCATGGGCCTACCTGTATAACATAGCTCAGTTGCTTGACTAGAAATTTTCGACTAGAGGGTGTCGTCAAGGATCAAGTTCTCAGTTGCTTGATTAGAAATTTTTAGGCCTGGCACGAGACATTGTCGCACATGAAGGACTTTAACAACCTTTCCAAAGACATCACTTCCGTGTGATGTGAGCAAGAAGACCTACAAAATTGCACTTCCAGATCAGCATTGAAAGCTCATCAACATCGCTCCAGCTACACAAACAATTATGACCAACCATGACCCTAGGATGAATAGGATAAGCTCAATTGTTTTGGTTGAGCTACCCACAAATACCGCGCGTATTAGGCATTCTTTGGTACATGATGTACCTCATGTGCTTGATATGATTGTTTGAAGTGTGTTTCTTGAGTGTGCATCGTTACCTTGTGCTTGTGCTTGTTTTTATTTGGCCTCTCGGCCTTAAAAACCCTCTAGTGTGTAAAACCTAATTAGGAAACCCCACTAAAATGTGTTTCCCTCTCACCTATTTATGTCAGCTCGAGTAGCGTACATAAGTTATTAGTAAAACTCTAACTCTAACCTTGTTATTAGCGGAATATAACTCTTTCCGTAACACATACCCAAGATCAGGCGCAACAAGTTTTCTATGTGTTTAAGCCCCATGAAGACCTCTCCATATCGTCAAGGGAGCAGAAGATAGACCCTCTTGGACTACGGAAGATTCATAGAAGGCAAAGACTTTACTAACATGGGTCACCTAAACTTAAGTTTATAGTTCTGTTAACTTTAAATTTAAGAAGATCTCGCGACATGAAGCCAAGTTGATCTCGACCAAGCACTACAAGCATGAAGCCTCTCCATGATTGTGACCTCGAATAGACACCGCCAATGGAAGATACCAAGGGGAGAAGCAGCGACAAGAAGTGAAGACATATCTAACCCAATCATTAACTCCTTTGACCTCTAGGTGAATATGAGACCAAGACTAACTTACGTCCGCAAGGCAAAGTCTGGTCGACATACCCCAAGCTATTTCAAGATCGTCGAGGCTGCAAAAAGATGAAGAAGATAGAAGATCTACGATGCCATTCACCTACTCGAAGACAAGTAGAAATGGGTAACCGATTACTTGAAGACACACCATTGGTGATACACCAACACATGAAGCCCCTTCAGCTTAAGCCCGAGACAACCCAGAAGAATACTTCTGGTTATGACTATCATATGCCCCGTCAGCCAGGAAGCATAGAGGATTAAGTCCATAGATCCGGAGTGATCTAGCAAGACCAAGCATAAACAGTGGTATCTACAATCCTCAGAAGATCGCAAGATCAAGACAAAAGGGTCTACACCAACATAAGGTGTGACACCAAGATTTGAAGGTTTCGTCAACCTACTCGAAGGAAGCAAGGACTCCAAGCCAACAAAAGCTACCCGAGAACCCTCGACTCTTTAGGACCTCAATCGCATGCTGAGAACCTTCTAACTCTCGTAGGCACATGAGATAGCATGACACCCGCTAACCTTAAAGGTATTTCAACGAGGTTTCGACAAGATACTCTCCAGCCATCAACTTTAGCAAATTATGATGATCTACATCTTCGGCAAATGCAAGTCTTCGACGCAACTCAAAGTATTACCAGTGAGTTGGAAGAACAACCGTTGAAGCCTAACTCTAACGGAGTCACTACCCCTCACTACTTCTACACTTAGGAATCTCGGGACGAGATTCTTTTTAAGGGGGGAAGATTTGTAACACCCCAACTTTTCTAACCATGTTTGAGTAGTGTTTAGTGAGCCAAAAATGTGGGCCAATAAAAACTTTTTGTTCTTAATCAGATTTACTAGAATCTATTGCATGTTTGCCTTGCTGTTGTGTAAATTATGTTTGCAAGAGTATAGTTTGAAGAATAAGTTTGAGGGCCAACTCAATCTTTGTGTTCTTGTGATCAGGCCATCTTTTGTGCTATAAGCCTTTTTCTCGAAATAAAGTATCTTGGCACCTCCTTTATTTTCAAAATATTTTATGGTCTAAAAATAGGAGCCAAGACCCATTTGAAAACAAGGTCTTTACCAAAACTAGTATTTATAAAAATACAAGGATATAGTGTTGTGATCCCACTATTTTATAAAACTACTATTTTATAAACCTTTGATAAGTGGTCTTTTAAAACACCTTTGAGAAAACTTGTTAAAGGAGATGATTATGTCTCCATTTGTTTCTGAAAACTCTTTTCAACTTTCCCATGACTTGATCACCATTGAACACTTGTTCAACCATTGCCTCTAGTGATGCTAGATTAGCTTCAAATGATTGACCTTGTGTGGTGAGTTGATTTGGTGTGACTTTTTTTTTGACCGTAAGACTGTAGGGCAAGAGCCCCACAGCAATTTATTTAATTGATAAAAAGTAGTTTAGTAGCTGTACAAAAAAAGGGGAGAAAGAGAGGGGAGAACCTACCTATGTGCACACTAAGGGAGTGAGCTGATCCACCTAGTGAAGCTATCTAAGTGTCTATCCTTGATCCTATACTTGAGAAGAGTAATGTCATGTATAAAATTACATCTCCACTTTGCAAAAGTTGGAGTTTCATTCCTAAAGATATGTGCATTGCGAATCAGCCAAATATGCCAACATGCCATAATAACCACTTCCATGAAGAAAGGTTTAGCAAAAGATCTTCTAGCTGAGTCCATGATGGCTTGCAGATCATCACTAGGATCCCAATTTATCTGCAAATAATTCCAAATATGTTGACTGAAATTACACTCAAAGAAGAGGTGTACTCTATCTTCATGAGCATGCAGAGGGCGCAGCACACAGGATGTCTCTTCAGTGACCCTCCAATGCCTTCTCTGAAGCAAGTCTCTCATGTTGAGTCTATCTCTGATGATCAACCAAGCAAAGACTTTAATTGACATACGACAGCAAGATTTCCAAACCCAGTGATAAGCCTTAGGCACAGAAATATGCGAGTGGATATGAGCATAAAACTTGGAAGCTTTGTACTTGGACCCCCAAATATATGACCACTCATCCTTCTGGGCAGAAACCGTGTGCTCCACCATCAGTTCTTGAACCAGATTTAATTCCTCAAACGCAGCAGTTGAAAGAGGAAGATAAAACATGGTAGAGATATCATGCATCCCATAAACTTGGCCAGCCGACAACTGATCATCAAGGACATAAGAGTGTAGTCTTGGGAATCTATCCTTCAAAGGAATGGAAGAGCCATCCACATTCCAGTTATCTTGCCAGAACAAAAAAGTATCTCCAGTACCCATTGAAACTGAAGAAACTCCTCTGAAAATTATCAACTTGCTTAAGAACATCTCGCCACCAGAATGAACCTTTTAAATTCTCAGCATGAGGGACAGTCCCCACATAGTATTCAGACCACAGCAAGTGCACCCAGGGAAGATCAAACTTGTTGTAGAATTTGTCCAGAAACTTTATCAGTAAAGCTGCATTGTGCTTCTGGAAATCCACCACTCCTAAGCCACCACACTTTTTGGGCAAACAAACCAGGTCCCAAGCAGCTAAAGACTGCTTCGGCTCCCCTTTAAAGTCTCTCCAAAGACATTGATGAATGATTCTATCAAATTGCTTAGTAAGACCAGGAGGAAGACTCAAGGTGCAAAGAAAATGCAGGGGCATAGATGCCAGAGCAGAATTAATTAACTGCAATCTGGCACCTTGAGGCAGAAAGGAGGAGCTAGAAGAAAGCTTTCTCTCCAGTCTAGAGACCAAAGGCAGCAAATCATTAATCAAAGGCGTGGTAGTCCCTAATGGCAAACCGAGGTAAGTAAAAGGCATTGTGCCCACCTGGCAGCCAAACTCAGCAGCTAACAGATCAGTAGTCTCAGGGGGAACATTAATTGGAATTAGCTGTGACTTTCCATAGTTGATCTTCAACCCTGTAGACAAAGAATACTGCTCCAAAACCTTCTTGAGAGCACATAACTATGTCAAATCAGCAGGCATGATGAGCAAGGTATCATCTGCATATTGGATGATAGGAAAATCCATATCATTTGTTTCAATAGGTCTGGAAATTATTCCTTGTCTCACCATATCATTCACCATAGTTTGCAAAAGATCTGAACCAAACAAATACAGCAGAGGGGACAAAGGATCCCCCTGCCTTACCCCTCTCTTCCAGACAAATTGCTTTCCAGGAATTCCATTCAATAAAATAGAAGAGGTACCAGTACTCAAAACTTCCTTGATCCACTTCAGCCACAAATCAGTAAACCCCATATGCCTCATAACTTGAATTATTGCCTCATGCTCAATAGTGTCAAAAGCCTTGGCAAAATCAAGCTTGAGTATGATGATGGGTTTTTTGGAGGAGTGATACAAAAACAGATATTCCAAAGACCATGCAATGCAGTCCTGTATTGATCTATTCCTCAAGAAACCATACTGGTTCTTATGGATACAGCTTAGGATCTTATCTTGTAATCTGTTAGCTGCCAGCTTGGTAAGAAACTTTAAACAGACATTGGTGAGGGAAATAGGCCTGAAGTCATTAACATATAAAGGAGAAGCAACCTTTGGCACTAAAGTAATATAAGAGCCGTTGATATTTTGCAAATTCACTTTTCCCTCCTGGAAGTCAGCAGCCAGCTTATAGAACTCATTCTTGACCACTGGCCAGCATTTTTTCAGAAACATTCCATTAAATCCATCAGGTCCAGGAGCACGATCAGCTGGCATTTCCTCTATGACATCATCCATTTCCTTCTGTTGGAATGGCAAGGTAAGCTCCTCTAGCCCATCAACCTTCTTAATTAATCTCTGAAGATCAAATTGCATTGTGATACCCTATGACTGACCCATTCTTTCCCTGTAACTATTCCATAACATAGATGCCATGAGATTTGGTGTGACTTTGTTTGACTTTGATGAAGTTGCTTGCATGTAGCTATGTTATACAGGTAGGCCCGTGGCCTAACCTATCTAAAATACATCAAAATATAATATGGCCAGTCGGAATATTCTTACAAAAATACTAGTATTTTTTAAAAAAATTAAAATTATTTTGATGTTTCCCTCTTTGTAAATCCTAAAATCTATTTCTTATGAAAGGAGTATTTATTTTCAAAACACAAGTTTATCACAAATGATAAATGAGGTTCACCCTTTATGAGTACTCACTTCATTTTTTTTACAAATATCTTTTATAAAAGTATGTTCACAAATGCTTTTTTGTGTTTTCACAAAATAGCAGAAATGGGAAGAATAACTCCTTGGTATTATTAATGTCTTTCAAAAATTATGGGAATATCACCCAAGCTTTATAAAGGTATTTATGGATCTTACCTTTTACAAAACCCCACTTGGCTATGATTTTGCAAACCAGCCAAAAAGAAGAATTTCAATATGTGTATGTGTGATTATCTTAATCTCAAAATCTACCTTAAAGTTTCCCCTATCCATAATCCATCTCTTGTATCACTCTTATCATCTTGCCAAGATCCACCTCTAATCCTAGGATCCCTTGTCGTATTTATATCCAGTTCCTTATCCTTGCCGACCTTGGTTGACCACCAGCTTGTGTGTTCTCTTGTGAATACATGTGAGGGTATGAATGGCCTCCAATTTGATAATTCTTTTGGTAATCTCAGTAAACCAAGTCCGTGAAAAATAATCAAATTACCTTTGACAAACATTCAAAATTTCAAATTATGGTTTTCCCTCCAAATGACCAAAACCCTAATACCCTATTTTCTTCTCTATCTTCCCGACAAAACCATTTCTAGTTTTATTAATCTTTTCAAATTATTTTCCCAAATAAAACTAGGAAATGTGATATATGTGTTATATCGCTCAATTTCCCATCAAAAATAATTTTCATAAAATAGTTATTTATTTTATTTTCCTTATTTACAAAATGCATGTGAATGGCCACTACGCCATTTCTTGCACTTTATTACACCAATTAATTTTGAGAAAAATCTACTAAGCATGTACATGCAAGTAGACCTTTTTTTATATATAAAGATCATCTTGTCTTCCTCAAAATTTTCAAAAGCTAGTATATTGGAGTCTCTTTCAAATTAGATCAATTTCTTTTTTTTAATGTTCCAAACTAATTCAAATGAAGGCCTTATTTAAAAGGAATATTCTATGCACCCAACACCCTCTCTGATCTACCATTTACCATCATCACCTTACCTATTTATGAATCCAAGCAAATGCTTTCATGATTATCATTTAGCATTATTCCCTATGTCCATCTCTATCTTTCTCTAAATCTTTTCTAATCATTTTCAAAGCTATCCAAGTGACATCCATCACTAGCACTTGACCTTGGGCAAGCTGCGTTACCATTGAAAATGATCAGAGCGGGTGTTGGGTTATGAACCGGGACTGAAGCCCTGTTTTCCACTAGTGTATGGTGGAGATTTTGTGGAGAAGTATGGCTCAAGGTATTTGTATATAACAAGTCTTAAATTATGGCAATAATACCCAAGTTATAGAATGGTTTGTGTAACCTTTCCATTTCAAAAATAACCCAACTGGCTATGATCCTTTCAGTGGAAATCCCCCAAGGCAGTTTAAGATCTATTTGACTATGTGACCAACTCCATCTATAAGTTATCTAAATATCCTTGCATAATCATAAAGTTCCCACATCCAAAAGCTACCTCTTGATCTCCTCTACCACCTTTGTTTTCAATATCTTACTCAGAGCCAAAGTCAAATTTTCTATTCTCAAATTGGTTCCCATCCAATATCTTCATTTGAATTGGTCGCCTCCTAGCTAATATGTGTTCATGACCAACTCTTAGAATCTTGCTAGTAAGACAATAATGCTGATCTTCATCTCTGAACTTGTGTACACTGCCCTATGGCAATAAATCAAGTTTCAAGCTTTAAGTTTCCCTCAAGGTTTTCCTAAAACCCTAAAATCCCCTTTTACTCTCTACTTGATTAAACAATTGTTTCAATGCTTTATAAAACATTTTCAGAAACCCTTCTCAAACTAAATTTGGAAATGTCACAGATGCATAATATCACTCCTTCTCCCTCAAAAATATTTTCCATAAATTCATTTCTTCATTTTAATTCTCTTAATAGCAAAGTGTATGACATTTGCAACTATCCTATAACTTGCTCTCATTTATGAAAAAATTATACAATGTTATCTTGTGCAAGTAGAAGATCTTGAACTCAAAACCTTACATTGCTATTTTCAATAATTTCAAAGCTAGCTCAAATCAAAATATTCCCAATCTATGTCCACTCACATAAGGTGACCAAAGCAAACGCAAATAAAATCCTAATTGTTCAAAGAGGCATATCTTCTACATGAGTCACACCTCTCTAATCTACCATCTATATTTATCACTTTAGCAAAAAAAAGTGATCATATGCCATGATGATCATCATAGACCTTAATCTCTATTTCCACCTCTATCTCTCTAAATATTTTATAATCTTCACCAAAGAACCCAATGTGGCAAAACATCAACAGCATAACCACATGGTCGACCAACATTAACCACTAGGCACATTTCTTTCTCCATTTGCGCTTGGCATGGACGAGATCTGGCCATGCCTATATTTATGCATGCCACCGCCATATCTCTCTTCCTCTCTCTTATATATTTCTCAACTAGTGATATGCAGCGACCACTGACCCCAACCTGCATCCCGACTGCCTCCTGCAAGCTCTCCTAGCCAACCCTAGACCACCTCTCCCTCATGTGCCCTAGATGGACTATGGCACACTCTACTTTTTTAAAATGACCACCTCTGCCCGAGCCACCTCGCCACTGACTTCCCCTGCATAGACTTGATCCTTCCCTATCATGTCTGCGACTTTGTCATGGACCTATCGACCTCTATCACCCGTGCTCTAATGAGCAGCGAACCATCAAACACCTGACAGGCATCCGTTTGGCACCTTCTCTCGTAGTCGACCGACCCGCTCTTGCTTTGTACTCTCTCCTTCGATCACGCCTCCCTCTCACTGGCAGGCTGACGCATTTCTAGCTCCTCTTCTTGTCTGGTTTCTTTTGACCATGCTCACCACACTCTCCCACCAGTCAATGGACGTCACGTACTGACAGAGCTCGCTTGCCTTCATAAGCCCGCCGGGGGCACCAGAGCAGTCCTGGTGTCCAAACACTCCTCCCGCTCTTTCCCTTGTTCACATAATCCACTAGAAATCTGAAACACTATTGCTCTTCTCCTATCGAGAAGAAGGCGTCGGAGCTCTCCCTCGACAGCCAGTCATCACCGTTGGGGATGCTACCGCTCTCCTCCCCTGCCCTGTGTCCATTCTGATGGGGACATTCCTATGACACAGTGGTGGCGCGGTGTTGATGATGTAAATAACCGACCAGTTGGGAGCCCCCAAGAGAAGGTGTGATGAGCACAGCAGCAAGTTTTCCCTCAGTAAGAAACCAAGGTTTAATCGTCCAATAGGACAAAGCCAAACTCCAGAAGGTGATGCTTGCTAGCCTAGTGACACTCCAACAAGGGCACCGTTAACGATACTTGTTAGCGCGTCTTCAACTAGTAGCAACGCGGAACCTGCACACAACACAACCAAAGAACTTTGCTCCCAACTTACGATGAGGTTGTCAATCTCACCGGTTTGCTGTAAACAAAGGAATGAGCGTATCGAGTGGAAAGCAATAGTAGTATGCAAGAAAGTAAACAGTGCGAGTAAAGTAAACAGGTGATAGCAATGTAAAGGAAATTGGATCGGGGTCCACAGTTCACTAGCGGTGTCTCTCCATAAGATAAATAACAACATGCTGGGTAAACAAATTACAGTTGGGCAATTGATAGAATAAAGATAACATGCATATGTCAAGAGGATCACTATGAGATTTACTCTGGGCATTACAACAAGATACATAGACCGCCATCCAACTGCATCTATGACTAATAATCCACCCACGGGGAATCATCCGAGGACCCCGTGAATATTAAGTTGCGAACAACAGATAACTGCATTAAGCAAAGTGTGTGATGTAAACAAAGCGTATGTCCTTGGACATAAGAATGTTGTTTTCTTCCTAGTGGCAACAACACATCTACAACCTTAGAGGTTTCTGTCACTCCCCTAGATTAAATAGAGGCATGAACCCAACTATCGAGCATAAATACCCCCTCTTGGAGTCACTAGTATCTACTTGGCCAAGATAGCTACTAACAACGGAGAGCATGCAAGATGATAAACAACATAGAGATAACATAAGATAATATTTAGCACATCAACTTAATCATAACACCAATATTCATCGGATCCCAACAAACACAACATGTAGAATTACATAACGGTGATCTCGATCATGTAAGGCAGTTCACGAGATCTAAACATGAAGCACATGGTGGAGAAGACAACCATCTAGCTACTGCTATGGACCCATAGTCCAAGGTAGACTGCTCACTCATCGCGCCGGAGGCAAGCATGGCGATGAAGAAGACCTCCGGTGGCGATTCCCCTCTTCGGTAGGGTGCCAGGGAAGAGCTTCTGGACCCTCCCGATCTTGGGTCAACGACGGCGGCGGATCGTGATATGTTTCCGGAAAATTGATCGGGTACTTAGGTTTTTCCCGTCGAGGGGTCTTTATAGGTGAAGGGGCAGCGTCAGAAGTGGACCAGGTGGCCCTCACCATAGGGCGGCATAGCCAGGGGCTGGACCGCGCCCCCTGGTGGTGAGACCAGCCTCTGGCTCATCTCCGTCTCCTCTTCGGTCTTCTGGAAGCTTCGTTTAATATTGGGACGTTCGGCTTTTGTTTCGTCCAATTCCGAGAATATTTCCTGTGTAACTTTTCTGAAACACAAAAATAGCAGAAAAATAGGGAACTGGCACTATGGCATCTTGTTAATAGGTTAGTTCTAGAAAATGCATAAAAATGCCACGAAGTGTAACAAAACACTAAGCAAATGGTGTAAAAACAAGCATGGAGCATCAAAAATTATAGATACGTTTGAGACGTATCAAGCATCCCCAAGCTTAACTCCTGCTCGTCCTCGAGTAGGTAAGTGATAACAAAGAATAATTTTTGAGGTGACATGCACCTACACAATCTTGATCATCTATGTAAGCATTGAGTGCTGGGATCAAAAGAACTTAGAACATGGGCATGAAAGATATAATCTTGATAGAAGAAACTTAGCAACCATGTTATAACATGAAAAGGAACACAAACGAAAGATCATGAAAATGAAACAATGAAAGTCAAACATGTGTTCAAATCATATGGAAAAACATAGCAAATGGTTTTCAGCGTGTCCTTCATGGAATAGCAAAACATAAATGCATAGGACACCTTCAAGTTGAAAAGGGTGACTACATACAAATAATTTAAGAACAAGTGAAACCAAAATCATGAATCAATCAATGATAACTTTGGGACAATGCACAGTATACTAAGAATGACAACTATGCTCTCTTAGACGGTGCATAAAAGTAGAAGGTGGTGACTCAACATAAAAGTATAAGAAAGGCCCTTCGCAGAGGGAAGCAGTGATTGCAAGTTTTATAAACCTTCAAAAATTATGGTACTTACTAGCTTTGAGCTCTCATTGCCCCCATCATAAGCATCTTGAATGGTTAGAGTTAATGCGAGTACAATTATGAAGCATATGCTTGACAAATCATAAGTTGAAAACCTCATGTCCCGTGAAGTACGAATACCCAAACCTCAGGCTACTCGACTTAGAGTCCCAAGCAAGCTCTTGTCATTGTAAATATATGTGTATCATCGAGAACCGCCAACGGGGTACCTCCTGCCCGATGACACGGAACAAGCCCACATCAAAATGACAAGACAAACAGACAATGAACACCTCGACATCTCTTTTATTTACCATTGGTATAGCTTTTTATTTTGAGATGCGTCATCGAATGTTCACTATGGGCATGCTGTAAATTTCCACCATGAATTATGCATGGCTTAGATTAGCGGCCTAGGCATTTCCCTAACACATATAAGAACTCCATGATCCTGCAAGATTCCCAACTTGTTTCACATCGCGAGTATCCATAAACAAAAGATCACGATATAAACTCAAATAAGAAGTGCAATGTTGAAAGCTTACCCCATGATGGCATGGTTTGGCTAATTTCCAACTTACAACTTGCAAGCATAACAACTCAACATAAGAGAGCCGCAATGTCAAAATTTTAAGCACGAGAAAAGTAAAGTGTGCCATCAGGTTCGTGAGAGCTTTACTGACCAATTTTCGCATAACACCAAAAAGAGTTTAATTTGAAGGATAGATAAAAGCAAGTCAAATGTACTTTGGAATAGCAAATTGCTAATAGGTATGTTTGGTGGATACATTGGAACAACTTGGTTTTTAGGAGTTGTGTGGGGGCCCCAGACTAGCTGTCCGAAACACCCATTATGCATACAATTCATGATCCCAGAAATGCTCATGAATCCACATAACCGAGTTGATATCAAATACAACATCCATTACATTACATTAACGAATATGAAGTCTTACATAGATGCCTTGATGGCAAGTTCATCACATTCATAGCAGCAGAAACTCCATAAGCGTCATCAGACCCAAGTCAAGCCTTAACCGCACAAGCAGCTGACTGGGAGAACGTCCTAGTTCGCATAGTTGTCATCGTAGCCTTCTTCTCCATTGAACAACTTCTCGTAGTCCGGCCAAGTTAATAGCCAGGGACAAAGCCGTGAGTACATTTGAATTGTACTCGCAAACCACCTAAGATGAGAGATGCAAGATATGCAAGTATGGCTATAGCAAGGGGGTGGCTCTATTCTCGGTTTATTTTAACAAAGTTTTCTCTTGTCGATATAGCATCACTATATCTTTATTTAAAACCTTTATAAGACAAGTTTTAGTTTTAAAACCACTAGGAAGGGGGTGACCCAATTTTTCATTACTTTAAAACATCCACATTTCCACGGTAGTACCCCATGAGTACTCCGAACCATCTCCTTTTTCTTTTTTCCTCAAAACATTTTCAAAACAAAAACCAACACAGCTAAGCAACGGCCATTCCAACTGTCCATGACCGCGGACGCGGCTATTCGAATAGATTTACACTCTGCAGAGGTTGTACACTTTACCCACACCATCCGGATACTCATTGTGTGGGCATCTTCCCGGCATAACAACATATGCCACGACAAGCACCCGATCAAAACCTTTCGATTATCTACCTTAGTACAGGGACCTACCCTATGGAGTATGTACCTCCCCGGCACACCCTGACAGTCTACCTAAACGTTTGAGCATAACTCCAGTGCCACGGCGGGAGACCCATAGTGTCTTCTAGGCGGGTCAGCTCAAGTGTCTCCCGCTATACTATTGCCCTCTTCTATTGTAGCAATCCGGATTCCGGGGTCCAGAGACCCTTTATATAGTTGTGAGGTCTCCCATGCTAAGACAAACAAACTACAGGTTAAGCTCTGTCCCATTTCAGGGTAATGTGGTTGCACGGTTTGGTTGTTCCGGGCGAATACCTAGAACCATGTGTTGTTTTTCCAAAAACTCCATTTCCTCCATCCTCTTTAACAATTCCACCATTTTGAAAGTTCCTCTTTTAAAAAAAACTCACACTTGGCAAGGCCAAACCTTCCCAAAGTTTCCAAAATCATTTTCAAAATATATTGAGTGTCCCAACCTAGAGTTTTTGCTCCACATAACAAGGCTACAAGGAAAGGCATGATGCTAACCCTCAAGCCACTAAACCCAAGGGATATGTAGGTGTCGAGAGGGTGTCATCCAAATGGATGATAACAATTGACTTGTGGAGCCAAGTCGCCAATATATTGCTATAAAGGGGTAATAGCAATTAAAAACAATGCACTTTGCATAAAACATAATTAAAAAAACTTGCATAAGTAAAACTAGGATCAAGGTATGCAACAAGTATAGATGGCTTGCCTTGGGTGGCTTGTCCCTGGTTGTCTTTGAAGTCTTTGAAAACTTCTTCCCCGAACTCGTCAACAGGCGGTTCTATCATCACGAAAGAAAAATGGGTGCAAATAAGCATACAAGCACACATACCAAACCAGCAGTACATACTCACACAATACTTCAATCAACCATAATTTTACTTAAGTTTTGCTTTACAAAGAGGGTTTTCAAAAAGGGGTTGTCAAAAGTTAGGGTTCCAAGTGGATGCATAGAACAATACTTCTACACCATTTTGGTTAAGCAAAACAAGGTACAAGGTACTAATGACTAATTAAAGGCATAAGTGATACTAAACTACTGTATTTTGATTTTAAAATATGTTTTTTAAACAAAAGTGCTAGAAGATTTTTAATACAAAACCATAAAAATAGGTACTACACAACAATAAGCACTAATATGGATTTTAGACAAAAATAACAAGGGCAAACTGCAGGGGTGCTAGTACTAATAGGTAGAGAACAAAATTTAAAGATTTTTGGCGCAGGTTTCACTAAATTTGGACTTAGGGTTTTGGAACTATTTGAATTGGAAGTTTGCAGTAATAGAATAAAGATTAAACAATTTTCTAAAAAAAAAAGCGGTGGACCGAATCCTAAGTGGGCCGGGCGGGCAGAGCAGGCCGGCCCAACAGCAGACATGCGCGGCGGGATGGGGAAAAAATTTGGAATGACAGGCGGGGCCCGCCTGTCGGTGCCTTATAAAACCTGAAAGGGTATCAGGACATCTGGGCCGTTGGTTTAAAGAGGATCTGACGGCGCTCATCCATCTCCTTCATTTTATCGGGCAGGGCGACGGAAAACCCTAACGGAGGGCGGGGCTAGGTCGGGGGCTCATCGGGAGGGCTGGCGGACGGCGGCGGAGCTCCGGAGAGGGTCGGTGGGGCGGCGGCGGCGTAGCAGGAAGTCGGGGACGCGTTCGGCGGTAGTGCTAGGCCCGAGGACGTCGACTTCTGTGGCGGTTAGGTCGTCTATTCCGGCGATGGCGCTTCCTGTAACGGCTCGACGGCGGCGCTGTGGGGACCCCGGCTTACCACCCGGGAATTCCCGTTATGCATACAATTCACGATCCCAGGAAGACCGTCATGAATCCACATAACAGAGTTGGCATTACAGAGTACAACATCCATTACATAACGAATTCGTAAAGTCTTACATATGGCCACTTGGCCGAATTTAAATGCCTTGCAGGGCAAGTTCAACGGTCATACTAATGCTTAGCAAACAACAGTGGATAAATGCAGCGTAGCTGACCCAGGTCAGGCCTACTACCCTACAGGCGACTGACCGGGAAACGATCCTAATTCGCACCGGCATCGTCGTAATCTCCATCGTCCTCCTCATAGTCATCATCATAGTCTGGCCAAGTTAATAGCCAGGGACAAAGCCGTGAGTACATTTTGAATTGTACTCGCAAACCATCTAAGAGAGAAGTATTCATATGCTATTTGGCTGTAGCAAAGGTTGGCTTGGCGTGAGGCTGTCAATGCTAGTAATTTTCTCGTGTCGATATAGCATGTCATACGACATCTCTATATCCTTATTAAAGAAGATACTTGTAAGACAAGTTTTTGTAAAAGCTCTAGGAAAGGGGGAAACTCCTTTATGCTTGCCAAAGGCAACCATGGTCAATCATACATGACCATTCTTCTTCACCTCGGCAGTACCCTTCGAGTACTCCGACCCATTCCCGTGCCACGGCAGTACCCTCCAAGTACTCCGTCGGCACAACTCCATTTTTCCAAGAATCACTTTGTAAAACAAAAACTCGACACAGGTTAAGTATGGCCATTCCAACCATCCATGACCGAGGACGCGGCTATTCGAATAGATTTCACTCTGCAGAGGTTGTACACTTTACCCACACCATCCGATAAATCCGCCGGGATACCACCACGGACCGTCATACACAAGTATGAAGGGTTCGGATAATCGATCATAGCCTTCCATCCATCCACCTTAGTACGGGTGCCTACCCTGTGGAGTATACATCCTCGGCAAACCCTGGCTGTCTACCTCCGTCGAGCGTAATTCTAGTGCCACGGCGGGAGAAACCCAAGTGTCTTCCGCGCGGGTAGCCTATTGGCGGGCCCGCTATGCTGTTGCCCACCACTTGTGACAACCCGAATTCCAGGGTCCTACAGACCCTTATATAGTACGAGGCTCCCCGCACTAAAACGGACAAAGTTCAAACTAAACCCCATCCCATTCCAGGATAATGTGGTTGCACGGGGTAATTGGTTTGGCGAACACTTATACACAATGCCCTTTTTCAGAAATCCACCAACTCCTTCATCTCCCATGTCCAACTCCTTGTTTATAAATCCATTTGAAAACATTTCCCTGGAGTAGCAACTACTCCAAGGTTTTCGAAACCATTTTCAATTTTTTTCCTGAGAGTAATCCCAATCCTAGAGTTTTTGGCTCCACTACAAGTTTTCCAAAGACTTTGATGCTAACCATCAAGTCTCTAATATGAGCGGTGGTGAATAGGTCACAATAGGTGTCATCTCAAAGGATGATATCAAGTTGACTTGTGGAGCTAAGTCACCAACTATTGCTATCTAGGGATTAATAGCAATATAGAAAACAATGCATAAATAGGAAAGCAGGAGTAAGCAATGCATAGTGTAATAATAGGATTCATATATGCATCAAGTAGATGGCTTGCCTTGGTTGGCTTGTCCCTGATCTCCTTCCTCTTGAAACTCAAAGACCTCTCCTTCCTCCGCACACTCGTTGTTCGAATCTATTACCGGAAAAATGACAACAACACACCATAAGCACACATGCATACAAGATTCACACTCAATCATGCAACACACTACTCAACATTGAGTATCAGAAGCAAACAAGTTTAGATATCCAAACCAACAATATTTTCTACAAGAAAACATTATCCACATAGTAGCAATTCAATTTCTATTGCAACTAATCCCTATTCTTAAACAAACAAGTTGTAGGCATCCACATGGATCAAGATAGGCATCCAGCATATATTCAGGCAACTAACAATATTATAGAACCAACAAAGTTGGAATTAGGTCAAAAGAGCAAATGGTTGAATTATCATGAATTTCCTATTCACACTAACACTAGACAAGCATTTTAATTCCACAAAACTTTCTGTAAACCCTAAAATTCTACCACAGGTATTCTTAGAAAGCTACAGTAATATAGAACACACCAGAGGTGGAATCACCTGAAAATATTTTACCTACTGCACACAATAAATCAATCAAGTCAAATCTTTATTATCACTAAAATAATTACTGCAGGAGAGATAATGCTTCTAAAATAGCAAATCCACTTCCTACAGCTTCACATAGCAATAGGGCATCTCTGAAAATTGGAATCAATCAATTTCATCACTCACAACTTCAGATTTGAATTTAAGAAGATAAAACCCTAGATCTACAACAAATAGGTCACAGATAATTTCTAATACCCTAAAAATCAAGCATGCAGTATTTTCAGGTAGACAATAACATCAGGAACACATAGAAACTTGAATCACAAATTTTGGACTCACAGAAATATTTCTATGCATTTTTGAATCTAGCAGGAGATTTCAAAATGAAATAACAGATTTTGAAAAAAATATGAAAACGGGCCAGATCTGCGGGGCTCGGCCAGATCTGAGCTGGGCCGGCCCGGTCCAGGGGCTTGCACGTGGGAGGGGGTGATTCAAATCGCTGACGAACGGGCCCTGACAGTCAGCGACTTGCAAGTACCGAATCGGTACCGGACGTTGCTGTCCGCCCGATTAGATTGAAGATCGATGGCGGAGGGCCGTCGTCTCTGTCACGTCGGGGCTAGGGGAAAACCCTAGCCCTAGCTACTAGACGCTCGAGGTTGGGGCTCACCTAGGGGCGTCGAGGGAGGCTAGGTGGCTGCAGGACGGCGGCGGTGACTCCGAAGCTCCTCCGCGTCCAGATCCTACAAGAAGATGGGCTCGAGGTGGGGTGCGCGGCCGTGCTCATCTGCGGTGACCTTTGGGTTCCGTCGGAGATGGCAGCGTTCTTGCTCTGCTAGAGAGGGAATGGAATGCAGGGTTAGATCCAGGCCTAGCAGAGGAAGGGAATGGTGCAAGAGAAGAGCAGAGAGGGGTGGCCGACATCGACCCATGGCTTCGCCGTCTACCCTTGCTCCGGTGAGGTTCCTCGGGCTCTGCTGCCTGGGGAAGTGACGGGCTTCGTTGGCTGAGCTCAGTGGTGAGAGGAGGTGGGGTGAGGGGGGAAATGAGCAGCAAGGGAGAGTTCCAGAGAGGTCGAGGGATTTTATACGGTCGGGGTGGTCTCGGTGCAGGGTGCACTTCGACGGTGATGATTGGGCGAGAGAGGCGGTGCTTCTAGAGCGGCGTTGTGAGCTGAGTGCAGCGCTAGGGTTGGCTAGGCCGGGCGCGCACTGCTGTGGTCGCGGCACGGTCGGGTTTAGTTTGGGTGCACGAGAAACGGTGTGCAGCGCAGCGAGTCAGGTCGGCTAGGGTGCAGGGCGAGAGGTGTGTTGCGTCGGGTGCACGATGTCGTGCACGTGCGTGTGTGGAGCGGGGCGAGCGGTCGTGTGTGCGCGTGGGAATGCACACACCGGTCTCGGCGTGCCTAGGTGTCGTCGAGCGCGTGCAGAGCGAGGCCAGGGCATGGCCTATGGGAGGTTTGGGCGGCAGAGGCCGATTGGGTGAGCTCGGCAGTGGTGAGTGGGACCTGGTGGCGCAGTGATGGTCGGTGGCGTCTCCTTGAAGCTTCGTTGCAATGGGCATGTGCCCTGGTTATGCCGACGAGTAAGGAAGAGAGCAAGGTGAGGTGTGGGCTCGTTCTCACTGCAATGTAGGGTCGTGGTGGTGCTGGAGTGGTGATGCTGGCCTCTGGTTGGGGGTGAGCGACGGTGGAGAGAGAAGAGAAAGAGAGGGAGAAGATCTCCCCTAGATCACCTCGGGTCTCCCTCCTTCTTTGTGTCCAAGAGCTAGAGGACAAGGGGAATAAGAGAGAGAGATAGGGGGTGGCTGGCTAGGGTTCTTCTCCTGGTCGGTTTTGCAAGGAAAGAGAGAAGAAAAGAGAAGGAAGAAGAAGAAAGGGCCATTTGGCCGAAATTCATATGAATTTTGAATACTCAAAATATGACCAAGGAGGTAGTGGTGGTTTGCTCAATTGAGTTCTATAAATGGTATAAACCATTCTGCATGTTTTCAGAATTTTTGAATAAGTGGAAAAGAGATTTTGGTGAAGTCCTAATTATTGATTAAAGGTGCAAAAATAAAGTTTGAAATAAAGAGAGGAAAAGATTGTTGTCAACAAGCACACATCCTACTAGGTCAAGCTATAGCATAAAATCATAGCACTCCCTCATGCACTCATGCACATGATCAATTTTGAAAATCTGAAAAGAAAAAGAAATTAACTAGCACACACACACACATGCACATGAAATCATACCATACCCACAAAGAAAGATCACTACCCTAGCACACAAGCTCAATTGAAAGCAAGTTTTTATTTAACCCACTTTTTATTGCCTGGAAGCTGATTTAAATTTAGGTTACAAAAGTAGGGTGTTACAGGCGCCCCCCCCCCTTATAAGAATCTTGTCCCGAGATTCGGTAGCTAAGCGTGAAACAGTTCGGGAAATTCTCGTTGGAGATAATCCTCGCGCTCCCAAGTGGCCTCATTTTCTGTATGGTTACTCCATTGCACCTTGTACATCTTGATCTTGCGTCTATGGGTGAGACGGACATCTTCTTCAAGGATGTGGATTGGTCTTTCTCGATAGGTGAGGTCGTGGTTTAGGTCAATAGTGTTGTGGTCGATCTTCTTGAAGGTCTCGGGCTTACTGGGGACTTGCAGGCATTTGTGGAGTTGCGAGATATGAAACACGTCATGGAACTCAGACAACTCCGCGGGCAGCTCCAGCTTGTAGGACATCTCTCCGCGGTGCTCTAGGATCTTGTATGGGCCAATGTGGCGGGGTGCAAGCTTACCCTTAACATGGAAGCACTGCATACCCTTGAGTGGTGTCACTCGAAGGTAGACAAAATCTCCCACGTTGAAGGTAACAGGTCTTCTCTTGGAATCGGCATAACTCTTTTGCCTAGATTGGGCTGCTTTGAGGCAGTTGCGGATAAGCTGGACTTGTTCCTCGGCTTCCTTGATGATGTCGGGGCCAAAGACTTGGCTCTCTCCAGTTTCTGACCAGATGAGCGGGGTACGACACTTTCGTCCATAAAGGGCTTCGAAGGGGGCCATTTGCAGACTAGCTTGGTAGCTATTGTTGTAGGAAAATTCAGCGAACGGCAAGCAGTCTTCCCACTTGGTTCCATAAGATAGAACACAAGCTCGCAGCATGTCTTCAAGGATTTGATTTATTCGCTCAGTTTGACCTCCGGTCCGTGGGTGATAGGCTGTACTGCAGGATAGTTTAGTGCCTAAGGCTTCTTGGAGTTTCGCCCAAAATCGTGAGGTGAACTGGGGGCCTCGGTCGGAGACAATGGTCTTCGGGATGCCATGAAGGGTGACTATGCGAGAAAGGTACAATTCTGCCAGACGGTTCCCATGGTCGGTGGTCTTGACTGGAATAAAGTGGGCAACCTTGGTGAGACGGTCCACAATAACCCACATAGCGTCATGTCCCCGACTCGACATGGGTAGCCCAGTAATAAAATCCATTCCGACTTCCTCCCACTTCCATAAGGGTACCTTCAAGGGCTGCAATAAACCTGCGGGCCTTTGGTGTTCAGCCTTGACGCGTTGGCAAACATCACACCGGGCGATGTAGAAAGCTATTTCCTGCTTCATGCCATGCCACCAAAACTGTCCCTTCAAATCTTGGTACATCTTGGTGCTTCCGGGATGAATAGACTAAGGAGTATCATGGGCCTCCATCAGAATGGACTGCTTCAACTCCTCGATGTTGGGAACACATAAGCGGCCATTATACCATAGCACGCCTTCCTGGTCAATTGAAAACCCAGGTACTTCCTCTCGTCCCATCCTACGCTTGATACCTTCGGTACTCTCATGTCCCTTCTGAGCTTCCTTAATGATGTCAGAGAGCGTGGGTCGGATTTCAAGGTTTGCTAGGAAACCGTGGCTTACAAGCTCAAGTCCAAACTTCTTGAACTCCTCGCACTGGGCTGGTTGGTTTGACTTTAAAAGGGCATTCAGGGAACAAGGTTCTCGACTGAGGGCATTTGCGACCACATTCGCTTTACCAGGATGGTAATGAATGCCTAGGTCGTAGTCCTTGATGAGTTCAATCCATCTCCTCTGTCTCATGTTCAACTCCTTCTGAGAGAAAATATATTTCAGGCTCTTGTGATCGGTGTAGATCTCACATCGGTTCCCCATAAGATAGTGTCGCCATGTCTTGAGGGCATGGACAGCAGCGGTAAGCTCTAAGTCATGGGTAGGATAGTTCAACTCGTGCGGGCATAGCTGACGGGATAGGTAGGCGATGACCTTGCCGTCTTGCATCAAGACACTTCCAAGCCCAAGCTTGGAGGCGTCGCAGTAGACGTCGAAGCTCTTGGTAATATCGGGCATGGTTAGGATAGGGGCTGACACAAGTCTCTTCTTGAGTTCTTGGAAACTCTCCTCGCACTTCTCAGTCCACTCAAACTTCTTATCCTTCTTGAGTAGCTGGGTCAACGGACGAGCAATACTAGAAAACCCTTCTACAAACTTCCGGTAATATCCGGCTAGCTCAAGGAATGCTCGGACTTCGGTGGGATTGGTTGGGGATTTTCTTTCCAGGATAGAGGTAATCTTCGAAGGATCCACGGATACTCCACCGGCTGAGATAACATGGCCTAGAAACCCAACTTCTTTTAGCCAAAACTCACACTTGCTGAATTTGGCGTAAAGCTGGTGCTTGCGCAGGGTTCCCAATACTAGCCGCAGATGCTCTGCATGCTCTTCCTTGGTCTTGGAGTAGACTAAGATGTCATCGATGAAGACCACCACAAATTTGTCCAGGAACTTCATGAATACCTTATTCATGAGGTTCATGAAGTAGGCAGAGGCATTGGTTAGGCCGAAGGACATGACTATGTATTCAAACAGGCCGTAGCGTGTGGTAAAAGCGGTCCTGGGAATATCAGACTCTCGAACCTTCAGCTGATGATATCCAGTGCGGAGATCAATCTTGGAGAACACCTTAGATCCATTCAGCTGATCAAACAGGTCTTCAATCTTTGGGAGTGGGTACTTATTTTTGATGGTCACCTCATTCAGTTTATGGTAGTCCACACACAGGCGTATGGTACCATCTCACTTGTCCACAAAGATAACAGGCGATCCCCATGGTGATGCGCTGGGATGGATGAGGCCTTTGCTGAGCATATCAGCGAGTTGTTTCTTTAACTCCTCGAGTTCTTGGGGGTTCATACGGTAAGGTCTTTGAGCAATAGGAGCTGTTCCGGGAACCAACTCAATTATGAACTCGATATCCCGGTCAGGGGCATACCTGGCAGCTCCTCCGGAAAGACGTCGGGGTATTCACATACCACCGGAACTTGGTCAAGCGTCAGCCCAGCGACAGACTTCTTATAGTAAGCTTTACAGGATGGCATGGTGGCGGTGTGCTCAATCTGGACTCCATCACTGCTAGTCACGGTTATAGCTTTCTGGGCACATTCTATATGACCATGGTACTTGGACATCCAATCCATCCCAAGTACCACGTCCAAACCTTTTGTACCAAGACTAATCAAGTCGGCTTGGAAAGACACCCCATGGATAACTATGGGTACCTCTTCGTAGGTCAAGTGTGCCCTAACTTGGGAACCGGGAATTTGAACTATCATATTGCGAGCCATTTTGGATGCGGTCAACCCACCCTTGGTCACGAACCTCTCGGTAACAATGGAATGCGAAGCCCCAGAATCAAATAACACTCTTGCGGGGACTAAGTTGACGAGAAACGTACCCAAAACAACGTCAGGTGCCTCAACAGCTTCTTCAGCGGTCACATGGTTCAAACGGCCTCTAGCATGGTTGGCTTGAGTCTTCGAGTTCCTCCCAGTGGGTCCACGGCCTTGACCCTGATTGGGTCGCGGCGCGCTGAGGCTCGGTGCAGATGGCTTCTTCAGGGGACACTCCTTAGAGAAATGTTCGGGCTGGCCACAGGTGTAGCAACCACTTCCTTGGCTGCGGTTGGTAGGGTTGAAGATGTTGCGGTTTCCTCCAGAAGGATTCCCGCTGGTAGGGGGGTTGCTTGAGTACTGGCGGTTGGGGTTGTTGGGCCTGCGGGCTTGAGAGGCGAACCTCTGAGGGGGTAGCGCAGACCTTGATGGGGGCATGCTGTGGGACCTTTAACTGCTCGATCCACCCTGACTCATCATCCTTCTCTTCCGGCTTTTGCGGGCAGCTTTGTTCTTGTCCTCAACCATGATAGCAGCATCTACCAGTTATTCCGGATCATGGTAAGGTATAACGACCAGGTAGGGCTGCAGATCTTCCTAGAGTCCGTTCATGAAGCGTTCCCTCTTCTTCTCATCTGTGTCAATGTCATTTGGGGCATACCTCCCCCAAATAGTGAACTTGTCGAGGTACTCGGTGACACTCATTCCTCCTTGCTTGAGGTTGAGGAACTTGTCACACATAATCTTGATAAGTCCGGTGGGAACGTGAGCTTTGCGGAACTTGCTCTTGAAAGCATCCCAAGTCATAACTTGGCCTTTGGGCTGCATGGCACGGACATTTTCCCACCAAGCACCCGCTGCTCCAGCTAGAGAGTGAGTGGCGTAGAGCACCTTCTCATTCTCTCCAACTCCCGCATACTTGAGTTTGTTCTCGATAGTGCGGAGCCAGTCGTTGGCGTCAAGGGGTTCGGTGGATTTGGTGAAGGTTGGTGGGTTGGAGTTCTGGAAGTCCCTAAGCTTGCTGCGGGGCTCATCGTCGTCATTGCCACCATGGTTGTTGTGATTGGTGGCAATCTGTGCGAGGTGCTGAAGGGTTGCAAGGTTAGCTTGATAGGGCAAAGGTGTCCGATCTTTCGATGAGATCTTGATACGTCGATTTGGTGGGTGGAGTTTGTGCTTGACGATCCGACTACACGTGCGAAGCTCGTGCGCCAATGCAATCGCTAGGACAATCTCCGGGAGTTACTGATCTTGCGGGTGCACGATCAGCCTGACCAGCGAGGGTCTTAATTCCTACCTGAAATCGAGAACAAGTAAGAACTAATACAGCAATCAAGATATTGCGGATGAAAGATGTATGCTTTATTCAAAAGGTGGGATTCCGAATAGGCGGTCTTCTTCTGGGCGATTGGCCTCAAAAGTCGAGCTCGTAGTTGCAGCAAGGGCTAACTTTTAGTCTAATCAAAATCCGAGTTCTAATGACGGCTACGGGGGTATTTGAGGAGGAAAAGGTAGGGGTGCGACCAGCCATGGGTTGGGTGGTCGAACGGACCCCTAACAGGCCTTTTCTCCTCAAATTCGGACTCCTAAAAGTGGCTGTCTTATTTGCTGCGAAATTTACATGGGCCTGGCCCAAAAATAGAAGTGACGCAGCACCATATGTATTTATGGACGAAATTATGAAGTAGCTCTTTGTATATTTCGTCCAAGTCTTCATCCTTCATTATGGTGGCTTCAAAGTTCTGAAATCTCCACTCGTGGCGTCTTCTTCAATCCTCAAACGCATGCTGCCATCTCCATGCACGATCATGCTCCAATGCTTGTCCCTCTCATCCATGCTAGGTCCATCATTCCTAAGAGTAACAAACATATCTGATTTAGGCAGCATCATATTCTCATGTATGTGAGAAAGAGTTCCAAGAAACGAAAGTACCTGATAGTTAAGTTGCTTGGCACGAGCTCGAGTGATGGGTCCTTGTATGTGTTCCGCTGTAGGTACAGCGGGTGTATCAATAGATGGGATGTCCTCATCATGCTCCCCTTCTTGAATTGAAGTCGTCCTCGACGCAACCTCATCTTCTTCACCGAAGTAAGGTTTTAAATCTGCAATGTTAAATGTAGGACTTACCGTACCAAAATCTGCAGGAAGCTCCAGTTTATATGCATTATCATTGATTTTCTCTATCACCTTAAAAGGACCATCAGCACGTGGCATTAACTTAGACTTGCGCAAATCAGGAAAACGATCTTTGCGCAAATGCAACCAAACAAGATCACCAACCTCAAACACAACATGCTTTCGTCCTCTATCCCCAGCAACTTTATACTTAACATTCATGCGTTCTATGTTGTCTTTAGTAGTTGCATGCAATTTTAAAATCAATTCAGCACGCTGTGTAGCATCGAAATTATTTTGCACTGAAGATGGTAAAGGCAACAAATCAATAGGTGCACGTGGAACAAAACCATAGACAATCTGAAAAGGGCTCATCTTTGTGGTAGAATGCAGCGAACGATTATAAGCAAACTCAATATGAGGCAAACATTCCTCCCACAATTTTAAGTTCTTCTTTAAAACAGCCCGCAGCATGGTAGATAAAGTTCTATTAACTACTTCAGTTTGTCCATCAGTTTGGGGATGACATGTAGTACTAAACAGCAATTTAGTCCCCAACTTAGCCCATAAACATCTCCAAAAGTGGCTAAGAAATTTAGTATCACGATCAGAAACAATAGTATTTGGCACACCATGCAAACGAACGATATCACGAAAAAATAATTCAGCAATGTGCGCAGCATCATCGGTCTTGTGACAAGGAATAAAGTGTGCCATCTTAGAAAACCGATCCACAACAACAAAAATACTATCCCTCCCCTTCTGTGTACGAGGTAATCCCAAAACAAAGTCCATTGAAATATCCTCCCAAGGAACACTAGGAACAGGAAGAGGCATATATAAACCATGTGGATTAAGGCGAGACTTAGCTTTTTGACAAGTAGTGCAGCGTGCCACGAATCTCTCAACATCTCGCCGCATGCGTGGCCAAAAGAAGTGTGCAGCAAGAACATCCTCCGTCTTCTTGACACCAAAGTGTCCCATTAATCCTCCTCCATGCGCCTCCTGTAACAACAAAAGACGAACGGAACCATCTGGGATGCATAGTTTGTTAGCACGGAACACAAATCCATCATTAAGGATGAATTTGTTCCATGTCCTACCATCTTTACAATTTTGCAACACATCTTTAAATTCAGCATCATGCAAGTATTGTTCCTTTATAGTTTCCAACCCAAAAATTTTGAAGTCAAGCTGAGATAACATAGTATAACGGCGCGACAAAGCATCAGCAATAATATTATCTTTACCCTTTTTGTGTTTGATAACATAAGGAAAAGATTCAATAAATTCAACCCACTTGGCATGGCGACGATTCAGTTTTGCTTGACTACGAATATGCTTCAAAGATTCATGATCAGAATGTATAACAAATTCTTTAGGCCATAAATAATGTTGCCAAGTTTCTAATGTCCGAACCAGCGCATATAATTCTTTATCATAAGTAGAATAGTTCAGACTAGGCCCACTCAATTTTTCACTAAAATATGCTACAGGTTTGCCCTCTTGTAATAACACACCTCCCAAACCAATGCCACTAGCATCACATTCAAGTTCAAACGTCTTATTAAAATCAGGAAGTTGGAGTAATGGAGCATGTGTTAACTTATCTTTCAGTATCATGAAGGCCTCTTGTTGTGCATCGCCCCAAACAAAGGGCACATCCTTCTTTGTGAGCTCATTCAATGACGCAGCAATAGAACCAAAATCTTTGACAAAGCGCCTATAAAACCCAGCAAGACCAAGAAAACTCCTTACTTGGGTGACCGTCTTGGGCTGTGGCCAATTATCAATAGCTTCAATCTTGGCTGGATCAACTTCAATTCCCTGTTCTGTAACAACATAACCAAGAAAAGCAACTCTATTTGTGCAGAAGGTGCACTTCTCAAGATTACCATACAAACGTGCATCACGTAAAGCATTGAAAACAGCACGTAAATGATCCAAATGGTCCTCTAAAGATTTGCTATATATGAGAATGTCATCAAAATATACCACCACAAAACGACCAATAAAAGCACGGAAAACTTCGTTCATCAGTCTCATAAAGGTACTAGGTGCATTAGTTAAACCAAACGGCATTACTAACCACTCATATAAACCGAACTTAGTTTTAAAAGCTGTTTTCCATTCATCTCCTAAGTGCATACGAATTTGGTGGTAACCACTACGCAAATCAACTTTAGAGAACATAATAGAACCACTCAACTCATCTAGCATGTCATCCAAACGAGGTATAGGGTGACGATATCGAATGGTAATATTATTAATAGCACGACAATCAGTACACATGCGCGAAGAACCATCTTTCTTAGGTACTAAAATAATAGGAACAGCGCATGGACTAAGAGACTCACGAATATAACCTTTGTCCAATAAACTCTGGATCTGTCGTTGTATCTCTTTTGTTTCTTCAGGATTGGTGCGATATGGCGCACGGTTGGGCAGCGAAGCTCCTGGAATCAAATCAATTTGGTGTTCTATTCCACGAATAGGTGGAAGTCCAGGTGGAACATCTTGTGGAAAAACATCCATGTATTCCTGCAAAAGGTTAGCAACCGCAGGTGGCAAAGAAGGAGGCATATCCTCAAATGAAAACAGTACTTCTTTGCAAATAATAGCATAGCATGGAGTAATATTGACATCAATTTCAGCAAGATCAGATTTGCTAGCAAGTAAACAAGGATTCTTCAAACGAATTTCAGTAGCATGGTTAGAATCAGATTTAGAAGAATGCTTAGGTGGTACAAAATCTGCAGCAATAATCTGATTCTCACTCTTATGTTTGTCCTCATTTTTTAATCTACTAGCTCTAGCAAGATCATCTTTCAAAATTTGTTCCGGAGTCATGGGTTTAAGTCCAATTTTCTTGCCAGCATGTGTAAGAGAATACTGATTTGTTTTACCATTATGTACAGATTCTCTATCAAATTGCCATGGTCTACCAAGTAACAAAGAACAAGCTTGCATAGGTACAACATCACAATCAACAAAATCTGAATAAGTACCAATAGTAAAATGCACGCGTGCAGTTCTTGTTACCTTGAGCTTACGGGAGCTCTCAAACCATTGAATGTAATATGGATGAGGTCGTTGTCGTGTGGGCAGAGCAAGCTTCTCCACCATGTCAATACTAGCCAGATTGTTACAACTCCCTCCATCAATGATGATCCGGATAGCTCTCTCCTTAACAACGCCTCTTGTTTGAAACAAGTTGTGGCGTTGATCATGCTCAGCCTTGCTCAATTGCACACTCAAGACACGTTGTGCAACTAAGCTCTTGTATTGATCAGCAGTTTCAGCTCCCATTACCTCCATCTCCTTGTCAGAATCAGAATTGGCACCATCACGTGCAGCAATAAGTGCCAATGTATCATCATCAAAATCACTTGCAGAGTCATATTCGCCATCTTCAAGTACCACCATCACACGTTTGGTTCTGCATTCTTTTTCAATGTGACCAAACCCAAAACACTTGCGACATTGAATATCGCGAGTCTTCCCCGTGGAGGCCATGGAAGAAGAACTCCGTGTCGGACCAGCAGATGGTGATGGAGCAGGAGCAGGAGCAGGTGGCGTTCTTGACGTCGGCGTGGTATACCTGGAGGTGGAAGGACCTGGTGCATCCCCACGAGAAGGTGGAGCTGATTGGCGCGCAGACCATGAAGAAGTACGACCTGCAGAATTATTAGGTCTTCTCCATGATGGTTGACGATCCTGCACTTCAAGTTCAGCTTTGCAAGCAAGGTGAAATAAACGAGTAATAGTATTGTACTCCTTGTAGTCTAAAATATGCTGAATCTCCTTATTTAAACCACCAAAGAAACGTGCAAGCATAGCTTCATTATCCTCTACAATACCACAACGAATCATGCCCGTTTGTAACTCTTGATAATACTCTTGTACAGAATTTTTGCCTTGTTCTAAACGAGTTAATTTTTTAAGCAAGTCTCGTTGATAATGTGGAGGTACAAAACGAGTACGCATGGCATGTTTTAGACCAAGCCAAGTAGCAGGAATATTAGCATGATTGACTCGACAATATTCAGACCACCAGATAGAAGCAAAATCAGTAAATTCACATGTAGCAGCACTAACACGCAAATGCTCAGGGTAGCGTAAACATGCAAAACGTTGCTCTACTTCTAATTCCCAAGTGAGATATGCATCAGGATTATATCTACCCTCAAATGGCGGAATATTTAATTTTAGCTTAGCCACATGGTCATCATCACGTACCGGACGCGGAGGTGGACGAGCGTTGCGGTTGTATTGCCGCGGACGGCCAGGTGCAGGTTGTTGGACCTCGTCCTCGTCGAGCTCGTTTTCATCTTCGAACTCGTTTTCCCCCTCGTCAGCAGCATATCCGTCCTGGGTGGCCGCCTCCGTAGCGGCCGCAGCAGCTGCCGCAGCTGTAAGAGGAACGCGGCGAGCACGTGGTACAGGGACGGCCGGCCGTGGCAGTGGTGGTAAACGGGCCAGGACTTCCTGGAACCGGGCATCGAGCTTGGTGTTGAAGGATGCTTCAAGACCAGCCATCTTGTCCATCGCATCAGAAAGCTTGGAATCAACATCACCCAAGCGTGTGTCCACATCTTGTGCACGCCCCACCAACAGCCGTGTGAAGTGGGCATGCAACTCTGCACTAGTCATCTTCTCTGGATCAACATCATCCTTCGGGGTTCCTGTCATGGTTAGCGTGGAAGCAAGCACAAATATATATACCTATGCACTACGGAATATGGTGGGATCACGCGTAATCCGTCAAGCGGTATACAAAGCTCTTACAAGTTCTTACCCAACAGGAGGAAGGTGATATGCAACCAGCAAAGAACAGCGACTCCCAAAATTGCACAAGCGATTACCAGGTGTCGATACAAAGCACGTGCAGAAATATGTGGAGCTGTAGGAAGGCTTATATGGTAGCAAAAATACAGCAAATGTCAAAACAGCAATGCAATGTTGAAAGAATGCTCAACCACGGTACTGTGCTGGTCCTAGGCTATACCAAGCTAGAGACGCGAGCCGAGAACACTAAGGAAGTCACGGCGCGGCCCCACAAGCAGAAAGGAACAGCTCCCAAGCAAAATATAAGTGAAGATCTGCAGGAATTGTCAGGTCTGAAACTTCGGAGGGCAAAAACTCAGCCTTCCCGGCCTTTTTTGGGAGTTCTGGGTGTCGCACAACGACGTAGTTGTTGTGGTCACGTAGATCTTTTCGCTACGAACATTTTGAGTACTCGCACGTCGAAAACGGAGTTCGTATGCAAAAGTTATGACCAGTTGAAATTTGCTGTCGAAAACCGTCAAAAAACTGACGGAACTGTCAAAATTCAGACTGAATTCGGAATGCACTAGTAGGAACGGGTCAACCCGACTTGGATGCGGAGTTGACTTTTTTTTTTTTTGCTCTTCTTCCTCCTCTTGACTGGCGACCGAAATTGGGAAGAACGAATAAGAACTTATGTGAAGGCGGTGGCGGAAATATATGGCGTGGTGGTGGAAGGATATGGCGGAGCAGTGGTGCAAACGTGCGGCGGCGGCGGCACTAAGGTGAATCGAACTCGAAACTCTAAAGGAACAGACACTAAGACCAGCAACTCGACACGCGGATGCAGACACAAATTCAACGATGCAAACTGAAAAGACAATGCAAAGGCTCGGATGGTTTATGGGACGAGATGATCGAAACCCTAACTGTATTTTTGGCTTTTTCGTGGTTTATAGGTATGAACACAGATGCAATCTAAACTATGAAAATAGTAAATCTCACCGAGCAACCTGAAATCTGATACCACTTGATAGGGCAAAGGTGTCCGATCTTTCGATGAGATCTTGATACGTCGATTTGGTGGGTGGAGTTTGTGCTTGACGATCCGACTACACGTGCGAAGCTCGTGCGCCAATGCAATCGCTAGGACAATCTCCGGGAGTTACTGATCTTGCGGGTGCACGATCAGCCTGACCAGCGAGGGTCTTAATTCCTACCTGAAATCGAGAACAAGTAAGAACTAATACAGCAATCAAGATATTGCGGATGAAAGATGTATGCTTTATTCAAAAGGTGGGATTCCGAATAGGCGGTCTTCTTCTGGGCGATTGGCCTCAAAAGTCGAGCTCGTAGTTGCAGCAAGGGCTAACTTTTAGTCTAATCAAAATCCGAGTTCTAATGACGGCTACGGGGGTATTTGAGGAGGAAAAGGTAGGGGTGCGACCAGCCATGGGTTGGGTGGTCGAACGGACCCCTAACAGGCCTTTTCTCCTCAAATTCGGACTCCTAAAAGTGGCTGTCTTATTTGCTGCGAAATTTACATGGGCCTGGCCCAAAAATAGAAGTGACGCAGCACCATATGTATTTATGGACGAAATTATGAAGTAGCTCTTTGTATATTTCGTCCAAGTCTTCATCCTTCATTATGGTGGCTTCAAAGTTCTGAAATCTCCACTCGTGGCGTCTTCTTCAATCCTCAAACGCATGCTGCCATCTCCATGCACGATCATGCTCCAATGCTTGTCCCTCTCATCCATGCTAGGTCCATCATTCCTAAGAGTAACAAACATATCTGATTTAGGCAGCATCATATTCTCATGTATGTGAGAAAGAGTTCCAAGAAACGAAATTACCTGATAGTTAAGTTGCTTGGCACGAGCTCGAGTGATGGGTCCTTGTATGTGTTCCGCTGTAGGTACAGCGGGTGTATCAATAGATGGGATGTCCTCATCACGCCTTCATGTTACTCAAAGATAAGCTTACACATGCTCCTTTACTCCAACTTCCTGATTTTAATAAGACTTTTGAGTTGGAATGTGATGCTAGTGGAATTGGTTTAGGAGGAGTGTTGTTACAAGAGGGTAAACCTGTTGCATATTTCAGTGAGAAATTGAGTGGAGCTAGTTTGAACTATTCTACTTATGATAAGGAATTATATGCTCTTGTTCGAACATTAGAAACTTGGCAACATTATTTATGGCCTAAAGAATTTGTTATACATTCTGATCATGAATCTTTGAAGCATATTCGTAGTCAAGCTAAGTTGAATAAACGTCATGCAAAGTGGGTTGAATTCATTGAATCTTTTCCTTATGTTATTAAACACAAAAAGGGTAAAGATAATATTATTGCTGATGCTTTGTCACGTCGTTATGCCATGTTATCTCAACTTGACTTCAAAATCTTTGGATTGGAAACTATCAAAGAACAATATGTGAACGATGCCGATTTTAAAGATGTTTTGCAGCATTGTTTAGAGGGTAGAACTTGGAACAAATTCATCCTCAATGATGGGTTTGTGTTCCGTGCTAACAAACTATGCATTCCAGAAGGTTCCGTTCGTCTTTTGTTGTTACAGGAGGCGCATGGAGGAGGATTAATGGGTCACTTTGGAGTAAAGAAGATAGAAGACGTCCTTGCTACACACTTCTTTTGGCCACGCATGAGAAGGGATGTTGAGAGGTTTGTTGCTCGCTGCACAACATGTCAAAAAGCTAAGTCCCGCCTTAATCCACATGGTTTATATATGCCTCTTCCTGTTCCTAGTGTACCTTGGGAGGATATTTCTATGGACTTTGTGTTAGGATTACCTCGAACACAGAAGGGGAGGGATAGTATTTTTGTGGTTGTGGATAGATTTTCTAAGATGGCACACTTTATTCCTTGTCATAAGAGTGATGATGCTGCTCATGTTGCTGAATTATTCTTTCGCGATGTTGTTCGCTTGCATGGTGTGCCTAATACTATTGTTTCAGATCGTGATACTAAATTTCTTAGTCATTTTTGGAGATGTTTATGGGCTAGGTTGCGGACTAAATTGCTGTTTAGTACTACATGTCATCCCCAAACTGATGGGCAAACTGAAGTAGTAAATATAACTTTATCTACCATGTTAAGGGCTGTTTTAAAGAAGAACTTAAAAATGTGGGAAGATTGTTTACCTCATATTGAATTTGCTTACAATCGTTCTGTGCATTCTACAACTAAGTTATGTCCTTTTGAGATTGTGTATGGTTTTGTTCCTCATGCACCTATTGATTTATTACCTATTCCATCTTTGGTGCAACATAATTTTGATGCTACACAACGTGCTGAACAGATTCTTATGTTGCATAGGATTACTAAGGAAAATATAGAATGTATGAATGCTAAATATAAAGTTGCTGGTGATAAAGGACGAAGCATATTGTGTTTGATGTGAGAGATCTAGTTTGGTTGCATTTGCGCAAAGATCATTTTCCTGATTTGCGCAAGTCTAAATTAATGCCACGTGCTGCTGGTCCTTTTAAAGTGTTAGAGAAAATGAATGATAATGCATATAAACTTGAGCTTCCTGCAGAGATGGGCACGGTAAGTCCTTCATTTAACATTGCAGATTTGAAGCCATACTTTGGAGAAGAAGATGAGATTGCGTCGAGGACGACTTCAATTCAAGAAGGGGAGGATGATGAGGACATCCCTACGGTTGATACAACCGTTGCACCAACAGCCGCACTTCCTCACATTTCACAATTCCAAGGACCTCTCACAAGAGCTCGTGCACGCCAACTAAATTATCAGGTACTTTCGTTTGTAGGAACTATTCCTAATATTCATGAGAATATGATGCTGCCTAAATCAGATGTGTTTATGTTACTTAGGAATGATGGGCCTAGCACGGATGAGAGGGACAAGCATTGGAGCATGATCGTGCATGGAGATGATGGCAGCAATCGTGTGAGGATTCAGGATGACGCTACAAGTGAAGATTTCAGAACTTTGAAGCCACCATAATGCTGCAAGGATGCTTGGACGAAATTCACAAGTTACTCAATCATAAAATTCATCCAAGGCTTTATATGGTGCTGCGTCACCTTATTTTATGGGTTAAACACATGTATTTTCGTCATAGGTATTTTAGGGATTTTCTGGAGGCTGTTTGAGTGGAAATTGGCCCATCTAGGGTTATTTTCGGATGGCCCATTAGGGCTATACGAAAATCCCTGCCCTTTCCCTCATATATACCTCCTCCTAGCCGTCATTAGAACTTGGATTTTGTTTAGTTAAAGACTTAGCCACGAGCTACTCTTCGCCATAGGCACAAGTGTCAAATCGACGTTTTGTACTACGCACAGACAGAATCCCACCTCTTCAATAAAGCCTTCATCTTTATTCGCAATATCTTGATTGCAACTATAATTCTTGCTTGTTCTTCGATTGCTTGCAGGGATTGATCCTCGTGATCAGGTTGATCTAGCTCCGGCGTGATCAATAGCCTCGGAAGTTGGTGTATCGATTGCTAAGGCGCAACGTCTCGCACGTTTCTAGTCAGATCGTCAACGTCGACCTCCACCATAATCGATAGTTATCGTCTCATCGAAAGATCGGGCACCTTTACCCTATCAAAACCTATCCCACGCAAGGATCAGAGCCACATACACATTGAGAGCAAGATAGATACACCACATGAGTTGAGTGAGGACATTTTGCTTTCTAACAACTTAACCTCTACTCCTCTTGTGTTGTCTTCTTCTTTGCTAGGTTGCTCGGATAATGATGACGTCCTTTCCATGGAGATGAGGGACTCCACTATATGTGAGATGAGTGAATCCACTATATATGAGATTATATGAGATGAGTGAATCCACTATATGTGAGAGTGAATGCTTCCACTTTGAGGGCATGAGTGATACACCGAGTGAGACAAGAGTGGTAGTTGATAGGTCAAGTGAGGCCATTTCGATTTCTAACAACTTACCCTCTATCTCGAGTGTGTTCTCTCATGTTGCAATAGATTCCATGGATGAAGCGACGCCAACCTTCGAAAAGATGTACATGGTGCACCATGATGATACCACACCATGCTTAGAAGACAATGAGTACGTTGGCCACATGGAGCTACCTACTTCCACAACACCTACCTCAAAGGAGTGCAACCACAAAGGTAACAACATAGGTGTTGGTGATGCCATGATTCCCCTAGTGGACATGAACATGCTAAGCTATGAGTGCTTCACTTTATCTCCTATTGCATGCAATATGTTGAACAATTGCTCTTTCCCATGTGACAACCTTGTCAAACAATTGCTCTTTCCCTAGGTTTGTCAACAACAAGGATAAAATTTTGAACATGTTTTGTGCCCAATGCTTGCAATATTTTTCTATTAATGCAACCAAAATGTTGAACAATTGCTCTTTTCAATGCTTGGTTTGCAATAATGTTACTATGTTTGAAAATGAGATGGCCCCCATAGCTCTCTCAAATAATGAAGATTTTGCATTTGCCCATGATAAGCATGCTCCCACATATACATTGCATACTCACCATGGATATTATAATATCTTGCTTGATGCTAATGGTGATGTGCCAACAAAGAGATGCATCATGATGGATGATGTATTCATCTAACATGCACACACGTTTTTGCTATCTTTGTTGTGTGTAGGTACGCGGACAATAATGTCAACCTCGATTGAACAAGAGTTAGCGAAATGAGCTCTTGAGAGCATAATACTTGTGAGTTCAAACTCAAACCCCACCCGATTACCCTTCACATGCTTTGCATCTAACATGTTGAACACTTTCTCTTCCATATGGTTTCTTTGCAAGCATGTTGATAACTCTTGTGCCACTTGTGACATTCATGCTCCCATGATATTGAATATTGATGCTTTACGTTTTGCAACATACATGTGGAATGATTTCTCCTTCTTTTGTTTTGTGTGCAACCACATTGCTCTATTGGCCATGACTTGTCGCATGTGTTACCGCTTTGCGTTCATTGGTGTTGCATCCAACAAGTTGACAAATTACTCTTTCTTTTGGTTGGGATGCATAACCACTTGGGATAATGATGTTTTCTTCTACTTTTGGATGAATATGATTTGTGTTGCAACAAATATGATGAAAACTTCTTCTTTCCTATGGTTTGTCTGCACACATGTTGATGATGATTTTGACATCTTGCCGTATGTGTTTTTGCCAAACTCTCCTCTTATTGCTTCAAGGATGTTGACTACTTGCTCTTTCCAAAGTCTTGAGCGCAATAATATGCATATCTTTCAATATGAGATGGACACCATGGTCTTCTCAAATTTTGATGGAGTTTTTGTGTTCCCACATTTGGAAGATGTTCAAACAATTTGCTTACACATAGACCTTGCATATGCATTTCATTTATTATACTTGTGTTGTGCTAATTGTGTTGTGAACAAGAATGGACATGTCCTTTATGATATGCTCCCCAATCACGCACACACATACTTTGCTTGGTCTTTGTTGTGCATAGGTACATATGGGTATTATTGGTGGATGCACACCCGCGAGTGGTTTCAATCAAACACTTCTACAACGAGAGCACATCAACAACATAGTAAGGTGACCTCCTTCTACTCACAAACTCATGCCATCAACTCTAAGAATTGGCTACTCTTTGAGTGTTGTTTCGCTTTGCTTGTAACCCTTGTAGGCCACATGGAAGGTGAAGGAACATTGAAGAGTTGCCTAACCAATCTTCGCAAGTACGACCGCATGGCGCACTCCAAGTACAATCGCCTACATCTACCTCCCATACATGATGATGTTGAGTCAACGTCGAGGAGGATGTTCTTTGAAGCGGGGGGAGATGATACGGGGTGGCCTTCGGACACCACCGCATCATGTGCATCAATAACGTCCACACTCAAGTCCTACATCATCGAGGCATGGAAGGGAAGGAAGAAGAAGAACCACCGAAAAGAAGCTTGGAAGCGCCGCATGAAGAGGCGATAGCTGAAGCTAGACCGGCTAAAGCCGGTCCCCCACTGGCTAAAGCTGGACTGAACACCGGCTATAGCCGGTCTACCTGAGTCAACTTCGTTTTGGCCATGAAGCCACCTATGTCATCTATTTCCTACCTGAGTCTCCGTAGTGACCAAACTACCCCTAGCTCGTGGCTGCCTATATATGGGTGTAACGACCCGGAAAAATCCCCAATATTAAAATTGTTTGTTATTCTATTTTTCGCGTCATCGCGACGTGTGCGTCATCATGCATCTATAACCTTGCACGTTTTTGTCTAAACTTAAATTTATTTGGTACAAACTATTTCTTATTTTCGCTTGTATGGTTTTATATAAACCCTCCTCTATTTTCTTATTTTGACTTTAAAATAAAATAAACCAAAGTATTTGCAAACTTTGAAATAGTTTTCAATGACAATAGAGTTTTTGAAATCTGACTGTAAACCTCCTCCGAAACCTCGCTTCTTTTACTCTCTCTCAAATCTTCCTTCTTTTAATTCCTGCAAATTGTTGGAAATTTCTCAAAATTCTTTATCAGGCAACTTTGTCACTCTGGCTTATCTAATCTCAACCGGAAGACGTGCTGACGTGTTCGCAGGCAGAGGTCCCTGTTTGTCGTCTTCCCCGAGCACGAGGAGGACGTGATCGCCTCACACGCCTGCTCCTCACCTCTTCCCCCTCGTTTTCTTCTGTTCTGCAAGCTCCCAAACGTCACTGCCACCACCTCGCCGTCGCCCCGCTCCTCCTTGAACGAGCTCGAGGAGCTCTTGGCCGCGCTCCTCCTTGATCTGTACAAGGCTCGGCAATCCTTCCAGTTTTGAGTACCAGACATCTTCCCAGCGGTTCGTAGTCTCGTCTCTAGCAATCGACCCAGAGATCAATTCCCGTGCGCAGCGTGAACCCACTCTTTTTCACTCTGTTTTGTTCAGATCTCACGTTCAAAGCAGCTTCAATTGGTGCCGAAGTCCTCATCAAGCAAGATCCTTTCGGTAGACTGACCGGTTCGTTCCATTCGCTTCGTTCTGCAGGTTTCGAGTTCGAATCTCGGTTCAGGCAACAAGCCAACCCCTTTTTTATGTTTTTGTTCAGATCTGGCGCCGCTGTTGGGCCTCAGCCCAGATCCGCCCGGAGCATCCCGTCGCTGGCGCGCGACAGTTACTACCTGCCGCCTCTCGGGCGCAGGTCCGGCCCGGTTTACTGTTTTATTTTTCTGAAAATTCCTGCAAGTATTTGAATCTTGCTAAATTCATATCTTCTAATCCGTAACTAAAAATAAAAAGTGTTTTATATGAAAATTGTTCAGAAAAATGTGAAGAATCTGAATATGGCATCCATATAATTGTTTGCATCACGCATCATATAGTCACGTGGTAATTTGCACCTCACTTAATTAATAACATGTGGAGTATTTGGGAATTATCAATTATGGTTTCCCGCTTCATTTAATTTTGTGTAGCTCACCCATGCCTTGTTTGCCATGCTAATCAACAATTAAATTGTCGGAAGTAAAACAACTTGAACCATATGTGTGTGTCGGGATTCCAATTTTGCTTAATTTGGATAAGTTGCATTGCACCATAATTGCCATGCCATGCATACATGCTTCACATGATCATGCCGATTCTTTTGCCGTAGTAGTAAGTGTTTCATCCGTTATTTGTTGTAGCGATTTGCTTCTTCTTGAATAGGACGCTTCGTGGTGATGTGAGCAACGACAAGTTCTTCGGGTGTTCTTCGACCTTCTTTTCAGGCGAGCCCTTTTCTCTCTACCCATTTAATCTTTTGCTCTCGCTAGCTCTATATTCTAGCCTTGTGTCACGATGCTTTTGTTCGAGTCACGTGTCCTATCCATCTGTTTATCCAAGGCAAAGCCATAGAACCTTCCATATAAATCCTATTAACCGTGTGCTTGTTGTTTGAGTTGGCCTTGCGAGTCGTTGGCATCTTCAGGTTGTTCGACTTGCTTTATCTTGTTGGGTTGGGAAGTTATCACATGTTTTGCTTTATGGATACATGTTGTTGGAGATACTCATGGCTTACTTTACTGTTAATACTTAAAATTTGAATTAAGCAGAGGCATCGGTGAGTCATTTTGCCAGTTTTACGACGGCTCACTTGTGTCCCCTAGGACCCCGAGATCGCATGAACTGTTCTGAGACTGAGCGCTCTAACCAAACGTGGGTACGTTTACGGGCCTCCCCTCGATCACTGCCGGAATCTACACACTTGTCCAGTGGCCACAACTAGTTTGAGGTTTTTCATTTGGTTTTTGCGTGCATGCAGCTCTTGTATCTTATGGTCCGATTTACTTTGGGGGAAGCCGTGGGTGCCTTGTAACCCCTTGTTTGCCTCTGCATGCACGTATAGGATGTGATACGGGCGTTTATCGCATGCTGAAGCGGGTCGTCTCCCAAGGGTGGAGCCGGGCCTCGAAAGCCGTAGGCACAAACAACTAGGTCCGTCTCGGAGATTCGGCCGGACTCTCGATACGGGTTAAACTTAGTTAGGTGGCTTCCTGGACTTGTTTGTAGTGAAGGAGAGTGCGAGTCGTGACCTCCTGCCGGCACACCATTGGAAGTGTGCTAATCGTAGGCATCAAGGGGTGATCGTGCGTTTGGGTACATTTGGGCACCCCTGCAGGGTTAAATCTTTTCGAAAAGCCATGTCCGCGGTTATGGACGACTTGGAGCTGTACTACTCGATCATAGAATAACTTGCACCTGTTGTTTCAATACAAATAAACTTGTGTAGTAAGTTAGTACAACTACAACAACAAACCTGCAATAAAACTTGTTAACTGTGTGAGTGCCTTTGCAATTGCTTCCTCGATGGGTGCGAAGGAGGTAATACATCGGCTGTGTTATGTTTGGTGTTAGTTTCTAGTTGGTTCTTTATACGCTCTCTTATCTTATCTATTTAGACGAAAGTTGTAGTGTGTCTCTATAGTATGAGTCTTTTGTTGCCGCTAAGTCCACCATATAGCCTGTAGGCGAGCACAGCTGAATTCCAGTCTCGCGAGTACGTGCCTCGGTACTCACCCTCGTTTTTTTTCCTTTTTCTCTTTCTCCCTCCTTGTTCGGCAACCTTTGGCCCGACGATTTTAACAGGTATGGGAGCGCCGACGTTAGCAATGTTACCCTTCCGGCTTGGCCTGGACAGGGTTATGGACGCCATCGTTTATCTTCAGGCCTCTTAGGCCCATTTGTACTCTTGTCCGTACTCGGATACTATTTGCTTTATGTATGATTTGGGATCTTTGTATGTATATTTGGATTCTTGACTCGTGGAGTCTTCGTGGTTATTATATATTCTTTTTTTTGTGGGTTCCATCGTGAACTAGTGTAACTGTTGCTACTCGATTCCACCCGCATCACGTGCACGCTCCAACGTGCACGCGGCGCTTGGTGGTGCATTTCCAAAGCGACATCATGTAGATTGTGGCGTGTTCGCTATCATCTGCAAGGTGCCGGTTTTGGGGCGTTACAAGTGGTATCAGAGTCCAGGTTTTGTCGATACCCGCGGGTCTAGTTTGCCTGTAGGATAACCTTGCCAACGGCCGAGTTGAGTCTAGTGTCAAAACTATTTTTACTAAAAATGAGTTGAATAGATCTAAGTAGTCTGCATTTTCCTCCTTATCTCTCTGCTTCTCTCCTCTTACCTTGGCGATTTTTGAGTTCTTTCTCTTACCTTCTTTTTCAAGTTTAGGTCACTACGTGTGGGTGGACGATCTCTTTCCTTTATCCTACTAGGTTTGTTCTTCGGAAGGTCATCATCGTCAATATGAGCAAGAATCCCTTGTTGGTGGTGTCGAGAAGGAAGCTCTTGTTAGCGGTGTCGCAAACTTCAAGAAGACCCGATAGTTTAACCAACCCTTTCCCCTATACGAGTTTGGATCTCGGGGCGAGATCCCTTGTTAGTGGTGTCGATTGTAACGACCCGGAAAAATCTCCAATATTAAAATTGCTTGTTATTCTATTTTTCGCGTCATCGCGACGTGTGCATCATCATGCATCTATAACCTTGCACGTTTTTGTCTAAACTTAAATTTATTTGGTACAAACTATTTCTTATTTTCGCTTGTATGGTTTTATATAAACCCTCCTCTATTTTCTTATTTTGACTTTAAAATAAAATAAACCAAAGTATTTGCAAACTTTGAAATAGTTTTCAATGACAATAGAGTTTTTGAAATCTGACTGTAAACCTCCTCCGAAACCTCTCTTCTTTTACTCTCTCTCAAATCTTCCATGTTTTAAATCCTGCAAATTGTTGGAAATTTCTCAAAATTCTTTATCAGGCAACTTTGTCACTCTGGCTTATCTAATCTCAACCGGAAGACGTGCTGACGTGTTCGCAGGCAGAGGTCCCTTTTTGTCGTCTTCCCCGAGCACGAGGAGGACGTGATCGCCTCATGCGCCTGCTCCTCACCTCTTCCCCCTCGTTTTCTTCTGTTCTGCAAGCTCCCAAACGTCACTGCCACCACCTCGCCGTCGCCCCGCTCCAGTAGTCACCCGCGCACTGACCCAAGGGCACCACGACGTCCGCCTCGTCGTCCTCTCCATCTGCAGCGAAGGAATCGAGTCGGGATCGGTTACTGCAGCGACCATGTCCACTTCTTCCTGTGAGGTCACCGGCGAAATCCGGCCACCTCGGTTCTCCTCCGGCTTCCCGAGCACGCACGTGTTCTTGCAGTGAGCTTCTCTTCCTTTTCTGCTATTTCCCCTTCCGTTTCATCATCCTTTGTGGATCCAGTAGCTGACCATCTGTTTTCTCTGTATGAACACTGCCATGAACGAGCTCGAGGAGCTCTTGGCCGCGCTCCTCCTTGATCTGTACAAGGCCCGGCGATCCTTCCAGTTTCGAGTACCAGACATCTTCCCAGCGGTTCGTAGTCTCGTCTCCAGCAATCGACCCAGAGATCAATTCCCGTGCGCAGCGTGAACCCACTCTTTTTCACTCTGTTTTGTTCAGATCTCACGTTCAAAGCAGCTTCAATTGGTGCCGAAGTCCACATCAAGCAAGATCCTTTCGGTAGACTGACCGGTTCGTTCCATTCGCTTCGTTCTGCAGGTTTCGAGTTCGAATCTCGGTTCAGGCAACAAGCCAACCCCTTTTTTATGTTTTTGTTCAGATCTGGCGCCGCTGTTGGGCCTCAGCCCAGATCCGCCCGGAGCATCCCGTCGCTGGCGCGCGACAGTTACTACCTGCCGCCTCTCGGGCGCAGGTCCGGCCCGGTTTACTGTTTTATTTTTCTGAAAATTCCTGCAAGTATTTGAATCTTGCTAAATTCATATCTTCTAATCCGTAACTCAGAATAAAAAGTGTTTTATATGAAAATTGTTCAGAAAAATGTGAAGAATCTGAATATGGCATCCATATAATTGTTTGCATCACGCATCATATAGTCACATGGTAATTTTCACCTCACTTAATTAATAACATGTGGAGTATTTGGGAATTATCAATTATGGTTTCCCGCTTCATTTAATTTTGTGTAGCTCACCCATGCCTTGTTTGCCATGCTAATCAACAATTAAATTGTCGGTAGTAAAACAACTTGAACCATATGTGTGTGTCGGGATTCCAATTTCGCTTAATTTGGATAAGTTGCATTGCACCATAATTGCCATGCCATGCATACATGCTTCACATGATCATGTCGATTCTTTTGCCGTAGTAGTAAGTGTTGCATCTGTTGTTTGTTGTAGCGATTTGCTTCTTCTCGGATAGGACGCTTCGTGGTGATGTGAGCAACGACAAGTTCTTCGGGTGTTCTTCGACCTTCTTTTCAGGCGAGCCCTTTTCTCTCTACCCATTTAATCTTTTGCTCTCGCTAGCTCTATATTCTAGCCTTGTGTCATGATGCTTTTGTTCGAGTCACGTGTCCTATCCATCTGTTTATCCAAGGCAAAGCCATAGAACCTTCCATATAAATCCTATTAACCGTGTGCTTGTTGTTTGAGTTGGCCTTGCGCGTCGTTGGCATCTTCAGGTTGTTCGACTTGCTTTATCTTGTTGGGTTGGGAAGTTATCACATGTTTTGCTTTATGGATACATGTTGTTGGAGATACTCATGGCTTACTTTACTGTTAATACTTAAAATTTGAATTAAGCAGAGGCATCGGTGAGTCATTTTGCCAGTTTTACGACGGCTCACTTGTGTCCCCTAGGACCCCGAGATCGCATGAACTGTTCTGAGACTGAGCGCTCTAACCAAACGTGGGTACGTTTACAGGCCTCCCCTCGATCACTGCCGGAATCTACACACTTGTCCAGTGGCCACAACTAGTTTGAGGTTTTTCATTTGGGTTTTGCGTGCATGCAGCTCTTGTATCTTATGGTACGATTTACTTTGGGGGAAGCCGTGGGTGCCTTGTAACCCCTTGTTTGCCTCTGCATGCACGTATAGGATGTGATACGGGCGTTTATCGCATGCTGAAGCGGGTCGTCTCCCAAGGGTGGAGCCGGGCCTCGGAAGCCGTAGGCACAAACAACTAGGTCCGTCTCGGAGATTCGGCCGGACTCTCGATACGGGTTAAACTTAGTTAGGTGGCTTCCTGGACTTGTTTGTAGTGAAGGAGAGTGCGAGTCGTGACCTCCTGCCGGCACACCCTTGGAAGTGTGCTAATCGTAGGCATCAAGGGGTGATCGTGCGTTTGGGTACATTTGGGCACCCCTGCAGGGTTAAATCTTTTCGAAAAGCCGTGTCCGCGGTTATGGACGACTTGGAGCTGTACTACTCGATCATAGAATAACTTGCACCTGTTGTTTCAATACAAATAAACTTGTGTAGTAAGTTAGTACAACTACAACAACAAACCTGCAATAAAACTTGTTAACTGTGTGAGTGCCTTTGCAATTGCTTCCTTGATGGGTGCGAAGGAGGTAATACATCGGCTGTGTTATGTTTGGTGTTAGTTTCTAGTTGGTTCTTTATGCGCTCTCTTATCTTATCTATTTAGACGAAAGTTGTAGTGTGTCTCTATAGTATGAGTCTTTTGTTGCCGCTAAGTCCACCATATAGCCTGTAGGCGAGCACAGCTGAATTCCAGTCTCGCGAGTACGTGCCTCGGTACTCACCCTCATTTTTTTTCCTTTTTCTGTTTCTCCCTCCTTGTTCGGCAACCTTTGGCCCGACGATTTTAACAGGTATGGGAGCGCCGACGTTAGCAAGGTTACCCTTCCGGCTTGGCCTGGGCAGGGTTATGGATGCCATCGTTTATCTTCAGGCCTCTTAGGCCCATTTGTACTCTTGTCCGTACTCGGATACTATTTGCTTTATGTATGATTTGGGATCTTTGTATGTATATTTGGATTCTTGACTCGTGGAGTCTTCGTGGTTATTATATATTCTTTTTTTTGTGGGTTCCATCGTGAACTTGTGTAACTATTGCTACTCGATTCCACCCGCATCACGTGCACGCTCCAACGTGCACGCGGCGCTTGGTGGTGCGTTTCCAAAACTGGCACCTTGCAGATGATAGCGTGCTTTATCTTGTTGGGTTGGGAAGTTATCACATGTTTTGCTTTATGGATACATGTTGTTGGAGATACTCATGGCTTACTTTACTGTTAATACTTAAAATTTGAATTAAGCAGAGGCATCGGTGAGTCATTTTGCCAGTTTTACGATGGCTCACTTGTGTCCCCTAGGACCCCGAGATCGCATGAACTGTTCTGAGACTGAGCGCCCTAACCAAACGTGGGTACGTTTACGGGCCTCCCCTCGATCACTGCTGGAATCTACACACTTGTCCAGTGGCCACAACTAGTTTGAGGTTTTTCATTTGGGTTTTGCGTGCATGCAGCTCTTGTATCTTATGGTCCGATTTACTTTGGGGGAAGCCGTGGGTGCCTTGTAACCCCTTGTTTGCCTCTGCATGCACGTATAGGATGTGATACAGGCGTTTATCGCATGCTGAAGCGGGTCGTCTCCCGAGGGTGGAGCCGGGCCTCGGAAGCCGTAGGCACAAACAACTAGGTCCGTCTCGGAGATTCGGCCGGACTCTCGATACGGGTTAAACTTAGTTAGGTGGCTTCCTGGACTTGTTTGTAGTGAAGGAGAGTGCGAGTCATGACCTCCTGCCGACACACCATTGGAAGTGTGCTAATCGTAGGCATCAAGGGGTGATCGTGCGTTTGGGTACATTTGGGCACCCCTGCAGGGTTAAATCTTTTCGAAAAGCCGTGTCCGCGGTTATGGACGACTTGGAGCTGTACTACTCGATCATAGAATAACTTGCACCTGTTGTTTCAATACAAATAAACTTGTGTAGTAAGTTAGTACAACTACAACAACAAACCTGCAATAAAACTTATTAACTGTGTGAGTGCCTTTGCAATTGCTTCCTCGATGGGTGCGAAGGAGGTAATACATTGGCTGTGTTATGTTTGGTGTTAGTTTCTAGTTGGTTCTTTATGCGCTCTCTTATCTTATCTATTTAGACGAAAGTTGTAGTGTGTCTCTATAGTATGAGTCTTTTGTTGCCGCTAAGTCCACCATATAGCCTGTAGGCGAGCACAGCTGAATTCCAGTCTCGCGAGTACGTGCCTCGGTACTCACCCTTGTTTTTTTCCTTTTTCTCTTTCTCCCTCCTTGTTCGGCAACCTTTGGCCCGACGATTTTAACAGGTATGGGAGCGCCGACGTTAGCAAGGTTACCCTTCCGGCTTGGCCTGGGCAGGGTTATGGACGCCATCGTTTATCTTCAGGCCTCTTAGGCCCATTTGTACTCTTGTCCGTACTCGGATACTATTTGCTTTATGTATGATTTGGGATCTTTGTATGTATATTTGGATTCTTGACTCGTGGAGTCTTCGTGGTTATTATATATTCTTTTTTTTGTGGGTTCCATCATGAACTTGTGTAACTGTTGCTACTCGATTCCACCCGCATCACGTGCACGCTCCAACGTGCACGCGGCGCTTGGTGGTGCGTTTCCAAAGCGACATCATGTAGATTGTGGCGTGTTCGCTATCATCTGCAAGGTGCCGGTTTTGGGGCGTTACAATGGGTCACTCTCCCCCTCCCTAAGATAGAGATGAATTAAGATAAGAATTGGCATGATGCCTCCTCCCTTGTGGGAACCCAACTAGATCTACATCTAGAAATCACCCTCTTTGATTGGGATCTCTTCTATTTGGGGAATTCTACCTTGATTTGGATCTCTTGCATACAAGAGTGTGTAATTCTATCCAATTGATTGGTCTCTTCCCCTCTTAGAATTCTATCCCTTGCAAGTCAATCTCTCACAAGGAATTCTACTCTTGGAGTCTCTTCCTTGTGATTCTATTGAGTTGGTAAATCGGGCCAATGAGGACAACCAGTGTGTATCTTGTGTGTGTGTTTGCCTTCAATTTGTTCATCGTGTTCTTCGTGTTCATCCTCTTTCCCCGCCACAAATCTCGTGAATCCGTGAAGATCGGGCCACACTCAAGGGGTCAACCCCTATCAGATTGAATCATATACAATATTTTTGAGATCTTTGATTGTTTCAGCAGAGAAATTCATTGTGCTTGCAACCTTACTTTAAGAATAACTGTGAAGGTTAATATGGCTCATATGCTTGACCAACTATATGTTAAATGCCTCATGCCCCTTGAATACGAGTGCCTACACCTAATGCTACTTTAAATTAAGTCCCAAAATAAGTTCTTGTCATTGTAAGCATAAAGCATCATCCAGAGCGTCAATTATGGTACCTCTTGGCATGGGAGCTTTCCCACACCAAAATGACAAGGCTCATAGACAATGAGCACCTCAGCAACACTTTTATTTACCATGGTTTTTTATTATGAGTTGCATCCTCGAGTGCTCACTATGGAATGCTGTAAATTTCCACCATGAATAATGCATGGCTTAGATTAGCAGCCTAGGCGACTCTTTTAACATATATACAAACTCCATGAACTTAATATGTTTCCACTTCTATTTCACATCCATAGGCATCCATAACAAAGAAACATGACATCAACTTTAGACACAAACTAATGCGAAGTTGAAAGCGTATATCATGACAGCACGACTCTGCTAGCTCCTAACCCATAGTTCGTCTAGCACATGACTTCATAATCTTACATCAAAGGTCTTTTGCATTTTTGTGTAAGTTCATCATGCACAATGGGATGCCTAGACCTTTGTTCAGAACCACGGTTGTTCAACCACCACAAAGTACTATCGCTGAATAGAATTTCCATTGCATCATCATATAACATTGATGAACACAGAAAAGATAGACATTTTCTACTACTTCCCCGAATGGTAAAGAAACAATGATATGCGCACTTGCTGTTATTAAAAATATACTCATAAGCACGGCAAAGATGTCATACCTATTTTCCCGATTCATGCACTTTAATTTATCATAGTTTTTCTCTTCACCCAACTTGATCTGCGCAATAAAAGTTCAATTCTGCCAAAAAACGTCACTACAGTAGCACGCTCAAATTTTCACAAAAAGATTTAATTCTATGAGCGTTCTTCATAACATTCATCCTAATATAATGTTCTTCAGGCTTAATATCATAAGCAAAATCATTGACATATGATATTTCAGTAGTGGGCAATACCTTTTCATTACCTTTTGTAGGGCATACAGCATTAACTTGAATAGGAAAGTAGGGTCGATCAATAGGGAGTTTTATATCTATTTCAGATAATTCCTTGAGATGCGAAGTTTTAATTCCCTTTTCTTTAATAGACTCGGAAGCCTCCTTCATTGTTTCATCAGTTAGTTTAAGAATACCTGGCTTATTTTCGGAAAATAATTCTTCCTTATCTGTCTCTTCTGTTTTCCATTCTTCATAGTTTCGAAAAATTGTGTCCAATAGTTTAGTGGCTTCTTCAATGGTCCTTTCCCTAAAACCATTACCTGCAATGATATCTAGATAACATCTGGTACCTTCAGTCAGTCCATTATAAAATATATCAAGTAATTCATTATCCTTAAAACCATGAGCAGGGCATTTCCTAGTCATATCATGGTATCTCCCCCAAGCTTGAGGTAAATCCTCTCTTTCCTTCTGTGAAAAATTGCTGATATCAAGAGTTAATGTATTTTACTAGCAAGAAAATATTTCTCAAAGAATTGGCGAAGGCACTCCTCTTGGCTAGTGATAGAACGTGGTGCTAAGCTATTGTACCAAGTTTTAGCATCTCCTCCTAGAGTGAAGGGGAACAATTTCAAAAAGTAATAACGTTGCTGAATCTCATCTTTACCGAACAGGGCAGATAACTCATGCAAAGCAGCCATGTGTTCAAGAGGAAACTCATTCTTTTTCAATAAAATTTACAAATCTCAACTTTTTTAATTATTTCAGGATCAATGCTAAATTCATAACCTTATCTTTAATATAAATAGCAGATCCATTGGATTTACTAGCGGCAGGAAAAATTCATCAAGAGGGATATTTTTATAGTTATCAAGATTATCTATATCCTCAAGACTTCCATACAAAAAAGCTCTAGTAAAGATAGCATCTTCTTCAGATTCAATTTCACAATCATCAGAATATTCAATTTCATCCAATTTTGATCCTACATTACCAATAGATGGAGACTTGGATAAATCACGCGTCAATTCCTTATCTCTACTTGCTCCTAGTAAATTACTCTCAATATGCTAAGATAGCTTAGATAATGGTGAACCAGATAGAGTGGCATTTTTCTTTCTAGAAAAAATAGCAGATGCACCATTGGGAGAAAAGTTAGTCCTTGATGGCAAATCTTTACCTCCTTGAGTAGTAGAAGGCATCACCACCTTCTCAGCAAGATTCTTATCCTTTCCCATAGTTGAAAATGAATAAATGCAGCAAATATATGATAACAAGTGGTCTTACCTATAAAGCTAGATTCCCCGGCAACGGCGCCAAAAAAGTTGATGATGCCCACAAGTATAGGGGATCGTTGAAATCTTCGATGGGAAGTATTACCCAAATTTATAGTTCTACTCAAGGGGAACACACAAATATCAATAAGACGTTAGCAATTGAGCGTCACTCTCGATCACACATATATATCAATAAACTCAACAAAGAAACGGTGATGGCAATGATTTAATTCGTGCAATGAAAATAAAACAGTAGCAGTTGTAACGGTTTTCCAGTTTTCAATAGAAATAGTGAATGAGAAACTTTTGGTGGCTAAAATGTAGGCATGAGGTGATAGCGGGGCATTGCATGAATAAGATTGATCATATAATAAGTGATAAATAACAATGGGACTTAACACTAATTCTGATGTGTGTAGGTATGTGCTCCAAAAATAATTGTGCATACTAACCAAGAGAATTTGCACAACATCTATTGTCCTACCTGCCCATTTCACTGGGGCCAACTTGGAACTACAGGTAATTAAGGTCTACCCTTTCGAATAGCCTGGAACAACGCATTAACACTTCATGAACACATAGAATCCTCAAACTAAAACATTTCCCCCTTGTTTTCCCTATTTGTCACATATAGGGTTCGCATGTTCAACATAATAGCAGGTAATATACTTTGCAGATAGATACCAAACTCAATTATATGATGAAGCAAAACAAGTTCAGTACTGAAATCATGCCACTCGGGCCCTAGTAGCAAGCATCAAGAATAGCTAAAGTTCATCAACATAACACAAGAATATCTTCAAGATAAACCCCTCAAATCTCAGACAACGACTACAATTACATGATCAATCTCATCTAATCCCCATCCACCTCACATGCCCATAGAGGACTACTCACACATGATGATGGAGATGAAGCTCATGGTTGATGGATATGAAGGTGGTGAAGATGGCGGTGAGGAGGGGAGAAATCCTGGATCGATCTGAACCCAAAATCGATGATCGTGGCTCTGGCAGCACTCTGTTTCATGAATAGCCTCTTCCTCGTAGGTCACCCCCTTTTTCGATATATATGAAGGCTTACACGAAAGCTGGAGGCAAGGCGGCGCTTGAGGGCCAAATGAGCAGGCCCCACGTGGCCAAGGAATCTGGCCGCGTGGGCCATGCCTGTTTGGGCCTCGAGCACTCCCTCGTGTCCCTCCGGTGCTCAGACTCCTTCACATGAAAAATTGGCGTAGTATTTTTCCCCGATTTTATTTCCTACAAAAATAGCCAGAAATGAGACTTTGCTAAAAATAGCATCAGATTCTGCAGTTTTATTCAAGTATGGGATGATTCCGTACCAAAATATGAAGCAAAGTGCATGGAGAAGTAGATGCATTTTAGGTGCATCACCTACACAGAGTTCAAAATTGAGTAAATTGGTACAAACTAACAAATAATTTAATATATAGCTAGCACTCGAGAAAAATGGTCATCGCCTGTAATTAAAGTGGTGGCATGCATGTTACACCTTATTCATGGTAGCTACTTCACAAACAGAACACACATTTTGCACAATCTTGACACTAATAAAATGGAAAACAAGTCATTTGTGTCAAAACAAAACTTGAAACTCTTGTTGTAAATGTTGTTTGCCATGACAAGATGCACATGTTTTCCATGTCTAGGCACATTATCACTTAGTATGCTTGTGTTTTATGCAGGGAAAAAATGCTCTAATGTGCCCTCCTAGAAGGGTTCTTTGTCAAATGCATGTTGTGAAACATAAGAATTGGAGCCCTTTGTAATGGTCATGGAGGAAAATTTAGCTGAACTAGATTCGCTATGCATAGAAGTGCCCCAAAACAAGGTCAGCAATGGAAGTTTCTAGAGTCAAGGTCTCTCTCTCTCTCCTATACAAGTATGCAACAGCTTATCTCATCTCAACAAAAAATTATGCTACTGGGTATCTCTGGTGTGACCTTACCAAGTATCCACGACTTGATGTAGTATGTTCTTATTTTAACTTCATGTAATTGAGCTTAATGCTATACTCTGAGCTATTTCTTAATACTAAGGTGATTATATTTAATTCTCATCTCGGTGGAGTATGATAGAAATGAATAACCAAATGGCGAGACGAGACAAACCCTTTAGGGTGAAGGCGATCAATGAGCAAGAGTCAATTCAAAAGAATGACTCGATCTAACTATTGTCTTAGTCTTATCCTTAGATGAAAGCAGGTGGTCTTCCTTTCGAAGGGAGATACCACCGATACCCTTGGAAGGCAGATGCAGGTAAAGTCTGCATCGAATAGCCAACTCAAGTAATATGAAAAGAATACTAGTTTGAACAGGAAAGAAAGGAATAATCTAGTCAAGTTATGTTCGTTACTAGGGTTCGGGCACGCTGCAGGCGCCATCGGAATACTGGGATTTCGTCTTTCTTGTTATTCAAGTTGTTTTGTTAGAGAAGCCCCCATGAGTGGGGGTTTGGGGGTTGAATAGGAACGTAGTGAAGAAAGGGTGTCATAGGTGAGTGAGATCAGTGAGCTTAAACATACATGTTGAATTCTACCTAACGCTAAGCAAGCAAGCACAATGGAAGAGCTACTTGTGAAAGAGCTCGTGAATGTGCGCAGTCCACTATGTTAGGACATGATGCCCATATGAATATTGTCTGTGCTTGAACATTGTTGCAATCCTTTATGTCAATTGTATGAACCTGTTTCTGCCATATCTTTTATGAGAGCGTGCATAAGAGAACCCATGTGATGAGGGGTGACCCCTTGAGGGTGGCCCGATCTTCACGGATTCACGAGATTTGTGGCGGGAAAGGAGGATGAAGACGAAGAACACGACAAACACGATGAACACGACACACAAATCAAAGGCAAACACACACACAAGATACACACCAGTTGTCCTCGTTGGCCCGATTCACCAACTCAATAGAATCACAAGGAAGAGACTCCAAGAGTAGAATTCCTTATGAGAGATTGACTTGCAAGGGATAGAATTCCAAGAGGGGAAGAGACCAATTAATTGGATAGAATTACACACTCTTGTATACAAGAGATCCAAATCAAGGTAGAATTCCCCAAATAGAAGAGATCCCAAACAAAGAGGGTGGTTTCTAGATGTAGATCTAGTTGGGTTCCCACAAGGGAGGAGGCATCATGCCAATTCTTATCTTAATTCATCTCTGTCCTAGGGAGGGTGGAAGTGACCCATATATATAGGGAGCCACGAGCTAGGGGTAGTTTGGTCACTAGGGAGATAGATAACATAGATGGCTTCAAGGCCAAGACATAGCTGACTCGGGTAGACCAGCTATAGCCAGTGTTCAGCCCGGCTTTAGCCGGTGGGGCCAGCTTTAGCCGGTATGGGACCGGCTTTAGCCGGTCCAGCTTTAGCTGTCGCCTCTTCTTGCGGCGCTTCCAAGCTTCTTTCCGGTGGTTATTCTTCTTCCTTCTCTTCCACGCCTCGATGATGTCGGACCTGAGTGTTGACGCACATGATGCGGTGGTGTCCGAAGGCCACCCCGCATCATCTCCCCCTGCTTCAAAGAACATCGTCCTCGACGTTGACTCAACATCATCATGTAGGGGAGGTAGATATAGGCGATTGTACTTGGAGTGCACCATGTGGTCGTACTTGCGAAGATCGGTTTGGCAACTCTTTAATGTTCCTTCACCTTACATGAGGCCTACAAAGGTCACAAGCAAAGCGAAACAACACTCAAAGAGTAGCCAATTCTTAGAGTTTATGGCATGAGTTCATGAGTAGAAGGAGGTCACCTTACTAAGTTGTTGATGTGCTCTCGTTGGAGAAGTTGTTGATTGAAACCACTCGAGGCAGCGCATCCACCAATAGTATCCACGTGTACCTACGCCCAACAAAGACCAAGCAAAGTATGTGTGTGCGTGATAGGGGAGCATATCATCAAGGACATGTCCATTCTTGTTCACAACACAATTAGCACAACATATGTATAATAAAGGGAATGCATATGAAAGGTCTATGTGTAAGCAAATTGTTTGAATATCTTCCAAATGTGGGAACAAAAAACTCCATCAAAATTTGAGAAGACCATGGTGTCCATCTCATGTTGAAAAACATGCATATTATTGCGCTCAAGGCTTTGGAAAGAGCAAGTAGTCAACATCCTTGAAGCAATAAGAGGAGAGTTTGGCAAAAACACATACGACAAGATGTCAAAATCATCATCAATATGTGTGCAAACAATCCATAGGAAAGAACAAGTTTTCATCATATTTGTTGCAACACAAATCATATTCATTCAAAAGTAGAAGAAAACATCATTATCACAAGTGGTGATGCATCCCAACCAAAAAAAGAGCAATTTGTCAACTTGTTGGATGCAACACCAATAAACTCAAAGCGGTAATGCATGGGACAAGTCATGGCCAATATAGCAATGTGGTTGCACACAAAACAAAAGAAGGAGAAATCATTCCACATGTATGTTGCAACACATAAAGCATCAATGTTCAATATCAATGCAGCATGATTGTCACAAGTGGCACAAAAATCATCAACATGCTTGCAAAGAAACCATATGGAAGAGAAATTTTTCAACATGTTTGATGCATAGCATGTGAAGGGTATGCGAGCAGAGTTTGAGTTTGAACTCACAAGTATTATGCTCTCAAGAGCTCTTTTCGCCAACTCGTGTTCAATCGAGGTTGACGGTATTGTTTTCCGTGTACCTACACACACAAAAATAGCAAAAACAACATGTGTGCATGGTAGATAAATACATCATCTGATATGGGCACGAAGGAGGAGGTGAAGCCCAATTTCAGGACTCCACCAAGATGAGGGAAGCTCGTTGCGGATTGGCACGCCAGGACGACCTACGATATGAAATAATTTAGTCTAAGGTTGTGTCAGCAATTTACATATCTGCTTATGTTATTCTGTGTGCTAGGTCATGTTATGGGCCACTTAGAATTATTTGTGTTTTGGGTTTGGGCCTGTCCAATCCCAATAGTTTTCTAGCCATCTATATAAGGAGGCCAGCAGTCTAGGGTTTAGGGAGTTTAGTTGTTTAGTCGAAAACTATCGTGTGCTCCACCGTGTATCATCCCTCCGGGGAAACGGCGCTGCCGTGTTTATCAAATACATTGCTGTGAAGGTTCTTGTGTTCATCAAGGATTGTCGTGCTTTGGGTTGAGGCATGGTGTTCATCATCACGTTGCTTGCTGGATTCATCCTCGTCTTCAGGTGACGTTCTTTGCGTTATTGGAAGATTGCTATCCGGGTAGACTCGCTGTGAAAGATCGGGACAAAACTCTAGGATCACCGGTGTGATCCTTATCATGTTGATGATATGGGCACGAAGGAGGAGGTGAAGCCCAATTTCAGGACTCCACCAAGATGAGGGAAGCTCATTGCTGATAGGTACGCCAGGACGACCTACGATATGAAATAATTTAGTCTAAGGTTGTGTCAGCAATTTACATATTTGCTTATGTTATTCTGTGTGCTAGGTCATGTTATGGGCCACTTAGAATTATTTGTGTTTTGGGTTTGGGCCTGTCCAAGCCCAATAGTTTTCTGGCCATCTATATAAGGAGGCCAGCCGGTTAGGGTTTAGGGAGTTCAAAATTTTAGTTTACAAACTATCGTGTTGTGTTTCTTGGTGAAGCATCCCTCCAGGGACGGCGATGCCGTTTATCAAATAAAGTTGCTGCGGAGATTCTTGTGTTCATCAAGGATTGTCGTGCTTTGGTTTGAGGCGTGGTGTTCATCATCACGTTGCTTGCTGGATTCGTCCTCGTCTTCAGGTGACGTTCTTTGCGTTATTGGAAGATTGCTATCCGGGTAGACTCGCTGTGAAAGATCGGGACAAAACTCTAGGATCACCGGTGTGATCCTTATCATGTGGTATCAGAGCGTGATCCTTATCATGTGGTATCAGATTACTGGGTTTCTCACCGCGAGTATTTTCTGTTGTTGATCTGCGAATTGTCTTCTCAAGCAGTTTTCAGATCGGCTGGTTTGTTCTAGTGATTGGTCTGCAGATTGTTATTTATCGGATTTTCAGATCTGGAAGGAGTTGATGCTGAGTGTTCTTCACGTGCAAGTTTTCAGATATGTTTGGTTGGTGATCGTTCTTCAAAGCAGTTTTTTAGATCTGCTGATCCATATCGGTAACTAGTCGGGATCGAGATCAATAACAGTCTCCGATTGATTGTTCCCAAGAGTCCCGTCAAGCTCCAATCACTCTAAGGAAGCCAAAGAACGAGCGGCCAAGTTTTGTTCCGCTCGATCTCCTCGCTGTTCGCTATCCGTTTTGGTTTTCTCCTTGATCCCGATCGAGTGCTCTAGTCAAAGTCCAGGCAATTCATGATCACATCCAAATCCGATTGGGAATAGCAGTAAAAAAAAGAGCGGATCGCAGGCAGGTGATTTTCCTCGTATCGAGTCCAGGCAAGGAAACGTGCTGGATCCGATCGCCCCGATCAGAAAAAAAAACAACACTGTACATCCGTGCGCGCCTGGGCACGGAGGCTGTCTGCCCCTGGCGACTGCCGGCCCCGCGCCTGTGACGCCTCGCGTCCGCGCCTGGATCGCGGCCACTCGGGCTCGCCAGCTTGCTGTTTTCCACCTTGGGCCGGCCCATCATCAGCCATCGATCTCCTGGACGATCGCTCCTACTCGCCATACCACGGAGAGCGTCTGCCCTCTGGCGCCCCGTGCGGCCGCGTCTGTTTGCCTGGCTCGCCCCTGTCAGCTCTCAGTTACATCTGTTTTGCATCAGTTTATACAGAAATTTTGCAGATTTTTGTGTGACAGATTACTACGAGCAACACAAGATATTTCGGATCAGTGACGGCTGGGATAAAATAGTACTACAATGGATTCTTTTTCAGGAGATGTTTTTGGCAAAAGGTGCTATCTTGGTAAGAAGTCTAGTGATGTTTTTAATGATTATCTTGATATCAAGAAGGGAGTGCCGCTATCCAAGCCTAGCTGGTGTTTACATAAACTTGCGACAGTTGCGGAGTACCACGATTGGGAAAGACACATGGAACGGGGTTTCCGTCGATGTCGCAGATACAATGACAAGTTTCGTAGCTATGATGGATATGGTCTTGCTTACCGGCGTGTAGACACTGAAGTAACCAGATGGTGGTGCAAGGCGGTTGGAAAAAATGAGTTTGATTGTACTTGGGAGGACTTCACGAAATTTCTCCGTGAAGGTTTTGTGTTACCGTATATGGAGGAAATAGAGCAGCCACCCAAGTTTGTGCATGGGCTATAGAATGTTGGCAAGAGCATAGCTCCTATATCGAAGGTCGCGACAGCTGTGACTACTCCAGAGAAGTTGATAGCTGTTTCATTGCCGACAGTTAGCAAGGTGGCAGCCACGAATTCTGAATTGTCAGTGGTTGATGTTGTCAAGGCTGATGTTGTCAAGGATATCGTGGAGGAGGTTGTACCATTGAGTGGGCTGAATATGCAACTCAAAAGAGTACATGATGAGACTTGTATGACAGTGGATAGAGGCCAGCGATGGAATTTATTTCAGACGCAGTGCATAATCAAAGGTAAAGCATGCAAGTTGATGATTGACAATGGTAGTTACTGTAATGGCATTAGCAAGGCGGTTGTGGAGGCTTTGGGTTTATCCACATGGCGTATTCCAGAACCAAGGCATGTTGAGTGGGTTAATAGCTGTGGTATGCTAAAAATTACTCACAAGGTGCGTGTGCCATTTACAGTTGATGACTATGTTGATGAGGTGGAATGTGATGTGTTGGCATTGGAGGTGTGTGGACTGTTACTTGGACGTCCATGGCAGTATGATCACAATGCTATGCATGCTGGGAGAGCAAATACATATTCTTTTGTGCATGATGGCAAACAGCGGACTTTGAAGCCTATGAGAGATGATCAAATCAAGTCTGATGTCGTGTTGGTGGTTCGCAAGGAGAAGTTGCATAAAGCTAAGCCACATCCAGGGCTAGCTCAGGTGCAGCTTGAGGAGCATGATGCGAAGAGCGTCAGTGGTAATATTGTTTCAGCCAAGCCTGTAGATGACAAGCCAGTTGTTCTTGTTAGTGACAAGCCGGTTGAAGTCAAGCCTCATATAGATGAAGGGAAGGATATGTCACCATGTATTCCACTTCCAGTTCGTGTTGACATGGGTGTTCAGACCGATGACGGTGGTGCTGATCGTGTTCCGGTGCATACGGTGCCGCGGGTAGTCAGCCACAGTTTTGTTAGAACACCTTGGAGACGTTTTGTTGGAGCAGCAGTGCGTGTGCATACAGGCAAAGATGGACGTGTTCGTCAGTTGTGTGGCCCGGGCATTACTACTTTGCAGGGTCGTGCTAAGCAGGTTCATGTTCAGCAACGCAAGGTTCCATCAACGATTGAGAAGAAGAAGGTGGAGGCGCCTAAGTACAAGTTTATTTGGCGACGAAAAGAGGTGCAACCACCCAGGGCTGTATCAAGTCGAGCAGGCCAAGAGGGAGGATGTGGTGAGGAAGGCAAGCAAGACTTGAAGACGGCGAATATGTGTGGTGCTATTGTTGCTATTCCGCCACCTTTTCGAGCAGACCCTCACGCGTTGGGGACAACGCTTTTTGAAGGGGGGGAGGATGATATGGGCACGAAGGAGGAGGTGAAGCCCAATTTCAGGACTCCACCAAGATGAGGGAAGCTCGTTGCTGATTGGCACGCCAGGATGACCTACGATATGAAATAATTTAGTCTAAGGTTGTGTCAGCAATTTACATATCTGCTTATGTTATTCTGTGTGCTAGGTCATGTTATGGGCCACTTAGAATTATTTGTGTTTTGGGTTTAGGCCTATCCAAGCCCAATAGTTTTCTGGCCATCTATATAAGGAGGCCAGCCGGTTAGGGTTTAGGGAGTTCAAAATTTTAGTTTACAAACTATCGTGTTGTGTTTCTTGGTGAAGCATCCCTCCGGGGACGGCGATGCCATTTATCGAATAAAGTTGCTGCGGAGGTTCTTGTGTTCATCAAGGATTGTCGTGCTTTGGTTTGAGGCGTGGTGTTCATCATCACGTTGCTTGCTGGATTCGTCCTCGTCTTCAGGTGACGTTCTTTGCGTTATTGGAAGATTGCTATCCGGGTAGACTCGCTGTGAAAGATCGGGACAAAACTCTAGGATCACCGGTGTGATCCTTATCATCATCCATCATGATGCATCTCTTTGTTGGCACATCACCATTAGCAACAAGTAAGATATTATAATATCCATGGTGAGTATGCAATGTATATGTGGTAGCATGCTTAGCATGAGCAAATGCAAAATCTTCATTATTTGAGAGAGCTATGGGGGCCTTCTCATTTTCAAACATAGTAACATTATTGCAAACCAAGCATTTGAAAGAGCAAGTGTTCAACATTTTGGTTGCACTAATGGAAGAATATTGCAAGCATTGGGCACAAAACATGTTCACAATTTTAGCCTTGTTGTCGACAAACCTAGGGAAAGAGCAATTATTCGACAAGGTTGTCACAACACAAGCATCATTGTCATCATTGCAAGCAATACATGGGAAAGAGCAATTGTTCAACATATTGCATGCAATAGGAGATAAAGTGAAGCACTCATAGCTTAGCATGTTCATGTCCACTAAGGGAATCATGGCATCACCAACACCTATGTTGTTACCTTTGTCGTCGCAATCCTTTGAAGTAGGTGTTGTTGAAGTAGGTAGCTCCATGTGGCCGACATGCTCATCATCTTCTAAGCATGGTGTATTATCATCAAGTGTATGCAATATGTACATCTTTTCCAAGGTTGGCGTCGCTTCATCCATGGAATCTATTGCAACATGAGAGAACACACTCGAGATAGAGGGTAAGTTGTTAGAAATCGAAATGGCCTCACTTGACCTATCAACTACCACTCTTGTCTCACTCAATGTATCACGCATGCCCTCAAAGTGGAAGCATTCACTCTCACATATAGTGGATTCACTCATCTCACATATAGTGGATTCACTCATCGCACATATAGTGGATTCACTCATCTCACATATAGTGGAGTCCCTCATCTCCATGGAATGGACGTCATCATTATCCGAGCAACCTAGCAAAGAAGAAGACAACACAAGAGGAGTAGAGGTTAAGTTGTTAGAAAGCAAAATGTCCTCACTCAACTCATGTGGTGTATCACTCTTGCTCTCAATGTGTATGTGGCTCTCAACCTTGCGTGGGATAGGTTTCTTCCTCTCACATAGGCTATCAAGATGGTGTTGTTGGTTTGCTTGGTGCCGATCTTGATTGACCATAGGTGAGGCACCATGATGTGGTTGGCCTTGAGGTTGATGTGCGACTTGTCGCGGGTGTTCTTGAGCTTGTTGAGGATGTTCATGGTGTCTTTGATGGTGACGATCATGAGCCTTGGCATGCTTCTTGTGGCGATGAGACCATCTTGTCGGAGCCTTTGCGGTGGTGGCATGTGGTATGGGAGGCACCATTAGAGAAAATGTCGCATCATGGTAGGACATCTCATGACTTGGCAATCTTGGAGCTCTTGTGGTGGTCCTCCTCGAGGAGTTGTCGTTGTCGTTGACGTTCTCGTAAATGGGCTCTTCATGTCGTGGACACCGTGTAGGTTGTTGGTGGTTTGCACCATGCTCTTGAGGTTGTTGGCGATGACGCTCATGGTCACCTACATGGTTGGAGCGTGAAGAAGATCTTGATGAGGTCAACCTTGTGCGATGAGCCGTAGTCCACCAAGAATCTGGAGGTTTGGGCTCTTCATGATGTTCTTGTTTGTGATGTTCAAGAGCCTCGGCACGCTTCCTTTCGCGTATGCGTTGGCGACGGAGTTGTTCTTGGTGCTCACATTGTCTTAAAGCTTGTTGGACGATGGTGTCGGTGAACGTGTCGGTGAACCATAGATTAGGGAAGCCCGAAGTACATTGCGGACGCCGTCTTGAAGGTTGTCGAGGAAGATCATGCTGGCGTTGTGCTTGGTGAACTATTTGATGGTCTCGAGTATCTTGATGTGCCAATGCACGCTTGTCGTGGTGGCGCCGTCTTGGATGTGAAGAAGAAATTGAGTCGTAGTATGTTGCGCCTTGGTCTTGTGGGGCATGGTGTAGAGGTTGTCCACCTCATCATGCATGGTGTCGACGATGTAGGCGGTGAAGTCATCCATGCTTGCTTGGGTGTAGTCGATGTTGTGCGCCACCATGTCATAGTCCAAGGAGTCGTCGATGTAGTGTTCCTTGTCCACCTTGCTCATGTAGTCGAAGTTGTCGCCCATGCCCTCCGTGCTTGAGTAGTAGTCGATATAGCTCATCATGGAGTCACCATTATGGCCTGAGATGTCATAGTCGGTGTATCTATGCTTAAAAGCTTATTGTATATCTATGTATGTCAAACAATGGCTATTTCTTATTTTGTGTATCTTTCTCACCGAGCTTGCTTCGGAGCTTTGCTCAACTTACGCACACACACAAACCCTCTCACGGTCGTGAACACTTGTGCAATGCTTCGCAACACTCGAAAAGCCACTCTCAATAGGATAGGTACACAAAGAAAGAAAAGGGGTTACAAAGGTGGAGCAAGTTATACCTATGCAAAGGTTAGGCGGTAAAACACACGACTTGCGACGATGTCGATGAAGATGGAGTCAAAAGACTAGTCGAAGTTCTGGGGTGCCGATTCCTTCGTCGCGATGTTGATGTAGGCACGGTAGTCTTGGCACAAACAAGGCACGCAAAAACCGAAATCCGAACACACACGTCAATGCCCAAAAATTTGGAGAAAAAAAACTCACAAAAGTTATCGAAATTTGTGTCAAGATAACGCCGGATTTTGTGTCAAAGGGTCAAATGGATGTCAAATCGAGTAATATGGTGTTAAAAGGAGTGTCAACACAGAGCCGACGTGTAACATCCCAGGATGTGTGGCTAGAAATAGAGAGAACACAGAAGTGTGCATTGCATTCATGCATAGAAAATCTAGGAAATTTTCGCGCTTTTAAATAAAACTTGTCAAAGTGATTGAAGCTTCTCTTGAGTTCATGGAATTGAAGTAGCTCATCGACTGAAGTGCGATAAACTTCAACATGACCTTTGTTAACAACCTTGTTTTGGGTAGAGATAAGAACAACAATCAAAGGAGATGAATGTGTGGTAGGATTAATATGTTAACACATCATTTTAGGACCTTATAACCAATTCTACCATGATCACCATGGTATTTCTTAAACCTAAATCATTGAAGCCATTCCTAGCTTAAAGGAAGACAACACAAGTCTTACCTTGACTCTCAATCTACTTTGTTTTCATATCTTGATTATCATAATCTTTCCCATCTAAATCTATTTATCTCCAAGACAAGAGGAGAGAATCTATATCAAATCAAGTATCATTCTCATCTCTTAAGATGATACTTTAGGATCTAATCCACAACTTCAGAAGAGGGAGAGACTAACCTAGTACCAAGATGGTTAGAGGAGTTTACAATAGAGTTTAACAACTTAAATAATTAGCCAGTACTTCTGGGTATAATTTAATTCACTCTTAAACTTGTTACCAAAATTGGTAAACCACAAGGTCTAAAGTGCATAAAAGCCACACATTCTTATTTAAATCATAACTTATTAACTATATGAGATATAACAAAACTAAGCTCATTTACATTACATTAAATAGTTCAAACTATTTGAATAAAAATAACTATGACCATTTTGAAACTCTTATGATCATGCCTTGGTGAAATCAAATAAAATCATTCAAAGTTTGAACACGACCTTTGCTAACCTTGGATATTTTGAGCACAACTTATAATAGGAACAAATAAGATATGATAATAGGCATAATTCACAATGACATGATCATTTCAAATATGAACTTTGGAAGTGAAACTTCCAAATAATTAATACAATATCCATTAATAACAATTCAATTATGAATTAGAAATATGTATAAGAATATGAATTGATTCAGCCACAAGTCCATTTAGTGCCAAATGCCACTTGGCTATTCAATATAAAGATTATTAGAGGATAATCATCATGCCACTTAGGATAGTTATCCATTTGAAAATATCTTAGGATAGTTATCCATTTGAAAATATCTTAGGATAGTTATCCACTTGAAAATATCTTCCTTTACTTGAACCCCAAGTAATGCTCATGCATGAGAGTTTGACAACAAGTAGCTTACTCACCTTGCTCAAACAAGAGTCATCACTTGAGGTGTCAACTTGTGGTGAGCATCAGGATACTATAAAAGGATCCCCATGGCATTCATTTGACACCATAAAATCATGGTATGAGTAGACCAACGAATTTGCGACATTTCATACATTAGATGGGGCTAAGCAACACCACCATCACAGCACCATCACACCAAGAAACACCACCATTACACCAGCAACACCGCCACACAATCCAACCTGCTCATGAGTTGAGCAATAGGGCTGGATTCACCACCAGCAGCACAACCACAAGAACCAAACCAGCAAGACCAAGACCAAATGGTTACAGATAAGGATCACGCCGGTGATCCTTGGAGTTTTGTCCCGATCTTTCACAGCGAGCCAACCAGATAGAAATCTTCCAACAACGCGAAGGACGTCACCTGAAGAAGAGGAACAAATCCAGCAAGCAACGTGATGAAGATCACCATGCCTCAAACCTGAGCCTGATAATTCTTGATGAACACAAGAACCCTCGCAGCAATCTTTATTTGATAACACGGCAGCGCCGTTTCCCCGGAGGGATGATACACGGTGGAGCACACGATAGTTTTAGACTAAACAACTAAACTCCCCTAAACTATAGATGGCTGGCCTCCTTATATAGATGGCCAGAAAACGGTTGGGCTTGGACAGGCCCAAACCCAAAACACAAATAACCCTAAGTGGCCCACAACTTGACCTAGCTACGAAATAACATAAGCATGAATATAAATTGTTGACCAAACCTTAGACTAATTATTACATATCGTAGGTCGTCCTGGCATGCCAATCTGCAGCGAGTTTCCCTCATCTTGGTGTAGTCCTGAAATTGGGCTTCACCTCCTCCTTCGTGCCCATATCATCCTTCCCCCTTCAAAAAGCATTGTCCCCAACGCGTGAGGGTCTGCTCGAAAGGGTGGCGGAATATCAACAATAGCACCACACATATTCGCCGTCTTCAAGTCTTGCTTGCCTTCCTCACCACATCCTCCCTCTTGGCCTGCTCGACTTGATACAGCCCTGGGTGGTTGCACCTCTTGTCTTCGCCAAATGAACTTGTACTTAGGCGCCTCCACCTTCTTCTTCTTAATCCTTGCTGGAACCTTGCGTTGCAGAACATGAACCTGCTTAGCACGGCCCTGCAAAGCAGTAATGCCTGGGCCACACAACTGATGAACACATCCATCCTTGCCTTTATGCACACGTACCGCTGCTCCAACCAAACATTTCTGAGGTGTTCTTACAAAACTGCGGCTGACGACCCGCGGCACCATATGCACTGAAACATGATTAGCACCATCGTCATCGGTCTGAACACCCATGTCAACAAGAACTGGAAGTGGAACACATGCTGACATATCCTTCCCTTCATCAATATGAGGCTTGACTTCAACCGGCTTGTCACTAACAAGAACAACTGGCTTGTCATCTACAGGCTTGGCTGAAACATTATCACCACCAATGCTTTTTGCATCATGCTCCTCATGCTGCACCTTAGCTAGCCCTGGTTGGGGCTTAGCTTTATGCAACTTCTCCTTGCGAACCACCAACACAACATCGGACTTGATTTGATCATCAGGCATAGGCTTCAAAGTCCGCTGTTTGCCATCATGCATAAAGGAATATGTATTTGCTCTCCCAGCATGCATAGCATTGCGATCATACTGCCATGGACGTCCAAGTAACAGCCCACACACCTCCAAAGGCAACACATCGCATTCCACCTCATCAACATAGTCATCAACTGTAAATGGCACACGTACCTTGTGAGTAATCTTCAGCATACCGCAGCTATTAATCCACTCAACATGCCTCGGTTCTGGAATACGCCATGTGGATAAACCCAAAGCCTCTACAACCGCCTTGCTAATGCCATTACTGTAGCTACCACTGTCAATCATGAACTTGCATGCTTTGCCTTTGATCATACACTGCGACTGAAATTAATTCCAACGCTGACCCTTGTCAACTGTGATGCAAGCCTCATCATGGACCCGCCTGAGTTGCATATTCAGCCCACTCAATGGTTCAACCTCTTTCATGACAGTCTTGCTAATATCAGCCTTCGTATCCGTAGAAGGAACAATTGTGGTCGTAGCCGGACTGGCCTGCTTTACCATACAATCTGCTGGCACAAAACGCTGCCTCAAAAGACTCTTCAATTCTTCCCAACTACAGGTAGAACTCTGGCCTTTTTGGTGCATATCATACTTGTAACGCTTCCACCAAGCTGTAGTTATTTGATCAAATCGATCAACAGCTGCAGTATAACGAGTAATTGGCCCGTAATCTAGAGAATGTGGCAGTAACCAACGGTCCATCACATCCTCCCATGCTGAATATTCTTGTGGCGTAGCATCAAACTTCAGCCAAAGCCTTCTCAAACCTCCCAATGCTCGGGTTGCAGCAACAGCAGCAGGGTTAAAAATGGGTGCTTCATCTGCTTCGCCCAGCCAACGAGCTTGATAAAAATCCGATACCTCCGTAGAAATAATCTCCATTATTGCGACAGTCATATTAGCCCGACTTTAACACTCAAAGCACTCCGCGGCAGAGAAATTAAACGGACACGGTGTCGAGGCAAGTGTACCGCCTAGAAAGCAGCAACATGCTACACGTAGCAGCTTGTCTTTTCCTTGCAGCGATCAGTATTGATTAGTATTTGTCTGGATTAGAGTCAAAACCAGCGAGCAAAACTGTCAAAGGAAGCCAAAACAGGGTGAGCGATCCGGGCGCCCGACCACAGAGATTGTCTGCGGTCTAGCGAGACCGCAGCGATCGCTATCCAAAGGCGCAGGCGAACGAGTGCCAAGCACACTTAGGCCAGCCCGCTGGGCAATCTCACGAAGTGTGCTCCGATCGGGTCTGCCTGCAGCAGCGATCGATTCCGTGACTCCTATTTTTTACTTGATGTTTGGATCGATTGGAGCTGCCAAGAGCGATCTGATCTGGATGGAAAACAGGAAACGGAAACGATCGGAAAATGACGAACGCGGCACATGGAAGACTGATTTGATGAGGACGCCGATTAGAAAACATGGAGTGCTCGTACTCTGATCAGATCTCGATCGGATGTACAGTAGGAAACAATCGGCTCTGCCACTCCAACGATGGGAAATCCGGCGAAGGAGCTGGATCTCGATACTTGACTTCCCAATCTCATATGTAGGTCAGACACGATCGCCCCAAGCGATCACTCTCCTTTTTTTTTGCCTTTCCTCCTCCGATCGGATCTCACGATGATGAAACCTTCTACAGCGAACAGGAAGTGATGGCAGCCAATCTGAGGGCTCTGATGACCAACAACTTCTCGCCGATCTCGCTGAACAATTCGCCAAAAACAATGTGACAATCCCACCTTGCCAATTTGCCGATAAAAAATCCACAGATCTGAAAACTGCTCGAGAAGGATCACACCAGTAAGAACAATCTGATCTGATCTAAAAACTGCCGGTAAGAACAATTCGCATATCAAGCAATCAACAGAAAATACTCGATGTGATCAACCTAGTAATCTGATACCACATGATAAGGATCATGCCGGTGATCCTTGGAGTTTTGTCCCGATCTTTCACAGCGAGTCAACCAGATAGAAATCTTCCAACAACGCGAAGAACGTCAACTGAAGAAGAGGAACGAATCCAGCAAGCAACGTGATGAAGATCACCACGCCTCAAACCTGAGCCTGATAATTCTTGATGAACACAAGAACCCTCGCAGCAATCTTTATTTGATAACACGGCAGCGCCGTTTCCCCGGAGGGATGATACACGGTGGAGCACACGATAGTTTTAGACTAAACAACTGAACTCCCCTAAACTATAGACGGCTGGCCTCCTTATATAGATGGCCAGAAAACTGTTGGGCTTGGACATGCCCAAACCCAAAACATAAATAACCCTAAGTGGCCCACAACTTGACCTAGCTATGAAATAACATAAGCATGAATATAAATTGCTGACACAACCTTAGACTAATTATTACATATCGTAGGTCATCCTGGCGTGCCAATCTGCAGCGAGTTTCCCTCATCTTGGTGGAGTCCTGAAATTGGGCTTCACCTCCTCCTTCGTGCCCATATCAGTTACTTAGTTCAATTAGGAACTAGGTCAAGCAGCTAGGAGGTGCAGGCATGCCACAATACGCAGATTTATCAGATTTCCTGAAGAACAAGCTTCACAAGAACACCAGGTTGGTCTAGTATGAGAGGAGAGGAGTGTACTTAGAGGGAAAAGGGAAGAACTCACCATAAGCAAGAGAAATATCATGCATAGAGTAGCTATTCATATCATGCATATGTCTGTACCAAGAAATCACTATCAACTCATGCATATTATTCATACACCTACTGACGAGGGTTAACTCGACAAATGTCCTAGATGAAGGACTTAGGATCGGAGAGATAGGGCGTCGGATGAACTCGATGGTAAAGTTAGTCGAAATAGGTATGTGTCGAAAGTAAACTTGGGTGTTCAACCTGGCTTTCTTTCAATCTGGCCTACACCGTCCCCTCCTGGCCCCTATATATAGATGGCCAGGTCTTGAGGATCGGGTAGGGTCCGATACGTATTACAATATCGACATACGGTAGGAACTCGTATTCGACTATCATTACAATTGGGCCTAGCTTAAGGGGCCTCAGGGGTACTCAACTAACGGGCTCTATTAACTATACCCTTGTCAGTAGCCCCTGAGATTCTATCAGAATTGTAGATTCGGGTTGAATCTCTAATCTTCTAATCTTCGACTTGATCAATTCTTCGACTTCTTCTTATCTTCAAATCTTCGACTTGGTCTTTCGACTTACATTCATGATAATTTGCTCGCAAGGGGTCTTGATGAACAAGCCTGACAACTCTGACGGATCAAGAGGTCAGTTAACTGCCGGAACAGATACTTGTCTCCTACTTCAAATTCAATCCCCTTGGACTTGAATTCAGGATACCGGTCAAACCCACTCTTTTGCCGCATTTAGGACTTACAAAGAATGAATCCCAGTGATTCTCAGGGTACCCAGTGCGTCCACCAGGATTTTCTTCGCGTCGTAGACACGGATACATGCCAGCAGAGCGCATCCATGTGCGTATACCGGGCCACATAGGACGGATCCTGGGGTCTTACCTTCGTGATAAATCACGGCATTCGAGTTTCGTTGCGATAACGCAACTCGAGAATCTTATGTCGCAGCCAAGTTTTTGACTGGTAAAATCAAAGAAATTCGGATTATAAATTAATCTTCTTCGCTCCCGATGGGAGTAATCTCTCTGCACTTTTGTTGACTATATAGTCGAAGTTTATATACTAACCCTTCTTCATCTCCATTATTAATTATCTCATCCTCTATCGGGTGCGCGCTCAGCGCTCCCGATGGGAGTAGCCCCCGAGGCTATGTTTGGATACTTGTAGTCAAGCATAGGCTCAAAGTTCATTTCTTCTTTCTTCTGTGAACGTCTACTATTTGCAAGCCCCCGAGCCCAAGTCGAGGTTTTTATATCGTGCGACCACAATCTTCTCTTCTTGTTCTTTGGTATTATCGTCTGCTGTGTGCGGAATTTATCTCCTATTGTAGAATGTGTTGACGGGCCTTGCTTTAGCACGGGGGCCCGATAATACGTGCTTATAAATAAAGCACCGTCTAGCAAGGGAAAAAACCCTAATCAGATTCCTCCTCCGCCGCATCATCTTCTCCCTCCATCTAGGGTTTTCCTTTTTTCTTTGTCCACATGGCTGATGCAGATGGCTCCCGTCTGAACCTAGGCTCTCCGGTGGCGCCCCGAGGCCAAGGTTGCCCTCGTGGAAGCAAAAACAAGAACACCACTCCGGCCGCAGCAGGATCATCATCGGCCGCTCCGGCTAAGCGTCGCCCCGGCCGCCCACCTGGTAGTAAGAACAAGCCCAAGGTGACTGGCGCTGCTCCAGGTCCAATCGCTCCTCCTCCTGCTACTTCCGCTGCTCCTGCTGCGCCTCCCCGAATCTTTTCTTTCCTCTGCATTGCCATGGCGCAGTGCCGTGAGATTCAGCGCCTGCCACTGAATTTCACCAAGTTCATGGATGGGCGCGAACTGCGAGAGGCGGTTCTCCGCGAACAGTCTGGCAGTGGTATCCCATACGAGGTGCAGGTGTGGTATGATGGCGATGGTGAGCAGTACTTTAAGGGTGGCTGGTCGCAGTTCGCAGAAGACCACGACATCCACCAAGGCTTCTTCATGGCCTTCGACTTCCACATCGGCACGTCGAAGTTCGATGTAAAGATCTACGACGGCACCCTCTGCCAGAAGAAATATGAAGCTGAAGTCCACTTCCATTAGGATTTTGCTTTTTATGTCGTTTTGATAATGTCCTTGCTGCCATGTTCTCTGTAATGAATATTCGTACGCTATGTCGATGTTTTTGCTAGTACCAGGAGAACAAGTATTGTTCTGAGGTACGCTTTCCATCTATCGGGTTCTTTGTGAACCACGAATATCGGGTTCCGTTGTGAACCAAGTTATTTGAATATTTATCGGGTTGTCTATACAACCTTATGGTGAAAAATTCCTTGAAATCGCAATAAAAATTCCTTTTGTACGACCCGAGGGTTTGAAGCCCCCGAGCGGAGAAGTAGAGATACTTGTACAACTTTGTTGAGTTCGACCCAAAGAACCCGACCTATGGCCTCATGTTCTGGGTTCAGAAGGTTAACTCGAATTTAATGATATCAACAGAGTTGTTTTACGCGTAAAAATGTCGTAGCTGCTCTGCGTTCCACGGATTGCTCTCGTCTTTTCCTGACTTCTTGTCTTGTAGTCGATATGCTCCCCCTGGTATTACTTCTATGACGATGTAGGGTCCCACCCAAGGGGACTCCAATTTGCCGTGGCTGTCTTGCCTGAGTCGCAAAACGAGGTCTCCCACCACGAAGGATCGTGGACGAACTCGACTACTATGGTAGTTTCGTAGGCTCTATTGATACTGCGTAGCCCTTTCTAATGCTTTATCTCTTGCTTCATCTAGTGCATCAACATCATCTTGCAATGCTTCTATTGACGTTGTCTCGTCATATGCTGTCACTCTTGGAGCTTCGTGTGTAACTTCGACTGGAAGCACGGCTTCTGCGCCATGGACCAGGAAGAAAGGAGTTTCTTGAGTTGCTGCATTAGGCGTAGTTCTTAGACTCCAAAGAACGGAGGGCAATTCTTCTACCCAAGCGCTCTTGGCTTTCTCGAGAGGTGCTAAGAGCCTCTTTTTTATCCCACTACATATCAGGCCATTGGCTTTTTCGACTTGCCCGTTTGTCTTCGGGTGCGCCACAGATGCAAATTTGAGCTTGATCCCTAATCCTTCGCAGTAACTCTTGAATTCCTTTGAAGTGAAATTTGTCCCATTGTTTGTGATGATGCTGTATGGTACACCAAAACGGAAAACTATTGACTTGATGAAGCTGATTGCTGCTGTAGAATCTTGAGTTGTTACCGGGGCTGCTTCCACCCATTTGGTAAATTTATCGACTGCCACTAGCATGTAGACATGCCCTCCTGGCCAAGATTTGTGCAATTTTCCCACCATATCGAGGCCCCATTGTGCGAAAGGCCAAGATAATGGTATTGTTTGTAGCTCTGCTGCTGGTGCATGCGGTCTAGATGCAAACCTTTGACATGCTTCACACTTTCGAACTATATCTTTTGCGTCCTCGATGGCTGTTAGCCAATAGAATCCTGCTCGGAAAGCTTTTGCTGCTATTGCTCTGCTGCTAGCATGATGGCCGCACACTCCACCGTGTATGTCTTGTAGTATTGTTTGTCCTTCCTGGGGTGTTACACAACGCTGCAAAACGCCCGTAATACTTTTCTTGTATAATTTCCCCTGCAACACGACAAACGCCTTCGATCTTCTAGTTATCCTCTTGGCCTCCACTGCATCTTCTGGTAATTGCTTATTTATCATATATGCAAGATATGGCTACATCCATGTCTCTTCTATCATCATGACCTCCTCTGGCTCCGATGGAGCCCCCGAGTCTGCTGCAGTAGTCGAGCTTTTCCCACTTTTTATTGATCTTTCTACTATTTCTTCCCAAAATACTCCGGACGGCACGGGTAAACATTGTGACCCGATTTTTGCTAGATTGTCGGCTTCTTCATTGCTATTTCTGCTTATGTGCGAGACTTCGCATCCATCGAATGTTCCTTCGAGATAGTGATATAAATTCTTGTAGGCCATCATGTTGTCATTGATTGTGTCACATCTATTCATAACTTGCTGGACAACAAGGTTGGAGTCTCCGAATATTTATAGGCGAGTTGCTCCACATGCTTTGGCCATCTTCATTCTGTGCAACAGAGCCTCATACTCTGCTTCGATGTTAGAAGCCTGTGGAAAGCTCATCCTTAAGACGTACTTCAATTTGTCGCCATGAGGTGATATCAACACTACTCCTGCGCCTGCGCCTTGGATTCTTTTAGAACCATTGAAGTACATTGTCCAGACACTAGATAAGTCTGGTGGTCCTGTGCTCTGCAGCTCCAGCCACTCTGCCGTAAAGTCTGGTAAAACTTGCGACTTGATCGCCTTCCTTTTTTCGTACGTGATGTCCATGGGAGATAACTCGATTCCCCACAAAGAGACACGTCCTGTTGCTGAAGGATTATTCAATATGTTCGACAATGGCGCCTCGTTGACCACTATAATTGGGTGCACCGCAAAGTACTGTCGTAGTTTTCGTGCGGTTGTGAAGACACTGTATGCCAACTTCTGATAGTGCGGGTACCTTTGTTTTGTTGGAGACAACACTTCACTGATGAAATATACTGGTCTCTGGACGCCATGGGCTTTTCCTTCTTCGCTTCTTTTGACTACTAATACTGTACTCACCACCTGATGGGTTGCGGCGATGTACAATAGCAGTGGTTCTTTTTCTTTTGGTGCGTCCAGCACTGGTGGCGTGGAAAGCACTTTTTTCAACTGTGCAAACGCTGCGTCTGCTTCTTCTGTCCACTCGAATTTGTCGTCTGATTTCTTCATAAGTGCATAAAAAGGAAGCGCCTTCTCCCCTAGTCGAGCAACGAAGCGACTTAGTGCCGCGACGCGTCCTGCAAGTTTCTGTACGTCGTGTAGTTTTGTGGGTTTCCCCATTGTCAAAATTGCTTGAATCTTCTCTGGGTTCGCCTCTATTCCTCGTGCTGATACCAAGAACCCTAAAAGTTGTCCTGCTGATACGCCGAAAGAGCACTTTGTCGGGTTAAGCTTAAGCTTGTACCTGCTCAGGTTGTCGAAGGTTTCTGCCAAGTCGCTGATTAGAGACTTCTCCTCTCTTGTGGTGATGACTACATCATCAATGTAGACTTGTATGTTGCGCCCTATTTGGCTTCCGAGGCAACTTTGCATCATCCGTTGATAAGTTGCTCCTGCATTTTTTTAGGCCGAACGGCATCACTTGGTAGCAAAACACCCCATATGGTGTGATGAAGGCCGTTTTTTCTTCGTCTTCTTTCTTCAATTTGATCTGATTGTAACCAGAGTATGCATCCAAAAATGAAAGCCTCGCGCATCCCGCTGTTGAATCGATTATCTGATCGATGCGGGGTAGAGGGAAGGGATCCTTTGGACAATGCTTATTGAGAGATGTGTAGTCGACACATACTGTTTGTACATCTGTGTTCTTCTTGGGTACTATGACTGGGTTCGACACCCAACTCGAAGTTTTGATTTCTCTGATAAATCCGGCATTTTCTAGCCTGTGCAACTCTGATGCTATCGCCTTCCTTTTAGGTTCATCGAATCGTCACAATGGCTGCTTGACTGGCTTTGTCCAAAGGATAATGCACCAATAGTTAATTGTGTGAATGCTTATATAGCCTAGCATGCTACGATAAATTGGTATACACTCTAACACCTCACTTACACATTATTTGAGATGCATTTTTGCATATAACCAAGTTAACTAGATACCATATCTTTTACAAGAGCATGTGTGGAATTAATTGCTAGATTTCTAAATTAAGAAGAGCACCCCTTTCATCTAAATGAAGACCTGCATGTATGTATCTCAACCAGCAAGTATCATAGGAGATGAACTAGATCATCTAGCACTAGACCACCACCCATGACCAGATAGCATAGGACAATGTTATCAGCAAAACCCTCTAATCATTTGTTATCTCTAAATCCAAGAGTTGCATCCAAACAACAATTGATCAGTGATCAACCAAGTCCTTTATTTGCTGATCAACCCACATAATTCGGTGCATCTTTATCTTAGTACCAAGTCATTACCTCTTACTTACAATAGGTAGATTAGAAATACCTTTAAGTTATTCAACCCAAGAAAAACTAATAATAGCCCTAGCACATTGTGAAGCCAATATAAATTTATGGTGAGCATAAAAATATGTTCTCCATAATATACATATCAATTCAAATCCCAACCAAATACAAATTATTACATGTGTTGGTGCACATATAAACTCTTAGAATACAATGTATGGGACCAGTACTCATCAGCTCTATTTCAAAAGAATTCCTAGATTCAAAATACCTGCAGAACATAATTCAAAATCAAATTGGAAACTAAAAAATAGAAAACAGAGAAAAAGAAAAATAATTGAAACAGAAAAAATAGTGGATTGGCTTACCTGGCCACAGCCCACCGCACCAGCCCACTAGGAGCCCAGCCCGGCATACCGAATCGGTATGCATCTGACAAGCGGGACCCACCGAGGGGTGCCGTCATTTTCAACCTCCCGATCTGGGAAGCAGCTCGGTGGCGCCTCCTCATCGCTCGGCCACGTCAAGATCCACGCCACCGCTCTCCATCATCTACAAGTAGCCCTCCGCCGCCGAGGCAAACCCTAGGTTTCCCATTTCCACTTCTTCCTTGCCCCGTTCCTCTTCTGTGAACCATCACCAGAACCCTAACTCCGGCCATGTCCTCTCGCCGTCGCTTGAGGCCGTGCCAAGCTCCGCCATGATGCTCCAGAGATCCGCCACGATGCCTAGGACCTTCTAGAAGGATGAATCGAGAAGGGGATGCCTCCATCGCTTGGAGTTCATCATTTCCTTCTGCCAGACTTCACCGGAGTTCTTGATCTTGCAGTTGCCTCCGATCCCCAACGACCCAATTGATCAGCTCATCAGACTTAGGTTGACCTTGCGCATCTCTAAATATTTTTATTGCATCCAATAGGCATCTCCAGCTCGAGTTCGATGTTAGGCCGCCTTGCACCGCCGTAGGGAGTCGTCGCCGGTGATGCTCCGGTAACCTTTTGCTAGCGGCGACAACACCAATCGGTTCACCTCGTTCTGCTGAGTCTGAAACGCAAACCCGATCGTGTCCAGGAACCTTAGAGCGTCGCCGCCGCCGTCGACTGGCTCGCCGATGGTGAGCTCTGAGCCCAGTCAACACCCTGACCGAGTCAACCGCCAACGTGGCAGCTAACGTGTCCATGGCCCACTAGTCAGTGGCTAGGGTTAGATATCTGTTCGGTGTAAAAAGTATTTCCCTGTTAATTAGAATTCCAGAAAATGGTTTGAACCTAGAAAATTAATATCTATTTCATTTTGAATCAGAAAAATACAAATAATATATCAAAATGATCACAAAAATAAGACCTATCTGTTTGTACTTTGATATTGTATACTTGTGTGGAATAATCTTGAGTGCAATTTAAAAACATGTTTAAGTACTATTTTTAAATGTGAATTTTGAAACAAATTAGGAATCAAATTACTTTCCTAAATGATAAGTCAAAGTTTATAAACCCAAATTACTTTATTGAAACAACATTTCATTATTAGGTTCATTATTTTAAAAACTTTACTATTAGTATTTAAAAACCTAAAACTGTTTCCCTAAGTAATTTTTAAATACTAAAATCAAGAAAAATCCTAAATAATTATTGGCTTGTATTAAAATCTATTTTCAATTATAATCTGTTAATTGAAAATTATCTTACTAAGAGTTACTTAGAATCATGAGAATGTCTAAAATCAATTTAGAAACCATTTGAAATTGTGATTCAAACCATAACAACTATTAATTAAAGAGGTTATATTTTCTTAACTATTCTTAGAAGGTAGGTATCTAAAAAATGAATTTAATAGTAAGTATCCATTAAGGAGGTATGTTATTCAAAAGTTATTCTTTTGAAGAACATCAGTTAAGCATCACAACAACTCTTATGCCATCAAACCAAATGCTTTCTTATGTTTGTTAAGATTGTTGTCAACCCTAAAACTAGTTAGGTATTGTTATCTGATATGCTTTACTTCCACTTTACATGTCCATGATTAACCAAGTGATTGCTAATTATAAGATGCAACTTAAAGGTGTTACTTTCATGTCTTCACCATTAACCATCATACTCTTGTAGCAAAGAATGATTACAGAACCCTAAAACAATAGCTCTTACTAAGGTCTTATTCTTTTAATAGCACCTGATAGTGATCTAACCTAAAATGCTTAACAACCATGTTATGGTGTGATTTAAAAGTGCAACACATCATAAATAAATCACCATAACTCAATGATAACAAATCATTGGGGTTAGGTTATGCTTAGAGTGATGCATATCATATCTTATGCACATCATGCTACAGATTTCTAACATCATCCCAACAGGATGATGATTGCTATTTCAGAATTGGGATTTCTATCGTATCAAAGACCCTGACTCGCATAATCTTGCGGTCAGAAAGCCAAGTTCACTCTTGCTCATATCTCTTGAGTATTTTTATCAAATTACTTGCAAATATATACCTGTGGTATTACTACTGCATTGAAAAGCAAAAGGTTCTCTTTTCATAATTAATATAACTAGCTGGTTATCGACCCGAGTGGTGGTAACCTAGGATGGCTGGCAAATGGAACCATGGTATGATTGTTGTGGTGGAGGTTCCATTTGCATGGGAAAGTGAACCCTAAGACTTAACAACCAATGTTGCCAGTGATTCTAGCGCCGTAAATAACGGCCAACCATGAGATCTGGAATGGGATGGAGAAGTCAGCTGTATCTTTTCCCTCTCGCATGCCAACGGATCAGTAGCTAGGGTTGTCTTGCCTAGGCTACTATAGTGTAAAGGGGGGAAATGCGTTTCCTGCTAGTCTGCCTATAGTATAGGGGGGGGGACAAACTTGCTAATTGATCTATGATGGATTGTAAGAGTCATCCGGATCACTCTACCCATATTGTATAGGAGCGGGCACCTGGGTCCGGAATAGTCTACCTATGGGAGCGTCCATAGTGTATAGGTGAGGACCAGTGCACCAATCAGTCTACATATGTGGTATAGGGGAGGATGGACTTACAAATGGGTGGGTCTGCGGGGTCGCGAAGAAGAATAGTGATTGGCTTGGATCACAAGACTGAGCCCCACACACAAGCAGTGTGGATGAGCTCTAGACTCGGATGTGCAACAAGGCTTTGATCTCTCATGGGTACAAGTGACCACCTCTGCAGAGTGTAAGAAAGTATCTGGATACTCCCTGTTCCGGGAAGGAGCTGCGAACGCGGCAGGAAAGGAGCCCATCGAAGCTCTAATCAACCTGTGAAGGCTGACGGACATAGTTTTTCTGAATAAAAGCAACCTCTTGAAGAAATGTTTATGAAAACTTGCATTGCCAAATGACTCTTGAGTCTAAGGCTGTAGATAGTGCATAAAACACCTTATTCCTTATATGAACTTGCTGGGTAATGCTCGTTACTCACCCCACTCCCTCGTAACCCTTGCTTAGATTCGAGGCAACACAAGGAGGCAACCTCGAAACATTGAAGATGGAGATGAAGCCCTCAACCAATGTCAGAACGATCAACGGAGTCAACAACTATACCAAGCTTGGTGAAAAACTAGAATAGGTGTAGAAGGGACCCAATTCCCTAATCCTAGAACCTAAGTAGTTAGGGTAGTTCTGTAGCAAGCCAACTGCATTAGTTGTAGCTCTAGTTTAGTCTTCAGCTTATTCTTTCTCGATTGTAATCGCCAGAACTAAACCTCTACCTGTTGAGGAGGTTCTGAAGATCTTCTGTATGCTGAAAATTGTAATCCTATAGACATACCTTGGACCTACGATGTTTCTGTTGTACCACTCTGATCGATGTAATACTAGTGAGATGGTGTTTCATTGGTGTTATGTCAACGACTTGCATACTACACATGTAGTGGTATGCTGGGTCACCACACGATGAATGTATACCGGCTTTAGCCGGTGTGGAGGCCGGCTATTTCTGATTTGGCCGAAGCACGCAGGAGATGGGTGGTTAGTGGCTGTGGGCGTTCAGAAACAGGCCAAGAAGCTGTGGTGCTGCGGGTGGCCTAGTGCGAGGAGCTGCGCGCTGTGAGCTGCTGGTGGGCGAGCGGGGGCAGGGCCCAGGCGGGAGCAGAGCGGGCGCCACGGCCGGATGCTGGTGGGCGAGCGGGGGCGGGGGCCCAGGCAGCCTGGTGCGAGGAGCGCGGGTACTATGGGCGGCCTGGTGCGAGGAGCTGCGCGCTTCGAGCTGCTAGTGGGCGAGCGAGGGCGGGGACCAGGCGGGAGCAGAGCGGAGGACGGGGCAGCGGCTTGGGGCGGTCGGGCGCTTGGCCAGCAGGAGTGGGATCGAGCAGAGGAAGTTGCAGGGCGGGGACCAGGCGGGAGCAGAGCGGAGGACGGGGCAGCGGCTTGGGGCGGTCGGGCGCTTGGCCAGCAGGAGTGGGATCGAGCAGAGGAAGTTGCAGGGCGGAAGAGGAGCTGTGCAGTGGGGAATCAAGGCGGATGCGGGCACGCGTGAGAGAGCTGTCGAGGCGGTGTTGACCTGCATAGGAGGGAGTAGAGCAAACCGGCTTTAGCTGGTACCGGGCCGGCTTTAGCTAGTCTGCGGTCCGGCTTTTTCTGGATCACACTTTTTCGAGAAATCCTGGTCGCGAAGTTCTTCAATTTGGGGGGAAAATGGGATGAAAAATCATCGATTCTGGAAGAAATACGAGGAATTGGGGCTAGAAAATTTGTGGCAATGTAGATCAACACCGAAGACATCAAATCTATGGATCAAAACCACAAAAAACTCAACAAACCTAGAGATTAAAATTCGAGGCAATTCTGGGGCTATTTTTTTGGATTTTCGAAATTTATGGTGGAAATCACAACACGAGAGTAAATCCGTGGCAACCAAAAGCTGCTGATACCATATGATGAGGGGTGACCCCTTGAGGGTGGCCCGATTTTCATGGATTCACAAGATTTGTGGCGAGGAAGGAGGATGAACACGAAGAACACGACGAACACGATGAACACAACACATAAATCAAAGGCAAACACACACACACACACACAAGATACACACTGGTTGTCCTCGTTGGCCCGATTCACCAACTCAATAGAATCACAAGGAAGAGACTCCAAGAGTAGAATTCCTTATGTGAGATTGACTTGCAAGGGATAGAATTCCAAGAGAAGAAGACACCAATCAATTTGATAGAATTACACACTCTTGTATGCAAGAGATCCAAATCAAGGTAGAATTCCCCAAATAGAAGATATCCCAAACAAAGAGGGTGGTTTCTAGATGTAGATCTAGTTGGGCTCCCACAAGGGAGTAGGCATCATGCCAATTCTTATCTTAATTCATCTCTGTCCTAGGGAGGGGGAAGTGACCCATATATATAGGGAGCCATGAGCTAGGGGTAGTTTGGTCACTAGATAGATAGATAACATAGGTGGCTTCAAGGCCAAGACATAGCTGACTCGGGTAGACCGGCTATAGCCAGTGTTCAGTCCGGCTTTAGCTAGTGGGGCCGGCTTTAGCCGGTATGGGATCGGCTTTAGCCGGTATGGGATCGGCTTTAGCCGGTCCAGCTTCATCTGCCGACTCTTCTTGCGGCACTTCCAAGCTTCTTTTCGGTGGTTCTTCTTCGTCCTTCTCTTCCACGCCTTGATGATGTCGGACTTGAGTGTTGACGCACATGATGCGGTGGTGTCCGAAGGCCACCCCGCATCACCATGAACCCCGGTCCACTTTTAATCATAAGAAACAACTTTCCAACCACTTCATTGTTTTCATTTTTAGTACTTATTAAATTCGAAAATACAAAAAACTTTTATTTACTACACTTAAAAGTCAAAACACTACACCCCCCATCTTTTACTGTTTATCATTGCATTGCATATTCCCGTGGCACAAGACTTTTTCTGGCGCCGTTGCCATTGCATATTTACTTTATCGCATTGCATATTTCATTTTAGTTTTGTATACTTACACACACCTTGTGCTTGACAACCACTTGGTGAGGTTGAGGGCACAAAGCAAATTTATTTTATTTTGTAGGTTGCTAGAAGAAGGATAGGAAGATAATTCATTTACACACAGTTCCCTAAGAGTTCGATATAACCCTCGAGTCACCCTCGTGGGGAAAAAGTGATCAACACTCTGCTCTTGGAGTCTCAACCTAGTGCGAGTAGTTACCGCAACAAGCATCATCAATGCTTTTTCTGGCGCCGTTGCCGGGGAGCGAAGAAAAAGGATTTCCCAAGCATGAAGAGAGTAGTTCCCACGGCATCAGGCTTTTTCTGGTGCCATTGTCGGTGAATTAGTAGAAGGATTACTCACAATAAAGTCATCATCACCAACTTGTGCAAACGCCTAAGCTTGGGGAGGTTGCACCTATGTGAGCATCATCTTGTGCTTTTAGATTTGCAAAGTACTTTATTTTTGTTTTGTTATTGTCTTGCATATCATCATTCTTTTATTTTTTAGTTTTGCATTACTTTTTTATTTTTGGTTTGCATTTTATTTTCAGTTTTGCATTTTTGTTTGTTGCTTATTATTTTGGTTGCATTAATTGTAGTATCATTTTACTTGCAGTTTTCTTTTTAAAAATTAAAAACACATAAAAACTTGCATAAGTGGAAAAAGAAACTATTATGGTTATGAATGAGATAAAAGTAGAAGAAGTTAAAATGCTTCGTGAATTCAAGGATCCATTGCTTGACTTAGAAAAGTGTAGCTTGCATGAACTTATTTCTATCTTACAAAAATTTGCAAGTGATCCATCTGTGAACTCTAACCAAGCAGGTTTTGGTTCTTATATTGCTAATCATGTGTTAAAAGAAAAGATTGTAGGCCATGATACCACCAAAGATTGGGGATGCGTGGATCTTAAAGGTATTGGTTACTATTGGAAAAGAAATACACCATGCCATACTTGATCTAGGATCTAGTGTTTTGTTTTATCTAAAGAGTTATATGAGCTACTTGAGTTGCAACATATTGAAAAATGCTCTATAGACTTACTAATTTCTGATTATTCTATTAAACATGCTTAGGCAAAGTAAGTAATGTCATGGTAGAGTTTCATATGACTTTTGTGCCTGTGGATTTTATTATCATGGATATGGGGAGTAAAACCTCTAGTCCTATTATTCTTGGTAGACCTTTTCTTCATACTACAGCTGCTATCATTGATTCAAAGGAAGGAAATGTGAAGTTTTAGTTCCCACACAAGAAGTGTATGGAACACTTTCCAAGGAAGAGGGACACCCCAAAGTTCAGGTACCCTAATGAGCTTCAACATTCTTGAATATCAAGTAAGTAAGCCTAGCTATATGGCTATAAAGAAAGCGCTTTACGGGAGGCAATCCGATAGTTTTTTATTTGATTTTCTTTATGTCCTCTTGCTGTAACAAGAGACTTTAGTATTTGTTTTACTTCTGGAGTTTTCAATAAAGTGCCAAGTTTTACCCATTTGAAGTGAAAAGTTCAACTCTCTATATGGAGCAAAAAATTCATGCGCGAACTCTTTTTTCAGTAAAAAAATCCCTGATTTTTTCTGTAGCTCAGATTGAGTTGAAATTTGAACTGTAGTTGCAACGTTTCATCCTCTGTATGCTTGATTTTTTACATAATTTTTCGACATGTCTAAGTAAGGTAACCAGTCACGTTTTGCTGCTGCATTTTTTCTAGACAGATTCTATCTTATTATGTTTTATGCATTTTTGGAGCTTCCAAGTGGAATATTTTTGATTGAATTGAGTTTATGAGAAAGAATACAACATTAGATACTTTCTGGTTACTATGTATGAACTTGTGTCTAAGGATTTCTTGCAGCAAGCACTATGCTTTCTATGCCTACTAATGTCTCCCCACAGAAAAGAGATAGGAGAAAATCTTGTGTTGAAGTTTTTTCACCGGAATTAGAGGAGATGCGCCAAGAGCTATTCAAGAATGGTGAAAACCATAAGCTTGGGGATGTCAAGACCCCACTGGACTTAACACTCTCGGTTTACACACGTCTACTTTTTTTTTTGTGGAACACATTATTATCGCAAAAACTTGGAGCGTCTTTTATAGTATTGTTATAGTTTGTTTTGCTTTGTTTTATTTATATTTGGGTGAGACCACCATGTTTATTTATATTATGGGAGAGCTACTGGAGGTTTGGTTTAAATTAAGTTGGATGCATTAAAAGTTTTGGGATTGGGATATTGGAATTGATTATAAAGATACATATGGTTCCATGATCCATATGCTTTGAATGAGTATTGATTTGCAAGTGTTTTGTTAGGAGCTATCTTGTATTCATGTTTTGATGCTTAATACTTGTTTACATTGTTTAACATGGATTGATTAGTTCTATGGACACTTATGCAGGCATGTAGATGGTCAACTTTCTCCCTCTTGCTAGCCCAATATAAATTCCAACAAGTCAAAAACTTTTTTTTCCAACACCTTTAAAACAAGTTATTCCAGTTAGACCACCATATCTACCTATTAGCTCTAATGCTATTCCAAGTATGTTTCTCATGCTTTACTATTTTACTTAGCTTCCAAATGTTAAAATGCTTATGAGTATGTTTGTTATGAGAAAAGTGGTTTAATGGCTCCCACGAACTTGAATGCACACTTTATTTTATTGTACTTAATAAATCTGAACCATTGTGATTAAAATTATGAAGTTGTGAGCATGACAAAGTATGAGTTGGGAGTTAGCTCATCTATGTTGTCATAGAGAACGCTTTCAACATTGCACTTATTTATATCTAGTTGATGTAATGATTCTTTTGTCATGGATGTTTATCATTTGTGAAAAGAATGTGGAAACATTGTTTGTTCGTGGAGTTTGTATAAATTGTTAGAGAGATGCCTGGGCCGCTAATCTAAGCCATGCAACATTCATGGTGGAAATTAACAGCATCCCATAGTGGGCATTCTACGATGCATCTCATAATAAAAATCTATACCAGTGGTAAATAAAAGAGATGCTGAGATGTTCATTGTCTGTTTGTCTTGTCATTTTGGTATGGGAAAGCTCCTATACGATGGGGCAAGAGGTACCCCAGTTGACGCTCTCTATGATACTATTATTCTTACAATGACAAGAACTTATTTTGTAGCCAAAGTTTAGTAACATCTGGTATAGGCACTCATATTCAAGGGGCATGAGGCATTCAACTTATATTTTGTCAAGCGTACTATTCATATTTGCTTTCACTTTAACATTAACCATTTCAAGATGCTAATGATAGGGGCATTGGGAGCCCGACACCAATGAATACCATATCTCAAACATAAGCTTAAGAGAAAGCATTTGGAAGGTAGATAGAAGTTTATTCATGTTTAATAGCTGCTTATTATCTGTTTCTCCAAAGTGCCCACCTTTACATTCAAAATTTAGAAGAATACTCTATGACCAATATAGGATGTCTCTACTTTGTTTTGTTTCATGTTGCATACATTTGGTCCATAGTGCTTTCTTCTATGGTATACTTTGTGAGTTATTATTGGACATCCTTACATTGAATATTTGATATCATTTGATAATCTAACTTGCATGTTGCTTCTCCTTTGAGAATAAATTATGTAACTTTGTGTAGCAGCAATAATCTTCTTTCATATCTAAGATAGTACTAAAGTACAAAGCTCATGTTAGTTTTATCACCTTCATACTCAAGGACGGGTATAGGATAAGCTTGGGGATGTTGATGCATGTAAAATGTATACATGATCTTTACAATTTACCACTTGATATTCCATCTTATTTGCATCATATATTGGTTATATTCATGCTTTTTTATGATTATTGAGAATAATTCAAAAGTATCTAATTTTATTGGATTAACCTAGGAAAACCAGAAAACCTCTATTTCTATGTTTTTAACTTTGAGGGACCCAAACGGAGTCCAAATGACCTGAAACTTTGTGGGGCTAATTTTTTGATGAACCAAGACTTAGGAGAGAAGGAAGTGCAACAGAGGAGGCACGAGGGCCAAACGGGCATGGCCCATGCAACCAGATTCCTTGGCTGCGTGGGGCCTACTCATTCCCCTCTCGTTGCCCCGATGTTGTCGATCTTCATCCCGATGGATTCGTCTTGACCTAAAATGGACTATATAAAGGGTCCCTCGATGGGTCGCGAAAGGTAGTGCCGCCAAACCACAAAACCACGAAACAGGAGCCTAGGAGACAAAGATCAGAGGGGGAAAAACTCCGACGGGGCACTACCGGCGTGATCTCCACCCTCTCAACGACTCTAACTTTGTAACCATGATGAAGAGGGAGTAGTCCACATCTAGACTATGGGTTTGTGGCAGTAGCTATTGTATCTCTCACTTGTTCTTCATTGTATCAGCGCCATATAAGCTGCATAACATGATTATGGCCATATTTGTATTACCTTTGTGGTGGATCTTTCTATGAGTTGAAATTTGAGATTGCAATTGTTCTTTGTTTTCAGTATATGAGTAGATGTATATTATGTACCCCGTTTTTGTTAGTTGTTTTGATCAAGCATGTTTATGAGGGCATGTATGGGGGAACGTGTGTATTAGTTGGAGTAATGGGGGTGAATACTATGGGGAGGACAGTCCTCGGGTTTCACTTGGGTGTTTACCTTACTTTGTTGCCTCACTAGGGATAAAGAAAATACCATGCTACCAGTATCTTTGGTGTGCCCTTACCAAGTATCCACGACTTGATCTAGTATGTTCTTATTTTAACTTCATGTCATTGAGCTTAATGCTATACTCTGAGTTATTTCTTAATACTGAGGTGATTAGATTTAATTCCCATCTCGGTGGAGTATGAGAGATATGAATAACCAAAACATGTCCATGTTAGGACGTGATGCCCATATGAATATTATCTGTGCTTGAACACTGTTGCAATCATTCATGTCAATTGTTTGATCCTGTTTCCGCCATATCTTTTATGAGAGAGTGCATAAGAGAACCCATGAACCCCGGTCCACTTTTAATCATAAGAATCAACTTTCCAACCACATTATCATTGTTTTCATTTTCAGTACTTATTGAATTCGAAAATACAAAAATAATTTTATTTAGTACACTTGCAAACCAAAACACTACACCGCCATGTTTTACTGTTTATCATTGCATTGCATATTCCCGTGGCACAAGGCTTTTTCTAGCGCCGTTGCCATTGCATATTTACTTATTCGCATTGCATGTTTCATTTTAGTTTTGTATACTTACACACACCTTGTGCTTGATAACCACTTGGTGAGGTTGATGGCACAAAGCAAATTTATTTTATTTTGCAAGTTGCTACAAGAAGGATAGGAAGATAATTCATTAAACATAGTTCCCTGAGAGTTCAATATAACCCTCGAGTCACCCTCATGGGGAAAAAGCAAGCTTCCCTCTGCTCAACACTCTGCTCTTGGAGTCTCAACCTAGTGCGAGTAGTTACCGCAGCAAGCATCATCAAATGTCTACACCGGGCGAGAAATCGACTGATAAGGATCACACCAGTGATCCTATGAGTTTTGTCCCGATCTTTCATAGCGAGTCAACCAGATAAAAATCTTCCAATAACGCGAAGAACATCACCTGAAGACGAGGAATGAATCTAGCAAGCAACGTGATGAAGATCACCACGCCTCAAACCTAAGCCTGATAATTCTTGATGAACACAAGAACCCTCGCAGCAATCTTTGTTTGATAACACGGCAGCGCCGTTTCCCCGGAGGGATGATACACGGCGGAGCACACGATAGTTTTAGACTAAACAACTGAACTCCTCTAAACCCTAGACGGCTGGCCTCCTTATATAGATGGCCAGAAAACTGTTGGGCTTGGACAGGCCCAAACCCAAAACACAAATAACCCTAAGTGGCCCACAACTTGACCTAGCTACGAAATAACATAAGCATGAATATAAATTGCTGACACAACCTTAGACTAATTATTATATATCATAGGTCGTCCTGGCGTGCCAATCTGCAACGAGCTTCCCTCATCTTGGTGGAGTCCTGAAATTGGGCTTCACCTCCTCCTTCGTGCCCATATCATCGACCTTTCATCGTCAGCTACTTGCAATATTCGGCATAATTGGAATGAAACCGCTGGGCCTCCTAAAACATACTACCAGAATTGGGGTCCATGCCTTGATTTATTGAAGATCATGGTCTACGAAGTGCCCACAGAAGAAGGGCACTATGCTGATTACAAGCTCATCGCTTTGTTCAATAAAGCAACCGCCTACCTGGAAGGCGGTAGCGAAAGATGGAAATATCTGGGTGACCCTGACCATTTTAGCTACCCATGCAGCTGTCCAAGATGACGATACTGTGGAACCAGTGAGAATGGTCACCTCGTTTATGCGGTGGATGAAAGAGGCTGCACGTACTACTGGGATGCTGTAGAGGATGGTAAATTTTGGCTTATTTTTTTTGCTGTGCATCATACATTATGACTGAATCATTGAAGTAATTTCATTAATTAACTACTGCCTCATTTATATTTTACCTTTACATATTACTGAATGATCACACCATTTATCTCTATATCAATTACTACCTCCGTGCGGAAATGTAGTACTATGTTTTAGAAAGGTATATTAGCTTTCGAAAGCGTAGTATTTTTCATATGTCTTTAATTAACTACTACCTTCTTTATATTTTACATTTTCATATGACTGAATGATCACACAATTTATCTCTATATGAATGACCATTTTGAAAAAAATCTCAATATGAACGAACCATTGCTATTAAGGAATTACTACTCCTCCTTCCGTTCGAAAATGTAGAACTATTGTTTTGAAAGGCAAGTTAGCTTTGCAAAACATAGTATTTTTTTGCATTGCATTATACAATGTGACTGATTCACTGAAGTTATTACTTTAATTACTACCTTATTTTACCTTTTCATTTGACTGAATGATCGCACCATTTATCTTTATATGAATGAACCGTTGTTATTAATGAATTACTACCTCCGTTTGGAAATGTAGTGCTATGTTTTAGAAAGGTAAGTTAGCTTTCCAAAACATAGTATCTATCGAAACGATGGCAGTGTAGTAAGCAGTCTGCAAAAAAATAGTATATTAATGCATTCCTGTATTTACAATTCTATACCATTAGCAGAATATGAATGTAATTAACCAGCATCTCAAATGTGACCGTAGCACAATTACTGTAGACGTGTTTTGATGAGGATCACGTCGATGATCCTTGAGTTTTGTCCCAATCTTTCACAGCGAGTCAACCGGATAGAAATCTTCCAATAACGCGAAGAACGTCGCCTGAAGAAGAGGAACGAATCCAGCAAGCAACATGATGAAGATCACCATGCCTCAAACCTGAGCCTAATAATTCTTGATGAACACAAGAACCCTCACAACAATCTTTATTGGATAACACGCCAGCGCCATTTCCCCAGAGGGATGATACACGGTGGAGCACACAATAGTTTTCGACTAAACAACTAAACTCCCTAATTTGGTTGCACCCCCTCTCTTTATATAGAAGGGCAGCTAGGTGAATAACATGGTCCGACTCGAACAAGATACAAACCGACCCATTATGGGTTTAGCCCAACTAGGTGCGCAGGCCTTTAAACAATTTTAAATATTGACAAAACCTTAGACTAAATCATTACATATCGTAGGTTGTCCTGGCGTGCCAATATGCAACGAGCTGCGCTCATCTTGGTGGAGTACTGAAATGGGGCTTCACCTCCTCCTTCGTGCCCATATCATCCTCCCCCCTTCAAAAAGCGTTGTCCCCAATGTGTGAGGGTCTGCTCGAAAGGGTGGCGGAATATAAACAATAGCACCACACATGTTCGTCGTCTTCAAGTCTTGCTTGCCTACCACACCACATCCTCCCGCTTGGCCTGCTTGACTTGACACAGCACTTGACGCCTCCTTTCTTCGCCACATGAGCTTCCACTTAGGCATCACCACCTTCTTCTTCTCAACTCTTGATGGAGCTCTTTGCGGTTAAACATGAAGCTTCTTAGCACGACCCTGCAAAGTCGTAATGTCTGGGCCACACAACTGACAAAAACGTCCATCTTTGCATGTATGCACATGTACTACTGCTCCAACAAAACATCTCTGAGGTGTTCTATCAAAAATGTGGCTGACTACCCGTGGCAACATGTGCACCGGAACACGATCAGCACCACCGTCATCAGTCTGAACACCCATGTCAACACGAACTAGAAGTGGAACACATGCTGACATATCATTCCCTTCAGCAATAAGAGGCTTGACTTCAACCGGCTTGTCACTAACAAGAACAACTGGCTTGTTATCTACATGCTTGGCTGAAACAATATCACCACTACCGCTTTTCGCATCATGCTCCTAATAGCCAACGGCAGCGGGTGCCTCTGTGTGGACTTCACCAACCTCAACAAGGCCTGCCCCAAGGACCCGTATCCCCTTCCAAGGATTGATCAAATCATCGACTTGACCGCCGGGTGCGACCTCCTTTGCTTTCTTGATGCCTTCTCGGGGTATCATCAGATCAATATGGCAAAGGAGGATGAAGAAAAGATGGTGTTCATCACACCCTGCGGGGTGTACTGCTACGTCTGCATGCCTTTCGGCTTGAAGAATGCGGGCGCCACCTTCCAAAGGCTGATGCGGAAGGCCTTGGGGGAGCAAATGGGAAGAAACGCTGAAGCTTATGTTGATGACATCATCGTCAAAACTTGCGACGGCAAGAATCTCGTGGAAGACCTGGAGGAAACATTTGCCAACCTACGAAAGGTAAACATCAAGCTGAGACCCGCCAAGTGCGCGTTCGACCTGCCGTCAGGCAAGCTGCAGGGCTTCCTTGTTTCGCCCTGTGGAATTGAGGCCAACCCCAACAAGGTCAGGGCCATTGAGGAGACGCGTTCAGCACGCAACCTCAAGGAGATGCAGCATCTCGCTGGATGCATGGCAGCCCTGGGTCGTTTTATCGCTAGAAGCAGGGAGAAGGCCTTGCCTTTCTTCAAGATTATGAAGCGCTCTGACAAGTTCGAGTGGACTCCCGAGGCTGACAATGCCTTCGTCGAGCTAAAGAGGTACCTCACCAGTCCACCGATCTTGGTCGGCCCGCGTCCTCGCAAGTACCTGCTCCTCTACACCGCGGTCACTCCAAGATCTGCAAGTGTTGTCCTTGTGGCAAAACGAGAGAACCAGGTAATCGCCCAGGAAAGAAATGAAGCTCCACGCTTGGGGAATCCTCCTGAGGTGGAAGCGTTGCTTCTTGACTTGCCTCGCGAGGGGTTTCTGGCACCTTCTACACCGGAGCTGCCCCCTCCGGGGACTCTTCAGAGCCTCCAGGGAGACGGTGCCTGCCGATGTCGCCAAGGTACATCAGCCGGTTACTTCATCAGCACGGTCTTGCGTGACGCGCGCGAACGCTACACCACGTAGGAAAAGCTAATCTATATGCGACTCATAGCTTCAAGGAAGGTACGCCACTATTTCCAAGGTCATCCAACTAAGGTAATCACGGATAGGCCTCTTGAGCAAGTTCAACGCAATCCCAATGTCACTGGGCGGGTGGCGGAATGGCATGTGGAACTCCAGCCGTTCGACATCACTTTCGAAACCACCAAGGTCATCAAGAGCAAGGCTCTCGCCAAATTCACCGTGGAGTGGACTAACCCTTTCATCAACGAGCCTCCGGAGGGAGAGTCAACAGTTCCCAGTGAAGAAGCCCCAGGGTAGTGGATGATGTACTTCGACGATGCCTTCACCTTCCCGGGCGTGGGGGCTGGGCCATCCTCACCTCCCCCGTTGGAGACAAGCTCTTCTATGCGATCCAGCTCTGTTTCAAACCAGAGAACAAGGTCTCCAATAACATCGCCGAATACAAGGGGCTTCTCGCTGGCCTATGGGCGGCAAGCGCCATGGGCATCAAGCACCTCGTCGTCAAGGGGGATTCACAACTAGTTGTGAATTTCGCCAACAAAAGCTACACGCCCAAGGATGAGCACACGGTCGCTTACCTCGAAGAGCACAGAAAGATGGAGAGTGTTTCCTGGGCCTAGAGCTAAGGCACACTCCACATGGAGAAAACACAGAAGCAGATGAAATCGCTAAGCGTGCCTCCCATCACTTGGCACAACTGCCCATTGTCTTCGAAGAACGTATCTTCAAGCCATCGGCTTCCCCAACATTGACATAGCCAGCACCTCCGCCATCCTTGCCAACGCCGCCAGAGTAGGGGGCTCCAGACTGTGGTCTGCCTTCAGGTGATCGCCTTCTCTTAGCACTGGCAAGGCAGGAAGGGGTGGACTAGATCCATGAGCTCAAGGAATACCTCATCAGCGGCAAGTTGCCTCATCACACACCAAGCCACAGGCTACTGCGTTAAGGACGATGACCTCTGTCGACGAGTGGCATCATGCTAAAATGCATCTCCACCATCGAAGGCCAAGAGCTGCTATGCGACATCCATGCGGGGGAGTGCGGCCATCATTCTTCAAGAGGCAACCTCGCCGGAAAGGCGTATCGCAGCGGTTTCTACTGGCCCTCCGTGCTCGTGGACGCTGTCAAGATGGGCAAGAGATACGAAGCATGCCAGTTTCACGCCATGCAAATTCATCAACTGGCGCAAGGATTGCAGACCATCCCGCTCACTTGGTTGTTCGCTGTTTGGGTACTGGACATCCTGGGTCCGTTTCCACGAGCCCAAGGGGGCTACTGCTACCTCTTCGTCGCCATCGAAAAATTCACCAAATGGGCAGAGCTGGAGCTCGTGCGCACGATACCGGCCAGGTCGGCCGTCAAGTTCGTCCAAGGGCTCGTATGCTGCTTCGGGGTGTCCAACCGCATCATCACTGACAACGTGATAGGGGGTGGCTTTCGGACACCACCGCATCATGTACGTCAACAACATCCACACTCAAGTCCGACATCATCGAGGCGTGGAAGAGAAGGAAGAAGAAGAACCACCAGAAATAAGATTGGAAAGCACCGCAAGAAGAAAGAGGCGGCAGCTAAAGCTGGACAGGCTAAAGTCGGTCCTGCACCAGCTAAAGCCAGCCTGAACACTAGCTATAGCCGACCTATGCAAGCCAGCCATGTCTTGGGCCTTGAAGCCACCTATGTCATGTATCTCCCTAATAACCAAACTACCCCTAGGTTGTGGCTGCCTATATATATGGGTAACTCTCCCCCTCTCTAGGATAGACATGAATTGAGATAAGAATTGGCATGATGCCTCTCCCTTGTGGGAACCCTACTACTAGATCTTCCATCTAGAATCACCCTCTTTGTTTGGGGATCTCTTCTATTTGGGGAATTCTACCTTGATTTGGATCTCTTGCATACAAGAGTGTGTAATTCTATCCAATTGATTGGTCTCTTCCCTAAGTGGAATCCCTAGCAAATCAATCTCTCACAAGGAATTCTACTCTTGGAGTCTCTTCCTTGTGATTTTATTAATTTGGTGAATCGGGCCAACAAGGACAACCGCTATGTATCTTGTGTGTGTGAGTTTGCTCTTTGATTTGTGAGTCATGTTCATCGTGTTCATCCTCTTTCCCCACCACAAATCCCATGAATCCGTGAAGATCGGGCCACACCCTTGGGGTCAACCCCTATCATATAGTATCAACCAAAGGCTGCTGATACTATATGATAGGGGCTGACCCCAAGGGTGTGACCCGATCGTCACGGATTCACGAGATTTGTGGCAGGGAAAGAGGATGAACTCGAATAATACGATGAACATGACTCATAAATCGAAGGGCAAACTCACACATACAAGATACACACCGGTTTTCCTCGTTGGCCCGATTCACCAACTCAATAGAATCACAAGGAAGAGACTCCAAGAGTAGAATTCCTTGTGAGAGATTGATTTGCTAGGGATTCCACTTAGGGAAGAGACCAATCAATTGGATAGAATTACACACTCTGGTATGCAAGAGATCCAAATCAAGGAAGAATTCCCCAAATAGAATAGATCCCCAAACAAGGAGAGTGATTCTAGATGGAAGATCTAGTAGTTGGGTTCCCACAAGGGAGAGGCATCATGCCAATTCTTATCTCAATTCAAGTCTATCCTAGAGAGGGGGAGAGTTACCCATATATATAGGCAGCCACAACCTAGGGGTAGTTTGGTCATTAGGGAGATAGATGACATAGGTGGCTTCAAGGCCCAAGACATGGCTGGCTCGCGTAGGTCGGCTATAGCCAGTGTTCAGGCTGGCTTTAGCCAGTGTAGGACCGACTTTAGCCTATCCAGCTTCAGTTGCCGCCTCTTTCTTCTTGCGGCGCTTCCAATCTTCTTTCCGGTGGTTCTTCTTCTTCCTTCTCTTCCACGCCTCGATGATGTCAGACTTGAGTGTGGATGTTGTTGATGTACATGATGCGGTGGTGTCCGAAAGCCACCCCGTATCACGTTGTCAGTGATGATGCGGTTGGGCACCCCGAAGCAGCATACCAGCCCTTGGACGAACTTGACGGCCGACCTGGCCGGTATCATGCGCACGGGCTCCAGCTCTGCCCATTTGGTGAATTTTTCGATGGCGACGAAGAGGTAGTGGTAGCCCCCTTGCGCTCATGGAAACTGACCTAGGATGTCCAGTCCCCAAATAGCGAACGACCAAGTGAGCGGGATGATCTGCAATCCTTGCGCCGGTTGATGAATTTGCATGGCGTGAAACTAGCACGCTTCGTATCTCTTGACCATCTCGGCGGCGTCCACGAGCGCGGAGGGCCAGTAGAAACCGCTGCGATACTCCTTTCCCACGACGGTGCCTGCTGAAGAATGATGGACGCACTCCCCTGCATGGATGTCGCATAGCAGCTCTTGGCCTTCGACGGTGGAGATGCATTTTAGCGCGATGCCACTCGTCGATAGAGGTCGTCGTCCTTGATGTAGTAGCCTGTGGCTTGGTGTGTGATTCTTTCGGCTTCAGGATCCTCTTCAGGCAACTTGCCGCTAATGAGGTATTCCTTGAGCTCATGGATCCAGTCCACCCCTTCCTACCTTGCCAACGCCAAGAGAAGGTGATCACCTGAAGGCAGACCACAGTTCGGAGCCCCCTGCTCTGGTAGCGGTGGCAAGGTTGGCAGAAGTGCTGGCTATGTTGATGTTGGGGAAGCCGACGGCTTGAAGAGACGTTCTTTGAAGACTACGGGAAGTTGTGCCAAGCGATGGGAGGCGCGCTTAGCGATTTCATCTTCTTTTGTGTTTTCTCCACGTGGAATGTGCCATAGCTCTAGGCCCAGGAATTGCTTCTCCATCTTTCTGTGCTCTTCGTGGTAGGCGGCCATGTGCTCGTCCTTGGGCGTGTAGCTCTTGTTGGCGAAATTCACAACCAGTTGCGAATCCCCCTTGACGATGAGGTTCTTGATGCCTATGGCACTTGCCACCCATAGGCCAGCGAGAAGCCCCTTGTATTCGGCGATGTTATTGGAGACCTTGTGCTCTGGTTTGAAGCGGAGCTGGATCGCGTAGAAGAGCTTGTCTCCGGCAGGGGAGGTGAGGACAGCCCTGCGCCTGATAGGTTGAAGGCACCATTGAAGTACTTGATCCACTGCCCTGGGGCTTCTTCGCTGGGAACCATTGGCTCTCCCTCCGGAGGCTCGTCGATGAAAGGGTTAGTCCACTCCACGGTGAATTTGGCAAGAGCCTTGCTCTTGATGACCTTGGTGGTTTTGAAAGTGATATCGAACAGCTGGAGTTCCACAGCTATTTCTGCCACCCGCCCAGTGACATTGGGATTGCGTAGAACTTGCTCAAGAGGCCTATCCATGATTACCTTAATTGGATGACCTTGGAAATAGTGGCGTACCTTCCTTGAAGCTATGAGTAGCATGTAGAGCAGCTTTTGCTACATGGTGTAGTGTTCGCGTGCATCACGCAAGACCGTGCTGACGAAGTAGACCGGCTGCTGTACCTTGGCGACACCGGTAGGCGCCGTCTCCCCTGGAGGCTCTGAAGAGTCCCCGGAGGGGGCGGCTCAGGTGTAGAAGGTGCCGGAAACCCCTCGCGAGGCGAGTCAAGAAGCAACGCTCCCTCCTCAGGAGGATCTCTCAAGCGTGGAGCTTCGATTCTTTCCTTGGCGATTACCTGGTTCTCTCATTTTGCCACAAGGACAACACTTGCAGTTCTTGGAGTGGCCGTGGTGTAGAGGAGCAGGGGCTCGCGAGGACGCGGGGCGACCATGATCGGTGGACTGGTGAGGTACCTCTTCAGCTCAACGAAGGCCTTGTCAGCCTTGGGAGTCCACTCGAACTTGCCGGAGCGCTTCATAAGCTTGAAGAAAGGCAAGGCCTTCTCCCTGCTTCTGGTGATAAAACGACCCAGGGCCGCAATGCATCCAGCGAGACGCTGCATCTCCTTGAGGTTGTGTGGTGAACGCATCTCCTTGATGGCCTTGACCTTGTCGGGGTTGGCCTCAATTCCGTGGGGCGAAACAAGGAAGCCCAGCAGCTTGCCTGACGGCAGGCCAAACGCGCACTTGGTGGGGCTCCGCTTGATGTTTACCTTTCATAGGTTGGCGAATGTTTCCTCCAGGTCTTCCACGAGATTCTTGCCATCGCAAGTTTTGACGATGATGTCATCGACGTATTCTTCAGTGTTTCTTCCCATTTGCTCCCCCAAGGCCTTCCGCATCAGCCTTTGGAAGGTGGCGCCCGCATTCCTCAAGCCGAAAGGCATGCAGACGTAGTAGTACACCCCACAGGGCGTGATGAACATCGTCTTTTCTTCAACCTACTTTGCCATCTTGATCTGATGATACCCCGAGAAGGCATCAAGAAAGCAAAGGAGGTTGCACCCGGTGGTCAAGTCGATGATTTGATCAATCCTTGGAAGGGGATACGGGTCCTTGGGGCAGGCCTTGTTGAGGTTGGTGAAGTCCACACAGAGGCACCCTGGTTGTGGCTTAGCTTTATGCAACTTCTCCTTGCAAACCACCAAAATGACATCGGACTTTATTTGATCATCTCTCATAGGCTTCAAAGTCCGTTGTTTGCCATCATGCATAAAGGAATATGTATTTGCTCTCCCAGCATGTATGGCATTACAATCATACTGCCATGGACGTCCAAGTAACTGCCCACACACCTCCAATGGCAACACATTGCATTCCACCTCATCAACATAGTCATCAACTGTAAATAGGACACGCACCTTGAGAGTAATCTTCAGCATACCGCAGCTATTAACCCACTCAACATGCCTCAGTTCAGGAATACGCCATGTGGATAAACCCAAAGCCTCCACAACTAACTTGCTAATGCCATTACAATAACTACCATTGTCAATCATCAACTTTACCTGCAAAAAAAATCATCAGCTTGCATGCTTTGCCTTTGATTATGCACTGCGCCTGAAATAAATTCCATCGCTGGCCTCTATCCGCTATCATACAAGTCTCATCATGTACTCTTTTGAGTTGCATATTCAGTCCACTCAATGGTACAACATCCTCCACGACATCCTTGACAACATCAACCACTGACAATTCAGAAATCATGGCTGCCACCTTGCTAACTGTCGGCAATGAAACAACTGTCAACTTCTCATGAGTAGTCACAACTGTCGTGACCTTCAGTATAGGAGCTATGCTCTTGCAAATATCCTCTATCCCATGCACAACCTTGGGCGGCTGCTCTATTTCCTCCATATACGGTAACACAAAGCCATCACGGAGAATTTTTTTGAAGTCCTCTGAAGTACAATCAAAATCACCTCTTCCAACCGCCTTGCACCACCATCTTGTTACTTTAGTGTCCACACGCCGGTAAGCAAGACCATACCCATCATAGCCACTAAACTTGCCATTGTATTTGCGACATCGACGGAAACCCCATTCCATGTGCCTTTCCCAATCTTGGTACTCCTCAATTGTCGCAAGTTTATGTAAGTGCCAACTAGGCTTGGATAGCTGCACTCCCTTCTTGACATCAAGATAGTCATTAAAAACATCACTAGACTTCTTGCCAAAATAGCACCTCTCGCCAAAAACAGATCCCGAAAAAGAATCCATCTTGTCCTACCGGTCCTTCATGCAAAACTCTGTAATACGTGTGCACCAAACCGAGCAATCAAAGAACTGCTGCAACCATGTGTTTGTTTTCCACAGTACCTATGCCAACCCAATGTGTCCCCAATCTGATCTGAACACACCGCTGGCCTATTCAACAGAGAAAAAATTAAAGGGCCACATCATGCTGGGTGATAAACGCGGGGCGACCTAGTGGGAATTGCTCCATAGCGCGCGCGCTACGGACCACCATTTCGCTGAAGCTTTTCCACTGTGGGCTCGGCCCAGTTCCGCATCGGGAGTATGTCAGGATGCTTCCTTCCAGAGTTCCATCGCTGGGATGGCCTGCACGAGGTACGTTTTGTTCTAGGTGAGTTCTCAGTTCGACGCGTTCCATTCTAGTACGTATGCTTTCTATTTGTTTTTTAATTTATTTTTCTTTCCATCTTTATTTGGTATGTTTTCTCACGGGTTCTAACTTTGTATTTGTTTTTCTTTATGTGATTATATATTTTTCATGGTTTTCATTTTTGTTCCATTTTGTCTTCAAATTTGTTCCCCTTATGGTGCAAATGTCTTAAAGTTTGTTCCATTTGATTTTAAAATTTTCTTTCGCCACCTTTTTTTTCTTTGTAGTTGTTCCACAAACGCTATTTTTTTGTTCCTTGTTTGTGCATTCATGATTTGTTTTATGAATTAATTTTCTTTATTCTCATGTAGTCTTTCAGTTGTTTCATGGTCAATTTTTTTCTTCTCTCTAGTCATGATTTTGTTCTCTGTACGTTAAATTTTAATTCCTTCTTTTGTAGTTGTGATTTATTTTGTGGACTAAATTTTTGTTCAGCGTACTAATTTTGTGTTCCCCATGTCATCTTTTTTAACGGCCAAATATTGTGATATTTGTTCCTTCTTTTTGTTTCGTGGTCGCTAAAGTTTTGTTCCTTCTTTGACCTTTTTTCTAGAAATTAGAATATTTTTCTAATTAGACTGAGTCAAATTCATGATTTGTTCTGTGATCGCTAAAGTTTTGTTCCTTCTTATTCAAATTTTTGTTCCTCGGGAACTAAAATTTTGTTGCAATTAGGTTGAGTCGAATTCATGATTTGTTCCATGGCCGGTAATGTTGTATTCCTTTTGAATCCAAACTTTTGTCCTCGGGAACTAAAATGACATTTCAATTAGTGTGACTCAAAATTAGGAATTGTTTAGCGATCGCTAATGTTTTGTTCCTTTGCCAATTTTTTGTTCCGCGGGTATTAAAATGTTGTTTCAATTAGGCTAAGTCAAATTCATGATTTGTTCCATGATCGCTAAAGTTTTACTCCTTTTTATTCAAATTTGTGTCATCGGGAACTAAAATTTCATTGCAATTAGGCCTAGTCAAATTCATGATTTGTTCCATGGTCGCTAAAGTTTTATTCCTTTCTTATCCAAAGTTTTGTTCCTCAAAAACTTGAATTTTGTTTCAATTAGTGTGACTCAAATTCAGGAATTGTTCTGTGATCACTAATGTTTTGTTCCTTAGCCAATTTGTTGTTCCACGGGAACTACAATGTTGTTCCAAATAGGCCGACTCAAATTCATGATTTTTTTCCATGGTCGTTAAGGTTTTGTGTTCATATTACCTTTTCGTTTTTTCATATTTTATCTTTTGTGTTTCTTATGGTTCTATTTCATGTCATGTTTCTATTCCCTGTATTGATGATATTTGTTCCACGGATGCTAATTTTTTGTTCCTTGAGTGTGATGAGAGTTGTTCCTCCGACACATTATTTCTTGTTCCCTGAGTAGACACGATGTGTTCCTGGGGTGCAATATTTCTTGTTCCCCAAGAAGACTTTTTTTTTCTTCGGACATAATAATTTTGTTCCCTGAGTAGACAAAATTTTGTTCCCTGGACACTCTTTTTTTCCTGTATAGATGATATTTGTTCCACGGATGCTAATTTTTTGTTCCTTGAGTGTGATGAGAGTTGTTCCTCTGATGCATTATTTCTTGTTCCCTGAGTAGACAAGATGTGTTCCTAGGGTGCAATATTTCTTTTTCCCCAAAAGAAGACATTTCTTGTTCTTTGGACATAATACTTTTATTTCCCGAGTTGACAAGATTTTGTTCCCCGGAAGCTCTATCTTGTCCCTGTATAGATGATATTTGTTCCATGGATGCTAATTTTTTGTTCCTTGAGTGTGATGAGAGTTGTTCCTCCGATGCATTATTTCTTGTTCCCCGAATAGATGAGATGTGTTCCTGGGGTGCAATATTTCTTGTTCCCCATAAAGAAATTTTTTGTTCTTGGGACATAATACTTTTGTTCCCCAAGTAGACATGATTTTGTTCCTCGGACACTCTATTTTTTGTTCCCAGTATAGATGATATTTTGTTCCATGGATGCTAATTTTCTGTTCCTTGTGTGATGAGAGTTGTTCCTCCGACGCATTATTTCCTGTTTCCTAAGTAGACAAGATGTGTTCCTGGGGTGCAATATTTCTTGTTCCCAAAAGAAGACATTTTTTGTTCTTCAGACATAATACTTTTGTTCCCCGAGTAGACAAGATTTTGTTCCCTGGACACTCTATTTTTGGTTCCCTATATAGATGATATTTGTTCTACCGATGCTAATTTTTGTTCCTTGAGTATGATGAGAGTTGTTCCTCCGACGCATTATTTCTTGTTCCCTGAGTAGAAAATATGTGTTCCTAGGGTGCAATATTTCTTGTTCCCCAAGAAGACATTTTTTTGTTCTTCGGACATAATACTTTTGTTCCCCGTACACTCTATTTTTATTCCCTGTATAGATGATATTTGTTCCACGGATGCTTATTTTTTGTTCCTTTAGAGTTCTTCCTCTGATGTATTATTTCTTGTTCCCCGTATAGACAAGATGTGTTCATGGGGTGCAATATTTCTTGTTTCCTGAGAAGAATTTTTTTGTTCTTTGGACATAAAACTTTTGTTCCCCGAGTAGACAAGATTTTGTTACGCGGACACTCTATTTTTGTTCCCTATATAGATAATATTTATTCCACTTATGCTATTTTTTGTCTAAAGAGTTATTACCGTTTCTAGTCATGATTTTAAGTTTGTACTAAGTCACCGACACTTATTTCTGATCGGAGGGAGTAACAATTTCTTTAGCATGCACTAATTCATTTTTCCATTTCTAGTCCTTCATTGTTATGCTGCAGTGGTAGCCTTTGATAAGTCCGGCGAAATACTAATATATTTTTCACTTTGTTTCTATATTTATGTGCATACTTATTCTTTTATGCCATCAGCATGCACGGAATCTCCTTAAAAAGCTACGTGCAAAGTCGTACTTCTTCTTTACCTTTTCTATACCATGCATGCACGAGGTCTGTTAGTGCAAAAAGGCAAAGCCCATCATTCAAAACCAATGCTAAACCTTCCTGTGTTTAGTCCTGACAACATGCATGCATAATGTCCAATCAAAGCATTAGCGTACAGCGCTGCCTTACTTGCATACCTTTGTCACCCTAATGCGTGCGCCCATAACTCAAATTTAGTCCCACGTCGGAACTTTACGGAAATTTCAACCAAGTTATATACGCTAATCCGAACATACAACCCAGCCAGCTGGATACGTGCGCGAAACGCGGTCGTGCAGGACGTTGAGAGCGGGCGCCTTGGTAGAACCATTCGCTGACACATAATGGGCTGGTCCAGCGCTCCGACCATTAACATGGGCCGGCTCAACAATCATGCAACGGATTGAAACCTGCGCGATGCGATCGCGCGAGAGCGATCCGAGCGACCACGACAGCTCTGGTTCCCAGCGAGCCGCGCCGGACGAGCGATCCCGGATCGCGAGCGTGGTAGGGGACGGAGGCAGTCTGCGGTGTTGCGTCGCGGGGCGCGGATCCCGTCCCACGTGCACGAGTCGAGCGAGGCGCCCCTGCACTCGTACACGCCCAGGAGTCACTCGTGGACAGAGAGCGGCTGGCCCCAGGCGGCGGCGATCGGTTGCCTTTTCTTTTTCTTTCTCTTCCACCGATCGGATCTGAGTACGTGGACTTCCCTCGATCGGATCTGCACTGCCTGTCCTTGGTGAATCGATCGATGAATAGGAGGCTGACGAGAACATTGATGAGAGCGCCAATGAGAGCAGCAACACGGTCACGCCTAGTATTGGAACATCTGATCGTTGGCTGCCGACGATGAAAACAATCTGATCTGAAACTCTCTGATGAAGAACAATTCGTAGTTCAATCAACAGAAAATACTCGCAGTGATAAATTCAGTAATTTGATACCACATGATAAGGATCAAACCGATGATCATCGAGTTTTGTCCCGATCTTTCACAGCGAGTCAACCGGATAGAAATCTTCCAATAACGCGAAGAACGTCACCTGAAGAGGAGGAACGAATCCAGCAAGCAACGTGATGAAGATCACCACGCCTCAAACCTGAGGCTGATAATTCTTGATGAACACAAGAACCCTCACAACAATCTTTATTGGATAACACGGCAGCGCTGTTTCCTTGGAGGGATGATACACGGTGGAGCACATGATAGTTTTTGAGTAAACAACTAAACTCCCTAATCTGGTTGCACCCCCTCTCTTTATATAGAAGGGCAGCCAGGTGAATAACATGGTGTGACTCGAACAAGATACAAACCGGCTCATTATGGGTTCGGCCCAACTAGGCGCGCAAGCCTTTAAACAATTTTGTCTATTGACAAAACCTTATACTAAATACTTACATATCGTAGGTCGTTCTGGCGTGCCAATCTGCAACGAGCTGCCTCATCTTGGTGGAGTCCTGAATTGAGCTTCACCTCCTCTTTCGTGTCCATATCATACATGCATGAACATTGTAGTTTATTGATGCATATTTGTTATAATCATATTTTGCATTGATTTATGGGAATTTTCCATGGATCCCCTTATTTTGGTTATAACTCTACAGAACAGGAAAACCCTGTTTTGTGTATTTTGACATTTCAGGAATCTTCCTGAACTCAAATTAACCTGGGATTTTTCGGGCATTAATATTTTATCACGAGAACCTTTTGGATCACAAGATGTCAACGAGTAGGGCCATGTGACACCCCGAAATCGCCACCTTGTGGATCATAGCAATCACGCCACAATCTGCACGATGTTGCTTTGGAAACGCTCCACCAAACGCCACGTGCACGTCGTAACATGCTCGTGATGCGGGTGGAATCAAGTAGCAACATTACACAAGTTCACAATGGAACCCACAAAAATATAGAATCACGAGACTCTAACGATTCAAGAATACAAATATATAATATAAAGATCCAAATCATACTTAAAGCAAAATCGTATCCGAGTATGTAACATCCCAATTTTTTTACTTTTGGGCATATGCATTTCATTCATATGCATATCATATTTTTTCAAGCATTTTTTTTCTTTGCAATTTGCATTCTTGCGCTAAATACAATCTTTGAAAATATTATACTTTATTTTTTTGGTTCAATATCTCTTGCAGTACTATTTTGATTCACTTGAATTTTACAAAAAAAATTGAATTTTGTTTCAACAAGTTTTCTACCTTGTTTGAAATGTTTTGTAGAAAATAGAAAATTAAAAAGTAAACTGTTTAACAAAAAAAGGGGTCGGAAGCCAAATGGGCCAGCTCGAACAACCCAGGCAAACCAACCCAGCCAGCCTGCAACGGCCCCCCTTTTCTCTTTTTTTCAGACAGGCGGGACCCACTTGTAAGATCCATCCTCAACCTCCCTCCACGACCTCGCCCACGACCTCGCAGACGACCATGTCGCCACCTCCCTTTCGCTCCTCAGAACTCCAACGACACCCGAATCCACTCCCCCTCTATTCCCCAGCACCCGCTCGCCAGTTTCCCCCACTCCACCGCACCGGAGACGCCGCTAGCCCTCCGCAATTTCTCGCCGGACCGCCGCCGACTGCCCCCTTCCATCACCGATTGCGTCGGGTACAGACGACCCCGGCCACCCCTTCTCTTCCCCATTTTCCCTTCTCTGTTATCCGCACCCTCTGCGACCCTCCCTCTCCGTTTTCTTGCAGTAGACCGACGGGAACGACAATTTCGGAGCCGCCGCTGCCCGGAACAGCTCCGTCCGCCCGTCACCACCGCAGGAGACCACGCAGGGACCTGCCGATCAAGCACGCATGGTCGCAGAACTCCGCCGCACCTCGTACGCCTCTCCCTCGACATTTGGGACCACGAGAGCCTCCCCGCTGTCGATAGCAGAGCCACCGGAGCCGCCGTGTTCTTCCCCGTTGGCCACTCCTAGTCAGTTCCGGTGAGCTCGGTAAATGCGCGATCTCGATCGTCCATTTTATGTTGATCCGACGGCCTTGTTAATCCCCTCACCGAACCGGTATCGGCCTCTAGGAAAGCACCACGTGGCTTCCCTATTTCAGATTTTGTTTAAATAGTTTTTGAATTGGCAGAATCATGCAAAAATAATAACTTGAGTTCTGTAAGTCCAAAAATTACAAATTTGATGTCTATAGAATCCTTGAAACATAAGGAATACCATGGAATGATAAAATATGAACTTTACCAAAGTATTATATTGACCAAATTTAAAATGCATATTTGGACTTTTCTGTTATATTTCAAATTCTAAAAATACAAATTGGTTGATTCCTTTTGCATTGGTTATGAAAAATTATTTCTGAACCTTATAACTGTCTGTTGTAAATAATATAAGTCTCTGCATTGCTATTTGCATTGGTCTAACTTGTACCTTGTCTATTAAATGGAAAACCCTATTTTAGTTGATTCTTGCACCAAGGTTTTGCAAAACAAATTTTTGAACAAAAACTTTGGTTCGATCAAACACATTTCAACAGAAGCAAACCTTTGATCATTCATGTCATGGCATGCATATCATTCTTTGCATTGTGTGTTGTCTTGTATGTCTGTATTGATTCCAATGTTTGTCAATCGTGTAGATTGCCCGAAGTGTAACCAGTGTTGTTGTGAGGATTGTGATACCAACAATCTCAACCAAGGCAAGTTTCACTTCATAAATGTCCTACTATTTTCTTAAGCATGTAGTTGATTTTTCATAGATGCATGTGTAGGATTTTCTACAGTATTATGCTATGCTATGAAACCCAGGTAGGATAGCCATATGAAACTTCCATGACTTACTTTCGTGTCGCCAACGTAGGATAGTATGATTGCTATGCTATTAGATGCGTGGGAGGGAATTCATGTTATGGAAATGTGTTGGAGAAAATATTTGTTTTCATATGGCAAAATAACCTAATTAATGAATCACTTGGGTGAATGGCATGGAAAACTTTGGATGAGTGGCAATCAGGATCCATTTTTATGGGGCCATGTCTAAAGTTGCACCTTCATTTCTATGGGGGCCATCTCTATGGGGCCATGTCTATGGTCTGCACCTGTCTTATGCACACCCGCGGAAAGCACCCAGGACTATGGAGATTGGACATGTTCTAGTTTAGTGGCTTACCGTACAGACACATGTCATATGGGACATTGCTTGATTAAGTAAGTTGTACGAACCCGGCCCGACATGACTAGCAGATGTAGAATGTGTAGGTGGTATGGTCTGTCTGGTGGTTTGGGAAACTACTTCTGAAAGGTCTCGTCTTGGTCTTCTTCTGTCCATTGCACACTTGCATGTAATGGAACTATGGGGCTGACTGAGTCATGTGGGGAAAATTGTAGAACCTCTCGAGAGCGTCTAAAACTATGTACTTAGCTGTGTCCGCGATTATGGACAATTTGAGCAACTAGGCCTAGAACTGTTTGGAAGATATCCTCATCCCAATTTCTTAATTAAAATTTGATGGTTGAACAAGGGTAGGAGCACTTTGGGTATCTATCCAAGTGTCTAGAAAGATGTTTTCAAAGAATGAAAATGTTTTTGGAAAGATAGGATGAAATGTTGCTTTCTGCAAAATTAGCCTAAACTCCACCAAGCCAAATGTGCATGTACTAGATAGGTTCCATTTATTTATCCACCAAAAAGTGAATCTTGCCAATACAATTCCAAGTGTATTGACCATTCGTGGCTGCAACTTTTCATGTTGCAGGTTACTCAGGTTATGAGTGAGGTACGATGATAGGGTCGCGAGTCTCCACTCAGTTTGTGTTCGCCTGTGGCACTGAATGGAGCCCCTTTATGTTATTTGCTTTCCGCTGCTGAACTTTATTTGCGTTTGAGCTAGTCTGCTTTCAGGCTATGCAAGTTGTATCACACTATTTTAATTTCTGGATCATTCGATGTAATACAATTGTGACCTATGTATCTTGGTATTGCATCTTGAACTGTGTGTGCTAGCGAGCCAATCTAGGGACTAGCACAAATAAGCACAGAGGCTTGACCCCTACCGGGTCTGGTCGCTTCAGATGGTATCAGAGCATTGGTTGACTATAGATTCGCGACCTTAGAAAATGGAGTAGACAATAGGAAGTCTACAGGAATTGAAAACCTAAATTTAAAATTCAGACTTCTACCTCTTTTATACTTCTTGTCTTGTAATTCTTACCTGTATCTTTTTACGTAGTAGTATACCATCCTTTCTGACTAGCAAGTTTAAAATCCCTTTTTGATTACTATTTAGGAGAAGCATAAGCCGTATTTGAAGACCATCTTGTTTTCAAAATGAACCATTAGGAACATTGTCCTAACATGCTTACCGATAGATGCGTAGATTTGTGTGGATTATTAGTTTTCATTTTTCTTCTTGTTTTCATGATAGCAAAAAAAATTATAAAGTTGATTGTGTGATGTTTGTTATATTGTTTGTTTTGGTGTTGTTTGTTGCTGCCATGTTTGTGTTTCAGTATGGGTAGTGCCTTCTTTAGTTCTTTCTATCTAAAACTTATCTATGCTCCCCACAGATGCCTCTCGACGTGAAAGAAACAACGACAACAACGACAACAACAACAACGACAACAACGACAACAACGACAACAACAACAACAACAACAACGACAACAACAACGACAACAACAACAACAACGACAACAACAACGACAACAACAACAATACCAACAACAACAACAACAGCAACAACAGCAACAACAGCAACAACAGCAACAACAGCAACAACAGCAACAACAGCAACAACAACAACAACAACAACAACAACAACAACAACAACAACAACAACAACAACAACAACAACAATAACAACAACAACAACAACAACAACAACAACAATAATGGCGTGCCCCTGGAATGCAGCAAATGCCGCAGATGATGGAAGCTCAAATGCAGGCTCAGACCCAGTTCTTCCAGATGATGACACAGATGATGAACAACAACAATAACAACAATGGCCATAACAACAACAACAACGCACCGCCACCGCCACCACCACCCCATGTGGACATGCTCACCAGGTTCCTAAGGCCGCGACCATCCACTTTCACCAGCTCTTCCGAACCAATTGTGGCTGATGATTGGCTGCGTTCAGTGAACAAGAATCTGGTAACCATTGGCTGCACTAATGCGGAAAAGGTGAGATTTGCTGCTCATCTGCTAGAAGGACCTGCAGCATCGTGGTGGGAAAACTATCAGATAACTCACCCAATAGAAGAGGTCAATTGGGACATGTTTCAAGAGGCATTCCACACAGCTCATATCTCATCTGGAGTCATGAGTTTGAAGAAGAGGGAATTTCGCAACTTTCGTCAAGGACATCGCACTGTTGCTGAGTACATTGATGAATTCAACAAGCTAGCTAGGTATGCACCAGATGATGTGGACACTGATGCTAAAAGGAGGGAGAGATTCTTAAATGGACTCAATGATGAGCTAGCAGTACAGTTGTCTGTGGTTTATGCTCCTAACTATCAGGCATTGATAGACAAGGCCACTATTCTGGAGAACAAGCAGAATCAGATGGAAAATCGCAAGAGGAAATTTCACAAGCATGGGAAGTTCAACTCAGGACCATCTCAGAAGACTCGCCACATTCAGGATGACAGTGGTAGCTCTGGATTCAATAAGCATGGGAACCATAACCATCACTCACGCAGTGGAAATGGCCATAAGCACCATAATGGTAATCACAACCATGGAGGCAGCAACGGCCATGGAAATGGAGGCAATAATGGGAGGAACCGCAACACCAATTTCACTGTGAGGGACATCAGCAAGGTGCAGTGCTTCAACTACAAGAAGTTGGGACACTATGCAAATGATTGCCCAGAGGCAAAGAAGGATAGCGGAATGATACGTCTCCAACGTATCTATAATTTTTGATGCTCCATGCTTGTTTTTACACCATTTGTCTAATGTTTCATTACACTTCGTGGCACTTTTATGCATTTTCCGGAACTAACCTATTAACAAGTCGCCACAGTGCCAGTTCCCTGTTTTCTGCTATTTTTGTGTTTCAGAAGTGATACACAGCAAATATTCTCAAAATTGGACGAAACAAGTTCCTAAAGTCTTATTTTTCCTAGGAGCTTCCAGAGATCCGAAGAGGAGACAGAGTGGGGCCACGAGGGGGCCACACACCAGGGCGGCACAGCCCAGGCCCTGGCCGCGCCCCCTACGTGTGAGACCGCCTCGGTCCACTTCTGACAATGCCCCTTCGCCTATAAAGACCCCCCGATGGAAAAAACCTAAGGACCCGATCAATTTTCCAGAACACATCGCGATCCGCCGCCGCCGTCGACCCGAAGATCGGGAGGGTCTAGAAGCTCTTCCCGGCACCCTGTCGGAGAGGGGAATCGCCACCGGAGGTCTTCTTCATCGCCATGCTTGCCTCCGGAGCGATGAGTGAGTAGTCTACCTTGGACTATGGGTCCATAGCAGTAGCTAGATGGTTGTCTTCTCCACCATGTGCTTCATGTTTAGATCTTATGAGCTGCCCTACATGATTGAGATCACCGTTATGTAATTCTACATGTTTAGTTTGTTGGGATCCGATGAATATTGGTGTTATGATTGAGTTGCTATACTGAAATATATCTTATGTTATCTCTATGTTGTTTATGATCTTGCATGCTCTCCGTTGTTAGTAGCTATCTTGGCCGAGTAGTTGCTAGTGACTCCAAGAGGGGGTATTTATGCTCGATAGTGGGTTCATGCCTCTATTTAATCTGGGGGAGTGACAGAAACCTCTAAGGTTGTAGATGTGTTGTTGCTACTAGGGAGAAAACAACATTCATATGCTCAAGGGCATATGCTTTGTTTACATTACACACTTTGCTTAATGCAATTATCTGTTGTTTGCAACTTAATACTTGTGGAGTTCTCGGATTGATTCGCCACAAGTGGATTATTAGTCATAGATGCAGTTGGATGGCGGTATATGTATTTTGTTGTAATGCCCAGAGTAAATCGCATAGTGATCTTCTTGACATATCACGTTTATCTTTATTCTATCAATTGCCCAACTGTAATTTGTTTACCCAGCATGTGTTATTTATCTTATGGAGAGACACCACTAGTGAACTATGGACCCCGGTCCTATTTCCATCATATTGCTATCACCTGTTTACTTTACTCGCACTGTTTACTTTACTCGCATTCTACTGCTTTCCACTCGATACGCTCATAACCTTTGTTTCAAGCAAACCGGTGAGATTGACAACCTCATCGCAAGTTGGGAGCAAAGTACTTGGTTGTGTTGTGTACAGGTTCCACGTTGTAGCTAGCAAGCAAAGCTTGGACGAGGCGCCATATATAAATTGTCCGAAGCTGTCGCAAACTAGCAAGCATCACCTACAGTCGTATTACCCGCTCTTCTCCTGATCGATAAAACCTTGGTTTCTTAACTGAGGGAAAACTAGCTGCTATACTCATCACACCTTCCTCTTGGGGTTCCCAACGGGCTGGTCATTCACCACGCATTAAGCTAATTTTCTGGCGCCGTTGACGGGGAAGAGTGGAAGACCTCTGCAAGGGGAGTTTTTCGCACACACATCCTTTACTTTGTTATTGTTTTGCTTTACTTTATTTATTTTACCTGCATCATTTTATATCAAAAACCCAAAAAAATTAGAATCCTTGGTAGTTGTTATTTCTTTACTTTTAGTTCATCATGCTGTTCCCTAAGTACGTTCTGGAGGACCTCTCAGTAGGTAGTGGTTCAATTATTGGAAAAAGTAACATTGAGGAGTTCTTTAATCACATTAGTATGCATAAGGAAGTTGAGGAAAAGTCTTTGGTTGAGCTAGCTCCTAGTATTGAAGTTGCTTCTGCTTATTTAATTCACATGTTGGAAACTAGGTTTGCTAGTCTTAATCCTTTTATGCAATACATGTTCCTTAAGCTTCATAAAATTGAAGATCCTGAAAAGAAAGCTTTTATTTTGGAAGCTTTGCGCCTAAATTTAAAGATGTCGTTATTGAAGCTAGAAAAGTTCTTAAACGTTTTAATAAACTCGGTTCACCTATAAAGGTTATTAGTACAAATGATGAAGGAGCCGAAATACCTATACCTAGCAAGCTCTTGGGATTGTGTGAAGCTTTCGAAAATAATTTTGACTGGATCTGTCCCCAAAATCTTTTTAGTGATTTGAGTGAACCAAAGCGTGATCACAAAGGGGCTTCTAAAACTTATGTGGATGAAATACAATGCCTTATTGACAAAACTTCTGCAGTTGATCTTAATGCCCCTTCTGATGTTACTTGATTCGCAATTTTCTGCGCCTAGCTCAAAGGCGTTAAAGAAAAGCACTCTTGGGAGATAACCCAATGTTTTATTTTTAGTACTTTTTCTTTTATTTGAGTCTTGGAAGTCATTACTACTGTAATGAACGCTCCTTATCCTTTTTATTTCATTGTTGTGCCAAGAGAAGCCTCTAATTCGAGTGAGGTAAAGATTTGGGGATATTGCTATCCTGAAACTGTTTTCAGTGCTGCACCGTAAAAATTCGTATAAATTCTCTGTATATCTTTTGGACCTGCGATTTCTTGTGCATATGCACCAGGTTATATCCAAACTTTCGTTAGTTGAACACTTTTTGATTTGAGCAACAGAAAACCCCTTAAAAATTCGACCTTTGTCAGCTATTCTGTTTTGACAGATTTCTGCCAATATTTGTGTTTGCCGCTTTATCGCTTTCTTTTGAGTTCTTTTGATCACGGAACTTTTGGGGAAGTTGCTACAGTTGTATATACTTTATATGTGGTGGTTTTGGGTTGAAACCTGAAGCAAAAAGAGGTTGATTATATGTTATGCTACACTAATGTTGCTAATAGATTTGTGTTTAGTTTTGTATGAAGGAAGTTTTCAAGTGTAGGGATTGGAGAATGATGAGATGAGTTGAAGAATGGACAAAAGCTCAAGCTTGGGGATGCCCATGCATCACCCCAAGAAATATCCAAGAAGTAGAAGCGTCAAAGCTTGGGGATGCCCCCGAGGCACCCCTTCTTCATCGGCAAAAATCAGGTCACCTTTCAAAACACTATATTTTTATTGCTTCATGTACTATGTGTTTTTCTTGGAGTGTCAGTTGTTTTAGTTTTCTTAGTTAGTTTAGTTTTGTTTGCTGCAATAACTGGTTGGACCCCAACAAATTTCCTCTGGAGGAGATGTACTCATTTTCATTTGCCAAGAACACTCAGTTTTTCACTCTCATCGTTCACCGAGTGTTCTTCTTTTTCCGCTACTGCTTTTGGTTTTCGTTTTCGCCTTGATTTGCGTTCAGACCTTGTTATATCTTTTCATCAAGGTGTATTTTTGCCTCTGATCTTTATTGGTATTCATCAAAAGAGGTGTTTATAAAAATTTCAAATGGTGTTGGAAAAGAGAAAAAGCTTTGTGCAAAAAAGTGGTACAAGAAGGAGCTTGTGTAGACTGCGGCTTAGGCTTTTTCATGTCGTGCTTGATGTCTTTTTGATAGTATGCTTAGTGGTTTTGCTGTAGCATGACTTGTCTCAAATAACTGAGATTGCTTAATGACCCTTTGAAAAAATCATGCGTTGTTTTAATTGTATGGAAGCATTATTTTGGTTTTCTCCTTGATGCTTTATTTGGGTTGACTTGTCGCATGCTCACACATGTTAGACTCTTACAAAGTCGCCAATAGCCTCTATGATCATTTAGTTTTTGTCTTTTGATGCCATCTGATGCTTCTTTTAATGTCACTTTGTCGCTTTGCATGATTATGGCCATTATTGCTCTCTTAGTTGGTCGCTCCCAGTCTTTTGCTAGCCCTCACCTTGTACTGAGTATGAGCTCTACTCGTGCATCCAACTCCTAAAAACCAAGTTTGCCAAAGTGTCCACCATACATACCTATTAGCAATTTGCTATTCCAAGTAAATTTGACTTGCTTTTATTTTCGCTTCAAATTAAACTCTTACCAGTGTTATGCGAAAATTGGTCAGTAAAGCTCTCACGAACCGGAAGACACACTTTACTTTTTCCTGTTTTAAAATTTTGACATTGTGGTCTCTTATGTTGAGTTGTTATGCTTACAAGTTGTAAGTTGGAGACTAGCCCAGCCATGCAGTCATGGGCAAGCTTTCAACATTGCACTTCTTATTTGAGTTGATATCGTGATGTTTTGTTTATGGATGCCCGCGGTGTGAAATGAGTTGGGAATCTTGTGGGGACCATGGAGTTTGTATATGTGTTAGGGAAACGCCGGGCCGCCAATCTAAGCCATGCATAATTCATGGTGGAAATTTGCAGCATACCCATGGTGGACATTCGACGACGCATCTCACAATAAAAAGCTAAACAAATGGTAAATAAAAGAGATGTCGAGGTGTTCATTGTCTACTTGTCCTGTCATTTTGATGTGGGCTTGTTCCATGTCATCGGGCATGGAGGTACCCCGTTGGCGGTTCTCGATGATACGCATATACTTACAATGACAAGAGCCTTGCTTGGGACTCTAAGTAAAGTAGCATGAGGTTTGGGTACTCATATTCATGGGACACGAGGTTTTCAACTTATGATTTGTCAAGCATATGCATCATAATTGTTCTCGCATTAACTTTAACCATTCAAGATGCTTATGATGGGGGCAATGAGAGCTCAAAGCCAGTAAGTAACATAATTTTTGAAGGTCTATAAAACTTGCAATCACTGCTTCCCTCTGCGAAGGGTCTTTCTTTTACTTTTATGTTGAGTCACCACCTTCTTTCTTTACGCACCATAAGAGAGCAAAGTTGTCATTCTTAGTATAATGTGCATTGTCCCAAAGTTTTCATTGATTGATTCATATTGTTGGTTTCACTTGTTCTTAAATTATTTGTATCTAGTCGCCCTCTTAAACTTGAAGGTGTCCTATGCATTTATGTTTTGCTCTCTTTGAAGGACAAGCTGAAAACCATTTGTATGTTTTTCCTTATGATTCGAACACACGTTTGACTTTCATTGTTTCATTTTCATGATCTTTTGTTTGTGTTCATTTTCATGTTTATAACATGGTTGCTAAGTTCTTATTGTCAAGATTATATCTTTCATGCCCATGTTTTAAGTTCTTATGATCCCAGCTCACAATGCTTACATATATGATCAAGATTGTGTAGGTGCATGTCACCTCAAAAATTATTCTTTTGTTATCACTTACCTACTCGAGGACGAGCAGGAGTTAAGCTTGGGGATGCTTGATACGTCTCCAACGTATCTATAATTTTTGATGCTCCATGCTTATTTTTACACCATTTGTCTAATGTTTCGTTACACTTCATGGCACTTTTATGCATTTTCCGGAACTAACCTATTAACAAGTCGCCACAGTGCCAGTTCCCTGTTTTTTGCTGTTTTTGTGTTTCAGAAGTGATCCACAGGAAATATTCTCGGAATTGGACGAAACAAGTTCCTGAAGTCTTATTTTTTCTGGAAGCTTCCAGAGATCCGAAGAGGAGATGGAGTGGGGCCACACACTAGGGCGGCGCGGCCCAGGCCCTGGCCGCGCCCCCTACGTGTGAGACCACCTCGGTCCACTTCTGACGATGCCCCTTCGCCTATAAAGACCCCCCGATGGAAAAAACCTAAGGACCCGATCAATTTTCCAGAACACATCGCGATCCACCGCCGCCGTCGACCCAAAGATCGGGAGGGTCCAGAAGCTCTTCCCGGCACCCTGCCAGAGATGGGAATCGCCACCGGAGGTCTTATTCATCGCCATGCTTGCCTCTGGAGCGATGAGTGAGTAGTCTACCTTGGACTATGGGTCCATAGCAGTAGCTAGATGGTTGTCTTCTCCACCATGTGCTTCATGTTTAGATCTCATGAGCTGCCCTACATGATTGAGATCACCGTTATGTAATTCTACATGTTTGGTTTGTTGGGATCCGATGAATATTGGTGTTATGATTGAGTTGCTATACTGAAATATATCTTGGGTTATCTCTATGTTGTTTATGATCTTGCATGCTCTCCGCTGTTAGTAGCTATCTTGGCCGAGTAGTTGCTAGTGACTCCAAGAGGGGGTATTTATGCTCGATAGTGGGTTCATGCCTCTATTTAATCTGGGGGAGTGATAGAAACCTCTAAGGTTGTAGATGTGCTGTTGCTACTAGGGAAAAAACAACATTCATATGCTCAAGGGCATATGCTTTGTTTACATTACACACTTTGCTTAATGCAATTATCTGTTGTTCGCAACTTAATACTTGTGGAGTTCTCGGATTGATTCACCACAAGTGGATTATTAGTCATAGATGCAGTTGGATGGCGGTCTATGTATTTTGTTGTAATGCCCAGAGTAAATCGCATAGTGATCTTCTTGACATATCACGTTTATCTTTATTCTATCAATTGCCCAACTGTAATTTGTTTACCCAGCATGTGTTATTTATCTTATGGAGAGACACCACTAGTGAACTGTGGACCCCGGTCCTATTTCCATCATATTGCTATCACATGTTTACTTTACTCACACTGTTTACTTTACTCGCATTCTTCTACTGCTTTCCACTCGATATGCTCATAACCTTTGTTTCAAGCAAACCGGTGAGATTGACAACCTCATCGCAAGTTGGGAGCAAAGTACTTGGTTGTGTTGTGTGCAGGTTCCGCGTTGCAGCTAGCAAGCAAAGCTTGGATGAGGCGCCATATATAAATTGTCCGAAGCTGTCGCAAACTAGCAAGCATCACCTACAGTCGTATTGCCTGCTCTTCTCCTGATCGATAAAACCTTGGTTTCTTAACTGAGGGAAAACTAGCTGCTATACTCATCACACCTTCCTCTTGGGGTTCCCAACGGGCTGGTCATTCACCACGCATCACGGGAACACCAATGGGAGCAAGCCAAACCCTTTTCAGAAGGGCCATGTGAACCACCTTGATGTGGAGGAGATCATGGACGACCCTGATACTGTGATTGGTAAGTTTCCGATCAACACTTTTCCAGCACTTGAACTTTTTGATACTGGTGCATCTCATTCATTCATATCAAGGGCATTTGTGGATGGACGTAAATTACCCATCGAGAGGATGAGAACACCCCTTAGAGTAAACTCTTCTGGGGGAGAATTAGTAGCGGCTTATGGGTGCCGCCAGTTGAACTTAGAGATTGGGAAACATAATTTTCCCACTAGCCTATTTGTGTTCGAATCACAAGGTCTAGATGTAATCCTAGGAATGGATTGGATGACCACATATGAGGGAGTCATAGAATGTGCCAAGCGAGCAATTATGCTCACAACCCCAAAGAAGAAGAGAATCCGCTTCAAATCAACTTTTGAACTTAAAGGTTCTAAGGTCAATTCTCTTAAGGGGGTTAGCATGGAAGAAGTGCACATAGTAAAAGAATACCCGGATGTATTTCCAGAGGAATTGCCAGGAATGCCACCTGATCGGGACATTTAATTTCTTATTGACTTGATGCCTGGTGCTGGACCTATATCCAAGAGACCATACAAGATGGATGTAGAAGAATTAAAGGAACTTAAGAAACAACTAGGAGGACAACTAGAGAAAGGTTTTATTCGCTGAAGTTCCTCATCTTGGGGAGCACCCGTGTTGTTTGTGGAGAAGAAGGACAAGAGTCAAAGGTTATGTATGGATTATCGTTCACTAAATGAGGTGATGATCAAGAACAAGTACCCCTTGCCTGTTATCAATGATTTGTTTGATCAACTAAAGGGAGCATGTGTATTTTCCAAGATAGACCTTCGATCAGGATACTTCCAACTAAAGATTCGGGAACAAGATATCCCTTAGACAGCTTTCACCACTAAGTACGGATTGTACGAGTACACCGTGATGCCTTTCGGGTTGACCAATTGATGAGGACATCCCTATTACACCACCATTATCTCCTGCTCCTATTGATGATGAAGATGTTGCTGCAAAGAAGTCCACCGAGATTAGGATTGGACCAATTACAAGAGCACGTGCAAAGCTATTGGAACAACAGGTGAACTCACTCTTAATTGAACCTGATGTTTTATTTAATGAGAGCTTTATACTACCTAAGTCTATGCATCTATGTATGATTAGGTTTGTTGATAACACAAGCATTGCACGAGGAGGAGACGCGTCGCAGCGAGATGAGCAAGACTTGAAGATCAAGTGCGCGAGGGAGGAGAGGGAGGCAGGCGCACCCGGAGATCACCAGAACATCAAGTCTACATGAGAGAGAGCACGAGATGGCGCGCTAGGACAGCCTTCGACGCGATGTCTACGAGTCTAAGGCACGCCACACTCATGGCCTGCGTGCCAAAATAGGCCGAACCCATGTATGGGTCGGTATGTACCAGTTTGAGTCGAACCGAGTCCGTTTGGGCCCAAAACAGGTTGGTTTTGGGCCAGGTCTTTGCCCAGGTCGCCCCGACCCCTTAAGTACCCCAGGGGTGCCCCCTTGTGTCGTTTAGACTACGTTTAGATTACCCCCAAACATCAGAATGAAATTGCTTGTAAGCTTTCCTCTGAAATCATATATTCCTCTGTGTTTCGCTCGGAATATCTACCCCACTCCAAGTTTGTTTCGATCTGGAGTTTTGCTACTAAGAATTCAAGTGTGATCTGCTATTCCATTGGGAATTAGGAGATTGCAGAACCGCTTCGTAGTCGGCGGCTACGTGCGCAGGTGTGTGGTGTCTCGAATATCCATAGGGTTGAAGATCTGTTGCATTGGCAACAGGGGAACAGCCGGAGAGTTCGTGTGCGTCTCACAGATTATCTACCAAGTTATCATCCATCTACATCGGCTCACTGAGAAGATCGGGCAACCCCTTATCATCTTGGTATCAGATTCCAGCGTTTACTCGGTGAGCATCCACAAATTCATCCCGTAAATTCGTTTTTGTTTTTGCCCTATCCAGAAAAAGCCTACAAAAAAATTAGGGTTCTTAGTTTTGCCATAGCCTAGATTACATCGAGTTATTTGTTTTAGTTGCTGATCGTCTTTTCGCGTATCTTTTCATCCAATCTGTAGGAGTCTAGGATCCTCGTTCTTTTCTGCATCTTCGTTTCAGATTTCGTCGTCGTTTGGTCAATCTTTGATCTCCTTCTTCTTCCCTATAAGCCGGCGGCTGTGTACGTTTTTCCGGAGAAGAACTCGATCGAGCAAATACAGATCCGATCGGAATAGGTAAAAAAAAAAATCCGGATCGCTGGCCGTTTGGCGCTTGACCTCAGAAACATTCTGTGCTCTGGCGTGAGAGCAAAAAAAAAAAAAAACCGGATCGCTGGCCTTGGCGCTCGACCTTAGACTCATTCTGTGGTCTGGCGTGAGCACTACCTCAAAAAAAAAATTCTTTCTTTTTCCTCTTTGCTTTTTTTCTCTTTTCTGAGTCCACATATTGTCACTTTTCTTTGTCAGCCTTTAGTAAACCTTTCTTGGTGTCTAGAATCATCCTACGAGACTAGCGTGCTTAGTGCTCTACGGGCTGCTCTGTTCCGCAATCTTGTGCCCGTTTTTGTTGAGCCATTGCTAGCGTCTCTCTTGAGCTTTGCAACACCGAGCGTTTTTCCGTCATACCTCAACTTTTTGAGCTCATTTTCAGAGTTGCATTGCCCCATTTATCTCCACCGTGTGCGTTTCTGTGGGTTCTTTGTCATACGATCAGCACTAGGACTTGTACTTTGGTGTAGTTAGGTATCCATACCAAGCCCCACCATATACCCTGGTTGTTGTGTGATAGTCTTTCCCTCGGTATTCGTTACATCACATCCGTGCACGTTTTTGCCTATACAAGTCGGTAAGCTCTTCTATTCACTTTGGAACGGTAAGATACCTCGTTTCTCTCAGTTTTGAGTGAGTTGTGAGAGTTCCACCATACACCTATTTTTGTTTGCACTAACCTACTAATCATGTCTGAGTCTGATGCTGTGCAGCAAAAAAAGGATCCAAATGAGGTCGTGCGTTGGAATGAATACGAAGCTCTTCGTGATACTTTGTCGAAGAGGTTCAATGCTGTTTGTGATAGTTTACATGACGATGTGCTTGCTGTTGACAATAAGCTGAATGCAACACATGATATAGCCACTGCAACACAAGAAACTGTGACCACAATTCAGCGTTCTATTGCAGATTTGACACAAGCTGTGCATACCTTGCAAGCTTCATTTGATCGTCCACCTCACCAGCAACCACATGATCCTGAGGCTGCTGCGAGTGTCCAGGATGACAATCACGCACATGATGACGCTACTGCTGCAGCTGCTGCTAGTCGTCGTGAAGGTTTGCTTCTTGGTGGTCACGGTGGTCGTGGGAATGGAGGCCGAGGTGCTAGTATTCCGCCTGGTCGTGGTTTTGCTCCTATCGGCGCACGTCGTCGCTTTGATGATGATTTTGCCCAACTAGCCAACCGTGATGATGATGGGCTGGGCAAACCGAAGTTCACTGTACCCAAGTTTGTTGGTTCTACTGAGGTGGAAGAGTACCTCAATTGGGAGCTGAAGGTGGAAAAACTATGGCACATGCATGAGTACACCGAGGATAGAAAAATAAAATTTGCATCTTCAGAGTTTGATGGATATGCATTGCTTTGGTGGGATAATATTGTCCAGTCCAGGCTTGAAGCTCGAGAGCCATCTATTACTACATGGAGGGGTATGAAAGAAGCGATGCGTGCTCGTTTTATTCCCCGCAATTATATTCGTTCTCTCTATGATAAATTGACGAATTTGAAGCAAGGTCTTAAGTCTGTTGATGACTATTATCAGGAGATGGAGTTGATTATGCAGCGTGCTAGGGTGCGCGAACCAGAGGAACAAACAATGCAGCATTTTCTTGCTGGTTTAACTTACAATATTCGACGCATTGTTCGGCATCACCAATACTTTGATATGACAGATTTGCTTCATCAAGCACGTGAGGCAGAATTGACATTGGCTGAAGATGCTAAATTTGGACCTCGCTCTACAGCAAGTAGAGGTCGTTTTTTCCCACGGACAGACCCTAGTGTGCCTACCTCTAGTGGTACTTCTGGATTCCGTGGTAATGCTTCCTCAAAACCTGATTCAGTTATTTCCAATGCCAAGAGAACATCACAACCTGCTGCAAGTGGTACTGGTTCCTCCAACTCTACAGCAAGAAATAGGGATATGAACTGTCATACATGTGGTGGCAAGGGTCACTTCCGGCGAGACTGTCCCAATAAAAAGGTTATGTTGATCAATGAGGAAACTGAAGAGTATGAGACATGTGATGCTGCTGATCCAAATTCGGATGAGGAGGATGATGATATGCTCTATGGTGATGCGTCATCACTGCCTACCATTGTTTGTTCGCCTAAGGTGCTGAGTGTGAGCCCAGATTCTGCGGAACAGCGGTGTAATTTGTTTCAAACAAAAGCTGCTGTTGGTCCTGGCAAGGCGTGCAAGGTTATTATTGATGGTGGGAGTTGTCGCAATTTGGCTAGTAAAGAGCTCTGTACAAAACTGAAGCTCAAATATATCCCGCACCCCAATCCATATTTTATTCAGTGGCTCAGTGATAGCGGAGAGATGAAGATCAGCCACATGGTGCGTGTTGAGTTTCAGATTGGACCATATAAAGACACCGTCGAGTGCGATGTGGTTCCTATGACAGTATGTCATTTGTTGTTGGGCTGCCCATGGCAATATGATCGTGATGTCCGTCACAATGGGAAAGCCAACACATATCAGTTACATTGGCGTGGCAAGGATGTTACCTTGAGACCTATGACACCGCAAGCTATTGTAAATGAATCTCGTCAAAAAATTGAAGTAAATCTTGAAAAAGAGAGTGAGAGAGTAGATAGACGAGAGCCTACACTTTCGGTGAGGGAGAGCCACAAGCCAAATCTGAGTGGTAAAAGTATGAGTGAGGGAGCACATTCCTTCGTAATGTTAGCCACCAAATCTGATCTGTGAGAGTTTCGTGAGGATCCTACAGCTGTTCCTCTTGTGCTTATGTACAAGGGTAACATTTTGGTTTCTAACGACATGACCCCTCTATCTATTGGTGTTTCTACTGTGTTACAGGAATTCAGCGACGTGTTTCCGGATGAGGTGCCAGTAGGTTTGCCACCTTTGCGAGGCATTGAGCATCAAATAGACTTGATCCCAGGAGCATCTCTGCCCAACCGAGCACCATACCGCACCAACCCCGAGGAGACAAAAGAAATTCAGAAACAAGTACAAGCGCTTCTCGACAAAGGTTATATTCGTGTGAGCTTAAGCCCTTGTGCTGTTCCTGTTATTTTAGTTCCTAAGAAAGATGGTACCTGGCGCATGTGCGTAGATTGTAGAGCAATAAATAACATCACTATTTGATATCGTCACCCTATTCCACGCTTGGAAGATATGCTTGATGAATTGAGTGGTGCTGCTGTTTTCTCTAAAATTGATTTGTGTAGTGGTTATCATCAAATTAGGATGAAAGAGGGGGATGAGTGGAAAACAGTCTTTAAAACAAAATTTGGTTTATATGAGTGGTTAGTCATGCCATTTGGGTTAACTAATGCACCTAGTACCTTCATGAGATTAATGAACCATGTTTTGCGTAATTTTATTGGCAAGTTTGTGGTTGTGTATTTTGATGATATATTAATCTACAGCCGCAATGAATCTGAACATAGTGATCATATTCGACAAGTTTTGCAAGTGTTGCGTGATGCTAAGTTATATGGTAACCTTGAGAAGTGCACATTTTGCAAAGATAAGGTCATATTTCTGGGATTTGTTGTTTCTAAGCATGGAGTAGAGGTAGATGCATCTAAAATTGAAGCTATTCAAAATTGGCCTACTCCTATGAATGTTAGTCAAGTACGAAGTTTTCACGGTCTTGCTGGTTTTTATCGTCGTTTTGTGAAAGACTTTAGTACTATTGCTGCACCTTTGAATGAGTTAACTAAGAAAGGTGTAGAATTTGTATGGGGCGCAGCCCAAGATAATGCCTTTGATGAGCTGAAATGTTTGTTAACTTCTGCACCTTTGCTTGCACTACCAGATTTTACTAAGCAATTTGAGATTGAATGTGATGCTAGTGGCATTGGTATTGGTGGTATTTTGATGCAAGAGGGTAGGCCTATTGCCTATTTTTCTGAAAAATTTTGTGGTGCGAGGTTGAACTATCCAGTTTATGATAAAGAATTGTATGCACTTGTTAGAGTTCTTGAGGTTTGGCAACATTATTTGTGGCCAAAAGAATTTATCATACATTCTGATCATGAAGCTTTGAAATATCTGAAAGCTCAATCTAATTTGCATAGGTGTCTTGCTAAGTGGGTTGAGTTCATTGAGTCTTTTCCATACATAATTAAACATAAAAAGGGTAAAGACAATGTGGTTGCTGATGCTCTCTCTAGGAAGAACATGTTGTTGACACAATTAGACATTAAGGTTCCTGGTTTAGAGAGTTTGTGTGATTTATATGCTACTGATCATGATTTTTCAGCGCCCTATAGCATGTGTACTGGTGGGAAAGCATGGGATAAATATCACATACATGATGGGTTTTTGTTTCGTGCTAACAAACTATGTGTTCCAGAATCGTCCGTGCGTTTGCTATTGTTGCAGGAATCACATGCTGGCGGTTTGATGGGTCACTTTGGGCGTGAGAAGACGCTACTCATGCTCGCTGATCACTTTTATTGGCCTAGGATGAGGCGTGATGTGGACAGGTTTGTCAAGCGTTGCATTACGTGCAATAAGTCAAAGTCCAAGCTGAAGCCTCACGGTTTGTATACTCCATTACCTGCACCTACTACACCATGGGAGGACATTAGTATGGATTTTGTATTAGGTTTGCCTAGGACTAAAAGAGGCCATGATTCTATATTTGTGGTAGTGGATAGATTTTCTAAGATGGCTCATTTTATTGCCTGCCACAAAAGCGATGATGCGTCGCATATTGCTAACCTGTTTTTCAGGGACATTGTACGCTTGCATGGAGTTCCCACGTCAATTGTCTCTGATCGTGATGTGAAGTTTATGAGCTACTTCTGGAAGACACTTTGGGGAAAGCTGGGCACAAAGTTATTATTCAGCACTACATGTCATCCCCAAACTGATGGTCAAACGGAGGTGGTAAATCGCACACTTTCAACAGTGCTGCGATGCATGATCAAGAAGAACCTGCGTGAGTGGGAGGATTGTTTGCCGCATGTGGAGTTTGCATATAACAGGGCGGTTCACTCTACCACGCAGCTATGTCCTTTCGAGGTGGTCTATGGTTTCAAACCCATTACGCCTCTTGATTTGTTGCCTCTTCCTATCCAAGAGCGAGTCAATATGGAGGCATCAAAGAGGGCAGATTTTGTGAGGAAGATTCATGTGAAGACTAAAGAGGCTATTGAGAAGAAAGGCAAGTATACTGCAGATCGTGCAAACAAGAAGCGGAAGGAGGTATTGTTTCAGCCCGGTGATATGGTTTGGGTTCACTTTCGCAAGGATAGATTTTCACAGCTACGTAAGTCCAAGTTGCTTCCCCGTGGTGCTGGTCCTTACAAGGTTCTTGCCAAGATCAATGATAATGCCTACAAGATAGATCTTCCTACAGCTGAGTATGGCGTCAGCAATAGTTTCAACGTTGCTGATTTGACACCATATGAGGGTGAAGACATTGCAGCGTCGAGGTCGACGCCTTTTGAAGGGGGGGAGGATGATGAGGACATCCCTATTACACCACCATTATCTCCTGCTCCTATTGATGATGAAGATGTTGCTGCGAAGAAGTCCACCGAGATTAGGATTGGACCAATTACAAGAGCACGTGCAAAGCTATTGGAACAACAGGTGAACTCACTCTTAATTGAACCTGATGTTTTATTTAATGAGAGCTTTATACTACCTAAGTCTATGCATCTATGTATGATTAGGTTTGTTGATAACACAAGCATTGCACGAGGAGGAGACGCGTCGCAGCGAGATAAGCAAGACTTGAAGATCAAGTGCGCGAGGGAGGAGAGGGAGGCAGGCGCACCCGGAGATCACCAGAACATCAAGTCTACATGAGAGAGAGCACGAGATGGCGCGCTAGGACAGCCTTCGACGTGATGTCTACGAGTCTAAGGCGCGCCACACTCATGGCCTGCGTGCCAAAATAGGCCGAACCCATGTATGGGTCGGTATGTACCAGTTTGAGTCGAACCGAGTCCGTTTGGGCCCAAAACAGGTTGGTTTTGGGCCAGGTCTTTGCCCAGGTCGCCCCGACCCCTTAAGTACCCCTGGGGTGCCCCCTTGTGTCGTTTAGACTACGTTTAGATTACCCCCAAACATCAGAACGAAATTGCTTGTAAGCTTTCCTCCGAAATCATATATTCCTCTGTGTTTCGCTCGGAATATCTACCCCACTCCAAGTTTGTTTTGATCTGGAGTTTTGCTACTGAGAATTCAAGTGTGATCTGCTGTTCCATTGGGAATTAGGAGATTGCAGAACCGCTTCGTAGTCGGCGGCTACGTGCGCAGGTGTGTGGTGTCTCGAATATCCATAGGGTTGAAGATCTGTTGCATTGGCAACGGGGGAACAGCCGGAGAGTTCGTGTGCGTCTCACAGATTATCTACCAAGTTATTATCCATCTACATCGGCTCACTGAGAAGATCGGGCAACCCCTTATCACCAATGCCCCGGCATATTTCATGAGCATGATGAACAAGGTGTTCATGGAGTACTTAGATAAATTTGTGGTAGTGTTCATAGATGATATCCTGATCTACTCCAATAGTAAGGAAGAATATGAAGGACACCTACGTTTGATATTGGAGAAGCTTAGAGAGCACAAACTTTATGCCAAGTTGAGCAAGTCTGAATTTAGGTTGGAAAAAGGTAGGATTTCTCGGACACATAGTGTCAGGAGAAGGAGTCACAGTGGATCCCGCTAAGGTTACAGCCGTGACCGAATGGGAATCTCCTAAGACAGTCGGTGATATCCGTAGCTCCTTGGGACTTGCTGGCTACTATAGGAGGTTCATTGAAAACTTCTAAAAAATTCCTAAACCCATGACTGAACTACTGAAGAAAGAAAATAAGTTTGTTGGAGCGATAGTTGTGAAGCCAGTTTTCAGTAATTAAAGAAACGTCTAGTGACCACACCGATTCTATGCCTACCAGATATTCAACAAGATTTCCAGGTGTATTTTGATGCATCTCGTCAAGGCATGAGTTGTGTGTTAATCCAAGGAAGCAGAGTTGTGGCTTATGCATCTCGTTAGCTGAAGACTCATGATTTGGAATTAGCATCAGTGGTGCATGCACTCAAAACATGAGGACACTATCTCATGGGAAAGCATTGTGATATATTTACCGATCATAAGAGTTTGAAGTATATATTCACTCAGAAGGAACTGAATTTGCGACAAAGAAGATGGTTAGAACTCATTAAGGACTATGACCTGAATTTGCAGTACCACCTTGGAAAGGCTAATGTCGTGGCCGATGCTTTAAGCTGCAAGGGTTATGTAAATGGCTTTACAACAGGAGAGTTACCTTCGGACTTGTGTGAACAGTTCAAAGATCTTAGACTGGATTTGGTACCAAAGGGATATTTGGCTGCATTAGAAGTAAAGCCAAATTTGATGGATCGGATTAGAGAAGCTCAGAAAGTTGACACAGAGATTGATGAAATAAAGGAAAACATGAGTAAGGGCAAGGCTGATGGTTTTCGTGAGGATGACCAAGGAATCATTTGGTTTGAGAAACGTGTTTGCGTACCACGAGACCCCGAGATCAAGAGACTAATTTTTTAAGAAGCCCATGATTCACCATATTCAATACACCCTGGTAACACGAAGATGTACATGGACTTGAAGGAAAGATTTTGGTGGACTGGTATGAAAAGAGAGATTGCAGAATTTATTGCCTTGTGTGATGTGTGCAACAGAGTCAAGGCAGAACACCAGAAACCAGCGGGATTGTTGCAACCTCTACCAATACCCGACTAGAAGTGGGATAAAATAGGCATGGACTTCATTATGGTCCTTCCCAGGACTAGGTCCGGATATGATTCTATATGGGTAGTGGTTGACCACATAACCAAGGTTGCCCACTTCATACCCGTGAAGACCACCTATACAAGTGCGCAGTTGGCTAAGATCTACATGAATAGAATTGTTTGCTTACATGGAGTTCCCAAGGGAATAGTTTCAGATAGAGGAACCCAATTCACCTCAAAGTTTTGGAGTAAGTTACATGAATCCTTGGGTACAAGACTAGAGTTCAGTACAACATTTCATCCACAGACCGATGGACAAACAGAAAGAGTAAATCAAATCCTTGAGGATATGTTGAGGGCATGTGCCCAAGATTATGGTTCTAGTTGGGATGAGAACTTACCATATAAGAATTCTCGTACAACAATAGTTATCAATCTAGCATTGAAATGGCTCCTTTTGAAGCGTTGTATGGGAAGAAGTGCAGAACACCACTGATATGGGATGATGTAGGAGAGCGCAGTCTATTTGGACCAGATTTGATAAAAGATGCCGAAGATAAGGTCAGACTGATTCAAGATAGACTGAAGATAGCACAGTCCCGATAGAAAAGCTATGCCGACTCCAAGCAAAGAGATGTAACCTTTGAGATAGGCGATAGAGCATATCTCCGAGTTTCATGAATATGCGGAGTGAAGAGGTTTGGAATCAAGGGTAAACTAGCACCACATTTTGTGGGACCATAGAAGATTGTGGCCTGCAAAGGAGAAGTGGCATATCAATTAGAAATGCCTGAGGTCTTGTCAAATGCGCATGATGTATTCCATGTGTCTGAACTGAAGAAATGTCACCCAGAGATGGCAGAAACCCCACTAAGAGATACAATTCCTCTTGAGGAGATTCAGTTTGGAAATGATCTGACTTATCAAGAAAAGTCTATTAAAATCTTAGAGACAGCAGAAAGGTTTACTAGAACCAAGACGATCAAACTTTGCAAAGTTCAGTGGAATCACCACACCGAAGAGGAAGCTACATGGGAGCGTGAAGAAGATCTTCGAGAAGACCACCCACGCCTCTTTGCTAGCCAATCCGAATCTCGAGGGCGAGATTTATCTTAAGGGGGTTAGGTTTGTAACATCCCAATTTTTTTACTTTTGGGCATATGCATTTCATTCATATGCATATCATATTTCTTTCAAGCATTTTCTTTTTCTTTCCAGTTTGCATTCTTGCGCTAAATACAATCTTTGAAAATATTTTACTTTATTTTTTTTGTTCAATATCTCCTGCTGTACTATTTTGATTCACTTGAATTTTACAAAAAAAAATTGAATTTTTTTTTAGCAAGTTTTCTTCCTTGTTTGAAATGTTTTGTAGAAAATAGAAAATTAAAAAGAAAACTATTTAACAAAAAAAAGGGGTCAGAAGCCAAATGGGTCGGCCCGAACCAACCCAGGCAAACCAACCCAGCCAGCCCGCAATGCCCCCTTTTCTCTTTTTTTCAGACAGGCGGGACCCACCTGTAAGATCCATCCTTAACCTCCCTCCACGACCTCGCCCACGACCTCGCAGACGACCATGTCGCCACCTCTTCCTCACTCCTCAGAACCCCAACGACACCCAAATCCACTCCTCCTCTATTCCCCAGCACTCGCTCGCCAGTTTCCCCCACTCCACCGCACCGGAGACGCCGCTAGCCTTCTGCAATTTCTCGTCGGACCGCTGCCGACTGCCCACTTCCATCGTCGATTGCATCGGGTACAAAGGACCCCAGCCACCCCTTCTCTTCCCCATCTTCCCTTCTCTGTTATCCGCACCCTCTGAGACCCTCCCTATCCGTTTTCTTGCAGTAGATCGACGGGAATGACAATTCCGGAGCCGCCAGCTCCCAGAACTGCTCCGTCCGCCCGTCACCACCGCAGGAGATGGTGCAGGGACCTGCCGATCAAGCACGCATGGTCGCGGAGCTCCACCGCACCTCGTACGCCTCTCTCTCGACATTCGGGACCACGGGAGCCACCCCTCCTTTGACAGCAGAGCTGCCGGAGCCGCCGTGTTCTTCCCCGTCGGCCACTCCTAGTCAGTTCCGGTGAGGTTGGTCAATGCGATCTTGATCGTCCATTTTATGTTGATCCGATGGCCCTGTTAATCCCCTCACCGAACCAGTATCGGCCTCTAGGAAAGCGCCACATGGCTGCCCTATTTCATATTTCGTTTAAATAGTTTTTGAATTGGCAGAATCTTGCAATAATCATAACTTGAGTTCTGTAAGTCAAAAAATTACAATTTGATGTCTATGGAATCCTTGAAACATAAGGAATACCATGGAATGATAAAATATGAACTTTACCAAAGTTTTATGTCGACCAAATTTAAAATGCATATTTGGACTTTTTTGTTATATTTCAAATTCTAAAAATACAAATTGGTTGATTCCTTTTGCATTGGTTATGAAAAATCATTTCTGAACCTTATAACTCTTTGTTGTAAATAATATAAGTCTCTGCATTGTTGTTTGCATTGTTCTAACTTGTACCTTGTCTATTAAATGGAAAACCCTATTTTAGTTAATTCTTGCACCAAGGTTTTGCAACAAAAAAAATTGAACAAAAACTTTGTTTTGATCAAACACATTTCAACAGAAGCAAACCTTTGATAATTCATGTCATGGCATGCATATCATTCTTTGCACTGTGTGTTGTCTGGTATGTGTCTATTGATTGCAATGTTTGTCAAACGTGTAGATTGCCCGGAGTGTAACCAGTGTTGTTGTGAGGATTGTGATACCAACAACCTCAACCAAGGCAAGTTTTACTTCATAAATGTCCTACTATTTTCTTAAGCATGTAGTTGATTTTTCATAGATTGCATGTGTAGGATTTTCTACAGTATTATGCTATGCTATGAAACCCGGGTAGGATAGCCATATGAAACTTTCATGACTTACTTCCTTGTCGCCAACATAGGATAGTATGATTGCTATGCTATTAGATGCGTGGGAGGGAATTCATGTTATGGAAATGTGTTGGAGAAAATATTTGTTTTCATATGGCAAAACAACCTAATTAATGAATCACCTGGGTGAATGGCATGGAAAACTTTGGATGAGTGGCAATCAGGATCCATTTTTATGAGGCCATGTCTATGGTCGCACCTTCATTTCTATGGGTGCCATCTCTATGGGGTCATGTCTATGGTCTGCACCTGTCTTATGCACACCCACGTAAAGCACCCAGGACTATGGAGATTGGACAGGTTCTAGTTTAGTGGCTTACCATACAACCGCATGTCATATGGGCCATGTCTTGATTAAGTAAGTTGTACAAACCTGGCCCGACGTGGCTAGTAGATGTAGAATGTGTAGGTGGTATGGTCCGTCTGGTGGTTTGGGGAACTACTTCTAAAAGGCCTCGTCTTGGTCTTCTTCCGACCATTGCACACTTGCATGTAATGGAACTATGGGGCTGACTGAGTCATGTGGGGAAAATTGTAGAACCTCTCGAGAGCGTCTAAAACTATGTACTTAGCTGTGTCCGCGATTATGGACAATTTGAGCAACTAGGCCTGGAACTGTTTGGAAGATATCCTCATCCCAATTTCTTAATTAAAATTTGATGGTTGAACAAGGGTAGGAGCACTTTGGGTATCTATCCAAGTGTCCAGAAAGATGTTTCCAAAGAATGAAAATGCTTTTGGAAAGATAGGATGAAATGTTGCTTTCTGCAAAATTAGCCTAAACTCCACCAAGCCAAATGTGCATGTACTAGATAGGTTCCCTTTATTTATCCACCAAAACATGAATCTTGCCAATACAATTCCAAGTGTATTGACCATTCGTGGCTGCAACTTTTCATGTTGCAGGTTACTCAGGTTATGAGTGGGGTACGATGATAGGGTCGCGAGTCTCCACTCAGCTTGTGTTCGCCTGTGGCACTGAATGGAGCCCTTAATGTTATTTGCTTTCCGCTGCTGAACTTTATTTGTGTTTGAGCTAGTCTGCTTTCAGGCTATGCAAGTTGTATCGCACTATTTTAATTTCTGGATCATTCGATGTAATACAATTGTGACCTATGTATCTTGGTATTGCATCTTGAACTGTGTGTGCTAGCGAGCCGATCCAGGGACTAGCACAAATAAGCACAGAGGCTTGACCCCTACCGGGTCTGGTCGCTTCAGAGTATGGACAAGAATACAATGGGCCTAAGAGGCCTAAAGATAAACGATGAGGTCCATAACCCTGCCCAGGCCAAGCCAGAAGAGTAACCTTGCTAACATCGTCGCTCCCATACCAGTGAACATTAGTTCAACGGTTGCCGAAAAAGGAGGGAGAAAGAAAGAAAAAACGAGGGTGAGTACCGAGGAACAAACTCTATGGCATGTACTCCGCGAGACTAGACAAGGCTGTGCTCATCGGGCTATATGGTGGACTTAGCGGCAACAAAAGCACTATGCTACAGAGACACACTACAACTTCCGTCTATTTAGAGAAGGTAAGAGAGCACATAAAACAACCTAATAGATGCTAACACCAAAATAACCCACCCGATACTGTCGAGGGTTTTTGTGTTGCAAGAACATGGGTGCCGCATGAAGGACCCAAAGGTATCGAACGCAGGGGGCTGAACACGTGAAATCAAGAAAGCAACAAAGCATGGCGACGGATGACTCGAGACGCCGGAGAAGCACACCGCATGAAAAAGAGAGCGACACCGATCTTACCTAGGTTTAGGGCCCTCGTGGTGAGGTAAAACCCCTACTTTCTGCCTTCTTTTATTGCACCATGATCCCTCGCGAGGTGTACAAGGCCTTGGTTGCAAAGCTCAAGCTAGACGAAGATGGAAGAGAACTAACTCTGCCCTAGCTAGAACTTCAGATCTCAGATCCCTTCTTCAGGGCAGCTACCCCTCCTTTTATAGAGTCCAAGGTCCTCCTTTCCCTCATCAACTTGGGGAAGGGGTTGCCACAACACTGCCAAGGAGAGGGACAGCTTGATAGGGCAAAGGTGTCCGATCTTTCGATGGTATTGGCCTCAAAAGTTGAGCTCGTAGTTGTGTCTATGGCTAACTTTTAGTCTAAACAAAATCCAAGTTTAAAGTGACGGCTATGGGGGTATTTGAGGAGGAAAAGGTAGGGATGCGGCCAGCCATGGGTATGGCGGTCGAACCAAACCCTAACAGGCCTTTTCTCCTCAAATTCGGACTCCTAAAAGTGGTTGACTTAATTGCTACGAAAATTGCATGGGCCTGGCACAAAACTAAAGGTGACGCAGCACCATATCTCTCTATGGACGAAATTATGAAGTAAATCTTTGTATATTTTGTCCCAGTCTTCACTCATCATTATGGTGGCTTCAAAGTTGACGAAGACTGTTTGCCTGATCTTTCACGATGCACCTCCTGATCCAGTGGATCTGATAGATCTCCCAATCACTAAGCGAAACACGCGACCTAGAGATTCGAAAACGCCAATCCTGCGAGCAACTCGACGATGAATGACGAACCCCACGATGAATCAACACGCCAAAGCTCGACAACCCTTGACAATTCAAGGACCTTCTCCCACGCACGATTACTCCTGACAACTCAATAACTCTCTTGCCATTATTATTGGATAACTTGACAAACATCCGAGACGCCGTCTCACACGCCGATCCTAGAGGGACGGTGATAATATGAACTTCAAGTTCTACATTATTCTGGTTTAACTCCAAAAGCTCCTAAATCCTAGCCGCTCAGCCTCCTTATATAGGCGGCCAGAAAATTATTGGCTTGTGCAGGCCCAAACCCAAAACACAAAACATGACCTGGCTAATAAATAACATGGATACAAATATAAATGAATGACACAACCTTATAATTAATTACTAAATATCATAGGTCTTACTAGCATGCCAATCCTCATCATCCTCCCCTTCTTTGAAAGGCGTTGTCCTCAATGTCAGAGGGTCTTCTCGAGCATGTGGCGTCTAATTAGCAATGTCACCACTCTCCGTCTTCAATCCTTGCCAGCCTACCATACCTCATCCTCCCTCTCGGCTAGCTTGACTTGCTCTTGGCACCTGTTAGTACTCAGCGCCACCAACCTAAATTGAGACACAAATGATCATCGGGATGCAGTCCTGAATCACATGAGTAGATCACCCAAAATGGACAGGACATACTCCTGCACACGGAGGGTCCAAATGAGCTGAATATGCCCGCTGACGCAAACTGAATTTTGGTAGCAAGTAAGGCACATCACCCAAAACAAACAGAACAAATTCCTACATGCCAAGGATCCAAACGTATTGAATCTGCCACCTCATTAGAACTGCTAACAGTGTCTCTTTTTCTTCCTTCCAAAACACACGCAAACAATGGACAGTTCTGCACCTCCCAAGAATACAGTATGTCTGATCCAATCTCTTCCTTGTTTTTCACTTTGCCTGACCAGTTCTCAGGTATAGCCTCCGATCCTTTTTTTCCTTCCTCTCTTTTCTAGTCGACAGCGCCAGACAATGCGCAGGTGAGATGCACAGGAGGGCGATCGATCTTGAGCGATGGGTCAGCCCATTAAGGATCGCAAGGAGGGGGAGCCGGATCCGTAGATCCACCAGGGACAGCGCCAGGCACGGGCGGCCTCGATCCCAGGCGGGCGAACGAGTCGCCACGGGACAGATAGTCTCCATGGTGTAGCGCGATGCCTGGAGCGATGCGAGACGCAGGGCGAGATCGCCAGGCGTGCGATCCCTAGCGGGCAAGCGAGGCACTGGGACAATCAATCCCAGCGCGGGGATAGTGAGGCGCGTGGTCGCCCTCGTGTGTTTTTTTCCTCTTGATACCGAGATGATGAAGACTGTTTGCCCGATCTTTCACGATGCACCTCCTGATCCAGTGGATCTGATAGATCTCCCAATCACGTGAGCGGAACACGTGACCTGGAGATTGGGAAACGCCAATCCTTCGAGCAACTCGACGATGAACGACGAACCCCACGCTGAATCAACACGCCAAAGATCGACAACCCTTGACAATTCGAGGACCTTCTCAAGAACTCTCGTGCCATTATTACTGGATAACTTGACGAACGTCCGAGACGCCGTCTCACACGCCGATCCCAGAGGGACGGTGATAATATGAACTTCAAGTTCAACATTATTCCTTTTTTAACTCTAAAAGCTCCTAAAGCCTAGGCGCCCAGCCTCCTAATATATATAGGTGGCCAGAAAACTATTGGCTTGTGCAGGCCCAAACCCAAAACACAAAACATGACCTGGCTAATAAATAACATCGATACAAATAAAATGAATGACACAACTTTAGACTTAATTACTAAATATCGTAGGTCTTCCTAGCGTGCCAATCCTCATCATCCTCCCCTTCTATGAAAGGCGTTCTCCTCAACGCCGGAGGGTCTTCTCGAGCATGTGGCATCTAATTAACAATATCGCCACTTTCTATCTTCAAGCCTTGCCAGCCTGCCACACCTCATCCTCCCTCTCGGCTAGCTTGACTTGCTCTTGGCACCTATTAGTATTCAACGCCACCAACCTAAATTGAGACACAAACGATCATCGGGATGCAGTCTCAAAGCACATGAGCAGATCACCCAAAACGGACAGGACATACTCCTGCACACGGTGGGTCCAAATGAGCTGAATATGCCCACTGACGGAAACTAAATTTTGGTAGCAAGCAAGGCACATCACCCAAAACAAACAGAACAAATTCCTGCATGCCAAGGATCCAAACGTATTGAATCTGCCACCTTGTTAGAACTGCTAACAGTGTCTCTTTTTCTTCCTTCTAAAACACACGCAAACAATGAACAGTTCTGCACCTCCCAAGAATACAGTATGTCCGATCCCAATCTCTTCCTTGTTTTTCACTTTGCCTGACCGGTTCTCAGGTATAGCCTTCGATCCTTTTTTTCCTTCCTCTCTTTTCTAGTCGACAGCGCCAGACAATTCGCAGGTGGGCGGGCAATCGATCCTGAGCGATGGGCCGGCCCACTAAGGATCGCCAGGAGGGGGAGCCGGATCCCTAGATCCGCCAGGGACAGCGCCAGGCGCTGGTGGTCCTCGATCCCAAGCGAGCGAACGAGTCGCCATGGGACAGATAGTCTCCCCTCTAATCAAAAACCTTGTCTTAAATAGCAAATTCGGACCGGACAAAAATTATCCGAAATGGAAAAAACAATGTAATCGGTTGAGTAGGAAGGATTCGAACGATTGATCTCCTTTGATCAGCGCGCTTGTCCCTCTCGTCGCCGGCCGTTCCATTGATCCATGGATACACGTAGGAGGGCCATGCGACCATCTTTCCGTATAATTAATTTCCTTCGATCCACTGCGCAGCCAACGTACGTGCACTCTCTGGCTATGTGTCAAGCGTCGCTGTCACGCTGATCGTGATCCTAATTAAGCGAAGCCGGCATCAGTTTACGTTTTAATCCCTCCATTTATAAATATAAGAAGTTTTAAGTTTGTAAAGTAAATATATCTAGATAAGTTTTAGTGTATATATTCGAGTGAACCTACACACTAAAAGATGTCTAAATACATTTGCTTTACAAAGCTAAAATATCTTATATTTATAAATAGAGGGAGTACGTCCGAACGGTTTTGGTACATTTTTTAGGGTGCGACTCGATGGTGATAACCTCGTTGACGAAAGATATGCATGGGTCACTATATAATAGCCCCGACGACTTTTTATGCTAAGTGTACACTTTGTTAATTGCTGAACAATCGACATGGATTAGATAAATAATTTTGGACATGTGGGATTAAGAGGTACATAATTTGTACTCCCTTTGATCAGAAATAAGTGTTGGTTATATCCAATCGGAGAGAGTACAGTATATCATCAACGAGTATTAGTAGGAAAAGTATTCTAGTCTGACGTCCGATTCCTTTTTTTGCTCGGACCGATGCTCGGCCGTGGGATGCTGGCAGTTAAATCGAACGTAGGGTGCTTGCCCTATAAATTATGTTGCCGGTTCCACGGTCCTCCACACCCCATTGCATTCCCCACTCCACCCACCCACGACGACGAGATTGACGGTGGCGGCGTGCTCGCTTCGCCACGACATGTAGCAGTCTACTACCAGCTGGAGTGCTTCCATCGCGTGAAGAGAACGCATGCGCTGGCACACGCGATGCCCCGGATCGATCCAGGCGGCGCTGCTAACGCCCACGACATGGAGCAGTCTACTACCGGCGGACTGCTTCGTCGCATGGAGAGATCGCATGCGCCGGCACACGCGATGCCCCGGATCGATCCAGGCGGCGCTGCCAACGCCCAAGGCCGATGATGCTGGCGGCCGCTGCTTCAAGGAGGCCCTGGGTCCTGTCCGAAAACCACGGCATCGCCGTCAAGTGGCACGCCGACATCATCGAGTACCTCGGAGATTAGGATCTCGCCGATCGCGGTTGCTCGCCGAGGTCGACGTCACTCTGGAGGATCTCAAGAAGGTATACGGGTACCTCGATGGCGGTACGAGGCTATTGTCGCCCGCCCCACATGGAAGCCTACTTTCACTTTGATTGGAGCAATGTTTATTTCTCCAGAAGCACTGTTCCAAGTTGTTAGAAGCACACTTTTTGTATACGTGATTCATGTTATGTAAGACACAACATATACATGTGCATCGAAGCATGTTTCATTTGCTATGGAAGCAAATTGTTCCTTCAATGGAATCATAACTTTGTCACGTTCAAATAAAATCAGTATATACACGAACTTCTTTGTTGTATTTGATGCAAATTTTCACTGCATGCGAAGCATTTTTTTTGCATGTCTCGGAAACTGAATTATTGATTTGAATGCCTAGAAAATGATGATTCTATGCATCAAGAAGAATGTATCGTGCCTTCTGCTTCCATGCTTCCGGCAATATTGCTAGCTAGATTAACTGCTCAATTCAAGAGAAAATGATGATTCCGTGCATTTAGAGGGAAAATTAATTGGAAGCTAATTAATGGCCGGATGAAACACAGCGGTTTTGCTGGAGCAGTTTGTGGGAGTAGTTTAATTTGCAGGGACATTTATTCCTTGCATGAAGCACTCTACCACCGGCTCAACTGCTTCCATCGCACGGCTAAAATGTTGCTGATCCGACGGCTAAGTACTGGTCCGATCCAAAGCATGGATCAGACGTCTGATGCCTAGCAGCGCCCGTATTAGTACTAGCGCGCGTCCCTTTAATTTGTTTGCTGCCTGCCATTCTTATTTATGAGAAGTGAGAAACACTCACCAGCTAATAATCCGTCTGTTTGTCATTCCTATCAAAACCACTTCCTCTACAGGTTACTCCTATCAGCCAGCAATAATCCGACGAAGATCAATTTAGTTAGTAGCTAGGCAACTTGGCATGATCTTCAGCTCGATCGAGTTCGATCGAGCTGGGATGGCATCTCCAATGTAGTTGCACGATCACAAAATATCGAAACGTACGTGTTGACTTAGACAAGTATGGTGTGGTTTAGGTTAGTTAGCCACGAAAGCACGGGTATAATGTCATCGCTACGAGGTTTCTAGGTCCGGTGCCAATCGATCCCAGTGCAGGGATAGCGAGGCCGTGGTCGCCCTCGTGTGTTTTTTTCCTCCTGATACCGAGATGATGTAGACTGTTTGTCCAATCTTTCACGATGCACCTCCTGATCCAGTGGATCTGATAGATCTCCCAATCACGTGAGCGGAACACGTGACCTGGAGATTGGGAAACACCAATCCTGCGAGCAACTCGATGATGAACGACGAACCCCACGCTAAATCAACACGCCAAAGCTCGAGAACCCTCGACAAGTTGAGGACCTTCTCACATGCACGATTACTCTTGACAACTCAAGAACTCTCTTGCCATTATTATTGGATAACTTGACGAACGTCCGAGATGCCGTCTCACACGCCGATCCCACAGGGACGGTGATAATATGAACTTCAAGTTCTACATTATTCTCGTTTAACTCCAAAAGCTCATAAACCCTAGCCGCCCAGCCTCCTTATATAGGCGGCCGGAAAACTATTGGGCTTGGACAGACCCAAACCCAAAACACAAAATAAAACCCTAATTGGCCCACAACATGACCTGGCTAATAAATAACATGGATGCAAATATAAATGAATGACACAACCTTAGACTTAATTACTAAATATCATAGGTCGTCCTAGCGTGCCAATCCTCAGCAAAAGTTCTGAAATCTCCACTTGTGGCATCTTTTTCAAGTCTCAAACGCTTGATGCCATCTCCATGCACGATCATGCTCCAATGCTTGTCCCTCTCATCCATTCTAGGTCCATCATTCCTAAAAGTAACAAACACATCTGATTTAGGAAGCATCATATTCTCATGTATGTGAGAATGAGTTCCAAGAAAGTACATGATAGTTAAGTTGCTTGGCACGAGCTCGAGTGATAGGTCCTTGTATTTGCTCCACTGTAGGTGCAGCGTGTGTATCAATAGATGGGATGTCCTTATCATGCTCCCTTCTTGAATTGAAGTCGTCCTCGATGCAGTCTCATCTTCTACACCAAAATAAGGCTTCAAATCTGAAATGTTAAATGTAGGACTAACCGTACCAAAATCTACAGGAAGCTCAAGTTTATATGCATTATCATTAATTTTCTATAACACCCTATTAGGACCCTCAACACGTGGCATTAACTTAGACTTGCGTAAATCAGGAAAATGATCTTTGTGCAAATGCAACCAAACAAGATCATCAACCTCAAACACAATATGCTTTCTTCCTCTATCCCCAACAACTTTATATTTAACATTCATGTGTTCTATGTTATCCTTAGTAGTTGCATACGATTTTAATATCAATTCAGCATGTTGTGTGGCATCTAAATTATTGTGCACCGAAGATGGTAAAGGCAACAAATCAATAGGTGCACCATACACAATCTGAAAAGGGCACATCTTTGTGGTAGAATATAGTGAACGATTGTAAGCAAATTCAATATGAGGCAAACAGTCTTCACACAATTTTAAGTTCTTCTTTAAAACAGCCCGTAACATAGTAGATAAAGTTCTATTAACTACTTCAGTTTGTCCATCAAGTTCGGGGTGACAAGTAGTACTAAACAACAATTTAGTCCCCAACTTAGCCCATAAACATCTCCAAAAGTGGCTAAGAAATTTAGTATCATGATCAGAAACAATAGTATTGGGCACACCATGCAAACGAACGATATCACAAAAGAACAAATCAGCAATATGCGCAGTATCATCGGTCTTGTGACAAGGAATAAAGTGTGCCATCTTAGAAAACCGATCCACAACAATAAAAATACTATCCCTCCCCTTCTAAATACGAGGAAATACCAAAACAAAGTCCATCGAAATATCCTCCCAAGGAACACAAGGAACAGGAAGAGGCATATATAAACCATGTGGATTAAGGCGAGACTTAGCTTTTTGACAATGGTGTAGCATGCCACGAATCTCTCAACATCTCACCGCATGCGTGGCCAAAAGAGTGCCTTTTTTTCTTTCTTTCTTTTAGATTAGATTACAATGGTCTGACCAGCTCTCTTGCAAAATTAATGACGAGCAGATGAAGCTACCTAGTTGAGGGGTACTCAATTTAATATAGAAGATAGCAATTCCGACCATTACGTCCCCATGAGCTAAAAACAGTGGCACAAAATGAGAAGTATTTGAAAGTTTTGAAAGGTAGCACATGAAAATTTACTTGGAATGGCTTTGAAATACCATGCATAGGAATTTATAGTGGACTCTTTGGTAGACTTGGTTTTTGGTAATTGGTTGCACGAGAAGTATTCTCTCTCAGTACAAGTGAAGGCTACCAAAAGACTGGGAAGCGACAATATCGAGAGCAATAACTGTCATAATCATGCTTGCGACAAAACAAAATTAATGTAGGCATAAAAATAATACAAGAACTCTGAGGCAAAGTAAATCATAGAGGCTTAATTGACTTTTTGTTCAGTCGTATGCATGCTTGAGCATGTGCCAAGTCGATTCAAATGAAACTTTCAGAGGTGGATACCACAATGTCATACCATATTATGAATAAAACAATGCAAGCAAGCATCTACATGACATGCTACGAACTATTAGTGGATTGGAACTAATCATATGAGAGCAATAACTACAAAGCGTCCATTAAATAACATATACCTTACATGAACCGACTAAGCATGTCCATATAGATGAGTATATGTACAAAAATGAAAACAAATAGAGTTCATACCAGCCTCTTACCACATCTCGGGTTGTCATATGTCGTCATTATTGCTTTTTCACTTGTGTGGCTTGAATAATATGAAGTGAATACCAAGCTTCAATGGAGCCACGGGAGACTAAACTCTACAACAAACTTTACAAAACCGAAGAAGAACAACAAATATTTTTGGTTTTTCGATTTTTGAAATAAGAACGGAAGGAAACAACAAACAAGGCAAAATAATTTTGGATTTTTTTCAAGCATCAAACCGAAAATAGAGAACAAAGCAAACCAAAGATAGAAAGCTAAAAAGACAAACAAAGAAAAACAACGGAAATATTTTTGGTCTTTTTGTGTTTTGGAAAGAAGAAATAAGAACAAGAACAATAAAGAAAGCGAAACATGGATATACAAAGGACCGACAAAATATTATATGTAGATGAGTGAATTATCGACGTACCTCCCCCAAGCTTAGGCTTTTGGCCTAAGTGGAGATCAATCCCAACTCCGATACATGCCCCATGGTAGTGGGTCATCATTGGCATAGTCATAGCCTGGCCCTTGTGAAGATGAAGCAGATGGTGTATAATCATAATAAGGCTGCTGGTATAGAAACTCCGCAATGTTAGAGGGCTGGACCAACTCCTCGGTCGCCTCTTCATTGTGCATGGGCTGCGGGTGCTCCTCCATGTATGTGTCGAGCTCACCCTCTATGAGTGACCATCCATTCCTATGATCAAGGTTAAACAAAAGAGGTGCAGGCAAATGGACTGATCGATCAGTCTTCACTACCTTCCAAGTAGATTTCTTGAAAAGGGTTATCTCAAATGTCAAGTTATCCAAACAAGCATGAGGAGAAACAAACTTATGATGTAGCATAGAATTAAGATCAAGTCTCTCTACTGGAAACTGAAGATCTAAAACATGAGGCACTACACCATGCAAAGCTAACAAGCGTGAAGCAATAAGACCTCCACAGATTCCCCCTTTCTCTCAGTTAGCATCAAAACGGAAAGCTATTAAAGCACCCAAATGGTATGTCCTATCACATCTAAAAGCAGCAGCAATAAAAGCTAGATCACAGGAGGATAACTTACGTGCAGCATTCCTAGCAAGTACACACTTGGTAATAAAGTAGGCAAAATATCGAATGGATGGGAAATGAATATTTTGAATTTTACCACCCTCTCCTGTGAAGCTTCTTCCTTGACAAATCTCCTCATATAGGTCCATCAATGGCCTAGGCTGTTCCTTCATCTTTTCGCGCGATCCCCACTGTGGTACTCTAATGGCTACATGGAAAACATCAAAGAGCAAGTCCACAGATTTATTGTAGATTTTATAATGAACCATGGGGTTAGATGTGGACCAACTGAATCTGAAATCCTGCACCACAGACATCATTAGTTTAGCATATTGGGGCGGTTCACCATCAATAAAATGCTCCAATCCTGCATTAGAGACTAGAGTTTGGAAGTCCTGCAGGATTCCAGCTGCATTCATGAACTCTGAGCATGGATAAATTGAGGGAAAGACCCTCTCTTCATGTTGAACTCTCATGACTTCATGCACTTCTAGTTCATGTTGAAAGAGTTGGTATGCATTCTCCTCCATTTCTGAAATTTTTAATAGACCTCATAAAAAAATGATTTCGAGACAAACAAATGTAGGAACTACTATAGGGAGTTATTAGAAGGCTAACATGCATCAAAATAACATTTCTAAGCAATAGAACAAGCATGCAAACTCATTTCACCTGCAGCCTATAGAGCTAAAATACTCAAGAAATACTCCACTAAACAAAATTCTACTTGGACAATCGAAGGAGTCACATACCGGAGAACAAATGCTCCAAATCTCAGCAACAATGATGGGCTGAGCAAGGAGATCGAAAAATAGAGTTGGAGAGCAGCAAGAACACGGGTTTGAGCTGGGGTGTCGTGATTTTTCGGGAGAGAGAAAGATATGGGGATGAAGAGATAACTGAGAGGCCAGGGGGCCCCCCTCACCATAGGTGGGCGCGGCCAGACTTGGGCCGCGCCCCCTGGTGGTGAGGTGGCATGGTGGGTCCCCCTGAGGTCTCCCAGGTGCCTCTTTGACCTATTTTTGACATAAAAATTCAAAAAGATTTTTTTGGAATTTTTCGAGAAACTTTATTTTTGAAGATTTTTTAGAAATTGACAACAAATTAAAAACTCGGGAAAACAAAGATGGAATGATTGCAAGCAAATCAAAACCAAGTATGCAGCAGCTCTAAGATACTGTAATCATGTAACTAACAAAGGGAACAAAAATAGTGATACTAAAAATGAGTGAGGTTGAGTAAATGCAGTGAAAACGAAGTTTCATTCATATAAAATCACTTTGTTAACAAGGTTGATCAAGTCTTGTTACCAAACTAATTTTATATGAGGCAAAACTTTGCATTTCACTATATGCTTATGTTACCTTGACCTTGATAGGGATAGTCCCAATCATGACAATTTTATATTCTTCCTTGGGCTTTCGCTCTGAACAAATAATCTGACCAACTCCGATGGTCTCAACATTCTTGATTGAATTTAGAGCATTCTTTCTTTCAATCTTCTTGGGAAAATAGACCATATACTCTTTGTCATTGACATTAAAAGTTACTTTTCCTTGATTGCAATTAATAACAGCACCTGCAATGTTTAGAAAAGCTCTCCCAAGAATAATAGACATGTTATCATCTTCAGGCATTTCCAACACAACAAAGTCAGTTAATATCAAGCAACTGTTAGCAACTTGAACTAGAACATTTTCACATATACCAATAGGAATAGTAGTAGACTTATCAACCATTTGCAAGGATATATCAGTCGATACCAATTTTTCTAGATCAAGTCTCTTATAAAGAGAAAAAGGCATGACACTAACTCCGGTTCCCAAATCACATAAAGCAGTTCTAACATAGTTATTTTTAATGGAGCAAGGAATAGTTGGTATACCTGGATCTCCAAGCTTCTCCAGAACTTTACCATCAAAAGAATAATTAGCAAGTAAAGTGGACATTTCCTCATTAGGAATCTTCCTTTTGTTAGTAACAATATCTTTCATATACTTTGAATAAGGAGGCATTTTAATAGCCTCAGTCAAAGGAATTTGCAAAAATAAAGGTTTCATCCATTCACAAAACCTGTTGTAGTGTTCTTCTTCCTTGGATTTGTGTTTCTTACCAGGAAAAGGCATTGGTTTCTGCACCCAAGGTCCTCTCTCATTACCATGCTTGTTGGCAATGAAGCCTTCTTTGGTGTACTTTGCATTCTTAGCAAGCTTTTCTGGTTCCTCTTCAACTTCTTCTTTATCGGAAGCATTACCTGGTTTAGTTTCAGCATCAAAAATAGAAACACTATTAGGATCTTTACCTACTTTAGAAGATTCTGCAACTATTTTATGCTTCTTCTTCTTCTTCTTGGAAGGAATATCATCTCGTGAAGTGTGTTGAGAATCTTCTTCGATCCTCTTAGGATGTCCTTCAGGATATAAGGGGTCTTGAGTGGTAGCACCTCCTCTTGTGCGTATTTCACACGCTTGTTTTTCTCTTGCGGCATTAACTAGCAAGTCTTTTTGTACCTTGGTAAGCTGATCAATTTGAGTCTGAACCATTTGAAAATGTTTGACAAGTATCTTCACATCATTGGAGGTTCTCTCCACAATATCCTGCAACTTATTAGTAGCTCTAGAATTTTCAAACAAATGATTCTGCACCCTTCTATTAAAATTATCTTGCTTAACAATAAAATTATCTAACTCATCTAAGCATTTTTTTAGGAGGTTTAGAGTAAGGAATATCTCTATCATCAAAGCGTTGGAGAGAGTGTACCTCAATAGTAGATGAGTGAGGGAGGCTTACATAATTCTTCTATAGGAGGTAAATTCTTCACATCTTCGGACTTAATACCATTCTCCTTAAGAGATTTCTTGGCTTCCCTCATAACTTCATCATTCAATTCAATCATTCCTCTCTTCTTCGGTGTTGGCTCTGGAGTTGGCGCATGTGTTGGCGCTGGTGTTGGCTCAACTAGAGTCCGATCATCATGATTCCGGCTTATTTTAGCCATTAATTCTTGAGCTTCAGTCGGAGTTCTTTCCCTGAAAACACAACCAGCACAACTATCCAGATATGTCTTAGATTCATCAGTTAGTCTATTATAAAATATATCAAGGAGTTTGTTTTTAGACAATGACTCTTTAGGCAAAGCTCTAATTAAAGAACAAAACCTTGTCCAAGATTAGGGCAATATCTCTCCTTTTCCCTGTTCAAAGTCAAAGATTTTCTGCACAGCAACATGTTCAGCACTAGCAGGAAAATATTTCTGAAAGAAAGCATTAACCAAAGCAATATGACTATGAATAGATCCAGGAGACAAGTTATTAAACCAAGTTTTAGGTGCATCTTTCAACGAGAAAGGAAAAATCTTAGCAACAAAGTAAGTGCGAAGCTTAATATCATCAGAAAACAAATTACTCAAAGTAGAAAGCGCATTCATGTGCTCCATAGCACTTTCATTTTCAGTACCACAAAAAGGGGCTTTCTCAACAATAGATATGTAAGATAAATCTAAAGAGAAATCATAATCCTTATCTCTAATATTTATGGGAGAATCAGCAAACTTAGCATCAGGAGATAATTTATATCTAACAACACGTCTTGCTAGAAGTTCCTTAACAGCATTAGTATGACGAGTAGCCCAAGCTTCGGCAATAAAATCATCGTCAAGCTGAATATAAGCGTCATCAAAATCATCACTAGGACATTCCCTAGACTCAGGTGAACTAACCGGTCTAACAGTAGTGTTTCCCATCTTAGCTCTAGCAATTGTAGCATCTAAAAAGGAACCTAGTGAACCACTCTCATCAAGCACAGTAGAAGCATCATCTAAATTATCAGTGGCATTTTCAAACTCAGCAGAAGAAGTAGCAGTAGCGTGTGCATGTGGTGGTGTAAGCAACTTACTCATAACAGATGGTGAATCAAGAGCAACAGAGGTGTTCAAAGTCGTACCTCTTCTTGTAGTGGATGGCAATATAGGAACTTTTCCATCACGAGGTTTACCCATGATGAATGGATTGCAGCGAACAACATGAATTCCAAGTGAACTTACAAATAAAGCTATGTTCCCCGGCAACGGCGCCAGAAAATAGTCTTAATGACCCACAAGTATAGGGGATCGCAACAGTCTTCGAGGGAAGTAAAACCCAAATTTATTGATTCAACACAAGGGGAGCCAAAGGATATTTATAAGCTTTGACAGATAAGTTGTCAATTCAGCTACACCTAGAAACAGACTTGCTCGTAGCAGTTTATCAGTGGCAACAGTTTTATAGTGGTGACAGTAGCGAAACAGTAACAGCAATAGTAAAATAAAAGCGGTAATAGTAGCAATAGTAAACAGTAAGATATACAAAGGACATCTTTTGTCCTACTAGCATGGATAATAATTCATGAAATCAAGGGAAACTGTAGGCATAGGGATGAATGTACGGGCGTTGCATGGATGAATGTACGGGCGTTGCATGGATGAATAGTAAAATAAAAGCGGTAATACTGTAGGCATAGGGATGAATGTACGGGCGTTGCATGGATAAGATAATTCATGAAATCAGTGAGACATGGGCAATTGCAGATAAATAATGATAAAGCATCCTAGTACTAAACAATCATAGGCATGTGTTCCGTATGTAGTCATACGTGCTCGCAATGAGAAACTTGCATGACATCTTTTGTCCTACTAGCCTATTGCAGCAGGGCCTCAAGGGAAACTACTGGTAATTAAGGTACTCCTTTTAATAAAGTACCGGAGCAAAGCATTAACACTCGGTGAACACATGTGATCCTCACATCATAGCCATCCCCTCCTGTTATCCCAATTTCTATCACTCTGGGGCCTCGGGTTTTGGACAACAATATATGTAAACAACTTGCAGGTATGACCATAAACAACAAGTATCATCATAAAACAATAACAAGTTCAGATCTAAAATCATGGCACTCGGGCCCAAAGTGACAAGCATTAAGCACAACAAGTTGCAACAATGTCATAAGCACTAATAAAAGATACTAGGCACTATGCCCTAACAATCTCATAGCAAATTACATGAATGATCTCATCCAATCCCTACTATCCCCTTCGCCTACAGCGGGAATTACTCACACATGGATGGGGGAGTCACGGATGGTTGATGGAGAGACATCGGTGATGATGGTGATGAGATCTCCTCCAAATCCCCATCCTGGCAGGGTGCCAGAACGGAGTTTCTGGTTCCAAATCGTGGTTTCTGATGGTGGCCGCGCAGTGGAAGTCTATCTGGGAAAAACGCTGAACCCCCGCTCCTTTTAGGTCGGAGGGTATATGTAGGCGGAAGGAGAGGTCGAGGCGATGGCCGAGGCGGCCTCACAACAGGTGGGCGCGGTCAGGCCAGGGCCGCGCCCCCTGGTTGTGTGGCAGCCTCCCAGCCCCTCTCCATCTCGTCTTCTGGCTCCGTGGGTCTTCTGGTGAAACAGGATTTTTGCAATATTTTCCCAGATTTTTACTGAAAGTTGGATTTCTGCACAAAAATGAGAAACCAGAGCAATTCTGCTGAAAACAACGTTAGTCCGTGTTAGTTGCATTCAAAACACACAAATTAGAGGAGAAACAATAGCAAAAGTGTTCGGGAAAGTAGATATGTTTTGGACGTATCAACCATTCAAAGAAGAGAAGAGATGAACTTATTCTCCAAGTACAATCTTGAAAAGAAGGTAGGAGTGGATACAAAGATATATAATGCTCAGAGGTATCCTCATATTTAATTGACACTTTCTCGAGGGCGAGGTGTGGTTACATAGCCAAATATATTAGATATAGATGTTGATGATTTGCATTATAAAATATTTATCATAGCCAACTGGGGTATTTTTGGAAAGACAGAAGACATAAAACTTTTATAAACATAGGGTATTATTTCCATAATTTTCATAGAGAAGAAGAATACCAAAAGTTGTCCTTCCTATCTCTGCTATTTCTGGAAATAGAAAAAGAAATGGTAATAATACTTTTATAAAACATATTTGTGAAATGAGATGAGGGCACACATAGAGGGGGTCCTCATTTCAGATTTTTTATAAAGTTGTGTTTTGAAAATAAATACTCCTTTCATATGAAAATATTTTAGAAGGGGTTTTATTTATAAGTAATTTGAAAACATTTTGTAATCATAACCCCAATGGCCATCATATAAATTGATGTGTTTTGGATAAGTTCGGCCACAGACCTATTTGTAGATCGAGCATACATAAGAAGTCACGCAAGTCAATTTATCACACATAGATCAAGCAAAGACAATGTAAACTACACCCTATCATTCAAAGAAATAATTGTGAATAGAAGCTCAATGATGATCATGTCATGGTAAGGTTTGAAAAGGTTTTAAAGAAGGGAGTAGAGATCTTGTTAGGTTTTTAGAAACTATTGGAGATAGGAACACCTCCTAATTTTTGTTGAAAGCCTTTAAAAGAAACAAAGGTTTGAAATCCATTTGTGAAATGTTTGTAAAATAATAGTCGACATAATAATTAGTTTTGAAATGCCTTTGTGTCAAAACAAATCTTGGCTCTTTGTTTTAGAAAAAAGGTAAATCATTTGAAATTGAAGGATTTGCAAGATAAAGCTTTTAGTAAAATAACTAGTAGCATTTTTAATGCCATGATCTCAAGAGCACAATGATTGTGTTGGTTCACATTCTTGTTCGTCACACAACTCCTACAGACATGATTTCCACAACAATCAAGACAAACATGCATGAAACTTTATTTTATTTGGTTTATTGCAAAAAAGTTTTTGTTGGCCCTCATTTTTGCCTCCTAAGATTTGCTTTATCAAGGTTGCAAAATTTGGAGTGTTACAATACGTATTAGAGATAGGTGCACAGCAGCTGCATCTTCTAGTGGATGGTGAGGTGGGCTCGGTGGTGCCTTGTGCATGACAAATCTTGCTTTTTTATATGTGGCATGCCTTTGATGTTATTTCCACCACCAAACTTCAACCCCCTTGGATGCTTAAAACTATTCAAGCCAATCACGTCGCAGAACTAGCCTCTCGCGGATCGGGAATCAGCCTCTCACAGAAGGCCTTCTAGAAGACCCGATCCAACAGTAGTCATTGGGTGATAGGATTTGATCTAATGGTCACAATTGAGCTTTAGGGTTAGGAGATGCCCACCGGGGTTTTGAGGCAGTCAACAGGGTTTCCTAAGGTTTCACCAACATTTAAATGAGCATAACTAATTCCAGAAAAATCTGAAAAATAAAAATCCAAGCAACCTTGTCGTCTTATGTGACCTAGTTATGAGAAAAAAAATAAGAACCATGGTCTACAGATATTTTCATGAAAAACACTTCATAGAAGTGAGCTACCATGAACGAGGTTGCTTGGATTTAAAGGGAAATGACATAGGGTTTTGTCTTTTGAAAAGGCAAACTTTCGAATCTTGGCTCCATATTTGGCAGGCTTGTGCATATCCCCATTTCCAACAACTTTTCCAACTATGGTTTTCTGGGGTGCCAAAAAATTGATTTTTATTTTATCAATGCATGGGAGATTTTTTGTGAGGTGGCTACAAATTAAGGGCAGGGTACAAAATGGACCACTCCAATTTTCAAAGGTATGGGACCTTGAAGAATGGCCATACCTAAGGTTACATCAATTTTCTTAGTGTGCATGCATATATTGCATTTTTGGACATTTGGATGTTTTGAATTCAAATTTTAACTATGGGTACATCAAATACACTTCAAACTTTCTGGGGAAAATACCCGCCTCGTGGTGTGGAACCCCAGAAACCATGCATGTCAAACTGGAGTGCACCGTCCACCTTGGCACACTCAGCGCCCACCACCGACTTGACCTAGATTTCATGTGGGGCCATAGAGAGAGGATCATCATTGTGAAGACAATTTTCTAAAAAAAAGTAGGGATTTTTTATGGGAAGTATGTAACATAAGGTAAATCGATGCGTGAGAATTTTGTGTTTTAACCCATCTTTTCGATTCAAACATTCAGTTCAAGTTAACTTGCAAGCATTGCCACCATCCATACATGGGGTTGAAAATTTCCATGGAACCATAGAGTATATTTTCCCTCATTTTATGACCAATTTTTACCCTACGTGGAGTTCAAACTAGATTAAAATTGGTACAAAGGAGTAACAAATAATTTCATATATAGCCAGTACTCGAGAATGGTCATCTCAATAATTAGCCATCCTACAGAGGCCTACACTTACCGTGAAATTGCAGTGATATGCATGTTGCACCTTATTCATAACCGTCGCTTCACAAAAAGAACACACATTTTGCGCTATCTTGACACTAATAGAATGGAAAAGATGTCATTTATGTCAAAGCAAAGCTTAAAACTCTTGTTGTAAATGTTGTTTGCCATGAAAAGATGCACAAGTTTGACAAGTTTGGGCACATTATCACTTAGTATGCTTTTGTTTTATGCTGGGATAAAATGCTCTAATGTACCCTAGAAGGGTTCTATGCAGAATGCACGATGTGAAACATCAAAATTGGAGACCCTTGTAATGGCCATGCAGGAAAATTTAGCTGAATTTGCATTGAATCGAAGTATTGTTGGCCTCTATTCCTGACATACTTGATCCAATGGCTGAGCTCTCTTGGATTCGCTATGCACATGCCAGCAACAGAAGTTTCTAGAGTCGAGGCCTCTCTCTCCCTGTCTCTCTCTCCTATACAACATCTCCCTTGGAAGTGTGAAAGCGGCACGAAGTAATATTCTTGGCACGGCAAGCAAGCTCGGCTGACTTTTTTGGCCACTTTCACACTGCAAGCTTCAACTAAGGCTTCATAAAGTCTACAGTAAGAAATGATCCCTCGCTAGAGGATAGAGTGATCGTACGTATCAGAGATAGGTGCACAGCAGTTGCATCTTCTAGTGGATGGTGAGGTGGGCCCGGTGGTGCCTTGTGCATGGCAAGCCTTGGTTTTTTTAAGATGCAGCAAGCCTTTGCTGTTCTTTCCACCACCAAACTTCAACCCCCTTGGATACTTCAAACAAGTCCATCCAATGACGTCGCACAACTAGCCTCTAGTGGATCAGGAACCAGTCTAGAAGATTCGATCCAACGGTAGTCATTGGGCGATAAGATTTGATCTAACGGTCACAATCGAGCTTTAGGGTTAGTGGATGCCCAGCGGGGTTTTGCCGGGGTTTTGAGGTGGTCAATAGGGTTTTCTGAAGTTTGACCAACATTTAAACAAGCACAACTAATTCAAGAAAAATACAAATCATGCGCACATCATCGTCTTATGTGACCTAGTTATGAGAAAAAAATAAGAACCATGGTCTATGGGCATTTTCATGAAAAACCCTTCATCGAAGTGAGCTACCACAAACGAGGTTGCTTGGATTTCAAGGGAAATGAAATATGATTATGGATTTTTGAAATGGAGAACTTTCGAATCTTGGCCCCATATTTGGTAGGCTTGTGCATATCCTCATTTCCAACAACTTTTGCAACTATGGTTCTGTGGGCTGCCACAAAAATGGATTTTATTTTATTAGTGCATGGGAGATTTTTTGTAAGGTGGCTACACACTATGCCAAAAAGGCCTAGCAGTGACGGGTGCGTTTTCCCGTACACTGACGATCGAGGCATCCGTCGCTGATTTGTAGCCACTGGTAATGTGTACCACCAATGGCCAAGTCACGTGTCCTTAGTAACTGCTGCAGCGATGAGAGAGGGGGGGAAAGAGGTGAGGCGCGAGAGAGGATGCAGGGGTTTAAATAGAGGGGCCAGCTTGGAGAAGGGGTTAGGGCTTTGGGGCTGAATCAAAGATCGAGAGGCTTGGATCGAAGCCGTGTTCTTGCGGGAGTCCGGCCGGAGGTGGAAGAAGACTGATAGGTGGGGCCGGGTTGTCAGCGGGAGAGAAGAGAGGAGGATACGGGTTCAGGATAGGTCTGGGTGGGCCATGGGCCGCTTCTGCTGTTGGGCCGAAAGGTTGCCCCGAGGCCTTTTATTTATTTTTATTTCTTTTCTTCTTTTTCTTTTCTTTTTTTCTTATTTCTTTTATAACTTTCTTATTTGAGCTCCAAATTGATTCAAACCAAAATCTAAAATTTTCTAAAATTCAACACAACCTTTTAAAATAGTAAGAAACCACTTTTCATGATAAAACAAATTTTCATTAAAACTTTCTAAGTTTGGCTAATAGGGCTATTTTGCATATTCAAAAATAGAATTAGGGTTTTAAAAATAATCTTTAAAAATCAGAGAATAAACTCTATAAAAATAATATTTGAAAATTATTTTCAAACACATTTTTACTAATGCAAACTTTATCTAATATAAATCATTTTGGTAAAATCTCCTTTGCAATATGGTTTGCATAGGTTTGAATAAAAGAGAAAATAGTATTTTGAAAATTCTATTTTCTCAATAAGAAACCTTCAAGTATTGAAGAAAATTTGAAATAGTTTTTCTAACAAAACCTTTGCATTTGAAATATTTATAGGAAACTCTTTTATAAATTGGAAAACCTTGGAAACAAAATAAGTGGGGTTTGAAAGTTTAGGAAAACTTTATTTGGGAAAAACTTTTAAATAAACTTTATTTGGGGAAAACCTTTCAATCAACACAAACAATTCAATCAATTTAATTTGTTTTTTTCCAAAATTTGAGAAGTTCTGGGATGTTACATATCCTTTTGCTTTCTTTTCTTTTTGAGTTATGTAACAAAAAATGAATTTCAATGCATATTAATGATTTATCAATTGCTGGCTACACATTTTTATGCTTGTTTTCCTTTGAGGGCGAAATAAGCCCTAACTTTTAGCCACCGTCCTTAAATTTCATAGGAAAATAGCATTAAGTTAGAAATTTTTGCTAGAAGATACTGTTATTCCATTGTTTGCCAAAACATACGGCCGGATGTGGTTTTGCTAGGTACCATTACAATTTCGTACATATGATAGATTGTCAGATGACATTGTATAGCCTAAAAGGTAAAGTTTGCTTTTCTTGTGTAAAAGTACCACCTTAACCTTTTTTAGGGTAAATTACCACCTTAACCGTATTTCTTTAGAACTTCTATTTTTGTGGGATGTTATGTTGAGCCTGCTGTGGGTTAAACGTTGTATTTATATGGTGAAGCTTTTGCTTGTTGGCTATTATGTCGAACTTGTTATAAATGGTACTCCGTTGGATCCATAATATGTGTCGTTCTTTCGATCCATAGTATGTGTTGGTGGCTTAGTATAAATTATTTCAAAAAAAATTCAGTCTTTTGTTCCCTGTAATGTTGCCCAATTTTTTGGTGAAGTTTCTGGTTGAATATAACCATACTGTACCTAGTACATATGTCTTATTCATCTGTTTGTCCCCTGTAGTGCTGCCTATTTTGGGGGGGGGGGGTGAAGTTTCTTGCATATGACCATACTATTCCTAGTACTCTAATATTTAGTTCAAGTTGAGGATGATTGTTGTCCAAAATTGTTTATCGTTAAATATGTCTAGTGTTCTTCTGGTTTAGAAATTTATGGTTCAAGTTGAGGTTAATTGTTGTCCGAATTTTTCATATAAATGTCGTGTATTGTGCAAACTCGCCAAAATTTGAATTATAGGCAAACAAAAAGGTTTAAAAAAACGGTCACCCCGGGTAAAACTGTCAACTTTCCATTTTGGTCATGCATTTGTTCAGATAATGTGCCACGCTTCTTTGGTTCTTCCTATATGATTTAACTATATATGACATTTCAATCCTATAAGCTTCGTATTCCTACACTCCTATGAATCAATATCAAAGGATCCTTAGTGTAGAGTTGCGGGAAGTCACCTGGGGCAGCTTCAGAGCTTCTCCTAAAATTCATTTTTCCTAGAGGTTGTGCTTGGTTTTTATCCAACCCTAACTAATCAATATCAAAGGAGCCTTAGTGTAGTATGTAACACTTGAGTAACAATTATTTGTAACATAATAAAAGTTACATCAAGTTGTTGGAAAGTTATTGTACATAAATACATCTTTTACAGATTAATTTGTTTCAATCACACTTGAACTATAAGACCAAACATGCCTGTGTTAGACTGACCTCGTAGCCTCGTGGTATCTAAACTACTAATAAAAGAGCAAACTAGAATTTTTCTAAGGCCACCAAAATTAATGTACACAGGTTAACCACTACCGTCCGATCTAACTTTTTTGACTTAATCCAAGAGTCCATAGTCTACAACGCCGTCGAAGGGCTGAGATGCAATGTTCTGCCCAGCGGACAATCGCTCACACAACCAACACCGCACGATCAAACCAAATCCCGACTGAATCTCGAAACCTAGGCCTAAAAGTCATCCCGCGCAGCACGACGACTAGAGGATGCAGCAACATTCCATCTCATGTCTAGCCCCACTGCCCCACGCACAACGTCGGCAAAATCCAGCGAGCGCGAGCTCGGAAACGCGGCCATGGACAGCTGCGCAAGCTCGGAAACACGGTCATGGCGACCAAATCCAACTACCGCAAGCTACGGGTGCTGCCATGGCAGTTGCTGCGACCATGGCCAGTGCGCACTTGGGGATCGTCCATGGCAGCCCAAATTAACCAGATTCAGCTCAGGGAAGCGGCCATGGCGGGCGGCTCTATGATGAGGACATCCCATCTATTGATACAACCGCTGCACCTACAGCGGAACACATACAAGGACCCATCACTCGAGCTCGTGCCAAGCAACTTAACTATCAGGTACTTTCGTTTCTTGGAACTCTTTCTCACATACATGAGAATATGATGCTGCCTAAATCAGATATGTTTGTTACTCTTAGGAATGATGGACCTAGCATGGATGAGAGGGACAAGCATTGGAGCATGATCACGCATGGAGATGGCAGCAAGCGTTTGAGGATTGAACAAGATGCCACGAGTGGAGATTTCAGAACTTTGAAGCCACCATAATGAAGGATGAAGACTTGGACGAAATATACAAAGAACTACTTCATAAATTCATCCTTAGATAAATATGGTGCTGCGTCACTTTTATTTTTGAGCCAAGCCCATGTAATTTTCGCAGCAAATAAGACAGCCACTTTTAGGAGTCCGAATTGGAGGAGAAAAGGCCTATTAGGGTTCCGTTCGACCACCATACCCACGGCTGGTCGCACCCCTACCTTTTCCTCCTTAAATACCCCCCGTAGCCGTCATTAGAACTCGGATTTTGATTAGACTAAAGTTAGCCATTGCTGCAACTACGAGCTCAACTTTTGAGGCCAATCGCCCAGAAGAAGACCGCCTATTCGGAATCCCACCTTTTGAATAAAGCATACATCTTTCATCCGCAATATCTTGATTGCTGTATTAGTTCTTACTTGTTCTCGATTTCAGGTAGGAATTAAGACCCTCGTTGGTCAGGCTGATCGTGCATCCGCAAGATCAGTAACTCCCGGAGATTGTCCTAGCGATTGCATTGGCGCACGAGCTTCGCACGTGTAGTCAGATCGTCAAGCACGAACTCCATCCACCAAATCGACATATCAAGATCTCATCGAAAGATCGGACACCTTTGCCCTATCACTCTAGGTCCGTGGCTGATATCACCTCCAATCTAGCCCTTTTCTTCCTTCTAATCCATTCGTCGCTGATGGGTTCGTAGCATAGAAAACAAAAAAATTTCCTACGCATGAACACATAAACTAGCCAAGAACATCTACGAGATGGTAGCAACGGAGACTAACCCTCGAAGACCGGTAGCGGGGATTACGTTCCCGCACAAACATTGCCGATGGAGAGTCGAGGAAGACGCACGTAGTCGACGTAGTCGTTCACTTGACGTAGTCGACGTAGTGGTTCACTTGACGATCACAAGATCATGTACACGGCGCCACAACCGGCAGTGCCCCCGTGCTCGGTCACAAGTATGGCTCATCGTCGACTCCTCCACGCCCTCGGTCCAGCGGGGCAGCTGAAGAAGGGATCCGCCAGACACTCCAACACTCACTTCTCCAAGTGTGTGAAACTCGAACTAACAATCCCGCAGAGCTTCGCTAAGCCAAGACGGAATTGGGGCAGCAACTTTACGGGAGAGGGGAAGTACCAAAGTGTTGGGAGAAGAGGAGTATGTCCAACATATATATAGGAGAGAGGGGGCAGCCACCCATGAGGGGTGCGGCCAGCCCCTCCCCTTTTCTCCTCTTCATGGTGGTAGTAACCCCCTCCTTCATGGAAAGGTAACCCCCCTCATCAAATGAGTAACCCCCATTTTAATTTTGCATGACATTCATGCTAATTAAAATTCACACTTATTGATTTAATAAAACATTTTTATTTCTTTAATATTTGTTAATTCATTCAATTAACAAATATTAACAAATACACCCTTGAGTTATTTCAATATCCCAAAACAGTTTCGGTGCTTTCTGAAACAACCCTCATGCTGTCCTGTAATTCGATCAGAGTATCATATCCACTCAAAAATGACGGCGAACCTTAAGTGTGTCACCCTACGGTTCATGAATAACGTGGACATGATCGAGACTCCTCTCTGATCAATAATCATCAGCGGGATCTGGAAATCCATGATGACTCCCACTTACTCAACGATGAACTAGTGATCATGTGAACCAATAACGAACATAGTTAATTCCTTTTGTCTCGCGATATTATTACTTGTCCGAGATCCGATCATTTGGTATCAACCATACCTAGTTCGATCTCGTTCCCGACAAGTCTCTTTACTCGTTCCGTGATAATGCATTCCTGTCACCTAGTCACAAGCTTGCAAGCGATTCTAATGCAATATCACCGAGAAGGGCCCAGAGAATATCTTTCCATCATTCGGATGGACAAATCCCACTCTTGATCCATGAGCCTCAACTAATACTTTCAGAATACCCAAATCAATCTTTATAATCACCCTGTAATGGTGTGACGTTTGATATCATCAAAGCACTCTTCCGGCATCAGTGATCAACATGATCTCATGGTCCGGGGATTAGAACTATTTCGTATGAGTTTGATATAGCAATGAACTTGATGACTTGATCGTATTGCTATTCGTACTATGGGTGTGAGTGTTCATCACATCATTCTTCTAATGATATGACCCCGTTATTAACAACATCCAATGTTCATGATCAGGAAACCTTGATCATCAGTTAATCAATGAGCTAGTATGAAAGAGAGGCTTTACTAGGAACCCTTTTTAGTTTATTAATCACACAAGTATTAATGTTTCCGATTAATACAATTCTAGCATGAGAAATAAACATTTATCATAAACATGGAATATGATAATAACCACTTTATTATTGCCTCTTGGGCATATTCCCTTCAGTCTCCCACTTGCACTAGAGTCAATAATCTAGTTGATACTTGCGTATATAACACTTATGGTATTCACGTGTTATACGTACGCGTTTGCATGTGGTTAATCTGATCTCCAGATCTGACACTTTCAGTTCTGTGTGTATTTGCATGTCTTTGCGTCTCTACGCATCACTCATTCTCAAATGAGATAGTTGGGTATAAATTTGGTCCTTAGGTAAGACCATAGTTCCTTTTAGCTAAAATCATGTTGTCACTATTGTCGCACAATAGATCTTCATAGTAATAGCCATCTTGGAACTACACCTAGTTTGATAACAAACTTCTTGACACAAATGCCCTCCTTTGCTACTTCTAAAGCAGCCATGTACTCAACCTTTGTTGTAGAATCCATCACAATGTCTTAACTTTGGAACTCATCCAAATCCATCATGGAACTTCCTTCCATTATATTGTGCCACCTAAACACATAGCTACAATTGAGATAAACTTAATTTGTATCTTGTGACAAACTTAGTATCAATGTAACACTTTACAATGAACTATGTGTCACTTTGTCATACATAATATATATCCTTAGTCCTTCCAAAGCACATAAGGATATCCCTACTATTGTCCAGTGATCATCTTATGATATTTATCACTCTGGTATATGCTCATAACATTTAGAGCATAGGACATATCTGGATATGTACATATCATGGTATACATGATCGATCAAATCATTCATGTGGCTTCACTCATCAAGTGTCAAAAACACCTGAATCTTGTTTCAACCTCTTCCATGCGGCAAGAACTTTTCTCGTCGTTTCCATATTGAACTTCATTCAATATTTCATCTATGTACTTTGGCACAACCATATTGGCACCTCGATCTATCTACATAGACATCGAGACCCAATATTTTGGTTTTGCCTAAGTCTTTCATTGAAATCTAATTTTAATGAAATTCTTAACCTATGTCAATAAAAGATACATCATTTCCAATTAACAATATGTCTTCTACATAATGTACTGAAAATATGTCTCAACGCTCCCACTTAATTTCTTGCAAATGCAAGCATATTCATCGTATCTGATGAAACTAGACCTTTTAATTATTTCATCACGGTGAATATTCCAACTCCGCGATGCTTACTTCAACCATTGAAGTTTGCATGCCTTTTTAGCATCCTTTGAATTTACAAAACCCATTGGACCATGTCATGTACATGTCCTAAGTAACCATTCTATTAGAAGAATGTTGTCTTGTTTGTTCAACTAACATATACCAAACTTGGCATATGTAGTGGTTGCTACAGTAATCCGTCTAGACAAAAAATATCGCTACAAAAGATCAAATCTTGTCATAGTCAACTCCTTGAACATAATCGTAAACTCTTTTAACGATGTGTCGACTATTTCATAGATGTTAAACATCCATGTCTGTCTTTATAGATCCTAACACGTTCATTAGGCTTCATGCCTTTTGAGGGTCTTCCAAGTTCAGAAACTTGATTTCTCATGTATGGAACTATCACAGATTTTATGGCTTCTAGCCATTTGACAGAGTTAGGGCCCATCATCGCTTCTTTGCATGTAGTCGGTTCATCATTGTCAAACAATAATGATCTTTTCTCAAATCTAACTATTTGTTGTTACCCGACTCACACGGTACAATAGGAACTTAGATCTATGTGACCACAACCTTTGAGGTACGACAGCCATGCGCATTGTGGCCACCTCCAGGACATTTTCCAGCGCTACGCTACTCAGCACATATAGCTTAGGTTCAATAACCCAATCAAAGTTCTATTGTCCTCCCACTTGACTTTTCGCGAAAAATTCCTTCTTAAGAAACTTGACATTTTCAGCGACAAACAATTTTGTCTTAGGTGTTCTGGAGGAATACCCAACAGTTACTTTGGGATAACCTACAAAGACGCATTTATTCGACTTTGGTTGTAAACATTTTACGTATGCCTAGCATACTAAAATTTTAGAAAAGACAACTTGGGTTTTATCCCATGCCATAACTCATATGGTGTCATTTCAGCGGATCATGATGGCGCTCTTTTCAGTGTAAAAGCGGTAGTCTCTAAAGCTTTATCCTTAAAATATAATGGCAGTTTTATAGACGACACCTTTGATCCAATGATGTCAAACAAAGTTTGATTTCATCTCTCGAACACTCCATACTCCTATGGTGTTTCGGGGAATACAAGTCTATGGAACAATTCCTCAACTTTTAGGTGTTTGCTAAACTTGTAACTCAAATATCTTCCTTTATGATCAAATCATAAATTCATTATTCTCTTGTTACAATGATTTTCAACTTCATCTAAAAATACTTTGAACATTTTTGAAATATTTCATACTTCTTCCTTATCAAGTAAATATACACATATATCTACTCAAATCCTTGGTTAAAGTAAATGAAGTTTAAGAATTCACCACACACGGCTACACATAATGGACTATATACATCAACATGTACAATATCCAATAAGTTAGTCGTCTGTTCTTCTTTGGCCTACAAACGGAGTTTTAATCATCTAGGAAATTTTCACAAGTGTCAATTGATTCAAAATCAAAAGGACTCAAAAATTCCATCAACATGGAGTTTCTTCATGTTTACTTTCCAATATGATTTAAACGGTGGTGTCACTCATAAGTGATCTTCTAATCATTTGTCTTGAGACATTTTTAGCATCAGTGTTATAGATGTGATTTCTCCAACAAGATAAATGTTCATTCATCTTTTACGAATGCGGTAATAATTTGAACAACCATTGTTCTCATAATACCAGAACAAAATAACAATTATTCAAACAAATCTTGAAGGCTAGGTTTAATTCCAACGAAACACAATAACACTTTATTTGTTTTTGATGAGAATCATCCCATATTCATTTGCTAGTTAATTAGGCCATTGTAGTTCTTATATTGCGTTGTTCTGTATGACAGTTCATACCAACCAATTTAGTATCAAATACCCAAGAACCACATTGTTTTAACAAGCAACGAATACAGCCATAACATGTATATCTTCTATATACCTGAGCTGGACATTTTCAGTCTTTTCTTTTCCGCCAGAATAAATTTCGGATTCTCTTTTAGCAATTCTTTTTCGTCTAGAAGAATCTATCAACATCAATAGTGGTGCCATACACATGGCACATAGTTCAAGGCATGATTAGTCAAACACTAATATCCTTGGTCTCGCACTTTGAAGTAGATCACCATTATCAAATATTTGGCGTTCTTCCAAATTCCATTCTTTAGTAATCTTTTAGTGTAGTAAACATTTTACCTACATCTTCCATTCATCCTATCATGACAACTTTCATGATCAAGCTACTATAGCTCATGAGGACGAATTGTGAGTATAATGTTAGTTTCCAAAACCTTTTTAGGAGATCTAGACGCCTAGCGTCTCCAATCTTCACAAATTCTCATACAATATGAGAACATGTGTCTTACTAAACTATACTCTATCACATTGCAACCAAACATTGTTTCAGATATCAAAATATCTTCCACACATGATAGTTTATGAAACAATTCTTTCAACTCCTAGATAACCTTGATACTAAAAACAACTTTTGAATATCAAGGATCATGGAGGCAAGTGTGATACTTAGATACTAACACTGGAATTGTTACTCTTGATTTAATACTACTTATTAAATTTTATCGAGTAAACAAGGTTTGCTAAAAGTTTGCAATAGGACTTCAAAATTTAGATTGACATTTAAACAATACGATACCAGTTCGTAAAGTTAATATCTAAAATTCTATAGTTCTATTGTCTCAATTATAGCTAATCGCAAGGTAGTAAACGGATGCCAATAACTACAACAAACTATGCAAATTCACTTTGATTTAGTTCATGATAAATTGAGTTCTATAATTCAAAATTACTAAGTGAACTCCCACTTAAAAACAACATCCCTCTTAGTTTTCTTAAGTGATTACACGAACCAAATTCACTATACCGCAATCGATCATCACGTGCAACGACATAGTTTCAAAGGTGAACATCACCATGTTCATCATATCAACCATATGACTCATGCTTAAACTTTTGGTTCGTGTTCCGAGGCCATGTCTGTACATGCTAGGCTCACCAAGTAGAACCATAGCACTTGCATGTGTAAAACTGTCTTACACCCGTCGTATGTGAACGTAGAGTCTGTCACACCCGATCATCACGTGGTGTCTTGAAACGACGAACTTTCTTGACGGTGCATGCTATGGAAGAACACATTTTTATCTTGATATTTATGTGAGAGGGATCATCTTATAATGCTACCGCGTGATCAAATCTAAGCAGAATAAGATGCATAAAAACATCACATGCATATATAATGTGATATGATATGGTCCTTCACGCATTCGATCTCCATCTTGTGCGTCATGGCATGATCTCCATCATTCCACCGCATTCGATCTCCATCTTGTGCGTCATGGCATGATCTCCATCATTCCACCGGCGTAGCTCCAAGGTCCATGGCGCGCCACCTTGGTTGTCTTCCTCCATTACAATATATCACTTGGATATATATATTCGGCACGCAGGCCATTTAAATGTAAAGACAACCATATCACATCATATGCCCCGCAAAAACAAGTTAGACGTTTCTAATTTGTCTTGCATATTTTACGTGATTTGGGGCTTTCTAGAAAGAACCGTTCTTACCTACGAACATGTAACCACAATGGTGATAAAATATTATTAACAACTCTTTGTAAAATAGATCATAACTATAGTGGGAGAAACGTTCACCCGCAAAGCCACATATGCCGAAGCATGTCAAGTGTGGGACAAGTCTCGTGAACGCGGTCACGTAAGGTTAGTCTCGGGCAGCTTCAATCCCACTATGCCACTATGATCAAAAATATAAAATAAATTGCAATAACATGATCATCAACGCCCACATCCACATGTGTTCTAACCGTGCATACCAACTACGCATAGAGATGGCTCTGATACCACTGATGGGTTTGTAGCATAGAAAACAAAAAATTTCCTACGCATGAACACATAATCTAGCCAAGAACATCTACGAGATGGTAGCAACGGAGACTAACCCTCGAAGACCGGTAGCGGGGATTACGTTTCCGCACAAATGTTGCCGATGGAGAGTCCAGGATGACGCACATAGTCGACGTAATCGTTCACTTGACGTAGTCGACTTAGTGGTTCACTTGACGATCACGAGATCGTGTACACGGTGCCACAACCGGCAGCGCCCCCGTGCTCGGTCACACGTATGGCTTGTCATCGACTCCTCCACGCCCTCGGTCCAGTGGGGCGGCGGAAGAAGGGATCCGCCGGACACTCCAACACTCACTTCTCCAAGTGTGTGAAACTCGAACTAACAATCCGGCAGAGCTTCGCTAAGCCAAGACGGATTTGGGGCAGCAACTTTGCGGGAGAGGGGAAGAACCAAAGTGTTGGGAGAAGAGGAGTATGTCCAACATATATATAGGAGAGAGGGGGCAGCCACCCATGAGGGGTGCGGCCAGCCCCTCCCCTTTTCTCCTCTTCATGGTGGTAGTAACCCCCTCATTCATGGAAAGGTAACCCCCCTTTTCAAATGAGTAACCCCTATTTTAATTTTGCATGACATTCATGCTAATTAAAATTCACACTTATTGATTTAATAAAACATTTTTATTTCTTTAATATTTGTTAATTCATTCAATTAACAAACATTAACAAATACACCATTGAGTTATTTCAATATCCCGAAACAGTTTTGGTGCTTTTCTGAAACAACCCTCATGCTATCCTGTAATTCGATCGGAGTATCGTATCCACTCAAAAACGACGGCGAACCTTAAGTGTGTCACCCTACGGTTCGTGAATAATGTGGACATGATCGAGACTCCTCTCTGATCAATAATCATCAGCGGGATCTGGAAATCCATGATGACTCCCACTTACTCAACGATGAACTAGTGATCATGTGAACCAATAACGAACATAGTTAATTCCTTTTGTCTCGCGATATTATTACTTGTCCGAGATCCGATCATTTGGTATCAACCATACCTAGTTCGATCTCATTCCCGACAAGTCTCTTTACTCGTTCCGTGATAATGCATTCCTGTGACCTAGTCACATGCTTGCAAGCGATTCTAATGCAATATCACCGAGAAGGGCCCAGAGAATATCTTTCCGTCATCCGGATGGACAAATCCCACTCTTGATCCATGAGCCTCAACTAATACTTTTAGAATACCCAAATCAATCTTTATAATCACCCTGTAACGGTGTGATGTTTGATATCATCAAAGCACTCTTCCGGCATCAGTGATTAACATGATCTCATGGTCTGAGAATTAGAACTATTTCGTATGAGTTTGATATAGCAATGAACTTGATGACTTGATCGTATTGCTATTCGTACTATGGGTGTGAGTGTTTATCACATCATTCTTCTAATGATATGACCCCGTTATTAACAACATCCAATATTCATGATCAGGAAACCTTGATCATCAGTTAATCAATGAGCTAGTATGAAAGAGAGGCTTTACTAGGAACCCTTTTTAGTTTATTAATCACACAAGTATTAATGTTTCTGATTAATACAATTCTAGCATGAGAAATAAACATTTATCCTAAACATGGAATATGATAATAACCACTTTATTATTGCCTCTCGGGCATATTCCCTTCAGACGCCCCCAATCCAATGGATTTTCTAACTCAGGTTTATTGCACCGGGTCGTGGCCGCCTCCAGGTGCAGGAAACAACAAAGTAATTTTTTTTTCTTCACGCTCGTGCAGTGGGACGGAAGATCAACGCTTCGGAAAAGGAAATAACAACTATGGCAAGAAACAAGAATCGCCCAGCTTAAGGCCCATGTCATCTTAAGCACTGCGTATGTTTAGCTTTGGTCTATTTCTAGGATTAGTAGTATAGATTTTGGCCAAGCTTAGAGCTTCCATAATAATTGATGACATCAATGCACAGAGAAGAAAAGTACGTTCACCGTTCTACTATGTTACTCTGTATTGAGTCATAATACGTGTGTAACTGATCATGTGTTGCACGGTCATTCTTACATCTTTGAACTCCCCAAATAAAGAAAAGCAAGTCACATAAGAGAACAAGATTCAAAATAAATGTGTGACATTTTAGAGACGTGCGTTGCACGTACATGTTTACTAGTGTTTGAAAAGCACCATTTACAAGGGAAATCAATATTTCTTACCGTGCTCTTATAGAAGATCAAGTTAACACAAACCAAACTTGAATTTTGAAAGGACACTTGCCGCCCACCACCGGGATATTTGATCATTTGCCACGCTTTAGTTAGGACCTTGATAATTATCAAAGGGCATGTAAAGTGTGGCAAATTATCAAGGTCCAAACTAAAACGTGGCAAATGATCAAATACCCCACCACCACCATGACAGGTTGAAGCACCAAGTGACAACGTACCATTATCCGTGAAAAGAAAACCAGTATGCTCCCCTATATGTGACGCATTCCAAAAAAGGATATAAGCTTGAGATTATTTTTGTGCGACGTCGCATCCATGGGCACTAGCGTAAGTTTTTCTTGATGTAAGTTTTTATCCTCCGGTGGCATGAAGGTGGGCATGTACTGGAGCCATTTCATGGTCCCCTTTAGTTGCACCTTCTTCTGCATGGTCGCAAGCTTTGCTGCTACTTTTGCAGCCACGAAAGTGAAAGCTTTGCACATTGGGGGTCAAATCACAATGGCCGTCTGTGAAGGCATCACTAGATTCAGTGGCAAGGGCTCACTCTCAGCCACATACGAAGGGATGTGACTCCCTAGTCCCCAATAGGGATCATAGCCTGGCTAAATTCGAGCAGAAGGAGTCCCATAATCATGATGCATGACATTGCAGATTTACAAAACCCTAGTAGAAGTTGTGGTTACTTATCATCATCGTTGGAGTTGGCAGACAAATCTAACCCACTGAGGAAGAGGAAGCAATATCCCTTGACGGTGCCAAAGCCCCCACCACGTCCGATGACCGAAGATGAGGGAGCTGCTTCCCTGATGCGAGCGGCTAGGGAAGAAAGCTCAATGGGGGGAGGGGAGGGAGGCATGGTGTTTTCGGTTTTGGCAGTGAGTGGGAAGGGTAGAAATTGGTGAGGGTCTCGGCGGGAGGTGACCGAATATCTCCCACCCCTTTTTTCACTATAGCGCAAAAGCTCCGCCAATGCCATGGTTAGATGCGCTCGTCCATACAACACATCTTTTCTGAATTAGGTCAGCGCAGAACAAGGTGGCTCCCTGGAAACACCCAAATCGAGCGTTGTCGCAAGGACTGTTGTGGGCTTCTTTAATGTTCTCCCTAGTGCAGCCCACCTCGCATGCGATCATCCAAACAGCCCATTTATAAACAGAGGAAGTACTATTCAGCTAAAGTATAGCCTACCATAGATGGACATACGAGCCCAGGTCTGTACCTTGCTGACTGGACAATCAATTTGTCGCTGGATCGTCTTCCTTTATCGCCAAATTCGCCATCGTGCGCAGACGCTAGGGCAGAACCAAGCCGCCTAGCCGCCCCTGGTGAGGGGGTCAGGCGCGTTGCCAAACGTCGGTCACCGTGATGGCGCGGGGCGCGATTACTGCACGTCAACACCCATTTACCCAGGTACATCATATATTACTAGTTAAGTAGTATTTTGTAGATCCCTGATAAATTACGTACTACCTTGTCTTATGCGAGATTGCACAACGAAAAAGCTTAATCAAAAGTAAAGTTTATATTTTCTTTGGATAAAAAAATCGATTAGATGACTTTTTGGTAGTGCAGAACAATATACATTCGGAATAAATTGCTGCAAAAATTTCAACACTGATGAGAAATTCAACTAGTCTGGCGAACCCACCCATCGCTACATTCTAAAAAGTTCTAACTTTCTTTGAAATGAAAATCCTTTAATTTGATCGATTGATTGGTATTCTATTGACGACTCGCAATATTTGTGAGACAACAGATGCACAAATTTTTCTGCGACTAACAACTCAATATATATTGGTCATATTTGTTGTGCAAAAAATTTCTTCGCCCCCACTATACCCAAATCCTGGCTCCGCCCCTATTGCATCCTATGCCTTCGTCGCCACATCAGAGATAACTGCACTGGCAACCTTGTTGAACTCCTTGAACTGGACGGGTATCTGGGTACCATCCGCCCAGAAGGATGACTGTAGATCTTTAGAATGGAATATGATGTCCTTTTTAGAAAACCGGAGGGTGCACGTGTCGTAGTAGATACTTGAGTGAGACATGTCCAGTGTGCTCTATTCCTCCCTCTCCTTCTTCCTTCTCCTCCACGATAGACGATGTCTCCAGCATGTTATTATCATATTGCCAACCACGAGTGAGGAGCTAGTTCAAGCCCCCCCCCCCCCCCGACAAGAATTTTTGCGTAATATCCATTCATATTTGACACCCAAGCTCCGCTATTGCCACCCACTGAAAAAAAATTCAACTTTTTTGCAGGACTTATTTGATATCTTTTTTCTTTAGCAATTGTTTCTGCTTATTGTTAGTATCCCTATTGTACCGCAAATGAAACAAATTTCTAGTGAAAGTTTTTTCAGTCCATCACAACCAGGTATGTACAGCAAACAATATTCACTGGTATCGTCTTAGGCTAATAAGAAAAAAAAACAAGATTTAGAAATAGGACAAGATAAATAACTTGCCGCCAATCGTATTTGGCATGCCCTCAGACCGGCCTGGGTGAGATAGCCGCCACACGCTTATAGACTGAAAAGTCTATACATTTGTAAGGCTAAGAAAAGCACACATAAGCCAACACAGTGGGTCTCTAGCAGCTCACTTACTAATTTTATAAGTTATTTTTACATTTACATGAATAAAATGACAGAGCTCCCAACCGACTAATCAAGCATACCTTTTCGATGACGATATCTTCTCAACGTTCTTACCTTAGTGTCGACTACATCTAAAGAAAATGAGGAGGCTATGGGTGAGTATGATAAATCATACTCAACAAGTAGACCAAGCAAAAGAACAAATGATCAATGGATTGGCAAGAAGCAAAGGAAGAACAACAAATTATTAATCAGAACCAAATTCACGGAAATCATTATGGCTACTCTAAAGGAAGAGTAATGGCATACACATGAAAACAATCCTTCTCTACTTGGGAGTCAAATGGGTAAAATTCCACACTTTTCCATTCTACAGAGGGGTAGTCCGACATCGACTAGAAACAAATAGGCTCTATAAGAGCAGAGCTCTTTAACCTGCTAAGACCCGGACACCGTGACCTACTGATGTCGGTTGCTCATGCAGATCCATCACCGACACATTCCTGAGCAAGGACCATTCCTATTGAAGTACTCAAAAAGCCACATACATAAACTATGACCGGTACAATACATTTATAGCCGTGATACCAATACCAAAGATCAAGGATATAAGCTTGAGACTATTTGTTGTGACATCGCCTCAGCAGTCAAGCTGCCATCCACCATGTGTAGCAAGCGGAGTTTCACTGTCGTGGCTAGAGTCTATATCTTGTCATAGTAACACAAAAGAAACCTGACATGAGGGGATATTTTGATAAAGCTCCCATTATTATAATTCATCATAATCCTCTTTAGCACAACATCAAAAACATGGTAAGTTCTTTTTTTAGAACTCACAAACATTTGAAAGTACTTCCACTGATCTGTATTAAGTGTCGGATGATTTAATACAACTCACTACAGAATTATATTAAATCAGCAACATTTTTTATGTATCAGAGAAAGTACATTTTAAGTGTGGGTCAACCTGATTAGCTAGGGTATCCACCAAACATCTCCTCTCTCTTTTTCTGGTGGTGTCGATTTCTTTTTATGATACTCCCTCCATCCCACAACATAAGGCATGTTTTTTTGTATAATCTTTGATGAACAACTTTAACCACTAATATCTATGAAACAATATAGACCTAGCAAAATGATATTTGAAGAATAAATGTTTTATTGTTTCATTCTAATGACAAAAACACATTTCTTACTTCCATGCCAATTCTGTTTTGCAGGATTATCTTTAGTTAAAACAACTCCTTTACGTAGGTACCGTCCAAATACCTTTATCCGTAATGGAATCTTCAACTTCCAAAGCTTATTATTACTAATTGAATCGATTGGCATATCGGGTAAAATAAGAGCATTCTACATAGAAGCTAATGAAAACTTGCCATTTTCATGCAAGTTCCAACGGAATTCATCATGTCCAGGTTGCAGTTGGATATTTGCCAAACGGTGTAGTAAGGCATGCCTTTGACCAGACAAATCTCTTCTAAAAGCCACATTCGGTGGAGATGTCTCTATTACTTTGGTTATAGTAGCGCCATTGTGGCGCACAATGCTATACAATGTTGGATACCGTTCGCGAAGAGTGGCATTACTAAGCCACTTATCTTTCTAGAACCTTATCTCTGACCCATCTTTAATAGAGAAAAAACCTAGGCCAAATAAAAACTTCTTTGTTGCCATGAGCCCAGCCCAAAATATGAGAATCACCCGGTTTCCATAGAACCTGAGATAATGCTTTTGGACCAATGTATTTCCTCTTAAGAATAGTTTGCCACATACATTCCTCAGTAAGTAACTTAAACAACCACTTTCCCAGTAGGGCAGTATTCTTGACCTCGAGGTTATGAATACCAAGCTCACCCTGGTCTTTAGGAGAGCACACGACACTCCATTTAGCCAACCGATATTTCTTGTTCTCGCTGTCCCCTTGCCAAAAGAATATAGAACGGTAATAACCCACCTTATGTAAGACTCTTTTAGGCAGTCGTCCAAGTAGGTTCAACCTTGTTTCCGCCATGCAGTATTACCAATATCTTTGGGAACTGGCTAAATGGTATTGACAATAGGTTTAAAAAGCATATCAATATGGGAGCAATTGCCTTTATTTGGTCGCTACGATTATGTAGAAATGATAAACTGTTTAATAAAAAAAACTCTTCCATTATGTAGGTTATCTACAAAGCTATCAGTACTCTCCGTTTGTGGTCATCTTTGAAGCGGTTGGAGGACCACGACCTATTTATGGAGGTCTGTGCACGTTTGGAAGCTACGACGAGAGATACTTTTTCCAACATAGATGACCGCATAGCTTACGAATTGGTGCTCCAGTTTAGGCGAGATTACAATTGCTCACTATGATTTGTAATTTTGCTTCTTTTTCCTTTTTATCCTACTATTGAGACTTTGTGGGTGACAAGGGTATAGATAATAGAGCCCGTCAGTTGAGTACCCCTGAGGCCCGTTAGACTAGGCCCAATTGTAATACTAGCTGAAATACGAGTTCATGTCATATATCGGTATTGTAATCTGTGTCGGATCCCACCCGATCCTCGAGACCTGGCCACCTATATATAGGGGCCAGGAGGGGACGGTGTGGGACAGATTGAAAGCAAGCCAGGTTTTACACCCATGTTTACTTTCATAGCCACCTTGTTTGACTAAGTTTACCTTCGAGTTTATCCGATGCCCTATCTCCCCGATCCTAAGTCCTTTATCTAGGACATTTGTCGAGTTAATCCCTCGTCAATTGGCACCGATCGTGGGGACTCTGGGCATTGGAATCATGAATTCGACGGCTTTTTCACCTGTAGCTAGTAACAATCCAGAAGTCGACAAAAATCAGGAGATGGAGCTGACGTTCGGGAGCTTAAGCTTCTACATCGGACCTTCAGGTTCAACTCGCCTTTCGGATCCGACAAAAACAGATCCGTCGGCAAGCAAAACCAAGAGAATCACAGCATCTGGATCATCTGTGGGCTCTTCTAGCGAGGTAAACTCACCGGTCAGTCTCACAGCAACAGAAGATATGGTAGAAACACTCGAGGAATTTGACGAAACTCGGGGAAAGCCCGATGTAGAAGAAGCAGTGGCCAAGACTCACGATAGCTCAAGGGATTTCGCCATCGAAAATAATGGCGTCTCCAGAAGCGTACATCAGTTATGTGTCATTATCACTGAAGCAGCAGAAGAGGACAATCATGAAGGCAACAAAGAAGTCGACTTGCAAGTCGACAAACCAAGGAATAACAAGAAAAAGGAAAAGGAGAAAATTCATGTTTCAACCGAAGAGTGGAGAATCATCATGTCAGCCATCAATCATGGCACAGAGGTACCCACATATTTGAGAAGAGAAGTTCTGATGGGGTACCAGTATGCACTGCACCAGCACAAAAAGAAGCTAAGGGAAGAAAGAGACATGTTCATGAGAAGCCGAGGTGATGACAGTATGTCAAGTGGAGGATACTGGGATGAGTACAGCGACGTATCAGAAAGCAGCATGGAAAGACACCGAGACCCAAAACATAACAGGAGGGCAACAACACAGGTAAGAGAGGAGAGCTACGCGAAAAGTCAGAGCGCACAACAGTCAGAAGAGGAAGAAGACTTCATTCAAGAGACACCAGAAGCAGCGTTGGTAGCAGCACAGGCGTACCTACTAACGACACAACCAGAGCCTGGAGATCCACGGGAGCATATGCATCAAGCCGCAATACGAAGCCTCGGGCTAGTAGAAAACAGGTTGATGGGAAATCTTCCAGATGAAAAGGCGACACATTGAAAGGAAAGGCAAAAAGAAGAGTTCAAGCGCAAGCCCTCGTGAAACAACTCCATTGATTCATCAAAAGATGAAAGCCGACAAAAAAGGAAGGAGGACGCAAGAAACATAATAGCACAAGCACAAGTAAACAACTCATGCTATGCGTGGAGAGAGGAAAATTATGAAGACGATGAAAAGGAGATGGGCGCGCTATGTTTTACCCGCAAGGTTCGCAAAACGCGGGTACCCAAAGGGCTCAAGTTGCCACATGACCAAGAAAAGTATGATGGGTCGCAAGAGCCAACTCTATGGTTGTCAGATTACCTGCAAGCAGTACAGATATTAGGGGGAACAAGAGCAACAGCCATGCAAAGTTTGCAGTTACACCTCACCGGCGCAGCACGGTCCTGGTTAAACACTCTACCCAATGATTCCATCGGAAGTTGGGGAGAGTTAGAGAATCAATTTGCGAAAAAAAATTGCTCAACGTATAAGTGCCCAGCGTCACTGGAAGAAGTCAAGTCGTGCGTGCAGCAGAAAGGCGAAACCCTACGCTCCTATATACAACGCTGGAGTGTAATCAAAAACTCAGCATAAGACGTCTCCGATGAAAGAGCGATAGATGCTTTTTTGAGCGGCCTTCGTTGTTCAGACCTAGTAGAAGAGATAGGGAGAACAAGGCTAAGAACAGTGTCTGAGCTAATGGAAGTAGCCAACAGATTCACTGACGGAGAAGACGCATATAACAACAAAAGGGGACGTTCACCAGAAGTCGACAGAGCAAGCAGGCAGAGGCAAAGATATCGCAATGGAGATAACTATGCAAGGAGAAATCAGGTAGCAGCAGGATACAAAAGAAGGGACGAGGAAGGCTATGAAAACAAGGAATTTCAGACAAGAGGAAAACATGACGCAGAAAAACAAAAATACTCTGGCCCATCGGCAGAGGACAGACTATACAGACCTTGTCGAATACATTATGTGTATCTAGATGGGAAGAGAGTTTCCAACCACCAGATGAAGGATTGCAGAACCTTCTTAAGGTTGCAAAGTGCCATGGATTAAAGTCAAGGAGCACGGCAAGGAAGGAAGAACATAAGTCAAGGATATCAAGTACAGCGGCTAGCAAAGCATCTGGAGTCAAAAGTTTATACATCCGCAATGATCCAACCAGTGCCAAAATCAAAGAAAGAATGGAAGAGCATATCCAGACAGGTAAATCTAGCCATCTCGTCGCCACTAGCCACTACAGAGTATTTGCAGTGATCCGATCAACCAGTTAGGTTCAGCAGAGCAGACCACCCAAGGAAAGTGCCCAGACCGGGTCACTCACCAATGGTGCTCAAAGCGCAAATAGGAGGATATGATGTCGGGAGAGTATTCATGGATGCAGGAAGTGGCATAAACCTAATATACGCCAGAACGTTGAAAGTGATGTGCATATCACTGGAAAATCTAAAGCCAACTGATTGTTCTTTCCATGGAATAGTACCAGGAGCCGCAAATTATCCTTTGGGAAAAATAGAACTCGACGTCTGCTTCGGTGACAGCAGCAATTATCGCAGATAGAAGTTGGATTTTGAAGTTATGGATTGACCTTCACAATACCATGCAATCCTGGGGCGCCCAGCATTTGCAAAATTCATGGCAGTACCTCACTATGCATATCTCACACTCAAGATCCCAGGACCCAAAGGAACGATCACAGTACAAGACAGCTTTGAAGTATCCAACACTTGTGACAAAGAATTTAATAGGTTGGCGCAAACTTTCGGCATGACAGCAGAGTACGCAAGGCTAAAAGGTGAAACTGACCACAACGTGCTACCCGACGTCGGGCGATCCCTGCCAGATCAGGCTTTTGATGCAACTCAAGACTCAAAGAAAATACAGGTCCACCCGACGGACCCGAACAAGACCACCTCCATAGCAGTAAACTTGGATCCCGTATAGGAAAGCGCGCTCGTCGAGTTCCTCCATGAGCGCTGGGAAATCTTTGCCTGGTGTCCTTCAGATATGCCAGGTGTTCCCAGGGAACTCGTCGAGCACGCACTAAACGTGGATCCCAAAGCAAAGCCAGTCAAGCAACCACTACGATGATTTGATGAACCCAAGAGGAAAGCAATAGCATCAGAACTACATAGGCTGGAAAACGTAGGGTTCATCCGAGAAATCAAAACATCGACTTGGGTATCTAATCCAGTTATAGTCCCCAAGAAAAATACAGACGTACAAAGAGTATGTGTCGACTACACATCTCTCAACAAGCACTATCCAAAGGATCCCTTCCCTCTACCTCGCATTAATCAAATAATCGACTCAACAGCGGGGTGCGCAAGGCTTTCCTTCCTAGATGCATATTCTGGTTATAACCAGATCAAATTGAAAAAGGAAGACGAGGAAAAAAACAGCTTTCATCACACCATACGACGTGTTTTGTTATCAAGTCATGCCTTTCGGCCTAAAAAACACAGGAGCAACCTACCAGCGGATGATGCAAAATTGCCTCGAAAGTCAAATAGGACGCAATATCCAAGTCTACATCGATGACATGGTTATCACCACAAGGAAGGAGGAGTCTCTGATCAGCGACCTGGCAGAAACTTTCGACAACCTGAACAGGTACAAGCTCAAGATTAACCCGACAAAATGCTCTTTCGGTGTATCCGTAGGGCAACTCCTGGGTTTCTTGGTGTCAGCAAGAGGGATAGAGGTGAACCCAGAGAAGATCCAAGCAATTCTAACAATGGGGAAACCAACAAAGTCGATTTGTTGCTTGATTGGGAGAAAAAGCACTACCTTTCTACGCGCTCATGAAAAAATCAGATGACAAATTCGAGTGGATAGAAGAGGCAGACGTAGCCTTCGCGCAGTTGAAAAAAGTGCTCTCCACACCTCCAGTGTTGGTCGCACCAAAGGAAAAAAGAACCACTACAACTGTACATCGCAACAACACATCAAGTGGTGAGTACAGTATTGGTAGTCGAAAGAAGTGAAGAGGGAAAAGCCCACGGCGTCCAGAGGCCAGTATATTTTATCAGCTAAGTACTCTCTCCGACAAAGCAAAGGTACCCGCATTATCAAAAGCTCACATACAGTGTTTTCACAACAGCACGGAAGCTACAACAATACTTTACCGTACACCCAATAATAGTGGTTAACGAAGCACCACTATCCAATATATTGAATAACCCTTCAGCAACGGGATGTGTCTCTTTATGGGGAATTGAGCTATCACCCCTGGACATCACACATGAAAAACGAAAGGCGATCAAATCACAAATCTTACCAGACTTCACAACAGAATGGTTGGAGTTACAAAGTGCAGGTCCGCCAGATTTATCGAGTGTGTGGACAATGTATTTCGATGGCTCAAAAAGAATCCAAGGCGTAGGAGCAGGAGTAGTCCTGATATCACCACAAGGCGACAAACTGAAGTATGTACTAAGAATGAGTTTTCCACAAGCTTCCAACAATGAAGCCGAATACGAGGCGTTGCTCCATGGAATGAAAATGGCAAAAGCTTGCGGAGCAACTCGACTGAAAATATTTGGAGACTCGAATCTCGTCGTCCAACAAGTAATGAACAAGTGTGACGCCATCAGTGACAATATGACAGCATACAGAAACTTATACTATTATCTCGAAGGAACATTCGATGGATGCGAAGTTTCGCACGTCAGCAGAGCCAGTAACGAGGAGGCCGACAATTTAGCAAATATCGGGTCTCAATGCTTGCCCGTACCGCAAGAAGTCTTTTGGGAGGAAATCATAGAAAGATCAATAAAGAATAGCAAAACCTCGACTACAGAAGAACAAGGTCAGCGCCAAGCAATAGGCTCGGGGGATGGAAAATCCAGTCTAGCAGAACCAGAAGAAATTATGATGATAGAAGAAACTTGGATGCAGCCATATCTGGTGTACATGATAAACAAAACGCTACCCGAAGAAACGGTAGAAGCAAAAAGGATAATACGACAATCCAAGGCTTTGATCGTGTTGCAAGGAAAATTATATAAGAAGAGTATATCAGGCGTCTTGCAACGATGCGTTACTCCTCAAGAAGGGCAAGAAATCTTAAAGGATATTCATGCAGGAGTGTGTGGACATCACGCGAGTAGCAGAGCTATCGCGGCAAAAGCCTTTCTTGCATTCGAAAAAGAATGGATTCGGTCTTATACATACGCGAGGAAGGTAATCAAAAAAGAAAGAAGACGAGTTCTTCTTTCTTTTTTTCACTTAGGAGCCGTGCAAGATGAAAGTCTCATGCACGGTTTTGCATGAGAGAAAGAAGCGAGGAATCCTCTTTTCGACTCTGACTCCCCCACTCCAGTCGTTGCTTTTCTTTCTGTTACTCCAAAAGTAGCTGCTTCAGCTTCAGCCACGCGAATTCTCGATATTCCTTTTTATTTCTCATCAAACGAATGGCAGGATTCTATTGGTTAACAGCCATCAAGGACGCAAAAGACATAGTTCGAAAGTGTGAAGTATGTCAAAGGTTCGCATCTCGGTCACACGTGCCAGCAGCAGAGTTACAAGCAATACCATTATCCTGGCCCTTTGCACAGTGGGGTCTCGACATGGTGGGAAAATTGCACAAATCTTGGCCAGGAGGGCATGTTTATATGTTGGTGGCAGTCGACAAGTTCACAAAGTGGATAGAAGCAGCCCTAGTAACAACCCAAGATTCTAAAGCCGCAATAAATTTCATCAAGTCCATAGTCTTTCGCTTTGGAGTACCACATAGCATAATCACAGACAATGGTACAAATTTTACGTCAAAGGAATTCAAGGACTACTATGAAGGACTGGGAATCAAATTGAAATTTGCATCTGTAGCGCATCCAAAGACAAACGGGCAAGTCAAAAAAGCCAACGGCTTAATATGCAACGGGATAAAGAAACGGCTGTTGGCACCTCTTGAGAAAGCCAAGAACGCTTGGGTAGATGAGTTACCCTCCGTGCTTTGGGGTATACGAACTACACCCAACGCAGCTACTCAAGAAACACCTTTCTTCCTGGTCCACGGTGCAGAAGCCGTGCTTCCTGTAGAGATCACGCACGAAGCTCCAAGAATCACGGCATATGATGAGACAACTTCTACAGAGGCGCGTCAGGACGATGTCGATGCACTCGACGAGGCGAGGGATGTAGCGCTCGCTAGAGCCACTCAATATCAGCAAAGTCTACGAAACTACCATAACAGTCGAGTTCATCCACGGTATTTCATAGTGGGAGACCTCGTCTTACGACTCAAGCAAGATGGCCATGGAAAACTCGAGTCCCCATGGGTGGGACCTTACATCGTGACAGAAGTGATACCAGGAGGAGCTTATCGACTACAAGACAAGAAAATGGGGCAAAACAAGAGTAACCCGTGGAATGCAGAGCAACTACGACGATTCTACGCATAGACGACATAAGGCGATAAAGGATTCTTCGAGTTCTGACCTTCCGAACCCAGAATATGAGGCCATAGGTCGGTTTCCTTGGGTCAACTCGACAATATGTGTAAACATTTTATTTTTTCCACTCGGGGGCTTGGACCATTGAGTCGTACGAAATAAAGAATAAAAGGTTATTATCAAGTACTATGGTTATTATCTTCGACATACTACAAGGTTGTTCACAACCCGATATTTCTGAAGCGAGATTAACGGTTCAAAGGAACCCGATAAAATATTAATGCGCACACCTCGGAACAAGGATTTGTTCCCATGGTCTATTAATAAAGTAAACACATAGTCAAGGCACGATTACCTATTACAGATAACACGAGGAAATACAACTAGAGAAGGAGATTACATAGAGAGGAAACTAATGAAAATGCACTTCGGCTTCATACTCCTTTTGGCATTGGGTGCCATCGTAGACTTTCACGTTGAACTTTGACGTCCTAACGTGGAAGTCGAAAGTCATGAAGAAACCCTGATGGAGGTCGTGGTTCTCTGCAAATTGTGACCAGCCTCCCTTGAAGTGTTGTTCACCGGTGCCGTCGTACCAGACTTCCACTTCATAGGGAGTTCCTCCCCCAGAGTGTTCGCAAAGAACAGCTTTCCGCAGTTCTCGCCCATCCATAAACTTCATCAAGTTCAGATGTAGACGCTGAATCTCACGATATTGCGGGCCGGTGATGCAGAAGAACGAGAAGAGTCTGGGTGGAGGAGACGAAACATTAGCGGAAGGAGCACTTGGACCGGGTGCAACAGAAGGCACCTTGGGTTTGTTTTTGCTCCCAGCCGGACGGCCGGGGTGCCGCTTCACCAGAGCGGACGACGAAGCCACCGCAGCGTCAATTGAAGCCTTGTTCTTACTGCCGCGAGGGCGGCCGCGACCCCATTTCTCCATTGGGGCACCGATGTTCAGGCGCGATTCACCCGCATCGGCCATGGAGACAGGTGATGGAAAAGAAGAAACCCTAGATGAGTTAAAAAGGAAGAAGATGATGCGACGGAAGGAGAAGCTAATGACTGGATTAGGGTTTTTTACCCTCACCAGGCGTGCTTTATTTATAAGCACGCACTAATGGGCCTTTACGAGGGTACGGTCCAACATATTATTACAGGTTCTTATATGCTACCTAATGCAGACGATAAAAGAAAGTTCAACGTATCAAAAGAGAAGGTACAAGGAAAAATAAAAATAAAGAGAGAAGAAATTATCTATAAAAGAGCACAGTATACCTCATTTTTGGACTCGGGGGCTTCGGTCATAAAGAAGGGAAAAATTACTAGAAAGGCGAGATATGTCGATAAATATTGAAAGACAGAATATATGGTATAGATATGTCTATAGTTTTAAGCCTATACCTGACAAAATTCGGCTATAGCCTCGGGGGCTACTCCCATCGGGAGCGCTGGGCGCGCACCCGATGATATTTATTCATGAACGCTGGAGCAAAGAAGGCGAATGAAGATTCAGGAAGCATCATTACTCCCATCGGGAGGGAGCTTTTTATCGATCTAGGTTGAATAACCCGAATATTTCATACACTAAAACAGTCAAACAAGGCTGCGACATATGATTCTCGAGTTGCATCATCACGACAAAACTCGAATGCCGTGATTGAAATATATCACGAAGGTAAGACCCCAGGATCCATCCTGTGTGGCCCGGTATACGCACATGGATGCGCTCTGCTAGTATGTATCCGTGTCTATGATGCGAAGAAAAATCCTGGTGGACGCACTGGGTACCCTGAGAACCACTGGGACTCACTCTTTGTAAGTCCTAAATGCGGCAAAAGAATGGGTTTGACCGGTTTCCTGAATTCAAGTCCAAGGGGATTGAATTTGAAGTAGGTGGCAAGTATCTATTCCGGCAGTTAACTGACCTCTTGATCCGTCGGAGTTGTCAGGCTTGTTCATCAAAGTCCCTTGCGAGATATCATAATAAAAGATAAGTCAAAAGACCAAGTCAAAGATTTCAAGATTTGAGGAAGTCAAGTATTGATCAAGTCAAAGAATTGAAGATCTGAGATTCGACCCGAATCTGCAAGTCTGGTAGAATCTCGGGGGCTACTAACAAGGGTATAGATAATAGAGCCCATCAATTGAGTACCCCTAAGGCCCGTTAGACTAGGCCCAATTGTAATACTAGCCAAAATATGAGTTCATGTCGTATATCGGTATTGTAATCTGTATCGGATCCCACCCAATCCTTGAGACCTAGCCACCTATATATAGGGGCCAGAAGGGGACGGTGTGGGACAGATTGAAAGCAAGCCATGTTTTACACCCACGTTTACTTTCGTAGCCACCTTGTTTGACTGAGTTTACCTTCGAGTTCATCCGATGCCCTATCTCCCCAATCCTAAGTCCTTCATCTAGGACATTTGTCGAGTTAATCCGTCGTCAGTGGGGCTGTGTGCATCTTAGTTATGCAGAGGCAGGGTGTAAGCTTAATAACTATTAAATAATAAAGCACTCTTTATCGAAAAAAATCTATGAAACAATATAGATTCGGAATGTATAAATAATATCATTGCATTTATCTTGATAATCTCTTTCATTCCAGGAAGAAGAAATACAAAGGAGAAGGGAAAAATGAAAGAAAAGAAAGAAAATAGCAAATGACAGGTGGGTCCCTTCTGCAGAAAAGGGGAAAATGAAAGAGGAAAATAAACCAAAAAAACTAACCAGGCGTGCGGGTCCCATTGTGTTTGTAGAATTTTTCTATAGCTAAATTGAAGTTGTCTTGTACTGCTGTTAAGTTTCTGCCGCTACTAAGAAGTTGTCTTTCTCTGCGGGGTACACATGGAAGATGGATTCATGGTGCACCTCTTGTAGTGAGGTATGGACTTTCCTGCGAGTGTGCTACTAGAGTTCCTGAGTGCCTCTTAGCCTCTTTGGACATCCCCCGGGCCTCTCTGGACTTCTGTCAAAGTGTCGACCATTGTCGATTGTGAGTGTGTCATTGTTGTGAAGTTTCTCTATTGTTGATGTGAAGATGTTAAGTTGCTCTTGATTATTCCAAAGTTGTCTACCGTTTTTCCTTGTTTTGTTGCGCCATGCACCAAAGTTGCTTTGTTGTGCACAAAAGTGAAGGCCAAGGGGCGTGATCCATCGAATGTTCATCGTGCTCTAGGTCCAAAAGAGAAGCTCGCAGGTTCACTATCGAGGTGTCGACTGGAGGAGATGGAAGGGGTCGAATCAGAAGGGGGTAGCCAGGTGCCGGGAAGGTGACAACCCGCTTCCTGTGGGTGGTGACGACAATAACGGGGATATAGGAGAATTGGGCAAAGGCGGCATGTGCATCATGGTCGGGATCCGTCAAGCCATGTCTAGTGGGAGAGGAGAGTGTGACCGGTGGAGCACAGTGTTACGAAGTTTCCTACCACTATTATGAAGTTGCCTAGAGTTGTTTGTGACATTGCCAAGTGACGTTCTGAAGATGCCTATGCATTTTACAAAGTTGCCTACCCGTTTTATGAAGTTGCTTACCAGTTTTTGAAGTTGCTCAGTACTTTTGCAAAGTTGCCGAGTACTACTGTGAAGTTGCACAATACTGCTATGAACATGCTCACCACAGTTGTCAACTTGCCTACCGCTGAAATGAAAGTTGTCTAGTACTGATGTGAGGTCAACCTGTATGATGCGAATATTCATCATCGCGTTCACGTAAAAGATAGGTCATGGAGGGTGATACGTCTCCAACGTATCTATAATTTTTAATGCTCCATGCTTGTTTATGCACCATTTGCTTTGTGTTTTGTTACACTTCGTGGCATTTTTATGCATTTTCTGGAACTAACCTATTAACGAGATGTCACAGTGCCAGTTCCCTATTTTCTGCTATTTTTGTTATTCAGAAAAGCTACACAGGAAATATTCTCAGAATTGGACGAAACAAAAGCCAAAGTTCCTATTTTTCTCAACATGAGACGGAGTCCAAAGCAGAGACGGAGGGCAGCCATGGGCCAGCCACACCATAGGGTGGTGCGGCCTAGCCCTTGGCCGCGCCACCAGGTGGTGGGGCCACCTAGCCCACCTCCTGACGCCGCCCTTCCGCCTATATATTCTCCTCGGTGAGAAAACCCTAAGCCCCGATCAATTTTCTAGAAAACATACTGCAAGCCGCCACCGTCCTCGATGCGAGATTGGAAGGGTCCAGAAGCTCTTCCCGACACCCTGCTGGAGAGGGGAATCACCACCGGAGGCCTTCTTCATCACCATGCCAGCCTCCGGAGTGATGCATGAGTAGTCCACCTTGGACTACGGGTCCATAGTAGCTAGATGGTTGTCTTCTCCTCCATGTGCTTCATGTTTAGATCTTGTGAGCTGCCTATCATGATCAAGATCATCGTTGTGTAATTCTACATGTTGTGTTTGTTGGGATCCGATGAATATTGAGTACTTTGTCAAGTTGATTTATTGATTTATCATCTCTATGTTGTTTATGATCTTGCATGCTCCCCGTTGCTAGTAGATATCTTGGCCGAGTAGATGCTAGTGACTCCAAGAGGGAGTATTTATGCTCGATAGTGGGTTCATGCCTCTAGTAATCTGGGGGAGTGACAGAAACCTCTAAGGTTGTACATGTGCTGTTGCTACTAGGGAGAAAACAACAATCTTTTGTTTAAGGACATTTGTATTGTTTACATTACACACTTTGCTTAAGGCAATAATATCTTGCTTGCAACTTAATACCCAATGGTTGTTCGGATGATATCCGGCGGGTGGATTATTAGTCATAGATGCAGTTGGATTACGGTCTATGTATTATGTTGTAATGCCCAAGTGAATCTCATAGTGATCCTCATGACATTTGTATGTGATACGTCTCCAACGTATCTATAATTTTTGATGCTCCATGCTTGTTTTTACACCATTTGCCTAATGTTTCGTTACACTTCGTGGCACTTTTATGCATTTTCCGGAACTAACCTATTAACAAGTTGCCACTGTGCCAGTTCCCTATTTTCTGCTATTTTTTTATTTCAGAAGCGATACACAGGAAATATTCTCGGAATTGGACGAAACAAGTTCCTAAAGTCTTATTTTACCCGGAAGCTTCCAAAGATCCGAAGAGGAGTAGGAGGGGGGCCACAGGGGCCCCACACACCAGGCCGGCATGGCCAGGGCCTGGGCCGTGCCAGCCAGGTGTGAGGCCACCTGGCCCCACCTCTGACATCGCCCCTTCGCCTATAAAGACCCCCTGACGGAAAAAACCTAAGTACCCGATCACTTTTCCAGAACACATCGCGATCCGCCGCCGCCGTCGACCCAAAGATCGGGAGGGTCTAGAAGCTCTTCCTTGCACCCTGCCGGAGAGGGGAATCGCCACCGGAGGTCTTCTTCATCACCGTGCTTGCCTCCGGAGCGATGAGTGAGTAGTCTACCTTGGACTATGGGTCCATAGCAGTAGCTAGATGGTTGTCTTCTCTACCATGTGCTTCATGTTTAGATCTCATGAGCTGCCCTACATGATTGAGATCACCGTTATGTAATTCTACATGTTTGGTTTGTTGGGATCCGATGAATATTGGTGTTATGATTGAGTTGCTATACTGAAATATATCTTATGTTATCTCTATGTTGATTATGATCTTGCATGCTCTCCGTTGTTAGTAGCTATCTTGGCCGAGTAGTTGCTAGTGACTCCAAGAGGGGGTATTTATGCTCGATAGTGGGTTCATGCCTCTATTTAACCTGGGGGAGTGACAGAAACCTCTAAGGTTGTAGATGTGCTGTTGCTACTAGGGAGAAAACAACATTCATATGCTCAAGGGCATATGCTTTGTTTACATTACACACTTTGCTTAATGCAATTATCTGTTGTTCGCAACTTAATACTTGTGGAGTTCTCGGATTGATTCGCCACAAGTGGATTATTAGTCATAGATGCAGTTGAATGGCGGTCTATGTATTTTGTTGTAATGCCCAGAGTAAATCTCATAGTGATCTTCTTGACATATCACGTTTATCTTTATTCTATCAATTGCCCAACTGTAATTTGTTTACCCAGCATGTGTTATTTATCTTATGGAGAGACACCACTAGTGAACTGTGGACCCCGGTCCTATTTCCATCATATTGCTATCACCTGTTTACTTTACTCGCACTGTTTACTTTACTAGCATACTTCTACTGTTTTCCACTCGATACGCTCATAACCTTTGTTTCAAGCAAACCGATGAGATTGACAACCTCATCGCAAGTCGGGAGCAAAGTATTTGGTTGTGTTGTGTGCAGGTTCCGCGTTGCAGCTAGCAAGCAAAGCTTGGACGAGGTGCCATATATAAATTATCCGAAGCTGTCGCAAACTAGCAAGCATCACCTTCAGTCGTCATTGTCTGCTCTTCTCCTGATCGACATAACCTTGGTTTCTTAACTGAGGGAAAATCTTGCTGCTATATTCATCACACCTTCCTCTTGGGGTTCCCAACGGGCTGGACATTCAACTAGGCACCAACTCTTTTCTGGCGCCATCAACCCAGCAATCAAGCTCTTTTCTGGCGCCGTTGCTGGGGAGGAAGTGGAAGACTTCTGCGAGGGGAGTTCTCGCACACACATCCTTTACTATGTTATTGTTTTGCTTTACTTTATTTATTGTACATGCATCGTTTTATATCAAAAACCCAAAAAAATTAGAATACTTGGTAGTTGTTTTTACTTGTTTACTTTCGTTTTGCTGAAATGGCCAATCCTGAAAACACCAAGTTGTGTGACTTTACTAGCACGAACAATAGTGATTTTATCTACACTCCTATTGCACCACCTGCTCCTGCTGCAAACTTTTATGAGATTAAGCCTGCTTTGTTGAACCTTGTTATGAAAGAGCAATTTTCTGGTGCTAGTACTGAAGATGCTGCAGCTCATCTCAACAATTTTGTTGAGCTATGTGAGATGCAGAAATATAAGGATGTTGATAGTGATATTATTAAGCTCAAGTTGTTTCCTTTTTCTTTGAGAGGAAAAGCTAAAGATTGGTTGCTGTCTTTGACTAAGAATAGTATTGATTCATGGGCTAAGTGTAAGGATGCTTTTATTGGTAGATACTATCCTCCTGCTAAGATTATATCCTTGCGTAGCAATATTATGAAGTTTACTCAGTTTGATAATGAACATGTTGCTCAAGCTTGGAAAAGAATGAAATCTATGATAAAGAATTGCCCCACTCATGGACTGACCACTTGGATGATTGTCCAAACTTTTTATGCAGGACTGAATTTTTCTTCGAGGAACCTATTGGATTCAGCTGCTGGAGGCACTTTTATGTCCCTTACCTTGGGTGTCGCAACAAAGCTACTCGACAACATGATGGTAAATTATTCTGAATGGCACACCGAGAGAGCTCCACAAGGTAAGAAGGTAAATTCTGTTGAGGAAACCTCTTCCTTGAATGATAAGATTGATACCATTATGGCTATGCTTGCTAATGATAGGACTCATGTTGATCCTAATAATGTTCCTTTGGCCTCTTTGGTTGCTCAAGAAGAGCATGTTGATGTGAATTTCATTAGAAACAATAATTTTAACAATAGTGCTTATAGGAACAATTTTGCTAGTAACAATTATAGGCCGTATCCTTCTATCAATGGTAATGGTTATGGTAATTCCTACAACAACACTAGGACCGCGCCCTCCGAGCTTGAGGTAATGCTCAAGGACTTCATCGGTAAGCAAACTGCTTTTAACAAGTCTATTGAGGAAAAGTTAGGCAAAATTGATATTCTTGCTTCTAAAGTTGATAGCCTTGCTCATGATGTTGAACTTCTGAAATTAAAAGTGTTTCCTAATGATGTGAAAGAGAACAATGTTTTTGCTACCGCTAATGCTATTCAAGTTGGAATTGATAAAAATATTAGATTGTTAGCGGAATTGCATGCCAGGTGGGAAAGAGAAGATGAGATGGCTAGAGAGATGAAGGTATGTACTATTACTACCTCTAATGATGTTGCTCCTAATGCTAGCAATCCTCTTACTTTGATTGGTATAGAGAAAACTCCAACTCCTTGTGTTAAAAAGCCTAAAACTGCCAAAACTTTTTCTCAAAAGAGTGCTGAAATTTTTCAGAGTGTAGGAGATGATAGCTCTATTTCTTTTAATGATTTTGATGTTGATGGCTGCAATATATCTGAAGTTATTTTGTTCTTGCAAAAGCTTGCTTTGACTCCCAATGCTAGTTCTTTAAATATTGCTTTTACTAAGCATATTACCAATGCTCTCATAAAAATTAGGGATGAAAAGTTGAAGCAAAAAAGCTTCTGTTCCCAAGAAGTTAGAAGATGGTTGGGAACCCATCATTGATATGCATGTTAATGGTTATGATTGCCATGCTTTATGTGATCTAGGTGCTAGTATTTCTATTATGCCTAGAAAGATTTATGACATGCTTGATTTACCACCGCTTGAAAAATATTATTTTGATGTTCCTATTGCTGATGTTCCTAAGAAGAAACCTTTGGGAAGGATTAATGATGTTCTTATTGTGGTTAATAATAACCTTGTTCCCGTTGATTTTCTTGTTATGGACGTTGAATGCCATGCTTCATGTCCTATTATTTTGGGAAGACCCTTTCTTCAAACTGTAGGTGCTATCATTGATATGAGGGAAGGCACTATCAAATATCAATTTCCACTAAAGAAAGGTATGGAACACTTCCCTAGGAAAAGAAAGAAATTACTTTTTGACTCTATTCTTAGAGCAAATTATGAGCTTGATGCTTCATCACTTGATGTTACTTGATTCGCAATTTTCTGCGCCTAGCTCAAAGGCGTTAAAGAAAAGCACTCTTGGAAGATAACCCAATATTTTATTTTCAGTACTTTTTCTTTTATTTGAGTCTTGGAAGTCATTACTACTGTAATGAGCGCTCCTTATCTTGTTTATTTCGTTTTTGTGCCAAGAGAAGCCTCTAATTTGAGTGAGGTAAAGATTTGGGGATGTTGCTGTCCTGAAACTGTTTTCGGTGCTGCACCATAAAAATTCGTATAAATTCTCTGTATATCTTTTGGACCTGCGATTTCTTGTTCATATGCCCCAGGTTATATCCAAACTTTCGTTAGTTGAACACGTTTTGATTTGAGCAACAGAAAACCCCTCAAAAATTCGACCTTTGTCAGCTGTTCAGTTTTGACAGATTTCTGCCAATATTTGTGTTTGCCACTTTATCGCTTTCTTTTGAGTTCTTTTGATCACGGAACTTTTGGAGAAGTTTCTACAGTAGTATTTGCTATATATGTGGTGGTTTTGAGTTGAAACCTGAAGCAAAAAGAGGTTGATTATATGTTATGCTACACTAATGTTGCTAATAGATTTGTGTTTAGTTTTGTATGAAGGAAGTTTTCAAGTGTAGGGATTGGAGAATGATGAGATGAGTTGAAGAATGGACAAAAGCTCAAGCTTGGGGATGCCCATGCATCACCCCAAGAAATATCCTAGAAGTACAAGCGTCAAAGCTTGGGGATGCCCCCGAGGCACCCCTTCCTCATCGGCAAAAATCAGGTCACCTTTCAAAACACTATATTTTTATTGCTTCATGCACTATGCGTTTTTCTTGGAGCATCAGTTGTTTTAGTTTTCTTAGTTAGTTTGTTTTGTTTGCTGCAATAAATGGTTGGACCCCAACAAATTTCCTTTGGAGGAGATGTACTCGTTTTCATTTGCCAAGAACGCTCTAGTTTTCACTCTTATTAAAAATCGGGTGTTCTTCTTTTTCCGCTACTGCTTTTGGTTTTCGTTTTCGCCTTGATTTGCATTCAGACCTTGTCATATCTTTTCATCAAGGTGTATTTTTGCCTCTGATCTTTATTGGTTTTCATCAAAAGAGGTGTTTATAAAATTTCAAATGGTGTTGGAAAAGAGAAAAAGCTTTGTGCAAAATAGTGGTACAAGAAGGAGCTTGTGTAGACTGCGGCTTAGGCTTTTTCATGTCATGCTTGATGTCTTTTTGATAGTATGCTTAGTATTTTTGCTGTTGCATGACTTGTCTCAAATAACTGAGATTGCTTAATGAGCCTTTGAAAAAATCATGCGTTGTTTTTATTGTACGGAAGCATTATTTTGGTTTTCTCCTTGATGCTTTATTTGGGTTGACTTGGCGCATGCTCACACATGTTAGACTCTTACAAAGTCGCCAATAGCCTCTATGATCATTCAGTTTTTGACTTTTGATGCCATCTTATGCTTCTTTTAATGTCGCTTTGCATGATTATGGCCATTATTGCTCTCTTAGTTGGTCGCTCCCAGTCTTTTGCTAGCCCTCGCCTTGTACTGAGTATGAGCTCTACTCGTGCATCCAACTCCTAAAAGCCAAAGTTCTCCAAAGTGTCCACCATACATACCTACTAGCAATTTGCTATTCCAAGTAAATTTGACTTGCTTTTATTTTCTCTTCAAATTAAACTCTTACCAGTGTTATGCGAAATTCGGTCAGTAAAGCTCTCACGAACCGGAAGGCACACTTTACTTTTTTCCTGTTCTTAAAAATTTGACATTGTGGTCTCTTATGTTGAGTTGTTATGCTTGCAAGTTGTAAGTTGGAGACTAGCCCAGCCATGCAGTCATGGGCAAGCTTTCAACATTGCACTTCTTATTTGAGTTGATATCGTGATCTTTTGTTTATGGATGCCCGCGGTGTGAAATGAATTGGGAATCTTGTGGGGATCATGGAGTTTGTATATGTGTTAGGGAAATGCCGGGCCACTAATCTAAGCCATGCATAATTCATGGTGGAAATTTGCAGCATACCCATGGTGAACATTCGACGACGCATCTCATAAAAAGCTAAACAAATGGCAAATAAAAGAGATGTCAAGGTGTTCATTGTCTGCTTGTCCTGTCATTTTGGTGTGGGCTTGTTCCATGTCATCGGGCACGGAGGTACCCCATTGGCGGTTCTCAATGATATGCATATATTTACAATGACAAGAGCCTTGCTTGGGACTCTAAGTAAAGTAGCATGAGGTTTGGGTACTCGTATTCACGGGACACAAGGTTTTCAACTTATGATTTGTCAAGCATATGCATCATAATTGTTCTCGCATTAACTTTAACCATTCAAGATGCTTATGATGGGGGCAATGAGAGCTCAAAGCCGGTAAGTACCATAATTTTTGAAGGTTATAAAACTTGCAATCACTGCTTCCCTCTGCGAAGGGCCTTTCTTCTACTTTTATGTTGAGTCACCACCTTCTTTCTTTATGCACCATAAGAGAGCATAGTTGTCATTCTTAGTATAATGTGCATTGTCCCAAAGTTTTCATTGATTGATTCATATTGTTGGTTTCACTTGTTCTCAAATTATTTGTATCTAGTCGCCCTCTTAAACTTGAAGGTGTCCTATGCATTTATGTTTTGCTCTCTTTGAAGGACAAGCTGAAAACCATTTGTATGTTTTTCCTTATGATTTGAACACACATTTGACTTTCATTGTTTCATTTTCATGATCTTTTGTTTGTGTTCATTTGCATGTTTACAACATGGTTGCTAAGTTCTTATTGTCAAGATTATATCTTCATGCCCATGTTTTAAGTTCTTATGATCCCAGCTCACAAATGCTTATATATATGATCAAGATTGTGTAGGTGCATGTCACCTCAAAAATTATTCTTTTGTTATCACTTACCTACTCGAGGACGAGCAGGAGTTAAGCTTGGGGATGCTTGATACGTCTCCAACGTATCTATAATTTTTGATGCTCCATGCTTGTTTTTACACCATTTGCCTAATGTTTCGTTACACTTCGTGGCACTTTTATGCATTATCCGAAACTAACCTATTAACAAGTTGCCACAGTGCCAGTTCCCTGTTTTCTGCTGTTTTTCTGTTTCAGAAGTGATACACAGGAAATATTCTCAGAATTGGATGAAACAAGTTCCTGAAGTCTTATTTTTCCCGGAAGCTTCCAGAGATCCGAAGAGGAGTAGGAGGGGGGCCACAGGGGCTCCACACACCAGGCCAGTGTGGCCAGGGCCTAGGCCGCGCCAGCCAAGTGTGAGGCCACCTGGCCCCACCTCTGACATCGCCCCTTCGCCTAAAAAGACCCCCCGATGGAAAAAACCTAAGTACCCGATCACTTTTCTAGAACACATCGCGATCCGCCGCCGCCGTCGACCCGAAGATCGGGAGGGTCCAGAAGCTCTTCCCGGCACCCTGCCGGAGAGGGGAATCGCCACCGAAGGTCTTCTTCATCGCCATGCTTGCCTCCGGAGTGATGAATGAGTAGTCTACCTTGGACTATGGGTCCATAGAAGTAGCTAGATGGTTGTCTTCTCCACCATGTGCTTCATGTTTAGATCTCATGAGCTGCCCTACATGATTGAGATCACCGTTATGTAATTCTACATGTTTGGTTTGTTGGGATCCGATGAATATTGGTGTTATGATTGAGTTGCTATATTGAAATATATCTTATGTTATCTCTATGTTGTTTATGATCTTGCATGCTCTCCGTTGTTAGTAGCTATCTTGGCCGAGTAGTTGCTAGTGACTCCAAGAGGGGGTATTTATGCTCGATAGTGGGTTCATGCCTCTATTTAACCTGGGGGAGTGATAGAAACCTCTAAGGTTGTAGATGTGATGTTGCTACTAGGGAGAAAACAACATTCATATGCTCAAGGGCATATGCTTTGTTTACATTACACACTTTGCTTAATGCAATTATCTGTTGTTCGCAACTTAATACTTGTGGAGTTCTCGGATTGATTCGCCACAAGTGGATTATTAGTCATAGATGCAGTTGGATGGCGGTCTATGTATTTTGTTGTAATGCCCAGAGTAAATCTCATAGTGATCTTCTTGACATATCACGTTTATCTTTATTCTATCAATTGCCTAACTATAATTTGTTTACCCAGCATGTGTTATTTATCTTATGGAGAGACACCACTAGTGAACTGTGGACCCCGGTCCTATTTCCATCATATTGCTATCACCTGTTTACTTTACTCGCACTGTTTACTTTACTAGCATACTTCTACTGTTTTCCACTCGATACGCTCATAACCTTTGTTTCAAGCAAACCGGTGAGATTGACAACCTCATCGCAAGTTGGGAGCAAAGTATTTGGTTGTGTTGTGTGCAGGTTCTGCGTTGCAGCTAGCAAGCAAAGCTTGGACGAGGCGCCATATATAAATTGTCCGAAGCAGTCGCAAACTAGCAAGCATCACCTTCAGTCGTCATTGTCTGCTCTTCTCCTGATCGACATAACCTTGGTTTCTTAACTGAGGGAAAATCTTGCTGCTATATTCATCACACCTTCCTCTTGGGGTTCCCAATGGGCTAGACATTCAACTAGGCACCAACTCTTTTCTAGCGCCATCAACCCAGCAATCAGTATGCTTTCTTTATTCTATCAATTGCCCAAATGTAATTTATTTACCCATCATGTTATTTGTCTTATGGAGAGACAGCTCTAGTGAACTGTGGACCCTGGTCCATTCTTTAACATTCTTATTACTATTTACTATTTACTCGTTGATGAGGGATTAACTCAACAAATGTCCTAGATGAAGGACTTAGGATCGGGGAGATAGGGCATCGGATGAACTCGAAGGTAAACTCAGTCAAACAAGGTGGCTACGAAAGTAAACGTGGGTGTAAAACATGGCTTGCTTTCAATCTGTCCCACACCGTTCCCTCCTGGCCCCTATATATAGGTGGCTAGGTCTCGAGGATCGGGTGGGATCCGATACAAATTACAATACCGATATACGACATGAACTCATATTTCAGCTAGTATTACAATTGGGCCTAGTCTAACAGGCCTCAGGAGTACTCAACTGACGGGCTCTATTATCTATACCCTTGTTAGTAGCCCCCGAGATTCTACCAGAATTGCAGATTCGGGTCGAATCTCAGATTTTCAATTCTTTGACTTGATCAATACTTGACTTCCTCAAATCTTGAAATCTTCGACTTGGTCTTTCGACTTATCTTTTATTATGATATCTCACAAGGGACTTTGATGAACAAGCCTGACAACTCTGACGGATCAAGAGGTCAGTTAACTGCCGGAACAGATACTTGCCACCTACTTCAAATTCAATCCCCTTGGACTTGAATTCGGGAAACCGGTCAAACCCATTCTTTTGCCGCAGTTAGGACTTACAAAGAGTGAGTCCCAGTGGTTCTCAGGGTACCCAGTGCGTCCACCAGGATTTTTCTTTGCATCGTAGACATGGATACATACGAGCAGAGCGGATCCATGTGCGTATACCGGGCCACACAGGACGGATCCTGGGGTCTCACCTTCGTGATATATTTCAATCATGGCATTCGAGTTTTGTCGCGATGACGCAACTCGAGAATCATATGTCACAGCCTTGTTTGACTGTTTTAGTGTACGAAATATTTGGATTATTCAACCTAGATCGATAAAAAGCTCCCTCCCGATGGGAGTAATGATGCTTCCTGAATCTTCTTTCGCCTTCTTTGCTCCAGTGTTCATGAATAAATATCATCGGGTGCACGCCCAGCGCTCCCGATGGGAGTAGCCCCCGAGGCTATAGCCAAATTTTGTCGGGTATAGGCTCAAAACTATAGACATATCTATACCATATATTCTGTCTTTCAATATTTATCGACATATCTCACCTTTCTGGTAAATTTTCCCTTCTTTATGACCGAAGCCCCCGAGTCCAAAAATGAGGTATACTGTGCTCTTTTATAGATAATTTCTTCTTTTTTTTTATTTTTCCTCGTACCTTCTCTTTTGATACGTTGAACTTTCTTTTATCGTCTGCATTAGGCAGCATATAAGAGCCTGTAATAATATGTTGGACTGTACCCTCATAAAGGCCCATTAGTGCGTGCTTATAAATAAAGCACGTCTGGTGAGGGTAAAAAACCCTAATCCAGTCATTAGCTTCTCCTTCCGCCGTATCATCTTCTTCCTTTTTAACTCATCTAGGATTTCTTCTTTTCCACCACCTGTCTCCATGGCCGATGCTGGTGAATCGCGCCTGAACATCGGTGCCCCAATGGAGAAACGGGGTCGCGGCTGCCCTCGCGGCAGTAAGAACAAGGCTTCAATTGATGCTGCGGTGGCTTCGTCATCCGCTCTGGTGAAGCGGCGCCCCGGCCGTCCGGCTGGGAGCAAAAACAAACCCAAGGTGCCTTCTGTTGCACCCGGTCCAAGTGCTCCTCCCGCTAATGCTTCGTCTCCTCCACCCAGACTCTTCTTGTTCTTCTGCATCACTGGCCCGCAATGTCGTGAGATTCAGAGTCTACCTCTGAACTTTACGAAGTTTATGGATGGGTGAGAACTGTGGGAAGCTATTCTTTGCGAACACTCTGGGGGAGGAACTCCCTATGAAGTGGAAGTCTAGTACGATGGCGCCGGTGAACAATACTTCAAGGGCGGCTGGTCGCAATTTGCAGAGGACCACGACCTCCATCAGGGTTTCTTCATGACTTTCGACTTCCACATTGGGACGTCGAAGTTCGACGTGAAAGTCTACGATGGCACCCAATGCCAGAAGGAGTATGAAGCCGAAGTGCATTTTCATTAGTTTCCTCTCTATGTAATTGATGAGGACATCCCATCTATTGATACAACCGCTGCACCTACAGCGGAACACATACAAGGACCCATCACTCGAGCTCGTGCCAAGCAACTTAACTATCAGGTACTTTTGTTTCTAGAAACTCTTTCTCACATACATGAGAATATGATGCTGCCTAAATCAGATATGTTTGTTACTCTTAGGAATGATGGACCTAGCATGGATGAGAGGGACAAGCATTGGAGCATGATCGTGCATGGAGATGGCAGCAAGCGTTTGAGGATTGAAGAAGATGCCACGAGTGGAGATTTCAGAACTTTGAAGCCACCATAATGAAGGATGAAGACTTGGACGAAATATACAAAGAACTACTTCATAAATTCATCCTTAGATAAATATGGTGCTGCATCACTTTTATTTTTGGGCCAGGCCCATGTAATTTTCGCAGCAAATAAGATAGCCACTTTTAGGAGTCCGAATTTGAGGAGAAAAGGCCTGTTAGGGTTCCGTTCGACCACCATACCCATGGCTGGTCGCACCACTACCTTTTCCTCCTCAAATACCCCCCATAGCCGTCATTAGAATGGGGATTTTGATTAGACTAAAGTTAGCCATTGCTGCAACTATGAGCTTGACTTTTGAGGCCAATCGCCCAGAAGAAGACCGCCTATTCGGAATCCCACCTTTTGAATAAAGCATACATCTTTCATCCGCAATATCTTGATTGCAGTATTAGTTCTTACTTGTTCTTGATTTCAGGTAGGAATTAAGACCCTCGCTGGTCAGGCTGATCGTGCATCCGCAAGATCAGTAACTCCCGGAGATTGTCCTAGCGATTGCATTGGCGCACGAGCTTCGCACGTGTAGTCGGATCGTCAAGCACGAACTCCACCCACCAAATCGACATATCAAGATCTCATCGAAAGATCGGACACCTTCGCCCTATCAAGTGGTATCAGATTTTAGGTTGGTCGGTGAGATTTACTGTTTTTGTAGTTTAGATTGCATCTGTGTTCATACCTATAAACCATGAAAAAGCAAAAAATACAGTTAGGGTTTAGATCATCTCGTCCCATACACCATCCGAGCCTTTGCATTGTCTTTTCAGTTTGCATCGTTGAATTTGTGTCTCCATCCGCGTGTCGAGTTGCTGGTCTTAGTGTCTGTTCCTTTAGAGTTTCGAGTTCGAATCACCATAGTCCCGCCGCCGCTGCACGCTTGCACCACTGCTCCACCATATCCTTCCACCACCACGCCATATACTTCCGCCACCGCCTTCACATAAGATTTTGTTTGTTCCTCCCAATTTCATCCGTGCCTTTTTCAGAGTCCGTGAGTTAGGTTTCGATCGCCAGTCAAGAGGAAGAAAAAATAAGTCAAATCCGCATCCAAGTTGGGTTGACCCGTGCCTACTAGTCCAGTCCGAATTTAGTCCGAATTGGACAGTTTCGTCAGTTTTTGACGGTTTTCGACAGCAAACTTCAACTGGCCATAACTTTTGCATATGAACTCCGTTTTCGACGTGCGACCACTCAAAATGCTCAGAACGAAAAGATCTATGTAACCACAACCACAATGGTGTTGTGCGACACTCAGAACGCCCAAAAAAGGCCAGGAAGGTCGAGTTTTTGCCCTCTGAAGTTTTGGACCCAAAAATTCCTGCAGATCTTCACTTATATCTTGCTTTGGAGCTATTTCTTTCTGCTTATTGTGCCACGCCGTGACTTTCTTAGTGTTCTCGGCTCGCGTCTCTAGCACGGTATAGCCTAGGACCAGCACAGTACCGTGGTTGAGCATTCTTTCAACATTGCATTGCTGTTTTGATATTTGCTGTGTTTTTGCTACCATATAAGCCTTCCTACAGCTCCACATATTTCTGCACGTGCTTTGTATCGACACCTGGTAATCGCTTTGTGCAATTTTGGGAGTCGCTGCTCTTTGCTGGTTGCATATCACCTTCCTCCTATTTGGTAAGAACTTGTAAGAGCTTTGTATACCGCTTGACGGATTACGCGTGTTTCCACCATATTCTGTAGTGCGTAGGTATATATATTTGTGCTTGCTTCTACGCTAACCATGACAGGAACCACGAAGGATGATGTTGATCCGGAGAAGATGACTAATGCAGAGTTGCATGCCCACTTCACTCGGCTGTTGGTGGGGCATGCACAAGATGTGGACACACGCTTGGGTGATGTTGATTCCAAGCTTTCTGATGCGATGGACAAGATTGCTGGTCTTGAGGCATCCTTCAACACCAAGCTCGACACCCGGTTCCAGGAAGTCCTGGCCCGTTTACCACCACTGCCACAGCCGGGCATCCATGTACCACATGCTCGCCGCGTTCCTCTCATACCGCCATCTGCGGGTACCGTTACAGCCGCGGCAGCTGCTGCGGCTGCTACGGAGGCGGCCACCCAGGATGGATATGCTCCTGACGAGGGGGAAAATGAGTTCGAAGATGAAAACGAGCTCGAGGAGGACGAGGTCCAACAACCTGCACCTGGCCGTCCATGGCAATACAACCGCAACGCTCGTCCACCTCCGCGTCCGGTACGTGATGATGAACATGTGGCCAAGCTGAAATTAAATATTCCACCATTTGAGGGTAGATATAATCCTGATGCATATCTTACTTGGGAATTAGAAGTAGAGCAACGTTTTGCATGTTTACGCTACCCTGAGCATTTGCGTGTTAGTGCTGCTACATGTGAATTTACAGATTTTGCTTCTATCTGGTGGTCTAAACATTGTCGAGTCAATCATGCTAATATTCCTGCTACTTGGCTTGGTTTAAAACATGCAATGCGTACTCGTTTTGTGCCTCCACATTATCAACGGGACTTGCTTAAAAAATTAACTCGTTTAGAACAAGGCAAAAATTCCGTACAAGATTATTATCAAGAGTTACAAACGGGCATGATTCGTTGTGGTATTGTAGAGGATAATGAAGCTATGCTTGCACGTTTCTTTGGTGGTTTAAATAAGGAGATTCAGCATATTTTAGGCTACAAGGAGTACAACACTATTACTCATTTATTTCACCTTGCTTGCAAAGCTGAACTTGAAGTGCAGGATCGTCAACCATCATGGAGAAGAGCTAATAATTCTGCAGGTCGTACTCCTTCATGGTCTGCGCGCCAATCAGCTCCACCTTCTCGTGTGGATGCACCAGGTCCTTCCACCTCCAGGTATACCACGCCGATGTCAAGAACGCCACCTGCTCCTGCTCCATCACCATCTACTGGTCCGACACGGAGTTCTTCTTCCATGGCCTCCACGGGAAAGACTCGTGACATTCAATGTCGCAAATGTTTTGGGTTTGGTCACATCGAAAAAGAATGCAGAACCAAACGTGTAATGGTGGTGCTTGAAGATGGCGAATATGACTCTGCGAGTGATTTTTATGATGATACATTGGCACTTATTGCGGCACGTGATGGTGCCAATTCTGATTCTGACAAGGAGATGGGGGTAATGGGGGCTGAGACTGCTGATCAATACAAGAGTTTAGTTGCACAACGTGTCTTGAGTGTGCAATTGAGCAAAGCCGAGCATGATCAACGCCATAATTTGTTTCAAACAAGAGGCGTTGTTAAGGAGAGAGCTATCCGGATCATCATTGATGGAGGGAGTTGTAACAATCTGGCTAGTATTGACATGGTGGAGAAGCTTGCTCTACCCACACGACAACGACCTCATCCCTATTATATTCAATGGTTTGAGAGCTCCCGTAAGCTCAAGGTAACAAGAACTGCATGCGTGCATTTTACTATTGGTACTTATTCAGATTTTGTTGATTGTGATGTTGTACCTATGCAAGCTTGTTCTTTGTTACTTGGTAGACCATGGCAATTTGATAGAGAATCTGTACATAATGGTAAAACAAATCAGTATTCTCTTACACATGCTGGCAAGAAAATTGGACTTAAACCCATGACTCCGGAACAAATTTTGAAAGATGATCTTGCTAGAGCTAGTAGATTAAAAAACGAGGACAAACATAAGAGTGAGAATCAGATTATTGCTGCAGATTTTGTACCCCCTAAGCATTCTTCTAAATCTGATTCTAACCATGCTACTGAAATTCATTTGAAGAATCCTTGTTTACTTGCTAGCAAATCTGATCTTGCTGAAATTGATGTCAATATTACTCCATGTTATGCCATTGTTTGCAAAGAAGTTCTGTTTTCATTTGAGGATGTGCCTCCTTCTTTGCCACCTGCGGTTGCTAACCTTTTGCAGGAATACATGGATGTTTTTCCACAAGATGTTCCACCTGGACTTCCACCTATTTGTGGGATAGAACACCAAATTGATTTGATTCCAGGAGCCTCGCTGCCCAACCGTGCACCATATCGCACAAATCCTGAAGAAACAAAAGAGATCGAACGACAAATCCAGAGTTTATTGGACAAAGGTTATATTCGTGAGTCTCTTAGTCCATGCGCTGTTCCTATTATTTTAGTGCCTAAGAAGGATGGTTCTTCGCGCATGTGTACTGATTGTCGAGCTATTAATAATATTACCATTCGATATCGTCACCCTATACCTCGTTTGGATGACATGCTGGATGAGTTGAGTGGTTCTATTATGTTCTCTAAAGTTGATTTGCGTAGTGGTTACCACCAAATTCGTATGCAATTAGGAGATGAATGGAAAACAGCTTTTAAAACTAAGTTCGGTTTATATGAGTGGTTAGTAATGCCGTTTGGTTTAACTAATGCACCTAGTACCTTTATGAGACTGATGAACGAAGTTTTACGTGCTTTTATTGGTCATTTTGTGGTGGTATATTTTGATGACATTCTCATATATAGCAAATATTTAGAGGACCATTTGGATCATTTACGTGTTGTTTTCAATGTTTTACGTGATGCACGTTTGTATGGTAATCTTGAGAAGTGCACCTTTTGCACAAATAGAGTTGCTTTTCTTGGTTATGTTGTTACAGAACAGGGAATTGAAGTTGATCCAGCCAAGATTGAAGCTATTGAGAATTGGCCGCAGCCCAAGACGGTCACACAAGTGAGGAGGTTTCTTGGTCTCGTTGGGTTTTATAGGCGCTTTGTCAAAGATTTTGGTTCTATTGCTGCGCCATTGAATGAGCTCACAAAGAAGGATGTGCCCTTTGTTTGGGGTGATGCACAACAAGAGGCCTTCATGATACTGAAAGATAAGTTAACACATGCTCCATTACTCCAACTTCCTGATTTTAATAAGACATTTGAACTTGAATGTGATGCTAGTGGAATTGGTTTGGGAGGTGTGTTATTACAAGAGGGCAAACTTGTAGCATATTTTAGTGAAAAATTGAGTGGGCCTAGTCTGAACTATTCTACTTATGATAAAGAATTATATGCGCTGGTTCGGACATTAGAAACTTGGCAACATTATTTATGGCCTAAAGAATTTGTTATACATTCTGATCATGAATCTTTGAAGCATATTCGTAGTCAAGCAAAACTGAATCGTCGCCATGCAAAGTGGGTTGAATTTATTGAATCTTTTCCTTATGTTATCAAACACAAAAAGGGTAAAGATAATATTATTGCTGATGCTTTGTCGCGCCGTTATACTATGTTATCTCAGCTTGACTTCAAAATTTTTGGGTTGGAAACTATCAAGGAACAATACTTGCATGATGCTGAATTTAAAGATGTGTTGCAGAATTATAAAGATGGTAGAACATGGAACAAATTCATCCTTAATGATGGATTTGTGTTCTGTGCTAACAAACTATGCATCCCAGATGGTTCCGTTCGTCTTTTGTTGTTACAGGAGGCGCATGGAGGAGGATTAATGGGACACTTTGGTGTCAAGAAGACAGAGGATGTTCTTGCTGCACACTTCTTTTGGCCACGCATGCAGCGAGATGTTGAGAGATTCATGGCACGCTGCACTACTTGTCAAAAAGCTAAGTCTCGCCTTAATCCACATGGTTTATATATGCCTCTTCCTATTCCTAGTGTTCCTTGGGAGGATATTTCGATGGACTTTGTTTTGGGATTACCTCGTACACAGAAGGGGAGGGATATTATTTTTGTTGTTGTGGATCGGTTTTCTAACATGGCACACTTTATTCCTTGTCACAAGACCGATGATGCTGCGCACATTGCTAATTTGTTTTTTCGTGATATCGTTTGTTTGCATGGTGTGCCAAATACTATTGTTTCTGACCGTGATACTAAATTTCTTAGCCACTTTTGGAGATGTTTATGGGCTAAGTTGGGGACTAAATTGCTGTTTAGTACTACATGTCATCCCCAAACTGATGGACAAACTGAAGTAGTTAATAGAACTTTATCTACCATGTTGCGGGCTGTTTTAAAGAAGAACTTAAAATTGTGGGAAGAGTGTTTGCCTCATATTGAATTTGCTTATAATCGTTCGCGGCATTCTACCACAAAGATGAGCCCTTTTCAGATTGTCTATGGTTTTGTTCCACGTGCACCTATTGATTTGTTGCCTTTACCATCTTCAGTGCAAAATAATTTCGATGCTACACAACGTGCTGAATTGATTTTAAAATTGCATGCAACTACTAAAGACAACATAGAACGCATGAATGTTAAGTATAAAGTTGCTAGGGATAGGGGACGAAAGCATGTTGTGTTTGAGGTTGGTGATCTTGTTTGGTTGCATTTGTGCAAAGATCGTTTTCCTGATTTGCGCAAGTCTAAGTTAATGCCACGTGCTGATGGTCCTTTTAAGGTGATAGAGAAAATCAATGATAATGCATATAAACTTGAGCTTCCTGCAGATTTTGGTACGGTAAGTCCTACATTTAACATTGCAGATTTAAAACCTTACTTCGGTGAAGAAGATGAGGTTGCGTCGAGGACGACTTCAATTCAAGAAAGGGAGCATGATGAGGACATCCCATCTATTGATACAACCGCTGCACCTACAGCGGAACACATACAAGGACCCATCACTCGAGCTCGTGCCAAGCAACTTAACTATCAGGTACTTTTGTTTCTTGGAACTCTTTCTCACATACATGAGAATATGATGCTGCCTAAATCAGATATGTTTGTTACTCTTAGGAATGATGGACCTAGCATGGATGAGAGGGACAAGCATTGGAGCATGATCGTGCATGGAGATGGCAGGAAGCGTTTGAGGATTGAAGAAGATGCCACGAGTGGAGATTTCAGAACTTTGAAGCCACCATAATGAAGGATGAAGACTTGGACGAAATATACAAAGAAATACTTCATAAATTCGTCCTTAGATAAATATGGTGCTGCGTCACTTTTATTTTTGGGCCAGGCCCATGTAATTTTCGCAGCAAATAAGACAGCCACTTTTACGAGTCCGAATTTGAGGAGAAAAGGCCTGTTAGGGTTCCGTTCGACCACCATACCCATGGCTGGTCGCACCCCTACCTTTTCCTCCTCAAATACCCCCGTAGCCGTCATTAGAATGGGGATTTTGATTAGACTAAAGTTAGCCATTGCTGCAACTACGAGCTCGACTTTTGAGGCCAATCGCCCAGAAGAAGACCGCCTATTCGGAATCCCACCTTTTGAATAAAGCATACATCTTTCATCCGCAATATTTTGATTGCAGTATTAGTTCTTACTTGTTCTCGATTTTAGGTAGGAATTAAGGCCCTCGCTGGCCAGGCTGATCGTGCATCCGCAAGATCAGTAACTCCCGGAGATTGTCCTAGCGATTGCATTAGCGCACGAGCTTCGCACGTGTAGTCGGATCGTCAAGCACGAACTCCACCCACCAGATCGACATATCTAGATCTCATCGAAAGATCAGACACCTTCGCCCTATCAGTAATCTTCTTCTCTAGTTGTATTTCCTCATGTTATCTGTAATAAGTAATCGTGCCTTGACTATGTGTTTACTTTATTAATAGACCATGGGAACAAATCCTTGCTCCGAGGTGTGCGCATTAATATTTTATTGGGTTCCTTTGAACCGTTAATATCGCTGCCAAAATATCGGGTTGTGACCAACCTTATAGTATGTCGAATATAATAACCATAGTACTTGATAATAAGCTTTTATTCTTTATTTCGTACGAAACGAGGGTCCAAGCCCCCGAGTGGAAAACCTAAAATGTTTACACATATTGTCGAGTTGACCCAAGGAACCCGACCTATGGCCTCATGTTCTGGGTTCGGAAGGTCAGAACACGAAGAATCCTTTATCGCCTTATGTTATCTATGCGTAGAGTCGTCGTAGTTGCTTTGCATTCCATGGGTTACTCTTGTTTTGCCCCGTTTTCTTGTCTTGTAGTCGATAAGCTCCTCCTGGTATCACTTCTGTCACAATGTAAGGTCCCACCCATGGGGACTCGAGTTTTCCATGGCCATCTTGCTTGAGTCGTAAGACGAGGTCTCCCACTATGAAAGACCGTGGACGAACTCGACTGCTATGGTAGTTTCGTAGACTTTGCTGATATTGAGTGGCTTTAGCGAGCACTACATCCCTCGCCTCGCCGAGTGCATCGACATCGTCCTGACGCGCCTCCGTAGAAGTTGTCTCATCATATGCCATGATTCTTGGAGCTTCGTGCGTGATCTCTACTGGAAGCACGGCTTCTGCGCCGTGGACCGGGAAGAAAGGTGTTTCTTGAGTAGCTGTGTTGGGTGTAGTTCGTAGACTCCAAAGCACGGAGGGTAACTCATCTACCCAAGCGTGCTTGGCTTTCTCGAGAGGTGCCAACAGCCATTTCTTTATCCCGTTGCATATTAAGCCGTTGGCTTTTTCGACTTGCCCGTTTGTCTTTGGATGCGCTACAGATGTGAATTTCAATTTAATTCCCAGTCCTTCACAGTAGTCCTTGAATTCCTTTGACGTAAAATTTGTACCATTGTCTGTGATTATGCTGTGTGGTACTCCAAAGTGAAAGACTATGGACTTGATGAAATTTATTGCGGCTTTAGAATCTTGGGTTGTTACTGGGCCGGCTTCTATCCACTTTGTGAACTTGTCGACTACCAGCAGCATATAAACATGCCCTCCTGGCCAAGATTTGTGCAATTTTCCCACCATGTCGAGACCCCACTGCGCAAAGGGCCGGGATAATGGTATTGGTTGTAACTTTGCTGCTGGCTCATATGGCCGAGATGCGAACCTTTGACATGCTTCACACTTTCGAACTATGTATTTTGCGTCCTCGATGGCTGTTAACCAATAGAATCCTGCCCGAAAGGCTTTTGCTGCGATAGCTCTGCTACTCGCGTGATATCCACACACTCCTGCGTGAATATCCTTTAAGATTTCTTGCCCTTCTTGAGGAGTAACGCATCGTTGCAAGACGCCTGATATACTCTTCTTATATAATTTTCCTTGCAACACGATGAAAGCCTTGGATCGTCGTATTATCCTTTTTGTTTCTACCGTTTCTTCGGGTAGTGTTTTGTTTATCACGTATGCCAGATATGGCTGCATCCAAGTTTCTTCTATCATCATAATTTCTTCTGGTTCTGCTAGACTGGCTTTTCCAGCCCCCGAGCCTTTTGCTTGGCGCTGACCTTGTTCTTTTGTAGTCGAGATTTTGCTGTTCTTTATTGATCTTTCTATGATTTCCTCCCAAAAGATTCCTTGCGGTATGGGCAAGCATTGAGACCCGATGTTTGCTAAATTGTCGGCCTCCTCGTTACTGGCTCTGCTGACGTGCGAAACTTCACATCCATCAAATGTTCCTTCGAGATAATAGTGTAAGTTTCTGTATGCTGTCATATTGTCACTGATGGCGTCACACTTGTTCATTACTTGTTGGACGATGAGATTCGAGTCTCCAAATATTTTCAGTCGAGTTGCTTCGCAAGCTTTTGCCATTTTCATTCCATGGAGCAACGCCTCGTATTCGGCTTCATTGTTGCAAGCTTGTGGAAAACTCATTCTTAGTACATACTTCAGTTTGTCGCCTTGTGGTGATATCAGGACTACTCCTGCTCCTGCGCCTTGGATTCTTTTTGAGCCATCGAAATACATTGTCCACACACTCGATAAATCTGGCGAACCTGCACTTTGTAACTCCAACCATTCTGCTGTGAAGTCTGGTAAGATTTGTGATTTAATCGCCTTTCGTTTTTCATGCGTGATGTCCAGGGGTGATAGCTCAATTCCCCATAAAGAGACACGTCCCGTTGCTAAAGGGTTATTCAATATATTGGATAGTGGTGCTTCGTTAACCACTATTATTGGGTGTACGGCAAAATATTGTCGTACCTTCTGTGCTATTGTGAAAACACTATATGCGAGCTTTTGATAATGCGGGTACCTTTACTTTGTCGGAGAGAGTACTTCGCTGATAAAATATACTAGCCTCTGGACGCCGTGGGCTTTTCCCTCTTCACTTCTTTTGACTACCAATACCGTACTCACCACTTGATGTGTTGCTGCGATGTACAGTAGTAGTGGTTCTTTTTCCTTTGGTGCGACCAACACTAGAGGTGTGGAGAGCACTCTTTTCAACTATGCGAAGGCTACGTCTGCCTCTTCTATCCACTCGAATTTGTCATCTGATTTTTTCATGAGCGCGTAGAAAGGTAGTGCTTTTTCTCCCAATCGAGCAACAAATCGACTTAGCGCCGCGACGCGCCCTGCGAGCTTTTGTATGTCGTGTAACTTTGTTGGTTTCCCCATTGTTAGAATTGCTTGGATCTTCTCTGGGTTCGCCTCTATCCCTCTTGCTGACACCAAGAAACCCAGGAGTTGCCCTGCAGATACACCAAAAGAGCATTTTGTCGGTTAAGCTTGAGCTTGTACCTATTCAGGTTATCGAAAGTTTCCGCCAGGTCGCTGATCAGAGGCTCCTCCTACCTTGTGGTGATAACCACGTCGTCGATGTAGACTTGGATACTGCGTCCTATTTGACTTCCGAGGCAATTTTGCATCATCCGCTGGTAGGTTGCTCCTGCGTTTTTTAGGCCGAAAGGCATGACTTGATAACAAAACATGCCGTATGGTGTGATGAAAGCTGTTTTTTCCTCATCTTCCTTTTTCAATTTGATCTGGTTATAACCAGAATATGCATCTAGGAAGGAAAGCCTTGCGCGCCCCGCTGTTGAGTCGATTATTTCATCAAAGCGAGGTAGAGGGAAGGGATCCTTTGGACAGTGCTTGTTGAGAGATGTGTAGTCGACACATACTCTTTGTATGTCTGTATTTTTCTTGGGGACTATAACTGGATTAGATACCCAAGTCGATGTTTTGATTTCTCGGATGAACCCTGCGTTTTCCAGCCTATGTAGTTCTGATGCTATTGCTTTCCTCTTGGGTTCATCAAATTGTCGTAGTGGTTGCTTGACTGGCTTTGCTTTGGGATCCATGTTTAGTGCATGCTCGACGAGTTCCCTGGGAACACCTGGCATATCTGAAGGACACTAGGCGAAGATTTCCCAACGCTCATGGAGGAACTCGACGAGCGCGCTTTCCTATGCGGGATCCAAGTTTACTGCTATGGAGGTGGTCTTGTTCGGGTCCGTCGAATGGACCTGTATTTTCTTTGAGTCTTGAGTTGCATCGAAAGCCTGATCTGGCAGGGATCGCCCGACGTCGGGTAGCACGTTGTGGTCAGTTTCACCTTTTAGCCTTGCGTACTCTGTTGTCATGCCGAAAGTTTGCGCCAACCTATTAAATTCTTTGTCACAAGTGTTGGATACTTCAAAGCTGCCTTGTACTGTGATCGTTCCTTTGGGTCCTGGGATCTTGAGTGTGATCGTTCCTTTGGGTCGCCGAAGCAGACGTCGAGTTCTATTTTTCCCAAAGGATAATTTGCGGCTCCTGGTACTATTCTATGGAAAGAACAATCTGTTGGCTTTAGATTTTCCAGTGATATGCACATCGCTTTCAACGTTCTGGCGTATACTAGGTTTATGCCACTTCCTGCATCCATGAATACTCTCCCGACATCATATCCTCCTATTTGCGCTTTGAGCACCATTGGTGAGTGACCCGGTCTGGACACTTTCCTCGGGTGGTCTGCTCTGCTGAACCTAACTAGTTGATCGGACCATTGCAAACTCTATAGTGGCTGGTGGCGACGAGATGGCTAGATTTACCTGTCTGGATATGCTCTTCCGTTCTTTCTTTGATTTTGGCACTAGTTGGATCATTGTGGATATATAAACTTTCGACTCCAGATGCTTTGCTAGCCGCTGTACTTGATATCCTTGACTTATGTTCTTCCTTCCTTGTCATGCTCCTTGACTTGAATCCATGGCACTTTGCAACATTAAGAAGGTTCTGCAATCCTTCATCTGGTGGTTGGAAACTCTCTTCCCATCTAGATACGCATAATGTATTCGACAATGATATGGGGTGGCCCGATCTTCTCGTGAGCGACGCGATGGTGATGATGGCAGCGGATGATTGTCGGGGATAACTTGGTGTCACCGATGAACTCTCCTCGCTTGAACCCTGATGCCAATGCAACAGCTCTCAAACCCTGTAGGATATTCACGACTCCACACACTTGCGCACGTAGCCGTCGACCACGAAATGGTAGTTTGCAATCTACTAATTCCCAGTGGAACAATAGATTACACTAAACTTGCAGTAGTATAATTCTCCCAATCGATGAATTGGCGAGAGGAATTCAAGATGAATGCTTGCAGCAGTCAACAAGAGTATTTTGTCTAAAACGTGGTCTAACCCTAATTGAGGGGGCGCCCAGGGGTACTTATAGGTGGCCGGGCATCCTCAGCAAAGACCTGGCCCAAAACATGCCTGGTTTGGGCCCAAACTGACTCGGTTCGACTCAAACGAGTACATACCGACCCATATATGGGTTCGGCCTAATTTTAGCACGCAGGCCAAGTGTGTAGCACGCCTTAGACATGTAGACATCGTGTCGTAGGCAGTCCTAGTGCGCCATCACGTGCTCGTGCTCATCCAGACTCGGTCTCCTTCACGTGGTGATGTTCTCCATGCTTGTGGCGCCGGCCTCCCTCTCCTCCCTCGCGCTCTCTTGCTTGATCACCACGTCGTGCTCCATGTGTTGCATCTCCTCGCTCCCTCGAACCCCTTCTTCTCCAATGAACCTGATCATACATATGAACAAAGACTTAGGCAGTATAAAATTCTCATTACAATAAATATCAGATTCAGCAAGGAGTGAGTTCACCTGCTATTGTAACAACTTAGCACGGGCTCGAGTAATTGGTCCAATCCGAATCTCGTCATTGGACTTATCTTGATCAGCAACAATAGGATCATCAACAGTAGGTGGAGATGGCTGTGTAGTAGGGATGTCCTCATCATCTCCCCCCCTTCAAAAGGCATCGACCTCGACGCTCCAAGGTCATCTCCATCATATGGTGATAAATCAGCAACGTTGAAACTGTTGCTAACACCACCAAACTCAGCAATAGGAATATCAATCGAGTAGGCATTATCATTGATCTTTGCAAGCACTTTATAGGGACCAGCACCCCGGGATCTCAACTTGGAACGCCTAAGCAAAGGAAATCTGTCCTTGCGCAGGTGCACCCAAACCATATCGTCGGGCTGAAAAAGAACCTGCTTTCTTGACTTGTTGCGAGCAGCAGCAGTATTCTTCCCTTTCTTCTCAATAGCCCCTCGAGTCTTCTCATGAATTTTCTTCACAAAATCAGCTCTCTTTGATGCCTCCATATTAACTCCCTCATGCAATGGAAGAGGCAACAAATCTAGTGGTGTAATAGGTTTGAAGCCATACACCACCTCAAATGGACAAAGCTGAGTAGTAGAATATACTGCCCTGTTGTATGCAAACTCCACATGCGGCAAACAATCTTCCCACTCCCGCAGATTTTTCTTGATCATTGTTCTCAGCAACTGTGACAAAGTTCGATTCACCACCTCGGTCTGGCCGTCAGTTTGGGGATGACATGTAGTGCTGAACAGCAGCTTCATTCCTAGCTTTCCCCATAAGGTCTTCCAGAAGTAGCTCATGAACTTGACGTCCCTGTCAGAAACAATAGTCTTGGGCACTCCATGCAAGCGTACAATATCCCTGAAAAACTGGTTAGCCACATGCGACGCATCGTCGCTCTTATGACATGCAATAAAGTGTGCCATCTTAGAGAATCTATCCACTACCACAAATATAGAATCATGACCATGTTTAGTTTTTGGCAATCCTAGCACAAAGTCCATACTAATATCTTCCCATGGTGTAATAGGTGCAGGTAGTGGTGTATACAAACCGTGAGGCTTCAGCTTGGACTTGGATGTGTTACACACAATGCAGCGCCGCACATACCTGTCCACATCACGCCTCATCCTGGGCCAAAAGAAGTGATCAGCTAGCATGAGTAATGTCTTCTCACGCCCAAAGTGACCCATCAAACCTCCAGCATGTGATTCCTGCAACAAGAGCAAACGCAAAGACGACTCCGGAACACATAGTTTGTTAGCTCGAAATAGAAACCCATCATGTATGTGATATTTCTCCCAAGCATTTTTCAAAGCACACAAACGATATGGTTCAGCAAAATCATGATAAGTTGCATAAAGCTCACAAATACTCTCTAAACCAGGAATATTAATATCAAGTTGTGTCAATAACATATTCTTCCTAGAGAGAGCATCAGCAACCACATTATCTTTTCCCTTCTTATGTTTAATGATGTACGGAAAAGATTCAATAAACTCAACCCACTTAGCGAGACGCCTATGCAGGTTGGATTGTGCTTTCAAATATTTCAAAGCTTCATGATCAGAATGTATGATAAATTCTTTTGGCCACAAATAATGTTGCCAAACCTCAAGAACTCTAACAAGTGCATACAATTCTTTATCATAAACAGGATAATTCAGTCTAGCACCAGATAATTTCTCAGAAAAATAAGCTATAGGACGACCCTCTTGCATCAAAACGCCACCTATGCCTATACCACTAGCATCACATTCAACTTCAAATTGCTTTGAAAAATCAGGCAATGCAAGTAAAGGTGTAGAAGTAAGCAAACATTTCAATTCATCAAATGCATGATCTTGGGCTGCGCCCCACACAAAAGGAACACCTTTCTTCGTTAACTCATTTAATGGTGCAGCAATAGTACTAAAGTCTTTCACAAAACGGCGATAAAAACCAGCAAGACCGTGAAAACTTCGTACTTGACTAACATTCATGGGAGTAGGCCAATCTTGAATAGCAGCAATTTTAGATTGATCTACCTCTACTCCATGCTTAGAAACAACATAACCCAGAAATATGACCTTATCTTTTGCAAATGTGCACTTCTCAAGATTAGCATACAATTTATTATCACGCAGCACTTGCAAAACTTGTCTAATATGAGCACAGTGTTCAGTTTCATTGCGGCTGTAAATAAGTATGTCATCAAAATAGACAACCACAAAACGACCAATGAACTCTCTCAAAACATGATTCATTAAGCGCATGAATGTACTAGGTGCATTAGTAAGACCAAAAGGCATGACTAGCCACTCATATAAACCAAATTTAGTTTTGAAAGCAGTTTTCCATTCATCTCCTTCTTTCATGCGAATTTGATGGTAACCACTACGCAAATCAATTTTAGAGAAAACAGCAGCACCACTCAATTCATCTAACATATCCTCAAGACGGGGAATAGGATGACGATATCGAATAGTAATGTTGTTTATAGCTCTACAATCTACGCACATGCGCCATGTACCATCTTTCTTAGGCACCAAAATCACAGGAACAACACAAGGACTAAGAGAGACACGAATGTACCCTTTATCCAAAAGAGCTTGCACTTGTGCTTGTATCTCCTTTGTTTCGTCGGGGTTGGTCATGTAGGGGGCACGGTTGGGCAAGGAGGCGCCAGGGATCAAGTCGATCTGGTGCTCGATGCCTCGTAATGGTGGTAGCCCAGCAGGTACCTCCGCCGGAAAAACATCATCAAAGTCCTGCAAAACAGTTGAGACACCAAGAGAAACAGGTTGCATATCGTTAGAAACTAAGACCTCGCCCTTGTACATGAGCACAAGAGGCATGGCTGTAGGATCCTCACTAAATTCTCTCATGTCTTCTTTGGTGGCTAAAACTAACAAGTTGGGCACTCCCTCACTTTTCGTTATATCACTCACGGCTGTTACATTATCTCGTGGAGGTGGCTATTCGAGTTTCACTTCAGTCTTCTGACGAGATTCATTAACAATTTGCTGCGGTGACATAGGCAGTAGGTTGATTTTCTTGCCCTTGAACTCCAAGTGATAAGTATTGGCTCGACCATTGTGTTGCACATGTCGATCATAGAGCCATGGCCGACCCAACAAGAGATGACAAACCGTCATAGGAACCACATCAAAATCAATAGAATCCTTGTATGGCCCCATCTCAAAGTTCACACGTACCATGTAGTTTACCTTCATCTCACCATTGTCACTTAACCACTGAATATAATATGGGTTAGGATGAGGTAAATATTTCAAACCCAGCTTGGCACATAACTCCTTACTTGCGAGATTGCGACAGCTTACACCATCAATGATCACCTTGCAAGCTTTATTGGGACCAACGAGTGCCTTGGTTTGAAACAGGTTGCAGCGCTGAGAATCAATATTGGGCTGCACACTCAACGTACGTGGAGAGACAACAATAATAGGAGAAGAGTCAGCATAAGCATCTTCACCTTCATCATCAGAACCAAACGGATCAGCATCTTCTCCGGTCTCATATCCGTTCTCAGTAACCACTATCACTTTGTTGTTGGGACAATCTCTTTTAAAGTGTCCCTTGCCTCCACATGTATGACATAGTTTCTCAGTAGCACTAGTCACGGAGGCACTCAAACCAGAACTAGCAGCTGGTGTGGTAGCAGGACGTCTGGACTGAGCTCCAGAGGTCGCTGGCCTGGTGGACGAGGAGGGGCGAGTAGGAGTCCCCTCAAGTGGCGCTGGGGCAGGGCTAGAAGGCACCCTGGCAGTGTATCGACTGGCAGGTGAAAAGCGAGATTTTTGTTGCGCCTCTTCAGCAAGCTGTGCCTCAGCCTCCATAGCATGGTGAAGCAATTGATTCATATCATTGTAAGTATGATGCCGGACGATGTTCTTGATAGGAAGTCTGAGTCCGTGCAAAAACCGTTGCATAGTCATCTGACTAGACTCTTGAACTCGCGATCGCTGCATCAACAGTTCCATCTCCTTGTAATAAGCATCAACTGTCAAAATTCCTTGCTTCAGCTGTGTCAATCTATCAAAAACTGAACGTAAATAATTGGTGGGTACAAAACGAGCCTGCATGATTTCCTTCATCTCTATCCATCGCAAAACAGGAAGCTCATGAGCTGCTCGGCATTGTGACAGAATATTATCCCACCAACGCAGGGCATAACCATCAAATTCTGAGGATGCAAGTTTGATCTTCTTATCTTCAGTGTAAGCATGCAAACACCACAGGTTGTCGATCTTGAGCTCCCAAGTGAGGTAATCCTCGACATTACCTTCACCCACTACAAGGATTCCGGTCTATTGCAACAAAATTTATTGCAACAACCATATTTCGTTGCAACAAGGCACAATATCACCTCAAAATTTCCATTTGTGGTAATAGGGCCCACATATTGCCACAACTTAGGTTAGATGCGATAAACCCATATTTTGTTGCAATAGGGTCCACATATTACAACGAACTACATGGGCGTTGTAATATAGTAACATTATCGCTACGATTAAGCTCCGTTGCACCAATAAGGCATCTTGTTGCAATAGAGGTTAGATATTACAACGAAATAAAGCACCGTTGCAATAACCGCATACATATTGCAACAATTTATTAATGTTGCCTTACCTGCAGATGTCGTTGCGAAAACCTGGTTTCATATGGCAACAAAAGCCAACGTGGTTGCAACAGCAAATTATTGCTCCGATTTCACTTTGTTGCAATAGGTTTTACATATTGCGACAAATTGTATATCTGAGGTAATATGTGCATGGGCTAAATAGACGAGTAATATATGGGCTAGCACTGTAAATTCCCTAGTAAGGCCCACGGTAGTCACGGGCTGGTGCGGGGCTTTCGTTGTGTACGATGATGTTGGGTTTGGTATGAGAAATATTCTTCCCATAGTGTATATTCAAATTGGCCGTTCTCTCAAACGACTCATTCAAAATGAATGAAACTTTTCCAGATTTCTTAAATACATTTATTTGAATTATTGGAATTTTTTCAAAATTTTCTGGACACTTTGAATTTATGGTCAAAATTAGGAACTGTACTTTCGAATCGACCGTTCTCTCAAACGACTCATTGAAAATGAATGAAACTTTCCCAGATAGCTTACATACATGTATTTGAATTACTGGAATTTTTGCAAATTTTTCTGGACACTTTGAATTTTCGGTCAAAATTTGGAACTGTACATTCAAATGGACCGTTCTCTGAAATGACTCTTCGAAAATGAATAAAACTTTCCCAGATAGCTTACATACATGTATTTGAATTACTGGAATTTTTGCAAATTTTTCTGGACACTTTGAATTTTTGGTCAAAATTTGGAACTGTACATTCAAATGGACCGTTCTCTGAAATGACTCATTGAAAATGAATGAAACTTTCCCAGATAGCTTACATACATGTATTTGAATTACTGGAATTTTTGCAAATTTTTCTGGACACTTTGAATTTTCGGTCAAAATTTGGAACTGTACATTCAAATGGACCGTTCTCTGAAATGACTCATTGAAAATGAATAAAACTTTCCCAGATAGCTTACATACATGTATTTGAATTACTGGAATTTTTACAAATTTTTCTGGACACTTTGAATTTTCGGTCAAAATTTGGAACTGTACATTCAAATGGACCGTTCTCTGAAATGACTCATTGAAAATGAATAAAACTTTCCCAGATAGCTTACATACATGTATTTGAATTACTGGAATTTTTGCAAATTTTTCTGAAAACTTTGAATTTTCGGTTGAAAATTGGAAGTCTACATTCAAATCGACTGTTCTCACATAGATATCATTGAAAACGAATGAAACTTTCCCAGATAGCTTACATACGTGTGCTTGATTACTGCAATTTCGAATTTTTCAGTAAACTTTGAATTTCTTATCAAACTGTCAAACTGAACTTTGATGCCATCTTACAAGTGCCAGGTGCTATCTGTATCTTAAAAACTTGTTGGCAGGTGCTATGTAATAAAGGTTGCAAAGATCCACATTACATCCATCAGACTATCAATTGTGAAGTGTAGAAGCAACTAACTACTAAACATTGATGTTGGAACTCCACGTACGAACATCCTCTGAACCAATCCGGCGTGCAGGCAGATGCCAAACTGAAATTTCAATACAATGCATCTATTAATTGATATATAACTAGTGTAGGCCATCAGGAAAATAAATAAGCAAGTGCAGACTAGCTATGTTGAAGATCAAGAGCAAGTATAAGGCTAGGACATTGATGAATAACAATCTGTAGTACTACTAAGTACTATTGGTCAAGATGCATAAATTTGAAACTAACAAAGCACGTGAGATACTCCGCCACTCCATGGGCGGGCACAGGCTGTTGACCATGGGTATTCAAAGTAAAAAATAAAATCAACACTGCTCCTCTTGATCTCTCTGTTAGGTGTTGAAATGAAACTTCTGTACGGCCTACCTCCTCATTGAAAGTCCCTAGTCGCTAATGGAGGCTAGAGCGAACTAGGAGGCTGCACGCATACTACAGAATGACTAGATTTTGTTGGGCTACAAGCTCATTCAGTGAACTAGTGAAGATGAAAGATAGGTAATTTTACTATGCTAGGTTGGCTGAATACTGCATGATATTTTCTTATCCAAAATAATAGGTATTCAGCTGAATACCCATGAATAAGCCTGTGCCCGCCTATGACCACTCATGCAGAGATCAAGCTTGCTGCTTGCAAGAGTGCAGTATCATGTGCCAGGCACTACAGAAAGATGGTATGAGCAGCAATATGCAACTTACCAAAAGATCGAAACCTAAACAAAGAACCCCTCGTCGTCATCCAATCCTTCTTGTCCGAAAGGAGCAACATGGCCATCATTTACGTAAGCTTCATCGTCATCCGTATCATCATCGGATTCGATTTGAACTTCTTCAAACTCAGCGGGTCTTATATTTTTGATGACCGAAACATCAACGTTGTATCCTTCGACATCATTTCTGCACCAACTAGTGATATCTTCAGGTATGTCTGGCACTGTAATATATGTGTCGACGACATCCTGCACGTCTGCCTCACCTTCGTCGGCTTTAGCAGGTTCATCAAGGCCGACGCCATTTATAGCAGAAGGAGCAAACAAATTGCGTGGATTCATTTTAATCACAGTTGCCCAATCAGGGTTCTTCACATCTTTGACATAGAAAACCTGTTGAGCTTGGAGGCCTAGAATGTAAGGGTCTCCAGTGAATCGGGCTAGAGTAGTGTCGATGTCAATAATTCCGTATTTGTCCTTCTTATACCCCCTACTCTGAGATCTATGGGCCGGAGGCACGTCAAACCAGTGACATTGGAATAAAACGACCTCCTTATCAGGAGGATAGTCAAGAAATATTATTTTCTTGATCACTCCATAATAATCAATGTTGCCTATGTTGTCATCGCCCTTGACTATGACACCACTATTTTGGGTACTCAAGTCCTTCTCAATATACGAATTCCGATAGAAATATCCATTCAGAACTGTACGGTTGTAAACACGAGCTCGGTGATCAGGTCCTTTAGCAAGTGCATAAATAAGGTTGTTGACCTTCCCATCATTGTGGAGCTCTGTGATCTATTTCATGGAAGAGGATATGTATGAATCATGAACATACTATGAGTAACGTTAGTGAAAATGTGAAAGGAACTTACCCGTCTCTCGAACCAGCCAACAAACTCTTCATTGTGTTGCTTATTAGGATTTCGAGAATTATTCCTTCTGAGCTCCTCAAGATGTTCACTTCAAAGATATAAATGATTATTAGTTGAACTAAAATAATTAATGCACATCATGATGTGTAATAAATACAAAGGTTTACTTACTCGATCCATGGCTCGGTTTCCTCATAGTTTGTTATTATGAAATGCCTCATTTGATTAATCTCAGCCAAAGAGAGCGGTTCATAGACAAAACCTTTCTTGGAGTAATCAACGGTACTCATTATGCTAATCCCTGTTGTTTGTTGATCTGTTCCTTTATCTTTGTGACGTTCGGACTGACTTTGCTTTGTAGGCATGCCATCAAGGAATCGACTGCAAAAAGTCATGCACTCTTCAAGGATGTACCCCTCTGCAATAGAACCTTCTGGGTGAGCTTTGTTACGCACATATCCTTTCAGCGTACGCAAGTATTGCTCAATTGGGTACATCCATCTGTACAAGACTGGCCCTCCCAACCGGGCTTCTTCAGCAAGATGAACTGGGAGATGCATCATAATATCAAAGAATGCTGGTGGAAAGATCATCTCGAGCTGACATAGAGTTTCTGGAATTGATTTGCTCAACTTCACCAAATCGTCATCGCTTAATTCCTTAGAGCATAAATCAGAAAAGAATTGACTCAGCTGAAGTAACGGGTTGACAACATTCTCTAGCAGAAGCTTGCGCAATGCAATAGGAAGAAGTTTCTGAAATATAACATGGCAGTCATGAGTTTTGAGTCCACTAATCTTGCACTGCTCGAGGTTCACACATCGCTTAATGTGTGAAGCGTAGCCATCAGGCATCTTAATGCTCTGCAGAAACTTGAGGAGCATTATCTTCTCTTCCTTTTTTAAAGTGTAGCAACCTTTCTTTATCTCGTACTTATGCTTACCGGGCTTTGGATGCTGATCCTTCCTAATTTTCAAGTCCTGCAAATCAAGACGAGCCTTCATACCATCCTTTGATTTCCCGTCCATCTCTAGCAAAGTTCCCAGAATGCTGTCACAAATGTTCTTCTCGATATGCATAACATCCAGATTGTGCCTAACGAGCAAGTGCTTCCAGTATGGTAGTTGGAAAAATACACTTTTCTTCCGCCAGTTATGCCAACTATTAGTTTCTGGTCGCTTTCTCTTATTTGTTCGCCCAAAGCGTGCATGCTCAATGTTTTCATGTTGTTGTACAACTTGTTCACCTGTAAGTGGCTCTGGAGCTTCTCTAAGTTCTGTCTTGTTGTTGAACAAAACCTTGTTTCGCCGCCATCTGTGGCTCATTGGCAGAAAACGTCGATGTCCCATGTAGCAATGTTTGCGACCATACTTGAGCCATAAAAAATCTGTCTTGGAGTGGCAATAAGGACATGCTAGCTTGCCTTTTGTGCTCCAACCAGAAAGCATTGCGTAAGCCGGGAAGTCATTGATGGTCCACAACAAGCATGCATACATCTGCCAAAACAAATTAGTGCTAAGCAAGTCTGTACATCTGCATCATATGCATCATGAAATGTTTATGCAGACAATTGATTAGGTGGTCAGTTATTTGTGTCATGTGGTTGCTTCAGGGTTTCTGGATTATGATGACTAGTTAGACTGTTGATACATGCTCATCCCACCCTCGGTGACTTTTTACAAACAACTATCTTGGTCATCCATACCTAATTATGTACTGTAACGCTACGAATTTCATGGTTCATCTCTCTGTATAAATGCTAGTTTCCTATTTTCTGTTATAGTAAGATATTAGTTATGTGTACAAATGCAATTATGTTAGTTCATAGTACATATATAGAAAGAGATATGTGTGGCATGTTTGTGTGCCTTTTGGGTTGTGTATGCTGTAAAGCATGCCTATTTATATCTGTATGCATGAAATACAACCTATCTGTCATTAGCTTATATCTATACGGCATGTTTGTGTGCCTTTTGGTATTGCGTTTCATCTGAAATTAACTCTATTTCTGATATTACATACACTAGGGCGCAACAATGAATTCAACGCAACACCATGCTGGTGGGAGACCGATGGCAATACAACGACGCCGAGTACAAGCTTCAGAGGAAAGAGATGATTCACAATACTCCTTTCAGCATGGTACACAACTTCCTTAGTTCTTAATCACTATACTGAATGGTGCACTTTGATAGACCTAAGTTCTTTTATTGTTCTTGTGTTCAGTAGAGAAAGGATCTGTTCTGCTAACAAGGATGGAAAGTATAACAGCATACATAAATGAACATGGATCCGGTAAAAACTTTATGAATTTGAAGCTGTCTCTACCATTTGCTATAATGCAGAAAATCCTGAATTGCCTAATCTTAACAACTATTAAACTTTTTACAGCAACTCCAGAAGAATGTAACACTCCAGTGTCTGCTAATGACATGTGTGCACTGGCTGAATGGCCATCCCATGCTCGCCGCAACCGTGAACTACTACAGAATGGTACAAAATTTGGTTCATATGTGTGTCCTACTTTCTTGCAATCAAATACCGAGTAACGCAATATTAATCTTTTGATTTGGGTTGTAGAAAATGATGGACAGAAGAAGAAGGGCCGAGGTGTTCTCAAGGGTTTTAAAGCATCTAAGAAGCGTTATGCCAATGGATCACAAAAGCTTAATATTGCATTCTCTGAAAGTTTGGGTGGTGCAGTAGGAATGAACTACCGCTCATTCCTCGATGATGTAGTAGTCCTAATGAAAAGAAAGTTACCACTCATTGGAGTGAGAAAGTGGTCGGACATTCACCCGACCATCCATCGACAAATTTTCATGGATATGATAGTGCGTTCAACCTTTTTTAGATGTGTTATTTAATTTACCATCGATAATGCACTAATTTAGTATATGTCTTTGCTTTACGCATTACAGGATAGATGGGCATTGGAAGATACACCAGAAAATGAAGAGAAAGTTCTCAAAATAGCGAAAGAGCGATATAGAGGCTGGCGATCAACTCTAAGCTCCACTTACAAGGCATACAAAACAGATGCTGCTAGGTTGGCTAATGTGCCGGAAGATTTACAACGGGAAGAGTGGGAATGGATGATTCAGTACTTTGGAATAGATGCTAAATTTAAGGTTATCTCTAATCTCACTGTTTGGTAACTGCAACTTAGATGAAAGGGCTTGTTTGACCGGTTATATTTTGTTTTAATGTTTGGATAGGAAATCAGCCAAAAGAACTCCGATAACCGTAAAAAACAGAAGACAAAACACAGAGTTGGATCAAAGTCGTACTCACAACTAAGTTATCAAGAGGTATGAGTCTTAACTACATATGTATGGCTCGCTGCTAACTATGCTTTCATGTTTCAAGCATCTCATGTTATACTACTTGCAGAAAAACATGGAAACTGGAGAAGAGCCAGATTGTGTCGCTCTTTGGGAACTGACCCACAAGAAGAATGGAGCATGGCCCAACAAAGAGTCGCAGGATGTTTACGTGAGTAAAATAAATTCCGCTTACTCTCTAGTTCTTTAATGTTGTGCATCTTGGATGATTCTTCATCTGATGGGATTGTACTTGTTTTATATAGGACAAAGCATGTCAACTTGTTCAAAACAAAGAAAATGAAACTCAAGCACCAGTTTCAAGTGAAGAAAGAAGCAATATTTTTCAGACTGCATATAAGGACACTCTGAAATGCAAGTCATCCCAGCCACGTGGGTATGGATACATGGCCAAACCACCAAGTGGCGCTGAAAGGATTAAATCCCAGCTTGAAGATCAAGCCCGTGCCCAAGCAGAGACCCAAAAGGTAAACTCTGAGCTTAGAGATCATGTCACTGAATTACAAGATCAGTTACAAGCTGAACGTCAAAGCACACAAGAGAGGATTAACTTGGAGCGTGCTGAGAGAGAAAACCTTGAGGAGAGGTTAAAAGAAGAGCGTGCTGAAAGGGAAAAATTATTGGAAGAGGAGCGTGCTGAAAGGGATAGATTGTTGGAAAAGGAGCGAAAATCGAGACTAGAATTTGAGAACATGATGATGGCAAAGTTTGCACAGTTTAGCCAACAGGTGGTAACCAAAGAGGCGCAGCAACATCAGGTGATTGTAGTCAGATGCTTGCAAAACTTGTAAGTTTTATTTTGCTTACTTCCATTGCTAAAAGTGCACTTCTATTTGCAGACGCCTAAGAAAACAACTTTTGGCAAATAAAATAGTAACCCAAACCTGCAAAATACTCTTCAAAAGACCGCTGCTGGGGCTCAAGGTGCAAGGCACAATGTAATTTCTTCAAATACGCTGATACATGCATCAACAAAGAACAACAGAATGTTTAAAGCAATGGTAAGTCAACAACCTTGGTTTCTCTTCATGTTGACCTTTTTTTTAGCCCTCATAATGTGCATAGAATCTCTGTTGGCTGGAAGCATAATAAAATGCACCGTAAGCTGAACCAAAATTTGAACTTGGCTTGTATTTTCATTTTGCTGTTGGCACTAGTTGTCAGACACACTAGTTGGTACTGTAGAAAAATGAGTTGCTTGTTGAATGTTGCTCCGTTTTCATTTTTTTGACATAGAACTCTCTAATTCCATTAACTCGGCTCAGCGGACTCGCTGGCCACAATAACACTTACAAAGTCTGGTACATGCTCTGGCCACAGCAGCCGTTCCTCACTTTTGTTTGCACCATGAGCAGCTAGAAAGTGTGCAACACTATTACAAGATCTAGGAACGTGAACAACTTTGAAACAAATGAAATTTAGGTGTAGCGAGACACGCATATCACGGAAGAGCACTCCTTTAGGTGCCAAGTCATAGTCAGTGCTCCGTTTTCTTTTCTTTTTTGACATAGAACTCTCTGATTCTGCACATGCATGTGCTTCGGCCTGCAGCGCAGACGCTGCATGTCTGATTTGACCAGCTCCAGATCCCCTGACTACTCCTTGATCATCTCGCACAATGAATCCCCAACCGCCCTGACTTGTTGCAGCCTGATATGCACCGTCCAGGTTCACCTTGAGAAATTCACCTGTACGTCTCTGCCAGCGTTGGATGGGACTTGGGCCAAATTGTTGCTTTTCTGTCCTATAGTACTGCAGGGATTCGGCTGTCCAGTACCTGGTCTAAAATCATAGTTATTCCTAATTATTTCTGGGCCAAATTGTTGCTCCGTTTTCTGATAAGCAAGTGAGGTGCCTGCTGTGTTAGCTCATAATCTTGATCATATATCTGCATCTAGTTTATTTTCGTCTTGCATTTAGTTAGTTGCAAAGATGTGTGGCTCAGTCCAGCATGTGCGCATGGTGAGATGCCGGAGACGACGCATGGCCGTGTGATGCGGGCGCGCGCGCGGCGAGATGCCGATGGTGGCGAGAGGCTGCTATATATGTGCTGGGTTTGTTAGCTGCATTCGCGTGTGTGCGTGGCCAGGTTAAGTAGTGTAGAGTGATCCTAGGAAACTTATCGGGGCCGTGAGGGCTGAAGCAGAAGAATGTAGCCACTGTGTCATCAAGGGGAAGGGCCTCGCGGCAAAGCAAGCGGTGCTTGTCCCTTGAGTGTGTGTGCGTGCATGTGTTGTGGCTGTGTGTGAATCACCAAGTGAGAAGAAAGATTAGAGAGAGAGTGAGTTAAGGAAGAAGAAAATCATAGTTATTCCTAATTATTTCTAAGTTTCCAATCTAGTCACAATATTTACCTGTTTCTCACGTTCATGGATTAGCAATTAAAGTTGTAGGCGAAACTTATTTACCTGTTTCTCAGAACACTATCCAAGTTAACTGATGGAGTAGTTGTACCAATGGATCAATTCTTTGACACTGTTTTTACACATGTCCTTCTTGAAGAATAATTGCTGATTTTTCCCATGTACTGATGCATACATTATGTTCCTTTTACAATTTTTCTTGCAAAATGAGAACAACATTTCCAAGATTACTTGTACATTCTCAATTTTAGTTATTTCCTCTTGTCCTTGACCTGTTCGTTTCTAATCTGTGCATCTATCATGTAACTTCATCTATTTTTTATTTCTTAATTTCAGGGTCAAAATAATTAAGTGGGATCATCAACACGTGGTTTTATATGGAACATTCGGGATACGTCCAAGTTTAGTATTTGCTATTAGTTTGGATAGCACATTCAAATTGTTGATTTGAGTGCTAATTTATATTTCGCGTGGAATAAATTCTGTAAGCCATTTACTGGCAAATATTCGTCGTTCCCAGGCTATTACTATGACCTGGACCAATTCTGGACCAGAAGACAGTTGTTGATTTGGTACATCAGGATCTTTTATATTTCTCTGTATGGATATTGGCTATGCAAACTATAATATTCATATACGGATTGGTTGAATTATACATTTGAATGCATGTTTTTTTTTGGTTGCAATATGCTATTACCACAACCTAGTAAAGGTTGCAATGTGTTTGCACCACAATAAATTTAGTGTGGCATTAAAGTGAAGCAACCACGCCAGCCTACTTTGTTGCGCTAGGTTGTTGCGACAAAATAATATATTGTCGCCATAACTTGTCACAACAAACTATTAACTTGTTGAGATAACTATTTGGTGCCACCAATTTCACTTTTGTTGAAATAGTCCTCTCGTCTCAAAAGTATTTATTGTCGCAGTAGCCTCTCGCCACAAAAAAATGTCCGTTGTGACAACTCCTTGCCGCCACGAATATCGGCTTTGTTGAAATAGTCTTTTTGCCATAAAATATTTGCATTGTTGCAGTATCCTCTCGCCACAAATATTTTGTCGTTGTGACAGCGGCTTTGCGCCACCAATTTCACTTTTGTTGAAATAGTCCTTTCGCCACATGATGTTTGTATTGTCGCAGTAGCCTTTGGCCACAAATATTTATCTGGTGTGATAAGTATCTGTCACCACCATAATAAGTATGTTGCAATATGGTAATGCCACAAACATAGGATTCGTGGTAAAACAACTATGCCCACGAAGTCAAAAACTGTTGCCATAAGGTATTGCAACAATCGGCTATTGCCACGGAAGGGCACACGCCACGGAACAAGTGGTGTTGCAATAGGCTATCACCACGAATACATATCGCCACAAATGGGGTTTCACAACAGTTTTGCTGCCTGTTGCGGGAAGCTATCCCCACAAAAGAGATCGTGGCATCAAGTGCGTACTGCCACGAGAAAAAACGTGGCAACTTGCGATATCTTTGTTGCAATTGAAGATTTTCTTGCCACATTTTGGTTTTCGCGGCAATAACCTATTACCATGCTTGCTATTGCAACGCTTGGCAACGAACACAATGTCGGGGCAATAGACACCTATTGCGACAATTTGCCACTTATTGCAACGAATATTGTTGTTGCAATAGACCGGAATCCTTGTAGTGACCATTAAATCTGGGTATCGAGAACTTTGGCTTCCCTAGAAAATCATCCTCAGTAGGCATTACACGTCGGGCACCAAGGCCATGTGGTGGCCGACCATGTTGTCCAAGACCACGCCCACGAGCATTAGGGCTTAGTAGATTGGCATTGTCATGGACACTGTCATCATCAGCAAAATCAGCAGCAGGCTGCACAGGCGGTGGTACCATGGGTCGACGCAGCTCCGCTAGGGATTGGTTCAACTGATCAATGTTGTGCTGGAAAGTAGTGAACTGAGCTTGCATAGCTTGAACAGTATCTGCGGTGCCTTGCACTTTGAATTGGAGTTGCTGATGTGCAGTCACAGCGTCGGCAGTAGAACGATCCAACACCCCCTCCAGATGAGTGCGCAGTCCCACAAAGTCTGTCCAAACCGCCGGTGTATCCCCATCTTTTTCCTGCATCACATCATAACCACTAGTAGACATGATTAGTAGATTAGTGCACGAAATCAAAAACGTGTGGTGCCTCTCACAACTCACTCAAAAACTGACAAGAAAAGGTAATCTTACCGTTCCAAAGTGAATAGTAGTGCATACCAGAACAAAGTATCAAGCTCGTGCACAGATGTGATGAAGTGAATACCGAGGGTATAAGAGCGATCACACGACAAACCAGGAATTTATGGTGGAGCTGTAGGTATGGTATCCTAAGTACACCGCAAATAAGTCCTAGTGCTGATCGTATGTCAAGACCCACGAAACACACACAGTGGAGATAAGCGAGGCAAAGCAACTCTGAAAAAGAGCTCAAGAGATATAAGTGACAACGCACAGTAGCTCATGTTGCAATGCACAAGAGAGACGCTAGCACTGGCTCGACGAACAGGCACAAGATTGCGCACACGGCAGCAGCCTGATGAGCACAAAGTAGCTAGTCTCGTATGGGTAAGCTCCTAACACGATGCTGTAGACAGGCTGTAGCTAAAGCGATCAAAATCGTGTAGAAAGGACGCTATGTTGACACAGTGGTAACACGCTGTCTCAGAAGAGAAATCGACAAAAAAACGTGTCGCGGCAGAGATATACGACGCTGGAAACACACGACAGCGCGACGGCGACGCGAAATGGACAAAGTAGTTTGTCTCTTTTTTTAATATAGGTGCGGCGTGTGTGCAGTACAGGTCCCCTTTTTTCTATTTTTTTTTACTAACTCAAATTTTTGGGCCAAAGCAGTTGGGCCGATCTCGCGCCGGACCACAGAAAAAATCTGAGGTCGGGCGACCCCGTCCAGGCTAGCGAGAGAAAGCTCACGCTCGACCACAGAAGGAGTCTGTGGTCGGGCGAGCGGGGCGCTGCTCGTTGTTTCTTTTTTTAAAAAAAACTGAACAGCAATCGATGCAGGGACGCACGGGAAACGCTGGGACTATGCACAGAGATCAGATTTTTTGTTTTTGTTTTTTAGGAACCGATCGGTCCTGGTAGCTGGAGATCAAAAACAACCTCTTTTTTTTATGTGTGCAATCGGATCTGGCTTGTGGCAGCGACTCGATGCAGAAAAGAACAACCTCCACACAGCCGCCGACCGCAGGAAGAAGATGACGATCAACGAGGGATCAAACAAGATCTAAACTCGAAACTAAGATGCAGAAAAGATCGGTGAACCTAGACTCCTACAAATTGGATGAACAGATACGTGAAACACGATCAGCGACTAAAACTCAAAACGGTGCAATCTAGGCTATGGCAGAAACTAAGAACCCTAATTTTTTTTGGCTTTTTCTGGATAGGACTAAAAACAAAAACGAATTGCAGGGATGAATTTGTGGGTGCTCACCGAGTAAACCGTGGAAATCTGATACCAAGATGATATGGGGAGGCCCGATCTTCTCGTGAGCAACGCCATGGTGATGATGGCAGCGGATGATTGTCGGGGATAACTTGGTGACAAGGGTATAGTTAATAGAGCCCGTTAGTTGAGTACCCCTGAGGCCCGTTAAGCTAGGCCCAATTGTAATGATAGTCGAATACGAGTTCTTACCGTATGTCGATATTGTAATATGCATCAGACCCTACCCGATCCTCGAGACCTGGCCATCTATATATAGGGGCCAGGAGGGGACGGTGTGGGGCAGATTGAAAGCAAGCCAGGTTGAACACCTAAGTTTACTTTCGACACACACCTATTTCGACTAACTTTACCTTCGAGTTCATCCGACGCCCTATCTCCCCGATCCTAAGTCCTTCATTTAGGACATTTGTCGAGTTAACCCTCGTCAATTGGCGCCGACCGTGGGGACCGGGGCGTTGGAATCATGAATTCGACGGCTTTTTCGCTTTTAGCCAACAGCAGTCCAGAACTCGACGGAAATCAAGAGATGGAGTTAACCATTGGAAGTTTGAGCATCGTTATTGGGCCATCGGGTTCATCCCGCCTCTCGGATTCGACGAAATCAGATCCGTCGGCAAACAAGCCCAAAATAGAGGAAACGTGGGAATCATCAGAAGACTCTTCCAGCGAGGTAAACTCGCCGGTCAGCTTCGACAAAGCACCAATCGCAGAAGGCGACAAAATTTGGGAAAATTTCGACTCAGAAGAAAGAGCGTGCCAGACACACAACAACGCGAAGGACTTCGCCGTGGGAAGCAGCGGCATCTCCAAAATACATCAGTTATGCGTTATTATCACCGAAGCAGAAGAAGAAAACAACAGCGAAGGAAATAAAAAGGTTGACAGGCTAGTCGACAAAATGAAAGAACACAACAAAAAGGAAAAGGAGAAAGTCCATGTTTCGGCTGGCGAATGGAGAATGATCAAATCAGTTATCAATTATGGTACAGAAGTACCCGAAGGATCAAGAAGAGAAGTTCTAATGGGCTATCAGTATGCATTATACCAACACAGGAAGAAACTAAGGGAGGAAAGAGACATGGTTTTTCAAGACAATAACAGTATATCAAGGGAGGAGTACTGGGAAGACCATAGCGAAGATTCAGAGTACAGCAGAGAAAGGCACGGAGACCCAAAGCACAATAGAGAGGCGACGGCGCGTAGCAGAGAAGAAAGGTACTCAAGGAGCCCTACCCCACAGCTAGAAGAGGAGGAAGACGACTTCATACAAGAAACACCAGAAGCAGCATTGGTAGCAGCACAAGCATATTTACTAACTACAAGGCCAGAACCTGGGGACCCGCGAGAAGATATGCACCGAGCCACGATACGAAGCCTTGGAATAGTGGAAAGAAAGATCAGGGAAAAAGGCCCAGAGATAAAATCGACAAGCTACAAGGAAAAGCAAAAGGAGAAGTTCAGATACAACTTCGCAAATAACGAGTACAGCGAGTCATCAGAAGAGGAAAGGCGACAGAAGAGGAAAGAGGATGCAAGAAATATAATAGCGCAAGCTCGAGTAAACAAATCGTGTCATGCTTGGAGGGAAGAGAATTATGAAGACAACAATACAGAGATGGGGGCGTTATGCTTTACCCGCAGGGTTCGCTAAACGCGGGTACCCAAAGGATTCAAACTGCCACACGACCAGCATAAGTATGACGGGTCGCAAGAATCTATCCTATGGTTATCAGACTATCTGTAGGCAGTACAGATATTGGGGGGAACAAAGGCGACTGCAATGCAAAGTTTGCAGGTACACCTCACCGGCGCAGCACAGTCCTGGTTGAATACCCTACCCAACGAATCCATCGGAAGTTGGAGGGAACTCGAAAGTCAATTCGCATGAAATTTTCGTTCAACATATAAGCGCCCAGCATCACTGGAGGAAGTTAAGGCGTGCGTGCAGAGAAAAGGTGAAACTCTACGTTCTTATATACAACGCTGGAGCATAATCAAAAACTCAGCAGAGGACATCTCCGACGAACGAGCAATAGACGCCTTTACGGCCAGACTTCGTCGCTCAGATCTCGTGGAAGAAATAGGAAGAACAAGACCTACGACAGTAGCCGAGTTAATGGAACAAGTCAACAAATTCGCTGATGGAGAAGACGCATACAATAACAAAAGAGGACGTTCACCAGAAGTCGACAGAATAAGCAGACAGAGGAGACGATCCCGCAGCAGGGGTAACCAAGGAAGGCGAAGTCAGGTAGCCACGGGCTACGTAGTAGAAGAAGAGGAAGGATATGACAGTAGGAGATTTCAAGCAAAAGGAGTAGAAAAGTCGAGATATTCCGGTCCTTCGGCCGAGGATATGCTATACGGACCTTGTCGAATCCACTACACATATCTCGACGGGAAAAGAGTCTCAAACCATCAGATGAAGGATTGTAGAACATTCCGAAGACTGCAAAGCGCCATGGGCTCAAGCCAAGGAGGGAGGCAAGGAGAACAACACAGAAGTCAAGGATATCAAATGCAAAGGCTAGCAAAGCACCTAGAGTCAAAAGTTTACATATCAGCCATGATTCAACCGGTGCCCAGGTCAAAGAAGGAGCGAAAAAACATATCCAGGCAAGTAAACCTAGCAATATCATCACCACCAGCTACCACAGAGTACCTACGGTGGTCAGACCAACCAGTTAAGTTCAGTAGAGCAGACCACCCGAAGAAAGTTCCCAGGCCAGGCCACTCGCCTATGGTTTTAAAGGCGCAAATAGGAGGGTACGATATCGGAAGAGTGTTCATGGATGCAGGGAGTGGCATAAACTTAATATATACTAGAACCCTAAAGGCAATGTGCATCTCGCTGTCGAGTCTGAAGCCAACAGATTGCTCCTTCCATGGAATAGTACCAGGAGCCGCAAACTACCCTTTGGGAAGAATAGAACTCGATGTCTGCTTTGGCAGTAGCGGCAACTACCGAAGAGAGAAGCTAGAATTTGAAGTCATGGATTGGCCGTCACAATATCATGCAATCCTGGGGCGCCCAACATTTTCAAAATTCATGGCAGTACCAAACTACGCGTATCTTATGTTAAAAATTCCAGGACCCGAAGGAACAATCACATTACAAGGGAGCTTTGAAGTAGCCAACACATGCGACAGAGAATTCAACAGGATGGCACAAACCTTCGGCATGACAGCAGAATATGAGAGGTTAAAAGGAGAAACGGATCATAATGTACTACCCGATGTTGGACGATCCCTGCCAGATCAGGCTTTCGACACAACTCAGGACTCAAAGAAAATCTAGGTCCACCCTACAGATGCAAATAAGACGACATCAATTGCGGTGAACTTGGATCCCGCATAGGAAAGCGCGCTCATCGAGTTCCTCCGTGAGCGCTGGGAAATCTTCGCCTGGTGTCCGTCGGACATGCCAGGGGTTCCCAGGGAACTCGTCGAGCACGCATTAAATGTAGATCCCAAGGCAAAGCCAGTCAAGCAGCCATTGCGACGATTTGATGAACCTAAAAGGAAGGCGATAGCATCAGAGTTGCACAGGCTAGAAAATGCTAGATTTATCAGAGAAATCAAAACTTCGAGTTGGGTGTCGAACCCAGTCATAGTACCCAAGAAGAACACAGACGTACAAAGAGTATGTGTCGACTACACATCTCTCAATAAGCATTGTCCAAAGGATCCCTTCCCTCTACCCCGCATCGACCAGATAATCGATTCAACAGCGGGATGCGCGAGGCTTTCATTTTTGGACGCGTATTCTGGTTACAATCAGATCAAATTGAAGAAAGAAGACGAAGAAAAAACGGCCTTCATCACACCATATGGAGTGTTTTGCTACCAAGTGATGCCGTTCGGCCTAAAAAATGCGGGAGCAACTTATCAACGGATGATGCAAAATTGCCTCGGAAGCCAAATAGGGCGCAACATCCAAGTCTACATTGATGATGTAGTCATCACCACAAGAGATGATACGGATCAACGTGATCCGAAGGGGGTTTGGCCCAATCTTTCATGGCGATCAAACAAACAGCAAGATAGCGAAAGAGAACTCAATCTGAAATAGATCAAACTGATTTCTCTTCAATTCCTCGCGTTGAAACTGACCGGAATCAACTCCCACGCATGGCATAATATCAGATCTCGAAGATCAGCAATCAAACACACCGATATGCGCCCCCAAACATTGGGACTTTTCTGGTCTCTTTCTTAGCTCGAAAATAACAAGTCTGATCGATACAAGGCGGCTGCCATAACCCTATATGGGTGACTCTGAACGCTACCTTGGCTGGGCTAGGCCCCATACCAAACTAAAAGCCCAAATGGCCAAAACACACTTGATTTTGGACAGGCCCAAAACCATCACACACAAATAAAACCAAACTGAAATAAAAACATGACGCGAACTTAATTGAAATAGAACAACTAAATATCTTTCGCTGCAGCACCTCGGCGAACATGAAACTCCATTGGAGGTGTACGAAAGTTGGGCTTCACATCATCTTGTGGAGGCACTTCAAAGCAGAATTGTCCAAGCTTCAGAATATAAGGAGGTGGTAAAATAGTAGGAGTAGTAGCTATGCTCCCCTTATCATCCCCCCCAACTTGAAAGGAAACCGTCCTCGGTTTCGCCTGAATGTGTTGGACCTTTTTCTGAGCAGCAAGCACGTCCACTTTGATATCCTTATCGAGCATAGGCTGCAACACATGACGCTTCCCCTTATGCCACAAGGAATAAACATTGGACCTGCCTTCATGAGTGGAACGCCTATCAAATTGCCACGGGCGTCCTAGCAGCAAATGACATGCATCCATAGGCAAAACATCACAGACCACTGTGTCCTCATAATTACCTACTGAAAATTTCAGGCGCACCTTATGTGTGACCTTCAGCTTCCCTGAATTATACAACCACTCAACACAATGTGGTTGCGGGTGCTTCCATGTAGGCAATGTTAGAGAATCCACCAAACTCTTGCTAACAACATTTGTGTAGATGCCACCATCAATAATCAGTTTGCAAGTGGTGTCCTTGACGATGCATTTGGTCTGAAATATATTCCAGCGCTGCCCTTGGTCGTGAATGCGATCTTCTGGTACGCGTTGCACCATTAGATTTTTTAAATTTGCAGCAAGTTCATACCCATCCACGATCACTTCAGGATTGTCCTCAGAGTCCGCACTTGATGACGCATCAGCTTTCTCATCATCACTAGCAGAAACATAGCCATCATGTGTGAGCATCACCCTTTTTCTATTAGGGCAATCACGCTTCATGTGTCCTCGTCCTCCACAAGTAAAACACTCAATGTTTGCTGTGGACTGCGTAGATGCAGTTTTGGACACCCCAGATTTGGGTGCCTCGCTATGAGAAACACTATTAGAGCGTGTAGGAGGTGTCGTCTTAACACTAGGACCAGCAGCCTCGGTATGAGAACGATGCCATGATTGTGTAGGTGCTGCAGCTTGGCGTCGTTTGATTTGTTGCTCCGCACGCTCAGCTTGTGATAAGGGGTTGCCCGATCTTCTCAGTGAGCCGATGTAGATGGATGATAACTTGGTAGATAATCTGTGAGACGCACACGAACTCTCCGGCTGTTCCCCCGTTGCCAATGCAACAGATCTTCAACCCTATGGATATTCGAGACACCACACACCTGCGCACGTAGCCGCCGACCACGAAGCGGTTCTGCAATCTCCTAATTCCCAATGGAACAGCAGATCACACTTGAATTCTCAGTAGCAAAACTCCAGATCGAAACAAACTTGGAGTGGGGTAAATATTCCGAGCGAAACACAGAGGAATATATGATTTCAGAGGAAAGCTTACAAGCAATTTCGTTCTGATGTTTGGGGGTAATCTAAACGTAGTCTAAACGACACAAGGGGGCGCCCCAGGGGTACTTAAAGGGGTCCGGGCGACCTGGGCAAAGACCTGGCCCAAAACCAACCTGTTTTGGGCCCAAACGGACTCGGTTCGACTCAAACTGGTACATACCGACCCATACATGGGTTCGGCTCATTTTGGCACGCAGGCCATGAGTGTAGCGCGCCTTAGACTCATAGACATCGCGTCGAAGGCTGTCCTAGCGCGCCATCTCATGCTCTCTCTTATGTAGACTTGATGTTCTGGTGATCTCCGGGTGCGCCTGCCTCCCTCTCCTCCCTCGCGCACTTGATCTTCAAGTCTTGCTCATCTTGCTGCGACGCGTCTCCTCCTCGTGCAATGCTTGTGTTATCAACAAACCTAATCATACATAGATGCATAGACTTAGATAGTATAAAGCTCTCATTAAATAAAACATCAGGTTCAATTAAGAGTGAGTTCACCTGTTGTTCCAATAGCTTTGCACGTGCTCTTGTAATTGGTCCAATCCTAATCTCGTTGGACTTCTTCGCAGCAACATCTTCATCAACAATAGGAGCAGGAGATAATGGTGGTGTAATAGGGATGTCCTCATCATCCTCCCCCCCTTCAAAAGGCGTCGACCTCGACGCTGCAATGTCTTCACCCTCATATGGTGTCAAATCAGCAACGTTGAAGCTATTGCTCACGCCATACTCAGCTATAGGAAGATCTATCTTGTAGGCATTATCATTAATCTTGGCAAGAACCTTGTAAGGACCAGCACCACGGGGCAGCAACTTGGACTTACGGAGCTGTGGAAATCTGTCCTTGCGAAAGTGTACCCAAACCATATCACCGGGCTGGAACAAGACCTCCTTTCGCTTCTTGTTTGCACGATCTGCAGTGTACTTGCCTTTCTTCTCAATAGCCTCTTTAGTCTTCACATGAATCTTCCTCACAAAATCTGCCCTCTTTGATGCCTCCATATTGACTCGCTCTTGGATAGGAAGAGGCAACAAATCAAGAGGCGTAATGGGTTTAAAACCATAGACCACCTCGAAAGGACATAGCTGCGTGGTAGAGTGAACTGCCCTGTTATATGCAAACTCCACATGCGGCAAACAATCCTCCCACTCACGCAGGTTCTTCTTGATCATGCATCGCAGCACTGTTGAAAGTATGCGATTTACCACCTCCGTTTGACCATCAGTTTGGGGATGACATGTAGTGCTGAATAATAACTTTGTGCCCAGCTTTCCCCAAAGTGTCTTCTAGAAGTAGCTCATAAACTTCACATCACGATCAGAGACAATTGTCTTGGGAACTCCATGCAAGCGTACAATGTCCCTGAAAAACAGGTTAGCAATATGCGACGCATCGTCGCTTTTGTGGCAGGCAATAAAATGAGCCATCTTAGAAAATCTGTCCACTACCACAAATATAGAATCATGGCCTCTTTTAGTCCTAGGCAAACCTAATACAAAATCCATGCTAATGTCCTCCCATGGTGTAGTAGGTGCAGGTAATGGAGTATACAAACCGTGAGGCTTCAGCTTGGACTTTGACTTGTTGCACGTAATGCAACGCTTGACAAACCTGTCCACATCACGCCTCATCCTAGGCCAATAAAAGTGATCAGCGAGCATGAGTAGCGTCTTCTCACGCCCAAAGTGACCCATCAAACCGCCGGCATGTGATTCCTGCAACAATAGCAAATGCACGGACGATTCTGGAACACATAGTTTGTTAGCACGAAACAAAAACCCATCATGGATGTGATATTTATCCCATGCTTTCCCATCAGTACACATGCTATATGGCGCTGAAAAATCATGATCAGTAGCATATAAATCACACAAACTCTCTAAACTAGGAACCTTAATGTCTAATTGTGTCAACAACATGTTCTTCCTAGAGAGAGCATCAGCAACCACATTGTCTTTACCCTTTTTATGCTTAATTATGTATGGAAAAGACTCAATGAACTCAACCCACTTAGCAAGACGCCTATGCAAATTAGATTGAGCTTTCAGATATTTCAAAGCTTCATGATCAGAATGTATGATAAATTCTTTTGGCCACAAATAATGTTGCCAAACCTCAAGAACTCTAACAAGTGCATACAATTCTTTATCATAAACTGGATAGTTCAACCTCGCACCACAAAGTTTTTCAGAAAAATAGGCAATAGGCCTACCCTCTTGCATCAAAACACCACCAATACCAATGCCACTAGCATCACATTCAATCTCAAATTGCTTAGTAAAATCTGGTAGTGCAAGCAAAGGTGCAGAAGTTAACAAACGTTTCAGCTCATCAAAGGCATTATCTTGGGCTGCGCCCCATACAAATTCTACACCTTTCTTAGTTAACTCATTCAAAGGTGCAGCAATAGTACTAAAGTCTTTCACAAAACGACGATAAAAACCAGCAAGACCGTGAAAACTTCGTACTTGGCTAACATTCATAGGAGTAGGCCAATTTTGAATAGCTTCAATTTTAGATGCATCTACCTCTACTCCATGCTTAGAAACAACAAATCCCAGAAATATGACCTTATCTTTGCAAAATGTGCACTTCTCAAGGTTACCATATAACTTAGCATCACGCAACACTTGCAAAACTTGTCGAATATGATCACTATGTTCAGATTCATTGCGGCTGTAGATTAATATATCATCAAAATACACAACCACAAACTTGCCAATAAAATTACGCAAAACATGGTTCATTAATCTCATGAAAGTACTAGGTGCATTAGTTAACCCAAATGGCATGACTAACCACTCATATAAACCAAATTTTGTTTTAAAGGCTGTTTTCCACTCATCCCCCTCTTTCATCCTAATTTGATGATAACCACTACGCAAATCAATTTTAGAGAAAACAGCAGCACCACTCAATTCATCAAGCATATCTTCCAAGCGTGGAATAGGGTGACGATATCGAATAGTGATGTTATTTATTGCTCTACAATCTACGCACATGCGCCAGGTACCATCTTTCTTAGGAACTAAAATAACAGGAACAGCACAAGGGCTTAAGCTCACACGAATATAACCTTTGTCGAGAAGCGCTTGTACTTGTTTCTGAATTTCTTTTGTCTCCTCGGGGTTGGTGCGGTATGGTGCTCGGTTGGGCAGCGATGCTCCTGGAATCAAGTCGATTTGATGCTCAATGCCTCACAAGGGTGGCAGACCTGCAGGCACCTCGTCCGGAAAAACGTCGCTGAATTCCTGTAACACATTAGAAACACCAATAGATAGAGGGGTCATGTCGTTAGAAACCAAAATGTTACCCTTGTACATAAGCACAAGAGGAACAGCTGTAGGATCCTCACGAAACTCTCTCAGATCAGATTTGGTGGCTAACATGACTAAAGAATGCGCTCCCTCACTCATACTTTTACCACTCAGATTTGGCTTGTGGCTCTCCCTCACCGGAAGTGTAGACTCTCGTCTATCTACTCTCTCACTCTCTTTTTCAAGATTTACTTCAATTTTTTGACGAGATTCATTTACAATAGCTTGCGGTGTCATAGGTCTCAAGGTAACATCCTTGCCACGCCAATGTAACTGATATGTGTTGGCTTTCCCATTGTGACGGACATCACGATCATATTGCCATGGGCGGCCCAACAACAAATGACATACTGTCATAGGAACCACATCACACTCGACGGTGTCTTTGTATGGTCCAATCTGAAACTCAACACGCACCATGTGGCTAATCTTCATCTCTCCGCTATCACTTAGCCACTGAATAAAATATGGATTGGGGTGCGGGATATATTTGAGCTTCAGTTTTGTACAGAGCTCTTTACTAGCCAAATTGCGACAACTCCCACCATCAATAATAACCTTGCACGCCTTGCCAGGACCAACCGCAGCTTTTGTTTGAAACAAATTACACCGCTGTTCCGCAGAATCTGGGCTCACACTCAGCACCTTAGGCGAACAAACAATGGTAGGCAGTGATGACGCATCACCATAGAGCATATCATCATCCTCCTCATCCGAATTTGGATCAGCATCATCACCTGTCTCATACTCTTCAGTTTCCTCATTGATCAACATAACCTTTTTATTGGGACAGTCTCGCCGGAAGTGACCCTTGCCACCACATATATGACAGTTCATATCCCTATTTCTTGCTGTAGAGTTGGAGGAACCAGTACCACTTGCAGCAGGTTGTGATGTTCTCTTGGCATTGGAAATAACTGAATCAGGTTTTGAGGAAGCATTACCACGGAATCCAGAAGTACCACTAGAGGTAGGCACACTAGGGTCTGTCCGTGGGGAAAAACGACCTCTACTTGCTGTAGAGCGAGGTCCAAATTTAGCATCTTCAGCCAATGTCAATTCTGCCTCACGTGCTTGATGAAGCAAATCTGTCATATCAAAGTATTGGTGATGCCGAACAATGCGTCGAATATTGTAAGTTAAACCAGCAAGAAAACGCTGCATTGTTTGTTCCTCTGGTTCGCGCACCCTAGCACGCTGCATAATCAGCTCCATCTCCTGATAATAGTCATCAACAGACTTAAGACCTTGCTTCAAATTCGTCAATTTATCATAGAGAGAACGAATATAATTGCGGGGAATAAAACGAGCACGCATCGCTTCTTTCATACCCCTCCATGTAGTAATAGGTGGCTCTCGAGCTTCAAGCCTGGACTGAACAATATTATCCCACCAAAGCAATGCATAGCCATCAAATTCCGAAGATGCAAGTTTTATTTTTCTATCCTCGGTGTACTCATGCATGCGCCATAGTTTTTCCACCTTCAGCTCCCAATTGAGGTACTCTTCTACATCAGTAGAACCAACAAACTTGGGTACAGTGAACTTTGGTTTGCCCAGCCCATCATCATCACGGTTGGCTAGTTGGGCAAAATCATCATCAAAGCGACGACGTGCGCCGATAGGAGCAAAACCACGACCAGGCGGAATACCAGCACCTCGGCCTCCATTCCCACGACCACCATGACCACCAAGAAGCAATCCATCACGATGACCAGCAGCAGCTGCAGCATTAGCGTCATCATGTGCATGATTGTCATCCTGGACACTCGCAGCAGCCTCAGGATCAAGTGGTTGCTGGTGAGGTAGACGATCAAATGAAACTTGCAACGTATGCACAGCTTGTGTCAAATCTGCAATAGAACGCTGAAGTGTGGTCACAGTTTCTTGTGTCGCAGTGGCTATATCATGTGTTGCATTCAGCTTATTGTCAACAGCAAGCACATCGTCATGTAAACTATCACAAACAGCATTGAACCTCTTCGACAAAGTATCACGAAGAGCTTCGTATTCATTCCAATGCACGACCTCATTGGGATCCTTTTTTTGCTGCACAGCATCAGACTCAGACATGATTAGTAGGTTAGTGCAAACAAAAATAGGTGTATGGTGGAACTCTCACAACTCACTCGAAACTGAGAGAAACGAGGTATCTTACCGTTCCAAAGTGAATAGAAGAGCTTACCAACTTGTATAGGCAAAAACGTGCACGGATGTGATGTAACGAATACCGAGGGAAAGACTATCACACGACAACCAGGGTATATGGTGGGGCTTGGTATGGATACCTAACTACACCAAAGTACAAGTCCTAGTGCTGATCGTATGACAAAGACCCACGGAAACACACACGGTGGAGATAAACGGGGCAAAGCAACTCTGAAAAGTGAGCTCAAAAAGATATAAGTGACGACGCACAGTAGCTCGTGTTGCAATGCACAAGAGAGACGCTAGCACTGGCTCGACGAACAGGCACAAGATTGCGCACACGGCAGCAGCCTGATGAGCACGAAGTAGCTAGTCTCGTATGGGTAAGCTCCTAACACGATGCTGTAGATAGGCCGTAGCTAAAGCGATCAAAATCGTGTAGAAAGGACGCTATGTGGACACAGTGGTAACACGCTGTCGCAGAAGAGAAAACGACAAAAAATATGTCAACGGCAGCGATGTACGACGCCGGAAACACACGGCAGTGCGACGGCGAGGCGAAACGGACAAAAAAGTTTGTCTCTTTTTTTTTGAAATAGGACTCACGCCAGACCACAGAGCTTGTCTGGGGTGCAGCGCACGCAGCGCCCGCAGCGATTCAGATTTTTTTTTTTTTTACTCCTTTTTTTTTTAACTGAATCAAATTGGCCTAAAGGGCTTTGGCCTGCTAGCGCTAAGGAAAACAAGTGCCAAGCGATCGGTCAGCGCTCAAGCGCAGCTGCGCGCGGACGAGGCGAACGGGTCGCTCGACCCCAGACGCTCTCCGCGCTGGGGCGAGGGCGAGCGAGCAGCGGCTGTTTGCTTTTTTTTTTGACTGGACTGCCGATCGGATCTATGACTTGCACGAACACGCTTTAGAACCAAGAACGAAGATGATGCGCAAAGATACAGTAAACGAGATCCAAACGCAAAACGAAGATACAAAAAAGATCGGTGAACCTAGACTCCTACAAATTGGAACAAAAGATACGCGAAAAGACGATCAGCTACTAAAACCAGTACCTCGATGCAATCTAGGCTATGGCAAGAACTAAGAACCCTAATTTTTTTTTTGTGTGGCTTTTTCTGTATAGGACAAAAACAAAAACGAATCTACGGGGATGGATTTGTGGATGCTCACCGAGGAAAACGCTGGAATCTGATACCAAGATGATAAGGGGTTGCCCGATCTTCTCAGTGAGCCGATGTAGATGGATGATAAATTGGTAGATAATCTGTGAGATGCACACGAACTCTCCGGCTGTTCCCCCGTTGCCAATGCAACAGATCTTCAACCCTATGGATATTCGAGACACCACACACCTGCGCACGTAGCCGCCGACCACGAAGCGGTTCTGCAATCTCCTAATTCCCAATGGAACAGCAGATCACACTTGAATTCTCAGTAGCAAAACTCCAGATCGAAACAAACTTGGAGTGGGGTAAATATTCCGAGCGAAACACAGAGGAATATATGATTTTAGAGGAAAGCTTACAAGCAATTTCGTTCTGATGTTTGGGGGTAATCTAAACGTAGTCTAAACGACACAAGGGGGCGCCCCAGGGGTACTTAAAGGGGTCCGGGCGACCTGGGCAAAGACCTGGCCCAAAACCAACCTGTTTTGGACCCAAACGGACTCGGTTCGACTCAAACTGGTACATACCGACCCATACATGGGTTCGGCTCATTTTGGCACGCAGGCCATGAGTGTAGCGCGCCTTAGACTCATAGACATCGCGTCGAAGGCTGTCCTAGCGCGCCATCTCATGCTCTCTCTTATGTAGACTTGATGTTCTGGTGATCTCCGGGTGCGCCTGCCTCCATCTCCTCCCTCGCGCACTTGATCTTCAAGTCGTGCTCATCTTGCTGCGACGCGTCTCCTCCTCGTGCAATGCTTGTGTTATCAACAAACCTAATCATACATAGATGCATAGACTTAGGTAGTATAAAGCTCTCATTAAATAAAACATCAGGTTCAATTAAGAGTGAGTTCACCTGTTGTTCCAATAGCTTTGCACGTGCTCTTGTAATTGGTCCAATCCTAATCTCGTTGGACTTCTTCGCAGCAACATCTTCATCAACAATAGGAGCAGGAGATAATGGTGGTGTAATAGGGATGTCCTCATCAGCTTGGTGCACAAGATCCTGAAGATCATTATAGTAAACCATCTCCACATGATCACGCACCTCAAAATTTAGTCCATTCAAGAACCGAGACATCGTGGCCTCTATATCCTCCCTTGTCCCTGTACGTATCATCAACAACTCCATCTCTTTATAATACTCATCCACAGATTTAGTACCTTGAGTGAGCTGCTGCAACTTATTATACATGTCTCTCTTGTAGTGTTCAGGAACAAAGCGATGTCGCATAAGATCTTTCATACCTTGCCATGACGTTGGGCGAGTACGCATACGCAGAATTTGATTCCACCAAATCAGCACATAACCGGTGAATTCAACAGCAGCCAGTTGAAGTCTCTTCGCCTCAGTGTAATAATGAGTAGCAAAAATCTGATCCATGCGCATCTCCCACTCCAAATAATCATCAGGTCCGCGGTCACCGGAAAAAGGAGGTATGGATAATTTGATGCGTCCAAGACCACCATCATCAAGTGGAACACGACCAGCATGGCCAACACGGTCACGATCATGCGGCTGTACACGATGAGCACCTGCAGGACGAGCAGCAAACTGTCGTTGTTGTGGTGCATAATCAGCGTCATCGGCAAGTTCTCCTTCATAAGCGGGTGCCACGGGTCGATGATCATGATATTCAGCAGGGCGGCGTGGAACCACGTCGCGAGGTTGTGCAGCAGGAGGGGGCTGCACGGGTGCACAGGCAGTAGCATCGCCCATTGCAACAATCCGGGTAGCTAGCTGTGCAATTTGTGCGGTCAATGCGGCATGACTCCGCATAATAAAACCACATGTACTATCAAAACCAGCCCGAACATTAGGAGCCAAATCAGCAGCAAAAATAGGCGGTACAAGCTCCGCTTGCTTCTCTCCAGCAGCTACAGAATTATCTCCCTCAACGGAATTTACCATCGCGAGTCTGAACTGCAGCAATCCGCCCGCACAAAGCAATTAATTCGCGTATCAAATCCGTCCTTTACTGTACCAGCAAAACAATCAGACTGGATCAATCCCAGAGAGAAACCACCGTCGCCGGGGGCCAGACAAGCTCCGTGGTCAGGCGAGAGACCCGCGCGATCGCTAGCGCCAGACGTGTCCTGGGTGCGATCGAGCGGACTAGCGAGGGCGATCGTGGGCGAGGGACTGCGGGCGAGCGAGAGAGGTCGAGGCGGCCGCACCCTGGCGAGATGGGCCGGCCCACTAAGGGCGCTAGGCAGGAGCAGCGCTAGGCGGGCGAGCGAGACGCGTGGTCGAGGGAATCGACGCCCTACCCCAGACGCTCTCTGCGCCTGGGCGGCCGCGGGGCTGCACTGTTTTTTTTTTTTTTGCTTCAGCTCGATCGGATCTGCCTGCAGCACTCCTTGATCGGCACTTCTGGAAACAATCAGATCTTTACCAATTTGGAGTAAATCGTGCAGCGCGTAGACTTCACGGAAATCGATCGGATCTCGTCAAGATCGACAACAGCAGGTCGCCTCCAACAGCAGAGCAAATTTCAGCAGATAAATCTCAGCAGGAACCGCCGTGAGAAACCCGACGAATCTGATACCAAGATGATACGGATCAACGTGATCCGAAGGGGGTTTGGCCCAATCTTTCACGGCGATCAAACAAACAGCAAGATAGCGAAAGAGAACTCAATCTGAAATAGATCAAACTGATTTCTCTTCAATTCCTCGCGTTGAAACTGACCGGAATCAACTCCCACGCATGGCATAATATCAGATCTCAAAGATCAGCAATCAAACACACCGATATGCGCCCCCAAACATTGGGACTTTTCTGGTCTCTTTCTTAGCTCGAAAATAACAAGTCTGATCGATACAAGGCGGCTGCCATAACCCTATATGGGTGACTCTGAACGCTACCTTGGCTGGGCTAGGCCCCATACCAAACTAAAAGCCCAAATGGCCAAAACAGACTTGATTTTGGACAGGCCCAAAACCATCACACACAAATAAAACCAAACTGAAATAAAAACATGACGTGAACTTAATTGAAATAGAACAACTAAATATCTTTCGCTGCAGCACCTCGGCGAACATGAAACTCCATTGGAGGTGTACGAAAGTTGGGCTTCACATCATCTTGTGGAGGCACTTCAAAGCAGAATTGTCCAAGCTTCAGAACATAAGGAGGTGGTAAAATAGTAGGAGTAGTAGCTATGCTCCCCTTATCAAGAGAGGAGAAATCTCTGATCAGCGACTTGGCAGAAACCTTCGACAACCTGAGCAGGTACAAGCTTAAGCTTAACCCGACAAAATGTTCCTTCGGCGTATCAGCAGGACAACTTTTAGGGTTCCTGGTATCAGCACGAGGAATAGAGGCGAACCCAGAGAAGATTCAAGCAATTTTGACAATGGGGAAACCCACAAAACTACACGACGTACAGAAACTCGCTGGATGCGTCGCGGCACTAAGTCGCTTCGTTGCTCGACTAGGGGAGAAGGCGCTTCCTTTTTACGCACTTATGAAAAAGTCAGATGATAAGTTTGAATGGACAGAAGAAGCAGACGCAGCGTTTGCACAGTTGAAAAAAGTGCTTTCCACGCCACCAGTGCTGGTCGCACCAAAAGAAAAAGAACCACTACTATTGTACATCGCCGCAACCCATCAGGTGGTGAGTACAGTATTAGTAGTCGAAAGAAGCGAAGAAGGAAAAGCGCATGGCGTCCAGAGGCCGGTATATTTCATCAGTGAAGTATTATCTCCGACAAAACAGAGGTACCCGCATTATCAGAAGCTTGCATATAGTGTTTTCACAACTGCACGAAAACTGCGATAGTACTTTGCAGTACACCCAATTATAGTGGTCAATGAAGCACCACTATCAAACATATTGAACAACCCTTCAGCAACAGGACATGTCTCTTTGTGGGGAATCGAGTTATCTCCCATGGACATCACGTACGAAAAAAGGAAGGCGATCAAGTCGCAAGTCTTGCCAGATTTCATGGCAGAGTGGTTGGAGCTCCAAAGCACGGGACCACCAGACTTATCCAGTGTTTGGACAATGTACTTCGACGGTTCTAAGAGAGTTCAAGGCGCAGGCACAGGAGTGGTCTTGATATCGCCTCACGGCGACAAATTGAAGTATGTCTTAAGGATGAGCTTTCCACAGGCTTCTAATAATGAAGCAGAATACGAGGCTTTGTTGCACGGAATGAAGATGGCCAAAGCATGTGGAGCAACTCGCCTAAAAATATTTGGAGATTCCAACCTTGTTGTCCAGCAAGTTATGAACAGATGTGACACAATCCATGACAATATGATGGCCTACAAGAATTTATATCATTATCTCGAAGGAACATTCGATGGATGCAAAGTATCGCACATAAGCAAGAATAGTAATGAAGAAGCCGACAATTTAGCAAATATCGGGTCACAGTGTTTACCCGTGCCGTCCGGAGTATTTTGGGAAGAAATAGTAGAAAGATCAATAAAAAGTGGGAAAAGCTTGACTACTGCAGCAGACTCGGGGGCTCCGTCGGAGCCAGAGGAGGTCATGATGATAGAAGAAACATGGATGCAGCCATATCTTGCATACATGATAAATAAACAATTACCAGAAGATGCAGTGGAGGCCAAGAGGATAACTCAAAGATCGAAGGCGTTTGTCGTGTTGCAGGGGAAATTATACAAGAAGAGTATTACCGGCGTTTTCCAGCGTTGTGTAACACCCCAGGAAGGGCAAACAGTACTACAAGACATACATGGTGGAGTGTGCGGCCATCATGCTAGCAGCAGAGCAATAGCGGCAAAGGCTTTCCGAGCAGGATTTTATTGGCTAACAGCCATCGAAGACGCAAAATATATAGTTCAAAAGTTTGAAGCGTGTCCAAGATTTGCATCTAGACCGCATGCACCAGCAGCAGAGCTACAAACAATACCATTGTCCTGGCCCTTTGCGCAATGGGGCCTCGATATGGTGGGAAAGTTGCACAAATCTTGGCCAGGAGGGCATGTTTACATGCTAGTGGCAGTCGATAAATTTACCAAGTGGGTGGAAGCGGCCCCGGTAACAACTCAGGATTCGACAGCAGCAATCAGCTTCATCAAGTCGATAGTATTCTGTTTTGGGGTACCATATAGCATCATCACAGACAACGGGACAAACTTCACTTCAAAGGAATTCAAGAGTTATTGCGAAGGACTAGGGATCAAGCTCAAATTCGCATCTGTGCCGCACCCGAAGACAAATGGGCAAGTCGAAAAAGCCAACGGCCTGATATGTAGTGGGATAAAAAAGAGGCTCTTAGCACCTCTCGAGAAAGCCAAGAGCGCTTGGGTAGAAGAATTGCCCTCCGTTCTTTGGAGCCTAAGAACTACGCCTAACGCAGCAACTCAAGAAACTCCTTTCTTCCTGGTCCATGGCGCAGAAGCCGTACTTCCAGTCGAAGTTACACACGAGGCCCCAAGAGTGACGGCATATGACAAGACAACATCGACAGAAGCACTGCAAAACGATGTTGATGCACTAGATGAAGCAAGGGATAAGGCGTTAGAAAGAGCCACGCAGTATCAACAGAGCCTACGAAACTACCACAGTAGTCGAGTTCGTCCACGATCCTTCGTGGTGGGAGACCTAGTCTTGCGACTCAGGCAAGACAGCCATGGCAAATTGGAGTCCCCTTGGGTGGGACCCTACATCGTCACAGAAGTAATACCAGGAGGAGCATATCGACTACAAGACAAGAAGACAGGAAAAGACGAGAGCAATCCGTAGAATGCAGAGCAGCTACGACGTTTCTACGCGTAGACTACATCTAGTGGTGCAATTAAACTTGAGTTTACCCTTCTGAACCCAGAACACGAGGCCATAGGTCGGGTTCTTTGGGTTGAACTCGACAAATTGTACAAGTATTTTCCTTTCTCCGCTCGGGGGCTTCAACCCTCGGGTCGTATGAACGAAATTTCTATCGCGACATGGAGACCTTTTTTCTTCATTATAAAGGTTGTGCAGACAACCCGATAATACTCAAACAATTTGGTTCACAAAAGAACCCGATATATCTCAAGCATACCTCAGAACAAGTGACTTGTTTTCATGGTACTAGTAAAAATATCAAAATAGAGTACGAGTATTCATTACAGATAACATGGCAGCAAGGACATTATCAAACGAAATTACCTAAAAAAATAGATCCTAGTGGAAGTGGACTTCAGCTTCATACTTCTTCCGGCATTGGGTGCCGTCATAGATCTTCACGTCGAACTTCGACGTGCCGATGTGGAAGTCGAAGGCCATGAAGAAGCCCTGGTGGATGTCGTGGTCTTCTGCAAACTGCGACCAGCCACCCTTAAAGTACTATTCGCCGTTGCCATCATACCAAACCTCCACTTCATACAGAGTCCTGCTGCCAGATTGCTCGCGAAGAACCGCTTCTCGCAGTTCACGCCCATCCATGAACTTTGTGAAATTCAGTGGCAGACGCTGAATCTCGCGGCACTGCGCCATGGCAATGCAGAAGAAAGAGAAGATCCTGGGAAGAACAGCAGGAGCAGCAGGAGGAGTAGCGCTCGGACCTGGGGCAACGCCAGTCACCTTGGGCTTGTTTTTGCTACCAGGTGGGCGGCCGGGACAACGCTTCACCGGAGCGGCTGATGACGCTCCTGCGGTGGCCGGAGTTGTGTTGTTCTTGTTCTTGCTTCCACGAGGGCGACCCCGACCTCGCGGCACCACCGGAGAACCAAGGTTCAGACGAGAACCATCTGCGTCCGCCATGTGGACAAGGGAAAAGGCTAGAAAACCCTAGATGAGACAGAGAAGATGATGCGGCGGAGGAAGAATCTGATTAGGGTTTTTACCCTTGCCAGAAGGTGCTTTATTTATAAGCACATATTATCGGGCCCCCGTGCTAAAGCAAGGCCCATAAACATATTTTACAACAGGAGTTAAATTCTGCACACAGCAGACGATAATACCAAAGAGAAAAAAAAACAAGAAGAGGAGACTGTGGTCGCACGATATGAAAACCTCGACTTGGACTCGGGGGCTTGCAAGACATCATGAAGGACCTCGCTTTGAACGCGGGGGCTTGCAAACAGGAGAAGTCAATAGGGAAAAAGGAATTAAATTTTGAGCCTATGCTCGATTACAAGTATTCAAGCATAGCCTCGGGGGCTACTCCCATCGGGAGCGCTGAGCGCGCACCCGATAGAGGATGAGATAATCACTAGTGCAGATGAAGAAAGATTGTCATGCAAACTTCGACTACGTAGTCGACGAAATACAAAGAGATTACTCCCATCGGGAGCGAAGAAGTTAAATTAAAATCCGAAATTCTTTGATTTTATCAGTCAAAAACTTGGCTGCGACAATAGATTCTCGAGTTGCGTTATCACAATGAAACTCGAATGCCGTGATTTATCACGAAGGTAAGACCCAGGGATCCGTCCTGTGTGGCCTGGTATACGCACATGGATGCGCTCTGCTGGTATGTATCCGTGTCTACGACGCAAAGAAAATCCTGGTGGACGCACTGGGTACCTTGAGAATCACTGGGATTCATTCTTTGTAAGTCCTAAATGCGGCAAAAGAGTGGGTTTGACCGGTATCCCGAATTCAAGTCCAAGGGGATTGAATTTGAAGTAGGTGACAAGTATCTGTTCCGGCAGTTAACTGACCTCTTGATCCGTCAGAGTTGTCAGGCTTGTTCATCAAGACCCCTTGCGAGCAAATTATCATGAACATAAGTCGAAAGACCAAGTCGAAGATTTGAAGATAAGAAGAAGTCGAAGAATTGATCAAATCGAAGATTTAAAGATTAGAGATTCAACCCGAATCTACAATTCTGATAGAATCTCAGGGGCTACTGACAAGGGTATAGTTAATAGAGCCCGTTAGTTGAGTACCCCTGAGGCCCGTTAAGCTAGGCCCAATTGTAATGATAGTCGAATACGAGTTCTTACCGTATGTCGATATTGTAATCTGTATCGGACCCTACCCGATCCACGAGACCTGGCCATCTATATATAGGGGCCAGGAGGGGACGGTGTGGGGCAGATTGAAAGCAAGCCAGGTTGAACACCTAAGTTTACTTTCGACACACACCTATTTCGACTAACTTTACCTTCGAGTTCATCCGACACCCTATCTCCCCGATCCTAAGTCCTTCATTTAGGACATTTGTCGAGTTAACCCTCGTCACTTGGTGTCACCGATGAACTCTCCTCGCTTGAACCCTGATGCCAATGCAACAGCTCTCAAACCCTGTAGGATATTCACGACTCCACACACTTGCGCACGTAGCCATCGACCACAAAACGGTAGTTTGCAATCTACTAATTCCCAGTGGAACAATAGATTACACTAAACTTGCAGTAGTATAATTCTCCCAATCGATGAATTGGCGAGAGGAATTCAAGATGAATGCTTGCAGCAGTCAACAAGAGTATTTTGTCTAAAACGTGGTCTAACCCTAATTGAGGGGGCGCCCAGGGGTACTTATAGGTGGTCGGGCGTCCTTAGCAAAGACCTGGCCCAAAACATGCCTGGTTTGGGCCCAAACTGACTCGGTTCGACTCAAACGAGTACATACCGACCCATATATGGGTTTGGCCTAATTTTAGCATGCAGGCCAAGTGTGTAGCGTGCCTTAGACATGTAGACATCGTGTCGTAGGCAGTCCTAGTGTGCCATCACGTGCTCGTGCTCATCCAGACTCGGTCTCCTTCACGTGGTGATGTTCTCCATGCTTGTGGCGCCGGCCTCCCTCTCCTCCCTCGCGCTCTCTTGCTTGATCACCACGTCGTGCTCCATGTGTTGCATCTCCTCGCTCCCTCGAACCCCTTCTTCTCCAATGAACCTGATCATACATATGAACAAAGACTTAGGCAGTATAAAATTCTCATTACAATAAATATCAGATTCAGCAAGGAGTGAGTTCACCTACTGTTGTAACAACTTAGCACGGGCTCGAGTAATTGGTCCAATCCGAATCTCGTCATTGGACTTATCTTGATCAGCAACAATAGGATCATCAACAGTAGGTGGAGATGGCTGTGTAGTAGGGATGTCCTCATCAGACAAGGTCCGTATAGCATGTCCTCTGCCGATGGGCCAGAGTATTTTTGTTTTTCTGCGTCATGTTTTCCTCTTGTCGGAAATTCCTTGTTTTCGTAGCCTTCCTCGTCCCTTCTTTCGTATCCTGCTGCTACCTGATTTCTCCTTGCGTAGTTATCTCCATTGCGATATCTTTGCCTCTGCCTGCTTGCTCTGTCGACTTCTGGTGAACGTCCCCTTTTGTTGTTGTATGTGTCTTCTTCGTCGGCGAATCTATTGGCTACTTCCATTAGCTCAGCCACTGTTCTTGGCCTTGTTCTCCCTATCTCTTCTACTAGGTCTAAATGAAGAAGGCCGCTCGAAAAAGCATCTATCGCTCTTTCGTCGGAGACGTCTTCTGCTGAGTTTTTTATTACACTCCAGCGTTGTATATAGGAGCGTAGGGCTTCGCCTTTCTGCTGCACGCACGACTTGACTTCTTCCAGCGATGCTGGGCGCTTATACGTTGAGCGAAAAAATTCGCGAATTGATTCTTTAACTCTCCCCAACTTCCGATGGAATCATTGGGTAGAGTGTTTAACCAGGACCGTGCTGCGCTGGTGAGGTGTAATTGTAAACTTTGCATGGCTGTTGCTCTTGTTTCCCCTAATATCAGTACTGCTTGCAGGTAATCTGACAACCATAGGGTTGGCTCTTGCGACCCATCATACTTTTCTTGGTCATGTGGCAACTTGAACCCTTTGGGTACCCGTGTTTTGCGAACCCTGCGGGTAAAACATAGCGCGCCCATCTCCTTTTCATCGTCTTCGTAATTTTCCTCTCTCCACGCATAGCGTGAGTTGTTTACTCGTGCTTGTGCTATTATGTTTCTTGCGTCCTCCTTCCTTTTTTGTCGCCTTTCATCTTCTGATGAATCACTGGAGTGGTTTCGCGAGGGCTTGCGCTTGAACTCTTCTTTTCGCCTTTCCTTTCGATGTGTCGCCTTTTCATCTGGAAGATTTCCCATCAGCCTGTTTTCTACTAGCCCGAGGCTTCATATTGCGGCTTGATGCATGTGCTCCCGTGGATCTCATGGCTCTGGTTGTGTGGTTAGTAGGTACGCCTGTGCTGCTACCAACGCTGCTTCTGGTGTCTCTTGAATGAAGTCTTCTTCCTCTTCTGACTGTTGTGCACTCTAACTTTTCGTGTAGCTCTCCTCTCTTACCTATGTTGTTGCCCTCCTGTTATGTTTTGGGTCTCTGTGTCTTTCCATGCTGCTTTCTGATGCGTCGCTGTACTCATCCCAGTATCCTCCACTTGACATACTGATGAGGACATCCCTACGGTTGATACAACTGTTGCACCTACAGCCACACTTCCTCATGTTCCACAATTCCAAGGACCTCTCACAAGAGCTCGTGCACGCCAACTGAATTATCAGGTACTTTCGTTTCTAGGAACTATTCCTAATATTCATGAGAATATGATGCTGCCTAACTCAGATGTGTTTATGTTACTTAGGAATGATGAGCCTAGCATGGATGAGAGGGACAAGCATTGGAGCATGATCATGCATGGAGATGATGGCAGCAATCGTGTGAGGATTCAGGATGACGCTGCAAGTGAAGATTTCCAAACTTTGAAGCCACCATAATGATGCAAGGATGCTTAGACGAAATTCACAAGTTACCAAATCATAAAATTCGTCCAAGGCTTTATATGGTGCTGCTTCACCTTATTTTATGGGTTAAACCCATGTATTTTCGTCCTGGGTATTTTAGGGATTTTTTGGAGGCTGTTTGAGTGGAAAAGGGCCCATCTAGGGTTATTTTCGGATGGCGCATTAGGGTTGTACGAAAATCCCTGCCCTTTCCCTCATATATACCCCCTCCTAGCCGTCATTAGAACTTGGATTTTGTTTAGTTAAAGACTTAGCCACGAGCTACTCTTCGCCATAGGCACAAGTGTCAAACCGACCTTTTGTACTACGCACAGACAGAATCCCACCTCTTCAATAAAGACTTCATCTATATTCGCAATATCCTTATTGCATCTATAATTCTTGCTGGTTCTTCGATTGCTTGCAGGGATTGATCCTCGTGATCAGGTTGACCTAGCTCCGGCGTGATCAATAGCCTCGGAAGTTGGTGTATCGATTGCTAAGGCGCAATGTCCCGCACGTTTGTAGTCGGATCGTCAACGTTGACCTCCACCATAATCGATAGTTATCGTCTCATCGAAAGATCGGGCACCTTTACCCTATCAAGTGGTATTAGATTTCAGGTTGATCGGTGAGATTTACAGTTTTCGTAGTCTAGATTGCATCTTCATACCTAGAATCCACGAAAAAGCCAAAAATATTTGGATTAGGTCTTTTCCTAGAAATAGTTTGAGCCTTTGCATCTTTTCTTTTCAGTATTTGCATTGTTGAATTCGTGTCTGTATCATCGTGTCGAGTGCTGGCTATAGCGTCTTGATCCTTAGAGTTTCGAGTTCTTCTCACATACGTCTTGCCGCCGCCGCACCGCCACCACCAAAAACCCTAGCCACCGCCACCACTCGTTTTTGCATCGCCACCATAATCATCCCCACCGCATCCATCGATCGCTGCCACCCCCACCCTCATTACCGTCGCCACAACCTTTCCCCCGACTTAGGGTTTTGTTTCCCTGTTCCGTCCGTAAAAAAAAAGAACAATGAAAAAAAGGAGAGGACGTGGGGCTGAACCAGCTACCCCACACCGCACCTAATTCTCAGTTTAAAAAAAGGAGGGGACGTGGGGGCCGAACCAGCCGCCCCACCCCTGTCGCGCTATTTTGGGAAGTTTTTGTCTGCAAACTTCAACTAGCCATAACTTTTGCATACGAACTCCGTTTTCGATGTGCGACCTGTCAAACTATCCGGAATCAAAAGTTATATCGGAAAAGTACTTGGAAAGTACACAAAGTCACTCATAATCATCAAAAAAGTGAGGGAAGGGTGAGTTTTTAGCCTTTTAAGTTTCAGAACTAGCACTTTTTCCGTGATCTTCACTTATATCTTTCTTTTGAGCTATTCCTTTGTGCTTCTGGCCGCCGCGCATTGACTAGTTGGTGTCCTAGGCTCGCAGGGCACCTTTACCCTATCACATACTGTCCTCACCTCGGCTTCTCATGAACATGTCTCTTTCCTCCCTTAGCTTCTTTTTGTGCTGGTGCAGTGCGTACTGGTACCCCATCAGAACTTCTCTTCTCGAATCTGCGGGTACCTCTGTGCCGTGATTGATGGCTGACATGATGATTCTCCACTCTCTGATTGAAACGTGAATTTTCTCCTTTTTCTTTCTGCTGTTATTCCTCGGTTTGTCGACTTGCAAGTCAACTTCTTTGTTGCCTTCATGATTGTACTCTTCTGCTGCTTCAGTGATAATGACACATAACTGATGTACGCTTCTGGATGCGCCATTATTTTCGAAGGTGAAATCCCTTGAGCTGTCATGAGTTTTGGCCACTTCTTCTACGTCGGGCTTTCCCCGAGTTTTGTCGAATTCCTCGAGTGTTTCTACCATATCTTCTGTTGCTGTGAGACTGACCGGCGAGTTTACCTCGCTGGAAGAGCCCACGGATGATCCAGATGCTGTGATTCTCTCGGTTTTGCTTGCCGACGGATTTGTTTTTGTCAGATCCGAAAGGCGAGTTGAACCCGAAGGTCCGATGTAGAAGCTTAAGCTCCCGAATGTCAGCTTCATCTCCTGATTTTTGTCGACTTCTGGATTGTTACTAGCTAAAGGCGAAAAAGCCATCGAATTCATGATTCCAATGCCCAGAGTCCCCACGGTCGGCGCCAATTGACGAGGGATTAACTCAACAAATGTCCTAGGTGAAGGACTTAGGATCGGGGAGATAGGGCGTCGGATGAACTCGAAGGTAAAGTTAGTCGAAATAGGTGTGTATCGAAAGTAAACTTGGGTGTTCAACCTGGCTTGCTTTCAATCTGGCCTACACCGTCCCCTCCTAGCCCCTATATATAGGTGGCCAGGTCTCGAGGATCGGGTAGGGTCCGATACAGATTACATTATCGACATACGGTAAGAACTCGTATTCGACTATTATTACAATTGGGCCTAGCTTAACGGGCCTCAGGGGTACTCAACTAACGGGCTCTATTAGCTATACCCTTGTCACCAGGCCACCTATATATAGGGGCCAGGAGGGGACGGTGTGGGATAGATTGAAAGCAAGCCAGGTTTTACACCCACGTTTACTTTCATAGCCACCTTGTTTGACTGAGTTTACCTTCGAGTTCATCCGACGCCCTATCTCCCCGATCCTAAGTCCTTCATCTAGGACATTTGTCGAGTTAACCCTCGTCAATTGGCGCCGACCGTGGGGACTTTGGGCATTGGAATCATGAATTCGACGGCTTTTTCGCTTTTAGCCAACAGCAGTACAGAACTCGACGCAATTCAAGAGATGGAGTTAACAATTGGAAGTTTGAGCATCTTTGTTGGGCCATCGGGTTCATCCCGCCTCTCGGATTTGACGAAACCAGATCCGTCGGCAAGCAAGCCCGAAACAAAAGTAATGTTGGAATCATCAGAAGGCTCTTCCAGCGAGGTAAACTCACCGGTCAGCTTAGGAGAAGTACAAAAAGAAGAAATCGCAGAAGGCGATGAAACAATGTAAAATTTCAACACAGGGGTCCAACTCGACGATCTCACGATCTGCCTCGATGATATCTCGGACAAGTCAATAGATACATGGAAGACAGGGTTAGAGCTTTCTGAAGATGGTGACTCGATCTTCTCAAGCTTCAATAGTAACATCGGCAAACAATGCCAGGTGCTCGCCATTGTAGGAGACAATTCAGAAGAATTCAACGAAAACAACAATCGAGTGCTAAACCCAGCAAATATCGACAGAGGAGCAAATCACCTAGCAGAAGGGCAAATAGCAGAATCCCTCACAGCCAGGGAAAAAATTCGACTATCAGTCGACGAATGGAGAATAATAAGAGAAGCCATAGAGCACGGCACGCCAATACCATCAAATTCCAGTAAAGACATGCTTTTGGGGTATCATTATGCCCTAAGGCAGCAGGCAAAACAACTAGCAAAGGAGAAAATAGAGATACAATAAAGAAAAGAATCAGCCATTACAGCTAGCAATGCCGCTCGCAGAGCACGAAGTGACACATCACACACTAACGCAAGGAGAAATCGTCGACATGGTTCAAGGTACGAAAACCTCGAGTATTCAGAAAGGCAAAGCATCTCCAAAAACCTCGACTCGTCCTTCCTATCGGTCGACGAGCAAGGGAACATCGTACCAAAAACCCCTGAAGCAGCACTAGTAGCAGCACAAGCATATCTGCTTACAACTCGACCAAGCCCAGGAGATCCTAGGGAACATATGCATAGAACAGCATTAAATGGACTCAACATGGTGGGCCACAAGCTATTAGCAAAACGAGAGGAAGCACACCACCATAAGGAAACGCACAAGCCAAGATCGCCTCACCATCACAACAGTCCACGGCACAGAAGCAGCAATCAACGATCTCGATCGCCATCATCAAAACAACACGGAGGAACCCAAAGATCCCGATCTCCAAATGAAAAACGCGACTATGAAGATGACGAAAAAGAGATGGGGCATCGTGCTTTACCCGCAGGGTTCGCACCACTCCAGTTCCCAAGGGATTCAAGTTACCTCATGATCAGCAAAAGTACGACGGATCACAGGAACCACAATCATGGCTCTTAGATTATCTACAAGCAGTACAAATATTGGGAGGAACCAAAGAAATAGCAATGCAAAGTTTGCAGCTACACCTCACCGGCGCAACAAGGTCATGGTTGAGCAAACTAGAGAAAGAAACTATTGGAAGCTAGGAAGACCTCACAAAGCAATTTACAAGCAACTTCAGGTCGACATACAAGCGGCCAACATCAATAGAAGATGATATGGGGTGGCCCGATCTTCTCAGTAAGCTTGCGGTAGTGGTGATGATGATGATCGATAACTTGGTGTTGTCGATGACCTCTCCTCGCTAGATCCCTGATGCCAATGCAACAGCTCTCTACCCTTCGCATATTCACGAATTCACACACTTGCGCAACGTAGCCATCGACCACGAAATGGTATAATTGCAATTCACTAATTCCCAATGGAACAACAGATCACACTTAACTTGCAGTATGTAATCTCCAGATCGAAACGAATTGGAGACAAGAATTCAAGATGAATGCTTAGAACAGTCTCAAGAACTAGGGTTTTGTTTTAAACATGGTCTAACCTCTTCTATGGCGCATAGGCACTTATTATATGGGGGGTGCGGCTGGCCAAAGGGCAGCCGACCTGACCTGGTCCTCTAACGTGGTTCGACTCAACCTTATGTGATACAAACTGACCCAATGGTTGGGTGCAGCCAACTAGGCGCGCAGGCCTTAGGTGTATGGCGCACAAACACTTGGTGGTGCGCCATATGCAGCCTCCTGCGTGATGTCCTCCTCCTCCTCATGCTGGTCGCCGGCCTCCCTCTCCTCCCTCGCGTCCATGGGCATGATCATCACATCTTGCTCCAGCTGCTTCAACTTCTCGCTCCCTCGTGCTATGCCTTCTTCTCCCATGAACCTGAGTATGCAAACACACAAAGACTTAGGCAGTAAACAATTCTCATTAACAAAACAATCAGATTCTATTAGGAGCAAATTCACCTGTTGTTCTATTAACTTTGCACGAGCTCTTGTGATAGGTCCAATTCTGATTTCATCATTGGACTTCTTCTTTGCAGCAACTTGCTTGTCATCATCACGAAGTAGAGATGGAACAATAGTATGGATGTCCTCATCATCTCCCCCCCCCCTTCAAAAGGCGTCGACCTCGATGCTCCAAGGTCTTCTCCATCATATGGTGACAAATTAGCAACGTTGAAGCTGTTGCTAATGCCACCAAACTCAGCAATAGGAATATCAATCGAGTAGGCATTGTCATTTATCTTGGCTAGCACCTTGTAAGGACCAGCACCACGCGGCCTCAACTTGGAACGTCGCAGCTGTGGGAACCTATCCTTGCGCAGATGCACCCAAACCATATCTCCAGGCTGAAACAAAACTTGCTTTCTTGATTGGTTTCGTGTAGTAGCAATGTTCTTGCCTTTCTTCTCAATGGCCTCTCGTGTCTTCTCATGAATGTTCTTCACATAATCTGCTCTTTTTGATGCCTCCATATTAACTCTCTCATGCAATGGAAGAGGCAGCAAATCTAGTGGTGTAATTGGTTTGAAACCATACACCACCTCGAAAGGACAAAGCTGAGTAGTAGTGTGCACCGCTCTGTTATATGCAAACTCAACATGTGGCAAACACTCCTCCCACTCACGCAGATTTTTCTTGATCATGGCTCGCAGCAATTGTGACAATGTTCTATTCACCACCTCCGTTTGACCATCAGTTTGGGGATGACATGTAGTGCTGAACAGTAACTTCGTTCCCAGCTTGCCCCATAGTGTCTTCTAGAAGTAGCTCATAAACTTCACGTCCCTGTCAGAAACAATTGTCTTGGGCACTCCATGCAAGCGCACAATGTCCCTGAAAAACAGATTAGCCATGTGCGACGCATCGTCGCTTTTGTGGCATGCAATAAAGTGTGCCATCTTAGAGAATCTATCCACTACCACAAATATACTATCATGACCTCTTTTAGTGCGTGGCAAACCTAACACAAAATACATACTTATATCTTCCCATGGTGTGGTAGGCGCAGGTAGTGGCGTATACAAACCGTGAGGCTTCTGCTTGGACTTGGACGTGTTGCATACAATGCAGCGCCTAACAAATCTATCCACGTCACGCCTCATCTTGGGCCAATAAAAATGATCAGCGAGCATGAGAAGCGTCTTCTCACGCCCAAAGTGACCCATCAATCCGCCAGCATGTGATTCCTGCAAAAAGAGCAAACGAACCGACAATTCTGGAACACATAGTTTGTTAGCACGAAACAAAAATCTATCATGTATGTGGTACTTGTCCCATGCATTTCTAAGCATACACAAACGATATGGTTCAGCAAAATCATGATCAGTGGCATACAAATCACACAAGCTCTCTAAACCAGGAATTTTAACATCAAGATGCGTCAATAGCATGTTCTTCCTAGATAGAGCATCAGCAACAACATTTTCTTTCCCTTTCTTATACTTGATTATGTAGGGAAACGACTCAATGAACTCAATCCACTTAGCTAGGTGCCTATGCAAGTTAGATTGAGCTTTCAGATATTTTAAAGCTTCATGATCAGAATGTATGATAAATTCTTTTGGCCACAAATAATGTTGCCAAACCTCAAGAACTCGAACAAGCGCATACAATTCTTTATCATAAACAGGATAATTCAGTCTAGCACCAGAAAGTTTCTCGCTGAAATAAGCAATAGGTCTACCTTCTTGCATCAACACACCACCAATTCCTATACCACTAGCATCACATTCAACTTCAAATTGCTTAGAAAAATCCGGTAGTGCAAGCAATGGTGCAGAAGTAAGCAAACGTTTCAGCTCATCAAATGCATGATCTTGGGCAGCGCCCCATACAAAAGGCACTCCTTTCTTAGTTGATTCATTCAATGGTGCAGCAATAGTACTAAAGTCTTTCACAAAACGCCGATAGAAACCAGCAAGACCGTGAAAACTTCGTACTTGACTAACATTCATGGGAGTAGGCCAATTTTGAATTGCTTCAATTTTAGATGAATCTACCTCTACCCCATGCGTAGATACAACATATCCCAGAAATATCACTTTATCTTTTGCAAATGTGCACTTCTCAAGGTTAGCATACAATTTAGCATCACGCAACACTTGCAAAACTTGTCTAATATGCTCACAATGTTCAGATTCAGTGCGGCTATAAATAAGTATATCATCAAAATATACAACCACAAAACGACCAATAAACTCTCGCAAAACATGATTCATTAAGCGCATGAATGTGCTAGGTGCATTAGTAAGACCAAAAGGCATAACTAGCCACTCATATAAACCAAATTTAGTTTTGAAAGCAGTTTTCCATTCATCCCCTTCTTTCATCCTAATTTGATGGTATCCACTACGCAAATCAATCTTAGAGAAAATAGCAGCACCACTCAATTCATCTAGCATATCCTCTAAGCGTGGAATAGGATGACGATATCGAATAGTGATGTTATTAATAGCTCTACAATCTATGCACATGCGCCATGTACCATCTTTCTTAGGCACCAAAATAACAGGAATAGCACAAGGGCTAAGAGAAACACGAATATACCCCTTGTCCAGAAGCGCATGTACTTGTTGCTATATTTCCTTTGTCTCTTCGGGGTTGGTCCTGTACGGCGCACGGTTTGGAAGGGTGGCACCAGGGATCAAATCAATTTGATGCTCAATTCCACGCAATGGTGGCAGTCCTGCGGGCACCTCCTCCGGAAACACATCGTCATACTCCTGCAATACATTAGAAACACCAAGAGAAACAGGTTGCATATCATTAGAAACTAATACCTCGCCTTTGTACATAAGCACAAGTGGCATGGCTATAGGATCCTCTCTAAATTCTACCATATCTTCTTTGGTGGCTAATATAAGCAAACTAGGCAGTCTCTCACTTTTCGTTATATTTTCACTCACGGCTATTACATTATTTTCTCGTGTAGGTGGCTGTTCTAGCTTCACTTCTGTTTTCTGACGAGACTCATGGACAATTTGCTGCGGTGACATAGGCTGTAGATTAATTTTCTTGCCCTTGAACTCCAAGTGATAGGTATTGGCTCGGCCATTGTGTTGCACATGACGATCATACAGCCATGGCCGACCCAGTAGTAGGTGACAAACAGTCATAGGAACCACATCAAACTCAATGGAATCCTTGTATGGTCCTATCTCAAAATTCACACGCACCATATGATTTACCTTCATCTCTCCATTATCACTCAACCATTGGATGTAGTAGGGATTTGGATGAGGTAAATATTTCAGATTTAGCTTGGCACATAGCTCCTTGCTTGCTAGATTGCGGCAGCTACCTCCATCAATGATTACTTTGCAAGCTTTGTTTGGGCCAACTAGTGCTTTCGTTTGGAACAGATTGCAGCGCTGGGAATCAGCATGTGGCGTGACACTCAATGCACGCTGCGAGACAACAATGGTAGGCGCCGGAGAAGCAAAGGCATCCATGCCGCCCTCACTTGTGTATCCATCATCATTGGAAGCATACACATCAGCGTCATCTCCAGTCTCATACTCATTATCATCATTAATAAACATCACCTTTCTGTTTGGACACTCTCGCTTGAAGTGCCCCTTGCCACCACATGTATGGCATTGCATATCTCTATTACGAGCTGTAGACATGTTGGAACCAGAGCTAGGCGCAGGAGCTGCTGGTTTCTTTGCAGTAGAAGCATTGGAGGCTGGGTTAGAGTGGGAAGAAGAGGGGCCTCTGGTGGCACCCTCCATAGGCGCTGCAGATTGGTGCGGCGCCCTGCTAGAGAACCTCCCAGAAGTAGTATATCGTGCCTTGATTTGAGCCTCTTCAGCTAGTTGCGATTCAGCCTCCCTTGCATGATGCAAAAGCTCGTTCATATTGTTGTAGGAATGATGCCTAACAATACCTTTTATGTTGTACTTCAGCCCATGAAGAAATCGCTGCATTGTCATCTCAATAGACTCTCGAACACGTGCACGCTGCAGCAACATCTCCATCTCCATGTAATAAGCATCAACGGTCATGGTTCCTTGCTTCAATTGTGTCAATTTATCATAAACAGTACGCAGGTAATTAGTGGGAACAAAACGAGCTCGCATGATCTCCTTCATATTGCACCATGTAAGAACATGAAGCTCGTTGTCATCTCTTCTTTCCCTCACAATGCTATCCCACCAACGCAAGGCATAACCATCAAATTCTGACGAAGCAAGCTTGATCTTCCTATCTTCAGTGTAATCATGCAAACGCCATAATTTTTCAATCTTGAGCTCCCAAGTAAGGTACTCCTCCGCATCAGTGGAGCCTTCAAATCTGGGAATCGTGAACTTGGGCTTGCCCAAGCCATCATCCTCCTGAAGTGGCACACGCCGAGCACCAAGTGGTGGTGGTGGCCGACCCTGTCCTGGAAAGCCACGCCCGCGGCCATTGTTGCCCATCATGTTTTCATTATCTCCATGGACACTATCAGCATCGTCATGGTCCTCATGGTGGCGTTGCTCAACAGCGACATGCAGCCCATTGACGGAAGTTGTCAATTGCTGTATGCTTGTCTGGAGAGCAGTGACTTGCGCTTGCATAGCATTGACTGTAGTTTCAGTTGCATCCACTTTCATTTGCACAGCTTGAATATCAGCGTCAATGTTTTCAGTGGATCTAGTAATAACCCCTTGCAAATGATCACGGAGAGCTTCATATTCCCTCCATGTAACAGTAGCATCATCAGCCTTTTTCTGCATCACATCAACACCACTAACAGACATGATTAGTAGGTTAGTGCACTAAATCAAAAATCTTTTTGGTGGCACACTCACAACTCACTCAAAACTGACAAGAAAAGGAAATCTTACCGTTCCAAAGTGAATAGCAATTGCGTACCCGTTCGGATAGATGACTAATGCACGGATGTGATGAAGTGAATACCAGGGTATAAGAGCAATCACACGACAAAGCAGGAGTATATGGTGGAGCTGTAGGTATGGTATCCTAACTACACCAAAGACAAGTCCTAGTGTTGATCGTGTGAACAACACACCCAAGGGAAACACACACGTGGAGATAAGCGTGGCAAAGCAACTATAAAACAGGATATGTTGCAATGCGCAAGAGAGACACTAGCAATGCTCAATGTAAACAGGCACAAGATTGCTCAATCTACTAGTGCACAAAATTAGAAATATGCTTCGGCCTCTGAATGAAGTGAAACTCCGCTTCTCACTTTTTTGTTTTTGATTCTTCTCTCTTTTCTCTTTTTTTTGACTCTCTTTATAAAACAAATTCACGCAGTACTGTAGTTTTCAGCACGGCAGAAAAAGAATGCACTCAAAAACCCTAAATAGAGCAGCCCGTGGAGCAACAAAAATATGATAGTCTCAAATAGGTAAGCTCCTACACAAAGGTATAGTAGAAAGGTTGTGGCTATGTTTGTCAAACGGAAAAGGAAAAGAACACTATGTGGACTCGGTTTGGAAAAACAAACGAAAAGGACTCGGATTTGTACCACGGCAGGAGAACTCACAGAAAGCGTGCCACGGCTGGACTCTTAGCAACGACGTGAACTCGTACCACGACAGAGATTCACAAGGAAATTCGGATTAGGGTTTATCTGCCGACTCGGATTAGAACAAAGGCGGCGGAAACAACTCGAGATGAAAGTGGACTCGGTGGAAAAACACAACTCCGACCCAAAACCTAAAACCGACTAGAACCTAGACTCCTACGGAACAAGAAACAGATCGGATCAAAGAAGGAAAAATGACCAGCAACTAAAACCAATCTACGATGCAATCTAGGCTATGGCAATACTATGAACCCTAATTTTTTTTTGGCTTTTTCTGGATAGGACGAAAAAACACAACTAATCTACGGATGATCTGGTGGATGCTTACCGAGGAAACACTGGAAATTTGATACCAAGATGATATGGGGTGGCCCGATCTTCTCAGTAAGCTTGCGGTAGTGGTGATGATGATGATAGATAACTTGGTGTCGCCGATGATCTCTCCTCGCTAGATCCCTGATGCCAATGCAACAGCTCTCTACCCTTTGGATATTCATGACTTCACACACTTGCGCAACATAGCCGTCGACCACAAAACGGTATAATTGCAATTCACTAATTCCCAATGGAACAGCAGATCACACTTAACTTGCAGTATGTAATCTCCAGATCGAAACGAATTGGAGACAAGAATTCAAGATGAATGCTTAGAGCAGTCTCAAGAACTAGGGTTTTGTTTTAAACGTGGTCTAACCTCTTCTATGGTGCATAGGCACTTATTATATGGGGGGTGCGGCTGGCCAAAGGGCAGCCGACCTGACCTGGTCCTCTAACGTGGTTTGACTCAACCTTATGTGATACAAACTGACCCAATGGTTGGGTGCAGCCAACTAGGCGCGCAGGCCTTAGGTGTATGGCGCACAAACACTTGGTGGTGCGCCATATGCAGCCTCCTGCGTGATGTCCTCCTCCTCCTCATGCTGGTCGCCGGCCTCCCTCTCCTCCCTCGCGTCCATGGGCATGATCATCACGTCTTGCTCCAGCTGCTTCAACTCCTCGCTCCCTCGTGCTATGCCTTCTTCTCCCATGAACCTGAGTATGCAAACACACAAAGACTTAGGCAGTAAACAATTCTCATTAACAAAATAATCAGATTCTATTAGGAGCAAATTCACCTGTTGTTCTATTAACTTTGCACGAGCTCTTGTGATAGGTCCAATTCTGATTTCATCATTGGACTTCTTCTTTGCATCAACTTGCTTGTCATCATCACGAAGTAGAGATGGAACAATAGTAGGGATGTCCTCATCAGAAGAAGTCAAAGCATGTGTGCAACAACACGACGAAACACTACGGGCATACATCCAAAGATGGAGTCTTATCAAAAACTCAGCAGTCGAAGTTTCAGACGAAAGAGCAATAGATGCGTTCATCATTGGATTAAGGCGAAGAGACCTAGTCGAAGAGATGGGCAGAATCAAGCCAAAAATAGTGTCAGACCTCATGGACGTAGCAAACAAATTTGCGGATGGAGAAGATGCATGCAACAACAAGCGGACGCGATCCACAGAGGACGATTGAAGAAATAGATATGGAAGTCAAAGGAGACGGTCCCGCAATTATGACAACTACGGCTCCCATAGCCAAGTAGCCGTGGGGTATAAGGACAACAGCTATCAAGGAAGTGATCGCAGAAGCTCGGGATATCAAAGCTATGGAAAAGAGGACTATAAAAAGTTTCCCACGATAGAATCCAGAGAGTATAACCCGTCACCTGAAGACATGCTAAATGGACCTTGCCATATACACTCAACGTTCGTCGATGGAAAGTGAGTATCCAGGCATGCAATAAAAGATTGCACAACATTCTTGAAGCTACAAGAGGCAGTATTAAACAAACAAACCGAAGCAAGGCGACAAGGATACGAAGGAAGCAACAAACCTCCCACAAATCAGCTAGGGAACAATGGAGCTCCTCAAGGACAAGACCAGCAAAACTAGGGACATGATGACGACGAAGGGTACATTCCATCAAAAGGACACATCACAGCAATGATACAACCTGTGCCCAAGTCGAACAAAGAAGAAAAGAGTATTACTCGACAAGTCAGCTTGGCAGTCATCTCACCTCCAGCCACAATGGAATATTTGCATTGGTCAGAACAGCCAATCGAGTTCAACAGAGAGGATCACCCTATAACAGTACCTCGGCCAGGAAACGCACCTTTGGTACTCAAAGCTCAAATCGGCGCATACGATGTCGACAGAATATTCATGGATGCAGGAAGTGGAATTAATCTGATATACGCAAAAACACTCAGAGCAATGCATATATCACTAGAGTTCTTAAAGCCAACAGATTGTTCCTTCCATGGAATCGTACCAGGAAGTGCCAATTATCCACTAGGTCGAATAGCACTCAACGTTTGCTTCGGCAACTGACAAAACTACAGAAGAGAAAAGCTAGACTTTGAGGTCATGGACTGGCCATCTCAGTATCACACGATCCTCGGGCGACCCGCGTTTTCACGATTCATGGCAGTACCTCACTACACATATCTAGTACTAAAGATGCCAGGGCTGAAAGGAATAATCACAGTAAAGGGAAGCTTCGAAGTTTCAGATCTCTGCAACAAGGAGTTCCACAAGATGGCGCAAAACTTTGGCATGATAGCCAACTATGCAAAAAAGATAAAAAGCACGACTACGGAAGGCGTCAAGCTACTTGAAGGACGTGCCGCAGAACCAGAGATGAAGAAACTACGAGTCGAAGCGTCAGAAGAAGAAAAAGCACAGAAGAAGAAGAGAAGGTCACGATGGCGTGAGCATCAAAGAACAACAAGAATAGAGTAGAAGAATAAGGCTATAAAAGCCACGAGTCATACCAAGGGCAATGCCCTCTAGATCCAGAACACAGGTCATAGGCCGGATCTCTTGGGTCACCCCATGTATCTTACATTACAAGTATAATAAATACAAAACGTTCCTCATATCCGAGTTTATGAGTCTTTCATAAACAAAATGCGGCAAACGCACGAATCGTATAAAAACACTTTGAGGACAAATTTTCGACATGAAGTCGCGAAATACGACACTCTCGCCTTCCACATATACAAAAATATTACAATAGTGGGTTATCAGAATCATCTACGCCTAAAGGATCTAAATAGTGGTACTCACAAAAAAATGCAGCATCCGCTTCTAGCAGCCTAGCTACGAGCCTTTGGGCAGGTTGCAGCGTGTTCTCCATATGTACTCGAAGGCTAGCTCCACCTGGAGCCAAACTCAGGGACATAGAGCTACAATTAAGCCTCGGGTGCCACTTGCGTATCCACCCGAGAGCAAAATTGGCACCTGCCACTAAGTTTAGCTCTATCAATCTATGAATACGGTGGCTAGATCTAAAAGTATCAAGAAGAAGTGGGAAAGTTGCAGGCAGAGGATTGCGAGGAAGCATAACAGAGTGCATAGTTGTGAGAGCCCGTCGGCAACCATCAACTGACTCGCCAATATGTTGGGCACAGTCCTGAAGCAGTACAATGGCACTACGACGTCGAGGATCAGACCACAAAGTCTCAAAGCCTGCTGACATTTTCTCCAAAGCCGCATTTCGCTCGGTAACCCGACGATCTTCAGCAGCGAAATCCAAACAAGTGCCTATGACGGCAAAGGATGTCACAAAAATAGCAGTGAAGAAACAGGGAAAAGAGAAGTTGAAGGAAACTTACATCGCAACATCTCGCAGGCAGACTCGACAATGCCAAGGATAAAAGATTCGCATTCTTCATTATGAACAATCTTCGCCGTCAAACTGGAGACCTTTTCATCAAGAGAAGATATATGCTTCATATAACCACAGGCTTTGCTAGCCTTGTCAATAGCCATCTGTGCTTGGCGCTTGGCTAAAGTTAGGCGAGCCTCAAGATCAGAAATCCTTGAAGAGTACTCTGCGCATCGACTAGAAGTCGATGAAATTTTAGAACCGAACACGCGGGCAGAGGAAGGAGCAGGCCCGCAAGTCAAAGGATCATTGATGTGCATCGACTGGAAGTCAAAAGAAAAGAAAGGAGAAACATTTCAGAGAGACAGCACAAGACTTCATAAGAAGAAAATATATTTACATAAGTGCAAAACCCTATGACTAAGGTTCTCGGGTTGCACGCAACTAAAAGTTTTTACATTCAAAAGGAGAAATTTAAAGCTACAAAGAAGCCGAGTCTATGCCACCTCAGCATTTTGCTCCGTGGCAGAAGAAGGCATGACAAATTCCTCGCCAGCAGTCGACGGAGGCGCTGGATCTTCCGCCGCTGGAGGTGGCGCAGTAGATGCCGCGGAGGCTGCTGAAGGAGAAATAATTGCCACCAGGGCAGGCGCCAACTTCTTTGCCTTCTCGAAGAAAGCCTTCATCTCATCGCGGGTGCGGCCATGGGGAGCGCTCACCTTCTCCCAGTCGAAGTCCGCACCATGCGCAAAAGAAAGTGCAATAGCACCCTCAGCGCCACGCTTCAGAGAGAGCCCCTTCAGCTGGAGGGTGGGGTCTTCAGTTGTGTCGAAGGCCTTGGCAAGTTTCTCCAAGTTGTCCTTCGGAACTTCTGCCTTTTTCTTCAGCCACAACTCGACGAACAGTCGTGACAGAACATGGCTAACCAACTCAAAAGTCTCCTGGATAGATATCCAGTTTGCCTCGAGTAGGTTAACCGCGGTCAGCAGAGGATCATCGCCCGGTTGTAAAGACGACGAAGATACCCCGGTAAATCCTGCACAATAAAGGAGGACAAAGGAAAAAAGGAAAGAAAAGTATCAGCAAGTATAACAACGCAATAGAAGTCAAAATAAAAGACAAGGCGAAGCATTTACCTTTAGCAGCAGCAGACATCGTGCGAAGACGCTCTGTCACGGCTTCTTCTCGCTGAGCTTGCTCCTTGTTGGCATCGGCCAAAGCTTTTTTAGCTTTCTTCGCCTTACCAAGCGCTGATTTCTGCGACTTCTCAGCGCTTGCTTTGGCAGCGGCCGCAATATCATAGGCCTTCTGCGAGGCACTAAGCTCGGCCTCTAACAACGCAATTCGGGCATTGGCTGTTGCTAGAGCAGCTACAGCAGAAGAAGAATGGAAGTCAGATAAACAGCAAAAGATAAGCGTGGAGGAAAAGTCATGACTGGATATAGAACATACCTTCGGAAGCTTTCGCAACCTTTAGGTACTCAGCATATTCAGTGCCCAAGGTGACGAATCTCTTCAATAATGCCTGAGAGAAAGGGCGTGTAAGAGCACAAGTGTATGCAAGGAAAACAAGTCAGAAAAAGTTGCTCACATCGTCGGGGGAAACCGTAGATGCATGGGCTTCAAGAGAAACGTCGGGTTCTTTGGCCTTCTTTGAGCATTTCAGGCTTCGGGCTTGAGAAATCTTCTTGACAGAAGCCCTGGTAACCCTTGGCGCAATGTATGGCTCAGCAAGCTCATCAGCGGTCGCAGGCGAAATCGAAGGAGCAGCTGTACCATCTTTTGGCGGCTCCTCGTCATCTCTACAAGAAGAAAACAAGTTATGTATAACACGACAGAAACAAGGCAAGAGCAGGTGCAATTGAAGAACTTGAATAAATCACTTACGATGCCAGGAGGTCGAAGTATTCCATATCTCCCGCAAGAACAGAGGCCTTATCAGCCGCTGCAGAACTCGAAGAAGCAAATTCATCGACTCGTTTCCTCTTCTTGTCCATGCCAGTGTCTTTAGAGTGCACAGGAGGAGGCGATGTCGACGAACTAGTGTCCTCTTCTGATTCTTCGGCATCATCTCCGTCCTGATTATCATCAGTCTCGGGGGCTTCAGATACAGATGAGGCCAGATCAGCCGGAAGGGGCACTGCCTTTGGAAGAGGAGGGCGCGAAACAAGGAATTGGTGACTCTGCACATAAATAAGTTAGAAGAGTACAAAGGCAAAGAAAAACACAAAGTCAAAGCAAACAAAATTCGATAACAAGTGAACACAAAGATACGTACCTCAGGTAGAGGGTGCACGGAGTCGAAGTAGTCAGCGGTCAAATCAGCAACCGCATGATCCTTGGTGAGCTTGGTGAGGCTCCTGACTCGCTTGTCGACATCTTTTTTCTCTATCAAATCTTCAGAGACGCGAGTAGGATCTTCCAAGCCAGAGTAACTCCAAAGCTTGGTAAGGCGGTGCTGCAGGGGTTGAACTCAACGTTGCACAAAGAACGCCATGAGTTGAATACCCGACAAAGCACCTCCTTGGCCTCCTTTCAAAGCTTGAATGCGAGATAGAAGAGGAAGAGCTTGTGCTATTTCCGCATCTGAGGGGAGCGCATCCCACGATGCCAATTTCTTCACTTCCTTGGAGGCATCGAAAGGGGCTAGACCATATTGGTCTTCAGGAGAGGCTTTGCGATCTTGAATATAGAACCATTTGGTTCTCCACCCCTGGACAGACGCGGCAAAGGAAAATTCGAGGTATTGCGCTTCAGGGCGCACAGAGACAACGGCTCCACCCAATTCAGGTTTCCTGGCTAGAGCAACGTTGGGGCGAAGCCGAAAGATTGACCTCCAGAGAAGAAAGTGGGGCTCAATGCCCAAGAATGACTCGCAGAGAGTCATGAAACAAGCAATGTGAAGGATAGAGTTAGGTGTGAGCTGGTGAAGCTGCACACCATAAACAAAGAGAAGCCCATGAAGAAACTCGTGGGCAGGAAGAGAAAGGCCGCGGAGAAGAAAGGCAAGGAACATTACCCGATAACCGCTCGGGGGCTCCGGGATCCGCTCAGTGCTTGGAAACTTGATTGAATCCTGGGTGGAGATGAGGCCGTCCGTCCTGGCCTTCTCCACCTCCTTCTTTGTGATGGCAGAGGTCACCCAGTTGGTCGCAGAGTTCGCCTTTCCCTTGGTCATGGTGTGCTTGGTCGCCAGGTGCTTCACGCGCATCTATCAATCCGCGCCTGGGGGCTATGCACGAAAGGAGAAGGAAGCAAAGATCGACAATGGCGGCGGCGGTGGAGAGAAAGAGCTGGTAAACAGTAAATTTCCCCACTACCCCCTTATATACCTTCTAAGAGAAGGATCGTGGGCTGAGACGTGGCGCAAAGAGCGGAAACGGCAGCCCACTAACGGTCAAAAATTGAGAAAATTACAGTGCTGCCCATAAAACGGTTCGCACTCATACAGAGTGACATACTCATTGACGTCATAAAGAAAATGATATAAGAAAGAAGAAGGAAGGCGCCGACAAGTGACAAATCTATAGACAAAACTATATATGAAGGACTTTTGATTATAGCCCTGGGGGCTACTACTTTCAATAATGGAGAATGCAACTTCTAACTGAAGTGATGGACGCGTATTCGACAACAGGTTATTATTAAACTATTTTGAGATGAAGTATGGTGAACTACACTATATTTGAGCCTATACTCGAAAAAGTATTTTTCGACTATAGCCTTGGGGGCTACTCCCATCGGGAGCGCTGAGCGCGCACCCGACGATATTTCTTGGCAAGCATTAGAGCATATGAAGTGGAGGAGTGTTACTCCCATCGGGAGCGAGTTTTATGGTTGTTTAAACCCAAATATTTTCAGTCAAAATTTGACTGCGACATGAGATTCTCGAGTTGCGTTATCGCAACGAAACTCGAATGCCGCGATTTATCACGAAGGTAAGACCCCAGGATCCGTCCTGTGTGTCCTGGTATACGCACATGGATGCGCTCTGCTGGTATGTATCCGTGTCTACGACACGAATAAAATCCTGGTGGACGCACTGGGTACCCTGAGAATCACTGGGATTCATTCTTTGTAAGTCCTAAATGCGGCAAAAGAGTGGGTTTGACCGGTATCCCGAATTCAAGTCCAAGGGGATTGAATTTGAAGTAGGTGACAAGTATCTGTTCTGGCAGTTAACTGACCTCTTGATCCGTCAGAGTTGTCAGGCTTGTTCATCAAAACCCCTTGTGAAAAGTTATCATGAAAATAAGTCGAAAGACCAAGTCGAAGATTTGAAGATATGATGAAGTCAAAGAATTGTTCAAGTCGAAGATTTAAAGATTAGAGATTCAACCTGAATCTGCAATTCTGGTAGAATCTCAGGGGCTACTGACAAGGGTATAGCTAATAGAGCCCGTTAGTTGAGTACCCCTGAGGCCGGTTAAGCTAGGCCCAATTGTAATAATAGTCGAATATGAGTTCTTACAGTATGTCGATAATGTAATCTGTATCGGACCCTACCAGATCCTCGAGACCTGGCCACCTATATATAAGGGCCAGGAGGGGACGGTGTAGGCCAGATTGAAAGCAAGCCAAGTTGAACACCCAAGTTTACTTTCGATACACACCTATTTCGACTAACTTTACCTTCGAGTTCATCTGACGCCCCATCTCCCCGATCCTAAGTCCTTCATCTAGGACATTTGTCGAGTTAACCCTCGTCACCAGGTCTCGAGGATCGGGTGGGATCCGATATAGTTGACAATACTGATATACAACATGAACTCGTATTTCGGCTATTATTACAATTGGGCCTAGTCTAATGGGCCTCAAGGGTACTCAACTGACGGGCTCTATTATCTATACCCTTGTCACTCGCATTATTTAGATTCTCGCAAACTATTATCTTTTACCACACGATACGTTTAATCCTTTGTTTACAGCAAACCGGTGAGATTGACAACCTCACTGTAAGTTGGGGCAAAGTACTTTGGTTGTGTTGTGTGCAGGTTCCACGTTGCTGCTGGTGCAAAGCTACGCCCCAGATAAGGCGCCATATATAAATTGTCTGGAGCTGTCGCCAAGCCAGCGAGCATCAACCTTCGGAAGTTGGTTCTTTCTCCTACTGGTTCGATAAACCTTGGTTTCATACTAAGGGAAGACTTGCTACTGTGCTCATCAAACCTTCCTCTTGGGGTTCCCAACTGGGCGACCAACACTGCACTATCAAGCAATTTTTTTGGCGTCGTTGCCGGGGAGAAAGAGGATTTCTGCAAGGGGAGTCTATGGCTTCCAATCTTTTACTTTTTTATTGTTTTGCTTTATTTTATTCCTGCTTGCATCATTTTATCAAAAATACAAAAAAATTAGTTCCTTTTATAGTTGGTATTTCGTTACTTTTACTTTTAGTTCATTATGTTGTTCCCTAAGTACGCTCTGGAGGACCTTTCAATAGGTAGTGGTTCTATAATTTGGAAAGATAACATCGAGGAGTTCTTTAATCATGTTAGTAAGCATAAAGATGTTGAGGATAGATCTTTAGCCGAACTTGCTCCTAGTTATGAAGTTGCAGCTGCTTATTTAGTTTACATGTTGTGTTGGGGATATACCAAATGGGTATACCAGTGACGTAGTCCTAAACCAGCAAGCCAGGGTGGCCCATGGAGGTGGTATGGCAGATTGCCTACCGGGCGGCCCAGTTGCTGGAAAGCCCATGGCAGATATTGGACGCAGGAGCTTATGGCGGATCCGAAGACAGGCCCATGGCGGGTTGCCTTGTAGTGCACGTATAGGACTTAGTCTAGGACTCCATATTGTATCCGCTCCGGTACCATCGTGATGCCCACGCCAGGCGCCTTTATAAGCCGACGTGGAAGAGCCTTTGAGGCACCGAGACTTAGATACGGCCAATCGCATAGCGAAACAGCCAACCTCATCATTGTAACCAAGCACTTGTTGCCATATAGTGAATTATAGCAGCATGTAGGGTCTCGCCACCGTTGCAGGATATGAAGCTGGGTAAACTCGTGCTACCACCGTCCAGGATTGCTCCGATGTGTTCACCCCCTTCCACAAACCGCCATACACCTACCCCTATGGCAGATCTATTGACGAAACCACGACAGTTGGAGCCCACCATGGGGCAAAACGCGTCAGGAGCGCGGATCCAGGCGGGATCCGCCTTCGCAGGCATCGGCGACACCGTCGCCATCGGGCGTGTCCTCTATGATTCTGGCTTCCCCATCGTCCCAGCGGATAACCTCTGGGTGCCAGCTAGAGAAGACCCTAATCGACTTACCATCGTTCTGATTGGAGACATCCACATCTTCATCGGAGAGACGGACCTTACCCCCGCCACGAAAACCAATTTCCGGCGGATTGGTATGGCTGAAACCCCCCAAACGGACCGCTTTCGAGTTGGATACAGAGGAGGAATCATCTGATCTAGAACTTTCCAAGTTATCTATATCGGATCTAAAAACCAATCCCACCCAACCCGCCCTAGAGGTGGGGGAAGTGGTGGATGACCGCTATGAATCCGCCAAGAACAATCTGGTGTTAGAGACACCGCGGTACTGCCTTGCTGCTTTCGCAGGAACCACTTCGGGATCTGCCTCCAATGGAGATGACAGCCCAGGTGAATCCATCCTAGAGGCACTTAACGAAAGTGGTGAATCAGATGACTGGGATAGCAAAGGCAATGACTCTAATCACTATGATGCCGCCATGAGAAGAATTGAGGCAAAGTTAGCTCAGCAGGAAATAGAAGAGAAGCAAGCAGTCGCCAAGCAGGTGTTCATGACCAACAAAGGAGATGACGCTGGGCAGACAACCAGTGATCTGCCATCTCAGGTAACCCATGACGAAGATGCCGGCAAAGAGCAGGGTAACCCGCCACCAGCCGCTGATCCCGCCATGGAACAACTGCCCAAGATTCAGGGCGGACCTAGGCCTCTGCAACCCGCCATTCCCATGGTGCATCACCCAGAAGACTTCACGACTCTGATGGACAAGGTCGTCTATGGGACTCTAGGAGATCCAATCACCCCTGACTACGTCAGAGACATGAACGATCTCTAGCAAAAGAGGCGAGCAATCCTCAAAGAAGCAAAGCGAGTCGAGAAGAGGGGCAAAAAGCTGGATAGCAACATTGCTAAAGCTCAAGACACTCTCAAACGGGCAAGAAACATGGAGGAGAAGTACGCCACTCTCATCCAGAATCAAATTAACGAGGGTGGCGACCCGCAGCTGGCACGAAACCTTGAGTTCACCGTGCCAACCACGGAAACTCTGGCTAGGATGTACATCAAGAGTCCGCCATACGTGGACAAGAAACACGATGAAGTCAGGGCCACTCCAATTGAGAACATCGTGGCCGCAAAGGAGCTATTGGAAAATAACCAAAGCCCGGCAGCCCTAGAGATGGTGGTAAAACTAATGACCAAGGCATTGGTGCAGTAGGAGAAAGCTACGTCTTCACGAAGACTCAAATCTGATCCTGCGCTATGTCGGTCTAGTACTGCCTCCAAGGCCTAGGGTAACGGCAATCATTGTGCTCGCCCGGATAACGAATCTCATACCAGATCCTCAGAGGCCCGAAGAAGAGAAGCTCATAACAGGGCAGATGCCATCCCAATATCCTCTGATGATAGGCCGCATGCAAAGGCCATCAAAGAAATCCATCGCCGCCTCACAAGAACTATCCTGCTTATGGATACCACCAAGACAAGGCCCCGCCCCGCCATAAGTCCAATATGCCGCCACCAAAGTATAAGACGTTCGAAATCCCACAGGGAGGAATTGTCATACGCGACAATGATGGCAAGTGGGGAAGGAGTCGTGACGTTGGCCAAAGAGACGAGCCGCCACGACGAGAAACCAGTCAAGATGGCGGGTCCAAGCATAGGGAACAATCTCGCCATGATGACGGCGCACACCACAGCGGCGACAAGGATAAGCATCGCACTTCACGCTGCCGCGATGATAAAGGGCAAGGCTCCTGCCACCATGACGATGATCCAGCTCCACAAAGAGCAGAGGGAAGCCGTTGCAGTTGCAGAGATCCGTCGCAGGATGTCGAGAGTAAAAGGCGTGACCCTTCACCATCCCCACCAAGCAGCCCTCATGGCGGCGGCGGTGGTGGTGGTGGCCCAACCAAGTCACACCCCTCCCGCAAAGGTCCGCAGGATCAGAAGCCCTACGATGCGCGTACCCACCTAAACGAGATTGCCAAGTCTCAAATAGCCTTCTTCCTCGGCCCAAAGTGCTTTGGACAGCGAATCCGTGATGAGCCCATCCCACATGGGTTCAAGACCGAGAAAAACATCCGCTAGTACAATGGAGTTGACAGGCCCTTAACTTGGCTACAAGACTACTTCAACGTAGTGCAGTTCGTAGGGGGATCACCCAACGTTGTTGTCCGCTATCTGCCCCAGATGCTATCCGGCACAGCGCGGCAGTGGATCAATGACTTGGTGGAAAATTCCATTCAAACCTGGTTTGACATGCAGACTGCGTTCACTGAAAACTTTGAGGGTACCTACAAGCGACCTCACAATATATGTGAACTCCAACAGTGTCGGCGAGCAGACGATGAGACCTCCCGAACTTTCCTTGCACATTGGCTGGATATGGAGAACTCTTGTGAAGGGGTTACTGATGAATCCGCCATCCTCGCGTTCATCGATAGTTTGGAGAGAGGCCAGCTACTCCGCCATCGCCTGTTACGAGAATGGAACAAAGGGAAACTAACCCTAAATTCCATGATCACCATTGCAAGCAACTACACGGCCGCTGATGACAACGCCCGCGAATCGTTGAAGGCTTCCGCCATCCAGAACACTGGAAAGCGGAACAATAGCAACAAACAGAAGAATCCGCCAGAAGAGTAGCTAATGAGGACATCCCTACGGTTGATACAACAGTTGCAACTACAGCCACACTTCCTCATGTTCCACAATTCCAAGGACCTCTCATAAGAGCTCGTGCACGCCAACTGAATTATCAGGTACTTTCATTTCTAGGAACTATTCCTAATATTTATGAGAATATGATGTTGCCTAAATCAGATGTGTTTATGTTACTTAGGAATGATGGGCCTAGCAAGGATGAGAGGGACAAGCATTGGAGCATGATCATGCATGGAGATGATGGCAGCAATCGTGTGAGGATTCAGGATGACGCTGCAAGTGAAGATTTCTGAACTTTGAAGCCACCATAATGATGCAAGGATGCTTGGACGAAATTCACAAGTTACCAAATCATAAAATTCGTCCAAGGCTTTATATGGTGCTGCGTCACCTTATTTTATGGGTTAAACCCATGTATTTTCATCCTAGGTATTTTAGGGATTTTCTGGAGGCTGTTTGAGTGGAAAAGGGCCCATCTAGGGCTATTTTCGGATGGCCCATTGGGTTTGTATGAAAATCCCTGCCCTTTCCCTCATATATACCTCCTCCTGGCCGTCATTAGAACTTGGATTTTGTTTAGTTAAAGACTTAGCCACGAGCTACTCTTCGCCATAGGCACAAGTGTCAAACCGACCTTCTGTACTACGCACAGACAGAATCCCACCTCTTTAATAAAGCCTTCATCTATATTCACAATATCTTGATTGCAACTATAATTCTTGCTGGTTCTTTGATTGCTTGCAGAAATTGATCCTCGTGATCAGGTTGATCTAGCTCCGGCATGATCAATAGCCTCGGAAGTTGGTGTATCGATTGCTAAGGCACAACATCTCGCACATTTGTAGTCGGATCGTCAATGTCGACCTCCACCATAATCGATAGTTATCATCTCATCGAAAGATTGGGCACTTTACCCTATCAAGTGGTATCAGATTTTGGGTTTCTCGGTGAGATCTTACAGTTTTCATTGTTTAGATTGCATCTATTCTTCTTCCTATAAACCATAAAAAGCCAAAAAAAATTGGTTTAGATCCGTATCCTTGAAACACTTTTGGGCCTTTTGCATCTTTTCTTTTCAGTATTTGCTTTGTTGAATTCTAGTCTGCATCATTGAGTCCAGTGCTGGTTTTACATCTAGATCTTTAGAGTTTTGAGTTCTGGTCACAGCCATCACCACCGCCACCACCGATTTCGCTATCACCACCACCACCGATTTCGCCATCACCACCGCCACCACCAATTCCGCTATCACCACCACCATACACTTTTTTTGTTTTCCTACTCTTGCTTTCCATCATTGTAGATCCGATCCGAGTTGTAACTTGATCCGAGTTCCAGAAAGTTTCGGCCAGCAGGAAAGAGGAGGGGAGAGCAAAAAAAGAGTCTGGAAACTCCTCCGAATTTTTTTTGGCCTATACTGTTTTTAGGCTTCTGGGATCATTTTGAGCTATACGCCATTATAGTGAAAAAAAATTGGTATCTGCACGCTTTCTGGAGCAGTTTCGTGCAGTTTTCGGAAATTTCAAAAAAAAATCTTGATCCTATCCTGATATTTCACCTTGCTGATCGTTTTGAGACACTTTCCATCATAGTGATTTTTGCCTCATTCGCGCGCTGTTCAGAGCACTGCTGCCTGTTGCTCTTCGGTGTCGCGGCGTGACTCGTGGTGTTCTAGGCTCGTGTCTCTAGCTTGGGATAGTCTAGGACCATCACAGTACCGTCATTGAGCTGTTATTCAACCTTGCATTGCTGTTTTGAAATTGTTGCTACAGATATTGCAGCCACCCAGAGCTCCACATATTCCTACACCGTGCATTGACACCACCTGGCAATCGCTCTATTCAATCTTCCTGAAGTTTGATCACGACGGTTGCTGACTGCTGCAGGGTAAGAACGGGTAAGAGTATTGGTTTGCTTGATAGATTAAGTGTTTTTCACCCCTGTTCCTGTTGCATCTCTATTCTATAACTATACTTTTGCGTACTAATCATGCCACCAGACAACACCGAGACACCGCCACTAGAGGGTGAAGCCTTGCAGGCTCAAGTCACCAAACTTTTGTCTGATCATATGCAGGATGTGGACAAGCGTTTTAGTGACACGATGGAGCAACTCGAGGGACTCGAGACCACCTTCACCGCCAAACTCGACGCTAAATTCCAGGAGGTGCTAGCACACTTACCACCACCACAGCCGACTCGCGTGGCTCCTCCACCGACCTTTGTGGGACATGCACAGCGCGTTCTCCATCCACCGGCACAAACTTCGGCTGCGGGTGTTGCTGCGGGCATTGCAGCTGCTGGCGTTGCAGGAGCTATGGGTGTTACACATGCCCGTGATGCACAGTTCAATGATTATTACGGAGAAGATGAGTACGAGGGCGAGTACGCGGACGACTTCACAGTTGATCAACCACCTGGCCGTCCTAGGCCCTACATTCGCCATCCACCTCCTCGTCCATTGGTACGTGATGATGACCATGTTGCTAAACTAAAATTAAATGTTCCGATGTTTGATGGTCGCTATAACCCTGATGCATACCTCTCTTGGGAATTAGAATTAGACCAGCGTTTTGCATGCTTAAATTATCCCGAGGATAGATGTGTTAGTACTACTACTTGTGAGTTCACTAGTTTTGCTTCCATATGGTGGTCTGAATACTGTCGTGCTAATCATGCTAATCCAATCACTACGTGGGATGCTTTAAAAAATGCTATGCGTATTTGTTTTGTTCCACCCTATTATCAGCGTTCCATGCTTACCAAATTAGCACGTCTAGATCAAGGAAAAAATTCTATAGAGGATTACTATCAGGAGTTGCAAACTGGCATGATGTGTTGTGGTATAGAGGAGGATAATGAAGCATTAATGGCACGATTCGTAGGCGGGTTAAATAAGGAAATTCAAACCATTCTTAGATATAAATCTTATCACACTATTACCCGTTTGTTCCATCTTGCTTGCAATGCTGAATGTGGACTTGGTCACTTTGCACGTGATTGTGCCTCCTCCCGTGTGATGATTGCTCTTGAGGATGGTGGATACGACTCCGCCAGTGATTATGATGAAGATACTTTGGCTCTTATTGCATCTGATGAGCAATGTGCTGCAGCACCCACGGAGCAAGATTCTGAATATATGTCTACAGAACATGCGGAGAAATACCCGAGTTTAGTTGCACAGCGAGTCTTGAGTGCACAAATTACCAAGGCCAAGCCCGACCAATGCCATAATCTGTTCCATACCAAGGGCGTGGTTAAAGATCGCTGTATTCACATTAATATTGATGGCGGGAGCTGCAACAACTTGGCGAGCATGGAGATGGTTGAAAAGCTTGCTCTTACGACACGACCCCATCCTCGTCCATATCACATTCAATGGTTTAATAACAGCGGCAAGGTTAAGGTAACACGTACAGTTCGTGTGTATTTTACTATTGCTGCATATGCTGATTATGTTGAGTGTGATGTTGTTCCTATGCAAGCATGTGCTCTTTTACTTGGTAGACCATGGCAATTTGATACAAATTCTATACACTATGGTAGCACAAATCAGTATTCTCTTGTTCATAATGATAAGAAAATTGTGTTACTTCCCATGTCTCCTGAAAGTATTTTAAAAGATGATCTTGCTAGAGCTAGTAGAGCACATAATGAGGGGAAAAAGCTGAGCAAAAATCAGATTGTTGCTAAGGAACTTATGCCTTCTACAAGTACTTCTAAATCTGCTCCAAAACATGCTAACAAAATTCCTTTGAAAAGTACTTGTTTGCTAGCTAGCAAATCTGATATTTCTGAAATTGATGTGAGTACTACTGCATGTTATGCTATCATTTGCAAAGAAGTGTTGTTTTCGGCTGAGGAGATGCCTTCTTCTTTGCCACGTGCTGTTGCTAACATTTTGCAGGAGTATGCGGATGTTTTCCCACAAGATGTACCTCCAGGACTGCCACCTATTCGTGGAATTGAGCACCAAATTGATTTGATTCCTGGAGCATCTTTGCCCAACCGTGCGCCATATCGTACCAATCCGGAGGAGACGAAAGAGATTCAGCGACAAACTCAAGAACTTCTTGACAAGGGTCATATTCGTGAGTCTCTTAGTCCATGTGTTGTTCCTATTATTTTGGTACCAAAGAAAGATGGTTCGTCGCGCATGTGTACTGATTGTAGAGCAATCAATAATATTACTATTCGCTATTGTCATCCTATTCCTCGTTTAGATGACATGCTTGATGAATTGAGTGGCTCTACCATGTTCTCTAAGGTCGATTTGCGTAGTGGTTACCACCAAATTCGTATGAAGTTAGGAGATGAATGGAAAACTGCATTTAAAACTAAATTTGGCCTATATGAGTGGTTAGTGATGCGCTTTGGTTTAACTAATGCTCCCAGCACTTTCATGAGATTAATGAATGAAGTTTTACGTGCTTTTATTGGACATTTTGTGGTGGTATATTTTGATGATATATTGATATATAGCAAATCTGTAGAAGAACATTTGGAACATTTACGTGCTATTTTTGATGCTTTACGTGCTGCACGTTTGTTTGGTATCATTGCAAAGTGCACCTTTTGCACAGATAGAGTTGTTTTTCTTGGCAATGTTATTACAGCAAAGGGTATTGAAGTTGATCCCGCCAAGATTGAAGCAATTTTGAGTTGGCCACAACCCAAAACAGTCACACAAGTGAGGAGCTTCCTTGGCCTCGCTGGATTTTATAGGGGCTTTGTTAAAGATTTTGGTTCCATTGCAGCGCCGCTGAACGAGCTTACTAAGAAAGATGTGCCCTTTGTTTGGGGCGTTGCGCAACAAGAAGCCTTCATGTTGCTCAAAGATAAGCTTACACATGCTCCTTTACTCCAATTGCCTAATTTTAATAAAACCTTTGAGTTGGAATGTGATGCTAGTGGAATTGGTTTGGGAGGAGTGTTGTTACAAGAGGGCAAACCTGTTGCATATTTCAGTGAGAAATTGAGTGGAGCTAGTTTGAACTATTCTACTTATGATAACGAATTATATGCTCTTGTTCGGACTTTAGAAACTTGGCAACATTATTTATGGCCTAAACAATTTGTTATACATTCTGATCATGAATCCTTGAAGCATATTCGTAGTCAAGCTAAGTTGAATAAACATCATGCAAAGTGGGTTGAATTCATTGAATCTTTTCCTTATGTTATTAAACACAAAAAGGGTAAAGATAATATTATTGCTGATGCTTTGTCACGTCGTTATACCATGTTATCTCAACTTGACTTCAAAATCTTTGGATTGGAAACTATTAAAGAACAATATGTGAATGATGCCGATTTTAAAGATGTTTTGCAGCACTGTCTAGAGGGTAGAACTTGGAACAAATTCGTCCTCAATGATGGGTTTGTGTTCCGTGCTAACAAACTATGCATTCCAGAAGGTTCCGTTCATCTTTTGTTGTTGCAAGAGGCGCGTGTTGGAGGCTTGATGGGTCACTTTGGAGTAAAGAAGACAGAAGACGTACTTGCTATACACTTATTTTGGCCACGTATGAGAAGGGATGTTGAGAGGTTTATTGCTCGCTGCACAACATGTCAAAAAGCTAAGTCCCGCCTTAATCCACATGGTTTATATATGCCTCTTCCTGTTCCTAGTGTACCTTGGGAGGATATTTCTATGGACTTTGTTTTAGGATTACCTCGAACACAGAAGGGGAGGGATAGTATTTTTGTGGTTGTGGATAGATTTTCTAAGATGGCACACTTTATTCCTTGTCATAAGAGTGATGATGCTGCTCATGTTGCTGAATTATTATTTCACGATGTTGTTCGCTTGCATGGTGTGCCCAATACTATTGTTTCAGATCGTGATACTAAATTTCTTAGCCATTTTTGGAGATGTTTATGGGCTAAGTTGGGAACTAAATTGCTGTTAGTACTACATGTCATCCCGAAACTGATGGATAAACTAAAGTAGTAAATAGAACTTTGTCTACCATGTTACGGGCTGTTTTAAAAATGTGGGAAGATTGTTTACCTCATATTGAATTTGCTTACAATCATTCTATGTGTTCTACAACTAAGTTATGCCCTTTTGAGATTGTGTATGGTTTTGTTCCTCATGCACCTATTGATTTATTACCTATTCCATCTTCGGTGCAACATAATTTTGATGCTACACAACATGATGAATAGATTCTTACGTTGCATAGGATTACTAAGGAAAATGTAGAATGTATGAATGCTAAATATAAAGGTGCTCGTGATAAGGGACGCAAGCATATTGTGTTTGATGTGGGAGATCTAGTTTGGTTGCATTTGCACAAAGATCGTTTTCCTGATTTGCGCAAGTCTAAATTAATGCCACGTGCTGCTGGTCCTTTTAAAGTGTTAGAGAAAATTAGTGATAATGCATATAAACTTGAGCTTCCTGCAGAGATGGGCACGGTAAGTCCTTCATTTAACATTGCAGATTTGAAACCATATTTTGGAGAAGAAGATGAGATTGCATCGAGGATGACTTCAATTCAAGAAGGGGAGGATGATGAGGACATCCCTACGGTTGATACAACCGTTGCACCTACAGCCACACTTCCTCATGTTCCGCAATTCCAAGGACCTCTCACAAGAGCTCGTGCACGCCAACTGAATTATCAGGTACTTTCATTTCTAGGAACTATTCCTAATATTTATGAGAATATGATGCTACCTAAATCAGATGTGTTTATGTTACTTAGGAATGATGGGCCTAGCATGGATGAGAGGGACAAGCATTGGAGCATGATCATGCATGGAGATGATGGCAGCAATCGTGTGAGGATTCAGGATGACGCTGCAAGTGAAGATTTCTGAACTTTGAAGCCACCATAATGATGCAAGGATGCTTGGACGAAATTCACAAGTTACCAAATCATAAAATTCATCCAAGGCTTTATATGGTGCTGCGTCACCTTATTTTATGGGTTAAACCCATGTATTTTTGTCCTAGATATGTTAGGGATTTTCTGGAGGCTGTTTGAGTGGAAAAGGGCCCATCTAGGGCTATTTTTGGATGGCCCATCAGGGTTGTACGAAAATCCCTGCCCTTTCCCTCATATATACCTCCTCCTGGCCGTCATTAGAACTTTGATTTTGTTTAATTAAAGACTTAGCCACGAGCTACTCTTTGTCATAGGCACAAGTGTCAAACCGACCTTCTGTACTACGCACGGACAGAATCCCACCTCTTTAATAAAGCCTTCATCTATATTCGCAATATCTTGATTGCAACTATAATTCTTGCTGGTTCTTCGATTGCTTGAAGGGATTGATCCTCGTGATCAGGTTGATCTAGCTCCAGCGTGATCAATAGCCTCGGAAGTTGGTGTATCGATTGCTAAGGCGCAATGTCTCGCACGTTTGTAGTCGGATCGTCAAAATCGACCTCCACCATAATCGATAGTTATCGTCTCATCGAAAGATCGGGCACCTTTACCCTATCAGCAGAAAACTCCGGACATGGTGGCGACAACCTTCTCCGACAAGGGACAGAGCAGCCAACACGGTTGGGGATGAGGTTCCAGCAGTGGCCAGTCGTGAAGCTCCCTAGCTTCCGCTACGGCTGTGACGCCCCGCCTTTTACTAAAGGCAGAACTCCTGTGTATCTGTGCCATTCCCTGGATCAGTAGATAGCACCACAGTACAAAATAAGTAATCATTGCAATAGCATCAATATTACAACGTAAATCCAGTTACATAGGTCTTCAACCTTACGAGTACACAGCATAAAGCATAGTTGCAGTGAGTCTCCATTCTTCATCACGTGCCACAGGCAGACATGTTGGAATGTAGTCTCGAGATCCTACTCCTGGTTCCTTACTTGAAATAAAACCTGCACGTTTGAATATGCAGCCCTAGAGGGGTCAGTACGATGATGTACTGGCAAATGACACATATTTGGTGGCATTTTTGTGGAGAGACTATACTACAATGACATTTGGCTGGTGGATCTCAAAGGCTGATTTGCATAAAGCCAATTTTATCCTATAATCCATTTTAATACTTTCTTTCAACAAAATTTTATTTTTTTCAAGGGTCAAGACAACCCCCATACACTACATACTGGCCGGTATGTAGTTCTGGGCGTAACTCAACAAAGTTTGGAACCTCAGGCACCACCACCCCTTCGGAGTGTATGGTCCTTAGTTCCTACCTAGGGGTTTCTAGACAAATTTTAATAATTTAGAAATGGTGATGAGATTATTCCGTACATTCCATGTCTAGAGACTCAATTGTCCATAACCGAGGACACGGCTAATCGATTAGATTTAAACACCTTGCAAGGGTTGTGCACTTTCACCTTACGATTCATTTTATGCCCATACATAAAATGAAACGAGACCTTTTAGAGGAGAGGGCAACTAACTGGCAAGATCCGTTCCCAACCTATAATTCATCTACCACCATCTTCTCGCACATAGTTGCACTCCCACATCTAATTAGTCAAGACAGAGCCCATAATGTCATAAGGCTGCACTGGAAGTACACTAAGCATGGAAGACATAGCCATCTCTTTATTCCTGGGTGGCCAACCACAAGTGTACGCCCAGGCAGCAACTACACGTAGTGTAGCCCCAGGTCGCCACTCAACATCACCTCCTTCATCAAACCAATCCACCCAGGTGTTTCATTTTAGTTAAAGTTCTTAACTTGTTCACAAAACACTTTTCAAGTGATCTTAGCATGGCATCAATATTAACAAAGTATTTAGCATCCTATCAGGTGGGGTTTGAGGGATAGCTACGCACTACTAGGATCTAAGCATTTGATAAAACAGTTGAGTAAAACACCTATCATGCATACTACAAGAGGTGAATATACTAATGCATAATAAAATGGGTGAGGAGCATGTGTGTCACTTGCCTTTTTGAAGATTACGACGTTCCGCTTCTCTCAACTAAGCACGTAGCTCTTCGCACAAACTATAGCACAAGAAATAGCATACCATAAACAATCCATACAAACACAATCAAACAAATCAAACAATTGAAAAGTATTTGTTTAACGATTTGGATTTATTGATATGTTATGACAAGAAAGATATGGTAAAGGATCATGATTTGTGAGATATGGGTCGGAGAGCTTAGTTGGGAGAGATCAATATGATTTGAGAGAGAATTGGATTAGGCTAAAATATAATTGATGATGTTTTTATGCTTTATTAGGGCATATAAGAGTTTTAGGAAATGCTCATGTGAAATAAATTTCATAAGAGTCAATTTGTGCAGTTGCAACACTATTGAGTAAATGTGACAACAATTACTCTTAAATAGTATCTATTGCACTTAGGAACTAGGCTAGGTTTTTAAGAATGCTTGAAGTACTCAATTAGCACATTTGCAAGTTGAATAGTTCCATACATGTGAACAAAACTAAGTAGGCATTGGATTGGGACGGTCAAGTGATTGGGAAAGATTGATCCTCCAAGATTACGTTGTAATGATAATAATCCTGGGCTTGGCATAGGCATGAATAGAGTTTAGAATAACCCATGTGAATATATTCACATAAGTATAGAATAGTGCAACAGAACACTACTGAATAAAGTGTGACAACACTTATTCATAATAGTATAAGTTACACATAGGATTGGGTGTGAATGATCAATATTTGAGGACATGGCTCAATTGGTTCATTGATCAACATGGTGTATAACACATACTATGGTACGGGTTATAACAACTCCACATTAACAAAATCTAGGTTTGAGATGAATTCATATTCTACTAAAATAGCACATTTGCAATTTGAGTACATGTATGAATTAGACAAAATATGATGAGTGAGATCTTTATGCTTTATCAAAGCATATTGGATCTTGGAATATCTCATGTGGGTAAATCACACAAGAGACAAAATAGTGCAATAGCAATACTATTGAATAAGTGTGACAACAATTATTCTTAAATAGTATATATTACACTTAAGCTTAGGTAGGAGTTTGTGATATATTGAATTACTCAATTAACCTATTTGTGAATTGAATAGTTCAATATAGGCCAACCGGATTAAGTTGGCTTGGGGTTGAATAAGATTGGATGGGTATGAATGATTGATAATGGATAGGTATGATCGTGAGCTATGGTAGTAGAATTGAATTGACACCACAATAGCAAGATAGAATTCTATGATTGAGATGTTTCACACTTTACTCAAACAGCACAATTGTAATTTGAATATGTGTGAACTAGACAAGATAGGTCTAAGTAGATATGATCTTGATCAAGATGTTATTTAGATAACATGGATGACTAGGTATGATTATGAGATTTGCTATGGTAGAAGGAATTATTGATTGAAATAGAAATAAAATTAATCTATATAGGAATACTCAAATTCTCATATTAGAATTTGAATAATTGTGATCTGGTTCAAGAAAATGGGAGTGATGCTACTGGATAGCTTGCAGTAATACAAAGTCACTGCAAGTGGATTCATTCCAAAATAAATTATGGAAATTGAATTATCACCAAAATAGTGATTTGGACAAATTTGAATGCACAAAGTGTGTGCACGTATCAAATTTGGATTTTCTTGATCCTATGATGTTCTACAAGTTGAGAGGAATCCAAAGACTACAAATTTGTAATTTTTGGATTAACAGAACTAAAGATATGAATTAGACCAGCTAACAGATGGTTTGAATCCAATTTGCAAATAGTTTCAAATTGAACCCATAAAATATAAGATTTTATGGTACTGCTGGATTCTAGAAGTCTCAAGGATTCTAACGAGATATTATTTGTTATTTTTCGAGTTACAGATCAAAAGTTATGATTTTTCAAAGATTTGGATCAAATCAGGTTTCAAATTTCTATTTGATTTTTCGTTTTAACCAGAAGCTGACATGTGGCTGATTCTGGTTGGTTGATAACGATTCGGCTGGATCTAGGTTCTGGTCTGTCCGATTTAAAGGAGATCGGGCGATCCAAATCGCTCCGTACCCGTTCAGTAAGTGACTTGTTCTGGGCCACAAGATCTCGATCTGACGGTCCTCAGAGAAAGGAGAGAGAGAGCTTACAGAGAGGCTAGGGTTCTGGCGAGGGTTCACCGGCGATGTGTGCAGGGTGGATCTCCGGCGAACTTCTGGCGGCTCCTGGTTGACGGCAGGGTTACGACGAGGTGCAGAAATGGGTGGCGAGTTCGAGGGTGTGGTCGGTGACGACAGAGGTGCCCTGTGGTGGCGGGGAACAGCGGCCGGAGAAGCTTCTCGTGGCGGTGGTCTTCGGGTGGTATCCCTTGCTTCGATTTGCTGCGAGTTAGAACCAATAGAGGGCATCAGGGGATGCGCCGGAGCTGAAGGAAGAGGATGGGGCCAGAGGGAGGAGTCGGGGTACCGTTGGCTCGTCGGATTTGACGGATTTCCGGGGCAGTCACTGCGGACTCCGGCGAGCTATTCCGGCAGCCTGGGGGCAATTTGAGTCAGGATCCAAGGGGGAAAATGGAGAGGGGGGCTCGGGCTACTTATAGGTGCGGGCATGGGGAAGAAATCGGCAGGAAATAAATCGGGAATTAATGAGGGGGAGGAATTACTGGGAGGAATGGTCGTCGGCGTGATTTCTGGACGGAGGAAGGAGACGATCTGACCGGTGGGTCCGGTCTGACTGGTGGGGTCCAGGCGTCAGTGTCGGGAGAGAGGGGGCAGAGATACCCTTTCGGGTTTGGCTTCCTGGGCCTCGGGGCGATTCTTCGGCTGGGCCGAATGGCTTCCCCGCGGCCTTTTCTTATTTTCTCTTTTCTTCTCTTTCCTTTTTCTGTTTTTCTTATTTCTTCCATAGATTTTGCAAAGATACTTCAATTCAAATCAAACTTCTTCCAGAAAATTTTAAAAGGGGTGCACATTATTCTAAGTCAGTAATAAAACAAGTTTTCAGGTAAAAGGGGTATTTTCAATAAAACATTATGAACAAAGCAAGAGGGACTTGTTTGCACAAAATAATAGAAATAGGGTTTGAACTCAATTCTTTCTAAAATAGTGAAATAATAGTTTATAAAATAATGATTGAGAAACACACTCAAAAATAGGATTGCAAAACAATCTTTATAAATAGTTTTGTAACTCCTTTCTCTGCAAGCAGGCTTGCATAAGTTTGAAATGAAAGAAGGAAAATATTACTTTGGTATTGAGTTTTCTAAAAAGGGGTCCTTCAAGAAGATAATAGAAGGTTTAAATAGTTTTCTACTAAATCTTTCAAATAGACTCAAAAGTTTTAAATCCCTGCAAATTTTCAATCAACACAAGCAAAATAAAAACGAAAATTTTCCCCCAAAATTTGATAAAATCTTGGGTCGTTACAGACTACCACCCTTAAAGAAATCTCGTCCTCGAGATTGGAGGAAGGTTACAAGGTTTAGGGATCCTAAAGGGGACTAGGGTGCTACCACCCTTAAAGAAGATTTTGCTTGGTGGTATCTCGATGTTTCCTAGGCTCTTGCGTTTTGTTCCCAGCTTGAATTCATCGTTGCGCCATTTTTCCTGAAATCGCTCTTCTCAGAAGTGTCGATGTTCGCCGATGTGTTCGGATGTGGCATTCCAGATGCTCCATCCAATTCTGGTGATTGGCAGATATCATCCATCGTGTTGTCTTCAACAAGGTAGTCCACATCGTCCAAGAATGTGTATCTAGCCCTTTTCTTGGTCGGTCCTCACCAAGGCCATGACAGCATACAGGCCATCACCATACTCCTTGTTGCTTTTTAGCTGATTTTAATTGCAGAGTCTTAAAAGATGATCCAGTGTCAAGCACTGCATGCTTGCCCCACGAACATGATGAGACCACACATCCCAAGGAATTAGGATGGCATCTCTCTGTAGTCTTCTCAAGCATTTCATAGGGGTAAACAAGAGGGACTCTGTAGGAGGTACTGGCACCTTTAAGGGATGGAAGGTCGCCTTATAACCAGCATTGTTGAACCCATTCAAGTTACCGGAGCAAGTCGTGCTACTTGCCACAGGTACCAGGTGGTCCTTAAGAATTCCTTTAGCAACCTTCATAGTTGTTGAAAGGCGCTGAACAACTTGATCATATCTTGAAGATGGATTCCTTTTCAGGGAAAAGGGATCTGAGGACGCTCTCATGGGCAGGAACAGGGTTCCATGGATTTGGAGAGGTGTCTCACAACATCGTAGGTCGGGATGTGGTAGACTTCGGTGGCGCTGGGTTTTGGAATCAGGTGGAATTTTCATAGGTGGTGGTGGCAGTCTCTGTTGTGACTCTCTGGAGAGGGGAGAGTCCTCTTTTATAGGCTCAGGGGTAGTCGAACAGGCCGCGTGGGGAGTTGAAACGAGAAGTCGGGGAATTGAAGTCGTAAATGAATCGTCTCCGCATTCAAGGTCCACTGAGAAAAACATTTTTGAAACGTGTAGTCAATCCTCACCGTATTCCTACGTTTTGGCCACACTGGCACACTATGAGGGGTGTAGCATATTTGTCCTCCTAAGGTCATGGTTTAAAGACGTCACCTCTCATGTAGGTATGTCTCTTTAGGTGTGTAAAACCAACATTATGTGAGCGAATAATAAGAGTAGTAGGAGTGGTGATCAATCCATCCTGCACCCAAATCATTACTTCATACATGGTTTTGCAAACCTCGTATTCTAACTCTTAGTCAACCTCACTAGATTTTAAACCGAGTTTTGTAGAAATTTTTGGGACCAAGCTCCCGATTCTTTTGAATTTGTAGACAAGGTCTAACGTTTCCTAACTAGGGTTTTGGACAACTCGGCCGTATGGTGATAACTTCTTGTATTGCAAAACTTTCAGCTTGCTAAATTTTGGGGAAAAACATCCATACAAGGTGTTACTTGTTGGGCTTACAAGTCCAACTTTGTTTATTACAGGTAATAACCGAATACAATTGCTCCTGGGTCGACCGTACTCTAATGTGTCTTCACCTTGTATCCGCGGCATCCTTCAGTCGTTCCACGTTACTGAGGTCTTGGAGCACCCTTCTCTAAACATTTATCCGCATAGTGTCCCTTTTGTTTGCACTTGTAACAAGTGATTGCTGAGAGATCCTTCATAACCACTGGTTTGGAGTGGTGTTGTCCATTTCCTCCATTATTATTTCCATTGTCTCCACTATGATGGTCGTTGGAGTGGTTTCCATGGTTTTCACCATTGTGCCTATGGTCATTGAAACTACCATTTCCATAGCCTTCGGAGAGGTGGAGTCTTCTATGGGAATGTCCAGTATGAGTCTTGCCATTGCTGTGCTTCCTCTTACGGTTTTCCTCTTTTCTTATGTTGTTGTCCAGAGTAACCGCTTGGTCTAGCAGAGCCTGGTAGTTTGGAGCATAAGCGACTGATGAAGGTATCTTCAGTTCCCCTTTGAGTCCACTGAGAAACTTATCTTTCCTCTTGGCATCAGTGTCGATGTCTTCTGGTGCGTACCTTGATAGAGAGCAGAAGTCATCCATGTTCTCCTTTAGTGCCCTGTCACCCTGCTTTAGAGTGCGGAACTCATCTTTCTTTAGATTCATAATGCCCGTGGAGATAGGAGCATTACGAAAGCCTTCCCTGAAGGAATCCCAGTCCAGACCTTCAATTGGATTGGTGACTTGGTAAGTATCCCACCACATTGCTGCTGGTCCCTCTAGCAAGTGGGCAGTGAATCTAATCTTTTCAGCATCTGTGCACTCACAGGTAACTAAGTCCTTACTGACTGAACGCAGCCAGTCATCGGCCACTATTGGGTCTGTGGCAGAAGAAAACTTATTGGGTCTGAGCTTCAGGAAACGAGCTAGTCGGTCAACTTGGGGTGGGGGTGGTGGATTGTTGTTGTTGTTCATGAGGTTGGTGCTTGCTTGGATGAATTGGGTCATCATCTGCATGAGCTGGGCTCGACCTGTGGCTAACTGTTGGACCACATCATAGAGGTTGCTGATGTTGTTGTTGCTGCTGTTGTTGTTGTTGTTTTCACGGTGAGGCGGCATCTGAGGTGATTTTAGCAAAGGTGAGTAATAGATAGATAGAACTAAAGAAGAAAATTTTCCTACCCATGCACAAACAACAAACCATGCAACAAACAAAAATCAAACAATCATTGAAAATTCCTTTTGATAAGTTTTGGAAAACACGCTAACCAAATAGTATGGTCATACACCAATTTTGTATGATCATAGAAGCATCTATAAATCGTTGGTTCTATAAACTAGAATCTTGGTGGTCTGTTCTATTTTAGTTTCATTGTTCCATTTCTTATTTCCACTTCCCCAATGCATCGTTGGTGTTGGGCAGCCTTCATATCCACATTTCCTCGAGCTCTTTGTTGGTCTTCAATGTAGTTCTTCATGTTGGATCAAGGTCATCCTATGAAGTAGAAGTCTCATTCTTCTGGCACATTGTGTTCTTCTGTCCTTTCTTGATGGTTCCGAGAGTTGGGTCATCTAAGGGAATCATTTGAAAATGAGGTAGGGAAGAAATACAAGGAGTTTCAAGATGCAACATTCCTTTTAAATAGAAGTAAGATGAGGTAGAGAATTTTATTCTAGGGTCTTCCTATCTCTAATTCCAATCCTAGGGTCTCGATCCTACAGGCAACACTATGCTCTGATACCATTCTGTGACGCCCCGCCTTTTACTAAAGGCAGAACTCCTGTGTATCTGTGCCATTCCCTGTATCAGTAGATAGCACCACAGTACAAAATAAGTAATCATTGCAATAGCATCAATATTACAATGTAAATCTAGTTACATAGGTCTTCAACCTTACGAGTACACAGCATAAAGCATAGTTGCAGTGAGTCTCCATTCTTCATCACGTGCCACAGGCAGACATGTTGGAATGTAGTCTCGAGATCCTACTCCTGGTTCCTTACTTGAAATAAAACCTGCACGTTTGAATATGCAGCCCCAGAGGGGTCAGTACGATGATGTACTGGCAAATGACACATATTTGGTGGCATTTTTGTGGAGAGACTATACTACAATGACATTTGGCTGGTGGATCTCAAAGGCTGATTTGCATAAAGCCAATTTTATCCTATAATCCATTTTAATACTTTCTTTCAACAAAATTTTATTTTTTTCAAGGGTCAAGACAACCCCCATACACTACATACTGGCCGGTATGTAGTTCTGGGCGTAACTCAACAAAGTTTGGAACCTCAGGCACCACCACCCCTTCGGAGTGTATGGTCCTTAGTTCCTACCTAGGGGTTTCTAGACAAATTTTAATAATTTAGAAACGGTGATGAGATTATTCCGTACATTCCATGTCTAGAGACTCAATTGTCCATAACCGAGGACACGGCTAATCGATTAGATTTAAACACCTTGCAAGGGTTGTGCACTTTCACCTTACGATTCATTTTATGCCCATACATAAAATGAAACGAGACCTTTTAGAGGAGAGGGCAACTAACTGGCAAGATCCGTTCCCAACCTATAATTCATCTACCACCATCTTCTCGCACATAGTTGCACTCCCACATCTAATTAGTCAAGACAGAGCCCATAATGTCATAAGGCTGCACTGGAAGTACACTAAGCATGGAAGACATAGCCATCTCTTTATTCCTGGGTGGCCAACCACAAGTGTACGCCCAGGCAGCAACTACACGTAGTGTAGCCCCAGGTCGCCACTCAACATCACCTCCTTCATCAAACCAATCCACCCAGGTGTTTCATTTTAGTTAAAGTTCTTAACTTGTTCACAAAACACTTTTCAAGTGATCTTAGCATGGCATCAATATTAACAAAGTATTTAGCATCCTATCAGGTGGGGTTTGAGGGATAGCTACGCACTACTAGGATCTAAGCATTTGATAAAACAGTTGAGTAAAACACCTATCATGCATACTACAAGAGGTGAATATACTAATGCATAATAAAATGGGTGAGTAGCATGTGTGTCACTTGCCTTTTTGAAGATTACGACATTCCGCTTCTCTCAACTAAGCACGTAGCTCTTCGCACAAACTATAGCACAAGAAATAGCATACCATAAACAATCCATACAAACACAATCAAACAAATCAAACAATTGAAAAGTATTTGTTTAACGATTTGGATTTATTGATATGTTATGACAAGAAAGATATGGTAAAGGATCATGATTTGTGAGATATGGGTCGGAGAGCTTAGTTGGGAGAGATCAATATGATTTGAGAGAGAATTGGATTAGGCTAAAATATAATTGATGATGTTTTTATGCTTTATTAGGGCATATAAGAGTTTTAGGAAATGCTCATGTGAAATAAATTTCATAAGAGTCAATTTGTGCAGTTGCAACACTATTGAGTAAATGTGACAACAATTACTCTTAAATAGTATCTATTGCACTTAGGAACTAGGCTAGGTTTTTAAGAATGCTTGAAGTACTCAATTAGCACATTTGCAAGTTGAATAGTTCCATACATGTGAACAAAACTAAGTAGGCATTGGATTGGGACGGTCAAGTGATTGGGAAAGATTGATCCTCCAAGATTACGTTGTAATGATAATAATCCTGGGCTTGGCATAGGCATGAATAGAGTTTAGAATAACCCATGTGAATATATTCACATAAGTATAGAATAGTGCAACAGAACACTACTGAATAAAGTGTGACAACACTTATTCATAATAGTATAAGTTACACATAGGATTGGGTGTGAATGATCAATATTTGAGGACATGGCTCAATTGGTTCATTGATCAACATGGTGTATAACACATACTATGGTACGGGTTATAACAACTCCACATTAACAAAATCTAGGTTTGAGATGAATTCATATTCTACTAAAATAGCACATTTGCAATTTGAGTACATGTATGAATTAGACAAAATATGATGAGTGAGATCTTTATGCTTTATCAAAGCATATTGGATCTTGGAATATCTCATGTGGGTAAATCACACAAGAGACAAAATAGTGCAATAGCAATACTATTGAATAAGTGTGACAACAATTATTCTTAAATAGTATATATTACACTTAAGCTTAGGTAGGAGTTTGTGATATATTGAATTACTCAATTAACCTATTTGTGAATTGAATAGTTCAATATAGGCCAACCGGATTAAGTTGGCTTGGGGTTGAATAAGATTGGATGGGTATGAATGATTGATAATGGATAGGTATGATCGTGAGCTATGGTAGTAGAATTGAATTGACACCACAATAGCAAGATAGAATTCTATGATTGAGATGTTTCACACTTTACTCAAACAGCACAATTGTAATTTGAATATGTGTGAACTAGACAAGATAGGTCTAAGTAGATATGATCTTGATCAAGATGTTATTTAGATAACATGGATGACTAGGTATGATTATGAGATTTGCTATGGTAGAAGGAATTATTGATTGAAATAGAAATAAAATTAATCTATATAGGAATACTCAAATTCTCATATTAGAATTTGAATAATTGTGATCTGGTTCAAGAAAATGGGAGTGATGCTACTGGATAGCTTGCAGTAATACAAAGTCACTGCAAGTGGATTCATTCCAAAATAAATTATGGAAATTGAATTATCACCAAAATAGTGATTTGGACAAATTTGAATGCACAAAGTGTGTGCACGTATCAAATTTGGATTTTCTTGATCCTATGATGTTCTACAAGTTGAGAGGAATCCAAAGACTACAAATTTGTAATTTTTGGATTAACAGAACTAAAGATATGAATTAGACCAGCTAACAGATGGTTTGAATCCAATTTGCAAATAGTTTCAAATTGAACCCATAAAATATAAGATTTTATGGTACTGCTGGATTCTAGAAGTCTCAAGGATTCTAACGAGATATTATTTGTTATTTTTCGAGTTACAGATCAAAAGTTATGATTTTTCAAAGATTTGGATCAAATCAGGTTTCAAATTTCTATTTGATTTTTCGTTTTAACCAGAAGCTGACATGTGGCTGATTCTGGTTGGTTGATAACGATTCGGCTGGATCTAGGTTCTGGTCCGTCCGATTTAAAGGAGATCGGGCGATCCAAATCGCTCCGTACCCGTTCAGTAAGTGACTTGTTCTGGGACACAAGATCTCGATCTGACGGTCCTCAGAGAAAGGAGAGAGAGAGCTTACAGAGAGGCTAGGGTTCCAGCGAGGGTTCACCGGCGATGTGTGCAGGGTGGATCTCCAGCGAACTTCTGGCGGCTCCTGGTTGACGGCAGGGTTACGACGAGGTGCAGAAATGGGTGGCGAGTTCGAGGGTGTGGTCGGTGACGACAGAGGTGCCCTGTGGTGGCGGGGAACAGCGGCCGGAGAAGCTTCTCGTGGCGGTGGTCTTCGGGTGGTATCCCTTGCTTCGATTTGCTGCGAGTTAGAACCAATAGAGGGCATCAGGGGATGCGCCGGAGCTGAAGGAAGAGGATGGGGCCAGAGGGAGGAGTCGGGGTACCGTTGGCTCGTCGGATTTGACGGATTTCCGGGGCAGTCACTGCGGACTCCGGCGAGCTATTCCGGCAGCCTGGGGGCGATTTGAGTCGGGATCCAAGGGGGAAAATGGAGAGGGGGGCTCGGGCTACTTATAGGTGCGGGCGTGGGGAAGAAATCGGCAGGAAATAAATCAGGAATTAATGAGGGGGAGGAATTACTGGGAGGAACGGTCGTCGGCGTGATTTCTGGACGGAGGAAGGAGACGATCTGACCGGTGGGTCCGGTCTGACTGGTGGAGTCCAGGCGTCAGTGTCGGGAGAGAGGGGGCAGAGATACCCTTTCGGGTTTGGCTTCCTGGGCCTCGGGGCGATTCTTCGGCTAGGCCGAATGGCTTCCCCGCGGCCTTTTCTTATTTTCTCTTTTCTTCTCTTTCCTTTTTCTGTTTTTCTTATTTCTTCCATAGATTTTGCAAAGATACTTCAATTCAAATCAAACTTCTTCCAGAAAATTTTAAAAGGGGTGCACATTATTCTAAGTCAGTAATAAAACAAGTTTTCAGGTAAAAGGGGTATTTTCAATAAAACATTATGAACAAAGCAAGAGGGACTTGTTTGCACAAAATAATAGAAATAGGGTTTGAACTCAATTCTTTCTAAAATAGTGAAATAATAGTTTATAAAATAATGATTGAGAAACACACTCAAAAATAGGATTGAAAAACAATCTTTATAAATAGTTTTGTAACTCCTTTCTCTGCAAGCAGGCTTGCATAAGTTTGAAATGAAAGAAGGAAAATATTACTTTGGTATTGAGTTTTCTAAAAAGGGGTCCTTCAAGAAGATAATAGAAGGTTTAAATAGTTTTCTACTAAATCTTTCAAATAGACTCAAAATTTTTAAATCCCTGCAAATTTTCAATCAACACAAGCAAAATAAAAACGAAAAATTTCCCCCAAAATTTGATAAAATCTTGGGTCGTTACAACGGCGCCGGCTGCACCCAAGTCCTATGATGAGTACCATGACATGCCATGCTTCGCCCATCGGGATGCTTCAGGAAAGTGCAATCACACCAACCGGAACTACAAGTTTGTCAATGACATCAAGGCGGACCAAGAAGCTGGCTACAAATGCACCCGGCGACAACGACCTCGTGGCAAAGGAAAAGCGGATAAGGAAAAGGAGTCCAAGGATAGCAGCGATATGGAAGAAGACTCTGCGCCCAAACTCGCCAAAAAGGCAGAGGGTGGATCTAGCACGGGTAACCCATACAAGAGCACCAAAAAGGGAGCCTTTCACACGTTCCTTGGACCCCCCACGGCTAAGGCACAGCGAGCAGCCATGCGCTCCCTAAACGCCACCATGCCTAAAGTCCGCCAGTATGTCCGGTGGTCCGAGATACAGGTGCAATGGAGCCGCGATGATCATCCAGAGCACATCCCGGACGGATACTATGCCATGGTGGTTAACCCCCTGATCCAAGGCTATGAGTTCTCCAAGTGTCTGATGGATGGCGGCAGCAGCCTGAACATCATGTACGTGGAAACCCTGACAAAGCTAGGCCTCACCAAGATCCAACTCCGCCATAGTGCTGTCACTTTCTATGGAGTGGTTCCTGGCCGCCAAGCAAAGTCTCTCGGGTCCATCACCCTCAAGGTCGCCTTCGGTGATGAAAATAATTACCGCAAAGAGCCCATAACCTTTGAGGTGGTCCCTTTCAAGAGTACATACCACGTGATCTTTGGTCGCCTGCCTTCCACAGGTTCCACGCCAGGCCGTGCTACATGTACAACCAGCTGAAAATGCCAGGCCCTGATGGCATCATCACTGTTTATGGTAGCTTCAGGAAGGCCAAGGAGTGCGAGGATGGTGAAGCCGCCTTAGTGGAGGCAGTATTCTTTGGTGAGGAGTTCAAGGAAATCCATGCTGCCACAGACCTCGCGGAGATGCCGACATCCAAGCAGGAAGTTTTTGCCTCCCCGCCCACCTTCAAGCCTACAGTTGATACAAAGCAGGTGGAACTTGTCGCTGGCGACGCCGCCAAGACCACCTTAATAGGGACAAACTTGTCCCCCAAATAGGAAAGCGCGCTCATCGAGTTCCTCCATGAGAACCGGGACATCTTTGCATGGCAGCCATCTGACATGACAGGTGTACCCAGGGAACTCGCCGAGCATGCCTTGCAGATAATCCCTGGCTCTATGCCAGTAAGACAAGCAATGAGACGCTTCGGAGATGAAAAACATCGCGCCATAGCAAAGGAAATTTCCAAGCTATTGAAAGTAGGCTTTATCAAAGAAGTGATCCATACAAAGTGGGTGGCAAATCCCATGCTAGTTCCTAAGAAAAACACAAAGGTTCTGGGCATGTGTGTATACTACACTGGCCTGAACAAAGCGTGTCCAAAAGACCCTTTTCCCTTTCCTCGCATTGACCAAGTCATTGACTCGACAGCGGGATCGGAGGTGCTATGTTTCTTAGATGCCTACTCGGGTTACCACCAGATCAAGATAAAGGAATCTGAACAGCTTGCTACCTTGTTCGTCACACCTTATGGCACATATTGCTATGTGACAATGTTGTTCGGTCTGAAGAACGTAGGAGCAACGTACCAGTGCACCATGCAAAAGTGCCTGGCGGATCAAATCGGACGCAACATCCACGCATATGTGGATGATATCGCCGTCATGTCCAAGAAGCAGGACGACCTTATAGCGGATTTATAAGAGACCTTCAACAACCTAAGAAAGTACAACATGATGCTCAACCCCACGAAGTGCGTCTTTGGGGTACCAGCTAGACAACTCCTAGGATTCATCATCTCCCACCGTGGTATTGAAGTCAACCTGTAGAAGATCAAGGCTATCCTCGAGATCTCCTGGCCTAATGACCTGAAGGACGTACAGCGACTCACAGGCTGCATGGCAGTAGTGAGCAGATTCATCAGTCGCCTTGGCGAGAAGGCTTTGCCACTCTACAAGCTGATGAAGAAATCAGACGAATTCGTCTGGACCGACGAGGCAGATGCTGCGCTTAAGGATCTGAAGAGAGTGCTATCCACTGCACCAGTCCTAGCAGCTCCCAAAGACCAGGAGCCCATGTTATTGTACATGGCGGCAACCAATAGGGTCGTCAGCATCGTCATCATGGTAGAACGCAAGGAAGAAGCGCAGGAGTACGGCGTACAGAGACCAGTCTACTATGTTAGCGAGGTCCTGACGGAATCCAAGCAGCGCTACCCCCACTACCAGAAGTTGGCATATGGAGTTTTCCTAGCTTCACACAAGTTACGGCACTACTTCTATGACCATAAGATCACAGTGGTGAGCAAGGCTCCATTGAAGGACATCATTAACAACAATGATGCAACAGGACGAGTTGCAAAGTGGGGCATCAAACTAGCCTCCTTCGACATCGACTACAAGCCTCGCACCACCATCAAGTCTCAGGCTTTGGCGGAATTCATGGCTGATTGGAAGGAAGCACAGGAGACTACGCCCGTCCCAGAACCAGAGCATTGGGTGATGCACTTTGATGCCTCAAAGTTGCTACATGGCTCGGGGGCTGGAGTGACACTCAAATCCCCTAAGGGAGATGAGCTCAGCTACGTTCTCCAAATCCACTTCCCCACCACCAACAACATCGCAGAGTATGAAGCGCTACTGCACGGGCTATGCGTCGCAAAGGAGATCGGCGTACAACACATCATGTGTTGTGGAGACTCTGACCTTGTCGCTCAGCAGGTGGCTGGCACATACAAGGCTCAGAACAAAGTCATGGCGGCCTATAGGGACGAAGTGGACGAGATGGCCAAAAGTTTCCTCGGCTACGACATAAAGCACGTACGACGGGAAGACAACATGGCGGTCGACACCCTGTCCAAGCTAGGGTCCAGCCGAAAGGCAGTCCTGCCAGGCGTATTCCTCGAGCATCTGCATGTACCATCGGTCAAGATGGTAGATCCAGAAAACCCGGAACTAGCAAGCTCCCCTGTTATGGAGGTTTTGCCAAGCAACCCGCCATGGGCAGAGCCCTACCTGGAGTATCTGACGACCAAGAAGCTACCCGAAGACGAAGTCCAAAAGAGACAAATCGAACGTAGAGCAAAAGCGTACACCATCATCGATGGCCAGCTCTACAAGCGAAGTACTTTGGGAGTATTCATGAAATGCATATCCCAAGTGGACGGAATCGAGATACTAAGAGAGATCCACGAAGGCGAATGTGGGCATCACGCCACTGCCAGATCCCTCGTAGCTAAGGCATTCCGCCATGGGTTCTACTGGCTCTACCAAGGTTGCCAGATGTATTCCAAGCAAACACACATGCCCGCCACAGCACTGCATACGATCCCTGTAACTTAGCAGTTCGCGGTCTGGGGGCTAAACATGGTGGGTCCGCTGAAAATAGCACCTTCGGGATTTACGCACCTATTGGTAGCGGTCGACAAATTCACGAAGTGGGTAGAAGCTAAGCCCATCAGAAAACTTGATGGCAAAACTGCCCTAAAATTTGTCAAGGACATTGTGGTAAGATTCAGCATCCCACATAGCATCATCACCGACAACGGCACTAACTTGTCTCAGGGAGAAGTTGAAGAATACTGCCACCACAATAGCATCCGCCTTTACCTTGCATCTGTGGCACATCCATAGTCCAATGGCCAAGTTGAAAGGACCAATAGACTAATCATGTCAGGGATCAAGCCACGCCTAGAAGGATCGCTACATCGAGCAGCTAGAGCCTGGGCAGAAGAGTTGCCATCTGTACTATGGAGTCTACGGACCACACCAAACTGATCAACATGCCTCACCCCTTTCTTTCTAGTCTATGGAGCAGAAGCAATCCTGCCGAGTGATGTCCATTATGATTCCCCAAGAGTCGAGGCCTATGAGGAGGAAGATGCAGAGAAGTCCAAGCAACTATCTGTGGACCTGCTGGAAGAAGAACGAGACCTAGCAGCCCAGAGATCTGCCATCTACCAGTAGAATCTCTGTCGCTATCACAGCCGCCGAGTTCGCAAACGCTCATTTAAGGAAGGGGACCTGGTGCTACGCCTCAAACAGCAGAAGTCACACAAGCTATCCCCGCCTTGGGAAGGACCATTCGTCATCAGTAAAGCTCTACTGAACGGTTCCTACTATCTCGTCGATATTCGTGAGCTAGATAAGCGACCTAGTAAGAAGCACAAACGAAGAGACCCTAACGATATCTACGGCGAAACAGATCATCCATGGAACATCACACAGCTACGTCCTTTCTACACTTAGCACTTATCTAGGCTATGTAATAGGCACCTCTATATGATCAATGAAATAAAGCATCTGGTTCACTCTTGATTTTTTCTGAGTCTTTTACCTCCTTTATTGTTCATTTAGATCGTATGGAACCTTTGCACAATTGTGCTCTGCACTTGTGTCTTTTAAATCCGCCATAAGCGGTCTGCGTAGCATATCTGTGTTTCAATTTCCATCTGATGTTCTTTGTGTGGATTCCCGAGTAGTGACTTTTTGACGATCCAAGCCGCTATCTACTGGGGTTTTAGACAGTTGCTATTAAGTATCATCGCCCTGGCAGATTGTTCATGCGAAGATTCCGCCATCTCACGAAAAGTCAAGCACAAAGAGCTGGATGGTGGATTGCATAGTCCTACGCGTGATTTTTTTTCAAAGTGTTGTTTTTTGGGCATGTTAAACTGCTACAAGTTGCATAAAAATAGGCCTGGCAGTTTTTTCGCACATAACCACTTCAAAGACTTGATAAAAAAACTGTGCCATAAATTCAAAAGCATTTTATGATCCGCCACAGGCAGATCAGGCACAGTACAAGCACACACATAGTTTAAAAGTTTAACTTACAGACCCACTCAGGGGCCGAATTGATGCATTGTTTTTTCCTGCCATAATGCAGGATATGACTCAGGACGGTGGGGCGACGGAAGTTGTGTCATCACCGCCATCAGCACCTTTAGTAGCTGCGGAGACCGACGCTAAAGCTTGGCTTGGAGACCCTGGCAGATTGTATGCTTCATAGTATACGTTCAGTTGAGTGCCTAAGGCACAGAGCTGATCGTATCCCAGCATGCTCTGCCGGATGGCGGACTCGTCCACCGGCGCTCCGTCTTCGCCGCTCTCCGGGATGCCGGAGGTGATTAGATCCAGGTCCAGCTCGGGGTAGTGGGCCTTAGCCAAAGTGAGTGCAGTTCTAGCACCACCCCGAGCGGAGGACTGCTTCCAATCCGACACCAGCCTAGGCATGAGCAAGAGCTTCTTTGTTAGCCCAATGGCAGTAAGGTTAGAGGAACCCGCTATCTACAGGCTGCCACATGCCTGACGACCAGCGTTGAGAAGGCCATCTAGCTCCTTCTTTGCGGCGTCCATGGCAATGCGCAGGCCTGTGGCGGAATCCACCTCTCCTTGCTCCAGAGTTGCTGTATAGCAGGAATCAGCAAAGTGTCATAATCAACACAGTATATTATTACAAACTGCAAAGTATGGAGAACCAAGGTTACCTAGCAGCGTCTTCTAGAATTGGTCAATGACCTCGTTGAAGCCCCTCTGCCGATCATCAAAATCGATGGCGGCTTGGCAGAGGTCCTCTACCTCCTTCCGCTTCTGGCGGTTCTGGCGCTCCTGGTCCTTGAATTTCTCCTCAAGGAGGGTGTTTTCGGTCAAGGATTTCTGGAGTTGCGTCTGCAACCCCTCCATTGCAATGGCGTGACCCTTTCTCACCCCCTCGAGAGTGGAGTCTAGCTTGGCAGCATCTGCATGGCGAAAACAATTGCAGATTATTGATCGGCTAGCACAAAGGTACTAAACTTGCCAAAGGCGAAAGAAAGTTACCGCTATTCGCGAGCTACTTCTGTAGATCCACCACGAGCAAACTCTTGTCCGCCAGCTCCTTCTCTTGCGAGCTGACGGCCTAGACCAGGTCCTCCACAACTTTTTTGTAATTCTGTTAAAACATTGTTATATGTTAGTCACTCTTGAAGCTTTACGCCGGGCAGAAATCCGCCATAACGCTCGGGGGTTACTCATGATGATTTTTTAACCTAGTCTTCTTAGAGCTTTATGCTAGCGAATTCCTCCATAATGCTCGGGGGCTACTCATGATGATTTTTTAATGTCTTCTTAGAGCTTTATGCCGAAAATACCGCCATAACGCTCGGGGGCTACTCATCGCATAAAATTAAAAGTTCTCTAAGAGCACCGCTGCGGAGTAATGTATGGCGGCGCTCGGGGGCTATATGATGAAAAATTTAAAGGTAGTTTCTCTTAGAGCACCATAACGGATTATCTACAGAAATCTGCCATGGCGCTCGGGGGCTACTGGGAATACATACCTTCTTCATGGTTGACGTTCTCTCTACAAAAGCGGAAATTCCGCTGGATAGCTGGTTGCTGGCATCTTCCTGGCTGGTGATGAGTTCGACTATCTCAAGCTGCTTCTGCCTCCAAAATGAGTTGTCCCCCACAGAAGCATCCGCCATGTGACCTTGGAACGAGCCAGAGGCCTTATTACTTTGTACGACATCATTAGCCGTAGCTTCAGTCATTGGGATGGCTTCTGGCATTGGTCCAAACTGACCACCAGCGTCCTCCATGTAAGTATCATTATGAGCAGGAAAAGGAGCTGGTACATCAGGGGTCAGCAGGACGGAGGCAGGGGAGAGCTTAGCATGCTTGGATGGCGGCTTTTTGACAGCGGGCTTCTTCCTTCTGAATAAAAAAGGGTTAGTAAAGGAACAACAACAATGAAGTAAGAAAAGGAGGCAGTGAAAGATTACCTGGATTTTGGCAGGTTGATAGTGGCGGTAGTCTCGGATGGCGTTTCCAGCTCCGCCCGGCGTTGAGCTTCGAAATGGCGGGAATCGGTAGATCTCCCGCCACTACCACGAGATTTTCCGCTACCATCCCGCTTCTTGGTAGCCACTTTAGCCTTGCCCATGCGGCCTGAATCATCCACGTCCGCCGTCTTCTCCTCCTTGAATCCGCTGGAATGGACTTCCTCCTTTTCATCAGCGGCAGGTTTGGGAGCGGACTGGCGGATGGGATGGGCAAAATCTGTGGGACCAAGCGACTTCAGCTGAAAATCAGAAAACTAAAAATGTTAGCTCTCATAAAATTCAAAGGTATCATGTGTACTATGGAAGAAAAGCAACGAACTGGAGGGCAGCTGCCATTCTCAAACATAGCCATGCCAAATTTAAGGGGCTTCTTCCTTGGAGACTTCATGAGCGAGCGGATGCGCTTCTCGATCACCTTGGGGTCTAGCTCTTCCTCCGAATATTGCATGCCATCCTTTGCACCAGTATACTCATGCATCAGGAGATCACGATGCTGTAAAGGCTGGATCCACCGAGATATCCAGCAGTTGATGGTATCAATTCCCTTGAGACCATCCTTGGATAACTTGGTGATCCGCCATGCGAGGAGCTTGATGTAGGGGGTGGCGGATTCATCATTGACTGGCCTCCAGGAGTCGAGGGGCTGCGCTGCTATGTTCTCAAAAGGATGAAGGCCGCAGTCTTGAGATGGCGCAGGCTTGTCTGCCATATAGAACCAGGATCCCTCCATCCCATAGCGGAATCCAGAGGAGTGATGAAGGGATATTCCTTAGACCTCCAAGGAAGAAAACATATTGTTCCACAGGTCTGAAGAAACACATCATTCTCGTAGTTGGGCCGCACGGAGAAGTATAGCTGGAAGAGATCTACCCTGGGACAAATTCTGAAGAATCCTTTGCACATGGCCGCATAACCCGCCACAGACACTAGGCTATTGGGAGCTATGTGGTGGAGCTGCAGCCCATAGTATTTTAGGAGATTCATGAAGAAGTGGGATGGCGGCATGCTAAGACCCCTCTCCACATGAGATTTGAACATCAAAATCTCAGTAGAGTTTGGGGCTGGTACCAAGGCTTTATGGTCAGTCTGCCAGTGGGATTCTGCCCGTGGAGCCACGGTACCCTCGTCTTCCAGAGCCTGGACGTGAGCATCTTTGACATGGCATTTTACCCAGTACCCGTGAAGGTTCATGGGAATCTGCTCTTCCTCGGCTCGGACTACGCCATCCTGCTCTTCCTACTCGGCTCCACCATCCTTTCCTTCCACTTCTGCAGCCTCCTCCGCGGCTTGTCCCGCCATCTCCTCTTCCGCTTCGGATGTGACATCCTCCGGATAGGAATCCACCATATGAGGATGGGAGGTGTAAGCGGACTGCTATAGGGGAGAGTCTTCTTCCTCAGCATTAGAAGAATGGCGGGAAGGAGATCCTGGATCCATGTTGATGGCGGGTTGAAGTTTTGTTCCTACTACAAAATATGATTCGCGCTCAGATAAGCTGCTCCGGCGGAAAGTGGCCGGCGTCGAGGAATTCCGGGCGGCGGCTCACCGGAGATCGTGGAGCTCTCGAAGCGGCGCTGAGGAGAGAGAATGTGCGGGGTGGAATGAGGTGTGAAATGGCAGGGGATGACTGGCTGGGGTATATATAGGCTCTGGGCCTCGAGATTCATGCCCGCCATCTGAACCATTCATCCCAAACTCGCAAACCCTAGATCAATGACACGTGTCCAAGGGTAAAATGGTAATCTTTACCAACGGTGCTTATACCACGAATCTTACCCTAGAAGGAACTACGTGGCAAAAGTTACGGTGGATTTTGTGGTAAGATCCAACGGATCCCAGAAATCTTGCTCAACTGAAACTACGTCACACAATCCGCTATCTGCAGCGGATTGAGACATGAAGAAAGGAGGAACGCCAAGAACCGCCATCCAGACACAAAAAAGAAGACGAGCTATGGCGGATGGACTTCACCAAAAAACTAAGCATAGCGGATGAAGGTGGCGATCTTGAAGTTCCGCGGGGGCTACTGTTGGGGATATACCAAATGGGTATACCAGCGACGTAGTCCTAAACCAGCAAGCCAGGGTGGCCCATGGAGGTGGTATGGCGGATTGCCTACCGGGCAGCCCAGTTGCTAGAAAGCCCATGGCGGATATTGGACGCAGGAGCTTATGGCGGATCCGAAGATAGGCCCATGGCGGGTTGCCTTGTAGTGCACGTATAGGACTTAGTCTAGGACTCCATATTGTATCCGCTCCGGTACCATCATGATGCCCACGCCAGGCGCCTTTATAAGCCGGCATGGGAGAGCCTTTGAGGCACCGAGACTTAGATACGGCCAATCACATAGTGAAACAGCCAACCCCATCATTGTAACCGAGCACTTGCTGCCATATAGTGAATTATAGCAGCACGTAGGGTCTCGCCACCGTTGCGGGATCTGAAGCTGGGTAAACTTGTGCTACCACCATCCCGGATCGCTCCGATGTGTTCACCCCCTTCCACAAACCGCCATACACCTACCCCTATGGCAGATCTGTTGACGAAACCATGACATCTTGGAGGCTAGGTTTGTTAACCTTAATCCTTTTATGCAGCAAATGTTTCTTAAGCTTCATGATATCAAAGACTCCGAAAAGAAAGATTTTATTTTGGAGACTTTGCGTATAGAATTTAGAGATGTTGTTATAGAAGCTAGGAAAGTTTTTGAGCGCTTTAATATGCTTGGCTCACGTGTAAAGGTTGTTGGTACAAATAAGGAGGAAATCAAAGTACCAATACCTTTCAAACTTGTAGGATTGCATGAAGCTTTAGAAAAGAATTTTGATTGGATTGTTCCTGAAAACCCTTTTGATGAAAGTAGTGAACCCAAGAGTGTTCATAAGGGATCTTTAAAAACTCATTTGGATAAAATAAAATTCCTTGTTGAAAAGACTTCTGCAATTGATCTTAATGTTTCATTTGAAAATACTTGATTTCCACTTTCTGTGCCTAGCTCAAAGACGTTAAAGAAAAGCACTCTTGGGAGATAACCCAATGTTTTCTTTTTAGTACTTTTTCCTTTTGTTGAGTCTTGGAAGTTATTACTACTGTAATGACCTCTCCTTATCATTTTTATTTCGTTTTTGTGCCAACAAGAACCTCTAATTGGAGGAAGGTAAGATTTGGGGAAGTTGCTGTCCTGAAACAGATTTCTGCGTTGTACCGTAAAAATTCGTGGAAATTCTCAGAATGTCTTTTTGATCTGCAATTTCTTGTGCACATGCCCCAGGTTTTTTCCAAACTTTCATTAGTTTTGAACTTTTCGATTTGAGCAAGAGAAGATCCTCAGAAAAATAGATCTTTACCAGTTTTTCTGTTTTGACAGATTTCTGCCACTATTTGTGTTTGCCTCTCGATCGCTTTCTTTTTTAGTTCTTTTGATCACGAAACTTTTGAGGAAGTTGCTACAGGGAGGCCGCCATCCGGCAAAGCGTGCTTGGATACGATCAACTGTGTGCCCTTGGCACTCAGTTGAATGTATACTATGAAGCATACGAGCTGCTAGGGTCGCCGTCCCAGGCTTCGGCATCAGCCACCGCGGCTACTGCAGGTGGTGATGGTGGTGACGAGGTGTCCTCCAAGGTTCCGCTGTCTTCTTAGGAAGTGCCCTGCAATATGGCAGGAAAAATACTTTGCATCAATTCGGCCCCTGAGTGGGCCTGTAATTTAAACTTAAACTGCATGTGAATGTTTCTGCACTGTGACTGATCTGCTTGTGGCGGATCAGTGGAATGCTTTTGAACTCTTGCAGCTTGTTTCTATGAAGTGGTTTTATTGTGCGAAGAAACTGCTAGGCCTAGTTTTATGCAACTTGCAGTTTTTGACATGCCCAAAAAACAACACTGAAAAAAAATCACACGTAGGATTATGCGATCCGCCATCCGGCTCTCTGTGCTTGACTTTTTGTGAGATGGCGAAATCTTCGCACGAACAATCTGCTAGGGCGACGATACTTAATAGAAACCGTCCAAAACCCTTAGCAGATGGCGGCTTAGATCGTCAAAAAGGTCACTACTCGGGAATCCACACAGAAAACATCGAATGAAGATCAAAACATAAAAAAGCTACGCGGACCGCTTATGGCGGATTTAAAAAAGACGCAAGTGCAAAGCACAATTGCGCAAAGGGTTCTATACGATCTAAATGAACAATAAAGGAGGTAAAAGACTCAGAAAAAAATCAAGAGTGAACCAAATGCTTTATTTCATTGATCATATAGAGGTGCCTATTACATAGCTAGAGGAGTGCTAAGTGTAGAAAGGACGTAGCTGTGCGATGTTCCATGGACGATCTGTCTCGTCGTAGATATCATCAGGGTCTCTTCGTTTGCGCTTCTTACTGGGTCGTTTATCTAGCTCGCGAATATCAACGAGGTAGTAGGAGCCATTCAGTAGAGCTTTGCTGACGACGAAGGGTCCTTCCCAAGGCGGGGATAGCTTGTGGGACTTCTGCTGTTTGAGGCGTAGCACCAGGTCACCCTCTTTGAACGAGCGTTGGCGAACTCGCCGGCTGTGATAGCGGCGGAGATTCTGGTGGTAGATGGCGGATCTCTGGGCTGCTAGGTCTCGTTCTTCTTCCAGCAGGTCCACAGATAATTGTCTGGACGCTTCTGCATCTTCTTCCTTATAGGCCTTGACTTTTGGAGAATCGTACTGAACATCACTTGGCAAAATTGCCTCTGCTCCGTAGACTAAGAAGAAAGGGGTAAGGCTAGTTGATCTGTTTGGCGTGGTCCGTAGACTCCACAGCATAGATGGCAACTCCTCTGCCCAGGCTCCAGCTGCTCTATGTAGCGGTGCTTCTAGGCGTGGCTTGATCCCTGACATGACTAGTCCGTTGGTCCGCTCAACTTGGCCATTAGACTGTGGATGTGCCACAGATGCTAGGTCAAGGCGGATTCCGTTGTGATGGCAGTATTCTTCAACTTCTCCCTGAGACAAATTAGTGCCATTGTCGGTGATGATGCTATGTGGGATGCCAAATCTAACCACAATGTCCTTGACAAATTTAAGGGCAGTTTTGCCATCAAGTTTTCTGATGGGCTTAGCTTCCACCCACTTCGTGAATTTGTCTACCGCTACCAGGAGGTGCGTAAATCCCGAAGGTGCTATTTTTAGTGGACCCACCATGTCCAGCCCCCAGACTGCAAAGGGCCAAGTTATAGGAATCGTATGCAATGCTGTGGCGGGCATATGGGTTTGCTTAGAGTACATCTGGCAACCGTGGCAGAGATCCACAATACGATCTGCATCTGCCTTGGTTGTTGGCTAGTAGAATCCATGGCGGAATGCTTTAGCTACTAGGGATCTGGCGGCGGCGTGATGCCCACATTCGCCTTCATGGATCTCTCTTAGTATTTCGATTCCATCCACTTGGGATATGCACTTCATAAAAATTCTCGAGGTGCTTCGTTTGTAGAGCTGGCCATCTATGATGGTGTACGCTTTGGCTCTATGCCCGATTTGTCGCTTTTGGACTTCGTCTTCGGGTAGCTTCTTGTTCATTAGATATTCCAGGTAGGGCTCTGCCCATGGTGGATTGCTAGGCAAAACCGCCATAACGGGGGAGCTTGCGAGTTCCGGATTTTCTGGATCCACCATCTTAACTGATGGTACGCGCAGATGCTCGAGGAATACGCCTGGCGGAACTGCCTTACGGCTAGATCCCAGTTTGGACAAGGTATTGGCCGCCATGTTATCTTCTCGTCGTACGTGTTTTATGTCGTAGCTGAGGAAACTTTTGGCCATCTCATCCACTTCGTCTCTATATGCCGCCATGACTTCGTTCCGAGCTTTGTATGTGCCAACCACCTGCTGAGCAACCAGGTCAAAGTCTCCACAGCACATGATGTGTTGTACGCCGATCTCCTTTGCGACACGTAGCCCATGCAGTAAAGCTTCATATTCCGCGATGTTGTTGGTGGTGGGGAAGTGGATCTGGAGAACATAGCTTAGCTCATCTCCCTTTGGAGATTTGAGCATCACTCCAGCCCCCGAGCCATGTAGCAGCTTTGAGCCGTCAAAGTGCATCACCCAATGCTCTGGTTCTGGGACGGGCGTAGTTTCCTGTGCTTCCTTCCAATCCACCATAAATTCTGCCAAAGCCTAGGACTTGATGGCGGTGCGAGGCTTATAGTCGATGTCAAAAGAGGCCAGTTCAATGCCCCACTTCGCAACTCGTCCTGTTGCGTCGCTGTTGTTGATGATGTCTTTCAGTGGGGCCTTGCTCACCACTGTGATCTTGTGGTCATAGAAGTAATACCTCAACTTACGGGAAGCTAGGAAAACTCCGTATGCCAATTTTTGGTAGTGAGGGTAGCGCTGCTTGGATTCCGTCAGGACCTCACTGACATAGTAGACTAGTCGCTGTATGCCATACTCCTGTGCTTCTTCTTTACGCTCTACCACCATGACGATGCTGACCACCCTGTTAGTTGTCGCCATGTATAGTAACATGGGTTCCTGGTCTTCGGGAGCCGCTAGGACTGGTGCAGTGGATATCACTCTCTTCAAATCCTTAAGTGCAGCGTCTGCCTCGTCAGTCCAGGCGAATTCGTCTGATTTCTTCATCAGCTTGTAGAGTGGCAAAGCCTTCTCGCCAAGACGACTGATGAATCTGCTCACTGCTGCCACGCAGCCTGTGATTCGCTGTACATCTTTTAGATCTATGGGCCGGGAGATGTCGAGGATTGCCTTGATCTTCTCTGGATTAACCTCAATTCCGCGGTGGGAGACGATGAATCCTAGAAGTTGTCCAGCTGGCACCCCAAAGACGCACTTCGTGGGGTTAAGCATCATGTTATACTTCCTAAGATTGTCAAAGGTCTCTTGCAAATCCGCTATAAGGCCATCTTGCTTCTTAGACATAACTGCGATGTCGTCCACGTATGCGTGGATGTTTCGTCCGATTTGATCCGCCAGGCACTTTTGCATAGTGCGCTGATACGTTGCTCCTTCGTTTTTCAGACCGAATGGCATTGTGACATAGCAATATGTGCCATAAGGTGTTACGAACGACGTAGCGAGCTGATCGGACTTTTTCATCTTGATCTGGTGGTATCCTGAGTAGGCATCTAAGAAACACAGCAGCTCCGATCCCGCCGTCGAGTCAATGACTTGGTCAATGCGAGGCAAGGGAAAAGGGTCTTTTGGACATGCTTTGTTCAGGCCAGTGTAATCTACACACATGCGCAGAACTTTTGTGTTTTTCTTAGGAACTAGCACCGGATTTGCCACCCACTTAGTATGGATCACTTCCTTGATGAAGCCTGCTTTCAATAGCTTGGAAATTTCCTTTGCTATGGCGTGATGCTTTTCATCTCCGAAGCGTCTCATGGCTTGTCTTACTGGCTTCGAGCCAGGAATTATCTGCAGAGCGTGCTCGGCGAGCTCCCTAGGTACACCTGTCATGTCAGAAGGCTGTCATGCGAAGATGTCCCGGTTCTCACGGAGGAACTCGACGAGCGTGCTTTCCTATTTGGGGGACAAATTTGTCCCAATGGAGGTGGTCTTGGCGGCATCGCCAGCAACAAGTTCCACCTGTTTTGTGTCGACCGTAGGCTTGAAGGTGGGCGGGGAGGCGGAAATCTCCTGCTTTGATGCCGGCATCTCCGCGGGGTCCGTAGCGGCATGGATTTCCTTGAACTCCTCACCGAAGAACACTGCCTCCACGAAGGCGGCTTCGCCATCCTCGCACTCCTTTGCCTTTCTGAAACTGCCATAAACGGTGATTATGCCATCTGGGCCTGGCATCTTCAGCTGATTGTAGATGTAGCATGGCCTAGCATGGAAGCTGTGGAAGGCAGGGCAACCGAAGATCACGTGGTATGTACTTTTAAACGGGACTACTTCAAAGGTTATAGGCTCTTCACGGTAATTTTTCTCACTACCGAAGGCGACCTTGAGTGTGATGGACCCGAGGGACTTGGCTTGGCGACCAGGAACCACTCCATAGAAGGTGACCGCGCTATGGCAGAGTTGGGTTTTGGTAAGGCCAAGTTTTGTCAGTGTTTCCACGTACATGATGTTCAGTCTGCTGCCGCCATCCATTAAGCATTTGGAGAACTCGTAGCCGTGGATCACAGGGCATACCACCATGGCGTAATATCCCTCTGGGATGTGCTCTGGATGATCATCGCGGCTCCAGTGCACCGGTACCTCGGACCATCGGACGTACTGGCGGATTTTTGGCACGGTGACGTTGAGGGAGCGCATAGCGGCTCTTTGTGCCTTAGCCATGGGGGGTCCAAGGAATGTGTGAAAGGCACCTTTTTTATCCTTGATTGGGTTACCCTTGCCAGCACCACCCTCTGCCTTTTTGGCGGGTTTGGGCGTAGGGTCTTCGTCCATGTCACTACCATCCCTGGACTCCTTGTCTTTGTCCGCTTTCCCTTTGCCACGAGGCCGTTGCCGCCGGCTGCGCTTGAAGCTAGCTTCTTGATCCGCCTTGAGGTCGTTGACAAACTTGCAGTTCCGGTTGGTGTGATTGCACTTTCCCGAAGCATCACGATGGGCGAAACATGGCATATCGCGGTATTCGTCGTAAGACACGGGGGCGGATGGCGCCGAAGCGGGAGTTGCAGAACTCCGCGGCTGGCCACTGCTAGTACCGCGTCCCCTGCCACGCTGGTTGCTTTGGCCCTTGTCAGCGAAGGTTGTGGCCACCATATCCAGAGCCTGCTGCTCTTCTGGCGGATTCTTTCGTTTGTTGCTGCTATTCCGCTTTCCAGTGTTCTGGATGGCGGAAGCCTTCAGAGATTCGCGGGCGTCGTCGGCGGCGGCCGCGTAATTACTTGCAATGGTGATCATGGAATTTAGGGTCAGTTTCCCTTCGTTCCTTTCCCGCAACAGGCGGTGGCGGAGCAGTTGGCCTCTCTCCAAACTGTCAATAAACGCGAAGATGGCGGATTCTTCGGTAACCCCTTCACAGGAGTTCTTCATATCGAGCCATCGTGCGAGGAAAGTTCGGGAGGTCTCGTCGTCAGCCCGTCGGCACCGTTGGAGGTCACCAATGTTATGGGGTCTCTTGTAAGTCCCCTCGAAGTTTTCGGTAAACGCAGTTTGCATATCGAACCAGGTTTGGATGGAGTTTTCCGCCAAGTCATTGATCCACTGCCTCGCAGTGCCGGATAGCATCAGGGGAAAATAGCGGACAGCAACATTGGGTGATCCCCCGGCGAACTGTACTGCGTTGAAGTAGTCTTGTAGCCAAGTCAAAGGCCTATCGACTCCATTGTACTGGCGGATATTTTTCTCGATCTTGAACCCATGCGGGATGGGCTCATCATGAATCCGTTGTCCAAAGCACTTTGGGCCAAGGAAGAAGGCTGTTTGAGACTTGGCAATCTCGTTTAAATGGGTACGGGCGTCGTAGGGCTTCTGGTCCGGCGGATCCTTGCGAGAGTTGCGTGACCTTGCTGGTCCGCCGCCGCCACCGCCATGGGGGCTCCCTGATGGGGATGGCGAAGGGTCACGTCGTCGTTTACTCTCGCCGTCCTGTGACTGATCTTTGCAGCTACGACGGCCTCCTTCTGTTCTTCGCGGAGATGGATCGTCGTCCTGGCGGCGGGAGCCTTGCCCTTTGTCATCGTGGTGGCAAGTGGAGCGATGCTTGTCCTTGTCACCGCCACGATGCGCGCCGTCGTCATGGCGAGATCGGTCCCTTCTCTTGGATCCGCCATCTCTGCTGGTTTCCCATCGTCGCGGATCGTCTTTGCGTGCAGCGTCACGGCTTCGTCCTCGCTTGCCATCATTGTCGCGTATGACGATCCCTCCCTTTGGGACTTCAAACGTCTTATACTTTGGTGGCGGCATGTTGGTCTTATGGCGAGGAGCAGCATTGTCTTGTTGGTATCCGTAAGCAGGGCAATTCTTGTGAGGTGGCGATGGATTTCTCTGTGGGCCTTTGCCATTTGGTTTGTCATCGGAGGATATTGGGATGGCGTTCGCCCGGTTGCGAGCTTCTCTTCTTTGAATTTCTGAGGATCCGGTATGAGATTCGTTGTCAGGGCGCGTACCATAGTTTCCAACCCCCGAGCTTTAGAGGCAGTGCTGGACCTGCATAAGGCAGGATCAGATTCGAGCCGTCGTGACGACATAGCCTTCTCCTGCTGCACTAATGCTTTGGTCATCAGTTTCACCGCCGTCTCTAGGGCTGCTGGGCTCTTATTATGCTCCAATAGCTCCTTTGCAGCCACGATATTCTCAATGGGCGTAGCCCTGACTTCATCGCGGTTTTTATCCACGTATGGCGGATTCTTGATGTACATCTTGGTCAGAGTTTCCGTTGTTGGTACGGTGAACTCAAGGTTTTGTACTAGCTGCGGGTCGCCTCCCTCGGTCATCTGGTTCTGGATGAGAGTAACATACTTCTCCTCCATGTTCCTTACGCGCTTCAGCGTGTCTTGAGCTTTAGCAATGTCGCCATCAAGCTGCAGGCCCATCTTCTCGACTCGCTTTGCTTCCTTGAGGAGTGCTCGCCTCTTCTTCTCGAGATCGTTCACATCTCTGACATAGTCAGGGGTGATTGGATCTGCTAGAGTTCCGCAGACGACCTTATCCAGCGGGGTCATTAAGTCTTCTGGGTGCTGGTCCTCGGGGATGGCGGGTTGCAGAGGCCTGGGTCCACCGTGAATCTCAGGAAGTTGTTCCGTGGCGGGATCGGCGGCTGGTGGCGGGTTACCCTGCTCTTTGCCGGCATCTCCGTCGTGGGCTGCCTAAGATGGCGGATCACCGGTTGTCTGTCCCGCATCATCTCCTTTGTTGGTTACGAACACCTGCTTGGCCGCTGCTTGCTGCTCTTCAAGTGCCTGCTGCGCCAATTCCGCCTCTATTTTTCTCATGGCGGCGTCGTAATGGTCAGAATCATAGCCCTTGCTGTCCCAGTCATCCGATTCACCACTTTCGTTAAGTGCCTCAAGGATGGATTCGCCTGGGCTATCTTCTCCATTGGAGGTAGATCCCGAAGTGATGCCTGCGAACAAAACAAGGCAGTACCGTGGTGTCTCTAACGCCAGATTACTCATGGCGGATTCACAGCGGTCTTCCACCACTTCCTCTACCTCTAGGGCGGGCTAGGTGGGGTTATTTTTCAGGTCCGATCTGGGCAACTTGGAAAGTTCCAGGTCAGATAAGTCCTCCTCTGTATCCAGCTCAAAAGCAGTCCGTTTGGGGATTTCAGCCATACCGATCCGCCGGAAATTGGTTTCCATGGCGAGGGTAGGGTTTGTCTCTCCAATGAAGATGTGGATATCTCCGATCGGAACGACGGTGAATCGAGCAGGGTCTTCTCTAGCCGGCACCCAGAAGTTATCCGCTGGGACGATGGGGAAGCCGGAATCGTAGAGGACGCGCCCGATGGCGACGGTGTCGCCGATGCCTGCAAAGGCGGATCCCACCTGGATCCGCGCTCCAGATGCGCCTTGCCCCACGGTGGGCGCCAACTGTCGTGGTTTCATCAACAGATCTGCCATAGGGGTAGGGATATGGCGGTTTGTGGAACGGGGTGAACACGGAGGAGCGATCCGGGACGGTGGTAGCACGAGTTTACCCAGCTTCAGATCCCACGATGGTGGCGAGATCCTACGTGCTGCTATAATTCACTATGTGGCAACATGTACTCGATTACAATGATGAGGTTGGCTGTTTCGCTATGCGATTGGCCGTATGACTAGAACGTGCCTCAAGGGCTGCTCCACGCCTGATGAGGACATCCCTATTACACCACCATTATCTCCTACTCCTTTTGATGAAGATGTTGCTGCAAAGAAGTCCAATGAGATTAGGATTGGACCAATTACAAGAGCACGTGCAAAGCTATTGGAACAACAGGTGAACTCACTCTTAATTGAACCTGATCTTTTATTTAATGAGAACTTTATACTGCCTAAGTCTATGCATCTATGTATGATCAGGTTTGTTGATAACATGAGCATTGCACGAGGAGGAGATGAGTCGCAGCAAGAAGAGCAAGACTTGATGATCAAGTGCGCGAGGGAGGAGAGGGAGGCAGGCGCACCAGGAGATCACCAGAACGTCAAGTCGACATGAGAGAGTCCGTGATGGCGCACTAGGACAGCCTACGACACGATGTCTACACGTCTAAAGCGTGCCACACTCATGGCCTGTGTGCCAGAAATAGGCCGAACCCATGTATGGGTCGGTATGTACTCGTTTGAGTCGAACCGAGTCAGTTTGGGCCCAAACCAGGTTGGTTTTGGGCCAGGTCCATGTTGAGGATGCCCCAGCCTCCCTTAAGTAGCCAGGGGCGCCCCCTCAAGTCGCTTAGACCACGTTTAAACAAAACCCTAGTTTCTAGACAGAACCAAGTGTTCCTATGAAATTATTCACACCAATTCGTATCGATCTGGTGTTCATTCTACTGAAAATCTGAGTGTAATCTGCTGTTCCATTGGGAATTAGTATATTGCATCACCGCTTCATGGTCGGCGGCTACGTGCGCAAGCGTGTGACGTTGCGAATATCCAAAGGGTTGAGAGCTGTTGCGCTGGCAACAGGGATTAGCCGGAGAGTTTACAGCGACACTCGAGTTATCTTCATCACCATCATCGCCATCTACATCGTGCTCGCTGAGAAGATCGGGACACCCCTTATCATCTTGGTATCAGATTCCAGCGTTTACTCGGTGAGCATCGACAAATTCATACCCGTAAATTCGTTTTTGTTTTTGTCCTATCCAGAAAAAGCCTACAAAAAAAATTAGGGTTCTTAGTTTTGCCATAGCCTAGATTGCATCGAGGTACTGGTTTTAGTCGCTGATCGTCTTTTTCGCATATCTCAAGTTTTGCAAGTGTTGCGTGATTCTCAGCTTTATGGTAATCTTGAAAAGTGCACATTTTGCAAAGATAAGGTCATCTTCCTTGGATATGTTGTTTCTAAAAATGGAGTAGAAGTCGATGCATCTAAAATTGAAGCTATTCAAAATTGGCCTACTCCCATGAATGTTAGTCAAGTATGAAGTTTTCATGGTCTTGCTGGTTTTTATCGCCGTTTTGTGAAAGACTTTAGTACTGTTGCTGCACCTTTAAATGAGTTAACTAAAAAAGGTGTTGAATTTGTATGGGGCGCAGCCCAAGATCATGCTTTTGATGAACTGAAACGTTTATTAACTTCTGCACCATTGCTTGCACTACCAGATTTTAATAAGCAATTTGAGATTGAATGTGATGCTAGTGGCATTGGTATTGGTGGTGTGTTGATGCAAGAGGGTCGGCCTATTGCCTACTTTTCTAAAAAACTTTGTGGTGCGAGGTTGAACTATCCTGTTTATGACAAAGAATTGTATGCGCTTGTTAGAGTTCTTGAGGTTTGGCAACATTATTTGTGGCCAAAAGAATTTATCATACATTCTGATCATGAAGCTTTGAAATATTTGAAAGCTCAATCTAATTTGCATAGGCGTCTTGCTAAGTGGGTTGAGTTTATTGAGTCTTTTCCTTACATAATTAAACATAAAAAGGGTAAAGACAATGTGGTTGCTGATGCTCTATCTAGGAAGAACATGTTGTTGACACAATTAGACATTAAGGTTCCTGGTTTAGAGAGCTTGTGTGATTTATATGCTACTGATCATGATTTTTCAGCGCCATATAGCATGTGTACTGGTGGGAAAGCATGGGATAAATATCACATCCATGATGGGTTTTCGTTTCGTGCTAACAAACTATGTGTTCCAGAATCGTCCGTGCATTTGCTATTGTTGCAGGAATCACATGCCGGCGGTTTGATGGGTCACTTTGGGCGTGAGAAGACGCTACTCATGCTCGCTGATCACTTTTATTGGCCTAGGATGAGGCGTGATGTGGACAGGTTCGTCAAGCGCTGCATTACATGCAACAAGTCGAAGTCCAAGCTGAAGCCTCATGGTTTGTATACTCCATTACCTGCACCTACTACACCATGGGAGGACATTAGCATGGATTTTGTATTAGGTTTGCCTAGGACTAAAAGAGGCCATGATTCTATATTTGTGCTAGTGGACAGATTTTCTAAAATGGCTAATTTTATTGCCTGCCACAAAAGCGACGATGCGTCGCATATTGCTAACCTGTTTTTCAGGGACATTATACGTTTGCATGGAGTACCCAAGACAATTGTCTCTGATCGTGATGTGAAGTTTATGAGCTACTTCTGGAAGACACTTTGGGGAAAGCTGGGCACAAAGTTACTTTTTAGCACTACATGTCATCCCCAAACTGATGGTCAAACGGAGGTGGTAAATCGCACACTTTCCACAGTGCTGCGATGCATGATCAAGAAGAACCTGCGTGAGTGGGAAGATTGTTTGCCGCATGTGGAGTTTGCATATAACAGGGTGGTTCACTCTACCACGCAGCTATGTCCTTTTGAGGTGGTCTATGGTTTCAAACCCATTACGCCACTTGATTTGTTGCCTCTTCCTATTCAAGAGTGAGTCAATATGGAGGCATCAAAGAGGGCAGATTTTGTGAGGAAGATACATGTGAAGACTAAAGAGGCTATTGAGAAGAAAGGCAAGTATACTGCAGATCGTGCAAACAAGAAGCGGAAGGAGGTATTGTTTCAGCCCGGTGATATGGTTTGGGTTCACTTTCGCAAGGATAGATTTCCACAGCTACGTAAGTCCAAGTTGCTGCCCCGTGGTGCTGGTCCTTACAAGGTTCTTGCCAAGATCAATGATAATGCCTACAAGATAGATCTTCCTACAGCTGAGTATGGCGTCAGCAATAGTTTCAACGTTGCTGATTTGACACCGTATGAAGGTGAAGACCTTGCAGCGTCGAGGTCGACGCCTTTCGAAGGGGGGGAGGATGATGAGGACATCCCTATTACACCACCATTATCTCCTACTCCTTTTGATGAAGATGTTGCTGCAAAGAAGTCCAATGAGATTAGGATTGGACCAATTACAAGAGCACTTGCAAAGCTATTGGAACAACAGGTGAACTCACTCTTAATTGAACCTGATCTTTTATTTAATGAGAACTTTATACTGCCTAAGTCTATGCATCTATGTATGATCAGGTTTGTTGATAACATGAGCGTTGCACGAGGAGGAGATGAGTCGCAGCAAGAAGAGCAAGACTTGATGATCAAGTGCGCGAGGGAGGAGAGGGAGGCAGGCGCACCAGATCACCAGAATGTCAAGTCGACATGAGAGAGTCCGTGATGGCGCACTAGGACAGCCTACGACACGATGTCTACACGTCTAAAGCGCGCCACACTCATGGCCTGTGTGCCAGAAATAGGCCGAACCCATGTATGGGTCGGTATGTACTCGTTTGAGTCGAACCGAGTCAGTTTGGGCCCAAACCAGGTTGGTTTTGGGCCAGGTCCATGTTGAGGATGCCCCAGCCTCCCTTAAGTAGCCAGGGGCGCCCCCTCAAGTCGCTTAGACCACGTTTAAACAAAACCCTAGTTTCTAGACAGAACCAAGTGTTCCTCTGAAATTATTCACACCAATTCGTATCGATCTGGTGTTTGTTCTACTGAAAATCTGAGTGTAATCTGCTGTTCCATAGGGAATTAGTATATTTCATCACCGCTTCGTGGTCGGCGGCTACGTGCGCAAGCGTGTGACGTTGCGATATCCAAAGGGTTGAGAGCTGTTGCGCTGGCAGCAGGGATTAGCCGGAGAGTTTACAGCGACACTCGAGTTATCTTCATCACCATCATCGCCATCTACATCGTGCTCGCTGAGAAGATCGGGACACCCCTTATCAACGCCGGGCTTATAAAGGCGCCTGGCGTGGGCTACACGTTGGTACCGGAGTGGATACAACTTGGAGTCCTAGACTAAGTCCTATGCGTGTACTGCAAGGTAACCCGCCATGGGCCTGTCTCCGGATCCGCCATGGGCTTGTCTAAGGATCCGCCATAAGCGCCTGCGTCCAGTACCACTGTGGCAACTTCAGCAACTGGGCCGCCCGGTATGGCGAATCCGCCATACCACCCCTGATGGGCCACCCTGGCTTGCTGATTTAGGACTACGTCGCTGGTATACCTATTTGGTATATCCCCAACATTCTTTTGATCACGAAACTTTTGAGGAAGTTGCTACAGTGTCTTATGCTTTAATGGGTGTTATACTTGAGTATGAAACTGAACCAAAAGAGTAGATTTACTATCATGCTTACACTAATGTTATTAATAGAGCTGTGTGAAGTTTTGTATGAAGGAAGTTTTCAAGTGTAGAGAAAGGAGAATGATGAGATGAGATGAAGTATGGACAAAAGCTCAAGATTGGGGATGCCCATGTCACCCCAATAAATATCCAAGAGGTACAAGTGTCAAAGCTTGGGGATGCCCCGAGGCACCCCTTCTTCATCGGCAAAAATCAGGTCATCTTTCAAGACACTATATTTTTATTGCTTCGTATACTATGCGTTTTTCTTGGAGCGTCTTTACTTTCGCTTTCAGTTTTCTTTTATTTTGTTTTCTGCAATAATTGGTTGGACCCCAACATATTTCTTTTGGAGAAGACACACTCCGATTTTCATTGCCAAGAACACTCTAGTTTTCACTCTTATCGTTCAACGAGTGTTCTCTTTTTCTAGTACTGCGTTTAGCTTTTGTTTTTTGCCTTGATTTTTGTTCAGATCTTGTTATTTCTTTTTATCAAGGTGTATTTAGACCTCTGGTCTATTTTGGTTTTCATCTTTAAGAGTTGATTCAAAAAGGTTGATTGGCGTTGGAAAAGAGAAAAAAATTCATGCCTATAGTGGTACAAATGAGAGCTTGTTTAGACTGTGGCTTAGAATTTTGCATGTCATGCTTGATGGTATTTTGATAGTATGCTTAGAAGTTTTTGATGTAGCATGACTTATCTCAAATGACTGAGATTGCTTAATGTGCCTTTGAAAGAATCATGCGTTGTTTTTATTATATGGGAGCATATTATTGTGGTTTTCTCCTTTGATGCTTTATTTGGGTTGACTTGGTGCATGATTACACCATGTTTGACTTTAACAAGTCGCCATAAGCCTCTATGATCATTTGGTTTTTGACTTGTGATACCACTTTATGCTTTGATAATAATATTTTGTCGCTATGCATGATTATGGCCGTTATTGCTCTCTTAGTTGGTCGCTCCCAGTCTTTTGCTAGCCTTCATTTGTACTGAGAGGGAATACTTCTCGTGCATCCAACTCCCAAAAACCAAGTTTATTCCAAAGAGTCCACTATAAATTCCTATGCATGGTATTTGCAAGCCATTCAAAGTAAATTTTCATGTGCTACCTTTCAAAAAAAAACCTTCAAAATACTTCTCATTTTGTGACACTGTTTTCAGCTCATGGGGACGTAGTGGTCGGATTTGCTATCTTCCATATTATTATATTTCAAAAAAAGAAGAAAAAAGAAAAGAAAAAAGGCACTCCTCCATGGTATGTGAAAGTTGGTGGGCACCCGATGGAATCGGTTAGCCATGGTTTGTGAAAGGAAAAGTGGGGAGGAGTGCCAAGCTTTATAAAAGAGCACAAATGTGTCAATCTCTCTCAAAACTTGTTTAGTATGGAAGATAGTAAGAACCCCATTGCCAGTCATTGACAAGAACAACCATCTCTCAAAACAAATTTTTATCTCTGTTTTACAAATGAAAAGCTCTAGCACATTTTTAATCACTGCTTCCCTCTGCGAAGGGCCTTTCTTTTACTTTTATGTTGAGTCTCCACCTTCTACCTTTATGCACCATCTAAGAGAGCATAGTTCTCATTCTGAGTATAATGTGCATAGTCTCAAAATTTATTATTGATTGATTCATAATTATGGTTTTGCTTGTTCTTAAATTATTTGTATCTAGTCACCCTCTTAAATTTATTATTGATTGATTCATAATTATGTTTTGCTACTCCATGAAGGAAAAGCTAAAAATCACTTTGCTATGTTTTTCTATATGCTTGAAACACACACTTGACTTTCAATGCATTATTACTCATGATCCTTTGTTTGTGTTACTTTTCATATTATAACATGGTTGCTAAGTTTTATTGTCAAGATTATGTCTTTTATGCCCATGTTTAGAGTACTTTGATCTCAGCACCCAATGCTTTACATCGTTTGATCAAGATTGTGTTGGTGCATGTCACCTCAAAAATTATTGTTTTGTTATCACTTACCTACTCGAGGACGAGCGGCAGTTAAGCTTGGGGATGCTTGATACGTCTCCAACATATCTATATTTTTTATGCTCCATGCTTGTTTATGCACCATTTGCTTTGTGTTTTGTTACACTTTGTGGTGTTTTTATGCATTTTCCAGAACTAACCTATTAATGAGATGCCACAATGCCAGTTCCCTATTTTCTGCTGTTTTTGTGTTTCAGGAAAGCTACACAGGAAATATTCTCAGAATTGGACGAAACAAAAGCCGAAGTTCCTATTTTTCCCAACACGAGACGGAGTCCAAAGCAGAGACAGAGGGGAGCCAGGGGCCAGCCACACCATAAGGTGGCGTGGCCTAGCCCCTGGCCATGCCACCAGGTTGTGGGGCCACCTGGCCCACCTCTTGATGCCGCCCTTCCGCCTATATATTCTCCTCGGCGAGAAAACCCTAAGCCCCGGTCAATTTTCCAGAAAACATACTGCAACCCGCCGCCGTCGTCGATGCGAGATCGGGAGGGTCCAGAAGCCCTTCCTAGCACCCTGCCGGAGAGGGGAATCACCACCGGAGGCCGTCTTCATCACCATGCCAGCCTCCGAAGTGATGCGTGAGTAGTCTACCTTGGACAACGGGTCCATAGTAGTAGCTATATGGTTGTCTCCTCCATGTGCTTCATGTTTAGATCTTGTGAGCTGCCTATCATGATCAAGATCATCGTTGTGTAATTCTACATGTTGTGTTTGTTGGGATCCGATGAATATTGAGTACTTTGTCAAGTTGATTTATTGATTTATCATCTCTATGTTGTTTATAATCTTACATGCTCTCCGTTACTAGTAGATATCTTGGCCGAGTAGATGCTAGTGACTCCATGATGCGGGCAGATAACCACCCAGTTGGGAACCCCAAGAGGAAGGTATGATGAGCACAGTAGCAAGTTTTCCCTCAGTAAGAAACCGAGATTTATCGAACCAGTAGGAAAAAGCCAAACTTCAGAAGGTGATGCTTGCTAGCTTCGCGATAGCTCCAGACAATTTATAGGGTGCCTCGTCCAGTGCTTTGCTTTGCACCAGCAGCAACGTGAAACCTGCACACAACACAAACAAATACTTTGCTCCCAACTTACGATGAGGTTGTCAATCTCACCGGTTTGCTGTAAACAAAGTATTGAGCGTATCGAGTGGAAAGCAATAGTAATATGCGAGAAAGTAAACAGTGCGAGTAAAAGTAAACGGTAATAGCAATATAAAGGAAATTGGACCGAGGTCCATAGTTCACTAGTGGTGTCTCTCCATAAGATAAATAACGACATGCTGGGTAAACAAATTACAGTTGGGCAATTGATAGAATAAAGATAACGTGCATAAGTCAAGAGGATCACTATGAGATTTACTCTGGGCATTACAACAAGATACATAGACCACCATCCAACTGCATCTATGACTAATAATCCACTCGCGGGGAATCATCCGAGGACCCCTTGAGTATTAAGTTGCGAACAACAGATAACTGCATTAAGCAAAGTGTTTAATGTAAACAAAGCGAATGTCCTTAGACACAAGAATGTTGTTTTCTCCCTAGTGGCAATAGCACATCTACAACCTTAGAGGTTTCTGTCACTCCCCCAGATTAAATAGAGGCATGAACCCAACTATCGAGCATAAATACCCCCTCTTGGAGTCACTAGTATCTACTTGGCCAAGATAGCTACTAAAAATGGAGAGCATGCAAGATCATAAACAACATAGAGATAACATAAGATAAAATTCAGAATATCAACTTAACCATAACACCAATATTCATCGGATCCCAACAAACACAACATCTAGAATTACATAAAGATGATCTTAATCATGTAGGGCAGCTCACAAGATCTAAACATGAAGCACATGGTGGAGAAGACAACCATCTAGCTACTGCGATGGACCCATAGTCCAAGGTAGACTACTCACTCATCGCGTCGGTGGCAAGCATGGCGATGAAGAAGACCTCTGGTGGCGATTCCCCTCTCTGGCAGGGTGCCGGGAAGAGCTTCTGGACCCTCCCGATCTCGGGTCGATGACGGCGGTGGATCGCGATGTGTTTCTGGAAAATTGATCGGGTGTTTAGGTTTTTCCCATCAGGAGGAATATATAGGCGGAAGGGCGGCATCAGGAGGTGGGCCAGGCGGCCTCACCACTAAGGGGCGCAGGCCAGGGGCTGGCCGCGCCACCCTAGGGTGTGGCTGGCCCATGGCCCCCTTCGTCTCCTCTTCGGTCTTCTGGAAGCTTCGTTAAATAATAGGAGGTTCGACTTTTGTTTCGTCCAATTTTGAGAATATTTGCTGTGTAACTTTTCTAAAACACAAAAATAGCAGAAAATAGGGAACTGGCACTGTGGCATCTCGTTAATAGGTTAGTTCTAGAAAATGCATAAAAATGCCACAAAGTGTAACAAAACATAAAGCAAATGGTGTAAAAACAAGCATGGAGCATCAAAAATTATAGATATGTTTGAGACGTATCAAGCATCCCCAAGCTTAACTCCTACTCGTCCTCGAGTAGGTAAGTGATAACAAAAGAATAATTTTTTAGGTGACATGCACCATCATAATCTTGATCTTCTGTGTAAAGCATTGAGTGCTAAGATCAAAGAACTTAAAACATGGGCATGAAAGACATAATCTCAATAGAAGAAACTTGGCAACCCTATTATAACATGAAAAAGAACACAAACAAAAGATCATGAAAAATGAAATAATGAAAGTCATGTGTGTGTTTCAACCATATGGAAAACATAGCAAATGGTTTTCAGCTTGTCCTTCATGGAATAGCAAAACATAAATGCATAGGACACCTTCAAGTTTAAAAGGGCGACTAGATACAAATAATTTGAGAACAAGCAAAACCATAATCATGAATCAATCAATGATAACTTTGGGACAATGCACATTAAACTCAGAATGATAACAATGCTCTCTTAGACGGTGCATAAACGTAGAAGGTGAAGAATCAACATAAAAGTAAAAGAAAGGCCCTTCGCAGAGAGAAGCAGTGATTGCAAGTTTTATAAACCTTCAAAAATTATGGTACTTACTCCCTCCATTCCGGTTTAAAGGTCCTACATGTAATTCTAGGTGACAAGGGTATAGATAATAGAGCCCATCAGTTGAGTACCCCTGAGGCCCGTTAAGCTAGGCCCAATTGTAATATTAGTCGAAATACGAGTTCATGTCGTATATTGATATTGTAATCTATATCGGATCCCACCCGATCCTTGAGACCTGGCCACCTATATAAAGGGGCTAGGAGGGGACGGTGTGGGACAGATTGAAAGCAAGCCGGGTTCTACACCCACATTTACTTTCATAGCCACCTTGTTTGACTGAGTTTACCTTCGAGTTCATCCAACGCCCTGTCTCCCCGATCCTAAGTCCTTCATCTAGGACATTTGTCGAGTTTAACCCTCGTCAATTGGCGTCGACCGTGGGGACTATAGGCGTTGGAATCATGAATTCGACGGCTTTTTCACTTTTGGCCAATAGCAATCCAGAAGTCGACGAAAATCAAGAGATGGAATTGACGTTCAAAAGTCTAAGCTTCTACATCGGACCTTCAGGTTCAACTCGCCTTTTGGATCCGACGAAATCAGTTCCGTTGGCGGGCAAAGCAGAGAGGATGACAGCATCTGGATCATCTGTAGGCTCTTCTAGCGAGGCAAACTCGCCAGTCAGCTTAGCAGCAACAGAAAATTTGCAGGGAAAATTAGAGGAACCCGATGAAATCGGGCAAGAGACCATTGTGGAAGAAGCAGTGGACAAATCAAGGGATATCGCCAACAGAAGCAACGGCGTCTCCAGGAGCGTACACCAATTATGCATTATCATCACTGAAGCAGCAGAAGAAGAAAACAATCACACTGGCAACAAGGAGGTCGACATGCAAGTCGACAAAATAAGGAGCAATGGCAAGAAAGAGAAGGAGAAAGTGCATGTTTCGGCTGGAGAGTGGAGAATGACCATGACAGCTGTCAACCACGAGACTGATGTACCCGCAGATTCAAGAAGAGAAGTTTTAATGGGGTACCAATACGCGCTACACCAGCGCAGGAAAAATCTAAGGCAGGAAAGAGATATGATTATGAGAAGCCTAGATTACAACAGCACACCAAGCGAAGGATATTGGAGCGAACATCCCAACTCATCAGAATCCAGCATGGAGAGGCACAAAGACCCGAAGCACAATAGAAGGACAACAGCACGTATAGTAGAAGAAAGCTATATGAGAAGCTCAAGCGCGAACCAACCAAAAGAGGAGGAAGAATTCGTGCAAGAAACACCAGAAGCAGCATTGATAGCAGCACAGGCATACCTACTAACCACGCAACCAAAACCTGGTGCCCCACAGGAACAAATGCATCAAGCCGCGATACGGAGCCTCGGGTTAGTAGAAGAAAAGCTAAAGGGAAATATTTCAGAGAAAAATTCGACTCACCGCAGTGAAAGGAACAAAGAAGAGGTCAAGCACAAATCTTCGCAAAACGAAACTAGCGAGTCCTCAGAAGACGAGAAAAGCCAAAAGAGGAAGGAGGCTGCAAGGAACATAATAGTACAAGCAAGGGTAAATAACTCACGTTACGCGTGGAGGGAAGAAAACTATGAAGACGACAAAAAAGAGATGGGCGCACTATGCTTTACCCGCAGGGTTCACAAAACGCGAGTACCCAAAGGATTCAAGTTACCGCATGATTAGGAAAAGTATGATGGGTCACAGGAACCAACGCTATGGTTGTCAGACTATCTACAAGCAGTACAAATACTAGGGGGAACAAGAGCAACAGCAATGCAAAGTTTGCAGTTACACCTCACCAGCGCAGCGCGGTCCTGGTTAAATACCCTACCCAACGATTCCGTCGGAAGTTGGGGGGAGCTAGAAAGCCAATTCGCAAGAAATTTTCGCTCAACATACAAGCCACCAGCGTCATTGGAAGAAGTTAAATCGTGCATACAGGAAAGAGACGAAACTCTGCGCTCTTACATACAACGCTGGAGTGTCATTAAAAACTCCGCGGAGGACGTCTCTGATGAAAGAGCAATAGACGTCTTTTCAGCCAGACTTCGTCGCTCAGACCTCGTGGAAGAGATAGGAAGAATAAAGCCGAGAACAGTTTCAGAACTAATGGAGATAGCTAACAGATTTGCCAATGGAGAAGACGCGTATAATAACAAAAGGGGACATTCACCAGAAGTCGACAAATCCAGCAGGCAAAGGCGATGGTACCGCAACGGCGACAACCATGGAAGGCAAAACCAGATAGCCACGGGATATGACGAAAGGAACGAGGACGGTTACGAAAACAAAGAGTTTCAGGCAAGAGATAACAGGGGAAAGGAGAAACCAAGGTACTCGGGTCCTTCAGCAGAAGATATGCTATATGGTCCTTGTCACATCCATTACGCGTACTTAGACGGGAAAAGAGTCTCCAACCACCAGATGAAGGATTGCAGAACCTTCCTAAGGTTACAAAACACCATGGATTCAAACCAAGAAACACGATAGGGAGGAAAAATAACAGGTCAAGGATATCAAATGCAGCAACTTGCAAAGCAACTAGAGTTGAAGATATATATATCAGCAATGATCCAACCAGTGCCAAAGTCGAAGAAAGAAAGGAAGAGCATATCAAGACAGGTCAACCTGGCAATATCATCGCCACCAGCTACTACAGAGTATCTAAAGTGGTCCGATCAACCAGTTAAATTCAGCAGAGCAGACCACCCAAGGAAAGTACCCAGGCCAGGGCATGCACCAATGGTACTAAAAGCACAAATAGGGGGATACGACATTGGGAGAGTATTCATGGATGCAGGAAGCGGCATAAATCTGATATATGCGAGAACTCTGAGGGCAATGTGCATTTCACTGGAAAGTTTAAAGCCAACGGATTGCTCTTTCCATGAAATAGTACCAGGAAGCTCAAATTACCCTCTCAGGAAAATAGAACTCGATGTCTGCTTCGGAAATAGCAACAATTATCGCAGAGAAAAGCTGGAATTCGAAGTCATGGATTAGCCTTCACAGTATCATGCAATCCTGGGATGCCCAGCATTTGCAAAATTCATGGCAGTACCTCACTACGCATATCTCACACTTAAAATCCCAGGACCCAAAGGAACAATCATGGTACAAGGCAGTTTCAAAGTATCCAACACCTATGACAAAGAATTCAATAGACTGGCGCAAACCTTCGGCATGACAGCAGAGTACGCAAGACTAAAAGGTGAAACTGACCACAATGTGCTACCCGACGTCGGGCGATCCCTGCCAGACCAAGCTTTCGATGCAACTCAAGACTCGAAGAAAATCCAGGTCCATCCTATGGACCCAAACAAAACTACCTCTATAGGAGTAAATTTGGATCCTGCATAGGAAAGCGCGCTTGTCGAGTTCCTCCGTGTGCGCTAGGAAATCTTCACCTGGTGTCCTTTAGACATGCCAGGGGTTCCCAAGGAACTCGTCGAGCACGCACTAAACTTCGATCCCAAAGCAAAACTAGTCAAGCAACCATTGAGAAGATTCGATGAACCCAAAAGGAAGGCAATAGCATCGGAACTGCACAGGCTAGAAAACGCAGGGTTCATCCGGGAAATCAAATCGTCGACTTGGGTATCTAATCCAGTTATAGTCCCCAAGAAAAACACGGATGTGCAAAGAGTGTGTGTCGACTATACGTCTCTCAACAAGCACTACCCAAAGGATCCCTTCCCTCTACCTCGCATTGATCAGATAATTGACTCAACAGCAGGGTGCGAAAGGCTTTCCTTCCTGGACGCATATTCTGGCTACAACCAGATCAAGTTAAAGAAAGAAGACGAAGAAAAAACAGCTTTCATAACACCTTACGGCGTGTTCTGCTACCAAGTCATGCCTTTTGGCCTAAAAATGCCGGAGCAACCTACCAGAGGATGATGCAAAACTGCCTCGAAAATCAAATAGGATGAAACATCCAAGTCTACATCGACGACGTGGTTATCACCACGCAAAAAGAAGAGTCGCTAATCAGTGATTTAGCAGAAACCTTCGACAACCTAAATAGATACAAGCTGAAGCTCAACCCGACAAAGTGCTCTTTTGGGGTATTTGCAGGGCAACTCCTCGGGTTCCTAGTATCTGCAAGAGGGATAGAGGCAAATCCAGAGAAGATCCAGGCAATACTAACGATGGGGAAACCAACAAAACTGCACGACGTACAGAAGCTCGCAGGACGCGTCGCGGCTCTAAGTCGATTTGTGGCACGGCTAGGGGAAAAAGCACTTCACTTCTATGCACTGATGAAAAAATCAGACGATAAATTCAAGTGGACCGAAGAAGCAGACATAGCTTTCACACAATTGAAAAAAGTGCTTTCCACACTACCGGTGTTGGTCGCACCAAAGGAAAAGGAGCCATTGTTACTCTATATTGCAGCAACACATCAGGTAGTAAGTACAGTATTAGTAGTCGAAAGAAGTGAAGAAGGAAAACCCATGGAGTTCAGCGGCCAGTATATTTCGTCAGCGAGGTGCTATCTCCAACAAAGCAAAGGTACCCGCACTATCAGAAACTTGCATACAGTGTATTCACATCAGCACGAAAACTACGGCAATATTTCACGATACACCTGATCATAGTGGTCAACGAAGCACCACTATCCAATATATTGAATAATCCTTCAGCAACAGGATGTGTCTCCTTATGGGGAATTGAGTTATCACCCATGGACATCACGTACGAAAAGCAAAAGGCGATCAAATCACAAGTTTTACCAGACTTTACAGCAGAATGGTTGGAGTTACAAAATACAGGACCACCAGATCTATCGAGTGTATGGACAATGTACTTTGATGGGTCAAAAAGGGTCCAAGGCGCAGGAGCAGGAGTAGTCCTGACATCACCGCAAGGCGACAAGTTGAAATGCGTGCTAAGGATGAGTTTTTTGCAAGCTTCTAATAATGAAGCCGAATATGAGGCACTGCTCCATGGGATGAAAATGGCCAAGGCATGCGGAGCAACTCGATTAAAAATATTTGGAGACTCGAACCTCGTCGTCCAACAAGTGATGAACAAGTGCGATGCCATCAATGACAATATGACAGCGTACAGGAACTTATATTATTATCTCGAGGGAACATTTGACATATGCAAAGTTTCGCATATCAGTAGAGCAAGTAACGAGGAAGCCGACAATTTAGCAAATATCGGGTCCTAGTGTTTACCCGTACCACAAGGAGTTTTTTGGAAGGAAATCATAGAAAGATCCATAAAAGGAACCAAAGTTTTGACTACAGGAGAGCAAGCCTAGCATCAAGCAACAGGCTCGGAGGCTGGTAGCAGCGGGACAACTGAACCCGAAGAAGTCATGATGATCGAGGAAACCTGGATGCAACCATACGCATACATGGTAAACAAAACACTACCCGAAGACACCATACAAGCGAAAAGGATAATACGACGATCCAAGGCTTTCGTCGTGCTGCAAGGAAAATTATACAAGAGAAGTATAACAGGCGTCTTACAACGATGCATCACCCCTCAAGAAGGGCAAAAAGTTTAAGAGATATCCATGCAGGAGTATGCGGACATCAAGCTAGCAGCAGATCTATCGCAGCCAAAGCTTTTCATGTAGGATTTTATTGGCTAACAGCCATTGAAGACGCAAAAGACATAGTAAGGAAATGCGAGGCTTGCCAACGCTTCGCATCTCGACCGCACGCGCCAGCAGCAGAGTTGCAACCAATACCATTATCTTGGCCCTTCGCACAATGGGGTCTTGACATGGTAGGGAACCTAAATAAATCTTGGCCAGGAGGGCATGTTTATATGCTGGTAGCAGTCGACAAATTCACCAAGTGGGTAGAAGCAGCCCCAGTGACAACCCAAGATTCTACAGCTGCGATTAACTTCATCAAGTCCATTTTTCGCTTCGAAGTACCACACAGCATAATCATAGATAATGGGACAAACTTCACATCGAAAGAATTCAAGAGTTACTGTGAAGGTCTAGGAATTAAATTGAAATTTGCATCTGCGGCGCATCCAAAGTCAAATAGGCAAGTCGAGAAAGCCAATGGCTTAATATGCAATGGGATAAAGAAAAGGCTGCTAGCGCCCCTTGAAAAAGCCAAGAACGCTTGGGTGGATGAGCTACCCTTCGTATTCTGGAGTCTACGAACTACACCTAACGCAGCTACTCAAGAAACCCCCTTTTTTCTGGTCCATGGCGCAGAAGCCGTGCTTCCAGTTGAAATAACTCATGAAGCTCCTAGAATCGCGGCATATGATGAGGCAACTTCTACAGAAGCACTTTAGGATGATGTTGACGCACTCGATGAAGCAAGAGATGTAGCACTCGCTAGAGCTACTCAATATCAGCAAAATCTACGAAACTACCACAGTAGTCGAGTTCGTCCACGATCTTTCATGGTGGGAGATCTAGTACTACGACTAAAGAAAGATGGCCATGGAAATCAAAGGTCATGAAGGACCCTGATGGAGGTCATGATCCTCCGCAAATCACGACCAGCCGCCCTTGAAGAATTGTTCACCAGCGCCGTCGTACCACACCTCCACTTCGTATGGGGTTCCTCCACCAGAGTGTTCACGGAGAACTACTTCACGCAGTTCTCGCCCATCCATGAATTTAGTAAATTTCAGTGGCAGGCGCTAAATTTTGCGGCACTGCGCGTTGCAGATGCAGAAGAAGGAATAGATTCTGGGCGAAGAAGAAGAAGAAGCATCAGGGGAAGGAGCACTTGAACCTGGCGCAGCAGAGGGCGCCTTGGGTTTATTCTTGCTTTCGGCCGGACGGCCAGGGCGTCATTTCACCAGAGCAGAAGACGATGCTACCGCAACTGCGGAGATATCTTGTTTTTACTACCGCGAGGACGGCCGCGGCCCCGCTTCTCCACCGGGGCACCGAGGTTCAAGCGAGATCGATTTGCATCGGCCATGGAGACAAGTGATAGGGATGAAAAACCCTAGATGGGTTAAGGAAGAAGAAGACGATGCGGCGGAGGAAAGCACTAGTGAAAGGATTAGGGTTTTTACCCTGGTCAAGTGTGCTTTATTTATAAGCATGTGCTAATGGGCCTTTGGAGCGGCAAGGCCCAAAGTATACTTTTGGGTTTTTACAGTGCAAAATAGTACAGAAGAATTAAATGTATCAAGGGAAAAGATGCGAGCAAAAAATAAAGAAAGCAGGGAATAAGAAAATATCTGTCAAGAAACACAAGTTCACCTCATCTTCGACTCGGGGGCTTGTGTTACGAAGAGGGAGAAAACCCATTGCAAAGGCAAAGAAAGTTGACAAAATTATGAGAAAAAGAAATATAAGGAACAGGTTTTATCTATTGTCTTGAGCCTGGTAAAGGAGGAATCATTCTTTGAGTCTATACCCGAAAATATTCGGCTATAGCCTCGGGGGCTACTACCATCGGGAGCACTGGGCGCGCACCCGACGATATTATTGAGTCACATTATGATCTCACGACATGAAAGAAGGCACGCTGTCTTTGAGACTATACTCGAAAAAAGATTTTTTTGACTATAGCCTCGGGGGCTACTACCATCAGGAGCGTTGGGCGCGCACCCAACGATGTTTTATAATGAACAATGAAGGCGAATAAGATTCTGGAAGCATCATTACTACCATCGGGAGGAAGATTTTTATCGATCAAGGTTGAATAAACCCGAATATTTTGTACGCTGGAACAGTCAAATAAGGCTGCGACATATGATTCTCGGGTTGCGTCATCGCGACAAAACTCGAATGTCGTGACTGAAATATATCATGAAGGTAAGACCCCTGGATCCGGCCTGTGTGGCCTGGTATATGCACATGAATGCGCTTTGCTGGTATGTATCCGTGTCTACGACACGAAGAAAAATCCTGGTGGACGCACTAGGTACCCTGAGAACCACTGGGACTCATTCTTTGTAAGTCCTAAATATGGCAAAAAAAATGAGTTTGACCGGTTTCCCGAATTCAAGTCCAAGGGGATTGAATTTGAAGTAGGTGGCAAGTGTATGTTCCCGCAGTTAACTGACCTCTTGATCCGTCAGAGTTGTCAGGCTTGTTCATCAAAACCCCTTGCGAGATAGTATAGAAAAAGATAAGTCGAAGGACCAAGTCGAAGATTTTAAGATTTGAAGAAGTCAAGTATTGATCAAGTCAAAGAATTGAAGATCTGAGATTCAACCCAAATCTGCAATTCTGGTAGAATCTCGGGGGCTACTGACAAGGGTATAGATAATAGAGCCCATCAGTTGAGTACCCCTGAGGCCCATTAAGCTAGGCCCAATTGTAATATTAGTCAAAATACGAGTTCATGTCGTATATCAATATTGTAATCTGTATCGGATCCCACCCGATCCTTGAGACCTGGCCACCTATATAAAGGGGCCAGGAGAGGATGGTGTGGGATAGATTGAAAGCAAGCCAGGTTCTACACCCATGTTTACTTTCATAGCCACCTTGTTTGACTGAGTTTACCTTCGAGTTCATCCGACGCCCTGTCTCCCCGATCCTAAGTCCATCATCTAGGACATTCGTCGAGTTTAACCCTCATCACTAGGTTTTTAATTTGAACAACGTAATATAAGGTATATATTACAAAAAAATATCATTAGAAACTTTGGATCTTCTAGTTTCTAATGGTATAATTTTTGTGTTATATAATTTATATTTCATTAGTCAAATTAACAATCTAGGGATACGTGTAGGCCCTTTAAACCGGAATGGAGGTAGTACTAGTTTGAGCTCTCATTGCCACCATCATAAGCATCTTGAATGGTTAGAGTTAATGCGAGTACAATTATGAAGCATATGCTTGAAAAATCATAAGTTGAAAACCTCGTGTCCCGTGAAGTAGGAATACCCAAACCTCATGCTACTCGACTTAGGGTCCCAAGCAAGCTCTTGTCATTGTAAGTATATGCGTATCATCGAGAACCGCCAACGGGGTACCTCCGTGCCCGATGACATGGAACAAGCCCACATCAAAATGACATGACAAACAGACAATGAACACCTCGGCATCTCTTTTATTTACCATTGGTATAGCTTTTTATTTTGAGATGCGTCATCGAATGTTCACTATGGGCATGCTGTAAATTTCCACCATGAATTATGCATGGCTTAGATTAGTGGCCTAGGCGTTTCTCTAACACATATAAAAACTCCATGATCCCGCAAGATTCCCAACTTGTTTCACATCACGAGTATCCATAAACAAAAGATCACGATATCAACTCAAATAAGAGAAGTGCAATGTTGAAAGCTTACCCCATGACGGCATGGTTTGGCTAATTTCCAACTTACAACTTGCAAGCATAACAACTCAACATAAGAGAGCCATAATGTCAAAATTTTAAAAGCGAGAAAAGTAAAGTGTGCCATCAGGTTCGTGAGAGCTAAACTGACTAATTTTCACATAACACCAAAAAGAGTTTAATTTGAAGGATAGATAAAAGCAAGTCAAATGTACTTGGAATAGCAAATTGCTAATAGGTACGTATGGTGGACACATTGCAATAACTTGGTTTTTGGGAGTTGGATGCACGAGTAGAACTCGTACTCAGTACAAAATGAGGGCTAGCAAAAGATTGGGAGCGACCAACTAAGAGAGCAATAACGGCCATAATCATGCAAAGCGACAAAACATCATTAAGAGAAGCATAAAGTGGTATCACAAGTCAAAAACCAAATGATCATAGAGGCTATAGGCGAATTATTTTGTAGTCAACATGTGTAAGCATGCGCCAAGTCAACCCAATTAAAGCATCAAAGGAGAAAACCAAATAAATGCTTCCACATAATAAAAAACAATGCATGATTTTTTCAAAGGCTCATTAAGCAATCTTAGTCACTTGAGACAAGTCATGCTACAGCAAAAATCACTAAGCATACTATCAAAAAGACATCAAGCACGACATGCAAAAGCCTAAGCCGCAGTCTAAACAAGCTCCTTTTTGTACCACCTTTTTGCATGAAACTTTCTCTCTTTTCCAACACCATTCGAAACTTTTTGAAAACAACTTTTTTGATGAATACCAACATGGACCAGAGGTCAAAATACACCTTGATACAAAGATATAACAAGATCTGAACAAAATCAAGGCGAAAAACGAAAGCTAAACGCAGTAGTAGAAAAAGAGAACACTAGTTGAACGATAAGAGTGAAAAACGGAGTGTTCTTGGCAAATGAAAAATGAGTAATCTTCTCCAAAAGAAATTTGTTGGGGTCCAACCATTTATTGCAGAAAATAAAACTAAAGAAAACTGAAAGCAAAAGTAAAGACGCTCCAAGGAAAACGCATAGTGCATGAAGCAATAAAAATATAGTGTGTTGAAAGGTGACCTGATTTTTGCCGATGAAGAAGGGGTGCCTCGGGGGCATCCCCAAGCTTTGACGCTTGTACCTCTTGGATATTTCTTGGGGTGCGTGGGCATCCCCAAGCTTGAGCTTTTGTCCATTCTTCACCTCATCTCATCATTCTCCAATCCCTACACTTGAAAACTTCCTTCATACAAAACTCAACACAATTCTATTAGCAACATTAGTGTAAGCATAATAATGAATCAACCCCTTTTTGGTTCAGGTTTCAACTCAAAAACACCACATATAAATCATATACTACTGTAGCAACTTCCCCAAAAGTTCTGTGATCAAAAGAACTCAAAAAGAAAGCGATCGAGAGGCAAACACAAATAGTGGCAGAAATCTGTCAAAACAGAACAGCTGACAAAGATCGATTTTTTCGAGGGTTTTCTGTTGCTCAAATCAAAAAGTGTAAAACTAATGAAAGTTTGGAAATAACCTGGGGCATATTCACAAGAAATCGTAGGTCAAAAAGATATTCTGAGAATTTTCACGAATTTTTACGGTGCAGCACCGAAATCTGTTTCAGGACAGCAACTTCCCCAAATCTTACCTCACTCAAATTAGAGGTTTCTCTTAACACAAAAATGAAATACAAAAGATAAGAAGAGGTCATTACAGTATTAATAACTTCCAAGACTCAAATAAAAGAAAAATAACTGAAAGTAAAACAATGGGTTGTCTCCCAAGAGTGCTTTTCTTTAACGCCTTTGAGCTAGGCGCAGAAAGGTGCAAATCAAGTAATATCAAGCGATGAAGCATCAAGTTCATAATTTGCTCTAAGAATAGAGTCAAAAAGTAATTTATTTCTATTCCTAGGGAAGTGTTCCATACCTTTCTTGAGTGGAATATGATATTTGATGGTGCCTTCCTTCATATCAATGATGGCACCTACAGTTCGAAGAAAGGGTCTTCCCAAAATAATAGGACATGAAGCATTGCATTCAACATCCATAACAAGGAAATCAACGGGAACAAGGTTATTGTTAACCATAATAAGAACATCATTAATCCTTCCCAAAGGTTTCTTCTTAGCAACATCAGCAAGAGGAATATCAAAATAACACTTTTCAAGCGGTGGTAAATCAAGCATATCATAAATCTTTCTAGGCATAATAGAAATACTAGCACCTAGATCACATAAAGCACGGCAATCAAAACCATTAACATGCATATCAATGATGGGTTCCCAACCATCTTCTAACTTCTTGGGAATGGAAGCTTTTTGCTTCAACTTTTCATCCCTAATTTTCATGAGAGCATTGGTAATATGCTTTATAAAAGCAACATTTATAGAACTAGCATTGGGACTCAAAGCAAGCTTTTGTAAGAACAAAATAACTTCAGATATATTGCAGCCATCACCATCAAAATCATTAAAAGAAATAGAGCTATCATCTCCTACACTCTAAAAAAATTCAGCACTCTTTTGAGAAAAAGTTTTTGCATTTTTGGGCTTTTTAGTACAAGGAGTGGGAGTTTTCTCTATACCAATCAAAGTAAGAGGATTGCTAGCACTTGGAACAACATCATTAGAGGTGGTAATAGTATATACCTTCATCTTTCCAGCCATCTCATCTTCTCTTTCCCACCTGGCATGCAATTATGCTAATATCCTAACATTTTCATCAATTTTAACTTGGATAGCATTAGCAGTGGAAAAAGGATCAGGCTTAGCAGACATTCTGTTAATCAAAGAAGATTGCACATCAAACAAAGATGAAATATCAGTTTCAGCTTTGGAAACCTTAGCTTGCAACTCAGGAATAGCCTTGTTTAAATTTTCAAGTTGATGACTAATAGTCCTCAACAGAGCTGATTGCTCCTCCATGGTCTTGGTGAAAGCCCTGTTCTGCTCATATTGCATCTGCATAAAATTCTTGGTATCCTTTTTAAGTTCTAAAATCCTTTCTTCACTAGGCATTTTAGGTCTACCAATATAGCTATTATCACCATTAGAAGGAAACGGCCTATAATTGTTGCTAGCAAAATTGTTCCTATAAGCATTGTTGTTAAAATTATTATTTCTAATGAAGTTTACATCAACATGCTCTTCTTGAGCAACCAAAGAGGCTAAAGGAACATTATTAGGATCAACATGAGCTCTATCATTAAAAAGCATAAGCATAATAGCATCAATCTTATCACTCAAGGAGGAGGTTTCTTCAACAGAATTTACCTTCTTACCTTGCGGAGTTCTCTCGGTGTGCCATTCAGAATAATTTACCATCATATTGTCGAGAAGCTTTGTTGCGGCACCCAAGGTAAGGGACATAAAAGTGCCTCCAGCAGCTGAATCCAATAGGTTCCTTGAAGAAAATTTTAGTCCTGCATAAAAAGTTTGGACAATCATCCAAGTAGTCAGTCCATGAGTGGGACAATTCTTTATCATAGATTTCATTCTTTCCCAAGACTGAGCAACATGTTCATTATCAAACTGGCTAAACTTTATAATATCACTGCGCAAAGCTATAATCTTAGCAGGAGGATAGCATTTTCCAATAAAAGCATCCTTACACTTAGCCCATGAATCAATACTATTTTTAGGCAAAGATAGCAACCAATCCTTAGCTTTTCCTCTTAAAGAGAAAGGAAACAACTTAAGCTTAATAATATCTCCTTCTACATCCTTATATTTTTGCATCTCACATAGCTCATCAAATTGTTGAGATGAGCTGCAGCATCATCAGTACTAGCACCAGAAAATTGCTCTTTCATAACAGGGTTCAATAAAGCAGGCTTAATCTTATAAAAATTTGCAGCAGGAGTAGGTGGCGCAATAGGAGTGCAGATAAAATCACTATTATTAGTGCTAGTAAAATCACACAACTTGGTGTTCTCATGAGTACCCATTCTAGCAAAGCTAAAAGCAGACAACTAAAAATAACAACTATAAGGAAACTAATTTTTGTGTATTTTTGATAAAATGATGCAAGCAAAAATAAAGTAAAGCAAAACAATAAACAAAGTAAAGATTGTGCGTGCGAGACTCCCCTTGCAGAAATCTTCTTTTTCTCCGACAATGGCGCCAGAAAAAGTGCTTGATGCGGGCAGATAACCACCCAGTTGGGAACCCCAAGAGGAAGGTATGATGAGCACAGTAGCAAGTCTTCCCTCAGTAAGAAACCGAGGTTTATCGAACCAGTAGGAAAAAGCCAAACTTCAGAAGGTGATGCCTGCTAGCTTCACGACAGCTCTGGATAATTTATAGGGCGCCTCATCCAGTGCTTTGCTTTGCACCAGCATCAACATGAAACCTGCACACAACACAAACAAATACTTTGCTCCCAACTTACGATGAGGTTGTCAATCTCATCGGTTTGCTGTAAACAAAGGAATGAGCGTATCGAGTGGAAAGCAATAGTAATATGCGAGAAAGTAAACAGTGCGAGTAAAAGTAAACGGTAATAGCAATATAAATGAAATTGGACAAGGGTCCACAGTTCACTAGTGGTATCTCTCCATAAGATAAATAATGACATGCTGGGTAAACAAATTACAGTTGGGCAATTGATAGAATAAAGATAATGTGCATATGTCAAGAGGATCACTATGAGATTTACTCTGGGCATTACAACAAGATACATAGACCGCCATCCAACTGCATCTATGACTAATAATCCACTCGTGGGGAATCATCCGAGGACCCCTTGAGTATTAAGTTATGAACAACAGATAACTGTATTAAGCAAAGTGTGTAATGTAAACAAAGCGAATGTCCTTAGACACAAGAATGTTGTTTTCTCCCTAGTGGAAACAACACATCTACAACCTTAGAGGTTTCTGTCACTCCCCCAGATTAAATAGAGGCATGAACCCAACTATCGAGCATAAATACCCCCTCTTGGAGTCAGTAGTATCTACTTGGCCAAGATAGCTGATACGCCTCCAATGTATCCATAATTTTTGATGCTCCATGCTTGTTTTTACACCATTTGCTTAGTGTTTCATTACACTTCGTGGCATTTTTATGCATTTTCCAAAACTAACCTATTAACGAGATGCCACAGTGCCAGTTCCCTGTTTTCTGCTGTTTTTGTGTTTCAAAAATGTTACACAGGAAATATTCTCAGAATCGGACGAAACAAAAGCCAGACGTCCAGATATTTCACGGAGCATCCAGAAGACCGAAGAGGAGACGGAGCCGAGCCAGAGGGCGGCCACACCATAGGGCAGCGCGGCCTAGGGCTGGCCCGCACCCCTTGGTGGTGTGGGCCCCCTGGTCCACCTCTGACGCTGCCCTTCGCCTATAAAGACCCCCCAACGGGAAAAACCTAAAGACCCAATCACTTTTCCAGAAATACATCGCGATCCACCGCCGTCGTTGACCCGATATCGGGAGGGTCCAGAAGCTCTTCCCGGGACCCTGCCAGAGAGGGGAATCGCCACCGGAGGTCTTCTTCATCGCCATGCTTGCCTCCGGCGCGATGAGTGAGTAGTCTACCTTGGACTATGGGTCCATAGCAGTAGCTAGATGGTTGTCTTCTCCACCATGTGCTTCATGTTTAGATCTCATGAGCTGCTTTACATGATCGAGACTACCTTTATGTAATTCTACATGTTGTGTTTGTTGGGATCCGATGAATATTGGTGTTATGATTGAGTTGATGTACTGAATTTTATCTTATTTTATCTCTATGTTGTTTATGATCTTGCATGCTCTCCGTTGTTAGTAGCTATCTTGGCCGAGTAGTTGCTAGTAACTCCAAGAGGAGGTATTTAGGCTCGATAGTGGGTTCATGCCTCTATTTAATCTGGGGGAGTGACAGAAACCTCTAAGGTTGTAGATGTGCTATTGCTACTAGGGGGAAAACAACATTCATATGCTCGAGGGCATATGATTTGTTTACATTACACACTTTGCTTAATGCAATTATCTGTTGTTCGCAACTTAATACTTGTGCAGTTCTCGGATTGATTCGCCACAAGTGGATTATTAGTCATAGATGCAGTTGGATGGCGGTATATGTATCTTGTTGTAATGCCCAGAGTAAATCTCATAGTGATCCTCTCGACGTGCACGTTGTCTTTATTCTATCAATTGCCCAACTGTAATTTGTTTACCCAGCATGTATTATTTTATCTTATGGAGAGACACCACTAGTGAACTGTGGACCCCGGTCCTATTTCCATTATATTGCTTTCACCTGTTTACTTTACTCGCATTCTTTACTTTACTCGCATACTACTATTGTTTTCCACTCGATACGCTCATACCCTTTGTTTCAAGCAAACCGGTGAGATTGACAACCTCATCGTAAGTTGGGAACAAAGTATTTGGTTGTGTTGTGTGCAGGTTCCACGTTGCTACTAGTTGAAGACGCGCTAACAAGTAATCGTTAACAGTCCCCTTGTTGGAGTGTCACTAGGCTAGCAAGCATCACCTTCTGGAGTATTGGCTTTTTCCTACTAGATTGACTACCTTGGTTTCATAACTGAGGGAAAACTTGCTGCTATATTCATCAAACCTTCTCTTGGGGTTTCCAACTGACCGGTCATTTATATTATCAACTACACGCCAGCAAAACATCACAAGTTTTCTGGTACCGTTACCGAGGACTGAAGAAGAAGAATCACCTACATCAAGACCGCGCCATCAACAAGTTTTCTGGCGCCGTTGCCGGGGAAAAAGAAGACTTCTACAAGGAGAGTTTCGCACGCACATCCTTTACTTTGTTTTAAGTTTTGCTTTACTTTATTTTTACTTGCTTCATTTTATCAAAAACCCAAAAAAATTAGTACCCTTTATAATTGTTATTTCTTTACTTTTAGTTCATTATGTTGTTCCCTAAGTACGTTTTGGAGGACCTCTCAGTAGGTAGTGGTTCAATTATTGGGAAAGATAACATTGAGGAGTTCTTTAATCATATTAGTATGCATAAAGATGTTGAGGAAAAGTCTTTGGCTAAGCTTGCTCCTAGTTATGAAGTTGCTTCTGCTTATTTAGTTCACATGTTAGAAGCTAGGTTTGCTAGCCCTAATCCTTTTATGCAATACATGTTCCTTAAGCTTCATGAAATTGAGGATCCTGAAAAGAAAACTTTTATCTTGGAAACTTTGCGCATAGAATTTAGGGATGTTGCTATTGAGGCTAAGGAAGTTTTTAAGAAATTTAATAAGCTTGGCTCACCTATAGTGGTTGTTGGTACACCTCATGATTCTAGAGTGCCAATACCTTGTAAACTTGTAGGAATTCATGATGCTTTGGAAAATGTTTTATTTGGATTTGTCCTAAAAATCTTTTTGATGAAAGTAGTGTACCAAGGCGTGATTACAAGGGATACTCAAAAACTCATTTAGACGGAATTCATTTCTTTGTTGACAAGACTTTTGCTATTGATCTTAATGCTTCTTTCGAAAATACTTGATTCGCACTTTCTGCGCCTAGCTCAAAGGCGTTAAACAAAAGCACTCTTGGGAGATAACCCAATGTTTTTCTTTCAGTTATTTTTCTTTTATTTGAGTCTTGGAAGTTATTACTACTGTAATGACCTCTTCTTATCATTTTTATTTCGTTTTTGTGCCAAGAGAAGCCTCTAATTTGAGTGAGGTAAGATTTGGGGATGTTTCTGTCCTGAAACAGTTTTCGGTGCTGCACCGTAAACATTTGTGAAAATTCTCTGTATATCTTTTGGACCTGTGATTTCTTGTGCATATGCCCCAGGTTATATCCAAACTTTCATTAGTTTAACACTTTTTTATTTGAGCAACAGAAAACCCTCTAAAAATTCGACCTTTGTCAGCTGTTCTGTTTTGACAGATTTCTGCCAATATTTGTGTTTGCCGCTTTATCGCTTTCTTTTTAAGTTCTTTTGATCACGGAACTTTTGGGGAAGTTGCTACAGTAGTATATACTTTATATGTGGTGGTTTTGAGTTGAAACCTGAAGCAAAAAGGGGTTGATTCAATGTTATGCTTACACTAATGTTGCTAATAGATTTGTGTTTAGTTTTGTATGAAGGAAGTTTTCAAGTGTAGGGATTGGAGAATGATGAGATGAGTTGAAGAATGGACAAAAGCTTAAGCTTGGGGATGCCCATGTCACCCCAAGAAATATCCAAGAAGTACAAGCGTCAAAGCTTGGGGATGCCCCCGAGGCACCCCTTCTTCATTGGCAAAAATCAGGTCACCTTTCAATACGCTATATTTTTATTGCTTCATGCATTATGCATTTTTCCTGGAGCGTTAGTTATTTTTAGTTTTAAGTTTTGTTTATTTCTGTTTGCTGCAATAAATGGTTGGACCCCAACAATTTTTTTTTTTGGAGAAGTTGCCTTGCTTTTCATTTGCCAAGAACACTCCTTTTTCACTCTATTCGTTTCCACGAGTGTTCTCTTTTTCTAGAACTGCGTTTAGCTTTCGATTTTCGCCTTGATTTGTGTTCAGATCTTGTTATATCTTTTTATCAAGGTGTATTTTTGCCTCTGGTCTATATTGGTTTTCATCAAAAGAGTTGGTTATAAAAAGTGTGAATGGTGTTGGAAAAGAGAAAAAGCTTTATGCAAAAAAGTGGTACAAGAAGGAGCTTGTGTAGACTGCGGCCTAGGCTTTTGCATATCGTGCTTGATGTCTTTTTGATAGTATTCTTAGTGGTTTTGCTGTAGCATGACTTGTCTCAAATAACTAAGATTGCTTAATGAGCCTTTGAAAAAAATCATGCGTTGTTTTAATTATTTGGAAGCATTATTTTGGTTTTCTCCTGGATGCTTTATTTGGGTTGACTTGGCGCATGCTCACACATGTTAGACTCATACAAAGTCACCATTGCCTCTATGATAATTTAGTTTTTGACTTTTGATGCCATCTTATGCTTCTTTTAATGTCGCTTTGTCGCTTTGCATGATTATGGCCGTTATTGCTCTCTTAGTTGGTCGCTCCCAGTCTTTTGCTATCCCTCACTTTGTACTGAGTATGAGCTCTACTCGTGCATCCAACTCCTAAAAACCAAGTTGTTCCAAATTGTCCACCATACATGCCTATTAGCAATTTGCTATTCCAAAGTAAATTTGACTTGCTTTTATCTATCCTTCAAATTAAACTCTTTTTGGTGTTATGCGAAAATTGGTCAGTAAAGCTCTCACGAACCGGATGGCACACTTTACTTTTCTCACTTTAAAATTTTGACATTGTGGTCTCTTATGTTGAGTTGTTATGCTTGCAAGTTGTAAGTTGGGAATTAGCCCAGCCATGCCGTCATGGGGCAAGCTTTCAACATTGCACTATCTTTCATTTGAGTTGATATCGTGATCTTTTGTTTATGGATACTCGCGATGTGAAATAAGTTGGGAATCTTGCAGGATCATGGAGTTTTTATATGTGTTAGGGAAACGCCTGGGCCGCTAATCTAAGCCATGCATAATTCATGGTAGAAATTTACAGCATGCCCATAGTGAACATTCGACGATGCATCTCGCAATAAAAAGCTATACCAATGGTAAATAAAAGAGATGCCGAGGTGTTCATTGTCTGTTTGTCCTGTCATTTTGATGTGGGCTTGTTCCATGTCATCGGGCACGGAGGTACCCTGTTGGCGGTTCTCGATGATACACATATATTTACAATGACAAGAGCTTGCTTGGGACTCTAAGTCGAGTAGCATGAGGTTTGGGTATTCGTATTAACGGGACACGAGGTTTTCAACTTATGATTTGTCAAGCATATGCAGCATAAGTGCTCTCGCATTAACTTTAACCATTCAAGATGCTTATGATGGGGGCAATGAGAGCTCAAAGCCGGTAAGTACCATAATTTTTGAAGGTTTATAAAACTTGCAATCACTGCTTCCCTCCGCGAAGGGCCTTTCTTTTACTTTTATGTTGAGTCTCCACCTTCTATCTTTATGCACCATTAAGAGAGCATAGTTGTCATTCTGAGTATAATGTGCATTGTCCCAAAGTTTTCATTGATTGATTCATGATGTTGGTTTTACTTGTTCTTAAATTACTTATATCTAGTCGCCCTCTTAAACTTGAAGGTGTCCTATGCATTTATGTTTTGCTCTCTCATGAAGGACAAGCTGAAAACCATTTGTATGTTTTTCCATATTATTTGAACACACGTTTGACTTTCATTGTTTCATTTTCATGATCTTTTGTTTGTGTTCATTTTCATGTTATAACATGGTTGCTAAGTTTCTTCTATCAAGATTATGTCTTTCATGCCCATGTTTTAAGTTCTTTTGATCCCAGCACACAACGCTTACATATATGGTCAAGTTTGTGTAGGTGCATGTCCCCACAAAAATTATTTCTTTTGTTATCACTTACCTACTCGAGGATGAGCAGGAGTTAAGCTTGGGGATGCTGATACGTCTCCAACGTATCCATAATTTTTTATGCCCCATGCTTGTTTTTACACCATTTTCTTAGTGTTCTGTTACACTTCGTGGGCTTTTTATGCATTTTCCAGAACTAACCTATTAACGAGGTGCCACAGTGTTAGTTCCTTGTTTTCTGTTGTTTTTGTGTTTCAGAAATGTTACATAGGAAATATTCTCGGAATTGGACGAAACAAAAGCCAGACGTCCAGATATTTCACAGAGCTTCCAGAAGACCAAAGAGGAGACAGAGCCGAGCTAGAGGGCGGCCACACCATAGGGCGGCGCGGCCTAGGGCTGGCCCGCGCCCCTAGTGGTGTGGGCCCCCTGGTCCACCTCTAACGCTGCCCCTTTGCCTATAAAGACCCCCTGACGGGAAAAACCTAAAGACCCGATCACTTTTCCAAAAGCACATCGCGATCCGCCGCCGTCATCGACCCGAGATCGGGAGGGTCCAGAAGCTCTTCCCGGCACCCTGCCAGAGAGGGGAATCGCCACCGGAGGTCTTCTTCATCGCCATGCTTGCCTCCGGCGCGATGAGTGAGTAGTCTACCTTGGACTATGGGTCCATAGCAGTAGCTAGATGGTTGTCTTCTCCACCATGTGCTTCATGTTTAGATCTCGTGAGCTGCTTTACATGATCGAGACTCCCTTTATGTAATTCTACATGTTGTGTTTGTTGGGATCCGATGAATATTGGTGTTATGATTGAGTTGATGTACTAAATTTTATCTTATGTTATCTCTATGTTGTTTATGATCTTGCATACTCTCCGTTGTTAGTAGCTATCTTGGCCGAGTAGTTGCTAGTAACTCCAAGAGGGGGTATTTATGCTCGATAGTCGGTTCATGCCTCTATTTAATCAGGGGGAGTGACAGAAACCTCTAAGGTTGTAGATGTGCTATTGCTACTAGGGGGAAAACAACATTCATATGCTCGAGGGCATATGCTTTGTTTACATTACACACTTTGCTTACTGCAATTATTTGTTGTTCGCAACTTAATACTTGTGGAGTTCTCAGATAGATTCGCCACAAGTGGATTATTAGTCATAGATGCAGTTGGATGGCGGTCTATGTATCTTGTTGTAATGCCCAGAGTAAATCTCATAGTGATCATCTCGACGTGCACGTTGTCTTTATTCTATCAATTGCCCAACTGTAATTTGTTTACCCAGCATGTATTATTTTATCTTATGGAGAGAGAACACTAGTGAACTATGGACCCCGGTCCTATTTCTATTATATTGCTTTCACCTGTTTACTTTACTCACATTGTTTACTTTACTCGCATACTACTATTGTTTTCTACTCGATACGCTCATACCCTTTGTTTCAAGCAAACCGGTGAGATTGACAACCTCATCGTAAGTTGGGAACAAAGTATTTGGTTGTGTTGTGTGCAGGTTCCACGTTGCTACTAGTGGAAGACGCGCTAATAAGTAATCGTTAACGGCGCCCTTGTTGGAGTGTCACTAGGCTAGTAAGCATCACCTTCTAGAGTATTGGCTTTTTCCTACTGGATTGACTACCTTGGTTTCATAACTGAGGGAAAACTTGCTGCTATATTCATCAAACCTTCTCTTGGGTTTTTCAACTGGCCGGTCATTTATATTACCAACTACACGCCAGCAAAACATCACAAGTTTTCTGGTACCGTTACCGAGGACTGAAGAAGAAGAATCACCTACATCAAGACCGCGCCATCAACAAGTTTTCTTGCGCCGTTACCAGGGAAAAAGAAGACGTCTGCAAGGGGAGTTTCGCACACACATCCTTTACTTTGTTTTAAGTTTTGCTTTACTTTATTTTTACTTGCTTCGTTTTATCAAAAAACCAAAAAAAATAGTATCCTTTATAATTGTTATTTCTTTACTTTTAGTTCATTATGTTGTTCCCTAAGTACGTTTTGGAGGACCTCTCAGTAGGTAGTGGTTCAATTATTGGGAAAGATAACACTGAGGAGTTCTTTAATCATATTAGTATGCATAAAGATGTTGAGGAAAAGTCTTTGGCTGAGCTTGCTCCTAGTTATAAAGTTACATCTGCTTATTTAGTTCACATGTTAGAAGCTAGGTTTGCTAGCCTTAATCCTTTTATGCAGTACATGTTCCTTAAGCTTCATGAAATTGAGGATCCTTAAAAGAAAGCTTTTATCTTGGAAACTTTGCGCATAGAATTTAGAGATGTTGCTATTGAGGCTAAGGAAGTTTTTAAGAAATTTAATAAGCTTGGCTCACCTGTAGCGGTTGTTGGTACACCTCATGATTCTAGAGTGCCAATATCTTGTAAACTTGTAGGAATTCATGATGCTTTGGAAAATAATTTTAGTTGGATTTGTCCTGAAAATCTTTTTGATGAAAGTAGTGTACCAAGGCATGATTACAAGGGATACTCAAAAACTCATTTGGACAGAATTTATTTCTTTGTTGACAAGACTTCTGCGGTTGACCTTAATGCTTCTTTTGAAAATACTTGATTCGCACTTTCTGCGCCTAGCTCAAAGGCGTTAAAGAAAAGCACTCTCCTTATCATTTTTATTTGAGTCTTGGAATTTATTACTACTGTAATGACCTCTCCTTATCATTTTTATTTCCTTTTTGTGCCAAGAGAAGCCTCTAATTTGAGTGAGGTAAGATTTGGGGATGTTGCTGTCCTAAAACAGTTTTCGGTGCTGCACCGTAAAAAATCGTGAAAATTCTCTGTATATGTTTTGGACCTGCAATTTCTTGTGCGTATGCCCCAGGTTATATCCAAACTTTCATTAGTTGAATACTTTTTGATTTGAGCAACAAAAAACCTTCTAAAAATTCGACCTTTGTCAGCTGTTCTGTTTTGACAGATTTCTGCCAATATTTATGTTTGCCACTTTATCGCTTTCTTTTTGAGTTCTTTTGATCACGGAACTTTTGAGGAAATTGCTACAGTAGTATATACTTTATATGTGGTGGTTTTGAGTTGAAACCTGAAGCAAAAAGGGGTTGATTCAATGTTATGCTTACACTAATGTTGCTAATAGATTTGTGTTTAGTTTCGTATGAAGGAAGTTTTCAAGTGTAGGGATTGGAGAATGATGAGATGAGTTAAAGAATGGACAAAAGCTTAAGCTTGGGGATGCCCATGTCACCCCAAGAAATATCCAAGTAGTACAAGCGTCAAAGCTTGGGGATGTCCCCGAGGCACCCCTTCTTCATCGGCAAAAATTAGGTCACCTTTCAATACGCTATATTTTTATTGCTTCATGCATTATGCGTTTTTCTTGGAGCGTCAGTTGTTTTTAGTTTTTAGTTTTGTTTAGTTTTGTTTTCTGCAATAAATGGTTTGACCCCAACAAATTTCTTTTGGAGAAGTTGCCTTGCTTTTCATTTGCCAAGAACACTCTGTTTTTCACTCTATTCGTTTCCATGAGTGTTCTCTTTTTCTAGAACTGCGTTTAGCTTTCGATTTTCGCCTTGATTTGTGTTCAGATCTTGTTATATCTTTTTATCAAGGTGTATTTTTGCCTCTGGTCTATATTGGTTTTCATCAAAAGAGTTGGTTATAAAAAGTGTGAATGGTGTTGGAAAAGAGAAAAGGCTTTATGCAAAAAAGTGGTATAAGAAGGAGCTTGTGTAGACTGCGGCCTAGGCTTTTGCATATCGTGCTTGATGTCTTTTTGATAGTATGCTTAGTGCTTTTGCTATAGCATGACTTGTCTCAAATAACTGAGATTGCTTAATGAGCCTTTGAAAAAAATCATGCATTTTTTTAATTATTTGGAAGCATTATTTTGGTTTTCTCCTTGATGCTTTATTTGGGTTGACTTGGCGCATGCTCACACATGTTAGACTCATACAAAGTCACCATTGCCTCTATGATCATTTAGTTTTTAACTTTTGATGACATCTTATGCTTCTTTTAATGTCGCTTTGTCGCTTTGCATGATTATGGCCGTTATTGCTCTCTTAGTTGGTCACTCCCAGTCTTTTGCTAGCCCTCACTTTGTACTGAGTATGAGCTCTACTCGTGCATCCAACTCCTAAAAACCAAGTTGTTCCAAAGTGTCCACCATACATGCCTATTAGCAATTTGCTATTCCAAAGTAAATTTGACTTGATTTTATCTATCCTTCAAATTAAACTCTTTTTGGTGTTATGCGAAAATTGGTCAGTAAAGCTCTCACGAACCGGATGGCACACTTTACTTTTCTTGCTTTAAAATTTTGACATTGTGGTCTCTTATGTTGAGTTGTTATGCTTGCAAGTTGTAAGTTGGGAATTAGCCCAGCCATGCCGTCATGGGGCACGCTTTCAACATTGCACTATCTTTCATTTGAGTTGATATCGTGATCTTTTGTTTATGGATACTCGCGATGTGAAATAAGTTGGGAATCTTGCGGGATCATGGAGTTTTTATATGTGTTAGGGAAACGTCTGGGCCGCTAATCTAAGCCATGCATAATTCATGGTGGAAATTTACAGCATGCCCATAGTGAATATTCGACGACGCATCTCGCAATAAAAAGCTATACCAATGGTAAATAAAAAATATGCCAAGGTGTTCATTGTCTGTTTGTCCTGTCATTTTGATGTGGGCTTGTTCCATGTCATCGGGCACAGAGGTACCCCGTTGGCGGTTCTCGATGATACACATATATTTACAATGACAAGAGCTTGCTTGGGACTCTAAGTCGAGTAGCATGAGGTTTGGGTATTCATATTCACGGGACACGAGGTTTTCAACTTATGATTTGTCAAGCATATGCAGCATAAGTGCTCTCGCATTAACTTTAACCATTCAAGATGCTTATGATGGGGGCAATAAGAGCTCAAAGCCGGTAAGTACCATAATTTTTGAAGGTTTATAAAACTTGCAATCACTGCTTCCCTCCGCGAAGGGCCTTTCTTTTACTTTTATGTTGAGTCTCCACCTTATATCTTTATGCACCATTAAGAGAGCATAGTTGTCATTCTGAGTATAATGTGCATTGTCCCAAAGTTTTCATTGATTGATTCATGATGTTGGTTTCACTTATTCTTAAATTACTTGTATCTAGTCGCCCTCTTGAACTTGAAGGTGTCCTATGCATTTATGCTTTGCTCTCTCATGAAGGACAAGCTGAAAACCATTTGTATGTTTTTCCATATTATTTGAACACAGTTTGACTTTCATTGTTTCATTTTCATGATCTTTTGTTTGTGTTCATTTTCATGTTATAACATGGTTGCTAAGTTTCTTCTATCAAGATAATGTCTTTCATGCCCATGTTTTAAGTTCTTTTGATCCCAGCGCACAACGCTTACATATATGGTCAAGATTGTGTAGGTGCATGTCACCTCAAAAATTATTTCTTTTGTTATCACTTACCTACTCGAGGACGAGCAGGAGTTAAGCTTGGGGATGCTGATACGTCTCCAACGTATCCATAATTTTTGATGCTCCGTGCTTGTTTTTACACCATTTGCTTAGTGTTCCGTTACACTTCGTGGCATTTTTATGCGTTTTCTGGAACTAACCTATTAATGAGATGCCACAGTGCCAGTTCCCTGTTTTCTGCTGTTTTTGTGTTTTAGAAATGTTACACAGGAAATATTCTCGGAATTGGACGAAACAAAAGCCAGACATCCAGATATTTCACGGAGCTTCCAGAAGACCGAAGAGGAGATGGAGCCGAGCCAGAGGTCGGCCACACCATAGGGCAGCGCGGCCTAGGGCTGGCCCGTGCCCCCTGGTGGTGTGGGCCCTCTGGTCCACCTCTGATGCTGCCCCTTCGCCTATAAAGACCCCCCGACAGGAAAAACCTAAAGACCCGATCACTTTTCCAGAAACACATCGCGATCCGCCGCCGTCGTCGACCCGAGATCGAGAGGGTCCAGAAGCTCTTCCCGGCACCCTGCCGGAGAGGGGAATCGCCACCGGAGGTCTTCTTCATCGCCATGCTTGCCTCCGGCGCGATGAGTGAGTAGTCTACCTTGGACTATGGGTCCATAGCAGTAGCTAGATGGTTGTCTTCTCCACCATGTGCTTCATGTTTAGATCTCGTGAGCTGCTTTACATGATCGAGACTCCCTTTATGTAATTCTACATGTTGTGTTTGTTGGGATCCGATGAATATTGGTATTATGATTGAGTTGATGTACTGAATTTTATCTTATGTTATCTCTATGTTGTTTATGATCTTGCATGCTCTCCGTTTGACAAGGGTATAGTTAATAGAGCCCGTATGTTGAGTACCCCTAAGGCCCGTTAAGCTAGGCACGATTGTAATGATAGTCGAATACGAGTTCTTACCGTATGTCGATATTGTAATCTGTATCGGACCCTACCCGATCCTCGAGACCTGGCCACCTATATATGGGGTCCAGGAGGGGACGGTGTAGGGCAGATTGAAAGCAAGCCAGGTTGAACACCCAAGTTTACTTTCGACATACACCTATTTCGACTAACTTTACCTTCAAGTTCATCCAACGCCCTATCTCCCCGATCCTAAGTCCTTCGTTTAGGACATTTGTCGAGTTAACCCCTCGTCAATTGGCGCCGACCGTGGGGACTTGGGCGTTGGAATCATGAATTCAACGGCTTTTTTGCTTTTAGCCAACAGTAGTGCAGAAGTCGACGAAAATCAAGAGATGGAGTTGACAATCGGAAGTTTAAGCATCCTCATCGGGCCATCGGATTCATCTCGCCTTTCAGATCCGACGAAACAAGATCCGTCTGCAAGTGAGCCCGAAACAGTAGCAATGATGGAATATTCTGAAGGCTCTTCCAGCGAGGTAAACTCGCCGGTCAGCCTAGGAGAAATGCAAAAAGGAAAGATCGCAGAAGACAACGAAGCAAAGGAAAATTTTGACGCAGGAGGCCAACTCGATGATCTCATGATCTGCCTCGACGATATCTCAGACAAATCAACAAACACATGGAAGACAGGGTTAGAGCTTTCTGAAGATGGCGACTCGATCTTCTCAAGCTTCAATAGTAACATCGGCAAACAATGCCAGGTGCTCGCCATTGTGGGAGACAACTCAGAAGAATTCGACGAAAATAACAACCCAGTGCTAAACCCAGCAAATATCGACAGAGGAGCAAATCATCTAGCAGAAGGGCAAACAGTAGAATCCCTCACAGCCAGGGAAAAAATTCGACTATCAGTCGACGAATGGAGGATAATAAGAGAAGCCATAGCGCACGGCACGCCAATACCATCAAACTCCAGCAAAGACATGCTTTTGGGGTATCATTATGCCCTAAGGCAGCAGGCGAAGCAACTAGCAAAGGAGAAAATAGAGATCCAACAAAGGAAGGAATCAGCCATCGCCGCTAGCGATGCCGCTCGTAAAGCGCGAAGCGACGCATCATATAGTAATGCAAGGAAAAATCGTCGACACGGTTCAAGGTACGACAACCTCGAGTATTCCGACAGGCAAAGCATTTCCAAAAACCTCGACTCTTCCTTCCTATCGATCGACGAGCAGGGGAACATCTTACCAAAAACCCCTGAAGCAGCACTAGTAGCAGCGCAAGCATATCTGCTTACAACTCAACCAAGTCCAGGAGATCCTAGGGAGCATATGCATAGAGCAGCATTGAACGGACTCAGCATGGTGGGCCACAAGCTATCAGCAAAAGGAGAAGAAGCATATCACCACAAGGAAGTGCACAAAGCAAGGTCACCTCGCTGTTACAACAGTCCTCGGCGTAGAAGCAGCAAGCAACGATCTCGATCGCCATCACCAAAACAGCACGGTGGAACCCGAAGATCGCAATCCCCAAAAGAAAAACGCGATTATGAAGAAGACGAAAAAGAGATGGGGGCATCGTGCTTTACCCGAAGGGTTCACACCACTCCAGTTCCCAAGGGATTCAAGTTACCTCATGATCAGCAAAAGTACGACGGGTCACAGGAACCACAATCATGGCTATCAGATTATCTACAAGCAGTGCAAATACTAGGAGGAACCAAAGAAACAGCAATGCAAAGTTTGCAGCTACACCTCACCGGCGCAGCAAGGTCATGGTTGAGCAAACTGGAGAAAGAAACTATTGGAAGCTGGGAAGACCTCACAAAGTAATTTACAAGCAACTTTAGGTCGACATATAAGCGGCCAGCATCAATAGAAGAAGTCAAAGCGTGTGTACAACAACGCGACGAAACACTACGGGCATACATCCAAAGATGGAGTCTTATCAAAAATTCAGCAGTCGAAGTTTCAGATGAAAGAGCAATAGATGCGTTCATCATTGGATTAAGGCGAAGAGACCTAGTCGAAGAGATGGGCAGAATCAAGCCGAAAACAGTGTCAGACCTCATGGATGTAGCAAACAGATTTGCAGATGGAGAAGACGCATGCAACAACAAGCGGACGCGATCCCCAGAGGACGATAGAAGAAATAGATATGGAAGTCAAAGGAGACGGTCCAGAAATTACGACAACTATGGCCCCCATAGCCAAGTCGCCACAGGATACAAAGACAACAGCTACCAAGAAAGCGATCAAAGAAGTTCAGGATATCGAAGCTACGGAAAAGAGGACTATAAAAAATTCTCCGCAAGAGAATCCAAAGAATACAACCCTTCGCCAGAAGATATGCTCAACGGACCTTGTCATATACACTCAGCGTTCATCGATGGGAAGCGAGTATCAAGGCACGCAATGAAAGATTGCACAACATTCTTAAAACTAGAAGAGGCAGCACTAAACAAGCAAACCGAAGCAAGGTGACAAGGATTTGAAGGAAGCAGCAATCCTCCGACAAAACAACAAGGAAACAACGGAGCTCCTCAAGGACAAGACCAGCAGAATCAGGGGCACGACGACGATGAAGGGTACGTTCCATCCAAGGGACACATCACAGCAATGATACAACCTATGCCCAAGTCGAACAAAGAAGAAAAGAGTATCACTCGACAAGTCAACTTAGCAGTCATCTCACCGCCAGCCGCAACGGAGTATCTGCATTGGTCAGAACAACCAATTGAGTTTAACAGAGAAGACCACCCTATAATAGTACCTCGGCCAGGAAACACGCCTTTGGTACTTAAAGCTCAAATTGGCACATACGATGTCGACAGAATATTTATGGACGCAGGAAGCGGAATCAATCTGATATATGCAAAAACACTCAGAGCAATGCATATATCACTAGAGTTCTTGAAGCCAACAGACTGTTCCTTCCATGGGATAGTACCAGGAAACGCTAACTATCCATTAGGTCGAATAGCACTCAACGTTTGCTTCGGCAACCGACAAAATTACAGAAGAGAAAAGTTAGACTTCGAAGTCATGGACTGGCCATCCCAGTATCACGCGATCCTCGGGCGACCCGCATTTTTGCGATTCATGGCAGTACCTCACTACACATATCTGGTACTTAAAATGCCAGGACCAAAGGGAGTAATCACAGTAAAAGGAAGTTTTGAAGTCTCAGATCTATGCGACAGGGAGTTCCACAAGATGGCGCAAAACTTTAGCATGATAGCCAACCATGCAGAGAAAACAAAAAGTACGATTGCAGAGGGCGTCAAGCTACTCAAAGGACGCGTTGTGGAGCCAGAGATGAAGAAACCACGAGTAGAAGCATCAGGAGAAGACAAAGAAGCAGGAGAAGAGGAGAAGGACACGACGACATAAAACATCAAGAGCAACAGAGTAGAGTAGAAGAATAAGGCTATAAAAGCCACGAGTTATACCAGGGGCAATGCCCCCTAGATCCAGAACACAGGTCACGGGCCGGATCTCTTGGGTCACCCCATGTATCTTACATTACAAGTATAATAAAGACGAAACGTTCCTCATGTTCGAGTTTACGAGTCTTTCAAAGAGAAAATGCGGCAAACGCACGAATCATACAATAACGCTTTGAGAACAAATTTCAGACATAAAGTCGCGAAATCAGGAACTCTCGCGTTCAGTATATACATAAGGGTCACAGCAGCGGGTTATCAGAATCATCTACGCCTAAAGGATCTAAATAGTGATACTCGCGGAAAAACCCAGCGTCTGCTTCAAGCAGCCTAGCTACAAGCCTCCGAGCAGGCTGTAAAGTATTTTCCATATGAACTCGAAGTCTAGCTCCACCAGGAGCCAAACTCAGGGACATAGTGCTGTAATTAAGCCTTGGGTGCCACTTGTGCATCCACCCAAGAGCAAAATTGGCACCCGCCACCAAGTTCAACTCTATCAATCTATGAATACGGTGGCTGGACCTAAAAGTATCAAGAAGAAGCGGGAAAGTTGGAGGCAGAGGATTGCGAGGAAGCATGACAGAATGCATAGTTGTCAGAGCTCATCGGCAACCATCGACTGACTCACCAATATGTTGGGCATGGTCCTGAAGCAGTACAATGGCACTCCGACGCCGAGGATCAGACCATAAAGTCTCATAGCCTTCTAACATTCTCTCCAAAGCTGCATTCCGCTCGGTAACCCGACGATCTTCAGCAGCGAAATCCAGACAAGTGCCTATAACGGCAAAGGACGTCACAAAAACAGCAGTGAAGAAACAGGGAAAAGAGAAGCCGAAGAAAGCCTTACATCGCAACATTTCGCAGGCAGACTCGACAATGCCAAGAATAAAAGATTCGCATTCTTCATTATGGACAATCTTCACCGTCAAATTGGAAACCTTTTCATCAAGAGAAGATATTTGCTTCAAATAACCACAAGCTTTACTAGCTTTGCTCACAGCCATCTGTGCTTGGCGTTTGGCTAAAGTCAAGCGAGCTTCAAGATCAGAAATCCTTAAAGAGTACTCTGCGCATTGACTGCATCGACTAGGAGGCGACGAAATCGTCGAGTCAAACGTGCGGGCAGCAGAAGGAGCAGGCCCGCCAGTCAAGGGATCGTTGGTATGCATCGACTGGAAGTCAAAAGAAAATGAAGAAGAAACATTTCAGCGAGGCAACACAAGATTTCATGTGAAGAAAATATATTTACATAAGTGCAAAACCCTTTGGCTAAAGTTCTCGGGTTGCACGCGACTAAAGGTTGTTACATTCAAAAGAAGAAATTGAAAGCTACAGAGGAGCCAAAGTCTACGCCACCTCAGCATTTTGCTCCATGGCAGAAGAGGGCATGGCAAAACCGTCGCCAGAAGTCGACGGAGGTGCAGGCTCTTCCATCGTTGGAGCTGGTGTAGTAGATGCCGCGGAGGCTGCAGAAGGAGAAATAATTGCCGCTAGTGCAGGCGCCAACTTCTTCGCCTTCTCGATGAAAACCTTCATCTCATCGCGGGTGCAGCCATGGGGAGAGCTCACCTTCTCCCAGTCGAAGTCCGCGCCGTGAGCAAAAGAAAGTGCAATAGCACCCTCAGCGCCACGCTTCAGAGAGAGCCCCTTCAGCTGGAGGATCGGGTCCTCAATTGTATCAAAGGACTTGGCAAGATTCTCCAAGTTATCCTTCGGGACTTCTGCCTTCTTCTTCGGCCACAACCCGACGAACAACCGCGACAGAACGCGGTTAACCAACTCAAAAGTCTCCTGGATAGATATCCAGTTTGCCTTGAGTAGGTTAACCGCGGTCAGCAAAGGATCATCGTCCGATGGCAAAGATGAAGAAGACACCTTGGTAAATCCTGCGCGACAAAGGAAAAAGTAAAGGAAAGAATTAGCGAAGATCAATAATATAGCATGAAGTCGAAATAGAAGGCAAGACGAAACACTTACTTTCAGCAGAGGTAGACATTGTGTGAAGGCGCTCCAATACGGTCTGCTCTCGCTAGGTATGCTCCCTGTTGGCATTGGCCAAAGCTTTTTCAGCCTTTTTCGCCTTACCAAGCGCTGATTTCTGCGACTTCTCAGCGCTTCCTTTGGCAGCGGCCGCAATATCATATGCCTTCTGCGAGGCACTAATCTCAGCCTCCAATGATGCAATTCGGGCATTGGCTGTTGCTAGAGCAGCTACAGTGGAAGAAGAAAGGAAGTCAGATAAACAGCAAAAGATAAGCGTGGAAGAAAAACCACGACTGGATATAAAACATACCTTCGGAAGCTTTCGCAACCTTTAGGTACTCAGCACATTCGGTGCCCAAGGCGACGAATCTCTCCAATAATGCCTGAGAGAAAGAGCGTGTAAGAAGCACAAGTGTATGCAAGGGAAACAAAACATGAAAAATTGCTTACATCACAGGGGGAAGCCGAGGATTCATGGGCTTCCAGAGAGGCATCAGGTTCTTTGGCCTTCTTCAGGCGCTTGAGGTTTCGGGGCGCAGGAACCTTCTTTACAGAGGCCCTGGTAACCCTAGGCGCAATTACTTGGGCAGGGGGCTCATCATCAACTACAGGGGGAATTGAAGGAATAGCTGTAGCAGCTTTTGGCGGCTCTTCGTCATCTCTACACGAAGCAAAAAAGTTATGTGTCACACGACAGAAACAAGGCAAAAGAGGTGTAATTAAAGAACTCGAATAAAAAAACACTTACGATGCCAGGAGGTCGAAGTACTCCTCATCTCCTGCAGGAACAGAGGCCTTATCAGCCGCTGCAGAACTCGAAGAAGCAAATTCTTCGACTCGCTTCCTTTTCTTGTCGACACCAGCATCTTCAGCAAGCACGGAGGGAGACGATGTCGACGAGCTCGTTTCCTCTTCCGATTCTTCGGCATCATCTCCGTCCTGATTATCGTCAACCTCGGGGGCTTCAGATACAGATGAGGCCAGATCAGCTGGAAGGGGCCCTGCCTCTGGAAGGGGAGGGTGCGAAACAAGGAATTGGTGACCCTGCATATAAAATAAGTCAGCAGAGTACAAAGGCAAAGAATAACGTAAGTCGAAGCAAATAAAATTCGACAACAAGCGAACATAAAGATGCATACCTCGGGCAAAGGGTGCACGGAGTCGAAGTAGTCAGCGGTCAAGTCAGCAACTGCATGATCCTTGGTGAGCTTGGTAAGGCTCCTAACTCGCTTGTCGACATCTTTTTTCTCTATCAAATCTTCAGAGACGCGAGTAGGATCTTCCAAGCCAGAGTAATTCCAGAGCTTGGTGAGGCGGTGCTGCAGGGGTTGAACTCGACGTTGTACGAAGAACGCCATGAGTTGGATACCCGACAAAGCTCCTCCTTGGCCTCCTTTCAAAGCTTGAATGCGAGACAGAAGAGGAAGAACTTGTGCTATCTCCGCATCTGAGGGAAGCGCATCCCACGACGCCAATTTCTTCACTTCCTTGGAGGCTTCGAAAGGGGCTAACCCATATTGGTCTTCAGGGGAGGCTTTGCGATCTTTGATATAGAACCATTTGGTTCTCCACAACTGGACAGATGCGGCAAAGGAAAACTCGAGTGTAAGGGTCAATTGCCCCTAAGTGTGTTTTTGGTAATTAATGACAATCCCTATGGACTAATGTTTTCATTGAGATTTTTATGAAGGAATTGTTCATAGGAATTGCTTGAAGTCCATGTGTTGGATTCAAGGCTTGGATGCCATGAAGATAAAGATATATCTTAAGTATTGGCATCAAGATCATTGAATAGAAGAGATGAATCCAATATGATCAAGAAGAAGAAATAAAGATGTAGTTCTTGTGTAGAACTCAAGTAATCCATGCTCTAGCTTATGTGTTAAGCCAAGGAGTCTCAAGATCTTGAGAGTTTGTCTACAAGAGAAGAATTCAATATATGGCTCTATGTCGAGGTCATGATGGTCTCATGAGTTGAGATATGTTTGACTAAGACCTAGAGCATGCGATCAAATGAAGAATTCTTTATGTGGCTCAAGATATTGTGATAGAGCATGAGAAGATTCAAGGTTGACCAAGGCAAAGATCAAAGATTGGATTCTAGATTGGTCAACACATGAAGCATAAGGAATGCGCCACATGGGACCAATCGGTCTTGTGGTATGGTATGGCTTGTCAATTATGCTTTGTGAACTAACCCATTACATATGTGTGTTTGTGTTGTCTATGTGGGTTAGGTATTGTGTCATGGATATGCATCACTAGTGAGATTTCATATAGCCCATGAAAGGATGACATCAAGTGGTGGTTGTCATCAAGGTTTTGAAGTGCAAGTTTCAAGATAAGCATCTCAAGAAGATCATATGCTTGAAGCTTGTCATCCATTTGGTGATAATAGAATTGTGAAGACATGCCTTAGTGAAGGTATCCCATAGTGGTATATGGGGGAGCATATTGGAAGTCTTCATGAAGCAACAATGATCAAGTGAAGCATTCTGGCTTGACGGAAGCATGAAGCATCATCATCAAGATCAAGCGGGGTGCGCAAGGCAAAGGTTTGTCCTTGCTAGGTTTTCCTTTTACCGGTCTTAAGGTGTTTGTTGGGAGACCGGGTTATAGGATAGATAGCCGCACTATCAAGAGGGGCTTTCGGTTGGGTAACTTGATCACATCGTCTTAGGGAGCTCAATCCTTTGCATACTTTGCATCTTCCTAGTTTGTTGCTTCTTGGTGTTTCTCCATGTGAGGTTCTTGTGCTTGTTGCTAGCTTTCCAACAAGTCCAAGTTCATCGAAAACGGAATCCAAATGCATCTTCTATTGCGTTTTCGAGTTGAGAGGTTTTACCGGTTCTTCACTTTGGAAGGTTTCACACCTCTCCACATTTCGTATTTTTCCTCTTGACTTTTCTTAGTGTTTCTCTGCATAAAGTTGTAGTACTTTTTCTAAGCTTTTCAAAAAGTCCAAGTTTGCTAAAAACGGAGTTTGGATGCAAAAGTTATCGCGTTTTTCGTATGAGTGTTTTTGCAGTTTTCCAAATCCGGAGCTGCTCCGGGCTCTGCTCCGGGCTGAGCAGTGCTAATATACTTACTCCGGAGTGTAGTCCGGAGCTACTCCGGGCTCTGCTTCGGAGCGCCCCGAAAACTCTGTAACGGGCAGTTTTCTTGCCCTATAAAAGGGGGCTTCTTCCCCAACGGTTGGGGGTGTGTTCTAGGGTGTTCTTGAGCCTTTCTCTCACCTCCATTGTTGAACCTCTTGAGCTTGCTTCCTCTCCCTTCCCTCCAATGATTCTTGCATATTTGTGAGGGATTTGGAAGAGGAGATCTAGATCTACAACTCCACCAATCAATTCCTCCTCTAAGTGAGGGGAACCCATTGGATCTAGATCTTGGTGTCATTGGTTGACCTCCACCCTTGTTCTTCCTCTCTAACTCCTCCATAGCATTTGTTGCTTTGGTGGGATTTGAGAGAGAAGGATTTGAGCACTTTCCCTTGTGTTCTTGCTTTGCATCCTTGCATAGTGTTGAGCTCTCCATTACGATTTGTTCGAGTGAGAGACCGTGAGCTTGTTACTCTTGGAGGGTGACCTCCTAGTTGGCTTGGCGGTTGGTGCCTCGGTGACCTCTTCGTGGAAGATTGTAAAGAGGCCCGGGATTCCCCTTCGTGGGAGTTGTGAAGTGGTTTTGGAGCTTGCCATCTTCGGAGTGGAGGAAAAGCTAACTATAAGAAGGGGTCCCTAGCTTCGTGGGGGACTCGGAGAAGAAGGTGAGCCTTCGTGGCATTCGGGGGCCTTCGTGGTTACCCGCATCTCTCCAACGGTGATTAGCTTACTTTATGTAAGTGAACATCGGGATACATCTTCGTCTCCGCGTGCCTCGGTTATCTCTATACCCGAGTTTATTTCCTTGTGATAGCCTTCGTGCTTGAAGTACTTATATCTTGTTTATCACTTGTGAAATTTATCTTGTGCTATCTTGCTTATCTCTAGTTGTTGTTGTTGCACTTAGTTGAGCCTAGCATATTTAGGTTTTGTGCTTGAAGAAAATAAACGTTAGTTTAATTCCGCATTCCTTCAAGCCAATTCCGTAATTGTTTTTTAAAACACCTATTCACCCCCCCCCCCCTTAGGCGACATCTCATCCTTTCATCGAGGTACTGCGCTTCAGGGCGCATAGAGACAACGGCTCCGCCCAATTTAGGCTTTCTAGCCAGGGAAACATTGGGGCGAAGCCAAAAGATTGACCTCCAGAGAAGAAAGTGGGGCTCAATGCCCAAGAATGACTCGCAGAGAGTCACGAAACAAGCAATATGAAGAAGGGAGTTTGGTGTGAGCTGGTGGAGCTGCACACCATAGACAAAAAGGAGCCCACGGAGAAACTCGTGTGCAGGAAGAGAAAGACCGCGGATGAGGAAAGCAAGAAACATTACCCGATAGCCGCTTGGGGCCTGCGGGATCCGCTCAGTACTGGGAAACTTGATGGAATCATGGGCGGAGATGAGGCCATCCGCCCTGGCCTTCTCCACCTCCTTCGGCGTGATGGCAGAGCGTACAAAGTTGGTGGCAGAGGAGTTCTTGGCCATGATGTTCTTGGTGGCTAGGTGCTTCACGCGCATCTATCGCACCGCGCTTGGGGGCTATGCACGAACGGAGAGAGGAGCAGAGATCGGCAATGGAGGCGGCGGAGGGAACGAGCTGGTAAACAGTAAAATCCCCCACTACGCCCCTTATATACCTTATGGGAGAAGGATCGTGGGCTGAGACGTGGCGCAAAGAGCGGAAACAGCAGCCCACTAACGGTCAAAAATCACGAAAATTACAGTGCTGCCCATAAAACGGTTCGCACTCATACAGAGTGACATGTTCATTGACGTCATAAAGAAGATGATATAAGAAAGAAGAAGGATGGCGCCGACAGGTACAAAATTTATAGACAAGATTATATGTGAAAGATTTTCGATTATAGCCTTGGGGGCTACTATTATCAAAGATATTGAAAGTATCTCGAGTTGAAGTATGATGGACCACAATATATTTTGAGCCTATACTCGAAAAAGACTTTTTTCGACTATAGCCTCGGGGGCTACTCCCATCGGGAGCGCTGAGCGCGCACCCGACGATATTTCTTGGTAAAGCATTGTGCAGAAGTGTTACTCCCATCGGGAGCGAGTTCTATGATTGTTGAAACCCGAATATTTTCAGTCGAAATTTGACTGCGACATAAGATTCTCGAGTTGCGTTATCGCAACGAAACTCAAATGCCGTGATTTATCATGAAGGTAAGACCCCGGGATCCGTCCTGTGCGGCCTGGTATACGCACATGGATGCACTCTGCTGGTATGTATCCGTGTCTACGACGCGAAGAAAATCCTGGTGGACGCACTGGGTACCCTGAGAATCACTGGGATTCATTCTTTGTAAGTCCTAAATGCGGCAAAAGAGTGGGTTTGACCGGTATCCCGAATTCAAATCCAAGGGGATTGAATTTGAAGTAGGTGACAAGTATTTGTTCTGGCAGTTAACTGACCTCTTGATCCATCAAAGATGTTAGGCTTGTTCATCAAAACCCCTTGCGAAATATTATCATGAAAATAAGTCGAAAGACCAAGTCGAAGATTTGAAGATAAGAAGTCGAAGAATTGATCAAATCAAAGATTTGAAGATTAGAGATTCAACCCGAATCTGCAATTCTGGTAGAATCTCAGGGGCTACTGACAAGGGTATAGTTAATAGAGCCCGTATGTTGAGTACCCCTGAGGCCCGTTAAGCTAGGCCCGATTGTAATGATAGTCGAATACGAGTTCTTACCATATGTCGATATTGTAATCTGTATCGGACCCTACCCGATCCTCGAGACCTGGCCACCTATATATGGGGGCCAGGAGGGGACGGTGTAGGGCAGATTGAAAGCAAGCCAGGTTGAACACCCAAGTTTACTTTCGACATACACCTATTTTGACTAACTTTACCTTCGAGTTCATCCGACGCCCTATCTCCCCGATCCTAAGTCCTTCGTTTAGGACATTTGTCGAGTTAACCCCTCGTCACCGTTGTTAGTAGCTATCTTGGCCGAGTAGTTGCTAGTAACTCCAAGAGGTGGTATTTATGCTCGATAGTGGGTTCATGCCTCTATTTAATCTAGGGGAGTGACAAAAACCTCTAAGGTTGTAGATGTGTTGTTGCTACTAGGGGGAAAACAACATTCATATGCTCGAGGGCATATGCTTTATTTACATTACACACTTTGCTTAATACAATTATCTGTTGTTCGCAACTTAATACTTGTGGAGTTCTCGGATTGATTCGCCACAAGTGGATTATTAGTCATAGATGCAGTTGGATGGCGGTCTATGTATCTTGCTGTAATGCCCAGAGTAAATCTCATAGTGATCCTCTCGACGTGCACGTTGTCTTTATTCTATCAATTGTCCAACTGTAATTTATTTACCCAGCATGTATTATTTTATCTTATGGAGAGACACCACTAGTGAACTGTGGACCCTGGTCCTATTTCCATTATATTGCTTTCACCTGTTTACTTTACTCGCATTGTTTACTTTACTCGCATACTACTATTGTTTTCCACTCGATACGCTCATACCCTTTGTTTCAAGCAAACCGGTGAGATTGACAACCTCATCGTAAGTTGGGAACAAAGTATTTGGTTGTGTTGTATGCAGGTTCCACGTTGCTACTAGTTGAAGACGCGCTAACAAGTAATCGTTAACGGCGCCCTTGTTGGAGTGTCACTAGGCTAGCAAGCATCACTTTCTGGAGTATTGGCTTTTTCCTACTGGATTGACTACCTTGGTTTCATAACTGAGGGAAAACTTGCTGCTATATTCATCAAACCTTCTCTTGGGGTTTCCAACTGGCCGGTCATTTATATTATCAACTACACGCTAGCAAAACATCACAAGTTTTCTGGTACCGTTACCGAGGACTGAAGAAGAAGAATCACCTATATCAAGACCGCGCCATCAATAGCTACTAACAACGGATAGCATGCAAGATCATAAATAACATAGAGATAACATAAGATAAAATTTAGAACATCAACTTAATCGTAACACCAATATTTATCAGATCCCAACAAACACAACATGTAGAATTATATAAAGATGATCTTGATCATGTAGGGCAGCTCACAAGATCTAAACATGAAGCACATAGTGGAGAAGACAACCATCTAGCTACTACTATGGACCCATAGTCCAAGGTAGACTACTCAGTCATCGCACCGATGGCAAGCATGGCGATGAAGAAGATCTTCGGTGGCGATTCCCCTCTCCGGCAGGGTGCCGGGAAGAGCTTCTGGACCCTCCCGATCTTGGGTCGACGATGGCGGCGAATCGTAATGTGTTTCTAGAAAATTGATCGGGTGTTTAGGTTTTTCCCGTCGGGAGGAATATATAGGCGGAAGGGCGGCGTCAGGAGGTGGGCCAGGCGGCCTCACCACTAGGGGGCGTGGGCCAGGGGCTGGCCGCGCCACCCTAGGGTGTGGCTGGCCCGTGGCCCCCCTCCGTCTCCTCTTCGATCTTCTGAAAGCTTCGTTAAATAATAGGAGGTTCGGCTTTTGTTTCGTCCAATTCTGAGAATATTTCCCGTGTAAATTTTCTGAAACACAAAAACCAGCAGAAAATAGGGAACTGGCACTGTGGCATCTCGTTAATAGGTTAGTTCCAGAAAATGCATAAAAAAGCCACGAAGTGTAACAAAACATAAAGCAAATGGTGTAAAAACAAGCATGGAGCATAAAAAATTATAGATACGTTTGAGACGTATCACTTCAAGAGGGAGTATTTATGCTCGATAGTGGGTTCATGCCTCTAGTAATTTGGGGGAGTGACAAAAATCTATAAGGTTGTAGATGTGCTGTTGCTACTAGGGAGAAAACAACAATCTTGTGTTCAAGGATATTTGTATTATTTACATTACATCTCGACAGAGGACGATGCTCTGACCCCTCTCCATTGCTCAACACCCCCATTACAGCTATATTTATTAGTACTAAAAATGAGCAGTTGAGCCAGTGTAGATTAGAGTGACAGCAGAAAGAGTTCGAATTACAAAAAATCACTATGACTAGGTCTCCAATATAATCTCTCGCTAGCATGCATCCACACAAACTACACCAGATCAAATAGGGAACACATTTGAAAAATCATATCATCTATAAGCATATACTTGCGAAGACACACTCATCAGCTTTTGGCAGAAACAAAATTCAAGACAAATTCCTCACAGATACTGAGAAGACCTAGTTACATAAGGGTTTTTAAATCTACACTAGACTCTAAACACATATACACTCGAGACTGAACAGTTCACAGGGAGCAGTAGTTGGGGCCGACAGGGAGCAGTAACAGGAGGCGACAGGGAGCAGTAAGCAGGGGCGCACAGGGAGCAGTATCAGAGGAGAGGCCGAACGGAACAGCCCCGCCGTCGGCAACTAACTACAATCCACCTACATCTTACATGTCTCCGCTCAAACGGAGGGGCGCGCACGGAGCGAGAGGGAGAGAGAGAGCATACCGAGCGGATCGAGAGTGAGGGTGGAGCGCATGCAGACCTATGACGCCGGTGAATCCTTCTCCACCGGTTCGGCGCCTCCGGATTTCGCCATTAGAGGAGTTGATGCGCTCAAGGAGAAGAAGCTCTCCTCTTTCTGTGCCTCTGTCTTGACGAACTCACCGCACTCATTCTCGTATGGACAAGCAAACTGTAAATCAAAAAGATTTTCAAAAAAGATATTTGGCCAGGGGAAAAGACTGAACGGACGCAGACAGCTAAACAGGTTCCGTTACCAAAACCGATAAATGACACGGGCCCGATTAGAACACACGCCTATTCAAAACGTGAATCTCAAAGATAAAATCGAACGGCCAGAAAAACGAATGTGCACGAATTGATAAACAGCTAGTTGTTATTTAGCAGAAATCTAAAAAAATACTACTGTAGGTGTTTTTCGTACTTCGGACAGGACGGGCCTGTCTCTTCTCCAATCGATACCCAGGAAGCCCCAAACCCTACCAGCCCCCATGGCCGACGGCGGCGGCGGCGAGCCCGGGGCCGGCGGCTCCGCGCCGTTGTGCAACTTCATCCGGAAGCCACCGAAGAATATCCGGAAGCGTCCCGCCGCGTCTGTCGGCCCCGATGACGAAGAAGGCGGCGAGGACGATTCCGGCGCCATCGCGGCGGCGCGCTCTAAGAAGCCGCCCTCCACCGCCAGCAAGCTCTTCTTCTCCTCCGCCGACAACTCCTCCGAGCCCCGCCGGTTCCAGTTCGAGTCCTCCAGGACGATCCAGTCCTCCACCGACAGCCGCGCCACCGCGACGCTCGAGACGGAGACGGCCTACGACCGCGACGCGCGGGCCATCCGCGAGCGCCAGCTCAAGCAGGCCGAGGCGTCCCTCAAGAAGAACCCCTCCGCCTCCGGCTCCTCCGCCGGGGATCTCTACAAGGGGATCAACGCGTACACGGATCACAAGGCCGGGTTCCGGCGGGAGCACACGGTGTCCGGGGAGAAGGCCGGCGGCGCGCACGGCCCGCTGCGGGCGTCGGCGCACATACGCCTCTCCACGCGGTTCGATTACCAGCCCGACATCTGCAAGGACTACAAGGAGACGGGGTACTGCGGCTACGGCGACTCCTGCAAGTTCATGCACGACAGGGGCGACTACAAGTCCGGCTGGCAGCTCGAGAGGGAGTACGACGATGCCGAGAAAGCCCGCAAACGGCGCATAGCGATGCGTGAGATGGATGGGAGTGACGGCGAGGCAGGGGAGGATGACAGCGATGATGACGAGGAGAAGCTGCCCTTTGCCTGCTTCTTATGCAGGGAGCCGTTTGTTGATCCGGTGGTCACAAAATGCAAGCATTATTTCTGTGAGCACTGTGCATTGAAGGTATGCCACAGTTTGATATGCTTTTACATTGATATAATTATGCCAATCATGTGTATAATTGACAAGTTTTTCATGTTGAAATTCAAGTTTATTTACTAGTCTGTTATATGTATAGTGATCTAACATGGAATCAGATTGTTTGATTTGGAGCTGAAATGGTCTATATGGTAGTGATTGTTAATAGGTTTTGTTCTCCTTTTGGTTTTGCATCAATTCCATGTTACAAATTCAAGCTAAATAGGCTAGTGACGAAAGAATTGTTGGCTACAAAGCGACAAATTACATGTTTTGTTCTAGCTTAATAGACAACTCTGTAAAAATGGGATACTAGAAATATTTTTGTACTAACTGGATGTAAAAAATCAGCTGTGTGGTGAAGAAACAAACTTTCTTTATATCACACTAGCTGAATGCCTTTTTGGACTAACTGAATGTTTTGTTGATGCAAGCATCAGCAGTATGGCCCATATAACATGTAGATATGCATTATCCAAGTTAATATTTGATCTCTGAGTTCTGATTGATTTTCCCTCCCATTTGTATTTGGCTGTACTGCATGAATGTGCAGTTGAAATTTTAATTCAGAGAGTATCATGCATGCACATTTGATAATTGAAACATCATTACCTGAGCTTTATTCAACTACATAGGGACATTTTAAGGCCCATCGTATGTGCAGTAGTAAATTGCATACATAGAGAGATCCGATGGGATTCAAATCCATATACTAACAGAGCGTTTTTTTCCTTCTGAGATAAGAGGAAATGCATGTCCACAGAGCTTGTATAGTTACATGACTTACATCAGGAACAAGTGAATAAGGGTGTGTTTGGTAGCCCGGTTCAACCGAGAATCCCCATCTCCCCTCATACATGTTGTCCTGAGACAAGTTGACCTCAGATTTTCTCCTATGTTTGGTAGCCCGGGTTTGTTGATACAAGCTAGTCTGGGATGTTGTTTGGTAGTTTGGTTGAGTTCAGAATTGAAAATTTTACACCTAGATCCTTGGATAGAAAAGAAAAAAAGCAATTAGGTCCTAAACAAAAAAAGAAAAAGCAATCAGATCCTAAACAAAAAAGGTAAAGGCAATCAGGTCCCTGAACAAGAAATAGAAAATTAATCAGGTCCCTGGTGCTTCTCGCCGGCCGGTCGGACGCCGGCGCCGGCGAGAGGAGCTGCGCGGCGGTGTCCCGTAGCAGCGGCCTTGTCCCGTGGCGGTGGCCCGTAGCGGTGGCCTTCCGTCGAGTCGCGCCTTGCGGGGCGTCGGGAGGACATGGCATCAGAGGAGGAGGCCGGCGTCGAGGAGGCGGTGGCCGGCATTGTCGAGGAAGGGCGGCGGCGACTTGCCAGGAGCTCGGCGTCGTCTTCTTGCCAGATCCGTGGAATGGCGGCGCGTGGGTGGCGCGAGGAGGTGAGGTATGGCGGCGCGGGCCCATGCATTTGCGGGGCGAACTCGGCCGGGCTGAGGAGGCTTTTTTGTGCGAGGTGGGCACTGCCGAGGTCAGCCGAGCCAGGCTACCAAACAACAAAAAGTGAGAAGAAGTAGGATGAGGTGAGATTTTCTGAGTTGGCCCAACCTACCAAACACACCCTAAATTTATTGGGCAGAGTAGAGTCATATAAATTAGGCTGAGTGGGGTAGGAATTGATGAGGTTTTTGTAGGATGTTTAGGCTGGATCTTTAAAGAGTGTGAACAAGTTTGTTTGGGAGCCTAGATTCTGCACAGATAATCTGCTAGGTGGGTGAAAAAATCTAGTGTTGTAGAAAGTGAAGACATATTTCACCCCAAGGGAAATTATTTGGAACCTACGAAAGGAGGGCTACCGTAGGTCTATCTAAACATCATGTAGTTGGATCTTCTTAGTTCTCATGGTCATGGAGGCTGTTCTTCTTGGATCTCATGGAGGCTGTTCACTTTTCATGCTAGATACGTGCAATAAAAACTAGAGAGAATTCCTTATTTGACACACCTTTAAAATATGGTTCCTTATTTGACACTATCAAAGTTTTTCTTCCTTATTTGACACTTGCTCTAATTTTTTTTGCCTTATATGACACTATAGTTCATTTTGAGCATTAACGGTGTTAGATAGGGATATCAAAAGATGCTTTTGCCCTTAGTACATTTTGTGACTAATTTTTTTTGGACATTAAACCAAAATATGTGGCCTGGTTCCATTACACTTTTTCCTACCAACATCAAAACTGGCGCTTTTACTAATTCCATTCATAACCAAATAATAAAAAATTGATCATGCAAGAAAATTAAATCGCAGTACTTCTGTATGCATGTAAAGTAAAGTATACAATAGCTAAAAGACAAACTTAATTCACTTGTAAAGTAATCTTTTAGGACTAGGAGAAGCTCTACGTCCTTTGGTGCTCCGTCCATAGATGCCACCCGAACAAGCATGGCGCAGGAGGCAAGGACATCCTTCGCCCGTTGACCAGCATAGGCGCATAGCAATCGTTGAGACGCTTCGATCTGGAAAAGCCAGATCTGACACACAAAGAAGAGCGACAAAGGAAAAGTGGATTTCGCCTGCTCGTGGGCTCGTGACAGAGCTGAGGAGCATCTCAGCCGAGAGACGCGGACTTAGGGCTGCACCTGCCCCATCAAGATTTATCTAGCTCCTGACACGCCGGTGACGGCATTCCTTTTTTTCGGCAAAGATATGTGGAGACCGACTTACAAAGGGGTATTTTGGTCAACTGAAAAACAAACTGATGGAATGAACTAACGGAACTAACAGTAGTGTCATATAAGGAAGGAAATTTAGAGCATGGCTCAAATAAGGAAGAAAAACTTTGATAGTGTCAAATAAGGAACCATATTTTAAAGGAGTGTCAAATAAGGAATTTTCTCTAAAAACTATCTCAAGTGCACGGATCAAATGTAATCTCTGGCCTACAACGTTCCAGGCTCTAGGGTTTATCCAGTCATCTTATCATTATCTAAGCCTATTAAGTTTTCTTACTCCCTCCGACCAGTAATACCTGTCTCAACATGATGTAAGATGAGATACGTCATGTTAAGAGACAGGTATTAGTGGTCGGAGGGAGTATTAAATTCTGTCTGGCTACGAAAGAGTTACCGAATATAAATGTACAAAGATGGTAATTACTGTCTGTGCCCATAGTTCTCAGCTATTGATCTAGGGTGAGCCTGTCTGGCTGATCTATTCTGGATGCAAGTTTAGATTTAACTAATTTATCCAGAATTTAGCCTTTGTTTGCTCTGTGCTGCATCTTTCTTAAAAGATGCATTGCATCCAATGCAATCCCAACTCCCTTTCTTTGGCAAACCCATGGAAATACCCCTTTAGCAAAGAAAAATAGACACGATGTCGCTTTATTTTATCGCATTGGAAAAGACTATCCATATCTTATGTACCTAACCCTTCGAGGGAATTCTGTGTCAGAAATCGTGAATATAGTGATCTTATCATTATCTAAGCCCTTGATATGCAGACTGCTTTCAAGCCATGAGACCAATTTAAGTACACAAATCCCAAAAAGGATTTTTGCTAAGCTGGCTGCCCAGGACCTAATTCTTTAGGAATCGATCTTCTCCAGAAGCAGAGCTGTAGTAAAGAATTGCATAACTAGATGAATTAGAAGTAGAAATCAAACAATTGGTACAAAAGCAGATACATACATCAGTTTGTAACAGAAGCTGACCACTTGAGGAGAAGCTTTGAACATCGTAAAGTAGGAAACTTGTTCGCTGTTTAGAACTAGACTAGATTATAACTACCCCAAAACTAGACTTGGCTCCGGAACCCAAGACACTGGATTGCCTAAGCACCATGTCATACTCCGCTTCTGGGTGCTTCATTGAGGTTTTGGCAGGTGCACCCCTTCCGATTTGAACTGATTCCATCTTCCAAACGACGAATATAGTCTCAGAAACTGTATACAGTCTGTATCCAGTAACTCCAAACTTCATCTGCAAGTAAAAAATGGCACGAGAAATTTGCATAGTCGTTTTCTAAACAGTTGACTTATTGTTGGGTTTTTTTAGCATGACCACATACATACAAAGTGAGTATGATCAGAATAAGCAGTATTTCTCATAGCATCTCGGCACAAAGGAGCCAAGCTTTGAGTCCACAGTCAACTAAAAACAACTAAAACATGGCACTTGTGAAAGACTGACAAATTATATCACAGTGCAGTAGAACTGTCTGGTTCACAGATTTATCGCCTGTTTGCTATTTGTTACATGTAATGTTGAATCTCCTTTGGTTAGTTTAACTGTATGGAGACACTTGATAATTTATTATGTTTTATCTTGTTCTGTTTTTCTCTTAATCACAATTGGAGAAGCATGCACCTTCTCTTTTTATTTGTATAGTCAGCTATAGGTTGAATGCTTGATCACTGGAAACAAAATTCTGACCATACGTATCTTGTTATTTTCAGCATCACTCGAAGAACAAGAAGTGCTTCGTCTGCAATAAACCAACACTAGGCATCTTCAACGCGGCACAAGAGATCCGCAAGAAGATGGCTCAGGACAAGAAGCAGCAGGAGCAGGAGCAGGACCTTTGATGGCTGTTGCACGGTGTAGCTTGTATCATGGAGTATTTGCTTTTCTTCTCTTACTGTATCATCTGAAAATGAGGCAGAAAATACCCATGAACCAGTCCTGTTTTTGTAATTCCTAATTACCAGTTGTATGCCACTTTCTTGTTGCACGACGAAAGTGTTCCTGGATGGATGCAAAGCTTCACGCAAGGTGTCAGGTGCATTTGCCGCCACTGGAAAAGAAGGGATCACAGCTGAGCTGGTAGGCTCCAGAAAAGTTGTCGCGGCTGGCTCGGCGCCCTCTTTATGTAGCAACAGCAACAGTGTGTTGCTCTTTTTTTCCTGCGACTCTCGTCCTTTTATCTTATCCTATCTGCTTTGGTTGGCAAGGTATCTTAAGATAAAGATACGACGCAGATAAGAGCATCTCCAGCGGGTTGTCCAAACGACCATCCGCTATCTGAACATGGCGGCGCGGATAAATAAATGGGTAAAAGTGTTTCTAATGGGCTAACTCAAATGGACCGTGGAGGCTGGATCGACGCATTCCTGGCCCATATGTGGGCGTGAAATTCGGTCGGGTGGACAGCGACCACTGTGGTTGGCTGTTCACGCATGTTCGAGCCTGGCCCGCAAGTCAGTGAACCAAAAAAAGGCCACGGTGGCGCTACACAAAAAGTTGCCGGCGACTATCTTCCTACAAGCTACTGCTACACTACCCTATCCCTACTCACCGTCTTCGCGCCGCCGTCCTCGTCCTGCTATCGCCTACAGCAGGTCGTCGCGCCAGCCCAGATCGACGGTGTTGGAGCCCTCGCCGCCGGCTTGGCGGGCGCGGTGAGCCTGGCGGCGCTGGGTGGCGAGCTTGTGGACCTCGCGGAGGCGTCTCGCCGCGGCCATGTCTTCGTCCCAGCGGCGGCGGTTGCGTGCCATCTCCTCTTCCGCTGCCGCCTCCTCCGCCAGCTCCTCCGCTCGCGCCACTGCACGAGCCGCCTCCTCCGCAACAGCCGCCTCCTCCCGGGAAGCCAGCTCCAGTGTGGTGACCCAGCATACCACTGCATGCGTAGTATGCAAGTCGTTGACATAACATCAATGAAACACCGTCTCACTAGTATTACATCGATCAGAGTGGCACAACAGAAACATCGCAGGTCCAAGGTATGTCTATAGGATTACAATTTTATCATACAGAAGATCTTCAGAACCTCCTCAACAGGTAGAGGTGTAGTTTTGGCGGTTACAAACGAGAAAGAACAAGCTAAAGACTAAACTAAAGCTACAACTAATGCAGATGGCTTGCTACAGAAACTACAGAACTACCCTAACTACTTAGGTTCTAGGATTAGGGAACTGGGTCCCTTCTATTCCAATTCTAGTTTTCCTCCAAGCTTGGTATAGATGTTGACTCCATTAATGGTTCTGACATTGGTAGAGGGCTTCATCTTTCATCTTTAATGTCTTGAGATTGCCTCCTTGTGTTGCCTCCAATCTAAGCAAGGGTTACGAGGGAGTGGGGTGAGTAACGAGCGTTACCCAACAAGTTCATATAAGGAATAAGGTGTTTTATGCACTATCTACAGCCTTAGACTCAAGAGTCGTTTGGCAATGCAAGTTTTCGTAAACATTTCTTCAAGAGGTTGCTTTTATTCAGAAAAACTATGTCTGTCAGCCTTCACAGGTTGGTTAGAGCTTCGATGGGCTCCTTTCCTGCTGCGTTCGCAGCTCCTTCCCGGAACAGGGAGTATCTAGATACTTTCTTACACTCTGTAGAGGTGGTCACTTGTACCCATGAGAGATCAAAGCCTTGTTGCACAACCAAGTGGCTACCTTGTCCATACTTCCTTTGTATGGGGCCCAGTCTTGTGATCCAAGCCAATCATTGTTCTTCTCCGCGACCCCGCAGACCCACCCTTTTGTAAGTCCATCCTCTCCTACACCACATATGTAGACCGATTGGCGCACTGGTCCTCCCCTTTACACTATGGACGCTCCCATAGGTAGACCGTTCCGGACCCAGATACCCGCTCCTATACAATATGGGTAGACCGACCCGGATGACTCTTATAATCCATCATAGACCAATTAGCTAGTTTGTCCCCCCTATACTATAGGCAGACCGAACAGGAAACGCATTTCCCCCCTTTGCACTATAGTAGCCTGAACAGGACAACCCTCGCTACTGATCCGTTGGCATGCGAGAGGGAAAAGATACAGTTGACTTCTCCGTCCCATTCCAGATCTCATGGTTGACTGTTGTTTACGGCGCTAGGATCACTGGTGACATTGGTTGTTAAGTCCTAGGGTTCACTTTCCCGTGCAAATGGAACCTCCACCACAACAATCATACCATGGTTCCATTTGCCAGCCATCCTAGGTTACCACCACTCGGGTCGCTAACCAGCTAGTCATATTAATTATGAAAAGAGAACCTTTTGCTTTGAATGCAGTAGTAATACCACCGGTATATTTGCAAGTAATTTGCTAAAAATTAACAAGAGATATGAGCAAGAGTGAACTTGCCTTTCTGACTGCAAGATTATGCGAGTTAGGGTCTTCGATACGATAGAAATCCAAATTCTGAAATAGCAATCATCATCCGGTAGGGATGATGTTAGAAATCTGCAGCATGATATGCATTACTCTAAGCGTAACCTAACCCCGATGATTTGTTATCATTGAGTTATGGTGATTTATTTATGATGTGTTGCACTTTTAAATCACACCAGAACAGGGTTGTTAAGCATTTTAGGTTAGCTCACTATCAGGTGCTATTATAAGGATAAGATTTCAACAACAGCTATTTTTTCAGGGTTTTATCATCATTCCTTGTTGCAAGAGAATGATGATTAATGGTGAAGACATGAAAGTAACACATTTAAGTTGCATCTTATAATTAGCAATCACTTGGTTACTCATGGACATGTAAAGTGGAAATAAAGCATATCAGAGAACAATACCTAACTAGTTTTAGGGTTGACAACAATCTTAACACACAAATAGGAATCATTGATGTTAAGGCTCAATAGAATGGTTGATAATTACCTTAAAGGTATCTTGAAAGAATAACTTTTGAAGAACATACTACTAGGTGAATTTAAGTACTATAGATTAGGTTTAGTGTTCTAGGGTTTACCATAGTTTTATAGTAATCTAGGAATAGTTAGTAAGTTGAACACATCAAGGAAACAAATTAAGGTTTATACAATATTGGAAGAGTTTTAGTGAAACATGTTGTGATTAGCACTTAATTAGTTGGTTGGGGTTTGAAGCATAGCTTCAAATGGTTACCACTTTGAATTAAGTACTACTTATAATGGAATATGAATCTTAAGTGAACAATGTTCAATTTTGTGGATTATAGTTGAAATAATAATATTAGAGTTAAGAAATAATTCTGATAGAAGTTTATGATTTTTCCCAAATTTTACTACATTAAATTTGTTTTAGAAAAATCATTTTAGGGATTAAAATCCTAATATTAAAGTTTTAGGATTAATATTTAATAATAACAAAATGTTAATTGGAATAACAATATTGAAGTAGTCAAACTTTTAATTGGTATTTGAAAACTTGGTTTGAATTATTATAATTGGATTTGAATTCAAAATGCAAATACTACTTAAACAAGTTTCCAAATTTAGTTCAAAATTATTTCACACATATTATGTCTCTAGCCTTCGAGTGAAATTTTGCTTTACTATACTAATAATTAGGAATGGGTAAAGTTTAGCTAACTATATAGAAAGTGACTATTGGAAAATCAACTGATAATAATGAATTATTGATCATGCAGTTGAGATCTTAATAACAAACCAACTATAAGCCCCATCATGTATGCTACTAATCTAAGTGATATTTACTAATTACACTTGATTGGAAACAACACATGAATAGCTGTCGTTTGTATTGTATGTATTAGTGCACTCCTCCAAAGTCTTAAGACAATGTTCCACATGACCAATGATCCATGTAAGCAAGCCTGATCGAAGATGAGCAGTCCGACCATATTTTGCGAAAAATCTGGAGAAAATAAATAAAAATTAAGCATCAGAACGTGTGAGGCTTGGTTATATTTGTTTGAGTTAGATACATGGATCTAATAAATATTAAAGGATAGATACAAAACTATTCATCAGGGTTTATGCTAAATCGGGCTCTGCTTGGACGGCTAGCTCTGCAGGCTCATATGACCATCATCCATCATGTGGAAGAAAAGGCTACCTCTGACCTGCTGTGAAGAAGTCAGAATCTGGATGAAATAAAATCAAACAGATTAGTAAATTTGGTATGTGGAGCAACCAAATAAATATCGATGTACCGACCTTTGATTGACATGTCTGACACACAAATATTAAACTTATTAAATTGATCATGTAAATAATGGAATGTTAGATAATTGAAAGAGAGTATATTTGATTGATGCATAACCTGAGTGTCTGACCTGAAGGATCTAGCAGGTCTTCTAGTGTTCAGATAGGTTCAGCACAAATAAAAAACGCTGCTGTGCAAGGCAAAATGACTTTTTCGAAGGCTGCAAACAGGAAAAAGTACCAGTTGATTAAAATGAATATCTGACCAATGTTAGATAGACTGGTACTAGAACTTGATGCGCGCCTTGCCGCGCGAGTCTAACTTCTGGCGACGCATTGATTTTTTGTGGTATAACTCTATTTTAACCTGATGTCGTGTAGGTTTAGCTTTGTTTGTGTGTTCGTGCATCGAATGTGTGGCACTGTAAGCCGGCATCAATAGCGCCCCAATATACATAGCGTTGCTATATACATGATTGTCGTAAAATAAGGAAACAGAGAGAGAGCTTGCAAGCAAATGTGAGATTTACTGAAGAGCTAATAATCTTATTAGTTAGTGCCATTAGAAGTGTGAGTGCCGTTTCAGTCCGGTCGGAAAAGAAACCCATAATTTCTATTTGGTTCGGACTATGAAAGGCAGTAGGGCTCCTTAAATGGTGAGTCAGTTTGTGCATGCGCATCATGTCATGGTTCAAGGCATTACAAATTGGAAGAAAATTAAGACGGCCATACCATAAGCCACCAAAAAGGTCGCTCACTGCACATTTTCAACACAGTTACATATGGGGATGAAACTGTTTTTGCAAACGAACTATATATACTTGACGTACTGTGCATACAATGGAGATGATCTATAGTCACGCGCTTGTGCGCAGGATAAAACACGGTAATTGGCCTACCTACAAACTTTCTATCAGTAACAAATAATTGGTTTGGAGGGCAGGCTCACGCAGGGGAAGTTCGTGTGTGGCATGCCTTTCTCGGTGAAAGAAAAAACAGCGCCTGCTTTGCTGGTTGTGGTGCTGCGGATATCTCTGGTGCAACGACGGAGATCTTCGGTTCATGTGCACATGTCTGTCAGAGTGAAGATCATAGTCCTTCGGTTCAGAGCTGGCCCTGTATGAGATACAACGGGAATATGTTAGTAATGCATTTCTGCATTTCTTTTGAATACTAATGTGTGCCGAAGCAATTTCGTTAGTATTAAAGGTAAGTATAAGGTTAGTTCTGAATGCGGATACATGTACGCAGAGTTGCAGCCTAATAAAAGAATCTAAACTGAATCTAAAAATTTTATATGAGTCTGAACTGATTTTGACTGCGTGCATAAGCAAGAACCCGAGGGAGGAGGGCACACCCGCTGTCTCGTTTGTGTTCCAACAGATGGGTGAGTGAGTTTGCTAGCTTGTGAGCACAGTGAACTGGCTTCCTCTTGCAACATACACCACTACACCAGCGTCACAGTGAGATCGCCGACGGGGCTGCTGATCGGTAAAAGCCTAGCAGACTTGATGCAGATGTAGTTTATCTTCCCAACGAGGTGCTCGTACCTCAGTCAACGCGTATTGGTTTGCCGCTACGCCTTCTATGCTACGTTCTGGTTTTAGGTCACCGATGCTGCATACATCTCCATCTGCTTCTTTGGCCATGGTTAATGTCGTTCATCCTCACGTTCTTGTACCTGCAAAGGAAGTGGATAACATTCTCCGCGACACTCTCCACGACGGCGCACTCAGTGGGCATGGTGTAGCTCATTGCCGCCACAAACGCCGTCCAGATCGCTGATATCTGTTGTACACGATGGAGTCCCTACCTCTGATCCTGCAAGCCAACCGCGCCTACCAAAGTAGTGCACTTCTTCGTGCCGGGTGTGAGCTTATTGATACTGTCTTAGATTTCGCTCCTCTCTTTTGATAGTATCTGGATTAGGTCTCTGATGCGAATGCCTACCCAGCGGAATAGCCCGTCTCCCTTTACTTTGTTTGACAACCTAAACCAGCTGTAAGTAAATGAACCGACTAAGACATGCATCACCAGCAGTCTCCACGCGTCCTGCTCTGCCACATCACCACTTCTCCAACCCCACATGCGGCAATAACGCAAATTAATCAGAGCGCGGCATTTGCTTCGCTACTACAGATTGTAGAAGATATCACAATCTAATTAGCAATCAACAAATGACTATTAGCAAAAATGAACCAAACTGTAGGGGAATATGAAAGGGTAATAGAGGGGTCTGCTCAGTGCATTGTAACAGGTGACGATTGAGGTCCTAGACGGACACATCGTCCGTGTGGAACTCCATGTTAGGATGTAAAACATGAACTTTCCGCCATATCCATGCTAATATAACTTGTAATTTAAAGAGTTGGCACTATCTGAAAATGAGGCTACATTGCATCATAGTTCTGTTGGTCCACGGCAATTATTTTATTATGGAAAACAACACCACACATGTAGAGTAAACAATGGCCACTATTAGAAGGTTTGTGCGCTGGAGACATACAAATCGGCTTACTTGACCAAACAGAACTATGTGGAAATCTAGTTCTCTGACGGAATGGCTGCAAGAACATAGAATAGTACAAATAGATCTGCACAAAATAGATAGGTTAGATGATAAATTCAAAGAGAGGTCGGTCAGGAAATATGAGATAAAGACCTATGAGGAGATCAGACGAACGTGGGGATCAAAACTTCAATGGCTGCAAGAACGCAGAATACTACAGATAGATCTGCATAAAATACATAGATTAGGTGATAAAATCAAAGAAAGGATGGCTAGGAAATATGAGATTGAGACCTATGAGGAGATTAGAAGGATGTGGGGATCGATTTTTTTCACATCCGGCAACAGCGGCAGATGAAAACGATGGACACAGCCAGAAAGTTACTCAAGAACAGGCAACTGAATTCTCGCACGAAAAATGGCAACTGAGGGGCTTCGAGAAAGGCAACACTACAGGGGCTCTTATACTGGATGGACTGCGGTAGCCATTAAAATAAATGGAAGGACCTTCTGCATCGCCGCACGGGAGATGTTGGGTCACCGGACGTTACTAAGAGGAGAGTAAAAGTTGAGGCTACATGGAAGATCATAGGGCATCTAACAGTTTTTGTTGTGGCTTCCAAGGAAACAAGGAATAGCTATGGCACGGGTAGCGATCGATGCTGCCGAAGCTAGCTGGGAGAATAGCACGGGCGATGCGGCATGAAGTGACGTGGATACCTTGCATGTCAAGCTTGCAAATATTTAATTCACTTAGTGAGGATAAACTTTATAGGTATTATAGATACCCGTCTAAGTTGTGGGTATGGCAGGACTGTAGTCATGTGCTCACAGGTATAGACTTAAACTCTAATATACGTCCTCGAGTTCTCGATCAACTCACCGTCGTAGTCCTAGTACCTCTCCATCTCCCCCTCTAGATCCACGTCTATATGTGATTCTTCAGCCCTGACGGGTCAGGCATCTCCAGCGGGCCGACACAAACCGGCGATGCAAACAGTCCGTTCTGGTCCGTTTGCGTCGGGTCCCAGATAGAAAATGGGTCGCGGTCCGGCTCGTCTAGCCGGCGCACCCAGCAGGCCGATGCATCCTATCCGTACTAGAATTTTAGTCCTTTCAAATTGAACTGAACAAAAATAGGTGCAAAATAAACTAAACTTGCATTAATTCAGACGAAATTTACAAATGAGAAATTTAAAAAACCCTAATTACTATGATGACGGCTGTGCCGCCGCAAGCTACTCGTCATCGTCTGAGATGAGGTCGACGAAGACCTCCGGCTGGGGCTGGGGCTGCGGCTGCGATGGAGGGTTGATGACCACTCCGTGCGGGTGGTCACACCATCAGCGCGGAACGCCGGGCGGGTGCGGCACCTCTTGCCCCTCGTATGCCGCTAGGAGCGGCGCATGCGGCGGTAGGGGTGGTAGAGGTGGCAGAGATGCCAGGTGCTGCGCCACCATGCCCGTGAGGGTGAGGGCCCCCTGGAGGTCGGGGAAGCACGCATCATTGTCGGCCTTGGATGCTTCCAAGACCTGTTGGAGGAGGGCCTCCTCGTCGTAGCCGCCGGCCACAACTGCCTGGTACTCTGGGGGCAGATCCTCGGCGCCTGGTGGTACATCACCGCCTCGTGGCGGGGCGGCGTCCTCCATGGCCACGTCGGCCTCCTCATTGATGACGTGGTAGTCCTCATCGTACATTTCTTCCTCGTCGGGGGAGGGGAGTCGTCGAGCGCGTAGGCCTCCCACGGCTGGTAGTCGTCGTGGAAGGTGGTCTGACGGCGGGCGGTGTGCTCCCAGGCGAGGAAGTCGTATCAGAACTGGCAGTTTTGGTACTTGCAGACATGCCGCATCCCCTCGGGGAGTTTTCGGATGCGGCGGCGTATCTCTGCATCCAGCTTTGGCCCCACCGCCGCCAGCGGTGGAACCGGCACCCTGGCATAGTTGAGGTGCCAGCCGTGGGGGAGGCCAACGTCGTGGTGGTCGACGCTTGGTTGGCCGCCCAGAGCTGCTCGCACTCCTCGAGCGGCACGTAGTGCCGGTCGCGCTGCCACGGGGGAGACGCCTCGACAAGCACCCCCCCGCCTCACATAATCCTCTGGCCGGGGCGCGGGAGGAAGTTGGCGCAGGAGTGCCGGAGGTGGGTGAGTCGTCGGCGGTGGCTGGGAGGGGGTCTTGCGGCTCCGGTGTATGCTGCGGCTGGACGACGCCTCGTGGTCGTTCTTGGTCTTCTTTAGCTAAGAAGGCATCTCATGGCTCTCACGATGGCTCTATGGATGGAGATTGCGGTGGTGTGTGCGGGCGCGGTGCCCACGTACGCCAGCTTATAAAGCCCTGGGGTGGCCACCGCCCGCGCAGGGACTAGAGCCTTCGCCATCAATGCTGACACAGAAGCTCAGACGTTGCCGCGTTGGGTCAGCGGCCAGCGCCTGAGCTTCTGCGCCGGCAATGATGTCGTTGCATGTTGCCTCGTCACGCCCAGTGCTAGCGCCAGGCCGCCGTGAAGTCACATCTAGGTCGCTGCCATGCGGGCCCGCGGCGTACACGGGAGGACACGTGCGTCGTCCGCCCGCGTCTGCGCCGACGCAAACCTGGCCCAAATTTGGGCCAGGGATGGGTCGGGCCGGACGCGTCTGTCCGATGTGTCACACCACTGGGGCATGCACAACCGACGCGCCGGTCCGGTCCGGTCAGACCAATTCGGACGGGCGCGGACGCGATGCGTCGACCCGGTGGAGATGCCCTCAATGCAAGCAAAAGCGCGACAGGCGGGCGAAGGGCCAATATTGATTAGGAGTAAAATAATAAGCTAGGTATATGGGTGCATGTAAAGTTTATATCTAGGTTATGACTTATGAGTATAACTTTATATCCACGAGCTATACGGGTATGCGTATGATATTGTTCTATTTTTTTTTTGCGAATGGGTGATATTGTTCTATGATTATATCATATCTATATCTTACCCATTGCCATTCTTATTTTACATGTGTACTATAAATCATTACAATTTGTTGAACCTAAATCTAGCAGGGAGACCAAAATCTATAATTGTAGAGTTGGAGATATCTTCGGTTTGCAACAGTGAATGCATAGATGCATCTACACCACTATCCGTTGTTCCTCAACACTGGTTGGTATAGTTTCTTTGTTGACAATGGCTAAATACTAGATGGTCCTGGCGCACTCTGCCGCGCCGACCCCCAGTTTCATCGATGATTATTTGCGGCGTGTTTTCTATTCCTTCGTAAGCGCAAGGTCTTTTTGCTGGCTCGCTAAGCATAGATTTCTGCAGAGCATGATGTGGGAAGGTGTGTCTCATAGGAAGATGTGTGGTGGATGCCGTCATACTTTCATATAAAATAGATGTTGGGGACACAAGAGACTTTCTGTATCGTAATTGCAGGGTTGCTTGAGAGGGATAGCTTTGACCTCTAACCTCCCTGAGTTCGATAAACCTTGGGTGATCCACTTAAGGGAAACTTGCTGCTGTTCTACAAACCTCTGCACTTGGAGGCCCAACAAGTGTCTACAAGAATAGAAGTGCGTAGACATCAGCCGCCCTCTTCACCGCGAGCTTCTTCTCCCTCTCCGCCCTGCCACGAGTTTCGGTCTGCCGGCGCTCCACATCCGTCGCCCACCTTGCGTTTTTCCAACCCGGCGGCCTCTCTTTTGGCGCCCGTGGCTTCCTCGCCTTCGGCGCGCCATCGTCGGCGATCTTCTTCAGCGGCATGGTGGTGGAAGAGAAGAGGAGGAGCTGCAACCGTGGGGGAATTCGGCGGGAAAAATGGTATATGCGGCGTATTTTGGAGGGAAACGAAATAAATGGTGGGGAACTACCCTTTCTGTGGCCGACACCGGGGGCCCGCTCGATGTTTCACGCGTTTTTGTTTTGTCCGGAGTCCCCGAGCGCGCCTCAGAAAGTCGGGGATGGCCTGGGCTCTCCGGATGGATGAAAGCCCAAATCCGGACGAAAATGAGGAACCGGGGACACGACTGAGCCGAATAACACCGTCCGAATGAAAAAAAGGGCTGTCGGAGGCCTCGTCAGGGAGACAGCTGGAGATGCTCTTACACTGCGAACTGGGATATATTTAGTTACATCGAGTCGTGAGCTAAATCGAGCTAGTAGGAGTGTAGGACAAGGTTATTTTTTTACATTCGTGACTGCTTAATTTTTAGATTAAACCTCCACCTTCTTAAATGCTCCTGCAGTTGATTATTATGATATATAATATGTCTTTTTGTTTTCTGGATTGTATATTTTTAGACAGCTATATGCATCTTAGTTATGCAGAGGTTAGGTGTAATGTTTAACTTTTTAAGTAATAAAACGCCATTGTCGAAAAAACAAGCTTATTACATCAAGTCAATATCGACAAAATTCTTTATGTGGAGTAGTTGATTTGTGTCCCAAGTTGCTTTTACTCCTGGTCACGAGCAGATACATGATTGAACCTTAACAAGGTTTTGGCTACAATGTAAATGTTAGGTCGGTAGTCACCGGTAAAAGAAAATTTTAGCTTTTTCTTAAGGACAGTCCAGCCTCTGCATCAATTAATCAATGCATACGTACTCATATAAAAATTCAGTTTCTAAACTTCGGAGATTCAACTGCTATTGATGATGAAAATCAATTTGAAAATAAAAATTTTAGGTCAATTGAGAATTTGTTATGTCCTTTTAGGTAACTTTTACTTGGCTTCGAGATTAAAATTGAGATCAAGATGAGACATACTTACAACCAACTATATTTTGTTTTTTATGTAAGAAAAAACCATATATTGTGATCCTCCTTGAATTTAGCAAAAATCTAGGGGAACCTAAGTTCAATATAGTAACATCTCTTGAAAACATATTTTCCTATCTAATGATCAAATTGATGGAGGTGTAGTTTGTTCTCTCTTCCTAAGAATGGAAATTGGATTCCGCTCTCCCTGCTCCTGTTTACAAGGCCTATAGTTTGCTTAAATAAAAATATTTCAAGTTTGATTAAATTTTTAGAAAATATCAGTAACTTTTGACACAAAAACTTATAATATATCTTGTCAGGCGAGTGACAGTGATTGAGTCAGTCAACCATAGCACACTACACCTAAACATGAAAAGCAACAAAAATGACCTCGAATAGAAAGTTCAAAACAAAATACCCCCTAATTAAAATATTTTAGCTAACTCTTAAGCTCCACAGTCTATGTACATCGTACATGTCCACACCCTACATGGGTGTTGGGGAGGGGGTGGGGGGGGGGGTGGTTGAACTCCCCGTGACTTCTACACCCTGCCATACGGTGTTGAGCCTCCAAGGAGGCGTTGACGCCTTGGGGCCATGGTGTTCACCCCTTTAACCTCAATGCCCCGTGTGGACAAAAAGGGCTAGATCTGGATATGGTTTAAGATAGGTCTATTTGGTGTTGAACCGAGTGTGAGAAAATATTTTGATCATTTTTCACACCATAAACCTAGTAATCGCGCTCGCATCATCCCAAGCCAAACTAACCATGCACACACCCAACATGATGTATCCCCTGTTGCATTTGCACTCATTGTTTTGTGCTCAAGCTCAGGGTATCTAAATGGACTTCCAATACATTATATATACCTTTTTTCATGAAGCGGAAAACTCGACATCTGCATGGACCGTTGCATAAATCTTCCTTTTGTTTTATTCAACACGAATTTGCTACCACCGGTGGTAGCTACGCACCTATAGCCAGTCATTGGATCAGCCATATATGCAATCTAGGCCGCACACACGCTTAACGGAGCAAAGTGGCTTGTGACGCCATTGCTTCTCACCCACGCGACCAGGCCCACGAACTTCTCACTATTGAAGCACCACTCCGACTGATTTCTTCGCTGGATCCTCTGCCTTCTTTGAGCGACACATGTCCTCTCAGTCCCTTTAAACATGCATTTGCTTCATAGTGGCAAATAACGGTTCATTGTAGCGAAAAACTTGTACGAATGGAGCAAAAATGATTCGCACCTAAATCCCGCAATTGCTTCTATGAAGCAAAAAAGCCCCGCTTTTGCTTCATTGTGGCAAAAAATGGTTCGACGCAAAATACACTGCTCCGATATGGATTTCACCAGAGACCTCATCGGAGACGTCAGAGGAATATTTTTGTTCTATTGAAGCATCGTAGAATTTTTTTCAGGCGAAGTGATTTTGCCGGAGACGTCGGAGCAAATTTTTTGTTCTAATGTAGCATCAGAGCAAAAAAAAGTCTGGCGAAGTCCTCCATTGTTACGCAAATCCGCAGAGTAATTGAAGCAAAAAATTCATTCTAATGGTGCAAAAACATAGACCAAATGTAGCAACAAAAATCTTCTATTGTAGCATCATGGAGAAAAAGCTCCGGTGAGGTTCTTCGATGAGACTCTGACACAAAAATAGCGGAGCCATTGTAGCAAAAGAAACTTTGACATCACAAATGAAGCAAAAACATAGAACGGTGGTAGCAAGGACATATTCTCACATCGAGGGGATCTCAATTTTTGGTAGCCCATTATGCTCTCGTGGTCACAGCAGAGAGATATAGAGGAAAAAAGAGGAGGAGGTGCAGGGGCGGTGCCAGTGGTCATGCTCACTTCCTGGTTTACCGCCGCCGCGTGCTCCCCATCCACATACGATGCTGCCCCAGGTGGCCTTGTGGTCGACATCCTCCCATGAGGCCCCATGATCTTTTATCTGTCCTCACCGTTAGATCCTACGTCCTCTCCCAGGACGGGCCGCTGTGGACGGGATTAGATCTGGACATGAGAGGCGGTGATTTCTTTGGAGCGTTGCAGGACAATCTCGTCAAGCACATACTGCGAGCTGGTGGTGGGGAGGCGTCGTGGTTTCTCCCCGCTCCTTGTACCCTTGCACGCATCTAGCAAGATCCAGCACACCCTGACCCACTGCTAGTTGATTTGCCAGAGGTGGCAGGGGCAGAGAGGTGGTGCATGCGGTCGATTTGCCTGATGCAGGATGGTACAGATTGATAGGCGCGGGAAGCACCTTCTAGGAGTTGCTGTAACATCCCAGGATGTGAGGCTAGAAATAGAGAGAACACAGAAGTGTGCATTGCATTCATGCATAGAAAATCTGGGAAATTTTCGCGCTTTTAAATAAAACTTGTCAAAGTGATTGAAGTTTCTCTTAAGTTGGTGGAACTAAAGTAGATCATCAACTGAAGTGCGATAAACTCCAACATGACCTTTGTTAACAACCCTGTTTTGGGTAGAGATAAACACAACAACTAAAAGATATGATTGTGAGGTAGAAGTAATATGTTAACACATTCTCTTAGAGTCTATGACCAATCCTACCATGATCACATGGTATGTCTTAAACCTAAATCATTGCAGCCATTCCTAGCTTAAAGGAAGACAACCCAAGTCTTACCTTGACTCTTAACCTATCTTATTCTCATATCTTGATTGACATAAACTTTCACATCTAAATCTATTCCATCTCCAAAACAAGAGGAGAGAGTCTATATCAAATCCAGTATCATTCTCATCTCTTAAGATAGAGCTTTAGGATATAATCTAGGAATTCAAAAGTGGGAGAGACTAACCTAATACCAATTTGAAGAGGAGATATCTCAACCATATGTGAGGTGCATACCACAAGGATGATAGAACCATTACTAGAAAGATATCAAATTTGTAGTATCTTGGAGTTAAGAAGTGATATTAAATTCTCTTAGCTTTATGGGTGTTCTAAGAGAATAGTTGAGTACTAGTGAATCATGGACCTTGATTAGCCAAATGGAAACCAAGCCATATGATCAAAGGATTATAATGATCATCTTGATATCACATTGATTGTGGAATACATGATTAACCTAGTAGAAACCTAAGCCATGTGATCAATGGATCAAAATGATCATTATCATGTCACATTGAAGTGGGAGAGTGACATATGTGAAGTCAATGGGTTAAAGCTAACCAAGTTATGGTACATATAAGATTGATGCAAGAGAAGTAATATTTATGTGGTGGGAGATAGACCCTATATGGGAATACCACAATGGTGGAGATTATATTCTTAATCTCTAAAGGTAGATACAATTTAGTAGTGATACCTAGAGAGGAGGAGTAGATTAAGTTAAGAACTAACCCTAAGGTGGAGTATGGATTATGTGTAGTATAGTATCCAATCCCTAGAAGTCAACATCTGGGGTAATGCATGGATTGGATTAACTAGATCTCAAGGGCAAGTATTGATGATGGTCTTGATCAGAAACCTTGAGAAGGTGTATGAAGGAGGTTAAGATGAGCAAACCTCTAGACAATGTGATCATGGGGAGTATATAGAGGTATGAATGTTATCTCTAATAATATTATGTAAGAGCTTTAATGTCAAGCTCAAATCATGGATTTAGGAGGAGCAGTAGATGAAGGAAATAAGAAGATATATTATGAGACTTTATGAAAGGAATAGATGATCTTGTCAAGTATATGATTATAATTATTAAGGAGGGTGATTATGTAATTTATGAAACCTAGTTTGATAGGCAGATATCATCCATCACCAGGAGAGGGTAGAGGAGTTAAGAAAACCTATCCTTGTTTAGGAGGAAACATTCTTATGAAGATCCAATTGAGACCCTTGGTACAAGTCATGTTTTACTTAGGTGAAACTAGATATGGGAGGAGGTAACTCAAGCCTAAATCCTAAATTCCTATTTAGTTAGAGTCTATATCAAACTAGCCATATGTTGGGTGTGATCCCTATCCACCAATAATGATGACATCATTCCATCACACTCAATATCTTTATCTGTCCCATTGGACCCTATTCTTCTACTCATATTTCAACTCATGCATCACTTTATGATCATGAGTAAGACCCTAGAATCATATCTTGTTTCTAAACTCAATAAATGTGTCCACACAATAATCCTTCCAAACTAACCAAGATCTTTATCTGGTAACCAGCTCACCTCTTGTTATGTACCTTGACCTTAGCTGAATAAACATTCCCTGTAGTAAATCCCTTTCAAACAATGGATCAATACATTAACTTAAAGTAGTTCTTTGAGGCAGTTCCATATTATTAACAAATGGGGTATACATGAAGTGATGTATTTTAATAAATCTTGTACTAGAAAAACAAATACTAAATTGAAGTTTGATTCTTACATAATTGATAATCAAAGCAAGCATTACCAATCCATTGAGGTTATTCACAAAATAATTTACAACCTCAAGTAATCATGATTGAATTAATCTTTATAAAGATTCCTATTTAAACCCTTGTAATATCTACAATATCTCATGTGCTAATAAAACTTTTCTTGATACTCTATATGTTGCTGGTGAGTACTTAAACCTATTTAAGAAGAACTCCCAAGTTTTAAATCTGCAAAAATAGAATACAAATTCAAATAGAATTCAAATCTAAAAAACAGAAAATAGAAAAAGAAACAAAACAGAAAAAAAGGAAAGGACTTACCTGGACCGAAGCCCACCGAACCAGCCCACCGAGCCGGCCCAATAGCTCGGCCTTGGAGCCAACTGGCCTGGGGTACCGCTTCGGGCGAGGGGAAAAGAAGAAGTCTTCTTCTTCCTCCTCTGCCCGGGCGACACGGCGCCGGCGAGGCCACGTCCCGGCCGCCATCGACGACCACCGCCTAGCGCCCGTTGACCGCCAGCTCGTCGTCCTAATCTCGACCGCGTCCACTGCCAACCTCAGCGCCAAGATCTGCGCCCAGGACAAGGTCCCTGACGCCGACACATCCCGACCACTGCCGCCATCTCGACGATGAGGCCGGCAATGCCCTGCCCTATAAATCCTCCGGGAGCTTTGCCAAGGAACCCTAGTTCACCTCGTACCTCCCAGTCTCCCTCATTCTCTCTCTACCTTCCACACAACCCCGAACGACCTCGCCGGAGTTCATCACGTAGTGGACGATTTCGGCCATCCCTAGGACCATGGAGTGGTCTGGGATCTTTGCCATGCTTCCTGGACCATCCCGATGAAGGGAATCGAGCGGGGAAGTCACCAAGCCTCGGAATTGATGGATTCCTCTCCGACGATGCTCGCCGGAGAATTTGACCATGCTCTCAACCTCGACCATATCCGACTCCGTAGGGCATCGTTTCGTAACCTGGGTAAGTATGCGCGTCTCCTGATCATCCTGTTGCGCCGTTTAGACCTCTATAGCCAATTCCCCGACTTGGCCGGAGTTCGTCACCGCAGTTCGTCGTCGGCGGTAGTGCTCCGATGACCATTGGATGGCGGCGCCACCACTGTTTTGCTCAACATCTCCTTCTCATTCGAACGCACCTAGCCACATAGCCCGGGAAGCACCAGAACGCCACCACCGTCGTCGACTAGCTCACCGGCGGTGAGGTCAACGAGCTCAGTCAACCTAGTTCACTGGTCTCTGCCAACGTGGCGCATGACATGGCCTGGACCCAGCGGTAAGTAGCTGCGGGTAGGTTAGGGTTCGGTTAGAAAAGTTATTCTCTGTTAAATTCAAATTCCAGAAAAATTGCTGAAACTTTACAAATTGATATCTAATTCATTTTAAATCAGAAAAATACAAATGATATATCAAAATGATCCTAAAAATATTATCTATCTATTTAGATTATAATATTGCATGCTTGTGTGAAATAATTTTGAACTAAATTTGAAAACTTGTTTAAGTAGTATTTGAATTTTGAATTCAAATACAATTATAATGATTCAAACTAAGTTTTCAAATACCAAATAAAAATTTGACTACTTCAATACTGTTATTTCAATTAATATTTGGTTATTATTAAATATTAATCCTAAAAGTTTACTATTAGGATTTTAATCCCTAAAATGATTTTTCTAAAACAAATTTAATATAGTAAAATTTGGGAAAAATCACAAACTTGTATCAGAGTTATTTCTTAACTCTAATATTGTTATTTCAACTATTGTCTCAATAAAAGTTAAAGATAAAACTTCTAAGTCAATTTTAAATCATTAAAATGTGACTTAAACCCTAAAACTAATTTCTTAAATGATAAGAGATTAGGATAACTTTTAATTGAGCATCAACTTGAGTTTTGAATCTATCTTCAACTATAATCCACAAATTGCACATTGTTCACTTAAGATACATATTACATTATGAGTAGTACTTAATTCCAAGTGGTCACCATTTGAAGCTATGCTTCAAACCCTAACCAACTAATTAAGTGCTAATCACAACATGCTTCACTAAACTCTTCCAATATTGTATAAACCTTAATTTGTTTCTTGGATGTGTTCCACTTACTAACTATTCCTAGATTACTATAAAACTATGGTAAACCCTAGAACACTAGACCTTATCTATAGTACTTAAATTCACCTAGTAGTATGTTCTTCAAAAGTTATTCTTTTGAGATACCTAGAGAATAGCATCAAACCATTTCCTTTTAGTTATAAATTAAGACCCTAAGTTATATTAAGATTGTTGTCAACCCTAGAACTATTTAAATATAACTATGTGTATACCTTACTTGACTTTGCATATCCATGATCAACCATGTGCTTGCCAATTATAAAATGCAACTTAAAACGGTTACTTCCTTGTCTTCACCATTAATCATTCCCTTGTAGCAAGGAATGATTATAACAATACATCACAATAGCTCTTGTTAAAGCCTTATTATTTTAATAGCACCTAATAGTGATCTAACCTAAAATGCTTCACAACCATGTTGGTGTGATTTAAAAGTGCAACACATCATAAATAAATCACCTTAACTCAATGATAACAAATCATCGGGGTTAGGTTACGCTTAGAATGTTGCATATCATGCTGCAGATTTCTAACATCATCCCTACTAGATGATGATTGCTATTTCAGGATTTTTATCGTGTCGAAGACCCTGACTCGCATAATCTTGCGGTCAGAAAGGCAAGTTCACTCTTGCTCATACCTCTTGTGTATTTTTTATCAAATTACTTGCAAATATACCAGTGGTATTACTACTGCATTGAAAAGCAAAAGGTTCTCTTTTCATAATTAATATGAAGCAGTGGTTTCGACCAGAATGGTTGTTGCCCTAGGATGGTGGGTAGTGGGACCATGGTAAGAGTATGGTGGAGGTCCCACTGTAACTGGAATGTTCACTTAGGATTAATAACCAATGTCGCCAGTGATTCTTGTGCCTTAAACAACGATCAACCATAAGGTCTAGAATGGGACGGAAGAGTCAGCTGTATCTTTTCCCTCATGCATATCATCGGACGCGCCGTTTCGGAGCAGTTGTCTCCTTGCGCGGAGCTTCAGGATGGGTGGATTCCCCCTAGTGGATTCACGATTCTGGCGGTCTATGATGGATTGCGGCAACGACGGGGGTAGAGTGCTGAGGCCGGTGTCACCACAGGGCGTAACCAAACCGGTGGGGGTAACTCATTGTCAAGGAAAGATAAGTATGCCGAGGTCGGCAACTACCAAAAGTGTAGACCGGCGAGGGTAGCGAACCGAAGTTGGAGCCGCAAAAGGGTGGGTATGCACGGCCGTGGGAAGGAACAGTGATTGGTTCAGATCATCGACTGGGCCCCACACTAAGGAAGTGTGGACGATGCCAGCTGCTCGGTTGTGCAACAAGGCATTGATCTCTTATGGGTACAAGTGACCACCTTTGCAGAGTGTAAGAAAGTATCTGGATACTCCCTGTTCCGGGAAGGAGCTGCGAACATGGCAGGAAAGGAGCCCATCGAAGCTCTAATCAACCTGTGAAGGCTGACGAACATAGTTCTTCTGAATAAAAGCAACCTCTTGAAGAAATGTTTACGAAAACTTGCATTGCCGAATGACTCTTGAGTCTAAGGCAATAGATAGTGCATAAAACACCTTATTCCTTATATGAACTTGCTGGGTAACGCTTGTTACTCACCCCACTCCCTCGTAACCCTTGCTTAGATTGGAGGCAACACAAGGAGGCAACCTCAAGACACTAATGATGAAGATGAAGCCCTACATCAATGTCAGAACTTTCAATGGAGTCAACGACTACGCCAAGCTTGCTAGAAAACTAGAATAGGAATAGAGGGGACCCAATTCCCTAATCCTAGAACCTAAGTAGCTAGAGTAGTTCTGTAGCAAGCCAACTGCAATAGTGAAGCTCTAGTTGAGTCTTCAATGTATTCTTTCTCGTTTGTAGCCGCCAGGACTAAACCTCTACCTGTTGAGGAAGTTCTGAAGCTCTTATGTATGATGAAATTGTAATCCTATGCACCTACCTTGGACCTGCGATGTTTCTGTTATACCACTCTGATCGATGTAATACTAGTGAGATGGTGTTTCATTGGTGTTATGTCAACGACTTGCATACTACACATGCAGTGGTATGCTGGGTCACCACAGTTGGTATCAGAGCAAACGCTTTGACCCTAGGATTAAAACCCTTTAATAGGAGACCTGTAGGTTTGGTAGTGACTATAGGAAGCCATCTTGTCTAAACTAATTCTTCTTATGGCTTGGGATGGATATTCAATAAGAGAATACTCCTGACACACTTGAGTCAAATTCTTACATGTCTTCTTAAGTGAAGCTAGATATCTTGTTCCATACCAAGTAGTTATGACATTATTATAACCATACACAAAGGATGGAAGTAGATTACAATTGGTATACAATACATGGTAGTCCAAAGAGAGGATACAACCGGAATGGGAAATATCCTATTGGAAGAAGTATACCAACGATGTTATGCTAAACTTGAGTTATCTGAAACTATAGTAGGATGATATTGAGTGATGAAGTGAAGTTACATGAGATAGTAGGACCCCATGTTAAGTCATGTATGTGGATACTGAGGAATACCATATATGAGTAAGGTGTATCGATAGTATAAACACTTTGATCATGTTGGATTCACTTGAGAATCTTTACATGATGGTGTAGAACCTTCAATAAAACCAGCAATTCCTGGCTAGGAAGGAAGAAGTTCAAGGAGAAGGGAGAATGAAGTGCTCCAAACTATGGTAACTAGGTCAAGTGTACCACAACCATAGTCTTTAGTTCAAGAAGATTTATCAAAGCACAACAGAGAACCCCATGAACATCATGGAGTTGGGTGAACCATACTTAGCAAAGTAGGTGTTTAGAGCAACTATGCTAGTAGTTTCGATAGATCATGTGAGGATAGTCTTCACTAGAATGTAAGGTTAGCTATAGAAGGATAGAAAGACACGTTTAGATCAATCATAAAAAACTCCCAAACCCCTTTTGCTCAAATTTATTTGATTGCAATTGAGCAATTAGAGTAAATATTGAGACAAAGTGTAGTAGTCCACCACTATGTGCAATATAGCACAATATAAACCTATATTACTTGGTGCTATAAAGTACACATCTAAGCCTGAATTATAGAGATGTTTTACTCAACGGGCTTATGATGATGTATGTTGCCAGCACACATTTGGAGTTTTCTTGGATTTTTATTGATTGACTAGATCCATACATGAAGTTTAACTCTGATATGCAAGTGCATGTTGCTTTATCAAGTTCTTACTTCATGGTGTTGATCTAGAGAGTTAAGGGATTCGTGTGAGGATGAGGTGAATTCCTAAGGCAGTCAAGACAAAGAGGAAGAATCATGACAAGAAGGAAGTCAAACAAGAAGGGAATGTATGAGAAGACATCTGTAGATGGTGTATTTCTTGCAATATAAACCTAGAAGAAGGAAAATTGATTAAGAAATACCACAGTTGGTAGCAAAAAGGTGGAGAAAAGTAGTAAGACCCATTCATGGAAGTATCATGAAGTGGTAGAAGTATGAAGTATTGGAATTTAGTGGAACTCTAAGTTCATAAATACTAGATCCTAACATCAGATCATGGAGTAGAACCACTAATTAAGTTAGCTACAGTTGAGTTGGAGGTATTTGAGCTCGTTGTTATGCAGCCTTGGTTATGCTTAGTACATCACGGATCGATTGAGGTGTTGTAGTACCAATGATCCATTCCAGTATTGCCTGCTGCTTTACTCAGCCTAGGAGTGGTAACCCCAGTAACCCTCGTTGCTAGCGTGACTAAGACACATAAAATTTCTGTATAACTTTGATCCCTAGTCCCAAAATCTTGAATTGTAGATTGGTGGTTAAGACGTTAGCAACATCTTTTCTTATCTTCGAGTTGTAGTCTTTGTCTACGGACCAAGACTTGTGAGATTTTCATAGATTTACATGTTAATAATGATTCGTTGAAGCCATTGGTTTGTTTATGTCCTTGATTTTGCTCACTATATACAACTGCCTGTCATGGATGTCCTCTGGTACAAGAGAGACTCTGCCGGATTTCTTCCGTGGCTTTGTATATACCCTATTGTCCGAATTTGGATAGACCACGATGGGAAAACCCAATTCTCATCAACCTTTAGAACTTTTGGGTAAGTTCATACCTCCAAAGTGGAATGGAAGCCCTACCTAAACACATCATCAAAGAATTCATACCGGATATCCACAAATGTGTGGGTACACTGCAGATTTCTTCGAGAAACCATTAGGAAAGCCTAAGGGGGAGAGTACGCCATAAGTTGGAGGTAGTAGACCCAATCAGTTGGAGTAAGAAGGAGGTCTAGACTAAGATGAGATTAGTCTTATTTCCATAAGGTGATGTCGAGGTATTGTATTGATACTTGCCTCAGAAGTTCAGCAGAATAGAAGTGGAGGTTTATACCTCATGGAAGCAACAACTAGACCTTAAACTTGACCAAAGGAGTAATTAATACCTTAAGAAGCAGAAGTTGGGGAGAAATCAAAGATGATGGAAGTTGGATGAAGTATATTTGAACGACACTTTCCTAAGAGTCACCATAGCTCCACTAGGAGAGCAGTGAAGGAGCTAGATGATTATGGACCATGAACCATCGCTAGTATGAACCGCAGTTGAACTTTTCGAGCATAGGGGATCAAGATCAAACCTAGTAAGGTGAACCAAAACCCTAGGGGGAATAGACTAGATGAGTCTAATCCATTCCTTAGAACTGAACCTTTAGGTATGCCTATGCCTTAACGGACCTCTTAAGTGTCATTATGATCTCCGTGAAACCTTATTTTATAGACCATAACTAGGCCATACATAGAAAGTTGATACCCTAGTATGGACACCTCACCAAAATAGCTTGTGAAACTAAGGAAAATAAGGTGCCGAAGACTATTGGATTCCCCAAGAATGTTGGAAGACAACATAGGACTCATTCAAGTAACAATTGTTCAGAGACGGAGAAAGAGGATTTAAAAGATACTCTGAACAAAGGGATATCATCTATATCCAGTCAAATGGAGTAGGAGTTGCAAGCTAGATGTTATCGATAATAAGCTCAACCCAAACGTAAGAGAGTTCAAACTTCGAGGACGAAGTTGATTTTAAGGGGGAGAGTCTATAACATCCCAGGATGTGAGGCTAGAAATAGAGAGAACAAGTGTGCATTGCATTCATGCATAGAAAATCTGGGAAATTTTCGCGCTTTTAAATAAAACTTGTCAAAGTGATTGAAGTTTCTCTTAAGTTGGTGGAACTAAAGTAGCTCATCAACTGAAGTGCGATAAACTCCAACATGAACTTTGTTAACAACCTTGTTTTGGGTAGAGATAAACACAACAACTAAAAGAGATGATTGTGAGGTAGAAGTAATATGTTAACACATTCTCTTAGAGTCTATGACCAATCCTACCATGATCACATGGTATGTCTTAAACCTAAATCATTGCAGCCATTCCTAGCTTAAAGGAAGACAACCCAAGTCTTACCTTGACTCTTAACCTATCTTATTCTCATATCTTGATTGACATAAACTTTCACATCTAAATCCATTCCATCTCCAAAACAAGAGGAGAGAGTCTATATCAAATCCAGTATCATTCTCATCTCTTAAGATAGAGCTTTAGGATATAATCCAGGAATTCAAAAGTGGGAGAGACTAAACTAATACCAATTTGAAGAGGAGATATCTCAACCATATGTGAGGTGCATACCACAAGGATGATAGAACCATTACTAGAAAGATATCAAATGTGTAGTATCTTGGAGTTAAGAAGTGATATTAAATTCTCTTAGCTTTATGGGTGTTCTAAGAGAATAGTTGAGTACTAGTGAATCATGGACCTTGATTAGCCAAATGGAAACCAAGCCATATGATCAAAGGATTATAATGATCATCTTGATATCACATTGATTGTGGAATACATGATTAACCCAGTAGAAACCTAAGCCATGTGATCAATGGAGCAAAATGATCATTATTATGTCACATTGAAGTGGGAGAGTGACATATGTGAAGTCAACGGGTTAAAGCTAACCAAGTTATGGTACATATAAGATTGATGCAAGAGAAGTAATATTTATGTGGTGGGAGATAGACCCTATATGGGAATACCACAATGGTGGACATTATATTCTTAATCTCTGAAGGTAGATACAATTTAGTAGTGATACCTAGAGAGGAGGAGTAGATTAAGTTAAGAACTAACCCTAAGGTGGAGTATGGATTATGTGTAGTATAGTATCCAATCCCTAGAAGTCAACATCTGGGGTAATGCATGGATTGGATTAACTAGATCTCAAGGGCAAGTATTGATGATGGTCTTGATCAGAAACCTTGAGAAGGAGTATGAAGGAGGTTAAGATGAGCAAACCTCTAGACAATGTGATCATGGGGAGTATATAGAGGTATGAATGTTATCTCTAATAATATTATGTAAGAGCTTTAATGTCAAGCTCAAATCATGGATTTAGGAGGAACAGTAGATGAAGGAAATAAGAAGATATATTATGAGACTTTATGAAAGAAATAGATGATCTTGTCAAGTATATGATTATACTTATTAAGGAGGGTGATTATGTAACTTATGAAACCTAGTTTGATAGGCAGATATCATCCATCACCAGGAGAGGGTAGAGGAGTTAAGAAAACCTATCGTTGTTTAGGAGGAAACATTCTTATGAAGATCCAATCGAGACCCTTGGTACAAGTCATGTTTTACTTAGGTAAAGAAACTAGATATGGGAGGAGGTAACTCAAGCCTAAATCCTAAATTCCTATTTAGTTAGAGTCTATATCAAACTAGCCATATGTTGGGTGTGATCCCTATCCTCCAATAATGATGACATCATTCCATCACACTCAATATCTTTATCTGTCCCATTGGACCCTATTCTTCTACTCATATTTCAACTCATGCATCACTTTATGATCATGAGTAAGACCCTAGAATCATATCTTGTTTCTAAACTCAATAAATGTGTCCAAACCATAATCCTTCCAAACTAACCAAGATCTTTATCTGGTAACCAGCTCACCTCTTGTTATGTACCTTGACCTTAGTTGAATAAACATTCCCTGTAGTAAATCCCTTTCAAACAATGGATCAATACATTAACTTAAAGTAGTTCTTTGAGGCAGTTCCATATTATTAACAAATGGGGTATATATGAAGTGATGTATTTTAATAAATCTTGTACTAGAAAAACAAATACTAAATTGAAGTTTGATTCTTACATAATTGATATTCAAAGCAAGCATTACCAATCCATTGAAGTTATTCACAAAATAATTTACAACCTCAAGTAATCATGATTGAATTAATCTTTATAAAGATTCCTATTTAAACCCGTGTAATATCTACAATATCTCATGTGCTAATAAAACTTTTCTTGATACTCTATGTGTTGCTGGTGAGTACTTAAACCTATTTAAGAAGAACTCCCAAGTTTTAAATCTGCAAAAATAGAATACAAATTCAAATAGAATTCAAATCTAAAAAACAGAAAATAGAAAAATAAACAAAATAGAAAAAAAGGAAAGGACTTACCTGGACTGAAGCCCACCGAACCAGCCCACCGAGCCAGCCCAGTAGCTCGGCCTTGGAGCCAACTGGCCCGGGGTACCGCTTTAGGCGAGGGGAAAAGAAGAAGTCTTCTTCTTCCTCCTTTGCTCGGGCGACATGGCGCCGGCGAGGCCATGTCTCGGCCGCCATCGATGACCACCGCCTAGCGGCCGTTGACCACCAGCTCGTCGTCCTAATCTCGACCGCATCCACTGGCAACCTCAGCGCTAAGATCCGCGCCCAGGACAAGGTCCCTGACGCCGACGCATCCCGACCACTGCCGCCGTCTCGATGACGAGGCCGGCAATGCCCTGCCCTATAAATCCTCCTAGAGCTTTGCCAAGGAACCCTAGTTCACCCCATACCTCCCAGTCTCCCTCATTCTCTCTCTATCTTCCACACAACCCCGAACAACCTCGCCGGAGTTCATCACGTAGTGGACGATTCCGGCCATCCCTTGGACCATGGAGTGGTCTGGGGTCTTTGCCATGCTTCCTGGACCATCCCGATGAAGGGCGAGCGGGGAAGTCACCAAGCCTCGGAATCGATGGATTCCTCTCCGACGATGCTCGCCGGAGAATTTGACCGTGCTCTCAACCTCAACCATATCCGACTCCGTAGGGCATCGTTTTGTAACCTGGGTAAGTATGCACGTCTCCTGATCATCCTATTGCGCTGTTTAGACCTCTATAGCCAATTCCCCGACTTGGCCGGAGTTTGCCGCCGCAGTTCGTCGTCGGTGGCAGTGCTCCGATGACCATTGGATGGCGGCGCCACTACTGTTTTGCTCAACATGTCCTTCTCATTCAAACGCACCTAGCCGCATAGCCCGGGAAGCACCAGAATGCCACCACCGTCGTCGACTGGCTCGCTGGCGGTGAGGTCAACGAGCTCAGTCAACCTAGTTGACTGGTCTCTACCAACGTGGCGCATGACATGGCCTGGACCCAGCGGTCAGTAGCTGCGGGTAGGTTAGGGTTCGGTTTGAAAAGTTATTCTCTGTTAAGTTCAAATTCCAGAAAATAGCTGAAACCTTACAAATTCATATCTAATTCATTTTAAATCAGAAAAATACAAATGATATATCAAAATGATCCTAAAAATATTATCTATCTATTTAGATTATAATCTTGCATGCTTGTGTGAAATAATTTTGAAATAAATTTGAAAACTTGTTTAAGTAGTATTTGAATTTTGAATTCAAATCCAATTACAATGATTCAAACTAAGTTTTCAAATACCAAATAAAAATTTGACTACTTCAATATTATTATTTCAATTAATATTTGGTTATTATTAAATATTAATCCTAAAACTTTACTATTAGGATTTTAATCCCTAAAATGATTTTTCTAAAACAAATTTAATATAGTAAAATTTGGGAAAAATCATAAACTTGTATCAGAGTTATTTCTTAACTCTAATATTGTTATTTCAACTATTGTCTCAATAAAAGTTAAAGATAAAACTTCTAAGTCAATTTTAAATCATTAAAATGTGACTTAAACCCTAAAACTAATTTCTTAAATGATAAGAGATTAGGATAACTTTTAATTGAGCATCAACTTGAGTTTTGACTCTATCTTCAACTATAATCCACAAATTGCACATTGTTCACTTAAGATACATATTACATTATGAGTAGTACTTAATTCCAAGTGGTCACCATTTGAAGCTATGCTTCAAACCCTAACCAACTAATTAAGTGCTAATCACAACATGCTTCACTAAAGTCTTCCAATATTGTATAAACCTTAATTTGTTTCTTGGATGTGTTCCACTTACTAACTATTCCTAGATTACTATAAAACTATGGTAAACCCTGGAACACTAGACCTTATCTATAGTACTTAAATTCACCTAGTAGTATGTTCTTCAAAAGTTATTCTTTTGAGATACCTAGAGAATAGCATCAAACCATTTCCTTTTAGTTATAAATTAAGACCCTAAGTTATATTAAGATTGTTGTCAACCCTAGAACTATTTAAATATAACTATGTGTATACCTTACTTGACTTTGCATATCCATGATCAACCAAGTGCTTGCCAATTATAAAATGCAACTTAAAAATGTTACTTCCCTGTCTTCACCATTAACCATCATTCCCTTGTAGCAAGAAATGATTATAACAATACATCACAATAGCTCTTGTTAAAGCCTTATTCTTTTAATAGCACCTGATAGTGATCTAACCTAAAATGCTTCACAACCATGTTGGTGTGATTTAAAAGTGCAACACATCATAAATAAATCACCTTAACTCAATGATAACAAATCATCGAGGTTAGGTTACGCTTAGAATGTTGCATATCATATCTTATGCATATCATGCTGCAGATTTCTAACATCATCCCTACCGGATGATGATTGCTATTTCAGGATTTCTATCATATCGAATACCCTAACTCGCATAATCTTGCGGTCAGAAAGGCAAGTTCACTCTTGCTCATACCTCTTGTGTATTTTTATCAAATTACTTGCAAATATACCAGTGGTATTACTGCTACGTTGAAAAGCAAAAGGTTCTCTTTTCATAATTAATATGAAGTAGTGGTTTCGACCGGAATGGTTGTTGCCCAAGGATGGTGGGCAGTGGGACCATGGTAAGAGTATGGTGGAGGTCCCACTATAACTGGAATGTTCACCTAGGATTAATAACCAATGTCGCCAGTGATTCTTGTGCCGTAAACAACGGTCAACCATAAGGTTTGGAATGGGACGAAAGAGTCAGCTGTATCTTTTCCCTCATGCATATCAACGGACGCGCCGTTTCGGAGCAGTTGTCTCCCTGCGCGGAGCTTCGGGATGGGTGGATTCCCCCTAATGAATTCAAGATTCTAGCGGTCTATGATAGATTGCGGCAACGATGGGGGTAGAGTGCCGAGGCCGGTGTTACCACAGGGCGTTACCAAACCGGTGGGGGTAACTCATTGTCAAGGAAAGACAAGTATGCCGAGGTCGGCAATTACCAAAAGTGTAGACCGGCGAGGGTAGCGAACCGAAGTTGGAGCCGCAAAAGGGTGGGTATGCACGGCCGCGGGAAGGAACAGTGATTGGCTTGGATCATCGACTGGGCCCCACACCAAGGAAGTGTGGACGATGCCAGCTGCTCGGTTGTGCAACAAGGCGTTGATCTCTTATGGGTACAAGTGACCAACTCTGCAGAGTGTAAGAAAGTATCTGGATATTCCCTGTTCCGGGAAGGAGCTGCGAAAACGGCAGGAAAGGAGCCCATCGAAGCTCTAATCAACCTGTGAAGGCTGATGGACATAGTTCTTCTAAATAAAAGCAACCACTTGAAGAAATGTTTACGAAAACTTGCATTTACGAATGACTCTTGAGTCTAAGGCTGTAGATAGTGCATAAAACACCTTATTCCTTATATGAACTTGCTGGGTAACGCTCATTACTCACCCCACTCCCTCGTCACCCTTGCTTAGATTGGAGGCAACACAAGGAGGCAACCTCAAGACACTAATGATGAAGATGAAGCCCTACATCAATGTCAGAACTTTCAATGGAGTCAACGACTACGCCAAGCTTGCTGGAAAACTAGAACAGGAATAGAGGGTACCCAATTCCCTAATCCTAGAACCTAAGTAGCTAGAGTAGTTCTGTAGCAAGCCAACTGCATTAGTGTAGCTCTTGTTGAGTCTTCAATGTATTCTTTCTTGTTTGTAGCCGCTAGGACTAAACCTCTACCTATTGAGGAAGTTCTGAAGCTCTTCTGTACGATGAAATTGTAATCCTATGCCCCTACCTTGGACCTGTGATGTTTCTGTTGTACCACTCTGATCGATGTAATACTAGTGAGATGGTGTTTCATTGGTGTTATGTCAACGGCTTGCATACTACAGATGCAGTGGTATGCTGGGTCACCACAGTTGTGGAGCATCGCCCAGCTTGAGGAAAAGGCGGGCCGTCAACCGCATCACCCCAGGAAGACTACCTGCAGCCCGCACACTGCGTTCTACTTTTCCGGTGGCGCCGGTGCGCTCGCTTGCCGCTGGCGCCACCTGTTGAGGTCCACACCGCCGCAGGCCTCCACTACGCTGCCACATCGGTGCTCCAGCGAGCCACTGTGGTCGATCCGCAGATGGAGGTCGGGGCGGACCAGGAAATGGCGGTGGTCGATCTCGATGTGAGGAATTCCACCTCCGAGTGCTACGACAGTGGGATGGGGAGCTATGGCGTGGGAGCTGCGGGTTCCAGTGGTGGTGGGCGTTGTGGATCCAAGGAAGGCGCAGTTGGTGGTATCGGGTGGTACGACGCCGGGCAGCATCGACCAGGGTGCCGGAGGATGCACGTGGGGATTCGGCGGGGCGGCTTGCCACAACCTGACGGGTGTTCTTGATGGGGACAGAGACCGCCCCAAGCTGCTGGGCGAGGCCAGATTTGGGCATGGTGGGGGATCTGTGCGGGTCTATGTCATGAGAACTGACGAGAAAAAGAAAGGATGTAGGTGGGAGGTGCCAAGGTGGGTTGGGTTAGGGAAGTGATAACGAAATGCTTAACACCATTAGGGTGGGCAGCTACCACCACTGGTAGCTGCAGGTTATTTTGCCTATTTCATTATCTCAGTTATACATAAGAGTAACAGCTCATGGGTCACAAAAAAGTGCACATGAATCAGCCAAAGGAAAATAAATTTTGAACGCTTGGTAGGAGTTGCGATTATTTGGCCAAAGCTTACGGATCTACATAGTAAGGCCGCTGAATTTTGTTAATAAGACCTATAATTTTTGTGAAATTCATTACCAAAAAAGGGTAAGTAGCTAGCTACATCGTCAGTTCATCACTGCGGCAGCATGATTAGCTCATACGCTATCCTGTATGGTTGGTTTTTCTTTTGCAAGGAGATTAGCTTGCATTCATGGTTGGTGGTGTCATAGGACACTGTACATGGACAACACCGGCATCGTCTAGCTAGGTTCTGATCTCGGGATGCCCTTTAGCCTGAATCTTATCTGTAACATTATCAGGCATCCGGTATGAGTAACTCGAGATGATATACATATATCTCCCTCGCTCCAGGGATAAGGTTGTTTGAGCAAAAGAGGCACTGCCTCCACGCATGAGCACATGCAATAATATTATTGCTCTGGCCTAAAATGCTTTGCTTCGCTTCACTCGCACTGATATATGTCATATGGCACCAACACTAGTGGAAAATAGGCCTTTGGTCAGGCACCTTTAGTCCCGGTCGTTATCCGGGATGGGACTAAAGGCTTGACCACGTCGCCCCGAATTTGCTCACGCGTACGGTATCCATTGGTCCCGGTTCGTTAGGACACATTAGTCTCGGTTTGAGACACAAACCGGGACTAAAGGGCTATGCGGCCCGCCGTGGACAGGTGCTCCCCCTTTAGTCCCGATTTGTATCTCAAACCGGGACTAATGTGCTGGCCCTATATATATGGCCGCACCCCTCTCCCCTCTCCCTTGTTTTTTTCCTAGTGGGAGGAGTGTGGGTTTGTGCTAGTTTTTTATTTTATTCCTATGCACTAGAGGTGTTTGTTGAAATGTGTGTTAAAGCGATGCCACTTAAGTTCACTGAAGACAACCATGATATGAGGTGCCTGAGCCACACTTAAGCCTCCTCATCTGTATTTCCACTTGTCCTAAAAGGTTAGCAATTATATTTTCTCGTTTAGACCATGCGGTACTAATTTTATGATCGTGATTGCATTTGATATACAGTTGTATGATGCAGATGAGCCATCCATGGATGTACGGTGACCGACACATAGCTGCTTACAGAGAAGGCGTGCATTCTTTTTGAGATGCGGCCGAGGCGAACAAGCATGGTGGTGGCTTTATGTTTTGTCCATGTGTTGAATGTCGGAATGAGAAGGATCACACTTCCTCAAGAGTCATTCAGAGCCACCTGCTTCGGTCTGGTTTCATGTCTGACTATAATGTTTGGACCAAGCATGGACAAAGAGGGGTTATGATGGTAGAGAACGAAGAAGAAGAGAACGATGATGACAAATACCGATCTATGTTCCCTGAGTATGTTGATACCACAATGGAAGACAATGAAGATGAAGGTCAGGGTGAAGAACGGGCACCAGATGAGCTCGCTGATGATCTTGGTCCGGTCATTTCTGATGCACGGCGAGGCTGCGACACGGAAAATGAGAGGTTGTAGTTCGAGCAGATGTTACAGGACCACAACAAATTGTTGTAGCCAACTTGTGAAGATGGCTAGAAGAAGCTGGGTAGCACATTGGAATTGGTGAAGTGGAAGGCAGAGACCGGTGTGACTGACTCATCATTTAAAAAGTTGCTGGTACTAATGAAGAAGATACTTCCAAGAAAGAACGAATTGCCCGCCAGCAAGTACGAAGCAAAGAAGCTTGTCTGCCCTCTAGGATTAGACGTGCAGAAGATATATGCATGCCCTAATGACTGCATCCTCTACTGCGGTGAGAAGTACAAGAATATGGATAAATGTCCGGTATACACTGCATTACAGTATAAGATCAGAAAAGATGACCCTGGTGATATTGAGGACGAGCCACCCAGGAAGAGGGTTCCTACCAAGGTGATGTGGTATGCTCCTATAATACCACGGTTGAAATGTCTGTTCAGAAATAAAGAGCATGCGAAGTTGTTGCGATGGCACATGGAAGACCGTATGAAAGACGACAAGTTGAGGCACCCCGCTAATGGTCGACAGTGGAGAAAAATCGAAAGAGAGTTCCCAAACTTTGCAGGTGACACAAGGAACTTATGGTTTGGTCTAAGTACAGATGGCATGAATCCTTTTAGGGTGCATAGCTTCAGTCACAAAACCCGGCCCATTACTCTATGTATCTACAACCTTCCTCCTTGGTTGTGCATGAAGCGGAAGTTCATTATGATGCCAGTGCTCATCCAAGGTCCAAAGCAACCCAGCAATGACATTGATGTGTACCTAAGGCCATTAGTTGATGAACTTTTACAGCTGTGGGCCGAACCAGGTGTGCGTGTGTGGAATGAGCACAAACAAGAGGAATTTGTCCTACGAACGTTGCTTTTTGTAACCATCAATGATTGGCCTGCTCTTAGTAACATTTCAGGACAATCAAACAAGGGATACAATGCATGCACGTACTGTTTGGATGAGACAGAATGTATATATCTGGACAAATGTAGGAAGAATGTGTACCCATACAATCGTCATTTTCTTCTGCCCAAGCATCCCTTAAAGAATAAAGGTAAGCATTTCAATGGCAAGGCAGAAACCTGGTTGAAGCCTGTCACCCGTACTGGTGCTGAAGTATTTGATATGGTCAAGGATTTAAAAGTAATCTTTGGAAAGGATCCTGGCAGCCAACCTGTTCCTAACGTCCCTGATAAGCGTGCACCCATGTGGAAGAAGAAATCTATATTTTGGGAGCTACCCTATTAGGAAGTCCATGAGGTCCGCTCCGCAATCGACATGATGCACCTAGCAAAGAATCTTTGCGTGAATATTCTAGGCTTCCTGGGCTTGTATGGGAAGTCAAAAGATACACCGGAAGCACGGGAGGACTAGGGTCGTCATAAAGGAAGAGACGACATGCATCCAGGGAAGTTTCAAGGGCCAGCCAGCTATGCTCTTACCAAGGAAGAGAAGGAAATCTTCTTTGAAGTCCTTTTCAGTATCAAGGTCCCGACTGGCTTCTCGTCGAACATAAAGGGAATCATAAATATGAAAGAGAAAAAATTCCAAAACCTAAAGTCTCATGACTGCCACATGCTTATGACGCAATTGCTTCCGGTTGCATTGAGGGGAATTCTACCAGAAAATGTTTGCCTGGCCATTGTGAAGGTATGTGCATTCCTCAATGCAATTTCCCAGGAGGTAATCGATTGAGAAAGTCTATCAGGGTTATAGATTGATGTGGTCCAATGTCTGGTCAGCTTCGAGTTGTTGTTCCTGCCATCCTTCTTCCATATTATGACGCACCTCCTAGTTCACCTAGTCGAAGAGATTAGAATTCTCGGTCCCGTGTTTCTACACAATATGTTCCCCTTCGAGAGGTTCATGGGAGTCTTAAAGAAATATATTCGTAACCGTGCTAGGCCAGAAGGAAGCATCTCCAAGGGCTATGGAACAGAGGAGGTCATTGAGTTTTGTGTAGACTTTCTTCCTGACCTTAAGCCGATTAGTGTTCCTGAATCTCGATATGAGGGGAGGCTGACAGGAAAAGGCACACTATGAAGGAAAACAATAGTATGTATGGATGGGCATTCATTCAATCAAGCACACTACACAGTTCTACACAATTCCACCATGGTGGCTCCGTATATCGAGAGACACAAGAATATTCTACGCTTCAAAAACCCGGGGAAGGCTAACTCTTGGATTAAAGGGGAACACGAGAAGACTTTCGGCAGTTGGTTGCAGACACATCTCATGAATAACACCACCGTTGGAGATCAGCTGTACAGTTTGGCCAAGCCACCATCTTCGACTATATGTACTTCCCAAGTGTACGAGATAAATGGGAATACATTTTACACGGTCGCCCAAGATAAAAAGAGCACCAACCAAAACAGTGGTGTCCGCTTTGATACAACAGACGATAATGGGCAGAAGGACACATATTACGGATACATAGAGGAGATATGGGAACTTGACTATGGACCTACTTTTAAGATCCCTTTGTTTCGATGCAAATGGGTCAAGCTGACAGGAGGTGGGGTAGTTGTAGACCAAAAGTATGGCATGACAACAGTGGATCTCAACAATCTTGTGTACATGGACGAACCATTCGTCCTAGCCAACGATGTGGCTCAGGTTTTCTATGTGAAGGACATGTCTACCAAAACAAGAAAAAGAAATCAGCAAAAGAATACATCGTCCGATGAGCCAAAGCGCCACATAGTTCTTTCAGGGAAAAGAAACATCATGGGAGTAGATGACAAGACAGACATGTCAGTAGATTATAATAAGTTTCATGAAATTCCGCCCTTAAAAGTGAAAACTGACCCAAGCATCCTATTGAATGATGAAGATTCTCCATGGCTACGACCCAGAAGAAAATAGAAATAATAGATAGGAATGTTGGTGCAATAATGTAATAAACCTTTTATGTAATGCATGTATGGAATATACTAAACCTTTATATTAGTTAATCTAATTTTTAATTGAAAATGACAGATTTGTTAATAGTTTGATAAGTTAGAACAATTATTTTACAAAACAGAAAATGAATTTGGATTACTTTTTCAAATTCAAGCATTATTCATGTTGAAAGTTTTCTCAAATTCAAAAAAATATGCAAAAGATATTAGTTAATCTATTTTTTAATTCAAAATGGCAAATTTGTTAATAGTTTGATAAGTTAGAACAATTATTTTACAAAACAGAAAATGAATTTGGATTACTTTTTCAAATTCAAGCATTATTCATGTTGAAAGTTTTCTCAAATTCAAAAATATGCAAAAACTGTTTCATTCAAATATTCAAATATTAAAAAATATACAAAACAGAAAACATCCCTATTTTTGCCCCTCCTCGGGCATTTTCTGGGCCTTTAGTCCTGGCCCAAACCACCATCTGGGACTAAAGGCCTGTTTTTGCGCGCGCTGCTGAAAAGCCGCCTGATACGTCATAAATGTATTTATAATTTTTGATGCTCCATGCTTGTTTTACACCAATTGCTTTGTGTTTTGTTTACACTTTGTGGCATTTTTATGCAGTTTCTAGAACTAACCTATTAACGAGATGCCACAGTGCCTGACGAGGGTTAACTCGACAAATGTCCTAGATGAAGGACTTAGGATCGGGGGAAGAGGGCGTCAGATGAACTCAAAGGTAAAGATCATTCAAACAAGGTGTGTGTCAAGAATAAGCGTGGTGCTGGACTTTGCTCAATCTCAATCTGTCCCTGGCCGGCCTCTCCTAGCCCCTATATATAGTGGCCAGGTTTCAAGGAACCGGTCGGGTTCAATACAAATTACAACATCCCTATACGATACAGACTCGTATTTCGACTATGACTATGCCTCGTCCCAGCTTAATGGGCCTCAAGGGTACACAGATAATAGGCTCTATTAGATATACCCTTGTCAGTAGCCCCCAAGATTCTACTAGAATTGTAGATTCGGGTTGAATCTCAAATCTTCATATCTTCGACTTGGTCAATCTTTGACTTGGTCAATCTTTGACTTTTTCCCTGTACTCAAGTAAACAATTTTCATTATATTATTTCTTAAGGGGTTTTGGTCAATAAGCCTAGCATCTCCGACGGATCTAGAGGCTAGTTAACTGTCGGAGCATATACTTATTACCTACTTCAAGCTCAATCCCCTGGACTTGAGCCTGGTACCTAGTCTAACCCAATCTTTTGTGGCATTTAGGACTTACAAAGAAAGGATTCCAGTAATTCTTAGGATACCCAGTGCATCCACCAGGATTTTTCTTCGCATCGTAGACACAAAAAAATTCTAGCAGAGCGCATTCAGGTGCGTATACTAGGCCACACAGAACGGATCCTGGGGTCTTACCTTCATGGTCGGTTACAATCACGGCATTCAAGTTTTGTCGCGATGAAGCAACTCGAGAATCATAATTTTAATCGCTCTAGCCTTGTTTGACTGTTTCAATGCCAAAAATCGTCGAGTTGTTTTTCAACAAGTCGCAAATCTCTCCCGATGGGAGTAAAACCTCTTCGAGTGTAATCTTGTCGACAATGAAGTCAATGGCTATTCCGATTAGTGGTCGATGTTTTCTATTGTCATTGGATGCACGACCAGTGCTCCCGATGATAGTAGCCCTCGAGGCTATATTCGAATGTTTTTCGAGTATAGGCTCAAGTGTTCTGTTATCTCAGCTCCGTAGTTCTTGTATTGATTTTGTCGGGTGCGCGACCAACGGTCCCGATGGGAGTAGCCCCCGAGGCTATAGCCAATTTTTTTTTGTTCGGGTATAGGCTCAAAGATATTTGCTCCTTTCTATCCTTTCATCGTCATATCCTGCAGAATTTTCTTGTTTCTTTTTTGTTTCGCCGAATAGGCGATCTTATGCTTCTGACAAGAGTAGCCCCCGGGGCTATGAGTGGGTTCCTTTTGGAGACAATCATAGTCTCAGGGCTTGTTTGTTTGACTTATAACTTTATTGACTTTACTCGATACTTGTGACGTCATTGATGGAGTCATTTTCTGTGATGATTTGACTGAACGCTGACTGTTGCACATGGGCAGCGCAGTAATTTCTGAAATTTTCCGCCCATTAGTGGGCTTGCCGCTTCCGCTTCGCGCGCCATGTCTTGGCCCACGTTCCTTCATGGAGAAGCTTTATATACAGATGGACTATTGTTTTTACTGTTTACCAGCTCTCTGTTCCTCCGCCACCGCTATTGCTTCTTCTTCCTTGCGCTTGCATTCTGCTCTCAGCCCCTAAGCGCATCGCTTGTAAATGCCCATCAAGAAGGTTGCGCATAGAGAGAATATGACGAAGAAGGGAAGCAGCAGTGCGGCCACCAGGTGGGTTCCTTTGTCGTTCGAGGAATCCGATCTAAAGAAGGCTAAAAAGGAGGGCCTTCTCCCCGAATCCGCCGATCGTCTTCCCCGGTGCCGAGCGCATCCCCAAGCCTCCAAACGACTATCGGGTTATGTTCCTAGCTTTTCTTCTTTGCGGTCTTTCTCTTCCTGCCCACGAGTTTCTTCGTGGGCTTCTCTTTGTTTATGGCGTGCAACTTCACCAGCTCACGCCAAATTTGATTCTCCACATTCCCTGTTTCATCACTCTTTGTGAGTCTTTTCTTGGAATCGACCCGCACTGGGTTCCTTGGAAGTTTCTTTTCCTCCTCTGCCCAAGTGTTTCGTTAACTAAAGATCCTAAACTGGGCGGGGATGTTGTATCTGTGCGTTCTGAGTCGCACTATCTTGAGTTCAACATGGCTGTCAGTTCAAGGCTGGAGGAAGAAGTGGTTCTACATCAAGGACCAAAAGGCCATGTCTTCTGGTAAGTTTGGTATCGCTCCCTTTCATGCCAGCAAAAGTCTGACGAAACTGACGTCGTGGGATTCTCCTCCTACAGAAGCTGAAGTCAAGAATATCAAGGCCTTGTTGACTCGTATTCAGAGTCTGAAGAGTGCAGCTGGAGGTGGACTGACAGGGACGCAATTGATGGCGTTCTTCCTTCAGAGGCGCATCCAACCTCTGCAATCTCGGGTTTTGAAGCTATGGTCTTACTCTGGCTCGATAGATCCTTCTCGAGTGTCTGATCAGGACCTAGAGAAAAAGGGTCTCGACAAACGGGTACGATCTTTGACTACTCTCACTGCTTAGCATGAAATCCCGGCATTGACAGCTGATTTTTTTGACTCTACGCACCCCTTGCCCGCGGTATGCGACTTATCACTCAATAGTATTGACTGTTGTTCTTCATTTTCTTGTGTTGTACATTGTTTTGCTGATATCTTTTCTGCGAATGTTCTTTTGTAGGACCATCAAGTTTTGGTTTCTCGTCGTCATCTTCCCGGGGAAGGGCCAATCCAGGCTGATCCTGCACCTACTGGTTTTGAAGCCCTCGAGGCTGACAAAAGTCAGGATGGAGATGATGCCGAAGAATCTCAAGAAGAGAGCGACTCGACTACGTGGACTCCCCCTGCTGACTCTGGAGACAGATGCTTGGTAAAGAAGAGGAAACGCGCAGGAGATGTGGCTTCCTCGAGTACCTCTGCTGGGAAAGAAACATCGGGGGAGGCTGCTGCTGCCAAGGACCCGGAACCTGATATGTTCGAGTTGCTGGACTCGTCAGTTTGCTTTCCTTTGTTTTCCAATTTTTCTATTCTTGAATCTTTCCCTTCTTCTTGACGTCGAATGATTTCTTCTTCAGTGACGACAATAATCCGAAGGAAGATGCTGCTATAGTTCCCCCCTTTGGTTTCTCGGCTACTCCTGAGGGTCACTCGCAAGAGGAGGCTGTGGTGGTTAAACCATTGCCAGCCTCTCCTAAGAAGAAAGTGACTGCCCTGATGACCCACAAGCATAGGGGGTGTATCGTAGCACTTTCGATAAATAAGAGTGTCGAACGCAACGAGGAGCAGAAGGTGTTGACAAGCAGTTTTGATCAAGGATTCACTGTAAATACTAGCAAATGGGTTTTCAGGGGTATTTGGTAATGCAAGTAAATAAAGTACAAGTAAAATAGAAGACAAAAATAATAATTGCTGCGAGCGGCCCAATCCTTTCTAGAGCAAAGGACAAGCCGGTTGTGTAACTTATGATTACCAAATGTTCCCTAGGACACACGGGAGTTTCTATCAAGTGCTTTCGCTTCATGCAGCTAAGTAATATTCATTGGTTTGATAAGTTTTATGGGGGTGAACCTATGCTAGTGCACTACCCCAACTTGGACTAATACACAGTTGTGATTATACCCCTTGCAAGCATCCACAACTACAAGAAAGTAATTAAGATAAATCTAACCACAGCCTTAAACTCTGAGATCCTACACTCCCTGGTGCAATGGTTTCCTAACGGGAGTTTAGGTTTCTGTCGCTCCGGCAACCCCACAATTAGTAGCCAATTACACAATGCATTCCACTAGGCCCATAAAGGTGAAGTATCATGTAGTCGACGTTCACATGACACCACTAGTAGAATAGCACCACAACATAAATATATCAAACCATTAAATATTACTCAACATAGTTTCACTACTAACATCTCGACTTCTCCCATGTCCTCAAGAACTAAACAAACTACTCACAAGACATCATATGGATCATGACCAGAGGTGAAATAATGGTAAACAACAATCTGAACATAAACCTTAATTCAACGGTTCCACTCAATAGCATCAACTACAAGAGTAATCAACACCGGGAAAGTTTCCCCTAAGAATTGGACAAGATTCAACCCAAGATGTTACAGCGGGATGGCGTGGTGATGACGGTGATGAAGGTGCTGGTGATGGTGGTGGTGATGATGATGATCCCGATGAAGCCCAGCTCGATGGCAATGACGATGGCGATGATCTCCCCTGTTCGAGAAGGAATTTCCCCAGCAGATTTCTGCCTGTCACAGAGCTTTCTCTGTGTGTGTGTTTTCCGCCCCGCAGAGGCGGCAGAGTCTATCTCTGATCCCCCTGGGTCTTAGGTTTTCGTGGAGACGATATACGCGAGGGGGTGCTGGCAGAGGTGGGCCAGGGCAGCCACACCACTAGGTGGCGCGACGTAGGGCTGGCTCGCGCCACCTAGTGGTGTGGGCCCCTGGCGGCTCACCTCGCCCTCTCCTTCTGGCTACTTCCGTCTCTCGATGAAATATGAATTTCTGGGTATTTTCCTAGAATTGCTGATCTTCAGAAATATGGTGTCTTGATGGTCCTTTTTACAACAGAATCCTAACTCCGACATCAAGCTCTCCAATAATCATCAAACATGTGAAAACAGAGGAAACAACATAAGTATCATCTCTAAATATGAAATATATCAATGAATAACAGTAAATTATGATATAAAATAGTGATGCAAAATGGACGTATCAACCCCCAAGCTTAGACCTCGCTTGTCCCCAAGCAAAAACTAAACTCGGTAAACATGACCACAGGTTTATGGAGTGAAGTGTCGATAAACAAAATACAGACAAGAAGCATTACACTTACCAAGGCACAAGTCATAATAGACAGCAACTTCCCTTCATATAACTTGACTTGCAATAAGCAAAGGGAATAACAATAAAGATGCAAAAGGTAAATCATGATTGGTGATGGCAAACCTTTGTTCTTGGTCAGAGAACAATGAACAGATTGTACTTATATTTCGATCGAAGCCTTTTACATTAGAGCTTACAAAGCAAAAATCACATGCTCAATCATAACAATCTCTTTACAATCATAGATAGCTTTCAAAGGTATATTCTTTCAGATAAAGACATCATACTAAACCAAGGTAGACAGGAAACATAATTGAATAAATCAACATATGGATGGTTGAAACATAACAACTCAAATGCTTGCTTGAGATAGAGGGGAATAGGTTGAGTCAACATAAAAGTAAGAGATAGGCCCTTCACAGAGGGAAGCAGGGATTAAACATGTGCTAGAGATTTTCATTTGTAAAACAGAGATAAAAATTGTTTTGAGAGGTGGTTGTTCCTGTCAACGACTAGCAACGGAGTTCTTGCCATCTTCCATAATAAACAAGTGAGAGCGGTTCCGAAATGTTTGAATAATTGGCACATTTGTGCTCTTTTATAGTTTGGCACTCCTCCCCAGTTTTCCTTTCACAAACCATGGCTAACCGATTCCATCGGGTGCCCAGCAACTTTCACATACCATGGAGGAGTGCCTTTTTTTTGTTATAATGGTCTGACCAGCTCCCTTGCAAAATTAGTGACGAGCAGATGAAGCATGCAAGTCGAGGGGTACTTAATTTAGTATGGAAGATAACAAACTCAACCACTACGTCCTCATGAGCTAAAAACAGTGTCACAAAATGAGAAGTATTTGAAGGTTTTTGAAAGGTAGCACATGAAAATTTACTTGGAATGGCTTGAAATACCATGCATAGGAATATATAGTGGACTCTTTGGAAGTAACTTGGTTTTTGGGAATTGGATGCACGAGAAGTATTCCCTCTCAGTACAGGTTTTTGGCTAGCAAGGCTGGGTAGCAAGCATAAGAGTTGCATGAAACAAACAAATATACATGTGATAGAAAACAATCATGCAAACTTCCTTGAAAGTACAAATGATCTTAACTTGAGAATACTAATGCTTATGAGCCAATCATGAAGGAAAGCTGAAATGATGTATCTACATGTATTTCCCTCTTTTCTACTCAAGCCTCAAAGTATTGCTGCTACTGACCATTGCTAAGTTTGCCAAAACCAATTAGATTTACTCATGCTCCCAAAGTGATACTAATGCTAATCAACAAGACTAATCATATAAGAAAAATTGCAAACTAAAATAAAGTGTGCAGAAAGTAAATGATAAGACTTCTCATTAATATTTCATAACCGCAACTCACACCAAGGGATACATAGATAACCAACTAAAGGAAGATACTTCCACACTGCAAACCATCCTATATGATAACTTCTCTATTCATGATATGACTCTACTTGAAAAGTACATGGGTAAAAGGTAATAATGTGATACCGCGGCACTCCCCCAAGCTTGAAACAAACCAAGGGGATGCCAATACCAATGACGAATTAATCCTTCGATGGTGGTGGTGAGTCTTTAATAAGCTTATCAGTCAGTTCCTTCAACTCATCAATCCTGTAGGTGAGATTACGAATCATCTCCAAATTATGCTCAATACGGCTCATGATCATGTCAGACTGTGAATCCTAGCTCTTGGAATTATTTCCCCACTCTTCTTCACACTTGAAGCTTCCTTTCCCTGAACAAGATGTCCGTGGAGCTAAGGTGTGGCGTGGAACACCCCCTCTAGTGCTTATCCATGCGCTCCTCTTGAACTGGTTAGGGTTTGTCACCACTCCAATGCTTGCAACGACAGAGCGGGCGCATAGACGCTGATCTTCTTCTATTTCTTCTTCTTCGGCTTCACTCTCGACCTCTTCCTTTAACTTGAGGTCTTGGTGATCATCTTCTGAAGGCGTCTTCTCCTTGTTGTTGTTGGCGGAGGCCATGCCGCCTCTAAAACTGAGAACAACTCCTGACAGAAACAGATCGAAACAAAAACATGACGAGAACAAGATATACAGACCTCGAGCAATTCGAGGGGTTATATAGGCAACAATTTAACAATGAAACAAAGGCACAGGAGGAAACCGGGACTGAAATGAGCTCCGAGGCGAATACACCATAGGGTGGTGCGGCCAGTAGGGGGCCCGCGCCACCAGGTGGTGTGGAGCCTCCGGGCTCTGTTTCTGACTCGTTTTCATCTTGTGATTTTTCATATTTAATAAAAACAACAAAAGTATGAGCAGAAAAGTTTAATGCAAACTTTTTCTGACTAGAACTGTTACCTATTCCAAAACGGACTCTGCAGTTTCATGCATATGCTCTTTGATGAATTCTTCCGGACTCACCACTTGAATAACATCGATATCTTCATTATAAGAATCTCCAGAAATATAATGCTTGAGTCTTTGCCCATTCACCACTTGCATAGTGTTATCTTTAAGCGAAGCAATCTTTATCGCACCTGAACGATACACCTCTTCAAAATAATAAAGGGTCCTTCCCATTTCGAGAGTAATTTTCCTGATTGTAGAACCTTTTGTGCAGTTCTATCTCCAGCATGATGTCCTCCATAAGCACTACCATGACATTTCCTCTATATCTCTTGTTATTCATATTCTGGAACACATCTTCGCATAATACCATCCACTCCTTCTTTATATAAGTGTGGGTCATCCCAAAAATAATGCCTCAAGTCATAAAAGAATTTCCTTCTTTGCTGAGCTGTAAAGGTTGGAGGCACATACTTGGAAACAATAAAGTTAGCATAATTAGCATACCAAGGACTCTCTCGCGAGGTTACCTTTATTGCAGCCAACTATTCATTTGGAGAACTATCATTAACAGGAATAGGGTCAAAAGAAATGTTTTCCAATCTAGACAAATTATCAGCAACAAGATTTTCAGCACCTTTCCTATCTACAATATGCAAATCAAACTCTTGCAAAAGCAACACCCATCTAATAAACCTAGGCTTATCATCCTTCTTTGCCATAAGATACCTAATAGCAACATGATCAGTCTGAATAGTAACTTTCGAATCCACAATATAAGGTCTAAACTTATCACATGCAAAGACAACAACAAGGAACTCCTTCTCAGTAGTAGCATAATTCTTTTGAGCAGCATTAAGAGTCTTACTAGCATAATGAATAACATTTAACTTCTTATCTACGCGCTATCCAAGAATAGCACCCACAGCAAAATCACTAGCATCACACATAATTTCAAAGGGTAAATTCCAATCAGGCGGTTGGACAATAGGAGCAGTAGTTAAAGCCTTCTTAAGAGTTTCGAAAGCTTCCTTACAATCATCATCAAAAACAAATGGTACATATTTTTGAAGAAGATTAGTAAGAGGCTTTGAAATCTTAGAGAAATCTTTAATAAACCTCCTATAAAAACCAGCATGACCAAGAATACTGCGAATACCTTTAACATCCCTAGGACAGGGCATTTTCTCAATTGCTTCAACTTTTACTCTGTCAACTTCAATACCTCTTTTAGAAATTTTATGTCCTAGAACAATTCCTTCATTCACCATAAAGTGGCACTTCTCCCAATTAAGAACAAGATTAGTTTCTTCACATCTCTCCAAAACATTATCACGATTGTGCAAACAATTATCAAAAAAAGTTCCATAGACGGAGAAATCGTCCATGAATACCTCCACAATTTCTTCACAAAAACCATGAAAAATAGCAGACATGCATCTTTGAAATGTAGCAGGAGCATTGCACAAACCAAAAGGCATACGTCTATAAGCATAAGTTCCATAAGGACAAGTAAAAGTGGTTTTCTCTTGATCTTGCTTTTTAACAGCAATCTGAGAGAAACCAGAATAACCATCAAGAAAACAAAAATGAGTTTTCTTAGATAACCTCTCTAACATTTGAGATATAAATGGTAAAGGATAATGATCTTTCTTAGTAACTTTGTTGACCTTTCTAAAATCGACGCACATCCTATAATCAACTACTACCCTCTGAGGAATAAGCTCGTTATTCTCATTAGGCACAACAGTAATTCCTCCTTTCTTAGAAACACAATGAGCATGACTAACCCATCTACTATCAGCAATAGGATAAATAATATCAGCATCAAGGAGCTTTAATATCTCATTTCTTACCACTTCCTTCATCTTAGGAATTAAACGGCGTTGACGTTCAACAACTGGCTTTGCATCTAGCTCCATATTAATTACATGCTGACATATAGTAGGAGAAATCCCTTTTAAATCATCAAGAGTATATCCCATAGCTCCTCGGTGTTTCCTCAATATTTCCAATAACCTTTCTTCTTCTTTCCCTAAAAGTTTAGCACTAATAATAACAGGATATATTTTCTTATCATCAATATAAGCATATTTAAGATCATCAGGTAAAGGTTTAAAATCAAAATTAGGATCTTCCTTAGTTGGCAAAGTGGTACCCAAATCCTCCACGGGTAAATTGTGTTCAAGCATCTCTGGCTGACAAAGAAGAATCTCATCAATCTCATTTCTTTCTTCCCTGAAGATCTCACTTTTGTGGTCCTCCATATATTGCTGCAAAGCATCATTAGGAGAAAGAGCAATAGAGGCAAGCTGTTCAACTCTAAAATCTTCATTAGGCAAATTAGTTTCATAAGGAGCTCTAGTAAACTTAGAAAAATTAAACTCATAAGATTCGCCATCAAACTTAGTCAAAATTTGCTCCTTCTTACAATCTATAACGGCGCCACAAGTATTCAAAAAGGGTCTACCAAAAATAATAGGACAAGTTTTACTAGCAGCTGAACCGAGTACTAGAAAATCAGCAGGATATTTAGTCTTACCGCATAGTTTCTCTAACAATACCAATTGGAGAGATAGTTTCTCTGTTAGCGAGCTGAATAACCACATCAATATCTACCAGTTCACAAGAACCAATCTCATGCATGATTTCTCTGTAAAGCTCATAAGGAATAGCACTTGAACTTGCACCAATGTCGCATAAACCATAATAGCAATGATCACCAATCCTGACAGAAAGCACAAGAACACTTGTTTTCCTAGATCTACTAGGATGTGAAGCAATGTTAGAAGCATCTTCAGAAAAAATAATATGCCCATCTTCTACATTCTTAGTAACAAGGTCCTTCACTATTGCTACTGCAGGTTTAACAGTTATTTGCTCATCAGGTTCTACAGCTTTCTTTGAACTTTTATTAAGCACACTAGTTAACATAGAATGCTCCTTTACCTTAGCAGGGAAAGGCGTTTTATCAAAATAAGGCTCAGGCAAAATGCGATCAACAGTACAAACGTCAGTAATTCTAGCAGGAACACAACTAACATTATCTTTATAAGGCGCATGGTACTTGTTCCAATCCTTCTTCAGAACATCAAGATAGGAGGCAAAGGCCTTAAAATAGTTGGTAAGTATTTGAAAATCAAGACCATAAACAGCACTAACATTATGAAATTCAACGGTTCCCATAAAAGCTTTAATGCATTCATAATTATAATTTATATCTGACTTTCTACCTTTGTTGTTCTCCCATCCTTCAGTATTTTCTTGAATACGGTCAAGAAGATCCCATTTAGCTTCTTCTTTCATAAGCGTAAATGATTCGAAGCAAGAAGCATCCAATAAATCTTTGTCGTGAAGAGAAAGCCTTGCATAGAAGTTATTAATAACAATATTACTCGGGAGCTCATGAATGGGAAATTTGAGCATTGGTGACTTCAATCTCCCCCACGCTTGGGCAATACTCTCTCCATCATGAGGCCAAAAATTATATATTTGATTCCGATCTTTATGAATCTCACTTGGAGGATAGAATTTAGAATAAAAGAGGGGTACAATTTCCTCCCAGCCAATAGATCAGCCATCCTTCAGCAGCCTATACCATTCCGAGCTCTGCCCTTCAGTGATAAAGAGAATAGCTTTCTCTTAACCTGGGTTGATGAAATACCTGCACACTTGAACAACTCGCATAATTCATGTATAAAGAGTAAATGATCACCCGGATGGACAGTTCCATCTCCTGAATAGCAGTTATTCATAACACGTTCAGCAATTTTCATAGGTATTTTAAAAGGATCCAAACGAGTAGGCGGTGGTTCATCCACTACTGTAACAGAGGCAGTAGTATTTCCAAATAGGGAACCAAATGGAGACTTCTCCATAATAAAATAAAATAAAAGACAGAAATAAAAACAATACTCACAGCGAAAGTTACCTTTACCAATTCCACTCTTCAATAGCGCTTCACTCCCCGGCAATGGCGCCAGAAAATAATCTTGATGACCCACAAGTATAGGGGGTGTATCGTAGTACTTTCGATAAATAAGAGTGTCGAACCCAACGAGGAGCAGAAGGTGTTCACAAGCAGTTTTGATCAAGGATTCACTATAAATACTAGCAAACAGGTTTTTAGGGGTATTTGGTAATGCAAGTAAATAAAGTACGAGTAAATAAAAGACAAAAATAATAATTGCTGCGAGCGGCCCAATACTTTCTAGAGCAAAGGACAAGCCAGTTGTGTAACTTATGATTACCAAACGTTCTTGAGGACACACGAGAGTTTCTGTCAAGTGCTTTCGCTTCATGCAGCTAAGTAATCTTCATTGGTTTGATAAGTGTTATGGGGGTGAACCTATGCTAGTGCACTACCCCAACTTGGACTAATACACACTTGTGATTATACCCCTTGCAAGCGTCCGCAACTATAAGAAAGTAATTAAGATAAATCTAACCACAGCCTTAAACTCTGAGATCCTACACTCCCTGGTGCAATGGTTTCCTAATGGAGGTTTAGGTTTCTGTCGCTCCAGCAATCCCACAATTAGTAGCCAATTACACAATGCATTCCACTAGGCCCATAAAGGTGAAGTATCATGTAGTCGATGTTCACATGACACCACTAGTAGAATAGCACCACAACATAAATATATCAAACCATTAAATATTACTCAACATAGTTTCACTACTAACATCTCGACTTCTCCCATGTCATCAAGAACTAAACGAACTACTCACACGACATCATATGGATCAAGACCAGAGGTGAAATAATGGTAAATAACAATCTGAACATAAACCTTAATTCAACGGTTTTACTCAATAGCATCAACTACAAGAGTAATCAACACCGGGAAAGTTTCCCCTAAGAACTGGACAAGATTCAACCCAAGATGTTACAGCGGGATGGCATTGTGATGACGGTGATGAAGGTGCTGGTGATGGTGGTGATGATGATGATCCCGATGAAGCCCAGCTCGAGAGCGATGACGATGGCGACGATCTCCCCTCTCCGGGAAGGAATTTCCTCGGCAGATTTCTGCCTACCGGAGAGCTTTCTCTCTCGGTGTGTTTTTCGCCCCGTAGAGGCGGCAGAGTCTATCTCTGATCCCCCTAGGTCTTAGGTTTTCGGGGAGACAATATACGTGAGGGGGTGCTGGCAGAGGTGGGCCAGGGTGGCCACACCACTGGGTGGCCCAGCCTAGGGTAGGCCCGCGCCACCTAGTGGTGTGGGCCCCTGGCGGCTCACCCCGCCCTCTCCTTCTGGCTACTTCCGTCTCCAGAAGAAATATGAATTTCTGGGTATTTTCCTGGAATTGCCGATCTTTAGAAATATAGTGTCTTGACGGTCCTTTTTCCAATAGAATCCTAACTTCGACAGCAAGCTCTCCAATAATCATCTCTAAATATGAAATATATTAATGAATAATAGTAAATTATGATATAAAATAGTGATGCAAAATGGACGTATCATGCCCCTCCTTCAAAGCGTCAGAGGAGGGGAGCAACGGCGGCTGCTTCTCTTGAGGTTCATAGGCCTTCTTCTTCTTCTTCTTCTTCTGATAATGTAAGTAGTGCTGCTTATACTCGATTCTTCTTGTTCTTGATCTTAAGATTTTTACACAACTTGTACCCTGCAGGATTTGATGTAGAAGTTTCTTTCTCTTGATGCTGAATGCGTCAAGATTCAGGAGACTGCTGACACTTCTGAAGGTATATCTCTTGTGCTTGTGATTCTTGCTTTGCTTTTATTTGACTTACTTTCACCCATGCTTCTATAGGTTAGTGATGTCTTTTCCTTTGTTCGCAGCTACCTTGGTCACGGCTCATGCTCGCATATCAGCTCTGGAAGCTGAACTGAGGGCATCTAGAGAGGCTTGGGAGAGTGCCAACGCGGCCAAGGTTTCTACTGAGAAGGCTGCTAAGTCAGTAGAAAACAAGGCTAAAAAAGCTGAAAAAGCTTTGCCAGAGTCCCAGCAGAGGCAGGCCGAGCGGGAGCAGTCTATAGCTGAGCGTCTTGACAAGATCTCCGTCCTTGTTGGCAGTAAGTGTCACATCGCTCCTCTTGAATACTTGCTTATGCTTTCATTTGCTGATATGTGTCTGCTTATTTGTTTGTGTCTCTGTGATACAACAGAGAAGATTGGGGAATCTTGGAAGCTTCGTCAGCCAAATACCAAAGATCCTCTATTGGCTGCAGTGGACTTGTTGGAGTCCAATTGGAAACTTGTTCAGAATGTCCTCCAGCTTACTCGCAACGTGTTAATCCACATGTTTGTCGGGTTCTGGCCAAAGAAGAAGAAGGAGATGCCAGGCGATAACCTTCGAAAGCTACTCGAAGCTTTCAAGACCGCCGACGACCCTATCCTTGTGCTGAAGCGTACGTCTGTGAAACGAGGCATTGAAGAGGCGATCACCTTGGCCCAATCACATGGCGAAGAAGTGGACTGGGAGAAGGTTGGTTCTTCCCTTGCTCGTCTCCTTTCAGAGATGGAGGGATTCTTCCAGAAGGAGAAGTTGTATGCGCACAAGATTGTATCTTTGATTTCTCGATCGGCAGCTTCCTCGATTTCCATGCCTAAGTCTTCAACGACTCCTTCTAGCGCCCCTGATGTTTCTGTGCCTTCGACTGCCACGGAGCCTGCTGCTGAGGTGGCATAGAATTTTTATCCTTCTTCCGTAGTTTCTATTGTTTAGGTTGATGTAGTAGACTTTTGTGTCTTTTGTTAATGCCTGGTCGGGAGACTTTATACTCTTGTAAAATATTTCGCTCTATGAAATGCTTACTCCCAGCATCCATTGTGTTTGAGTTATTTTCCCTTTTTGTGTTGTCTTCCAACATGGATATGGTGGTGGATCTCCAAATTTTGACCATAGCTCGCCTCCCGTAAATATATCGAGTCCTGAAGTTCCATCTGCTTCTTGCCGCTGTGCTGAGTACTTGTCGAGATTTTCTGATCTCAAAATTTGATTGTCGCTGCTAAAGTGCCAGGCGAAGAAAGCTATGGATCAAGCTGGGAAATCTTTTGGCTTGATGAAGCATGTGTCTTTGCTTGAGGATCAGGTGTCTGATCTAATGGCCAAGATTATTCACCTCGAAGAATGCGACTCTTTCCTTATTGGAATCATAGAATCTGCTTGCGAGCAGCTGCAATGTGAGTTTCCTTGAAGCCCCTTGGGTTTTTTGATGTGCTCCTTTGACTTTTGCATGCTGAAATTTGTATTTTTGCAGGTTCTTGCTTGGATCCTGTCGATGAGGATCATCGAGTTTCTGAGCGGATTGCAGCTCTTGAAAGGGCATCGACAGATACCAACACCTTTTGGATTGATCCACATCGTCGCAGTGCCATTGTTCTGTTGCAGGATCGTGCTCAACATATCGGAGAGGCAGTCGATGGTTGTTGAAAATCTTTGACAACCATGTACTCTGTTGTGCTTCCCCGTAATCCTCCACTAGAGAATTTTGGTCAAGCGCTCGGTGTTTTCAGGACCAGCCGACGCGCGCATCATTTGATAGAATTGAATTTGGTGGCTGGTGCTAATTTTGCCCTTGGATGGATACGAAAGTGGCACCCAAGGTTTAATTATAGCTCCATGTCTCTGAGTTTGCCACCAGGGCGGGCGATGCTGCGAGTTTCTATCAAGTGCTTTCACTTCATGCAGCTAAGTAATCTTCATTGGTTTGATAAGTGTTATGGGGGTGAACCTATGCTAGTGCACTACCCCAACTTGGACGAATACACACTTGTGATTATATCCCTTGCAAGCGTCCGCAACTACAAGAAAGTAATTAAGATAAATCTAACCACAACCTTAAACTCTGAGATCCTATACTACCTGGTGCAATGGTTTCCTAACGGGGGTTTACGTTTGTGTCGCTCTGGCAACCCCACAATTAGTAGCCAATTATATAATGTATTCCACTAGGCCCATAAAGGTGAAGTATCATGTACTCAACGTTCACATGCCACCACTAGTAGAATAGCACCATAACATAAATATATCAAACCATTAAATATTACTCAACATAGTTTCACTACTAACATCTCGACTTCTCCCGTGTCCTAAAAAACTAAACGAACTACTCACAAGACATCATATGGATCATGACCAGAGATGAAATAATGGTAAATAACAATCTGAATATAAACCTTAATTCAACGGTTCCATGCAACAGCATCAACTACAAGAGTAATCAACACAGGGAAAGTTTCCCCTAAGAATTGGACAAGATTCAACCCAAGATGTTACAGCGGGATGGCGTGGTGATGACGGTGATGAAGGTGCTAGTGATGGTGGTGATGATGATTATCCCGATGAAGCCCAGCTCGAGTGCGATGACGATGGCGACGATCTCCCATCTCCAGGAAGGAATTTCCCTGGCATATTTCTTCCTGCCGGAGAGCTTTCTCTCTGTGTGTGATTTATGCCCCGCAAAAGCGACAGAGTCTATCTCTGATCCCCCTGGGTCTTAGGTTTTTGGGGAGACGATATATGCGAGGGGGTGCTGGCAGAGGTAGGCTAGGGCGGCCACACCACTGGGTGGCGTGGCCTAGGGCTGGCCCGCGCCGCCTAGTGGTGTGGGCCCCTGGCGGCTCACCTCGCCGTCTCCTTTTGGCTACTTCCGTCTCCTGATGAAATATGAATTTTTGGGTATTTTCCTGGAATTGCTGATCTTCAGAAATATGGTGTCTTGACGGTCCTTTTTCTAGCAGAATCCTGACTCCGACAGCAAGCTCTCCAATAATCATCAAACATGTGAAAACAGAGGAAACAACATAAGTATCATCTCTAAATATGAAATATATCAATGAATAACAGTAAATTATGATATAAAATAGTGATGCAAAATGGACGTATCATGCCCCTACTTCAAAGCTTCAGAAGAGGGGAGCAGCGGCGGCTGCTTCTCTTGAGGTTCATCGGCCTTCTTCATCTTTTTCTGATAATGTAAGTAGTGATTCTTATACTTGATTCTTCTTGTTCTTGATCTTAAGATTTTTACACAACTTGTACCCTGCAGGATTTGATGTAGAAGTTTCTTTCTCTTGGTGCTGAATGCGTCAAGATTCAGGAGACTGCTGACGCTTCTGAAGGTATATCTCTTGTGCTTGTGATTCTTGCTTTGCTTTTATTTGACTTACTTTCACCCATGCTTCTATAGGTTAGTGATATCTTTTCCTTTGTTTGCAGCTGCCTTGGTCACGGCTCATGCTTGCATATCAGCTCTGGAAGCCAAACTGACGGCATCTAGAGAGGCTTGGGATAGTACCAACGCGGCCAAGGTTTCCGTTGAGAAGGCTGCTAAGTCAGCAGAAAACTAGGCTAAAAGAGCTAAAAAAGGCTTTGCCACAGTCCCAGCAGAGGCAGGCCGAGCGGGAGCAGTCTATAGCTGAGCGTCTTGACAAGATCTCCGTCCTTGTTGGCTGATATATGTCTTCTTATTTGTTTGTGTCTCTATGATACAGCAGAGAAGATTGGGGAATCTTGGAAGCTTTGTCAGCCAAATACCAAAGATCCTCTATTGGTTGCAGTGGACTTGCTGGAGTCCAATTGGAAACTTGTTTAAAATGTCCTCCAGCTTACTCGCAACATGTTAATCCGCATGTTTGTCGGGTTCTAGCCAAAGAAGAAGAAGGAGATGCCAGGCGATAACCTTCAGAAGCTACTCGAAGCTTTTGAGACTGCCGACGACCCTATCCTTGCACTGAAGCATACGTCTGTGAAACGAGGCGTTGAAGGGGCGATCGCCTTGGCCCAATCACATGGCGAAGAAGTGGACTGGGAGAAGGTTGGTTCTTCCCTTGCGTGTCCCCTTTCGGAGATGGAGGGATTCTTCAAGAAGGCGAAGCTGTATGCACCCAAGATTGTATCTCTGATTTCTCTGTCGGCAGCTTCCTCGATTTCTGCGCCTAAGTCTTCGACGACTCCTTCTAGCGCCCCTGATGCTTCTGCACCTTCGACTGCCACGGAGCCTGCTGCTGAGGTGGCATAGACTTTTTAGCCTTCTTCTGTAGTTTCTATTGTTCGGGTTGATGTAGTAGACTTTTGTGTCTTTTGTCAATGCCTGGTCGGGAGACTTTATACTCTTGTAAATTATTTTTCTCTATGAAATGCTTACTCCCAGCATCCATTGTGTTTGAGTTATTTTCCCTTTTTCTATTGTCTTCCAACATGGATATGGTGGTGGATCTCCAAATTTTGATCATAGCTCGCCTCCTGTAAATATATCAAGTCCTGAAGTTCCATCTGCTTCTTTCCACTGTGCTGAGTACTTGTCAAGGATTTCTAATCTCAAAAGTCGATTGTCGCTGCTAAAGTGCCAAGCGAAGAAAGCTATGGATCAAGCTGGGAAATCTTTTGGCTTGATGAAGCGGGTGTTTTTGCTTGAGGATCAGGTGTCTGATCTAATGGCCAAGATTATTCACCTCGAATAATGTGACTCTTTCCTTATTGGAATCATAGAATCTGCTTGCGAGCAGCTACAATGTGAGTTTCCTTGAAGCCCCCTTGGGTTTTTTTTGTGCTCCTTTGACTTTTGCATGCTAAAATTTGTATATTTGCAGGTTCTTGCTTGAATCCTGTCAACGAGGATTGTCGGGTTTATGAGCGGATTACAGCTCTTGAAAGGGCGTCGACAGATACCAACACCTTTTGGGTTGATCCGCGTCGTCGCAGTGCCATCGTTCTGTTGCAGGATCGTGCTCAACATATCGGAGAGGCAGTCGATGGTTGTTGAAAATCTTTGACAACCATGTACTCTGTTGTGCTTCCCCATAATCCTCCACCAGAGAATTTTGGGCAATTGCTCCATGTTTTCAGGTCCAGCCGATGCGTGCATCATTTGATAGAATTCAATTTGGTGGCTGGTGCTAATTTTGCCCTTGGATGGATACGAAAGTGGCACCCAAGGCTTAATTATAGCTCCATGTTTCTGAGTTTCCCTCCAGGGCGGGCGACGCTGCAAGTTCATATGGACGCCACGCTTCAACCGGCGAGGAGGATTATTCCCAGGCTACTTCAAGAAGATGCTGCCTTTTTTTGTGAATATCACTACTTGAACCCGGTCCTTGTGGACGATGTGGACCAAACGGCTTTGTAATGTATAACTGTAATGTGTACTCTTGGTAAACGTGAGATTTTTTGTGTTCTGATGTCTTTGCCAGAAACTTATACTCAAGGCACTATTTGTTCGTGCGTTTGCCGCACTTTCATGGTGTAGCACTTGTGATTTACTCATTTGAATTTTGCGAAAAGACTTGTAAGCTCGAAAAGGAGGAAGTTGTCTATTTATTATGCTGAATGTAAAGATACATGGGTGTCCCAAGAGACCCGGCAGGTGACCTGTGTTCTGGGTCTAGAGGGCATTACCTTATTGATAACTCATGGCTTAGTAGCCTTATTTTTCCTATTCTACTTTTCTAACAGCTTTTCGTATGCATGTTGCCTCTGGCTTAGTAGCCTTATATTGTAGAGGTCTTCTCCTCCTCTATTGTGGCTTCCTTTGGGTTCGATGGCTGCACTCGCAGTTTCTTTGCCTCTGGCTCTGCTGGGTGTTCTTCGGGTTGCTTCATAGTGCCTTTAGTCGTGCTTGTTATTTTGTCCTTGGGTTGTCTATAGTTGGCTATCATGCCAAAGTTTTGCGCCATCTTGTGGAATTCCTTGTCGCATAGATCTGAGAGTTTGAAGCTCCCCTTTACTGTGATGATTCCTCTTGGTCCTGGCATCTTGAGCACCAGGTAGGTGTAGTGAGGTACTGCCATGAATCGCGAAAATGCGGGTCGCCCAAGGATAGCATGATACTGAGATGGCCAGTCCATAACTTTGAAGTCGAGCTTCTCCCTTCTATAGTTCTGGCGGTTGCCGAAGCAAACGTCAAGTGCTATTTGACCCAGTGAGTCATTGGCGCTGCCTGGTACGATTCCACGGAAGGAGCAAGCTGTTGGCTTCAAAAATTCCAGCGATATGTGCATTGCGTGAAGTGTTTTTGCGTAGATCAGGTTTATCCCACTTCCTGCATCCATGAATACCCTCTCTATGTCGTATCCTCCAATCTGAGCTTTGAGTACCAAAGGCGCGTTTCCTGGACGAGGTACTGTTATTGGGTGGTCTTCTCTATTGAATTTGATGGGTTGCTCGGACCAGTGTAGATATTCTATAGTCACTGGAGGTGATGTTTCTACTAAGTTTACTTGGCGTGATATGCTTTTATCTTCTTTATTCGACTTTGGGGCAGGTTGTATCATTGTTGCGATGTGCCCTTTAGATGGGATATACCCTCCGTCATTGTCGTTTCCTTGATTTGGTTGGTTTTGGCGTTGCGCTACTTTGTTGTTTGCTTGCCGACTTGACGATGGTGCATTGTTTGTGTTGCCCTCGTAGCCCTGTCTTCTTGCTTCAGCTTGCTTATTTCCTGCTGCCTCCTGAAGTTTCAGGAATGTTTTACAGTCTTTCATTGCATGTCTGGACACTCTTTTTCCATCAACGAACATGCAGTGTATATGGCATGGTCCGTTTAGCATATCATCTGGTGATGGATTGTATTCCGTGGGTCCCTTGGACTGGAACCTTTTGTTGTTGCTGGAGTCTTCTCTGCCGTAGCTATGGTATCCTGAGTTCCTACGGTCGTCTCCTTGATAATTGTTATCTTTGTATCCCGCGGCTACTTGACTATGAGAGCCATAGTTATCATAGTTGCAGGATCTTCTCCTTTGGCTACCATATCTATTCCCCCTGTCATCTTCTGGTGACCATGTCCTCTTATTATTGCACGCGTCTTCGCCATCTGCGAACCTATTTGCTATGTCCATCAATTCTGATACTATCCTTGGGTTGATCCTGCCCATTTCTTCGACTAGGTCTCCTCATCCTAACCCAAGTGTGAAGGCATCGATTGCTTGCTCATCTGAAACTTCGACTGTGGAGTTTTTGATGATGCTCCACCTTCGAATGTATGACCTAAGTGTTTTATTGCGTTGATGTAAGCAAGCTTTGACTTCTTCTATTGATGCTGGCCGTTTGTATGTTGACTTGAAGTTTCTTGTAAATTGCTTTGTGAGCTCTTCCCAGCTTCCGATTGTCTCTCTTTCCAACTTACTCAACCATGACCGAGCTGCGCCGGTGAGGTGGAGTTGTAGACTTTGCATTGTTGTTTCCTTTGATCCTCCAAGTATTCTGACTGCTTGTAAATAATCTGAGAGCCATGATGATGGCTCCTGGGATCCTTTGTATTTTTGCTGATCATGGGGTAGTTTAAAACCTTTGGGTACTCGTGTGGTGCGAACTCTACGAGTAAAGCACGACGCGCCCATCTCTTTTTCGTCGTCTTCATATTCATATGTCCTGGTGGGGGTCCTAGACCTTTGGGTTCCTCCATGCCTTGGGCTTTTGTGGTATTTTGGAGATACTGACCTAGATCGTCGGCTACTACTCCTATGCCGAGGACTGCTGTGATGGCGTGGTGATCTAGGCTTGTGTGTACCTTTAATGCGGTATGCCTCTTCATCTTTGGCTGTTAACTTGTTACCTACCATTCTCAACCCTTGTAATGTTGCCCGATGCATATGCCCTTTTGGATCCCCTAGGCTTGGCTGCGTGGTGTATAGATATGTTTGTGCTGCCACCAGCGCTGCTTCGGGTGTCTTTGGTATAATATTGCCTTGCTCATCGACCGATAGGAAGGATGAGTCAAGGTTTCTAGAGATGTTTCGCCTACTTGAGTGCTCAAGGTTTTCAACTCTTGACCCGTGTCTGCGGTGCCTTCTGCTATTTGTATACGACGCGTTGCTACATTCTGCATGAAGAGCTGCACTTGCTGCGATTGCTGAGTCCCTTCTTCTCCGTATCTCGCTTCTTTATTTTTCTAGTTGTTTTGATTGCTTTTGCATGGCGTAATGATACCCTAGGAGTAAGTTTTGACTTGCGTCTGTTGGTATAGTTGTGTCATGCTCAACGGCTACTTTGATTGTGTTCCACTCTTCTGCTGATAATCGAACTTTGACTCTGTTTGCCAAAGATTCTGCGGTGTCGCCTTCAGCCAGATGATTTGCTCCTCTATTTATATTTGCTGGGTTGAGTACTGGGTTGTTGTTGTCATCGAATTCCTCTGAGTTGTCCCCTACGATTGCGAGTACTTGATACTGGTTGTCGAACTTGCTGCTGCAACTTGAGAGAGTAGTTTGGTTATCCTCAAGAAGCTCCAATCCTGTTTTCCATGTATCCGTAGATTTATCTGAGGTATCGTCGTAGCAGATCATGAAGTCTTCTGATTGATCTCCTAAGTCGAGGTTGTCCATGGTTCTTCAATTTTTCCTCCTATTTCTTCCGTTGTTGCGAAGCTAACCGGTGAGTTTACCTCACTGGAAGAGCCTACGGACGATTCTAACATTGCGATTGTCACGGTTTTGCTTGCCGATGGATCCGATTTCATCGAATCTGAAAGGCGAATTGAACCCAAAGATCCGACCCGAAAGTTCAGGCTTCCGATAGTCAAATCCATCTCCTGAGCCAGACTTGCAAAGATTGGCGTAAGGGTTGGTGGATGAAGTTGAAAATCTACGGTCCCGAAGGATATCTGGTTTCCGTCGACTTTCAAATTGTTGTTGGCCAGAAGCGAAAAAGTCGTCGAATTCATGATTCCAACGCCTAGAGTCCCCATGGTCGGCGCCAATTGATGAGGGTTAACTCAACAAATGTCCTAGATGAAGGACTTAGAATTGGGGGAAGAGGGCGTCGGATGAGCTCAAAGGTAAAGATCAGTCAAACAAGGTGTGTGTTGAGAATAAGCGTGGTGCTGGACTTGGCTCAATCTCAATCTGTCCCTGGCCGGCCTCTCCTGGACCCTATATATAGGTGGCCAGGTCTCAAGGAACCGGTCAGGTTCAATACAAATTACAACATCCCTATACGATACAGACTCGTATTTCAACTATGACTATGCCTGAGCCGGCTTAACGGTCCTCAGGGGTACAGAGATAATGGGCTGTATTAGCTATACCCTTGTCAGTGCTAGTTCCATGTTTTCTGCTGTTTTTGTGTTTCGTAAAAGTTGCACAGGAAATATTCTCGAAATTGGACAAAATGAAAGTCGAAGTTCCTATTTACCTGACATGAAGATGGAGTCCAGAGGAGAGACGAAGACAAACCAAGGGGCAGCCGCACCATAGGGTGGCGCGGGCCACCCCCTGGCCATGCCACCAGGCGGTGTGACCACCTGGTCCACCTCCTGACATCGCCCTTCCACTTATAAATTCCCTTCGACGGGAAAACCCTAAGGGGGCGAATAGTTTTCCACGAAACACACTGCAAGCTGCCGCCGTCGTCGGCCCGAGACCGGGAGGGTCCAGAAGCTCTTCCCGACACCCTGCCGGAGAGGGGAATCATCACCGGAGGCCTTCTTCATCACCATGCCAGCCTCCGGAGTGATCCATGAGTAGTCTACCTTGGACTACGGGTCCATAGCAGTAGCTAGATGGTTGTCTTCTCCTCCATGTGCTTCATGTTTAGATCTTCTGAGCTGCCTATCATGATCAAGATCATCGTTATGTAATTCTACATGTTGTGTTTGTTGGGATCCGATGAATATTGAGTACTATGTCAAGTTGACTGTTGATTTATCATGTTTATGTTATTTATGATCTTGCATGCTCTCCGTTGCTAGTAGATATCTTCACCGAGTAGATGCTAGTGACTCCAAGAGGGAGTATTTATGCTCGATAGTGGGTTCATGCCTCTAGTAACCTAGGAGAGTGAAAATAACTCATAAGGTTGTAGATGTGCTATTGCTACTAGGTAGAAAACAACAATCTCTTGTTCAAGGATATTTTTATTGTTTACAGTACACACTTTGCTTAAGGCGATAATCTGTTGCTTGCAACTTAATACCCAACGGTTGTTCGGATGATATCCGGCAGGTGGATTATTAGTCATAGATGCAGTTGGATTACGGTCTATGTATTATGTTGTAATGCCCAAGTGAATCTCATAGTGATCTTCATGACATGTACATGCATTGCTTTGCATTCTTTATTTTGTCAATTGCCCAACTGTAATTTGTTTACCCAGCATGTTATTTATCTTTCTGGAGAGACACCTCTAGTGAACTGTGGACCTCGGTCCATTCTTTCACATATATTACTTTCAACTGCAAGCACCGTTCACTTTCTGCAATTATTATTTACTTACTCCAAGCAAATATCATTTTCCACATGATACATTTAATCCTTTGTTATCAGCAAACCGGTGAGATTGACAACCTCACTACAAGTTGGGGCAAAGTATCTTGGTTGTGTTGTGTGCAGGTTCCACGTTGCTGCTGGCGCAGACACCACGCCATCAAAGGCTTCTTCTGGCGCTGTTGCCAAAGTCAGCTAGCAACAACCTTCGGAAGTGATTTCTTTCTCCTACTAGTCGATTAAACCTTGGTTTCATACTGAGGGAAAACTTACTATTATGCTCATCATACTGATATGTCTCAAACGTATCTATAATTTTTGATACTCCATGCTTGTTTTTACACCATTTGCTTTATGTTTTGTTACACTTGGTGGCGCTTTTATGCATTTTCTGGAACTAACCTATTAACGAGATGCCATAGTGCCAGTTCCCTATTTTCTGCTATTTTTGTGTTTCAGAAAAGTTACACAGGAAATATTCTCGGAATTGGACAAAACAAAAGCCGAACCTCCTAGTATTTACAGAAGCTTCCAGAAGACCGAAGAGGAGACGGAGGGGGCCACGGGCCAGCCACACCCTAGGGTGGCGCGGCCAGCCCTTGGCCCGTGCCCCCTAGTGGTGAGGCCGCCTTGGTACACTCCTGACGCCGCCCCTTCGCCTATAAAGACCCCCCGATGGGAAAAACCTAAAGACCCGATCAATTTTCTAGAAAAACATCATGATCCGCCGCCATCGTCGACCCAAGATCAGGAGGGTCCAGAAGCTCTTCCCGGCACCCTGTCGGAGAGGGGAATCACCACCGGAGGTCTTCTTCATCGCCATGCTTGCCTCCAGCGCGATGAGTGAGTAGTCTATCTTGGACTATGTGTCCATAGCAGTAGCTAGATGGTTGTCTTCTCCACCATGTGCTTCATGTTTAGATCTTGTGAGCTGCCCTACATGATCAAGATCATTTTTATGTAATTCTACATATTGTGTTTGTTGGGATCCGATGAATATTGTTGTTATGATTAAGTTGATGTTCTGAATTTTATCTTATGTTATCTCTATGTTGTTTATGATCTCGCATGCTCTCCGTTGTTAGTAGCTATCTTGGCCAAGTAGATACTAGTGACTCCAAGAGGGGGTATTTATGCTCGATAGTTGGGTTCATGCCTCTATTTAATCTGCGGGAGTGACAGAAACCTCTAAGGTTGTAGATGTGCTGTTGCCACTAGGGAGAAAACAACATTCTTGTGTCTAAGGACATTCGCTTTGTTTACATTACACACTTTGCTTAATGCAGTTATCTGTTGTTCACAACTTAATACTCAAGGGGTCCTCGGATGATTCCCCGCGAGTGGATTATTAGTCATAGATGCAGTTGGATGGCGGTCTATGTATCTTGTTGTAATGCCCAGAGTAAATCTCATAGTGATCCTCTTGACATATGCACGTTATCTTTATTCTATCAATTGCCCAACTGTAATTTGTTTACCCAGCATGTCGTTATTTATCTTATGGAGAGACACGACTAGTGAACTGTGGACCCCGGTCCAATTTCCTTTATATTGCTATTACTGTTTACTTTTACTCTCACTGTTTACTTTCTCGCATATTACTATTGCTTTCCACTCGATACGCTCATTCCTTTGTTTACAGCAAACCGGTGAGATTGACAACCTCATCGTTAGTTGGGAGCAAAGTATTTATTTGTGTTGTGTGCAGGTTTCATGTTGCTGCTAGTGCAAAGCAAAGCACTGGACGAGGCGCCCTATAAATTGTCCAGAGCTGTCACGAAGCTAGCAGGAATCACCTTCCGAAGTTTGCCTTTTTCCTACTGGTTTGATAAACCTCGGTTTCTTACTGAGGGGAGACTTGCTACTGTGCTCATCATACCTTCCTCTTGGGGTTCCCAAGTGGGTGGTTATCTGACCGCATAAAGCACTTTTTCTGGCGCCGTTGTCGGGGAAAAAGAAGATTTCTGCAAGGGGAGTCTCGCATGCACAATCTTTACTTTGTTTTTGTTTTGCTTTACTTTGTTTTTGCTTGTATTGTTTTATCAAAAATACAAAAAAAAATTAGTTTCCTTATAGTTGTTATTTTTACTTGTCTACTTTTAGCTTTGCTAGAATGGGTACTCATGAGAACATCAAGTTGTGTGATTTGACTAGCACTAATAATAGTGATTTTATCTCCACTCCTATTGCACCACCTGCTCCTGCTGCAAATTTTTATGAGATTAAGCCTGCTTTATTGAACCTTGTTATGAAAGAGCAATTTTCTGGTGCTAGTACAGATGATGCTGCAACTTATCTCAACAATTTTGTTGAGCTATGTGAGATGCAAAAATATAAGGATGTAGAAGGTGATATTATTAAGCTTAAGTTGTTTCCTTTCTCTTCAAGAGGAAAAGCTAAGGATTGGTTGCTATCTTTGCCTAAAAATAGTATTGATTCATGGGCTAAGTGTAAGGATGCTTTTATTGGAAAATACTATCCTCCTGCTAAGATTATAGATTTGTGTAGTGATATTATAAAGTTTAGCCAGTTTGATAATGAACATGTTGCTCAGTCTAGGGAAAGAATGAAATCTATGATAAAGAATTGTCCCACTCATGGACTGACAACTCGGATGATTGTCCAAACTTTTTATGCAGGACTGAATTTTTCTTCAAGGAACCTATTGGATTCAGCTGCTGGAGGCACTTTTATGTCCCTTACCTTGGGCGCCGCAACAAAGCTTCTTGACAATATGATGGTAAATTATTCTGAATGGCACACCGAGAGAGCTCCACGAGGTAAGAAGGTAAATTCTGTTGAGGAAACCTCCTCCTTGAGTGATAAGATTGATGCTATTATGCTTATGCTTTCTAATTATAGAGCTCATATTGATCCTAATAATGTTCCTTTAGCCTCTTTGGTTGCTCAAGAAGAGCATGTTGATGTAAACTTCATTAGAAATAATAATTTCAATAATAATGCTTATAGGAACAATTTTGCTAGTAACAATTATAGGCCATATCCTTCTACCAATGGTAATGGTTATGGTAAATCTTATGGTAATTCCTCCAACAACACTAGGGGCGTGCCCACTGAGCTTGAGGTCATGCTCAAGGACTTCATCAGTAAGCAAACTGCTTTTAACAAGTCTGTTGAGGAAAAGTTGGGCAAAATTGATATTCTTACTTCTAAAGTTGATAGCCTTGCTCTTGATGTTGAACTTCTGAAATTAAAGTGTTGCCTAATGATGTGAAGGAGAACAATACTTTTGCCACCACTAATCCTATCCAAGTTAAAATTGATGAAAATGTTAGGATGTTAGCAGAATTGCATGCCAGGTGGGAAAGAGAAGATGAGATGGATAGAAAGATGAAGGTATGTACTATTACTACCTCTAATGATGTTGTTCCAAGTGCTAGCAATCCTCTTACTTTGATTGGTGTAGAGAAAACTCCCACTCCTTGTACTACCCAAAACTTCAAAAACTTTTTCTCAAAAGAGTGCTGGAATTTTTTGGAGTGTAGGAGATGATAGCTCTATTTCTTTTAATGATTTTGATGTTGATGACTGCAATATATTTGAATTTATTTTGTTCTTGCAAATGCTTTCTTTGAGTCGCAATGCTAGTTCTATAAATGTTGCTATTACTAAGCATATTACAAATGCTCTCATTCAAATTAGGGATGAAAAGTTGAAACAAAAGGCCTCTATTCCCAAGAAGTTAGAAGATGATTGGGAACCCATCAGTGATATGCATGTTAATGGTTTTGATTGCCATACTTTATGTGATCTAGGTGCTAGTATTTCTATTATGCCTAGAAAAATTTATGATATGCTTGATTTACCACCGCTTGAAACGTGTTATTTTGATATTCCTCATGCTGATGTTGCTAAGAAGAAACCTTTGGGAAGGATTAATGGTGTTCTTATTATGGTTAACAGTAACCTTCTTCCCATTGATTTCCTTGTCATGGATGTTGAATGCAATGCTTCATGTCCTATTATTTTGGGAAGACCCTTTCTTCGAACTATAGGTGCCATCATTGATATGAAGGAAGGCACCATTAAATATCATTTTCCACTCAAGAAAGGTATGGAACACTTCCCTAGGAAGAGAAAGAAATTACTTTTTGACTCTATTCTTAGAGCAAATTATGAACTTGATGCTTCATCGCTTGATATTACTTGATTTGCACTTTCTGCGCCTAGCTCAAAGGCGTTAAAGAAAAGCACTCTTGGGAGATAACCCATTGTTTTACTTTCAGTTTTTTTCTTTTATTTGAGTCTTGGAAGTTATTACTACTGTAATGACCTCTCCTTATCATTTTGATTTCGTTGTTGTTGTAATATCCCTACAATGCCAAGTTAGGATGTTCGAGTGTTAGATTGCGTGATTTATCTTTCCATGTAGTGGGTTAATGGTTTGAGTGCGGGATGGATTGGCCCCCATACCACCTACTCTTACTATCTTCTCTTGCTACGTTGATTGGTAAATCAATTAGAGCCTTGCCTATATTCAGAGCGCCAGGGTGTTTCAACGTTAACCTCAGAACAAATTAGTGCCCCTTATTTAGAAACGACAGCTGGTTACTGAGCGTAGGGCGAACGGTGAGACTAAGATTAGTGTGTTCCCTGTATATCTTGGTTTCTAGAGTTCTGCCATGGTAGCAGCATGGGTTTTTGACTTCTACCCGTAGTAGTTCTTAGTGAGCGGTCTTGCGGGTTTTTTTTTCAATCAGTATAAGTGAGAAGGTTCGACCGGTGAGTGTATGTATATCTTCTATGACACTTGGAGATAAATATCCAGTGGTTCGAAGAAGCTAATATGTTGATTTTATTGAAATGATTAGAATGCAAAGGGTGCACCACTGAAGTTTAAACACAAGTTCAAGTTTGTCTTCCTAGGCATTGAAATCGTAGTAGATGATTTTGGGAAAAAATGGGCCGACTTTCACTTTGGTGACATGTCGTGGAGTAGGGGCAATGTTGGTAACCGACATGAGTTTAGCCAAATACTTTCAAGAGATTTGGAGACTACAGTAGGATCCATATGCTGGTGGCACGGAGCAAGAAAAGAGCTACGCTAATCGCATGAGACTAAATTTGTGGTTTTAAGTAGGTGACATGGTCCTTCTCAGAGGTATACTCGCAAGGGGTGATTTGAGATGTAATAAAAATCAAAAGGAAGCTAGGCCCATGCCACATTATCTAGCATGTCGTCTTGAGTTCCCTAGATAATAAAAGGTGTGCATGTTGTGTTTTTATGTTTTTGGTGTCGCATAAGTACTTTGGAGATCTAGAATGCCAGGTGACACTGGGACGGATTAGGATCGAGCAAGTTTTGACTTTTGAGGCTTGACCAATATAAATAATTTTGTGATAAAGCAGCAGACTCTCAAACTCAAAATCCTTTGGATGAATTAATAGAGCGAGATGCGACATTTAAGCTGAATTTTTTTTACGTAGTGAACAAACCATAGTTGTTGAACCTCAGTTATCTTATCTTAGGACTGAATGGGAGTTCAAGGGCGAATTCATCGAAGGGTGGAGAATGTAACTCCCTAGAGTTAGAAAATGTATTTGACAAGGGTTGACTAGAGTTGACTTTTAAAGTGACCGATATATGAGAAATCTTAAAGTGCAATCGAGGTTGTCTTGTTGAGCTGATCGAAAAAAATACTACAAGTTTGTTTAATTCTAAGTTCCGACGGGTCGTGGAATTTCCAACAATTTAAGCTTTTAATATTTTGTTGTCATTAGGATGTCAAAGCCAAACATACTTGGCTTAGGAAAAAAAGGAACAAATTAATATTAAGTTTGTTAAGGTCTTTTGGATGAGGATTCTGAAGGAGGTCGATAGAGTAATAAGGTGTCGAACCCTCAAGTTTATCAAGGTCCTTTGGACGAATAAGATGAAACGAGAAGCAACATGGGAACTCATAACTAAGATACAAGATGAATATCGTAAGCTATTCACATCTGGTGAGTAAGTTTATTTTTGTTTAAGTTTTGTTTCCTAAGTAGCAAAAGTAAAGAATTCGAGGATGAATTCAGTTGAAGTGGGGAAGAATGTAATATCCCGGTTTTCATACAAATAAGATCTGGCTTAAGTTGGATACTTTGACCAAAGTTTGACTCCTTGATAGGTAATTCGCATGGGAAATCTAAGAACGTGGTTTTTTTTTTGTCAAGAGGGTACAAAGTGAATTCTGGATTGTTTGGTTGGAAAAGACATTTAACTTCAGCCATTTGGATATTTAGAGATTTAAGTCTGTAGCTATTTCGAATAGAAATTTTAAGAAAGGAAATAAAATCCCTTGACTGAGCGTGCCCTGCCCTCACGAAACGACCCCCACAAGAACCCTCGTTCCAAAACAGAGAGATAGGTGCCGCCTAGGGTTCCCTTGCCGCCGCTGCCGCCGCCACCGCCGTCTGCAGTCCTCACCTCATTGAAGGACGCGGCTGATGGGTGGTTTCCGCCCTTGTCCGTCTATCGTCTGAAGGAAACCAGTGGCCTTCCGCATCGATCTCTCGCAGCTGTTACAAGAGGTACTTTGTTCTTGTATAGTAGTTTGCCTCTTGCTCGCAGCTGTACTAGCACGGTCAGCTAATTCGAGTCCCTAGTAGTGGTAGCGTACCTGTGCTTTATTTGTGCTAGTCCCGGATCAACTGCTAGCACACACAGTTGCAAGATGAAATATCAAGAATACAAAGGTCTTTATTATAACGATTGATCCACAAATACTTAGTCTTTTACAACTCAAGGGCATAAGCCACAAATCTTATTACAACTCATGAAAACTACTAAGTAAAATAAATCTTCAAGTCTTCTTTCTTCATTGATCCACAGGCAGACATGTTGGACGAAGACTCGTGACCGTAGTGCAGCATCCTTCAATCTTCTTAGTAGCCACCTGCAACATGATACGTTGCAGCCACGGAGGGTCAAAACTTTGAATGTATTGGCAAATGTCACTTTGGTGGACTCAACGGCGCCTAAACGTATATGCACTTTGGTCAGGTGGAGTTTAACTTAGCAAAAGCAAGCCTTTTCCTATCTTTGTAAAACTCAGTTTTTCCTTAGCAAAATTTTGTCCAAAAGGACCTTTTTATCACCCAAGTTCACCCATCAAGTTTTAACTTAGAGAAATTGGGGTGAGGAGATTCTTGAACTGCTTCAAAGTCATGTCACTCAGAATTGTCCGTAACCGGGGACACGGCTAAGTACTTAGTTCTAAACACTCTGCAGAGGTGGTGCACTTTTCCCACAGGACTTAGTTAACCCGTTTTGCCGTGAGACTCATTTTGCCTCAAACGGCCAAGTGAAAACTAAGACGAGGCCTTTCAGAAGCATTCCCTCAGACCAAACGGACGCGTTCCCGAAAACCACCCTCTGTCCGCCTGACTTGAGTTCTTGCAGCTTAATTGACCAAGACAGAGCCCATATTGTCTTGTGGTTGCACCGGAAGCTTCACGACTTGAACGTCTCCAATCTCCGTTGCTCCTGGGTGGCCTTCCACAAGTGAGATACACCTGGTGGTTCAGAGGCTCGGTGGCATGACCCCAGGGAACCACTCAACACAATCCAATTCAAGCCACTTCCACCCAGGTGGTGCATTAACTTAGTTGTTTTTCTTAGTTTTTGCAAAACATGGTTTTCAACATTCAGCCAAAACATGTGATAATCCCTTCCCACAACAAGTGTAAGGCATCCTATAGCAACAGCAGTTCTAATAGGTAATGCAAAGCTACGCAAGCTAGACAAAACTTAGCATAAAATCTAGCAAGCTAAAGATAAGAATTTGTAAAACACCTACCCATGCATCTTCTACTAGAAAAGCTACAAGACCAAATTATTTCAGTAGGAAGGGAACATGGTGACACTTGCCTTGGTGAGGAGAAGAGTTGGTGCACTCGTCACAAAGACACTCGTTGCACTCAGCACAATCTACATAAAATATAGCATCATAAGTACATAGCAATCACAAAACAATCATGAAAAGAAAACATGCATGCAATGTGTTTTAAACACTTCAAGGACACTTAGCATGTTTTCTGGTTGTTACTATATGCATGATGCCATGAACAAAATTTTAAAGTTAATTATAAAGCTCAAATCATTATCAACACACAAATAGAGCAAAAATAAACAAACTAAAACTATAGAAGTAATATAAAAGTTCCCAAAAAGGATCTGGGCGTGCTACAGTACTAGGATATAACAGAGGAACCTATTCCAAAAGGATTTACTGCAAAAAGAGTTTTATAGCTATTTTTAATAGTCAAAACACAAGATTATAGCTTGCAGTAATTCACTAATTAAAACAGCTACTATATATTATTTTGATACTGTAGATAGATTCTACACAATTTTCTAAATCTATGGACGCAAGGTTTGCTAAAAACCGACGTGTGGATCTCTAGATATGATTTAAACAAGTTTTGCACAAAATCTTAAAGTTTAAAACGAAAATCGAATCGGTTAAAACAGAAGCTGACACGCGGCGCTTCCTGATTGGGCGATACCGCTTCGTTCGGATCGCGAACGAGCGCCGTAGGATTTAATGGAGATCGCGCGGCCCAGATTGATTCTTACCGAAGCGGTAAGTGAACTAACCTGGCCCCTTAGATCAAGATCTAACGGTAGAGGAGGAACCCGAGATAGCTCATCGGAAGGAGACGTCGACGGCGAGGTGCTGCGCACTGGAGTTCGACGATGAAGAGATTCCGACGGTCCTTGGTGGCGATGAAGGGCGCAACAACGTTCAGCTGGAGCAGGCGATGTCGATCGTGTGTAGCACGTGGTGATTCGTTTCCTGTAACGGCGAAGAGGAGCGACTGGAGTGTTAGGCCGTGACCAAGTCGTGCAGAGCATGGGAGATCGCGATGAGTTGAGGCGGTTCTGGGAAGCATGGCTCATACCGGAGGTCCAGGTGGACGAGGCGAAGCTGGTGGCGAAGTAACAGGGGCGGGGGCGCTCTGTTCTCCCGTCAATTGCTCGCCGGAGTCTCTGTTGTGGACAGCGAGATCTGGCCGTGGGTGAACTCGACGTCCTGGCGCTCATGCAGAGGTGAAACCATGTCAGAGGGGTTGGTTTGGTCGAGGTGGAAGTGAACGTGCAGAAGAAGATCAGAAGGGGGGGTCGAGGCTCACCAGAATCCACGGCGTTCCCTGGCAGCAGTGGCGGCGCGGCGACTCTGGTTTAGGGCAGCCTGGCGGCGGTGTTGATTAGGGTTTCGAAGAGGACGAGTGTGGCGGAGGGGGAAATTATATAGGCGCGGTTGGCGTGGATGAGGGGTTAGGGTTCGCGCCGGATTCGGAGGGCGGTGGAGTTCTTCCAGGGATGCTCGCCGTGTTCGTCCCGGTTTCTCTGGCCGGGATGACAGGTGGGGCCTCCTTGTCAGCGGCTGAAGGAGGAGGAGCAGGCAACATTTCGGGAGAGGGAGGATTTGGGCCGTCGGCTGGTTCTGGCTTCGGGCCAAAAGGTTACCCCGTGGCCCTTTTCTCTTTTCTTAATTCTTTTCATTTTTTTTTTCTGTTTTCTGATTTATTTCAAAACATTTTCATTTGTTCTTCAATTTGATTCAAACCAGTTTGTAAAATTTTCTAAAAAAAATCGAGACAACACTCCAACAGTAAGAAAACAATTTTTCAAAACAAAGTAATATTTTTAAGAAAACTTTATAGTTTGGCTTAAAGGTTTTATGTGCATGATCTAGAATAGAAATGGGACTATAAAGAATTTTATTTTCAAGAAAGTCATTTGTATAAATTTCCTTTGCAATCCAGCTTGCATAGGTTTGATTAGATACAGAATAGTATTTGAAAACTCATTCTCTCAAAAAGAAGTATCACAAGGATGAAAGAATGCATGAATGATGGTATGATGTCATGTGCAAGAAAAATTTTTTTTTCTCCAAAAATTGGGATGTTACAAGTCTAACCCCCTTAAGATGAATCTCGCCCTCGAGATTCGAATTGGCTAGCAAATAGGTGCGGGTGGTCTCCTCGAAGTTCATCTTCTCATTCTTCTTCTTCCGTATGGTGATCCCACTGAACTTTGCAGAATTTGATAGTCTTGGTTCAGTAACTCTTTCTGATGTCTCCAGGATTTTGATGGGCTTCTCTTCATACGTGAGATCACTTTCCATCTGGCACTTCATGCATACTAACCCCCTTTAAGAGAGTTAACCTTAGACCCTTTAAGATTGAGGGTTGATTTGAAACAAATGCATTTCTTTTTGTTCTTAACCACAAATGCTCTTGAGATGAATGAATGAGATGCACCGGTATCAAATAGAACAAGTGATGGGTTATCATTGAGTAAAATACGTACCATAGACAGCGTCAGGTTCATCATAGATTTTCTCCACATTGACATGATTGACATGTCCCTTCTGAAATGGATTGGGTTTGTTCCCTTCATCCTTCTTCTCGGGGCAATCATTGGCATAATGCCCAGTCTTGTGGCACTTGAAGCATTCCACCTGACTAATATCCCTCTTCTCGGGGACATTATTGTTTTTGCCATTATTGTTACCATTGTTATGGCCATTTGTCCTGGTGGAGTCATGATTGTTGTGATTCCTGTGGCCATTATGGTGGTGGCCATTTCCCTTGTGATGCTGGTGCCCATTTCCACCATTATGGTTGTGGTGGTTTCCTCCATTCTTATAGAATCCAGAGCTTCCATGGTCACTGTGATAGCTTCGCTTGTGCTCAGGTTCGTGGTACTTGCTAACATGGTGCTTCCTCTTTCTGTTTTCATACTGCTTTATTTTGCTCTCTAGAGTTATGGCTTGATCAAGCAGAGACTGAAAGGTTGGAGTATAGGCAACAGACAGAGGGATAGATAGTTCATCATTCAGGCCCTCCAGGAACTTCTCCTTCCTCTTTGCATCGGTGTCAATGTCATCCGGTGCATATCGTGACAGATTGGTGAATTCATCGATATACTTAGACACACTACGGAATTTCTGCCTGAGGTCACGAAATTCCTTCTTCTTCAGTCCCATCACACCAGAGGAGATGTGTGCAGCCCGGAACCCTTCCTGGAATGAGTCCCATGTCACACCCTCAATGGGATGGGTGATCTGATAAGTGTCCCACCAGCTTGCTGCTGGTCCTTCTAGAAGATGAGCTGCAAACCTGACTTTTTCAGCGTCAGTGCAGCCAGTTGTCACCAAGTCTTTATTGATAGAACGGAGCCAATCCATGGCTTCTAGTGGTTCGGCAGCACGAGAAAACTTGGCAGGACGTAGCCTTAGGAATCTTGTAAGCATGTCGACCTGAGGGGGAGGTGGTGGCGGTGGAGGGTTGTTGTTGTTATTGTTGTTGTTGGCGTTGGCCAGAAACTGAGTCATGACCTGCATGAGCTGAGCCTGGGCTTCCATCATTTGCTGCATTTGTTCCTCAGGAGCACGACGAGGAGGCATCTGTTGGGTTTGGAAAATAGGTGAGATTAGACTTAGAGATATACTAAGGAATAAAGTTTCCTACCCATATGCATAAACAATCCATCAAAAGAAAACAAACACAACATACACAAGCATAGGAGAACCTCAAGCAAACAAGCAATAACAACTCACAAATAGTTTTTAAGATACGCAACGTTTAAGTCTTAAAGGGATACAATAACTAATGCCATACCACAAGCGGTCACGGGCATAACGCAAACTCAAGATAAAGTGTGGTAGTCTATCTAACTACTCTATTCTTCCATGGCGACTTCCACCTCTTCAACATCAAGGCCATTCTCCTTGAGTAGCCTCTTGTAGTCCTGCAGCTCTTCAGTTAGGTTGTCGACCTTCTCTTGAAGCTCCCTCTTGTCGGCGCGCAGCTTCTCGATCAAGTCGTGGTCCGCTTCAAGCTCGAAGTCGTTGCACTCTAACTTCTGCTTTAGCTCTCTAACATCTTTGTTCCTGGCTTGTATCCTCTTCTCTTGGCTCTTCCGCTGCTTCTCTTGAGTCTCGAACTTCTCCTTCATCTCCTTGATCTACTCCTCCTGCTCTAGGTGTTGCTTGTCCTTCTCGGCAAGCTGGGCATGTAACTCATCGTTCTTAAACATCTCGTTGTATCTCTCAACGTCGATGTCCCTGACAAGATACTCTAACTCGGCGAGGTGGATGCGCATGGGGTCTCGTCGTCAGGTAGCACGATGGCCATGCCATTTTCGTCATGTCGGCCGTAGAGGTGGGAGTAGTGGTTCTGGAGCTCGGAGAAGTGACGTCCGCAGAGGCGTGCTATCATCTCTTGCATGAGGAGTTGGGCGCCTATCTTCTTGTTGGTATGGAAGGTCTTGAGCTTGATAGTTTCAGTCTTCGGCTCTGTCTCGCGTCCTGGCTGCGTGATGTGGATGACCCAGATGCCCTTCTTGTGAAGCTTGGTCATCTCGCTTCCTCTGATGAACGGGGTAGGCAGGGACAAGGTAGTGGTGATGTCGATGAGACGCTCTCCGAAGCTGTAGTTCTTCTTGAAGTTGCTGGTCTTGGTGATGCGGAAGGTTGACATCTTCACGTTGGAACTTGACAAGTTAGTAATTTAAAGTAGAAGAAAAACTTAGAAAAAGTGCAGAAAAAGTTAAAGAGTTTTTCTAACTTAGAAGTCAAACTATTTCTAAGTGTTAGCACACCTAAATTTTTCCTAAGTGTTTTCGTCCAATCCTAGGGTCACGAACCTAAGGGCAACACTTTGCTCTGATACCATCTGTAGCGTACCTGTGCTTTATTTGTGCTAGTCCCGGATCAACTGCTAGCACACACAGTTGCAAGATGAAATATCAAGAATACAAAGGTCTTTATTATAACGATTGATCCACAAATACTTAGTCTTTTACAACTCAAGGGCATAAGCCACAAATCTTATTACAACTCATGAAAACTACTAAGTAAAATAAATCTTCAAGTCTTCTTTCTTCATTGATCCACAGGCAGACATGTTGGACGAAGACTCGTGACCGTAGTGCAGCATCCTTCAATCTTCTTAGTAGCCACCTGCAACATGATACGTTGCAGCCACGGAGGGTCAAAACTTTGAATGTATTGGCAAATGTCACTTTGGTGGACTCAACGGCGCCTAAACGTATATGCACTTTGGTCAGGTGGAGTTTAACTTAGCAAAAGCAAGCCTTTTCCTATCTTTGTAAAACTCAGTTTTTCCTTAGCAAAATTTTGTCCAAAAGGACCTTTTTATCACCCAAGTTCACCCATCAAGTTTTAACTTAGAGAAATTGGGGTGAGGAGATTCTTGAACTGCTTCAAAGTCATGTCACTCAGAATTGTCCGTAACCGGGGACACGGCTAAGTACTTAGTTCTAAACACTCTGCAGAGGTGGTGCACTTTTCCCACAGGACTTAGTTAACCCGTTTTGCCGTGAGACTCATTTTGCCTCAAACGGCCAAGTGAAAACTAAGACGAGGCCTTTCAGAAGCATTCCCTCAGACCAAACGGACGCGTTCCCGAAAACCACCCTCTGTCCGCCTGACTTGAGTTCTTGCAGCTTAATTGACCAAGACAGAGCCCATATTGTCTTGTGGTTGCACCGGAAGCTTCACGACTTGAACGTCTCCAATCTCCGTTGCTCCTGGGTGGCCTTCCACAAGTGAGATACACCTGGTGGTTCAGAGGCTCGGTGGCATGACCCCAGGGAACCACTCAACACAATCCAATTCAAGCCACTTCCACCCAGGTGGTGCATTAACTTAGTTGTTTTTCTTAGTTTTTGCAAAACATGGTTTTCAACATTCAGCCAAAACATGTGATAATCCCTTCCCACAACAAGTGTAAGGCATCCTATAGCAATAGCAGTTCTAATAGGTAATGCAAAGCTACGCAAGCTAGACAAAACTTAGCATAAAATCTAGCAAGCTAAAGATAAGAATTTGTAAAACACCTACCCATGCATCTTCTACTAGAAAAGCTACAAGACCAAATTATTTCAGTAGGAAGGGAACATGGTGACACTTGCCTTGGTGAGGAGAAGAGTTGGTGCACTCGTCACAAAGACACTCGTTGCACTCAGCACAATCTACATAAAATATAGCATCATAAGTACATAGCAATCACAAAACAATCATGAAAAGAAAACATGCATGCAATGTGTTTTAAACACTTCAAGGACACTTAGCATGTTTTCTGGTTGTTACTATATGCATGATGCCATGAACAAAATTTTAAAGTTAATTATAAAGCTCAAATCATTATCAACACACAAATAGAGCAAAAATAAACAAACTAAAACTATAGAAGTAATATAAAAGTTCCCAAAAAGGATCTGGGCGTGCTACAGTACTAGGATATAACAGAGGAACCTATTCCAAAAGGATTTACTGCAAAAAGAGTTTTATAGCTATTTTTAATAGTCAAAACACAAGATTATAGCTTGCAGTAATTCACTAATTAAAACAGCTACCATATATTATTTTGATACTGTAGATAGATTCTACACAATTTTCTGAATCTATGGACGCAAGGTTTGCTAAAAACCGACATGTGGATCTCTAGATATGATTTAAACAAGTTTTGCACAAAATCTGAAAGTTTAAAACGAAAATCGAATCGGTTAAAACAGAAGCTGACACGCGGCGCTTCCTGATTGGGCGATACCGCTTCGTTCGGATCGCGAACGAGCGCCGTAGGATTTAATGGAGATCGCGCGGCCCAGATTGATTCTTACCGAAGCGGTAAGTGAACTAACCTGGCCCCTTAGATCAAGATCTAACGGTAGAGGAGGAACCCGAGATAGCTCACCGGAAGGAGACGTCGACGGCGAGGTGCTGCGCACTGGAGTTCGACGATGAAGAGATTCCGACGGTCCTTGGTGGCGATGAAGGGCGCGACAACGTTCAGCTGGAGCAGGCGATGTCGATCGTGTGCAGCACGTGGTGATTCGTTTCCTGTAACGGCGAAGAGGAGCGACTGCAGTGTTAGGCCGTGACCAAGTCGTGCAGAGCATGGGAGATCGCGATGAGTTGAGGCGGTTCTGGGAAGCATGGCTCATACCGGAGGTCCAGGTGGACGAGGCGAAGCTGGTGGCGAAGTAGCAGGGGCGGGGGCGCTCTGTTCTCCCGTCAATTGCTCGCCGGAGTCTCTGTTGTGGACAGCGAGATCTGGCCGTGGGTGAACTCGACGTCCTGGCGCTCATGCAGAGGTGAAACCATGTCAGAGGGGTTGGTTTGGTCGAGGTGGAAGTGAACGTGCAGAAGAAGATCAGAAGGGGGGGTCGAGGCTCACCAGAATCCGCGGCGTTCCCTGGCAGCAGTGGCGGCACGGCGACTCTGGTTTAGGGCAGCCTGGCGGCGGTGTTGATTAGGGTTTCGAAGAGGACGAGTGCGGCGGAGGGGGAAATTATATAGGCGCGGTTGGCGTGGATGAGGGGTTAGGGTTCGCGCCGGATTCGGAGGGCGGTGGAGTTCTTCCAGGGATGCTCGCCGTGTTCGTCCCGGTTTCTCTGGCCGGGATGACAGGTGGGGCCTCCTTGTCAGCGGCTGAAGGAGGAGGAGCAGGCAACGTTTCGGGAGAGGGAGGATTTGGGCCGTCGGCTGGTTCTGGCTTCGGGCCAAAAGGCTACCCCGTGGCCCTTTTCTCTTTTCTTAATTCTTTTCATTTTTTTTCTGTTTTCTGATTTATTTCAAAACATTTTCATTTGTTCTTCAATTTGATTCAAACCAGTTTGTAAAATTTTCTAAAAAAAAAATCGAGACAACACTCCAACAGTAAGAAAACAATTTTTCAAAACAAAGTAATATTTTTAAGAAAACTTTATAGTTTGGCTTAAAGGTTTTATGTGCATGATCTAGAATAGAAATGGGACTATAAAGACTTTTATTTTCAAGAAAGTCATTTGTATAAATTTCCTTTGCAATCCAGCTTGCATAGGTTTGATTAGATACAGAATAGTATTTGAAAACTCATTCTCTCAAAAAGAAGTATCACAAGGATGAAAGAATGCATGAATGATGGTATGATGTCATGTGCAAGAAAAAAAAAATCTCCAAAAATTGGGATGTTACAGGTAGCAGTAGATGTATGAAGGGATTTCATCTGTTCGTTGTTGTCCTGATTTGATTTACCGGTCACTCTGCTCAAATTAATTAGAATCCCTTTGAATAAAATAATTGGGTTGCTTTGCTACTAGATGGATTCGGTTACATGATGAAACAGAATCAAAATTAAATCACCCTACCTTGGCAAAACGTTGGTAAATACACTTTCTGTGGGTGTACTGGTCTACAGCTAATGTCTTGCACGAATTAGACTGAGCCGCACATGTTTGCAAGATAGAAGTCCGTATTAAGATTGAATCAGGTGTATGTGTGAGCTTGCAAGTTGCTTTCTAGGACAGTTTCTAAAACTATTTTGCCCACAGGTCTGGGAGCCAGAGGCGCCGCAAATAGTGCTGCTTTGAAATATCTATCCGAGGCAAGTGCATGTCGACTTTCTTGTATGGTTTGCCCGTTGTTGGATTATTTTCAATTTCTTGTTGTATTTGATGCTGCTCGGTTTCGATGTTGTTGGATTTTGGTGTTTGGAGATGTTTATAGCCTGGTGCGGTGAGAACTGTTCCACGTGTGCTACTCCATGTCGGTCGGTGAATTTCTGTTACACGTGGGCTACTCTGTTGTGCTAGAGCTAGGTCGGTGAATATCTGTTCCACGTGTGCTACTCCGTTTCGGGCGATGAATTCTGTTGCACGTGGGCTACTCCGGAGTGCTCATTGGGAAACAAGTTTAACTTGTTAGATTCAGTAGAAGTTGTGATCTGAATATTTTTCTTATTGTCGTATTGTCATGACTATGTCTCTTCAAGGCTCTCTATATTGTACTTGGCTGAGTATTATTTACTCACACTTGTTTGCTTGTTGTTGGTTTTTATTTGGTTTTCAGGTACTCAGAATAGCGACATGCATGGGCGGGAGTAGCACACCTTCAATCTACACTTCATAAAACACACATTTTAGATGATTCACATTCATAGTTACCTCTTATTAATTTATTGGATTGTCGGTTTTGTTTAGCTTGAGCCTTTGGTCGCTCGTTTATATTTCCTATAATTGTGGTTGGTTTGAGAATTAGAGAATGTGTGATCTAGAGTTTGTGAACCATATAGTATTGCTATCTATTTAATATTTATATTTTGCATGTCATGGTTGTCCCCATAAACAAAGAAGGTGTTGTCCGACTTTAAATTCGTTCCCATAGTTCGTGATGTTTAGTTGGCGGGGTAGCATTGCCAGGTAGGTCGATGCCTGGGGTGTTACAGTTGTGCCAAGAGAAACCTCTAATTTGAGTGAGGTAAGATTTGGGGAAGTTGCTCTCCTGAAACAGATTTCGGTGCTGCACCATAAAAATTCATGAAAATTCTCATAATATCTTTTTGACCTGCGATTTCTTGTGCATATGCCCCAGGTTATTTCCAAACTTTAATTAATTTTACACTTTTTGATTTTAGCAACAGAAAACCCTCGAAAAAATCGATCTTTGTCAGCTGTTCTGTTTTGACAGATTTCTGCACTATTTGTGTTTGCCTCTCGATTGCTTTCTTTTTAAGTTCTTTTGATCACAGAACTTTTGGGGAAGTTGCTACAGTATTATATGATTTATATGTGGTGTTTATGAGTTGAAACCTGAACCAAAAAGGGTTGATTCATTGTTATGCTTACACTAATGTTGCTAATAGAATTGTGTTGAGTTTTGTATGAAGGAAGTCTTCAAGTGTAGGGATTGGAGAATGATGAGATGAGTTGAAGAATGGACAAAAGCTCAAGTTTGGAGATGCCCACGCACCCCAAGAAATATCCAAGAGGTACAAGCGTCAAAGCTTGGGGATGCCCCCAAGGCACCCCTTCTTCATCGGCAAAAATCAGGTCACCTTTCAAAACACTATATTTTTATTGCTTCATGCACTATGCGTTTTTCTTGGAGCGTCTTTACTTTAGTTTTCAGTTTTGTTTTGTTTTGTTTGCTGCAATAAATGGTTGGACCTTAACAAATTTCTTTTGGAGGAGATGTGCTCATTTTCATTTGCCAAGAACACTCTGTTTTTCACTCTTATCGTTCAATGAGTGTTCTCTTTTTCTAGAACTGCGTTTAGCATTCGTTTTTCACCTTGATTTTTGTGCAGATCTTGTTTTATCTTTGCATCAAGGTGTATTTTGACCTCTGGTCCATGTTGGTATTCATCAAAAGAGTTGTCTCAAAAAGGTTTGAATGGTGTTGGAAAGAGAAAAAGTTTCATGCAAAAAAGTGGTACAAAAAGGAGCTTGTGTAGACTACGGCTTAGGCTTTTGCATGTCGTGCTTGATGTTGTTTTGATAGTATGCTTAGTGATTTTTGTTGTAGCATGACTTGTCTCAAAAGACTGAGATTGCTTAATGAGCCTTTGAAAAAATCATGCGTTGTTTTTATTATGTGGAAACATTTATTTGGTTTTCTCCGTTGATGCTTTAATTAGGTTGACTTGGCGCATGCTTACACATGTTGACTACAAAATAAGTCACCTAAAGCCTCTATGATCATTTGGTTTTTGACTTGTGATACCACTTTATGCTTCTTTTAATGATGTTTTGTCGCTATGCATGATTATGGTCGTTATTGCTCTCTTAGTTGGTCGCTCCCAGTCTTTTGCTAGCCCTCATTTTGTACTGAGTATGAGCTCTACTCGTGCATCCAAATCCTAAAAACCAAGTTATTTCAATGTGTCCACCATACATACCTATTAGCAATTTGATATTCCAAAGTACATTCGACTTGCTTTTATCTATCCTTCAAATTAAACTCCTTTTGGTGTTATGTGAAAATTAGTCAGTAAAGCTCTCACGAACCTGATGGCACACTTTACTTTTCTTGCTTTTAATTTTTTTAAATTGTGGCTCTCTTATGTTGAGTTGTTATGCTTGTAAGTTGTAAGTTGGAAATTAGCCAAACCATGCCGTCATGGGGTAAGCTTTCAACATTGCACTTCTTTCATTTGAGTTGATATCGTGATCTTTTATTTATGGATACTCGCGATGTGAAACAAGTTGGGAATCTTGCGGGATCATGGATTTTTTATATTTGTTAGAGAAACGCCTGGGCCGCTAATCTAAGCCATGCATAATTCATGGTGAAAATTTACAGCATGCCCATAGTGAAAATTCGACGACGCATCTCAAAATAAAAAGCTATAGCAATGGTAAATAAAAGAGATGCCGAGGTGTTCATTGTCTGTTTGTCCTGTCATTTTGATGTAGGCTTGTTCCATGTCATCGGGCACGGAGGTACCCCGTTGGCAGTTCTCGATGATACGCATATATTTACAATGACAAGAGCTTGCTTGGGACCCTAAGTCGAGTAGCATGAGGTTTGGGTATTCGTACTTCATGGGACACGAGGTTTTCAACTTATGATTTGTCAAGCATATGCTTCATAATTGTACTCGCATTAACTCTAACCATTCAAGATGCTTATGATGGGGGCAATGAGAGCTCAAAGCTAGTAAGTACCATAATTTTTGAAGGTTTTTAAAACTTGCAATCACTGCTTCCCTCTGCGAAGGGCCTTTCTTTTACTTTTATGTTGAGTCTTCACCTTCTACCTTTATGCACCGTCTAAGAGAGCATAGTTGTCATTCTGAGTTTAATGTGCATTGTCCCAAAGTTTTCATTGATTGATTCATATTGTTGGTTTCACTTATTCTCAAATTATTTGTATCTAGTCGCCCTCTTAAACTTGAAGGTGTCCTATGCATTTATGTTTTGTTATTCCATGAAGGACAAGCTGAAAACCATTTACTATGTTTTCCATATGGTTGAAACACACACGTGACTTTCATTGTTTCATTTTCATGATCTTTCATTTGTGTTCCTTTTTCATGTTATAACATGGTTGCTAAGTTTCTTCTATTGAGATTATGTCTTTCATGACCATGTTTTAAGTTCTTTGATCTCAGCACTCAATGCTTTACATAGATGATCAAGATTGTGATGGTGCATGTCACATAAAAATTATTCTTTTGTTATCACTTACCTACTCGAGGATGAGCAGGAGTTAAGCTTGGGGATGCTTGATACGTCTCAAATGTATCTATAATTTTTGATGCTCCATGCTTGTTTTTACACCATTTGCTTTATGTTTTGTTACACTTCGTGGCGCTTTTATGCATTTTTCGGAACTAACCTATTAACGAGATGCCACAGTGCCAGTTCCCTATTTTCTGCTATTTTTGAGTTTCAGAAAAGTTACACAGGAAATATTCTCGAAATTGGACGAAACAAAAGCCGAACCTCCTAGTATTTACCAAAGCTTCCAGAAGACCGAAGAGGAGATGGAGGGGAGCCACGGGCCAGCCACACCCTAGGGTGGCGCGGCCAGCCCCTGGCCCGCACCCCCTAGTGGTGAGGCCGTCCTGGTCCACTCCTGACGCTGCCCCTTCACCTATAAAGACCCCGATGGGAAAAACCTAAAGACCCGATCAATTTTCCAAAAACACATCGCGATCCGCCGCCATCATCGACCCGAGATCGGGACGGTCCAGAAGCTCTTCCCGGCACGCTGCCAGAGAGGGGAATCACCACCGGAGGTCTTCTTCATAGCCATGCTGGCCTCTGGCGCGATGAGTGAGTAGTCTACCTTGGACTATGGGTCCATAGCAGTAGCTAGATGGTTGTCTTCTCCACCATGTGCTTCATGTTTAGATCTTGTGAGCTGCCCTACATGATCAAGATCATCTTTATGTAATTCTACATGTTTTGTTTGTTCGGATCCGATGAATATTGGTGTTATGACTAAGTTGATGTTCTGAATTTTATCTTATGTTATCTCTATGTTGTTTATGATCTTGCATGCTCTCCGTTGTTAGTAGCTATCTTGGCCAAGTAGATACTAGTGACTCCAAGAGGGGGTATTTATGCTCGATAGTTGGGTTCATGCCTCTATTTAATTTGGGGGAGTGACAGAAAACTCTAAGGTTGTAGATGTGTTGTTGCCACTAGGGGGAGAACAACATTCTTGTGTCTAAGGACATTCGCTTTGTTTACATTACACACTTTGCTTAATGCAGTTATCTGTTGTTCGCAACTTAATACTCGAGGGGTCCTCGGATGATTCCCCACGAGTGGATTATTAGTCATAGATGCAGTTGGATGGCGGTCTATGTATCTTGTTGTAATTCCCAGAGTAAATCTCATAGTGATCCTCTCGACATATGCACGTTATCTTTATTCTATCAATTGCCCAACTGTAATTTGTTTACCCAGCATGTCGTTATTTATCTTATGGAGAGACACCACTAGTGAACTGTGGACCCCGGTCCAATTTCCTTTATATTGCTATTACGGTTTACTTTTACTCGCACTGTTTACTTTATCGCATATTACTATTGCTTTCCACTCGATACACTCATTCTTTTGTTTACAGCAAACCGGTGAGATTGAAAACCTCATCGGAAGTTGGGAGTAAAGTATTTGTTTGTGTTGTGTGCAGGTTTCACATTGCTGCTGGTGCAAAGCAAAGCACTGGACGAGGCACCCTATAAATTGTCCGGAGCTGTCGTGAAGCCAGCAGGCATCACCTTTTGAAGTTTGGCTTTTTCCTACTGGTTCGATAAACCTCGGTTTCTTACTGAGGGAAGACTTGCTACTGTGCTCATCATACCTTCTTCTGGGGGTTCCCAACTGGGTGGTTATCTGCCCGCATCACATACCTTCCTCTTGGGGTTTTCCAACTGGTCCTATGAGACATCAAGAATTTGTCTGGCGCCATTGCCGGGGAGAAAGAGGATTTCTGCAAGGGGAGTCTCTCACTTCCAATCTTTTTACTTTGTTATTGTTTTTCTTAGTTTCTTTACTTTATTTTTGTTTGCATCTTTTTATAAAAAAATACAAAAAAATTAGTTCCTTTTATAGTTGTTATTTTTGTTTATCTATTTTAGTCTTGCTAAAATGAGTACTCCTGAGAACACTAAGTTGTGTGACTTTACTAGCACAAACAACAATGATTTCATTTGCACTCCTATTGTGCTACCTGCTCCTGAGGCAAATCTTTATGAGATTAAACCTGCTTTGTTGAATCTTATTATGAAAGAGCAGTTTTCTGGTGTTAGTACTGATGATGCTGCTGCTCATCTCAACAATTTTGTTGAGCTAAGTGATATGCAAAAGTATAAGGATGTAGATGGAGATATTATTAAGCTTCAGTTGTTTCCTTTCTCTTTGAGAGGAAGAGCTAAGGATTAGTTGCTATCTTTGCCTAGAAATAGTATTGATGGGTTAAGTGCAAGGATGCTTTTATTGGAAAATATTATCCTCCTGCTAAGATTGTATCTTTGAGAAGTGATATTATGTGGTTCAAACAGTTTGATAATGAACATGTTGCTCAAGCTTGGGAAAGAATGAAATCAATGATAAAGAATTGTCCCACTCATGGACTGACTACTTCGATGATTATCCAAACCTTTTATGCAGGACTAAATTTTTCTTCAAGAAACCTTCTGGATTCAGCTGCTGGAGGTACTTTTATGTCCATCACCTTGGGCGCCACAACAAAGCTCCTTGATAATATGATGGCAAATTATTCTGAATGGCACACCGAGAGAGCTCCACAAGGTAAGAAGGTAAATTCTGTTGAAGAAACATCCTCCTTGAGTGATAAGATTGATACCATTATGTCTATGCTTGTTAATGATAGAGCTCATGTTGATCCTAATAATGTTCCTTTAGCCTCTTTGGTTGCTCAAGAAGAGCATGTTGATGTGAACTTCATTAGAAATAATAATTTCAACAACAGTGCTTATAGGAATAATTTTGGCAGCAACAATTATAGGACGTATCCTTCTACTAATGGTAATGGTAATTCTTATGGTAGTTCCTCCAACATCAATAGGAGCGCGCCCTTTGATCTTGAAGTCATGCTCAAGGACTGCATTAGTAAACAAACTGCTTTTAATAAGTTTGTTGAGGAAAAGTTTGGTAAAATTGATGTTCTTTCTTCTAAAGTTGATAGCCTTGCTCTTGATATTGAACTTCTGAAACTAAAGGTTTTGCCTCATGATGTGTAAGAAAGCAATACTTTGAATGCCATTCAAGTTAAGATTGATGATAATGTTAGGATGTTAGCAGAATTGCATGCTAGTTGGGAAAGAGAGGATGAGATTGCTAGAAATATGACTAAGGTTTGTACTATTACCACCACTAGTTATGTTGTTTCAAATGCTAGCACACCTCCTACTTTGATTGGTGTAGAGAAAATCCTTACTCCTTGTGCGAAATTGCCAAAAACCATGGAAACTTTTTCTAATAAAAGTGCTGAAATTTTTTGGAGTATGGGAGACAATAGTTCTACTACTTTTGATTGTAATGATTTTGATGTTGATGGTTACAATATTTCTGAAGTATATTTGTTCTTGCAAAAGCTTGCTAGAAGTCCTAATGCTAGTTCTATGAATGTGGCTTTTACAAAGCATATTACTAATGCTCTCATGCAAATTAGAGAGGATAAGTTGAAACAAAAAGTTTCTATTCCTAGAAGTTAGAAGATGGTTGGGAGCCCATCATTAAGATGAATGTGAATGATTTTGACTGTAATGCTTTATGTGATCTTGGTGCAAATATTTCTATTATGCCTCGAAAAATTTATGATATGCTTGGTTTACCACCGCTTGCAAATTGTTATTTTGATGTTCCTCTTGCTGATGTTGCTAAGAAGAAATATTTGGGGAGGATTAATGATGTTCTTATTATGGTTAACAATAACCTTGTTTCCGTTGATTTCCTTGTTTTGGATATTGAATGCAATGCTTCTTGTCCTATGATACGTCCATTTTGCATCACTATTTTGTATCATAATTTACTGTTATTCATTGATATATTTCATATTTAAAGGTGATACTTATGTTGTTTCATCTGTTTTTACATGTTTGATGATTGTTGGAGAATTTGCTGCCAGAGTCAGGATTCTGCTGGAAAAAGGACCGTCAAGACACCATATTTCTGAAGATCAACAATTCTAGAAAAATATCTAGAAATTCATATATTACCAGAAGACGAAGGTAGCCAGAAGGAGAAGGCGAGAGGAGCAGCAGGGGGGCCACACCACCAGGTGGCGCGGGCCCACCTCTGGCCGCGTCACCCTAGGGTGAGGCCACCCTGGCCCACTCTAGACATCGCCCTCTCACGTATATGTTTGTCCCTAAAAACCTAAGTCAAAGGGGGGCATCAGAGATAGACACTGCCGCCTCTGCGGGGCGGAAAACATAGAGAGAGAAAAGCTCTCCGGCAGGCAGAAATCTGCCGGGGAAATTCCTTCCTCGAGAGGGGAAATCGTCACCATCGTCATCACCATCACGCTGGACTTCATCAGGATCATCATCACCATCATCATCATCATCACCAGCACCTTCATCTCCACCATCACCACGCCATCCAGCTGTAACATCTTTGGTTGAATCTTGTCAAATTCTTAGGGGAAACTTTCCCGGTGTTAATTACTCTTGTAGTTGATGCTATTGAGTGGAACCGTTGAATTAAGGTTTATGTTCAGATTGTTATTTACCATTATTTCACCTCTGGTCATGATCCTTATGATGTCTTGTGAGTAGTTCGTTTAGTTCTTGAGGACATGGGAGAAGTCGAGATGTTAGTAGTGAAACTATGTTGAGTAATATTTAATGGTTTGATATTTATATGTTGTGGTGTTATTCTACTAGTGGTGTCATGTGAACGTCGACTACATGATACTTCACCATTTATGGGCCTAGTGGAATGCATTGTGTATTCGGTTACTAATTGTGGGGTTGCCAGAGCGACGGAAACCTAAACCCCTGTTAGGAAACCATTGCACCAGGGAGCGTAGGATCTCAGAGTTTAAGGCTGTGGTTAGATTTATCTTAATTACTTTCTTGTATTTGCGGATGCTTCCAAGGGGTATAATCTTAAGTGTGTATTAGTCCTAGTAAGGGTAGTATGCTAGCACAGGTTCACCCCCATAACACTTATCAAACCAATGAAGATTACTTAGCAGCATGAAGCGAAAGCTCTCGATAGAAACTCCCGTGTGTCCTCAGGAACGTTTGGCAATCATAAGTTACACAACCGGCTTGTCCTTTGCATTAGAAAGGATTAGGCCACTTACAACAATTACTATTACTGTCTTTTATTTACTCGTACTTTATTTACTTGCATTACCAAATACCCCTGAAAACCCGTTTGCTAGTATTTACAGTGAATCCTTGATCAAAACCGCTTGTCAACACCTTCTGCTCCTTGTTGGGTTCGACACTCTTATTTATCGAAAGTACTACGATACACCCCCTATACTTGTGGGTCATCAAGACTATTTTTTGGCGCCGTTGCCGGGGAGTGAAGTGCTATTGAAGAGTGGAATTGGTAAAGGTAACCTTCGATGTGAGTATTGTTTTTATTTTTGTCTTTTATTTTATTTTGCTATGGAGAATTCTACATTTGGTTCCCTGTTTGGGAACAATACTGCCTCTGTTACGGTAGAGGATGAACCACCGCCTGCTCAATTAGATCCTTTTAAAATACCTATGAAAATTGTTGAACGTGTTATGAATAACCGCTATTCAGGAGATGGAACTGTCTATCTGGGTGATCATTTACTCTTTATACATGAATTATGAGAGTTGTTCAAGTGTGCAGGTATTTCATCAAGCCAGGTTAAGAGGAAGCTATTCTCTTTATCACTGAAGGGCAGAGCTGCGGAATGGTATAGGCTGCTCAAGGATGGTCCATCTATTGGCTGGGAGGAAATTGTACCTCTCTTTTATTCTAAATTCTATCCTCCAAGTGAGATCCATAAAGATCGTAATCAGATATATAATTTCTGGCCTCGTGATGGAGAGAGTATTGCCCAAGCGTGGGGGAGATTGAAGTCACTAATGCTCAAATGTCACATTCATGAGCTCCCCAGTAATATTGTTATTGATAACTTTTATGCAAGGCTTACCCTTCACGACAAGGATTTATTGGATGCTTCTTGCTTTGGATCATTTACACATATGAAAGGAGAAGCTAAATGGGATCTTCTAGACTGTATTCAAGAAAATACTTGATAAGGATCACGCCGATGATCCTTGAGTTTTGTCCCGATCTTTCACAGCGAGTCAAACCAGATAGAAATCTTCCAATAACGCGAAGAACGTCACCTGAAGATGAGGACGAATCCAGCAAGCAACGTGATTAGTGAACACCACGCCTCAAACCTGAGCCTGATAATTCTTGATGAACACAAGAACCTTCATAGCAATATATTTGATAAACACGGCACCGCCGTTTCCCCGGAGGGATGATACACGCTGGAACACCACACGATAGTTTAACTCTAAACAACTGAACTCCCTAAACCCTAGACTGCTGGCCTCCTTATATAGATGGCCAGAAAACTGTTGGGCTTGGACAGGCCCAAACCCAAAACACAAATAACCCTAAGTGGCCCACAACTTGACCCAGCTACGAAATAACATAAACATGAATATAACTTGTTGACACAACCTTAGACTAATTATTACATATCGTAGGTCATCCTGGCATGCCAATCTGCAACGAGCTTCCCTCATCTTGGTGGAGTCCTGAAATTGGGCTTCACCTCCTCCTTCGTGCCCATATCATCCTCCCCCCATCAAAAAGCGTTGTCCCCAACACGTGATGGTCTGCTCGAAAGGGTGGCGAAATATCAACAATAGGACCTCGCATATTCGCCGTCTTCAAGTCTTGCATGCCTTCCTCACCACATCCTCCCTCTTGGCCTGCTCGACTTGATACAGCCCTGGGTGGTTGCACCTCTTTTCTTCGCCAAAAGAACTTATAATTAGATGCCTCCACCTTCTTCTTCTCAATCCTTGCTGGAACCTTGTGTTGCTGAACATGAACCTGCTTAGCACGACCCTGCAAAGTAGTAATGCGTGGGCCACACAACTGACGAACACGTCCATCCTTGCCTTTGTGCACATGTACCGCTGCTCCAACAAAACATCTCCGAGGTGTTCTAACAAAACTGTGGCTGACGACCCGCGACACCATATGCACCGGAACACGATCAGCACCACCGTCATCGGTCTCAACACCCATGTCAACACGAACTGGAAGTGGAACACATGGAATACATGCTGACATATCCTTCCCTTCATCAATATGAGGCTTGACTTCAACCGGCTTGTCACTAACAAGAACAACTAGCTTGTCATCTACAGGCTTGGTTGAAACAATATCACCACTGACGCTCTTCCCATCATGCTCCTCAGGCTGCAGCGTAGCTAGCCCAGTTTTTGGCTTAGCCTTGCGCAACTTCTCCTTATGTACCACCAGCTCAACATCAGACTTTATTTGATCAACCTGCATAGGTTTCAAAATCCGTTGTTTGCCATCATGCACAAAACAATATGTATTTGCTCTCCTAGCATGAGTAACATTGCGATCATACTGCCATGGACGTCCAAGTAATACCCCACACACCTCCAATGGCAACACATCGCACTCCACCTCATCAACATAATCACCAACTGTAAATGGCACATGTACCTTATGAGTAACCTTTAGCACACCGCAGCTATTCAACCACTCAACATGCTTAGGTTTAGGAATACACCATTGGACAATAATCAGTTTGCATGCCTTCTCCTTGATGGTTCACTGTGTTTGAAAAAGGCTGCATCGCTGATTCCTCCTTACCGCCTCATCACCATTGGACAATTTATGAAGCTGTGTATTCATACCTCTCAATGGTGTGTCATCTCCATCAATCTTGGCTTGTACCTCTGGAACAACCGCCTTATCCGACTCTACGGACTTGTCCAAAAATCGATTATGCAGAAATTGCTTCAAAACCTCCCAACTATATGTTCTAACTGTGATGCCCTTTGCTCACCTTTCTTCATGCCACCAAGTAACCACCTGCGTATCCACACGCCGATAGGCAAGTACAAATTCAGTATAACCGCCAAACTTGCTATCATGGGCACGACATTGTGCAAAGCCACGCTCCATGTGAGATTCCCAAGACTCATACTCGGCGAACTTTGCAGCACTGTCCAATCTCCACTTGATTTTAGTTGCATCATACCTCAAACCAACCAAGATCTCTAAATAATCACTGTATATATCGTCCGCTTTGTCAGTCGAACGGACAGGCCTTGATAAACCCATATCTGAAAATTATCTCTGAATACCTGAATACAGAAGGCAAGAACGCTGGCCGAAGCGTGTAACAACAGTTGAAAACTCATGTACCAGTTGCTCTTCTATTTCCTATCATCGGAAAACAGACCAAGCTGATCCAAAATTTCCTTTACCAGCCCGATGAAGAAATTGCTGCTGTCAATCTATGATCCAGCCAATAAAATAAAGTAGTAATACTTGTTTCTGTGATACTCCAGCAATGATGGACTTGACGCTGATTAAAAACTGATCACACCACGTGATGATGCAGCTGGCGTGATGCTCCGTGAAACAACACCAATGGGGAAAAAAATAAAGATAATGGGCCTGGCTGCACGCCTCAGGACAGACTATGTCTGTGGTCTGGCACAGTAAAGCGATCGCGCAAGGTCTCCAAGCGCGGGCGAGCGACGCTCGAGGACAGATGTCCTCCATCATCCGGCGCAGAGGCGAGCACTAGTTTTTTTTTCTTTTCCCGGATCAATCTGATCTGGCCTGGCAAAGTAGCGATCGACGAAGTGGAATACAAGTAACGTGGATGCCTTGGACTTCTGGAAATCGATCTGCCTCGCAGCTCAGAGCGATCGGAGACCACGGAAATTTAGTTCCCAATCCCGATGGTCGCCAACGAAGACAACAAAAGTCAGAACAGAAACTACCAGCTCTTACCGATCTAAGTATGTACTGCCTAGACTCCCTCGATCGGATCTGGTACTTGGTGAAACAATGGATGAACGCAGACACCGACAGAACAGCAACCAAACCCTATATGAAAACTGCTCGAAGTAGAACAATCCGTAGATCAACAGAAAACACTCGCGGTGATCAACCTAGTAATCTGATACCACATGATAAGGATCACGCCGATGATCCTTGAGTTTTGTCCCGATCTTTCACAGTGAGTCAAACCAGATAGAAATCTTCCAATAACACAAATAACGTCACCTGAAGACGAGGATGAATCCAGCAAGCAACGTGATAGTGAACACCACGCCTCAAACCTGAGCCTGATAATTCTTGATGAACACAAGAACCTTCATAGCAATATATTTGATAAACACGGCAGCGCTGTTTCCCTGGAGGGATGATACAGGGTGGAACACCACATGATAGTTTAACTCTAAACAACTGAACTCCCTAAACCCTAGACTGCTGGCCTCCTTATATAGATGGCCAGAAAACTGTTGGGTTTGGACAGGCCCAAACCCAAAACACAAATAACCCTAAGTGGCCCACAACTTGACCTAGCTACGAAATAACATAAACATGAATTTAACTTGCTGACACAACCTTAGACTAATTATTACATATCGTAGGTCGTCCTGGCGTGCCAATCTGCAACAAGCTTCCCTTCCTAGACACAAAAGTACCTGATAATTCAGTTGGCGTGCATGAGCTCTTGTGAGAGGTCCTTGGAATTGTGGAACATGAGGAAGTGTGGCTGTAGGTGCAACGGTTGTATCAACTGTAGGGATGTCCTCATCATCTTGTTGATTAGTATTGGTATCACTTTGGGAGCATGAATAAATCTAGTTGGTTTTGGGAAACTTAGCTTGGTCAGTAGCAACATTACCTTGAGGTTTGAGTAGAAAAAGAAGGAAGTGTTAGTAGATACATCGTTTTAGTTTTCCTTCATGATTGGCTTATAAGCATTAGTATTCTCAAGTTAAAATCGTTTGTGCTTTCAAGGAAAATTTGCATGACTATTTTCTATCACATGTATGTATGTTTGTTTCATGCAACTCTTACGCTTGCTACCCAGCCTTGCTAGCCAAAAACCTGCACTGAGAGGGAATACTTCTCGTTTATCCAATCCCCAAAAACCAAGTTACTTCCAGAGAGTCCACTATAAATTCCTATGCATGGTATTTCAAGCCATTCCAAGTAAATTTTCATGTGCTACCTTTCAAAAACCTTCAACTACCTCTCACTTTGTGCCACTGTTTTTAGCTCATGAGGACGCAGTGGTTGGGTTTGTTATCTTCCATACTAAATTGAGTACCCCTCGACTTGCATGCTTCATCTCATCACTAATTTTGCAAGGGAGCTGGTCAGACCATTGTAATCTAAAAAAAGAAGAAAAGAAAAGAAAAAGGCACTCCTCCATGGTATGTGAAAGTTGGTGGGCACCCGATGGAATCGGTTAGCCATGGTTTGAGAAAGGAAAAAGTGGGGAGGAGTGCCAAGCTATAAAAGAGCACAATTATGCCAATTAATCAACATCTCAGAACCGCTCTCACTTGTTTAGTATGAAAGATATCAAGAACTCTGTTGCTAGTCGTTGACAAAAGCAACCACCTCTCAAAACAACTTTTACCTCTATTTTACAAATGAAAAGCTCCAGCACATGTTTAATCCCTGCTTCCCTCTGTGAAGGGCCTTTCTTTTATTTTTTATGTTGAGTCAACCTATTCCCCTCTATCTCAAGCAAGCATTTGAGTTGTTATGTTTCATTCAGCCATATGTTGATTTGTTCAATCATGTTTACTATCTTCCTTTGTTTAGTACAATGCTTTTATCTGAAAGAATATATCTTTGAAAGCTTTCTATGATTTCAAAGAGTTTGTTACGTTGAGCTTATGGTTTTTGCTATATTAGCTCTGTTATAAAAGGCTCTGTTCAAAAATAAGTACAGTTTGTTCATTTTTCTCTGACCAAGAACAAAGGTTTGCCATCACCAATCATAATTTACCTTGTGCATCTTTATTGTGATTTCCTTTGATTATTGCAAGTCTAGTTATATGAAGGGAAGTTGCTGTCTATTATAACTTGTGCCTTGGTAAATGTGATGCTTCTTGTCCGTATTTTGTTTATCGACACTTCACTCCATAAACCTGTGGTCATATTTACCGAGTTCAGTTTTCGCTTGGGGATAAGCGAGGTCTAAGCTGGGGGGGGGGGGGGGGTTGATACGTCCATTGATGAGGACATCCCTACTACACAGCCATCTCCACCTACTGTTGATGATCCTATTGTTGCTGATCAAGATAAGTCCAATGACGAGATTCGGATTGGACCAATTACTCGAGCCCGTGCTAAGTTGTTACAACAGCAGGTGAACTCACTCCTTGCTAAATCTGATATTTATTGTAATGAGAATTTTATACTGCCTAAGTCTTTGTTCATATGTATGATCAGGTTCATTGGAGATGAAGGGGTTCGAGGGAGCGAGGAGATGCAACACATGGAGCACGATGTGGTGATCAAGCAAGAGAGCGCGAGGGAGGAGAGGGAGGCCGGCGCCACAAGCATGGAGGACATCACCACGTGAAGGAGATCAAGTCTGGATGAGCACGAGCATATGATGGCGCACTAGGACTGCCTATGACATGATGTCTACACGTCTAAGGCGCGCTACACACTTGGCCTGCGTGCTAAAATTAGGCCGAACCCATATATGGGTCGGTATGTACCCGTTTGAGTCGAACCGAGTCAGTTTGGGCCCAAACCAGACATGTTTTGGGCTAGGTCTTTGCTGAGGACGCCCGGCCACCTATAAGTAGCACTGGGCGCCCCCTCAATTAGGGATAGACCATGTTTAGACTACAGATTATTTCGTTGAACTGCTGTAAGCATTCATCTGAATTCCTCCGCACCAATTCATCTGGATTTGGTGATATACTGCTGCAAGTTTAGTGTGATCTGTTGTTCCATTGGGAATTAGTAGATTGCAAACTACCATTTCGTGGTCGATGGCTACGTGCGCAAGTGTGTGGAGTCGTGAATATCTTATAGGGTTTGAGAGCTGTTGCATTGGCATCAGGGTTCAAGCGAGGAGAGTTCATCGGTGACACCAAGTTATCCCCGACAATCATCCGCTGCCATCATCACCATCGCGTCGCTCACGAGAAGATCGGGCCACCCCATATCATCTTGGTATCAGATTTCCATGGTTTACTCGGTGAGCATCCACAATCCATCCATTGCATCCATTGAGTGTTTTATTTCCTATCCAGAAAAAGCCAAAAAAAATTAGGGTTCATAGTTTTGCCATAGCCTAGATTGCATCATTTTTCTGTCGTAGTTGCTGATCGTCGTTTTTCGCGTTTTCTTTCTTCCATCCGTAGGAGTCTAGGTCTAGCAATCTTTTTTGCATCTTAGTTTTACTTTTGGTCGCCTTTTGCGTCGCCCGGGATCGTCGTCTTCTTCCTCTGGTCGACGTGCTTGAGCTTGTGCTTGAGATCATGTAGATCGGATCTCCAAAGGAGTCCGACCGGTTTCCGTCACGAGTGGAGATTGATTGGCAGGATCACTTTCGGTTTGCCCGAGGCCTCAGCGCTGGCCAGATCCGATCGGCAAAGTAAAGAAAAAAGAGGCCAGCGCGCCTCGCCCAGGGACGGAGATCGTCTGGGGTCGAGCACCCCGTTTGATCGCTAGGATCGCTGCGGCTCGCGCCCCAGCGCGGAGATTGTCTGCCCCCAAGCGCTAGGACCGGCCCAAACAGCTTTGGCCCAATTCAAGTTAGTAAAAAAAAGAGCAAAAGAAAAAAAAATAGAAAACAGGGGACGTGTACTGCACACGCCGCACCTATTAAAAAAAAGAGAGAGACAAATTACTTTGGCCTGTCGTCCGTTTCGTGTCACCGTCGCACTGTCGTGCGTATCCGGCGTCGTATATCTCTGCCGTGACATGTTTTTCGTCGGTTTCTCTACCGCGACAGCGTGTTACCACCGTGTCCACATAGCGTCCTTTCTACACGATTTTGATCGCTTTAGCTACAGCCTGTCTACAGCATCGTGTTAGGAGCTTACCCATACGAGACTAGCTACTTCGTGCTCATCAGGCTGGTGCCGTGTGCGCAATCTTGTGCCTGTTCATCGAGCCAGTGCTAGCGTCTCTCTTGTGCATTGCAACACGAGCTACTGTGCGTTGTCACTTATATCTCTTGAGCTCTTTTTCAATGTTGCTTTGCCTCGCTTATCTCCACCGTGTGTGTTTCGTGGGTCTTGTCATACAATCAGCCCTAGGACTTATTTGCGGTGTACTTAGGATACCATACCTACAGTTCCACCATATATTCCTGGTTTGTCGTGTGATCGCTCTTATACCCTCGGTATTCACTTCATCACATCCGTGCACGAGCTTGATACTTTGTTCTGGTACGCACTACTATTCACTTTGGAACGGTAAGATTACCTTTTCTTGTCAGTTTTTGAGTGAGAGGCACCACACGTTTTTGATTTCGTGCACTAATCTACTAATCATGTCTACTAGTGGTTATGATGTGATGCAGGAAAAAGATGGGGATACACATGTTGTTTGGACAGATTTTGTTGGACTGCGCACTCATCTGGAGGGGGTGTTGGATCGTTCTATGGCCGACGCTGTGACTGCACATCAGCAACTCCAGTTCAAAGTGCAAGGCACAGCAGATACTATTCAAGCTATGCAAGCTCGGTTCACTACTTTCCAGCACAGCATTGATCAGTTGAACCAATCCCTAGCGGAGCTGCGTCGGCCCATTGTACCACCGGCTGTGCAGCCTGCTGCTGACTTTGTTGATGATGACAGTGTCCATGATAATGCCACTCTACTCGGCCCCAATGCTCATGGGCGTGGTCTTGGACAACATGGTCAGCCCCCACATGGCCTTGGTGCCCGACGTGTAATACGTGCTGAGGATGATTTTCTAGGGAAGCCAAAGTTCTCGATACCTAGATTTGATGGTGAAGGTGATGTGGAGGATTACCTCACTTGGGAGCTCAAGATCGACAACCTGTGGCATTTGCATGTTTACACTGAAGATAAGAAGATCAAACTTGCATCCTCAGAATTTGATGGTTATGCCCTGCGTTGGTGGGATAATATTCTATCACAACGACGAGCCACTCATGAGCTTCCTGTTTTGCGATGGACAGAGATGAAGGAAATCATGCAGGCTCGTTTTGTACCCACCAATTATTTGCGTTCAGTTTTTGATAGATTGACACAGCTGAAGCAAGGATTTTTGACAGTTGATGCTTATTACAAGGAAATGGAACTGTTGATGCAGCGATCACGAGTTCAAGAGTCTAGTCAGATGACTATGAATGGTTTTTGCACGGACTCAGACTTCCTATCAAGAACATTGTCCGGCATCATACTTATAATGATATGAATCAGTTGCTTCACCATGCTATGGAGGCTGAGGCACAGCTTGCTGAAGAGGCACAACAAAAATCTCGCTTTTCACCTGCCAGTCGATAAACTGCCAGGGCGCCTTCTAGCCCTGCCCCAGCGCCACTGGAGGGGACTCCTACTTGCCCCTCCTCGTCCACTAGGCCAGCGACCTCTGGAGCTTAGTCCAGACGTCCCGCTACCACACCAGCCGCTAGTTCTGGTTTGAATGCCTCCGTGACTTGTGCTACTGAGAAACTATGTCATACATGTGGAGGCAAGGGACACTTTAAAAGAGATTGTCCCAACAACAAAGTGATAGTCGTTATTGAGAACGGATATGAGACCGAAGAAGATGCTGATCCATTTGGTTCTGATGATGAAGGTGAAGATGCTTATGCTGACTCTTCTCCTATTATTGTTGTCTCTCCACGTACGTTGAGTGTGCAACCCAATATTGATTCTCAGGGCTGCAACCTGTTTCAAACCAAGGCACCAGTTGGTCCCAATAAAGCTTGCAAGGTGATCATTGATGGCGGAAGCTGTCGCAATCTCGCAAGTAAGGAGTTATGTGCCAAGCTGGGTTTGAAATATTTACCTCATCCTAACCCATATTATATTCAGTGGTTAAGTGACAATGGTGAGATGAAGGTAAACTACATGGTACGTGTGAACTTTGAGATAGGGCCATACAAGGATTCTATAGATTTTGATGTGGTTCCTATGACAGTTTGTCATCTCTTGTTGGGTCGGCCATGGCTCTATGATCGACATGTGCAACACAATGGTCGAGCAAATACTTATCACTTGGAGTTCAAGGGCAAGAAAATCAACCTACTGCCTATGTCACCGCAGCAAATTGTTAATGAATCTCGTCAGAAGACTGAAGTGAAACTCGAACAGCCACCTCAATGAGATAATGTAACAACCGTGAGTGATATAACGAAAAGTGAGAGACTGCCCAACTTGTTAGTTTTAGCCACCAAAGAAGATATGAGAGAATTTAGTGAGGATCCTACAGCCATGCCTCTTGTGCTCATGTACAAGGGCGAGGTTTTAATTTCTAATGATATGCAACCTGTTTCTCTTGGTGTCTCAACTGTTTTGCAGGACTTTGATGATGTTTTTCTGGTGGAGGTACCTTCTAGGCTGTCGCCATTACGAGGCATTGAGCACCAGATCGACTTGATCCCTAGCGCCTCCTTGCCCAACCACGCCCCCTACAGGACCAACCCCGATGAAACAAAGGACATACAAGCACAAGTGCAAGCTCTTCTGGATAAAGGGTACATTCGTGTCTCTCTTAGTCCTTGTGCTGTTCCTGTGATTTTGGTGCCTAAGAAAGATGGTACATGGCGCATGTGCGTAGATTGTAGAGCTATAAACAACATTACACTACTAGAAAAACAGCTACCCGTAGCGCACCTGTATTTGTTACCCGTAGCGCATGTCTCCACGCTGCGGCTACCACGCCACTGGTAATACATTACCCGTAGCGCATGGGTGCACTACGGGTAATTTAGATACCCGCAGCACATATGCTGATGCGCTACGGGTATTTTTACCCGCAGCGCATGTGTTCTACCCACAGCGCATGAACACATGCGCCACAGGTATTTTAGATACTCATAGCGCAAGGATAGATGCGCTACAGGTACCTTTTTATTATTTTGACGCTAGCCATACTGACCCATGCCAACCACATTCTATTTCAGACTATTGGTCAAATTATTAGGCTATTTGACTAATTTTCTAGTCTATTTATATTTAGCCCACAATAAAACATTGTGACTGGTTAAATACACAAACCATCTGTTCCAAATATTCACACCAAATTCACAATTACTTATTTATTACAAAAATCTAAAGACCAAGACTATTTAGTACAAGAAAAAGCAACACACCTAAAGCAACAAAGCTTGACAGCGGTCTAGTACTACACAATGAAACTCATGGCATCAGACTAGTCTAACGCAATGAAAGGTGAACCCATAATATTTCCTATATTCCGTTGGGGTTTATTTCCTATCTTCCATTGCAGCTTCTTGCCCACCACAATGACTTCCAATTCAGCTTATACCTGCCCAAAATTAGATATTTATTATCATATAAGAATCATACAGCTGTAGAAAAATTGTGTAGACAATACCAACAAAAAATAAGCAAAGTACTTCCCAAAAATAATAGCAGCTGGGTAAATAATAAACATCTACATGCAGAGCTACTTTCCATGCACTCTATGTATTCAATCACAACATCCAGCAAGATAGCACAAAATATTTCTAGTCCCAGCTATTACATCTCTTATATTAATGAAAGAAGCATATATAGGTCGTATATAAACCACAGATGTAGGTCCCCAATCATTCTCTCTAGGTCAAGTCAAGACATAATATGTAATCACAAATCAATGAATAAGAAAAATAATTATGGTATATCAAGTTTCAATCCCAAGGAGAACAGACCATACATAAAATCCCTAAGCCGAACAAATCCCAAAGAAATGAGCTATAGCTTTTAGCATTAAATGTCAGTGAGAACTGAGGGATATAACAGATAACCATTGTTATTTCTATCAAAACTAGTCATGGTGTAATGACCCAATGCACAAATAGCACAAATCAACCAAATTGAATGCCAATAAAATAGGAACAAATAGGGGATGAGGAAGATGATATGCACCCTGAAGTGGAGATCTTCAAAGTGAGAGGCAAGCAGGTACTTCTACGCACCTGAAGTGGAGATCTTCAAAGTGAGAGGCAGAGTAATAAAATTTAATCACTATTGACATCTGAATTCAATTCAAAAATTGATGCCTTACGAATTATGCATTGCTGCAATTTAATCATTAGTATAATCAAAATATCTCAACTAGGGTAAGAAAATTTAATCGCTATTGACATCAGAAATAGTTTACATATATCGATGCTGAAGACAGTCACGTGGTCATCTACATACACAAATCAACTATAGTGTGTAGGCTGATAGGCAGTACATCTTTGAAATAATCGTAGGCATACTCTACTTACCAAAATATATTGTATTAATTTAGACTAAGCATAAGACTAGTGGTATGGAATTTGCGGGTTAATTTGGAGCAAGCATAAGGCTGATAGGCTGAGAAAACTATTTCAGATTTTTTTTGCTCCATCAACTGACAGAGTTTGACAATGTTTCCATGCCTTCTTCAATACTAGTGGTATGGAATTTGCGGGTTAGCAAACCATTTTCAGAATTCAGATCGTATGCTCTGTCACATGAGACAGAGTTGCCTTCTTCAATTATAGTTGTATGGCTTTTGCTGATCAGAGTTGCGTTCATAATACACAAAAGTGTGATGAAATTATGTGTAATCCCTTTATGACAGTCTAGAGTGGTAAAGATACAAAGATTGTTCATTTTTAGTCCAAACTCAGATAAAATGACTTGTTGTTGCATATTATGACAAGGAAAAGAAAAGGCACCATATACCTTGTAGATGGTGGAGACGGTCTTATTATCTTTGGTGACATATGCCACGGGCTGTCGCTACAGAATGCAAGCTTCGCAGTCGAGACGTATAAGACTCCCGTCATCGGACCATGAGAAGTCGAGGGGTAGCACGCGTAGTTCTTCTTGAGCTTCTCGTTAGGCAATCACTCAAAGTTATGCTGGAATATCTTGTCGTACCCACCTTCTGATATGACCTTGGATATCTGAAGTCCACACAAGTTCATGGGTCAACATGCATGTGCAGCAGCTATTTTTAGATGAGATGTATGAATAGCCATGTACTACTGAAGTGAAAAATGTGTAATCAGTTGGATGAGGTGTGTTGTATAAGATGTTAAGAGTGGGAATTGGGAGACTCGCAGTGCTGCCAGACATCGCCGGCGATGCCCTCGGTCTTGAGCGCGGCCGAGTGGCCGATGTTGTGAATGAATCCATTAACAATGAAAAGCCCATCGCCTAACCTAGTGCTATTCTTCAATTCAATCCAACCAAATGGTACGCGTCTTCTCTGAGGATTGCAGAAACTAGACAAGGACATCGGACACAGGAAAACTGATATTTCCAATATATTAGCAAAAAATCTTCTCACATGTACATACATATCTTACTACTAGTGCCTCTGCTTTAGTATATCTGTAATCCACAAGTGACACTCTATGCTAGTATAATCTCACTAGGATAACTCTGAAGAAGGCCTATGCTAGTAGTAACATAATTCTGCTCTATCCATTTTTGTATCCTATCATGAACGATGTAGTGAAAATATAAGAAACAAAGCAATTATGAGTGTATTAGCTCTGAATTTGTATAGATATGATATTGTATTACATGTATCATTACAGTAATTGTTCAAATTTGACCTAAAAGTCTCTTTTTCAGTATTTCAAACATTTTTGTATAGATATGATATAGTATTACATCTATCATTACAGTGTAAAATTTGACCTAAGTCTTTTTTTTTCAAACATTTCTGTATTTTATCCAGAAGATGGACGGGCACGGCAACTCGCGTCTTCATGGTCTAGTGTATCTGAAGTTCTGAACAATTGTACAAAGTAATAATTCCGCTAGTGCTTACTAGAGTACTGGTTTGTATTTGATATATACTATGTGTGAAGTGCAACAAAATGAAGATAATTGGAAGAGTTTATTTTATCTAATTATAGTCTGTGCCAGAGTATGTATACTGAAGTATAAATCATGTGAATGATTTTGTGTATATTATGCTCAGCAAACTGCTGATCAAACTAGCAGTGGACAGGCGCTAAGCTAGCTAGTGCATATCATCGATCAAAGAAGCTACATATATAGGCTGCTGACTAAAAAGCTACATATACAAGCCTAGCGTGTATCACTATGTCCGCGTTGCCCGGTGGACTCCATGGATAGCTGAACGCGATTACGCGGACTCCGGACTCCACGAACAGCTAAATTACCTTTCACAGATTAGTTAGCAGACGCAACAGACGCCGCGGACGCGTCCGTCTGAATCCTGAACCCGGAGGCCCGAGGGCAGCGCACGCACGTTGGTGTCGAGAAGGCCCCCAATCTGGTCGGGCAGATCGGCGAGATCCTTTGGGTAGAAGGGCGACGTGGGCGAGGAACAGCGCGAGGTCGCCCAGCTCCTTGGCCGTCTCCCCTCCGGTGCCGCCCGAGGAGGACGCAGAGGAGGAGGAGAGCGCCGCCTGCTGCTGGAAGAGGAAGCCCACGGCGAGCGCCACGATGCGAGAGACGCGACAGACGAGAAGAAGGAGCCTGCGATCCACATGCCCGCGTGGTGATCTGAGGTGATTCCCAGATTGGGATTTCGGATCAGGGGGGCGGGGCGAGGTGGTGGTGGTGGTGACGGCACTGGATCTGGATGGACGAGGTGGCGCGCGAGAGGGGCGGCTGCCTTAGGAAGAAAATGCGGTAGGGTTTCGTTTCGGTGAGGTAAGTCCCGCGTTTTTGTCCTCTCGTATAACCCGTAGCGCACAGATGTGGCATGCGCTATGGAGAGTAAAATTACCCGTAGCGCATGCTTCGTCTGTGCGCTACGGGTAAGCTGAGGAACATCAGTCTTTCGGGCCTATAAATACCTGTAACGCACGGCTAGACGTGGTGCGCTGCGGGTAGTTGATATAGTCGTGGCGCATAGTAAAAGGTGCGCTACGGATATATACCCGCAGCGCACCACCCTTTAGATGCGCTACGGGTAGCTCTGCTACCTATAGCTGTTTTCCTAGTAGTGTTACTATTTGATATCGTCATCCTATTCCCCGTCTCGAGGATATGTTAGATGAATTGAGTGGTGCTGCTGTTTTCTCTAAAATTGATTTGCGTAGTGGTTACCATCAAATTCGCATGAAAGAAGGAGATGAATGGAAAATTGCTTTCAAAACTAAATTTGGTTTATATGAGTGGCTAGTCATGCCTTTTGGTCTTACTAATGCACCTAATACATTCATGCGCTTAATGAATCATGTTTTGAGAGAGTTCATTGGTCGTTTTGTGGTTGTCTATTTTGATGACATACTTATTTACAGCCGCAATGAAACTGAACACTGTGCTCATATTCAACAAGTTTTGCAAGTGCTGCGTGATAATAAATTATATGCTAATCTTGAGAAGTGCACATTTGCAAAATATAAGGTCATATTTCTGGGTTATGTTGTTTCTAAGCATGGAGTACAGGTAGATCAATCTAAAATTGCTGCTATTCAAGATTGGCCTACTCCCATGAATGTTAGTCAAGTATGAAGTTTTCACGGTCTTGCTGGTTTCTATCGCCGTTTTGTGAAAGACTTTAGTACTATTGCTGCACCATTAAATGAGTTAACAAAGAAAGGTGTTCCTTTTGTGTGGGGCGCAGCCCAAGATCATGCATTTGATGAATTGAAACGTTTGCTTACTTCTGCACCTTTACTTGCATTGCCTGATTTTTCAAAGCAATTTGAAGTTGAATGTGATACTAGTGGTATAGGCATAGGTGGCGTTTTGATGCAAGAGGGTCATCCTATTGCTTATTTTTCTGAGAAATTATCTGGTGCTAGACTGAATTATCCTGTTTATGATAAAGAATTGTATGCACTTGTTAGAGTTCTTGAGGTTTGGCAACATTATTTGTGGCCAAAAGAATTTATCATACATTCTGATCAAGAAGCTTTGAAATATTTAAAGCACAATCCAACCTGCATAGGCGTCTCGCTAAGTGGGTTGAGTTTATTGAATCTTTTCCGTACATCATTAAACATAAGAAGGGGAAAGATAATGTGGTTGCTGATGCTCTATCTAGGAAGAATATGTTATTGACACAACTTGATATTAATATTCCTAGTTTAGAGAGTATTTGTGAGCTTTATGCAACTGATCATGATTTTACTGAACCATATCGTTTGTGTGCTTTGAAAAACGCTTGGGAGAAATATCACATACATGATGGGTTTCTATTTCGAGCTAACAAACTATGTGTTCTGGAGTCGTCTTTGTGTTTGCTCTTATTGCAGGAATCACATGCTGGAGGTTTGATGGGTCACTTTGGGCGTGAGAAGACATTACTCATGCTAGCTGATCACTTCTTTTGGCCCAGGATGAGGAGTGATGTGGACAGGTATGTGCGGCGCTGCATTGTGTGTAACACATCCAAGTCCAAGCTGAAGCCTCACGGTTTGTATACACCACTGCCTGCACCTATTATACCATGGGAAGATATTAGTATGGATTTTGTGCTAGGATTGCCAAAAACTAAACATGGTCATGATTCTATATTTGTGGTAGTGGATAGATTCTCTAAGATGGCACACTTTATTGCATGTCATAAGAGCGACGATGCCTCGCATGTGGCTAACCTATTTTTTAGGGATATTGTACGCTTGCATGGAGTGCCCAAGACTATTGTTTCTGACAGGGACGTCAAGTTCATGAGCTACTTCTGGAAGACCTTATGGGGAAAGCTAGGAACGAAGCTGCTGTTCAGCACTACATGTCATCCCCAGACTGACGGCCAGACCGAGGTGGTGAATCGAACTTTGTCACAGTTGTTGAGGACAATGATCAAGAAAAATCTGCGGGAGTGGGAAGATTGTTTGCCGCATGTAGAGTTTGCATACAACAGGGCGGTACATTCTACTACTCAGCTTTGTCCATTTGAGGTGGTATATGGCTTCAAACCTATTACACCACTAGATTTGTTGCCTCTTCCATTGCATGAGAGAGTTAATATGGAGGCATCAAAGAGAGCTGATTTTGTGAAGAAAATTCATGAGAAGACTCGAGAGGCTATTGAGAAGAAAGGGAAGAATACTGCTGCTGCTCGCAATAAGTCAAGAAAGCAGGTTCTTTTTCAGCCCGGCGATATGGTATGGGTGCACCTGCGCAAGGACAGATTTCCTTTGCTTAGGCATTCCAAGTTGAGGCCCCGAGGTGCTGGTCCCTATAAAGTGCTTGCAAAGATCAATGATAATGCCTACTCGATTGATATTCCTGTTGCTGAGTTTGGTGGTGTTAGCAACCGTTTCAACGTTGCTGATTTATCACCATATGATGGAGATGACCTTGGAGCGTCGAGGTCGACGCCTTTTGAAGGGGGGGGAGATGATGAGGACATCCCTACTACACAGCCATCTCCACCTACTGTTGATGATCCTATTGTTGCTGATCAAGATAAGTCCAATGACGAGATTCAGATTGGACCAATTACTCGAGCCTGTGCTAAGTTGTTACAACATCAGGTGAACTCACTCCTTGCTGAATCTAATATTTATTGTAATGAGAATTTTATACTGCCTAAGTCTTTGTTCATATGTATGATCAGGTTCATTGGAGATGAAGGGGTTCGAGGGAGCGAGGAGATGCAACACATGGAGCACGACGTGGTGATCAAGCAAGAGAGCGCGAGGGAGGAGAGGGAGGCCAGCGCCACAAGCATGGAGGACATCACCACGTGAAGGAGATCAAGTCTGGATGAGCACGAGCATGTGATGGTGCACTAGGACTGCCTACGACACGATGTCTACACGTCTAAGGCGCGCTACACACTTGGCCTGCGTGCTAAAATTAGGCCGAAACCATATATGGGTCGGTATGTACCCGTTTGAGTCGAACCGAGTCAGTTTGGGCCCAAACCAGACATGTTTTGGGCCATGTCTTTGCTGAGGACACCCGGCCACCTATAAGTAGCACTGGGCCCCCCCTTAATTAGGGTTAGACCACGTTTAGACTACAGATTATTTTGTTGAACTGCTGTAAGCATTCATCTGAATTCCTCCGCACCAATTCATCTGGATTTGGTGATATACTGCTGCAAGTTTAGTGTGATCTGTTGTTCCATTGGGAATTAGTAGATTGCAAACTACCGTTTCGTGGTCGACGGCTACGTGCGCAAGTGTGTGGAGTCGTGAATATCCTATAGGGTTTGAGAGTTGTTGCATTGGCATCAGGGTTCAAGCGAGGAGAGTTCATCGGTGACACCAAGTTATCCCCGACAATCATCCGCTGCCATCATCACCATTGCGTCGCTCACGAGAAGATTGGGCCACCCCATATCATCCATTTTGCATCACTATTTTGTATCATAATTTACTGTTATTCATTGATATATTTCATATTTAAAGGTGATACTTATGTTGTTTTATCTGTTTTTACATGTTTGATGATTATTGGAGAATTTGCTGCCGGAGTCAGGATTCTGCTGGAAAAAGGACCGTCAAGACACCATATTTCTGAAGATCAACAATTCCAGAGAAATATCCAGAAATTCATATATTACCAGAAGACGAAGGTAGCCAGAAAGAGAAGGCGAGAGGAGCAGTAGGGGGGCCACACCACCAGGTGGCGCGGGCCCACCCCTGGCCGCACCGCCCTGGGGTGAGGCCAGCCTGGCCCACTCGAGACAACGCCCATTTGCATATATGGTCTTCCCCGAAAACCTAAGTCAAAGGGGGGCATCAGAGATAGACACCGCCGCCTCTGCGGGGCGGAAAACACCGAGAGAGAAAAGCTCTCCAGCAGGCAGAAATCTGCCGGGGAAATTCCTTCCTGGAGAGGGGAGATCATCGCCATCGTCATCACCATCGCGCTGGACTTCATCGGGATCATCATCACCAGCACCTTCATCTCCACCATCACCACGCCATCCAGCTGTAACATCTTGGGTTGAATCTTGTCAAATTCTTAGGGGAAACTTTCCTGGTGTTAATTACTCTTGTAGTTGATGCTATTGAGTGGAACCGTTGAATTAAGGTTTATGTTCAGATTGTTATTTACCATTATTTCACCTCTGGTCATGATCCATATGATGTCTTGTGAGTAGTTCATTTAGTTCTTGAGGACATGGGAGAAGTCGAGATGTTAGTAGTGAAACTATGTTGAGTAATATTTAATGGTTTGATATTTATATGTTGTGGTGTTATTCTACTAGTGGTGTCATGTGAACGTCGACTACATGATACTTCAACATTTATGGGTGTAGTGGAATGCATTGTGTATTTAGCTACTAATTGTGGGGTTGCCAGAGCGACAGAAACCTAAACCCCCGTTAGGAAACCATTGCACCAAGGAGCATAGGATCTCAGAGTTTAAGGCTGTGGTTAGATTTATCTTAATTACTTTCTTGTATTTGCGGATGCTTGCAAGGGGTATAATCACAAGTGTGTATTAGTCCTAGTAAGGGTAGTACGCTAGCACAGGTTCACCCCCATAACACTTATCAAACCAATGAAGATTACTTAGCAGCATGAAGCGAAAGCTCTCGACAGAAACTCCCATGTGTCCTCAGGAACATTTGGCAATCATAAGTTACACAACTGGTTTGTCCTTTGCACTAGAAAGGATTGGGCCACTTGCAGCAATTACTATTACTATCTTTTATTTACTCGTACTTTATTTACTTGCATTACTAAATACCCCTGAAAACTCGTTTGCTAGTATTTACAGTGAATCCTTGATCAAAACCGCTTGTCAACACCTTATGCTCCTCGTTGGGTTCGACACTCTTAATCGAAAGTACTACGATACACCTCCTATACTTGTGGGTCATCATCCTATTATTTTGGGAAGACCTTTTCTTAGAACTGTTGGTGCTATTATTGATATGAAAGAAGGCACCATTAAATATCAATTCTCACTCAACAAAGGTATGGAACACTTCCCTACAAAGAGAAAGAAGTTGCCTTTTGATTCTATTCTTAGAGCAAATTATGATGTTGATGCTCTTTCATTTGAAAATACTTGATTCTCACTTTTTGCGCCTAGCTCAAAGGCGTTAAAGAAAAGCACTCTTGGGAGATAACCCAATGTTTTATTTTTAGTACTTTTACTTTTTTTGAGTCTTGGAAGTTGTTACTACTGTAATGACCTCTCCTTATCATTTTTATTTCATTTTTGTGCCAAGAAGAACCTCTAATTGGAGGAAGGTAAGATTTGAGGAAGTTGCTGTCCTGAAACAGATTTCTGCGCTTCACCGTAAACATTCGTGAAAATTCCCAGAACGTCATTTTGATCTGTGATTTCTTGTGCACATGCTCCAGCTTATTATCTAACTTTCATTAGTTTTGCACTTTTCGATTTGAGCAACAGAAGATTTTCAAAAAATTGATCTTTACCAGTTGTTCTGTTTTGATTGATTTCTGCCACTATTTGCATTTGCCTCTTGTTCTCTTTCTTTTTGAGTTCTTTTGATCACGGAACTTTTTGAGGAAGTTGCTATAGTACCTTATGTGTTAATATAGGTTATACTTGAGTTGAAACTAAACCAAAAGTGGATTTACTATCTTGCATAAACTAATGTTGCTAATGAGAATTTTGTGAAGTTTTGTATGAAGGAAGTTTTCAAGTGTAGGGAAAGGAGAATGATGAGATGAGATGAAGTATAGCAAAAGCTCAAGAATGGGGATGCCCATGTCACCCCAAGAAATATCCAAGAAGTACAAGCATCAAAGCTTGGGGATGCCCCATGGCACCCCTTCTTCATCAACAAAAATATCAAGTCATCTTTCAAGACACTATATTTTTATTGCTTCATATGCTATGTGTTTTTCTTGGAGCATCTTTATTTTTTGCTTTCAGCTTTCTTTTGTTTTTTTTTGCTGCAATAAATGGTTGGACCCCAACATATTTCTTTTGGAGAAGACACATTCCATTTTCATTGCCTGGAACACTCTAGTTTTCACTTTTATCGTTCAACGAGTGTTCTCTTTTTCTAGTACTGCATTTAGGTTTTATTTTTTGCCTTTGTTTTTGTTCAAAACTTGTTAGTTCTTTGTAGCTAGGTGTGTTTAGACCTCTGGTCTTTGTTAGTTTTCATCTTTGGTAGTTGTTTCAAAAAGGTTGATTGATGTTGGAAAAGAGTAAACCGTTTTATGCTTATAGTGATGCAAAAAGGGAGCTTGTTTAGACTGTTGCTTAGACTTTATCATGTCATGCTTGGTATTATTTTGATTATATGCTTAGTTGTTATTGTTGTAGCATTACTTATCTCAAATAACTGAGAGTGCTTAATGTGCCTTTGAAAGAATCAGGCGTTATTTTTATCTTATAGAAGCATATTTTTGTGGTATTCTCCTTTGATGCTTTATTTGGGTTGACTTGCTGCATGCTTACACCCTGTTTGACTTTAAACCAGTCACCTCAAGCCTCTATGATCATTTGGTTTTTGACTTGTGATACCACTTTATGCTTGGTTAACAATGTTTTGTCGCTATGCATGATTATGGCCGTTATTGCTCTCTTAGTTGGTCACTCCCAGTCTTTTGCTAGCCTTCACCTGTACTGAGAGGGAATACTTCTTGTGCATCCAGCTGCCAAAAACCAAAGTTTTCCAATGTGTCCACCATATCTACCTATTAGCAATTTGTTATTCCAAGTATATTCGTCTTGCTTTTATCTATCTTCCAAATTAATTTTTTTTGTTATGTGAAAATTAGTTAGTAAAGCTCTCACGAACTTGATGGCACATTTACTTTCTTGAACTTAATAAACTTGACCATTGTGGCTCTCTTATGTTGATTATATGCTTGCAAGTTGTAAGTTGGGAGTTAGCTCAACCATGCTGTCATGGGGCACGCTTTCAACATTGCACTTATTCCTATTTAGTTGATATCTTGATCTTTTGTTTATGGATGCTTATCTTTGTGAAAGGAGTTAGAAACTTGTTAAGTTCATGGAGTTTGTATACATGTTAGAGAAATGCATGGGCCGCTAATCTAAACCATGCATCATTCAAGGTGGAAATTTACAGCATAACCATAGTGAATTTACAGCATAACCATAGTGGACATTCGATGACGCATCTCAAAATAAGAAGCTATACCCAATGGTAAATAAAAGAGATGCAGAGGTATCCATTGTCTGTTTGTCTTGTCATTTTAATGTGGGATAGTTTTGATGTCATCGGGCAGGAGGTACCCCGTTGGCGTTCTCAATGATACATGTATGCTTACAATGACAAGAACTTGCTTGGGACCTAAGTCGATTAGCATGGTTTAAGTACTCGTATTCACGGGACATGAGATTTTCAACTTATGACTTGTCAAGCATATATCTCATATTTGTACTCGCATTAACCTTAACCACTCAAGATGCCTATGATGGGGGCAATGAGAGTTCAAAGCTAATAAGTACCATAATTTCTGGAAGGTTTATAAAACTTGCAATCATTGCTTCCCTCTGCGAAGGGCCTTTCTTTTACTTTTATGTTGAGTCTTCATCTTCTACCTTTATGCATCAATTAAGAGAGCATAGTTGTCATTCTGAGTATAATGTGCATGGTCCCAAAATTTATTATTGATTGATTCATGATTATGGTATTGCTTGTTCTCAAATTATTTGTATCTAGTCACCCTCTTGAACTTTGAAGGTGTCCTATGCATTTATTTTTTGGTACTCCATGAGGGACAAGCTGAATACCACTTTGCTATGTTTTCTATATGCTTCAAACAAACATACACCTTTCAATGCATTATTACTTATGATCTTTTGTTTGTGTTTCTTTTCATGTTCTAACATGGTTGCTAAGTTCCATGGTTAGAATTATATCTCTTATGCCCATGTTTAGAGTACTTTGATCTCAGCATGCAATGCTTTACCTTAAGTTGATCGAGATTGTGTTGGTGCATGTCACCTCAAAAATTATTGTTTTGTTATCACTTACCTACTCGAGGACGAGCAGGAGTTAAGCTTAAGGATGCTTGATATGTCGTAAACGTATCTATAATTTTTGATGCTCCATGCTTGTTTTACACCAATTGCTTTGTGTTTTGTTTACACTTCGTAGCATTTTTATGCATTTTACGAAACTAACCTACTAACAAGATGCCACAGTGTCAGTTCCCTGTTTTCTGCTGTTTTTGTGTTTCAGAAAAGTTACACAGTAAATATTCTCGAAATTGGACAAAATGAAAGCCGAAGTTCCTATTTACCTGACACGAAGACGGAGTCTAGAGGAGAGATGGAGACGGACCAAGGGGCATCCGCACCATAGGGTGGCGTCGGCCATCCCCTAGCTGCGCCACCAGGTGGTGTGACCACCTGGTCCACCTCCTGACATCGCCCTTCCGCCTATAAATTCCCTTCGATGAGAAAACCCTAAGGGGATGAACACTTTTCCATGAAACATACTGCAAGCCACCGCCATCGTCGTCCCGAGATCGGGAGGGTCCAGAAGCTCTTCCCGGCACCCTGTCGGAGAGGGGAATCATCACCAGAGGCCTTCTTCATCACCATGCCAGCCTCCAGAGTGATGCGTGAGTAGTGTACCTTGGACTACGGGTCCATAGTAGTAGCTAGATGATTGTCTTCTTGATATGGGCACGACGGAGGAGGTGAAGCCCAATTTCAGGACTCCACCAAGATGAGGGAAGCTCGTTGCATATTGGCACGCCAGGACGACCTACGATATGTAATAATTAGTCTAAGGTTGTGTCAGCAATTTGTATTCATGCCTATGTTATTTCGTAGCTAGGTCTAGTTGTGGGCCACCTAGGTTTTATTGTGTGTTTTGGGTTTGGGCCTGTCCAAGCCCAACAGTTTTCTGGCCATCTATATAAGGAGGCCAACAGTCTAGGGTTTAGGGGAGTTCAGAATTTTAGTTTACAAACTATCGTGTTGTGTTTCTTGGTGAAGCATCCCTCCGGGGACGGCGATGCCGTTTATCGAATAAAGTTGCTGCGGAGGTTCTTGTGTTCATCAAGGATTGTCGTGCTTTGGTTTGAGGCGTGGTGTTCATCATCACGTTGCTTGCTGGATTCGTCCTCGTCTTCAGGTGACGTTCTTTGCGTTGTTGGAAGATTGCTATCCGGGTAGACTCGCTGTGAAAGATCGGGACAAAACTCATAGGATCACCGGCGTGATCCTTATCATCTTGGTATCAGAGCCCAGCGTTGATCACGGTGCAACGTTGATCGTGTTTGTTTTTTGTTGGTTCTGCTGATCTGGTCGAAGTTCTCCTCAGATCTGATTCACTTCATCTAGATCGAGCCAGTGTCCAGACAGTTTGCAGATCCGATCAGAAAAAGAAGAAAGAAGCGAGATCGGCCGCCGCCAGACGTGCCTTGCCTCGAGCGTGACCGCAACTGAATTCTCGCGACCTCGCGAGCTGCGCGACCAGCTGACCAGCACGACCGCGGGCCAGGCAAGACGCAGCGGCAGCCCAAGCAGCGCAGCTGCGACGCGGCCCAGCTCCCGGGACCTCGCCTAACCACAGACATCGTCTGTGCCCGGGCGACCGCGCACCCCACGCGGCCACGCCTGGGATGGAGGATCGCCCCGCGTCGCCAGACTGGATCATCGCCAGACCAGCGACCTACGCTCGCGGTTCGCTCGGAGTCTGCAGAGCTCGTTTTTTTTAATTTTCTAGACTCGGTTTGCATCCAGCAGAGTTTGGATCGGATCACTTGAGCTTTGCGTGATGGAAAAAAAAAGATTGGATCGGTTGATTGCTGGTACGTGAATGGAAATAGCAAGAAAAAAAAAAGCTAGATCGGATGGTATCGGGAGCAGATTGGATTGGTATGTGAACTTTGTTCTGCCGTTTCATGAAGCAAACTGTTTCACTGTTTCACTTTTGGACTACTATGTCAGTGATATTGGATTGGATTTGGTAGGTGCTCCCGTGTGATGTCTTAAAAAAAATTATACATGAAAGTTTGCTCGTTTTGGCTAATGCAGCTTGGATGGAATCGGTTCAGTTTTGGTGCAATTCTGCGTGTGGTTTGGATATTAGAAAAAAAAGACACTGACTGTTTGGTCCGATCTTTCACGATGCACCTCCTGATCCAATGGATCTAATAGATCTTCCAATCACGTGAACGATACACGCAACCTGAAGATGGGGGAACGTCAATCCTGCGAGCAACTCGTCGATGTAGACGAACCTCACGCCGAACAGATGAATCCAACGAGCAACTCGATGATGAACAACGAGCCTCACGCCGAAGCACGACAATACTTGAATAACAAGCACCTTCACGCATAACACAATATAGTGGATAACTAGACGAACGTCGGAGACGCCGTCTCAATACGCCAACCCCGGAGGGATGGAACACACACGTGGGAACTAAAAGTTCTACATAATTTTCAGCCCCCTAAACCCTAGCCGTCCAGCCTCCTTATATAGACGGCTAGAAAACTATTGGGCTTGGACAGGCCCAAACCCAAAACATAAAATAAAACCCTAATTGGCCCACAACGTGACCAGGCTACGAAATAACATGAACAGATACAAATTAATGACACTGCCTTAGACTTAATTATCACATATTGTAGGTCGTCCTGGCGTGTCAATATCCTCCTCATCCTCCCCTTCTTGGAAAGGCGTTGTCCTCAACGCCAGAGGGTCTTCTCGTAAAATGTGGCATCAAATTTGCAATATCGCCACTGTCCATCTTCAAGCCTTGCCAGCCTGCCACACCACATCCTCCCTCTCGGCTAGCTTAACTTGTCCTTTGCGCCACTTCCATTATCGGCACCACCAACCCGATTGAGACACAAAACAATCCTCTGATTGCAATCTCAAAACACACCTAGCAGATCACCCAAAACAAACAAAACAGACTCCTGCATGCCATGGATCCAAATAAGCTGAGTATGTCTACTGACGCAATCTGAAATTCGAAACGAACCGAGCACATCACCCGAAACAAACAGGACAATTCCTGCACGCTAAGGGTCCAAATGAGCTGAGCACGTCTGTATATGCAATAGTTGAAAAACAGTGTCTCTCTTTCTTTTTCTATCCGCACAAGTAGAAGCCACACCAAAACTGAACTAATGCAAATCATAATCTCCACGTGAATCAGCAACTATCCGTAGAAACTCTCTGAATTTTGTATCCACTTGAAGACCAAACCGATCTGCCTCAATTCCTTTCTTTTGCTGTACGTAACGCACACAAATAGCCAAACTGAATGTAAAAAAAAAACCATGCTGAAAATGTGTGATCCTTCCAATATACGCGTACTACAAACTCTTTCTTTTTTTCTCTAGCTGGGAACCACGCACCATCAAAGAAAACAAAGCTGATTTGAACTTTTCCAATCTTCCTTATTTTCTCTTTGCAATTAGTACCATACCACCACGTAATGCCTCTTCTTTTTTGCCTTTTGCTGTCCAACACGCGAAGGACACATATCAAAACATACTGCCTGTTCCAAGTTTGCTTTGGCCAGCGTCCACCAAGTCACGGAAGCCGATGTGCACATTCCAAAACAAATTCAATCTTTCCTAGTTTTTTTATTGCTGGCCCGTGACCTTCCAAAACTGTAAAACAGAAGGCAGATGAATCGGAACCAGCCAGGATAGGTACGTGCAAGTGTTCGCTGCAGGACAGATGTCCTCTGTCCTCATGCACGCGCGGGCGATCGCTGTAGTTTTTTTCTTCTTTTTGACTGGTATCGATCGGTTCTGGGAGTACTAGCCGGCTCGGACTCTGTGAAGCCCGAACGAACGAATCTGGGATCGAAACTTTGAAAGACAACTCCTGAATAGATCGGTGTCCAGCGATCTAAACCTTCCAAATCGCTCCAACCAAATCGATCTGCTAAGAAGAACTCGCCATGCCGCTCAACAGATCAAGGATCAGCCTGACGACAACAACTTTATCTTGCACTCCAAGGATCGCCGGCGTGATCCTTATTATGTGGTATCAGATTACTGGGTTGATCACCGCGAGTGTTTGCTAATTGATCTGCGGATTGTTCCTGGAGCAGTTTTCAGATCGGAAGGTGAAGTTTTCGGATTGGATCATGTTCTTCGTCGGCAGCTAAGTAGAGCGAGTTGATTTCAGATCGGTGGTCATCTCTTGGTGATCGTTGTAACAGGTTCCTTGATTCACCAGGACCGATCTGATCGGGAGCAGATCCGATCGGTAACGAGCAGATCACGTCGTTCTCTCCATCGAAAGCAGGCTAGCAGATCCGATTTTTTTGCTTGTGGGGCCAGCAGATCCGATCGGCAATCAACAATCAAAAAAAAAGAGGATCTCGCTCCGCGCGCCATCGCGCCTGACGGGAGAGGCCGTCTGGGGTCGAGCGAGCTCGCCCGCGCCCCGTCGATTCGCCTGCGCGCTTGGCGCTGTCGCGCGACGCCTCGCCTGGATTTCCCTCGTGGGCCGGCCCATCTGGCAGCACGCAGTTCGCTCGCCTACGCCTGGGAACAGCTCGCCCGCGTCGCTAATCCCGATCCGCACGTCGCTACTCCCGGTCCTCGCCCGCCCGCGCTCGCCTGGCCGCTGGCTCGGTCAGCCAACAGACTACTGGGCCGGCCCAGCTCGAGCGCGCCCCGGACGACGTGGGATCGCTCGGCCACGCGGAGACGCACGCCCGTGCCTGGGAGCGACCGTCCAGGGTCGCGCACGACCCCAGACCATCTCTGTGGTCGGGCGCCAGCAGCTCTTCGTTTTGTCTGTTTCATCCGCTGGTTTTTAACTGCAATTTTCGCCAGATACTACTCAATAGCAATAGTTGCAAGGAAAAGCACAGATAAAATTGTTCTGTATTGAGAAATCAGTGAAGGCTAGGACAAAATAGTAACCACATGGATTCTTTTCCGGGTGATTATTACGGCTATAAGTGTCGCAGTGGCAAGAAATCTAGCGATATTTTCAATGATTATCTGGACCTGCTGGATGGTGTTTTAGCATATGATGCATATGAGATCAATTGGCAACTAACCTATGATGCAACAGCTGAAGAGTATGAGTCATGGAAATGTCATGTGCTACAGGGTTTCTACATGTGTGCTTCCTATGATCAAAACATTAATGATTCTAACCGTTTGGCTCTTGTAGACCGACGCGTGGATGCCAGGCTATACAGTTGGTGGCATAAAGCATTGCAGGAGAAGAGCATTACCTCTGCAACTTGGGCGAATTTCAAAAAACTTTCTGCGAGGGTGCTTTATACCTTCTAGCAACGTGTTTCCTTCTCGAAAGCCCATGGTACCCGTAGAAGTAATTAAGCAGCCACCCAAGGTTGTGCATCGGATAGAGGATGTTGGCAAGAGCATAGCTCCTATACAGAAGGTCGCGACAGCTGTGACTACTCATGAGAAGTTGACAGTTGTTCCGTTGCCGACAGTTAGCAAGGTGGTAGCCACGAATTCTGAATTGTCAGCGGTTGATGTTGTCAAGGCTGATGTTGTCAAGGATATCGTGGAGGAGGTTGTACCATTGAGTGGGCTGAATATGCAACTCAAAAGAGTACATGATGAGACTTGCATGACAGCGGATCGAGGCCAGCGATGGAATTTATTTCAGGCGCAGTGCATAATCAAAGGCAAAGCATGCAAGTTGATGATTGACAGTGGTAGTTACTGTAATGGCATTAGCAAGGCGGTTGTGGAGGCTTTGGGTTTATCCACATGGCGTATTCCAGAACCGAGGCATGTTGAGTGGGTTAATAGCTGCGGTATGCTGAAGATTACTCACAAGGTGCGTGTGCCATTTACAGTTGATGACTATGTTGATGAGGTGGAATGTGATGTGTTGCCATTGGAGGTGTGTGGACTGTTACTTGGACGTCCATGGCAGTATGATCACAATGCTATGCATGCTGGGAGAGCAAATACATATTCTTTCGTGCATGATGGCAAACAGCGGACTTTGAAGCCTATGAGAGATGATCAAATCAAGTCCGATGTTGTGTTGGTGGTTCGCAAGGAGAAGTTGCATAAAGCTAAGCCACAACCAGGGCTAGCTCAGGTGCAGCATGAGGAGCATGATGCGAAGAGCGTCAGTGGTGATATTGTTTCAGCCAAGCCTGTAGATGACAAGCCAGTTGTTCTTGTTAGTGACAAGCCGGTTGAAGTCAAGCCTCTTATTGATGAAGGGAAGGATATGTCAGCATGTGTTCCACTTCCAGGTCGTGTTGACATGGGTGTTCAGACTGATGACAGTGGTGCTGATCATGTTCCGGTGCATATGGTGCCGCGGGTAGTCAGCCACAGTTTTGTTAGAACACCTCGGAGACGTTTTGTTGGAGCAGCACTGCGTGTGCATACAGGCAAAGATGGACGTATTCGTCAGTTGTGTGGCCCAGGCATTACTACTTTGCAGGGTCGTGCCAAGCAGGTTCATGTTCAGCAACGCAAGGTTCCAGCAAGGTTTGAGAAGAAGAAGGTGGAGGCGCCTAAGCACAAGTTTATTTGGCGAAGAAAAGAGGTGCAACCACCTAGGGTTGTATCAAGTCGAGCAGGCCAAGAGGGAGGATGTGGTGAGGAAGGCAAGCAAGACTTGAAGATGGCGAATATGCGTGGTGCTATTGTTGCTATTCCGCCACCCTTTCGAGCAGACCCTCACGCGTTGGGGACAACGCTTTTTGAAGGGGGGGGAGGATGATATGGGCACGACGGAGGAGGTGAAGCCCAATTTCAGGACTCCACCAAGATGAGGGAAGCTCATTGCATATTGGCACGCCAGGACGACCTACGATATGTAATAATTAGTCTAAGGTTGTGTCAGCAATTTGTATTCATGCCTATGTTATTTCGTAGCTAGGTCTAGTTGTGGGCCACCTAGGTTTTATTGTGTGTTTTGGGTTTGGGCCTGTCCAAGCCCAACAGTTTTCTGGCCATCTATATAAGGAGGCCAGCAGTCTAGGGTTTAGGGGAGTTCAGAATTTTAGTTTACAAACTATCGTGTTGTGTTTCTTGGTGAAGCATCCCTCCGGGGACGGCGATGCCGTTTATCGAATAAAGTTGCTGCGGAGGTTCTTGTGTTCATCAAGGATTGTCGTGCTTTGGTTTGAGGCGTGGTGTTCATCATCACGTTGCTTGCTAGATTCGTCCTCGTCTTCAGGTGACGTTCTTTGCGTTGTTGGAAGATTGCTATCCGGGTAGACTCGCTGTGAAAGATCGGGACAAAACTCATAGGATCACCGGCGTGATCCTTATCACTTCTCCTCCATGTGCTTCATGTTTAGATCTTGTGAGCTGCCTATCATGATCAAGATCATTGTTATGTAATTCGACATGTTGTGTTTATTGGGATCCGATGAATATTGAGTACTATGTCAAGTTGATTGTTGATTTATCATGTCTATGTTATTTATGATCTTGCATGCTCTCCGTTGCTAGTAGATATCTTGGCCGAGTAGATGCTAGTGACGCCAAGAGGGAGTATTTATGCTCGATAGTGGGTTCATGCCTCTAGTAACCTGGGAGAGTGACAATAACTCCTAAGGTTGTAGATGTTCTGTTGCTACTAGGGAGAAAATAACAATCTCTTGTTCAAAGACATTTGTATTGTTTACATTACACACTTTGCTTAAGGCGATAATCTGTTGCTTGCAACTTAATACCCAACGGTTGTTCGGATGATATCCGGCGGGTGGATTATTATTCATAGATGCAGTTGGATTACGGTCTATGTATTATGTTGTAATGCCCAAGTGAATCTCATAGTGATCTTCATGACATGTACATGCATTGCTTTGCATTCTTTATTTTGTCAATTGCCCAACTGTAATTTGTTTACCCAACATGTTATTTATCTTTATGGAGAGACACCTCTAGTGAACTGTGGACCCTGGTCCATTTTATTACATATATTACTTTCTACTGCAAGCACCATTTACTTTCTGCAATTATTATTTACTTACTGCAAGCAAATATCATTTTCCACACGATACATTTAATCTTTTGTTATCAGCAAACCGGTGAGATTGACAACCTCACTACAAGTTGGGGCAAAGTATCTTGGTTGTGTTGTGTGCAGGTTCCACGTTGCTGCTGGTGCAGACACCGCGCCATCAAAGGCTTCTTCTGGCATCGTTGCCAAAGTCAGCTAGCAACAACCTTCAGAAGTGATTTCTTTCTCCTACTGGTCGATTAAACCTTGGTTTCATACTGAGGTAAAACTTACTGTTGTGCTCATCATACCTTCCTCTTGGGGTTTCCCAACTGGTCCTATGAGACTTCACCGCCCCACCCCCTTTAGTCTCGGCTTGTGGCTCCAGCCGGGACTAAAGACCCCCCTTTAGTCCCGGTTTGAGCCACGGGCCGGGACTAAAGGGGTGGGGGGTATATAAGCCCCTTCTTCAACCGACCGGGACTTAGTCATTTCGCACGCAAGGAGTCATCTCGGACGCCGGCAGGCTGCCCAAATCTGTCGCGCCGCACCACCCGTGCTAGCACCACGCCGACGCCGCGTGTCGCCGCCGACCGCCCGCATGCGTCGCCGCCCTTCCCTCTCCTCTGCCACCTTGCAGCGTCGTCGCCTCTCTGCCGCAGGTAAGCCGCTGGCCCCCTTAATTTGTTAATTAGCTAGGGTTAGTTAGGTTAGTGTTAGGGTTAGTTTTAGGTTTAGATTTTAGTAAAATACTTGTTAGATTTTAGTTAGATTTAGGGTTAGTGTTAGGGTTAGTTTTATGATAGTTAGTTTTATGATAGTTAGTTTTAGGTTTATGTTATGGTTAGATTTATGTTAGGGTTAGTTTTATGTTAGAGTTAGATTTAGGGTTTTTAGTTTTATGACAGTTAGTTTTAGGTTTATGTTATATTAGTTAGTTTTAGGTTTAGTTTATTTATTTTTAGTTTTATCTTAGTTAGGGTTAGTTTTATGTTAGCTATGGTTAATTTTGGTTTAGTTATTTTTAGGTTTAATTAGTTAGGGATAGTTTTAGGTTTAATTAGTTAGGGTTAGTTCTAGGTTTAGTTAGTTAGGGTTAGTTTGGGTTAGTCATCGAGGGTATGTGATTAGTTAGTTCGAGTTGTCGTTCGGGTTCGGGTTAGTTATTCGGGTTCGTGTTAGTCGTTCGGCCAGTGTTAGTCGTTGTCCTCCATAGGATTATTTTATAAATGGCATTGTGTCTATGCGATTATATTGCAAATAGAAATAGGATTATTTTATAAATGGCATTGTGTTTATGTGATTATTTCTGGATTATAACATTGTGTGCATTTTGCAGAAACTATGGATTCACCTAGCAGAGACCTAGCACAGGAAGAAATTCTCGAGGATATAATCCACGACGCCCCTGATGTTGAACCAACGGAATCTCCGTTGTCGTACCTAAACCCCTCCGAGGATGGAATGGAGGTCGACCGATGTGAGGATGAAGCCGACGGCTCCGATGATGGAGAAGGCGATAGCTTCGATGATGGAGAAGCCGGTGGACACTTAACGAAGTCCGGCGAGGTATATATACGAAGTTCGGCAATCACTAGTAATATGTGAAAATATTGGAGGTAGTTGTATATATTGAGTTGTATACATATAAATTGACGAATGTTTCTCCTCTTAGGCCTCCACATCGAGCAAAGCTATGAAACGAGGCCCGACAAAAAAGTTGGATGCACAAACACATTACACATTTGAGGTCATATCCCCTACGGGCGAACACAAGCTTCTTAAGAAGGCTGCCGACGCATTCCAGAAACAATACGGAGTTCTGGTTAGGGATCACGTCCCGATCAGTGTTCGAGAGTCAAACAAGCGCAAAGGGACGGACGATAGTGAGTATGTCGCCGAAAGGTACAAAGAGAGTCTTTGGAATGACCTCATGGCACATTTCAACCTACCAGAATGTGAGATGAAGCCGCCGCTATAAAATTGAGGGCCAAAGTCAAGCAGTGGACTCTTAAGTAGATGGCCAAACTGTTCCGGGTGTGGAAGAAAAAATTATAGAAAAACTATCTGAAGAAAAAGGAAGTGCCAGTATTCGAAGGGTATCTAGCGAAGCAAGCGAATCACTGGAAGGCATTTAAGGAGTACAAGGAGTCAGAAGATGCCAAGAACTTGTCAGAAAAGAACAAGAAAAATGCCGACAAGAAGAAATATCGCCACACGCTGGGGCCAGGGGGCTACGAGACTGCCATCCCAAAGTGGGATAAACAAGAGCAAGAGATGATTGCTAAAGGGATCACACCTGAACCCATCCATGATGAGTGGGAAATGAGAGCAAGAAATTGGTTCCTTGCGCATGGTGGTTCATATAACGAACTAACAGGGGACCTTATTTGCAGCGACGGTCTTAGGATACCCAGGGAAAATTGGAAAAAAAATAGTGAAAGAAATTAAAGAGGGGAAGAGAAAGTTCTGTCCCGATAGAGAGAAAGACTTGCTCACACTAGTCCTCGGGAATGACGAACACGGAGGATGAACGCTAGGCTTTGGCCCTTCTTACCCATGGTGGCTTGGGTTTGCCAAAGACTAAGAGACCTATAGAAGCCGAGCGAGAGCAAAGAAGCGACAGCAGGATGAGGAAAATGACAAGTTCAACCAGTTGCTTGCCAGAGTTAACGAGTAGCAGCAGCAGATTGACAAACTTAGATGACACTAGTGGGAAAAGGCTTATAGATAGATGTTTTATCAGTGGAGCACATTATTAATATGCTCCACTACTATTTACTAGTGGCGCATTTGCAAATATGCTCCACTGATAATTTTCCTACTAATGGCGCATATTGTACAGAATGCGCCACTAATATCCACGTGGGACTCACCAGAAGGATCGTCGACAAAATATCATGTATTATCAATGGCGCATTTGCTATATGCGCCATGCATATTTGACCTTTTAGTGGCGCACATCATAAAAAATGCGCCATTGATAACATGTGGGCCCCACATGGGCCCTACTGGCCTGACCTCTGCCAGGGTTATGCGTGGCGCATATACCAACATGCGCCACTAATAATTCAAATATCAATGGCGCATATTGCTATATACGCCACACATAACCTGTGGGACCCACACCTCTGAAAAGGTGGCAGACTTATCAGTGGCGCATTTTTTGCTATATGCGTCAATGATAAGGTCGCCTAGATCTATAAGTTGGCAGGCCCACCACCACCATTTCATTCTTCTCCATCTAACACCAAACTACATCTAGCTCGTCCTCCTCCTCCCCACCACCTCAATTTCTCCATTCTTGCCTCCATTCTTGGTTGTTAAACCTACTTTGCTCCATAGTTTTGTGAGGGGAAGCCTCTCTAAGTTGTAGATCTACTAAACCAACTAGTTTTTTCCTCCTCCAACATCCATCTTTGTCCACTTCTTTCTCCAACAACCCCACACCTCTCTCGTCGCGTGGACTTGGCTCAAAAACGATTCTATATACACTAGGTGAGTTGTTGGAGGACATGCATGTGGATGTTTTGTGTGGCCGGTGGACGTCTCGCGTGCGGTGTATGCGCATGCATGCATATGTGTGCATGCATGCTTGTGTGTGGTGCATGAATGTTTACAGGTGACGAAGAAGCAAGAGCATGTTGCTTGCTATGGCGTGGTGCATGGATGTTTGCCAAAATGTTGATTAACTTCTGTTTTAGCAAATTTTTGCACTACACATACGTCCTATTTTTAGGAGAGGTCATGCCGAATTTTTCCGGCGACCATGCATGCATGCATGTGTGTGTGTGTGAGTGCATGATGGTGTGTGATTCTAAGGTACTCTCTTTTTACTCTATACCGCGCAGGCAACCATGGTCAGACGAATGAGCGAAGGTCAAGTGGCTAGATACAAGGAACGTGCGGTGGCCGACATGAGGATGAACAAGAGGACCCACATAAGATGTCCGTGTCAAACATGTGAACTCGGGAGCTTAATCGACCCTAATTCCGCAGACCTGGAGAGTCACCTGGTCATGCGTGGTTTCATGCCCGGCTATGATTCTGAAGATGACGAGGACATCAACAATGGTGTCCCTGAAGACGAGGGCGTACATGATGATCATCACGAAGGAGATGGTGGCGGTGGACATGATGATGATCATCACGAAGGAGATGGCGGCGGCAAACATGATGATGATCATCACGAAGGAGATGGCGGCAGACATGATGATGATGGAGAAGACGCAGCGTCAACGGGCACACAGACACGACTAACCTCAGCCTTGTAGGACCCACATGTTTAGGAACTGCTCCTCAAGGAGACAAGCAATGCGAAAGCTGCTGCCAGAGAGAAAGCCAAGCTGGAGCAGATGGAGATTGACGGGAAAACTCCGTTGTTTCCTGGGTGCCGACCCGAGGATACACGCTTGAGCGTCACGCTCAAGGCTCTGGAGATGAAGGCAGAAAGCAAATGGACTGACGTAAGCTTCAATAAAAACATGAGATTCTGGCAAAAACGTCTTCCCAAGGGAAACACGTGTCCGACTAATATCGAGGAGGCCAAGAAAATCGTGTGCCCTCTGGACCTGTCGTACGTTAAGTACCACGCCTGCATCAATGATTGCGCACTTTATCGGGATGAGTACGCGGAGAGAACCACATGTCCGATGTGCGGCCAAGGACAATACAAGATAGGGAAAAAGAAAGTACCTCGAAAAGTGGTATGGTACTTTCCTATCACTCCCCGTCTGCAGCGGTATTTCGTAGACCCTAAGGAAGCAAAGCTCATGCGATGGCACGCAGATAGGAAGAAGACCGAAGATGATCCACATAAGGGCAAGATCCTGACACACCCTTCGGACCCTAACTAGTGGAACACACTTGACATCGACTTCCATGAGTTCGGGGCCGATCCAAGGAACATCAGGCTTGGTATGAGCACCGATGGACTCAATCCGTTTGGCAACCAGAGTAGCACGCACAGTACCTGGCCCGTGTTTGTATGGTCGTACAACCTCCCTCCATGGTTGTGCACCAAGCAGAGATACATACACATGTGTATTCTGATTTAGGGGCCAAAACAGCCAGGTGTCGACATGCATTTGTATCTCGGGCTGTTGAAAGAAGAGGTAGCCACGTTGTGGGAGACGCCTCCTCGTACGTGGGATGCATACTCAGAAGATTATTTCCCTTTGAGAGTCGCGTTGTTCACGACGGTGCGAGCTCGCCCTCTGCTGCCTCTTCCTTATCAACCATGCCGCCGGAGCACCGAAGCTCCTCCGCTACCAGAGTCCCTTTGGCAGATAACACACATCATAAAAATGTCTAATGTCGGAGTACCAAGTGTAGAGCTACCTGAGCTCTGATAATGTTGTGAGATCATCAATGGTATTAGTTGTAGAAAAACTCCAACAATTTAACATAAGAGAAACCAGAACTTAGTAAAGATCATTAATGATAACCGAAAGTTTCAGTAAACAACGCTGGCCACAGTAAGCAGAGTGATTCTACTCATACTTAGATACCAGTAAACAAGGTACAAGCCAGTTCAGCTGCTCACCTGAGCATCATTTTTCTCGTCGATGTTCTCTCCTGTCTTTGACCCGTTGCCGGCCTTCCCAGGATGATACTCTTAAAAAGTAGAGGGAACTCCAAGAACATAAGGAACATCTAGAACATAATGACAACCATTAAAGATCAACCTCAAACATGGAAGGCAAATATTGAGAGAAAGTTGTTTGCAAATGCCTTTTCTTTTCCTGAGAAGCACTTTACTAATGTGTAACTGAAAGAACTATACTGATTAAGTACATCCCCATCTGATAATTGCAAGAAGATGTACATCAGCCAATTGCCAGGTAAACACCTTTCCATGTTGAACCAAAGGCTAAAGAAAATTAATAAGTGCATGATTCATATTTTCACTATCTGCTTAAACAAAATGGTACTATTTCTACGGTTCTACAAAAGCAATTAAAGAAGTAGAAGGTTGTATGATAAATCATGAAATATTCGTCCATATGAAAACACCTACACTATCTAGCATTTGAGCTACACCAAACCTTAAAATTGTCCTGTACAGTAATTTCCAATAGGAATCTACTTATTGCAAGGTTGTACAAGCTCTAATTAAAAATCCACATCTCTTAAGAAAACAGACCACAGTTCAGCTCTCACTTAAGATCAGCACAACCACCATCACTATGCAACTTGTCTAGTAAAAAGATCTTACCAGCACTATCAGGTAGAAGGTTATATATTAAATACAGGGGCCCATATATAAACAAAGAATATTCAAATAAAAGAGCAAGGTAGATGTACATGTGACTTTAGAAAAGATCTCTCTTGGAGTATGTGATGCGGCACGGTGTTGATTATGAAAAGCACCGTCCAGTTGGGAACCCCAAGAGGAAGGTATGATGAGTACAGCAGCAAGGTTTTCCCTCAGTAAGAAACCAAGGTTTATCGATCCAAAGGGGAAGAAGCCAAACGACTGAAGGTGATGCTTGCTAGCTTGAGACAGCTTCGAACAATTTATAAGGTGCCTCATCCAGTGCTTTGCTTTGCCAGCTGCAACGCGGAACCTTCACACAACACAACCAAATACTTTGCTCCCAACTTACGATGAGGTTGTCAATCTCACCGGTTTGCTGTAAACAAAGGAATGAGCGTATCGAGTGGAAAATAGTAATAGTATGCGAGTAAAGTAAATAGTACGAGTAAAGTAAACAGGTGATGGCAATATAAAGGAAATAGGACCGGGATCCACAGTTCACTAGTGGTGTCTCTCCATAAGATAAAATAACACATGCTGGGTAAACAAATTATAGTTGGGCAATTGATAGAATAATGACAACGTGATATGTCAAGAGGAGCACTATGAGATTTACTCTGGGCATTACAACAAGATACATAGACTGCCATCCAACTGCATCTACGACTAATAATCCACTTATGGCGAATCAATCCAAGAACTCCACAAGTATTAAGTTGCGAACAACAGATAACTGCATTAAGTAAAGTGTGTAATGTAAACAAAGCATATGCCCTCGAGCATATGAATGTTGTTTTCCCCCTAGTAGCAACATCACATCTATAACCTTAGAGGTTTCTGTCACTCCCCTAGATTAAATAGAGGCATGAACCCACTATCGAGCATAAATACCCCCTCTTAGAGTCACTAGCAACTACTCGGCCAAGATAGCTACTAACAACGGAGAGCATGCAAGATCATAAACAACATAGAGATAACATAAGATAAAATTCAGCACATCAACTCAATCATAACACCAATATTCATCGGATCCCAATAAACACAACATGTAGAATTACATAATGGTGATCTCGATCATGTAAGGCAGCTCACGAGATCTAAACATGAAGCACATGGTGGAGAAGACAACCAACTAGCTACTACCATGGACCCATAGTCCAAGGTAGACTACTCACTCATCGCGCCGGAGGCAAGCATGGTGATGAAGAAGACCTTCGGTGGCGATTCCCCTCTCCGGCAGGGTGCCGGGTAGAGCTTCTGGACCCTCCCGATCTCGGGTCGATGACGGCGGTGGATCGCGATGTGTTTCTGGAAAAGTGATTAGGTGTTTAGGTTTTTCCCGTCGGGGGGTCTTTATAGGCGAAGGGGCGGCGTCAGAAGTGGACCAGGGTGGCCTCACCACCAGGGGGCACGGGCCAGCCCTAGGCTGTGCCGCCCTGTGGTGTGGGCGCCCTGTGGCCCCTCTCCGTCTCCTCTTCAGTCTTCTGGAAGCTCTGGTAAATATCTAGACTTCTGGCTTTTGTTTCGTCCAATTCCAAGAATATTTCCTGTGTAACATTTCTGAAACACAAAAATAGCAGAAAACAGGGAACTGGCACTATGGCATCTCGTTAATAGGTTAGTTCCGAAAAATGCATAAAAATGCCAGGAAGTGTAACGAAACACTAAGCAAATGGTGTAAAAACAAGCATGGAGCATCAAAAATTATGGATACGTTGGAGATGTATCAGCATCCCCAAGCTTAACTCCTACTCGTCCTCGAGTAGGTAAGTGATAACAAAAGAAATAATTTTTGAGGTGACATGCACCTACACAATCTTGATCATATATGTAAGCGTTGTGCGCTGGGATCAAAAGAACTTAAAACATGGGCATGAAAGACATAATCTTGATAGAAGAAACTTAGCAACCATGTTATAACATGAAAAAGAACACAACCAAAAGATCATGAAAATGAAACAATGAAAGTCAAACGTGTGTTCAAATCATAAGGAAAAACATACAAATGGTTTTCAACTTGTCCTTCATGAGAGAGCAAAACATAAATGCATAGGAGACCTTCAAGTTTAAGAGGGCAACTAGATACAAGTAATTTAAGAAAAAGTGAAACCAACATCATGAATCAATCAATGAAAACTTTGGGACAATGCACATTATACTCAGAATGACAACTATGCTCTCTTAGACGGTGCATAAAGGTAGAAGGTGGAGACTCAACATAAAAGTAAAAGAAAGGCCCTTCGCGGAGGGAAGCAGTGATTGCAAGTTTTATAAACCTTCAAAAATTATGGTACTTACCGGCTTTGAGCTCTCATTGCCCCCATCATAGGCATCTTGAATGATTAAAGTTAATGCAAAAACACTTATGGTGCATATGCTTGACAAATCATAAGTTGAAAACCTCGTGTCTTGTGAAGTACGAATACCCAAACCTCATGCTACTCGACTTAGAGTCCCAAGCAAGCTCTTGTCATTGTAAATATATGTGTATCATCGAGAACCACCAACGGGGTACCTCCTACCCGATGACATGGAACAAGCTCACATCAAAATGACAAGACAAACAGACAATGAACACCTCGCCATCTCTTTTATTTACCATTCGTATAGCTTTTTATTTTGAGATGCATCGTCGAATGTCCACTATGGGCATGCTGTAAATTTCCACCATGAATGATGCATGGCTTAGATTAGCGGCCCATGCATTTCCCTAACACATATACAAACTCCATGATATCGCAAGATTCCCAACTTATTTCACATCGCGAGTATCCATAAACAAAAGATCATGATATCAACTCAAATGAAAGATAGTGCAATGTTGAAAGCTTTCCCCATGACGGCATGGCTGGGCTAATTTCCAACTTACAACTTGCAAGCATAACAACTCAACATAAGAGAGCCACAATGTCAAATTTGAAAACGAGAAAAGTAAAGTGTGCCATCAGGTTCGTGAGAGCTTTACTGACCAATTTTCGCATAACACCAAAAAGAGTTTAATTTGAAGGATAGATAAAAGCAAGTCGAATGTACTTTGGAATAGCAAATTGCTAATAGGTATGTATGGTGGACACTTTGGAACAACTTGGTTTTTAGGAGTTGGATGCACGAGTAGAGCTCATACTCAGTACAAAATGAGGGCTAGGAAAAGACTGGGAGCGGCCAACTAAGAGAGCAATAATGGCCATAATCATGCAGAGCGACAAAGCGACATTAAAAGAAGCATAAGATGGCATCAAAAGTCAAAAACTAAATGATCATAGAGGCAATGGCGACTTTGTATGAGTCTAACATGTGTGAGCATGCGCCAAGTCAACCCAAATAAAGCATCAAGGAGAAAACCAAAATAATGCTTCCAAATAATTAAAACAACACATGATTTTTTTTAAAAACATTAAGCAATCTCAGTTATTTGATACAAGTCATGCTACAGCAAAACCACTAAGCATACTATCAAAAATACATCAACCACAACATGCAAAAGCCTAAGCCGCAGTCTACACAAGCTCCTTCTTGTACCACTTTTTTGCATAAAGCTTTTTCTCTTTTCCAACACCATTCAAACTTTTTATAACCAACTCTTTTGATGAAAACCAATATGGTCCAGAGGCAAAAATACACCTTGATGAAAGATATGATGAGGACATCCCTTCTATTGATACACCTGCTCCACCTACAGCGGAACACATACAAGGACCTATCACTCGAGCTCGTGCCAAGCAACTTAACTATCAGGTACTTTCGTTTCTTGGAACTCTTTCTCACATACATGAGAATATGATGCTGCCTAAATCAGATATGATTGTTACTCTTAGGAATGATGGACCTAGCATGGATGAGAGGGACAAGCATTGCAGCATGATCGTGCATGGAGATGGCAGCAAGCGTTTGAGGATGGAAGAAGATGCCACGAGTGGAGATTTCAGAACTGTGAAGCCACCATAATGAAGGATGAAGACTTGGATGAAATATAAAAAGAGCTACTTCATAAATTCGTCCATAGATAAATATGGTGCTGCGTCACTTCTATTTTGGGGCCAGGCCCATGTAATTTTCGCAGCAAATAACACAACCACTTTTAGGATTCCGAATTTGAGGAGAAAAGGCCTGTTAGGGTTCCATTCGACCACCATACCCATGGCTGGTCGCACCCCTACCTTTTCCTCCTCAAATACCCCCCGTAGCCATCATTAGAACTCGGATTTTGTTTAGACTAAAGTTAGCCATTGCTGCAACTACGAGCTCGACTTTTGAGGCCAATCGCCCAGAAGAAGACCGCCTATTCGGAATCCCACCTTTTGAATAAAGCATACATCTTTCAACCGCAATATCTTGATTGCAGTATTAGTTCTTACTTGTTCTCGATTTCAGGTAGGAATTAAGACCCTCGCTGGTCAGGCTGATCGTGCATCCGCAAGATCGGTAACTCCCGGAGATTGTCCTAGCGATTGCATTGGCGCACGAGCTTCGCATGTATAGTCGGATCGTCAAGCACGAACTCCACCCACCAAATCGACATATCAAGATCTCCTCGAAAGATCGGACACCTTTGCCCTATCAAGTGGTATCAGATTTCAGGTTGCTCGGTGAGATTTACTATTTTCGTAGTTTAGATTGCATCTGTGTTCATACCTATAAACCACGAAAAAGCCAAAAATACAGTTAGGGTTTAGATCATCTCGTCCCATAAACCATCCGAGCCTTTGCATTGTCTTTTCAGTTTGCATCGTTGAATTTGTGTCTGCATCCGCGGGTCGAGTTGCTGGTCTTAGTGTCTGTTCCTTTAGAGTTTCGAGTTCGAATCACCATAGTCACGCCGCCGCCGCACGCTTGCACCACTGTTCCACCAAATCCTTCCACCACCACGCCATATACTTCCGCCACCGACTTCACATTAGAGTTTGTTCGTTCCTCCCAATTTCATCCGTGCCTTTTTCAGAGTCCGTGAGTTAAGTTTCGGTCGCCAGGCAAGAGGAAGAAGAAGAGCAAAAAAAAAGGTCAAATCCGCATCCAAGTCGGTTTGACCCGTTCCTACTAGTCCAGTCCGAATCTAGTCCGATTTGGACAGTTTCATCAGTTTTTGACAGTTTTCGACAGCAAACTTCAACTGGCCATAACTTTTGCATACGAACTCCGTTTTTGACCTGCGACCACTCAAAATGCTCAGCACGAAAAGTTCTATCTAACCACAACTCTAAAGTTGTGAGACACTCGGAACGCCCAAAAAAGGCCGGAAGGTCGAGTTTTTGCCCTCTGAAGTTTCAGACCCGAAAATTCCTGCTTGTTTTGGAGCTGTTTCTTTCTGCTTTGGAGCTGTTTCTTTCTGCTTGTTGTGCCACACCGTGACTTTCTTAGTGTTCTTGGCTCGCGTATCTAGCACAGTATAGCCTAGGACCAGCACAGTACCGTGGTTGAGCATTCTTTCAACATTGCATTGCTGTTTTGATATTTGCTGTTTTTGCTACCATATAAGCCTTCCTACAGCTCCACATATTTCTGCATGTGCTTTGTATCGACACCTGGTAATCGCTTTGTGCAATTTTGGGAGTCGCTGCTCTTTGCTGGTTGCATATCACCTTCCTCCTGTTTGGTAAGAACTTATAAGAGCTTTGTATACCGCTTGACGGATTACGCGTGATTCCACCATATTCCGTAGTGCGTAGGTATATATATTTGTGCTTTCTTCTACGCTAACCATGACAGGAACCACGAAGGATGATGTTGATCCGGAGAAGATGACTACTGCAGAGTTGCATGCCCACTTCACTCGGCTATTGGTGGGGCGTGCACAAGATGTGGACACACGCTTGGGTGATGTTGATTCCAAGCTTTCTGATGCGATGGACAAGATTGCTGGTCTTGAGGCGTCCTTCAACACCAAGCTCGACGCCCGGTTCTAGGAAGTCCTGGCCCGTTTACCACCACTGCCACAGCCGGGCATCCATGTACCACGTGCTCACCGCGTTCCTCTCATACCGGCATCTGCGGGTACCATTATAGCCGCGGCAGCTGCTGCGGCCGCTACGGGGGCGGCCACCCAGGATGGATATGCTCCTGACGAGGGAGAAAACGAGTTCGAAGATGAAAACGAGCTCGAGGAGGACGAGCTCCAACAACCTGCACCTGGCCGTCCGCAGCAATACAACCGCAACGCTCGTCCACCTCCACGTCCGGTACGTGATGATGAACATGTTGCCAAACTGAAATTAAATATTCCGCCATTTGAGGGTAGATATAATCCTGATGCATATCTCACTTGGGAATTAGAAGTAGAGCAACGTTTTGCATGTTTATGCTATCCTGAGCATTTGCGTGTTAGTGCTGCTACATGTGAATTTACAGATTTTGCTTCTATCTGGTGGTCTGAACATTGTAGAGTCAATCATGCTAATATTCCTGCTACTTGGCTTGGTCTAAAACATGCCATGCGTACTCGTTTTGTACCTCCACATTATCAACGGGACTTGCTTAAAAAATTAGCTCATTTAGAACAAGGCAAAAATTCCGTACAAGATTATTATCAAGAGTTACAAACGGACATGATTCGTTGTGGTATTATAGAGGATAATGAAGCTATGCTTGCACGTTTCTTTGGTGGTTTAAATAAGGAGATTCAGCATATTTTAGACTATAAGGAGTACAACACTATTACTCGTTTATTTCACCTTGCTTGCAAAGCTGAACTTGAAGTGCAGGATCGTCAACCATCATGGAGAAGAGCTAATAATTCTGCAGGTCGTACTCCTTCATGGTCTGCGCGCCAATCAGCTCCACCTTCTCGTGGGGATACACCAGGTCCTTCCACCTTCAGGTATACCATGCCCGCATCAAGAACGCCACCTGCTCCTGCTCCATCACCATCTGCTGGTCTGACACTGAGTTCTTCTTCCATGGCCTCCACGGGGAAGACTCGCGACATTCAAGGTCACAAATGTTTTGGGTTTGGTCACATCGAAAAAGAATGCAAAACCAAACGTGTGATGGTGGTGCTTGAAGATGGCGAATATGACTCTGCGAGTGATTTTGATGATGATACATTGGCACTTATTGCTGCACGTGATGGTGCCAATTCTGATTCTGACAAGGAGATGGAGGTAATGGGAGCTGAAACTGCTGATCAATACAAGAGTTTAGTTGCACAACGTGTCTTGAGTGTGCAATTGAGCAAAGCTGAGCATGATCAACGCCACAATTTGTTTCAAACAAGAGGCGTTGTTAAGGAGAGAGCTATCCGGATCATCATTGATGGGGGGAGTTGTAACAATCTGGCTAGTTTTGATATGGTGGAGAAGCTTGCTCTACCCACACGACAACGACCTCATCCCTATCACATTCAATGGTTTGAGAGCTCCCGTAAGCTCAAGGTAACAAGAACTGCATGCGTGCATTTTACTATTGGTACTTATTCAGATTTTGTTGATTGTGATGTTGTACCTATGCAAGCTTGTTCTTTGTTACTTGGTAGACCATGGCAATTTGATAGAGAATCTGTACATAATGGTAACACTAATCAGTATTCTCTTACACATGCTGGCAAGAAAATTGGACTTAAACCCATGACTCCGGAACAAATTTTGAAAGATGACCTTGCTAGAGCTAGTAGATTAAAAAATGATGACAAACATAAGAGTGAGAATCAGATTATTGCTGCAGATTTTGTACCCCCTAAGCATTCTTCTAAATCTGATTCTAACCATGCTACTGAAACTCGTTTGAAGAATCCTTGTTTACTTGCTAGCAAATCTGATCTTGCTGAAATTGATGTCAATATTACTCCATGTTATGCCATTGTTTGCAAAGAAGTTCTGTTTTCATTTGAGGATATGCCTCCTTCTTTGCCACCTGCGGTTGCTAACCTTTTGCAGGAATACATGGACGTTTTTCCACAAGATGTTCCACCTGGACTTCCACCTATTCGTGGGATAGAACACCAAATTGATTTGATTCCAAGAGCCTCGCTGCCCAACCGTGCACCATATCGCACCAATCCTGAAGAAACAAAAGAGATCCAACGACAAATCCAGAGTTTATTGGACAAAGGTTATATTCGTGAGTCTCTTAGTCCATGCGCTGTTCCTATTATTTTAGTACCTAAGAAAGATAGTTCTTCACGCATGTGTACTGATTGTCGAGCTATTAATAATATTACCATTCGATATCGTCACCCTATACCTCATTTGGATGACATGCTGGATGAGTTGAGTGGTTCTATTATGTTCTCTAAAGTTGATTTGCGTAGTGGTTACCACCAAATTCATATGCAATTAGGTGATGAATGGAAAACAGCTTTTAAAACTAAGTTTGGTTTATATGAGTGGTTAGTAATGCCGTTTGGTTTAACTAATGCACCTAGTACCTTTATGAGACTGATGAACGAAGTTTTACATGCTTTTATTGGTCTTTTTGTGGTGGTATATTTTGATGACATTCTCATATATAGCAAATCTTTAGAGGACCATTTGGATCATTTACGTGCTGTTTTCAATGCTTTACGTGATGCACGTTTGTATGGTAATCTTGAGAAGTGCACCTTTGGCACAAATAGAGTTGCTTTTCTTGGTTATGTTGTTACAGAATAGGGAATTGAAGTTGATCCAGCTAAGATTGAAGCTATTGAGAATTGGCCGCAGCCCAAGACGGTCACACAAGTGAGGAGTTTTCTTCGTCTCGCTGGGTTTTATAGGCGCTTTGTCAAAGATTTTGGTTCTATTGCTGCGCCATTGAATGAGCTCACAAAGAAGGATGTGCCCTTTGTTTGGGGCGATGCACAACAAGAGGCCTTCATGATACTGAAATATAAGTTAACACATGCTCCATTACTCCAACTTCCTGATTTTAATAAGATGTTTGAACTTGAATGTGATGCTAGTGGAATTGGTTTGGGAGGTGTGTTATTACAAGAGGGCAAACCTGTAGCATATTTTAGTGAAAAATTGAGTGGGCCTAGTCTGAACTATTCTACTTATGATAAAGAATTATATGCGCTGGTTCGGACATTAGAAACTTGGCAACATTATTTATGGCCTAAAGAATTTGTTATACATTCTGATCATGAATCTTTGAAGCATATTCGTAGTCAAGCAAAACTGAATCGTCGCCATGCAAAGTGGGTTGAATTTATTGAATCTTTTCCTTATGTTATCAAACACAAAAAGGGTAAAGATAATATTATTGCTGATGCTTTGTCGCGCCGTTATACTATGTTATCTCAGCTTGACTTCAAAATTTTTGGGTTGGAAACTATCAAGGAACAATACTTGCATGATGCTGAATTTAAAGATGTGTTGCAGAATTGTAAAGATGGTAGAACATGGAACAAATTCATCCTTAATGATGGATTTGTGTTCCGTGCTAACAAACTATGCATCCCAGATGGTTCCGTTCGTCTTTTGTTGTTACAGGAGGTGCATGGAGGAGGATTAATGGGACACTTTTTTGTCAAGAAGACGGAGGATGTTCTTGCTGCACACTTCTTTTGGCCATGCATGTAGCGAGATGTTGAGAGATTCGTGGCACGCTGCACTACTTGTCAAAAAGCTAAGTCTCGCCTTAATCCACATGGTTTATATATGCCTCTTCCTGTTCCTAGTGTTCCTTGGGAGGATATTTCGATGGACTTTGTTTTGGGATTACCTCGTACACAGAAGGGGAGGGATAGTATTTTTGTTGTTGTGGATTGGTTTTCTAAGATGGCACACTTTATTCCTTGTCACAAGACCGATGATGCTGCGCATATTGCTGATTTGTTTTTTCGTGATATCGTTCGTTTGCATGGTGTGCCAAATACTATTGTGTCTGACCGTGATACTAAATTTCTTAGCCACTTTTGGAGATGTTTATAGGCTAAGTTGGGGTCTAAATTACTGTTTAGTACTACATGTCATCCCCAAACTGATGGACAAACTGAAGTAGTTAATAGAACTTTATCTACCATGTTGCGGGCTGTTTTAAAGAAGAACTTAAAATTGTGGGAAGAGTGTTTGCCTCATATTGAATTTGCTTATAATCGTTCGCTGCATTCTACCACAAAGATGAGCCCTTTTCAGATTGTCTATGGTTTTGTTCCACGTGCACCTATTGATTTGTTGCCTTTACCATCTTCAGTGCAAAATAATTTCGATGCTACACAACGTGCTGAATTGATTTTAAAATTGCATGCAACTACTAAAGACAACATAGAACGCATGAATGTTAAGTATAAAGTTGCTAGGGATAGAGGACGAAAGCATGTTGTGTTTGAGGTTGGTGATCTTGTTTGGTTGCATTTGCGCAAAGATCGTTTTCCTGATTTGCGCAAGTCTAAGTTAATGCCACGTGCTGATGGTCCTTTTAAGGTGATAGAGAAAATCAGTGATAATGCATATAAACTTGAGTTTCCTGCATATTTTGGTACGGTAAGTCCTACATTTAACATTGCAGATTTCAAGCCTTACTTCGGTGAAGAAGATGAGGTTGCGTCAAGGACGACTTAAATTCAAGAAGGGGAGCATGATGAGGACATCCCTTCTATTGATACACCTGCTCCACCTACAACAGAACACATACAAGGACCTATCACTCGAGCTCGTGCCAAGCAACTTAACTATCAGGTACTTTCGTTTCTTGGAACTCTTTCTCACATACATGAGAATATGATGCTGCCTAAATCAGATATGTTTGTTACTCTTAGGAATGATGGACCTAGCATGGATGAGAGGGACAAGCATTGGAGCCTGATCGTGCATGGAGATGGCAGCAAGCGTTTGAGGATGGAAGAAGATCCCACGAGTGGAGATTTCAGAACTGTGAAGCCACCATAATGAAGGATGAAGACTTGGACGAAATATACAAAGAGCTACTTCATAAATTTGTCCATAGATAAATATGGTGCTGCGTCACTTCTATTTTTGGGCCAGGCCCATGTAATTTTCGCAGCAAATAACACAGTGTAACGCCCCACCTTTTACCAAGGTAGAACTCCTGTGTTAATGTGCTACTCCCTGGATCAATAGATAGAACCACAGTACAAAATATAGTAATCATTGCAGATAGTGTCATTTATTACATCGCAAATCCAGATACAATGGTCTTTAAACCTTACAGAAATAGCTTAGCCACTTGGACTTGCTCGAATACCAGAGTTTAACACAAACTAACACAACGGAAAGTAAATTGCAATGAGCCTCCATCTTCAGCAATGTGCCACAGGCAGTCATGTTGGTATGCAGGCTCGAGACTCCTCCATCTACTCCTCATCAGAACAACCTACACGTTTGAATATGTAGCCCCAAAGGGGTCAGTACAATGATGTACTGGCAAATGACACATATTTGGTGGCATTTTGTGGAAAGACTATACTACATGATATTTGGCTAGTGGATCTCAAAGATTAATTTGCATAAAGCAGTTTCATCCTATATTTTCCAAAACCAATACATTTTAAAGCATTCTGAAATTTCTTTAATATCGAGATAACTCCTAGGTCACCACCACATACATGGTTTTCACTGCCAGTATGTAGCCCCGGGTAGTTACTCTACAAAACTTGGTTAATACCTCAGGTCACCACCACATACATGGTTTTCACTGCCAGTATGTAGCCCCGGGTAGTCACTCTACAATTCCAGGTTAATCCCTCAGGTCACCACCACATACATGGTTTTCACTGCCAGGCATGTAGCCCTGAGGCATCCCCTCTTTCTACACAAATTTTAATTATTTCAAAAAGGTGATGAGATTCTTCCGTACATTCCATGTCTAGAGACTCAAGTTGTCCATAACCGAGGACACGGCTAATCGATTAGTTTTGACACCCTGCAGGGGTTGTGCACTTTCACCTTACGATTCATTTTATGCCCATACATAAAATGAAACGAGACCTTTTAGAAGGAGCATTCAACCATCTGGATCTGACCGTTCCCAAAATACCACCCTCTGTCAGTACCCATGGATGAACCCTCACATCGTACTCAATCAAGACAGAGCCCATAATGTCATAAGGCTGCACTGGAAGCACTCTAAGCATGGAAGACATAGCCATCTCTTTGTTTCTGGGTGGCAAACCACAAGTATACTACTTAGGCCACTAACACATACCATGGTTTTCACTTCCAAGATATGTGACTCCTAAGTAGACACTCAACACACCCAAAGCCACACCAATCCACCCAGGTAGTTTATTGAAGTTGTAGTTTAATTTTAGAACAACTTATCAGTAAAGCATGGCATCACTTTCCAAAGTAAAATTTGCAATCCTATCAAGTGGGGTTTAAAGGATAGCTATACACTACTAGGATCTAAGCATTTTATAAAACAGTGAATATTCCACCTATCATGCATACTACTGGAAAACACTAATGCAGTAGTAAAATAGGTAGGGGATATGTGTGTCACTTGCCTTTTGAAGTTCAAACTCTTTCACTTCTCTCAACAAGATACGTTCTCTCCGTTCAATCTATAGCAATAGAAGTAACACAACATAAACACACTATACAATCCAAACATAAACAACAAGACAAACAATTGAAAAGGGTTTGTTTTATATTTTGGATTTATTAAGATACTGTGATAAGAGAGATATGGCAAAAGAATTATGGATTGTGAGATATGGATTTTGAGAGCTTGAGTGGCAAGATCAAATGATTGGAAAGGATTGGTCCTCCAAGGTACAATGTAGTGATATAAATCTTGTGCTTGGCATAAGCAAAGGTAGAGTTTAGAGATGACTCATGTGGATGGATTCACATGAGTATGCAATAGTGCAACAAAATACTACTGAATAAAGTGTGACAACACTTATTCATAATGGTATAAGTTACACATAGGCTTGGGTAGGGGTTTGTGATATATTGATTTTACTCAATTAACTCATTTGTTAATTGAATAGTTCTATACATGAGATCAGGATCAAGTGGACAGAGGATTGAGTATAGGTAGATAACATTTGGGATTATGGTTCAAGGTTTCGATTGGGTACATGGAGTATTGGATAGGTGCTATAATGTCGATTAGATCAATATAGCAAGAATAGAATCTATGATTGAGATGTATCACACTTTACTCAAACAACACAATTGTAATTTGAATATGTGTGAACTAGACAAGATAGGTCTAAGTAGATATGATCTTGATCAAGACATTGTTTAGACAACAATGATGGCTAGGTATGATTATAAGATTTGCTATGGTGGAAGGAAATATTATTGAATAGAAATAGATTTAATCTATTTAGGAACTACTCAAACTCTCTTATTAGAATTTGAGTAATTGTGAAGTGGTTCAATAAAATTAGGAAGTTATCCTACTGGATAGCTTGCAGCAAAACAAAGCTACTGCAATTGGATTCATTCTAAAATAAATTTTAGAACTCAAGATATGGTCAAATTAGTGATTTGGACAAATTTGAATGCACAAAGTGTGTGCACGTAACAAATTTGGATTTTTTTGATCCTATGATGTTCTACAAGTTGAGAGGATTCCAAAGACTACAAATTTGTAATTTTTGGACACTTGGTTCTAAAGATATGAATTAAATAAGCTAACAAAAGGTTTGACTCAATTCGAAAATAGTTTCAAATTGAACCCATAAAATATGAAATTTTATTACACTACTGGATTCTAGAAGTTCTAAGGATTCTAACGGTATATCATTTGCTATTTTTGGATGCAGGGATCGAAAGATATGAATTTTACAAGATTTGATCAAATTCTGATTTGTAATTTCTAATTTGAATCGAATTAGATCTGGATGCGACACGTGGCGTGTTCTGGTTCGCCGGTACCGGTTCGTTAGGATTAGCTCTGCTGGCCGTTGGATTTTAGGGACATCGTGCGATCCAGATGGCGCCATGCCCCTTCGTTAAATGAATCTTTCGGGGACGTTGGATCGAGATCCAAAGGTCCAGGAGAGATGGAGAGGAGCTCACCGGGATTCAGTCAACGCCGGCGACGGGGCGGCTCTGGATTCGACGACGGCGGCGATGCAGGGGTCCACGGTGGAGATGGAGTGCACGACGAGATCCGGAGGAGTGCGGTGATCTCGCGGGCGTGGTCGGCGTCGCCGTTCGCGTCCAGTGTCGAGGCAGAGGGGTGGCTGGAGAGAACGTGGGCGGTAGGAGTTTCGGGTGGTGATCTCCGGCCGGTTCTGCACGAATTAGGACAAGAGATGGCTATCACCAGGTGCGCAAGGAAAAGGGAGAAGGGAAGGAAGAAGAATCAGGGCCTGAATCCCTCTATACCAAGAAGAAATCTGCAACGAGTTCACCACTACGAGCGGAGCTTCGGCGACGAAATTCACCGTCCAGAGAGGCAGCCTAGGGGCATGGGGTGTTGGAGGGTGTGGTGTGCGATGGGTACTCACGAGTGAGATTTATACAGAGGGGGGAGTGAGTGGAGCAACGGGAGGCGAACAAAACTCGATCCGTTACTGTAATGACGTTAATGGCAATATTGGTGATTTTAAGGTGCACTAAAATGGGGTTTTAATCGCCTAAATAGGTCCGTGGTGGAAAGGCGAGTAACTTTCGTGTTTAAGAGGAGGCGTTTCGATGTTTAGAATCGAAGGAATTGAAAGGGGAAAGGAATTCCATGGCACTGAGGTCTCAATTTGAGTTCAGTTTTCTGAAACATACAAAGGTTGAAGACGATCCCTGTTTGGGCTGATTGTTTTCAGTTAGTTGGGCCAGGGAAGGAAATGAGGCCCACGAAGAAAATAGATAGAAGGGGAAGGAAAGAAAAAAAAACTAGTAGAGATGGCGGGCTAGGTCGGCCGAGTTGGGCTGGTCGGCCCAGTTGGGTCGGTTCCCTTTTTTTTTCTTATTTCTTTTTATTCTTTTTTGTTTTGTGATTTGTCTTATAACTTTTACATTTTAGCCCCAAATGAGCTCAAACCAAGTTCTAAATTTTTTCTAAAATTCAACACAATGTTTTAACCCAGTAAGAAACATGTTTTCCCAAAATAAAACAAGATTTTCAAAAAGGCTTTATAAATTTAGCAAAAGGCTTTGCTTGCATAATACAAAAATAGATATAGGGTTTTCAACTAATCCTTTTTAAAATAGAGGATATATTTTATGAATAACATTTTGAAATCTATTTTCAAACAATGCTTTAGAAATGTAATCCTTTAAAGGATATCACATTTTGAAAATCACTCCTTTGCGAGCAAGCTTGCATAGGTTTTAAATAACAACAAAATAATACTTTGAAATCTTGTTTTCTCAAATGAGTTCTTTAAGAACAATAGAAAGTTTAAAATAGTTTTCTAATAAAGCCTTCAAATAGACTCAGAAGTTTTAAATCTTAGTGAATTTCCAATCATCTCAAGCAAAACAAAAGCGAAAAATTTCCCCCAAAATTTGATAAAATCTTGGGTCGTTATAGACTACCACCCTTAAAGAAATCTCATCCTCGAGATTGAAGGAAGGTTACAAGGTTTTAGGGATCCTAATGGGGTTGGGTGCTACCACCCTTAAAGAAGATTTTGCTTGGTGGTATCTTGATGCTTCCTTAGGCACTTGCATTTTGTTCCCAGCTTGAATTCACCGTTGCGCCATTTTTCCTGAAATCGCTCTTCTCAGAAGTGTCGATGTTCGTCGTTATGTTCAAAAGTAGGCATTCCAAATGTTCCATCCAATTCTGGTGATAGGCAGATATCATCCATCGCGTTGTCTTCAACAAGGTAGTCCACATCGTCCAAGAATGTGTATCTAGCCTTTTCTTGGTCGGTCCTCACCAAGGCCATGACAGCATACAGGTCATCACCATACTCCTTGTTGCTTTTTAGCTGATTTTCATTGCAGAATCTCAAAAGATGTTTCAGTGCCAAGTACTGCATGCTTGCCCCACGAACATGATGAGACCACACATCCCAATGAATTAGGATGGCATCTCTTTGTAGGCTTCTCATGCATTTCATAGGGGTAAACAAGATGGACTCTGTAAGAGGTACTTGCACCTTTAAGGGACGGAAGGTCGCCTTATAACCAGCATTGTTGAACCCATTCAAGTTACCAGAGCAAGTCATGCTACTTGCCACAGGTACCAGATGGTCCTTAAGAATTCCTTTAGCAACCGTCTTCATAGTTGTCGAAAGGCGCTGAACAACTTCACCATATCTCGAAGATGAACTCCTTCTCAGGGAAAAGGGATCTAACGATGCTTTCATGGGCAAGAAAGTAGTTTCAGGGATTCTCAGAGTTGCCCCATAACATCGCAGGTCGGGATGGGGTAGACTTCGGTGGCGTAAAGCTCTGGGATCAGGAGGCAATCTCATAGGTAGTAGTGGTCGTCTCTGTTGTGACTCTCTGGAGAGGAGTGACCTCTCTTTTATAGGCTTAGGGAGGTAGCCGAACAGGCCAAATGGGGAGTCGAAACGGAGGGTTGGGGAGGTAAATCGAATAGGCAGCAGCCGAAACTGAACAACCTTCGTATTTAAAGCCCACTGAGCAAAACGTTCCTGATTCGTGAAGTCGTTCAAAAGTCCAAGTTCTCACCGTATTCCTACGTTTTGGCCACTGGCTCACTATAAGGGTGTAACATATTATCCTCCTAAGGTTATGGTTTAACGGTGTCGTCTCTCATGTAGGTATGTCTCTCTAGATTCACCATTCCTCATACAAGAGCGAACAATATGAGTAGTCATCACGGGGCGCAAATCCATGTCGCACCCAATCATTACCTTGTATTTGGTTTGGTGCATCTCGCATTCTAACTCTTGGTCAACCTCACTAGCTTTTTAAACAAAAGTTTTGTTGAAAATGAAATCAAGTTCCCAAATCTTATTTTGAATTTTGAAAACAAAATCTATCGTTCCTAGCTAGAGGTTTTCAACAAAGCTCATGGCAATAATCCTTAAGTTGTAGATCCTTTGGTTTGCCATTTAAGAGGAATTAAAATCCTTTCCATTGCTCTGTTTGCTCACAAATGCTCTTGTTATAAATAAATGTGATGCTCCATTATCAAATAGAATCCAATGTTGTGAAGGAGTTAAGTGGAAACGTACCCATCACTTCTTCCACATTGACGTGGTTCACATGACCCCTCTTGAATGGATTGGGCTTGGCTGCATCATCTTGTTTCTTCTCTGAGCACATATCCGCAAAATGTCCTGACTTCTTGCAATTATAGCAGATGATATGCGACAGATCCTTCTTAGTATGGTGTTGTCCATTGCCTCCATTTTGGTGCCCATTGCCTCTAGTGTGATTTCCATTGCTTCCATTGTGGTTACCATTGTCTCTATTCTGGTGGCCATTGGAGTGGTTTCTCTGGTTTCCTCCATTGTGCCCATGGCTATTTGAGTTGCTACCATTTCCATTTCTTCCAGAGGAGTGGGGCCTCTTGTGGGAATGTCCAGTGTGGGTCTTGCCATTGTTGAGCTTCCTCTTACGGTTTTCCTCCTTCCTTATGTTGTTGTCTAGAGTAACAGCTTGGTCTAGCAGAGCCTGGTAGTTTGGAGCATAAGCTACTGACAAAGGTATCTTTAGTTCCCCTTTGAGTCCATGGAGGAACTTATCTTTCCTCTTGGCATCAGTGTCGATGTCTTCTGGTGCGTACCTTGACAGAGAGCAGAAGTCATCCATGTACTCCTTTAGTGTCCTATCACCCTGCTTCAGAGTGCGGAACTCATCTTTCTTTAGATTCATAATGCCCGTGGAGATATGAGCATTACGAAAGCCCTTCCCTGAAGGAATCCCAGTCTAGACCTTCAATTGGATTGGTGACTTGGTAAGTATCCCACCACATTGCTGCTTGTCCCTCTAGCAGGTGGGCAGTGAATCTAATCTTTTCAGCATCTGTGCACTCACAGGTAACCAAGTCCTTATTGACTGAACGCAGCCAGTCATCGGCCACTATTGGGTCTGTGGCAGATGAAAACTTATTGGGTCTGAGCTTCAGGAAACGAGCTAGTCGGTCCACTTGAGGTGGGGGTGGTGGATTGTTGTTGTTGTTGTTCATGAGGTTGGTGCTTGCTTGGATGAATTGGGTCATCATTTGCATGAGCTGGGCTTGACCTGTGGCTAACTGTTGGACCACATCATAGAGGTTGTTGGTGTTGTTGTCATTGTTGTTGTTGCCGTTGTTGTTGTTGTTGTTGTTTTCACGGCGAGGCGGCATCTGAGGTGGTTTTAGCAAAGGTGAGTAATAGATAGATAGAACTAAAGAAGAAAATTTTCCTACCCATGCACAAACAACAAACCATGCAACAAACAAACATAAACCAAACAATCATTGAATTTTTTTTTTGATAAGTTTTGGAAAAACACGCTAACAATATAATATGGTCATACACCAATTTTGTATGATCATAGGAGCATCTATAGATCGTTGGTTCTATAAACTAAAATCTTGGTGGTCTATTCTACCTTAGTTTCATTGTTCCATTTCTCATTTCCAATTCCCCAATGCATCGTGGGTGTTGGGCAGCCTTCATATCCACATTCCCTCGAGCTCTTTGTTGGTCTTCAATGTAGTTCTTCATGTTGGATCAAGGTCAACCTATGAAGTAGAAGTCTCATTCTTCTGGCACATTGTGTCCTTCTATCCTTTCTTGATGGTTTCGAGAGTTGGTTCATCTAAGGTAATCATTTGAAATGAAGTAGGGGAGAAATACAAGGAGTTTCAAGATGCAAAAAAATTCTTTTTATAATTTAATTAGAAGTAAGATGAGATAGAGAATTTTATCCTAGGGCCTTCCTATTTCTAATCCAAACCTAGGGTCTCGATCCTACAGGCAACACTATGCTCTGATACCATTTGTAACGCCCCACCTTTTACCAAGGTAGAACTCCTGTGTTAATGTGCTACTCCCTGGATCAATAGATAGCACCACAGTACAAAATATAGTAATCATTGTAGATAGTGTCATTTATTACATCGCAAATCCAGATACAATGGTCTTTAAACCTTACAGAAATAGCTTAGCCACTTGGACTTGCTCGAATACCAGAGTTTAACACAAACTAACACAACGGAAAGTAAATTGCAATGAGCCTCCATCTTCAGCAATGTGCCACAGGCAGTCATGTTGGTATGCAGGCTCGAGACTCCTCCATCTACTCCTCATCAGAACAACCTACACGTTTGAATATGTAGCCCCAAAGGGGTCAGTACAATGATGTACTGGCAAATGACACATATTTGGTGGCATTTTGTGGAAAGACTATACTACATGATATTTGGCTAGTGGATCTCAAAGATTAATTTGCATAAAGCAGTTTCATCCTATATTTTCCAAAACCAATACATTTTAAAGCATTCTGAAATTTCTTTAATATCGAGATAACTCCTAGGTCACCACCACATACATGGTTTTCACTGCCAGTATGTAGCCCCGGGTAGTTACTCTACAAAACTTGGTTAATACCTCAGGTCACCACCACATACATGGTTTTCACTGCCAGTATGTAGCCCCGGGTAGTCACTCTACAATTCCAGGTTAATCCCTCAGGTCACCACCACATACATGGTTTTCACTGCCAGGCATGTAGCCCTGAGGCATCCCCTCTTTCTACACAAATTTTAATTATTTCAAAAAGGTGATGAGATTCTTCCGTACATTCCATGTCTAGAGACTCAAGTTGTCCATAACCGAGGACACGGCTAATCGATTAGTTTTGACACCCTGCAGGGGTTGTGCACTTTCACCTTACGATTCATTTTATGCCCATACATAAAATGAAACGAGACCTTTTAGAAGGAGCATTCAACCATCTGGATCTGACCGTTCCCAAAATACCACCCTCTGTCAGTACCCATGGATGAACCCTCACATCGTACTCAATCAAGACAGAGCCCATAATGTCATAAGGCTGCACTGGAAGCACTCTAAGCATGGAAGACATAGCCATCTCTTTGTTTCTGGGTGGCAAACCACAAGTATACTACTTAGGCCACTAACACATACCATGGTTTTCACTTCCAAGATATGTGACTCCTAAGTAGACACTCAACACACCCAAAGCCACACCAATCCACCCAGGTAGTTTATTGAAGTTGTAGTTTAATTTTAGAACAACTTATCAGTAAAGCATGGCATCACTTTCCAAAGTAAAATTTGCAATCCTATCAAGTGAGGTTTAAAGGATAGCTATACACTACTAGGATCTAAGCATTTTATAAAACAGTGAATATTCCACCTATCATGCATACTACTGGAAAACACTAATGCAGTAGTAAAATAGGTAGGGGATATGTGTGTCACTTGCCTTTTGAAGTTCAAACTCTTTCACTTCTCTCAACAAGATACGTTCTCTCCGTTCAATCTATAGCAATAGAAGTAACACAACATAAACACACTATACAATCCAAACATAAACAACAAGACAAACAATTGAAAAGGGTTTGTTATATATTTTGGATTTATTAAGATACTGTGATAAGAGAGATATGGCAAAAGAATTATGGATTGTGAGATATGGATTTTGAGAGCTTGAGTGGCAAGATCAAATGATTGGAAAGGATTGGTCCTCCAAGGTACAATGTAGTGATATAAATCTTGTGCTTGGCATAAGCAAAGGTAGAGTTTAGAGATGACTCATGTGGATGGATTCACATGAGTATGCAATAGTGCAACAAAATACTACTGAATAAAGTGTGACAACACTTATTCATAATGGTATAAGTTACACATAGGCTTGGGTAGGGGTTTGTGATATATTGATTTTACTCAATTAACTCATTTGTTAATTGAATAGTTCTATACATGAGATCAGGATCAAGTGGACAGAGGATTGAGTATAGGTAGATAACATTTGGGATTATGGTTCAAGGTTTCGATTGGGTACATGGAGTATTGGATAGGTGCTATAATGTCGATTAGATCAATATAGCAAGAATAGAATCTATGATTGAGATGTATCACACTTTACTCAAACAACACAATTGTAATTTGAATATGTGTGAACTAGACAAGATAGGTCTAAGTAGATATGATCTTGATCAAGACATTGTTTAGACAACAATGATGGCTAGGTATGATTATAAGATTTGCTATGGTGGAAGGAAATATTATTGAATAGAAATAGATTTAATCTATTTAGGAACTACTCAAACTCTCTTATTAGAATTTGAGTAATTGTGAAGTGGTTCAATAAAATTAGGAAGTTATCCTACTGGATAGCTTGCAGCAAAACAAAGCTACTGCAATTGGATTCATTCTAAAATAAATTTTAGAACTCAAGATATGGTCAAATTAGTGATTTGGACAAATTTGAATGCACAAAGTGTGTGCACGTAACAAATTTGGATTTTTTTGATCCTATGATGTTCTACAAGTTGAGAGGATTCCAAAGACTACAAATTTGTAATTTTTGGACACTTGGTTCTAAAGATATGAATTAAATAAGCTAACAAAAGGTTTGACTCAATTCGAAAATAGTTTCAAATTGAACCCATAAAATATGAAATTTTATTACACTACTGGATTCTAGAAGTTCTAAGGATTCTAACGGTATATCATTTGCTATTTTTGGATGCAGGGATCGAAAGATATGAATTTTACAAGATTTGATCAAATTCTGATTTGTAATTTCTAATTTGAATCGAATTAGATCTGGATGCGACACGTGGCGTGTTCTGGTTCGCCGGTACCGGTTCGTTAGGATTAGCTCTGCTGGCCGTTGGATTTTAGGGACATCGTGCGATCCAGATGGCGCCATGCCCCTTCGTTAAATGAATCTTTCGGGGACGTTGGATCGAGATCCAAAGGTCCAGGAGAGATGGAGAGGAGCTCACCGGGATTCAGTCAACGCCGGCGACGGGGCGGCTCTGGATTCGACGACGGCGGCGATGCAGGGGTCCACGGTGGAGATGGAGTGCACGACGAGATCCGGAGGAGTGCGGTGATCTCGCGGGCGTGGTCGGCGTCGCCGTTCGCGTCCAGTGTCGAGGCAGAGGGGTGGCTGGAGAGAACGTGGGCGGTAGGAGTTTCGGGTGGTGATCTCCGGCCGGTTCTGCACGAATTAGGACAAGAGATGGCTATCACCAGGTGCGCAAGGAAAAGGGAGAAGGGAAGGAAGAAGAATCAGGGCCTGAATCCCTCTATACCAAGAAGAAATCTGCAACGAGTTCACCACTACGAGCGGAGCTTCGACGACGAAATTCACCGTCCAGAGAGGCAGCCTAGGGGCGTGGGGTGTTGGAGGGTGTGGTGTGCGATGGGTACTCACGAGTGAGATTTATACAGAGGGGGGAGTGAGTGGAGCAACGGGAGGCGAACAAAACTCGATCCGTTACTGTAATGACGTTAATGGCAATATTGGTGATTTTAAGGTGCACTAAAATGGGGTTTTAATCGCCTGAATAGGTCCGTGGTGGAAAGGTGAGTAACTTTCGTGTTTAATAGGAGGCGTTTCGATGTTTAGAATCGAAGGAATTGAAAGGGGAAAGGAATTCCATGGCACTGAGGTCTCAATTTGAGTTCAGTTTTCTGAAACATACAAAGGTTGAAGACGATCCCTGTTTGGGCTGATTGTTTTCAGTTAGTTGGGCTAGGGAAGGAAATGAGGCCCACGAAGAAAATAGATAGAAGGGGAAGGAAAGAAAAAAAACTAGTAGAGATGGCGGGCTGGGTCGGCCGAGTTGGGCTGGTCGGCCCAGTTGGGTCGGTTCCCTTTTTTTTTTCTTATTTCTTTTTATTCTTTTTTGTTTTGTGATTTGTCTTATAACTTTTACATTTTAGCCCCAAATGAGCTCAAACCAAGTTCTAAATTTTTTCTAAAATTCAACACAATGTTTTAACCCAGTAAGAAACATGTTTTCCCAAAATAAAACAAGATTTTCAAAAAGGCTTTATAAATTTAGCAAAAGGCTTTGCTTGCATAATACAAAAATAGATATAGGGTTTTCAACTAATCCTTTTTAAAATAGAGGATATATTTTATGAATAACATTTTGAAATTTATTTTCAAACAATGCTTTAGAAATGTAATCCTTTAAAGGATATCACATTTTGAAAATCACTCCTTTGCGAGCAAGCTTGCATAGGTTTTAAATAACAACAAAATAATACTTTGAAATCTTGTTTTCTCAAATGAGTTCTTTAAGAACAATAGAAAGTTTAAAATAGTTTTCTAATAAAGCCTTCAAATAGACTCAGAAGTTTTAAATCTTAGTGAATTTCCAATCATCTCAAGCAAAACAAAAGCGAAAAATTTCCCCCAAAATTTGATAAAATCTTGGGTCGTTACACACAGCCACTTTTAGGAGTCCGAATTTGAGGAGAAAAGGCTTGTTAGGGTTCCGTTCGACCACCATACCCATGGCTGGTCGCACCCCTACCTTTTCCTCCTCAAATACCCCCCGTAGCCGTCATTAGAACTCAGATTTTGTTTAGACTAAAGTTAGCCATTGCTGCAACTTCGAGCTCGACTTTTGAGGCCAATCGCCCAGAAGAAGACCGCCTATTTGGAATCCCACCTTTTGAATAAAGCATACATCTTTCAACCGCAATATCTTGATTGCAGTATTAGTTCTTACTTGTTCTCGATTTTAGGTAGGAATTAAGACCCTCGCTGGTCAGGCTGATTGTGCATCCGCAAGATCAGTAACTCTCGGAGATTGTCCTAGCGATTGCATTGGCACACGAGCTTTGCACGTGTAGTCGGATCGTCAAGCATGAACTCCACCCACCAAATCGACATATCAAGATCTCATCGAAAGATCGGACACCTTTTCCCTATCAAGATATAACAAGATCTGAACACAAATCAAGGCGAAAATCAAAAGCTAAACGCAGTTCTAGAAAAAGAGAACACTCGTGGAAACGAATAGAGTGAAAAACAGAGTGTTCTTGGCAAATGAAAAGCAAGACAACTTCTCCAAAAGAAATTTGTTGGGGTCCAACCATTTATTGCAGCAAACAAAACTAAACAAAACTGAAAATTAAAACAACTGATGCTCCAAGAAAAACGCATAATGCATGAAGCAATAAAAATATAGTGTGTTGAAAGGTGACCTGATTTTTGCCGATGAAGAAGGGGTGCCTCGGGGGCATCCCCAAGCTTTGACGCTTGTACTTCTTGGATATTTCTTGGGGTGACATGGGCATCCCCAAGCTTCAGCTTTTGTCCATTCTTCAACTCATCTCATCATTCTCCGATCCCTACACTTGAAAACTTCCTTCATACAAAACTAAACACAAATCTATTAGCAACATTAGTGTAAGCATAACATTGAATCAACCCTTTTTTGCTTCAGGTTTCAACTCAAAACCACCACATATAAAGTATATACTACTGTAGCAACTTTCCCAAAAGTTCCGTGATCAAAAGAACTCAAAAAGAAAGCGATAAAGCGGCAAACACAAATATTGGCAGAAATCTGTCAAAACAGAACAGCTATCAAAGGTCGAATTTTTATAGGGTTTTCTGTTGCTCAAATCAAAAAGTGTTCAACTAATGAAAGTTCGGATATAACCTGGGGCATATGTACAAGAAATCGCAGGTCCAAAAGATATACAGATATTTTCACGAATTTTTACGGTGCAGCACCGAAAACTATTTCAGGACAGCAACATCCCCAAATCTTACCTCGCTCAAATTAGAGGCTTCTCTTGGCACAAAAACGAAATAAAATTGATAAGGAGAGGTCATTACATTAGTAATAACTTCCAAGACTCAAATAAAAGAAAAAGAACTGAAAGTAAAAACATTGGGTTATCTCCCAAGAGTGCTTTTCTTTAACGCCTTTGAGCTAGGCGCAGAAAATGCGAATCAAGTATTTTTAAAAGAAGCATTAAGATCAACTGCAGAGGTCTTGTCAATAAGGCATTGTATTTCATCCACATAAGTTTTTGAGGACCCTTTGTGATCACGCTTTGGTTCACTCAAATCACCTAAAAGATTTTTGGGACAAATCCAATCAAAATTATTTTCAAAAGCTTCATACAATCCCAAAAGCTTGCTAGGTATAGGTATTTCAGTTCCTTCATTGTTTGTACTAATAACCTTTATAGGTGAACCGAGTTTATTAAAGCGCTTAAGAACTTTCCTAGCTTCAATGGCAACATCTCTAAATTCTATACGCAAAGTTTCCAAGATAAAAGCTTTCTTTTCAGGATCTTCAATTTCATGAAGCTTAAGGAACATGTGTTGTATAAAAGGATTAAGGCTAGCAAACCTAGCTTCCAACATGTGAATTAAATAAGAAGAAGGAAAATCAATACTAGGAGCAAGCTCAGCCAAAGACTTTTCCTCAACATCTTTATGCATACTAATATAATTAAAGAACTCCTCAATGTTACTTTTCCAATAATTGAACCACTACCTATTGAAAGGTCCTCCAAAACATACTAAGGGAACAACATAATGAACTAAAAGTAAAGAAATAACAACTATAAAGGATACTAATTTTTTTGTGTTTTTTGATAAAACGATGCAAGTAAAGCAAAATTTAAAACAAAGTACAGGATGTGCGTGCGAAACTCCCCTTGCAGAAGTCTTCTTTTTCCTCCCCGGCAATGGCGCCAGAAAAGAGCTTGATGCGGCACGGTGTTGATTATGAAAAGCACCGTCCAGTTGGGAACCCCAAGAGGAAGGTATGATGAGTACAGCAACAAGGTTTTCCCTCAGTAAGAAACCAAGGTTTATCGATCCAAAGGGGAAGAAGCCAAACGACTGAAGGTGATGCTTGCTAGCTTGCGATAGCTCCGGACAATTTATAAGGCGCCTCGTCCAGTGCTTTGCTTTGCCAGCTGCAACGCAGAACCTGCACACAACACAACCAAATACTTTGCTCCCAACTTACGATGAGAATGTCAATCTCACCGGTTTGCTGTAAACAAAGAAATGAGCGTATCGAGTGGAAAATAGTAATAGTATGCGAGTAAAGTAAATAGTATGAGTAAAGTAAATAGGTGATGACAATATAATGGAAATAGGACCGGGATCCACAGTTCACTAGTGGTGTCTCTCCATAAGATAAAATAACACATGCTGGGTAAACAAATTACAGTTGGGCAATTGATAGAATAAAGACAACGTGATATGTCAAGAGGATCACTATGAGATTTACTCTGGGCATTACAACAAGATACATAGACTGCCATCCAACTGCATCTATGACTAATAATCCATTTGTGGCGAATCAATCCGAGAACTCCACAAGTATTAAGTTGCGAACAACAGATAACTGCATTAAGCAAAGTGTGTAATGTAAACAAAGCATATGCCCTTGAGCATATGAATGTTGTTTTCCCCTAGTAGCAACAGCACATCTACAACCTTAGAGGTTTCTATCACTCCCCCAGATTAAATAGAGGCATGAACCCACTATCGAGCATAAATACCCCCTCTTGGAGTCACTAGCAACTACTCGGCCAAGATAGCTACTAACAACGGAGAGCATGCAAGATCATAAACAACATAGAGATAACATAAGATAAAATTCAGTACATCAACTCAATCATAACACCAATATTCATCGGATCCCAACAAACACAACATATAGAATTACATAACGGTGATCTCGATCATGTAAGGCAGCTCACGAGATCTAAACATGAAGCACATGGTGGAGAAGACAACCAACTAGCTACTGCTATGGACCCATAGTCCAAGGTAGATGATACCTCTCAAACGTATCCATAATTTTTGATACTCCATGCTTGTTTTTACACCATTTGTTTAGTGTTTCATTACACTTCGTGGCATTTTTATGCATTTTTCGGAACTAACCTATTAACGAGATGCCACAGTGCCAGTTCCCTGTTTTCTACTGTTTTTGTGTTTCAGAAATTCTACACAGGAAATATTCTCGGAATTGGACAAAACAAAAGCCAGTCGTCAAGATATTTCACGGAGTTTCCAGAAGACCGAAGAGGAGACGGAGCTGAGCCAGAGGGCGGCCACACCACCAGGGGGCGCGGCCTGGCCCTGGCCCACGCTGGCCTGTGGTGTGGGCCCCTGGTCCACCTCTGACGCTGCCCCTTCGCCTATAAAGACCCCCAACGGGAAAAACCTAAAGACCGGATCAGTTTTCCAGAACACATCGCGATCCGCCACCGCCGTCGACCCAAGGATCGGGAGGGTCCAGAAGCTCTTCCTGGCACCCTGCCGGAGAGGGGAATCACCACCGGAGGTCTTCTTCATCGCCATGCTTGCCTCCGGCGCGATGAGTGAGTAGTCTACCTTGGACTATGGGTCCATAGCAGTAGCTAGATGGTTGTCTTCTCCACCATGTGCTTCATGTTTAGATCTTGTGAGCTGCTTTACATGATCGAGATCACCGTTATGTAATTCTACATGTTGTGTTTGTTGGGATCCGATGAATATTGGTGTTATGATTGAGTTGATGTACTGAAATTTATCTTATGTTATCTCTATGTTGTTTATGATCTTGCATGCTCTCCGTTGTTAGTGGCTATCTTGGCCGAGTAGTTGCTAGTGACTCCAAGAGGGGGTATTTATGCTCGATAGTGGGTTCATACTCTATTTAATCTGGGGGAGTAACAGAAACCTCTAAGGTTGTAGATTTGCTGTTGCTACTAGGGGGAAAACAACATTCATATGCTCGAGGGCATATGCTTTGTTTACATAACACACTTTGCTTAATGCAATTATCTGTTGTTCGCAACTTAATACTTGTGGAGTTCTCGGATTGATTTGCCACAAGTGGATTATTAGTCTTAGATGCAGTTGGATGGCAGTCTATGTATCTTGTTGTAATGCCCAGAATAAATCTCATAGTGATCCTGTCATCATATGCACGTTGTCTTTATTCTATCAATTGCCCAACTGTAATTTGTTTACCCAGCATGTGTTATTTTATCTTATGGAGAGACACCACTAGTGAACTATGGACCCCGGTCCTATTTCCATTATATTGCTATCACCTGTTTACTTTACTCGCACTGTTTACTTTACTCGCATACTATTACTATTTTCCACTCGATATGCTCATTCCTTTGTTTCAAGCAAACCGGTGAGATTGACAACCTCATCGTAAGTTGGGGACAAAGTATTTGGTTGTGTTGTGTGCAGGTTCCACGTTGCTACTAGTTGAAGACGCGCTAACTCGTTATCGATCGTTAACGGCGCCCCTGTTGGAGTGTCACTAGACTAGCAAGCATCACCTTCAGTCGTATTGGCTTCTTCCTCTCCTGATCGACATACCTTGGTTTCTTATTGAGGGAAAACCTTGCTGCTATATTCATCATACCTTCCTCTTGGGGTTCCCAACTGGACAGTGATTCACATTAACCGTACTGCAAACATCAAGAATTTTCTGGCGCCATTGTCGGGGAGGAAAAAGAAGACTTCTGCAAGGGGAGTTTCGCACGCACATCCTTTACTTTGTTTTAAGTTTTGCTTTACTTTATTTTTACTTGCATCATTTTATCAAAAACCCAAAAAAAATAGAATCCTTGATAGTTGTTTTTACTTGTCTGCTTTTAGTCTTGTTAGAATGAGTAATCCTGAAGTTGAAGTTCGTACTTTTAAGCAACAAGGGGGAGAAAGCCTGAAAGATGCTTGGTACCGTATTAGCAATTCTCATCATAGGTGTACAAAGAAGCATTCTACCATGATCCTCCTTAGAAATTTTTATGTTGGTATAACTAGTTGGTATAGGTATGTTCTTGATACTCTTGCAGGAGGTAATTTTCTGGGTACTCCCGCTCTTGAAGCATGCACTTTAATTGAAAGTTTAGTGGGAGTACCACCTATTCATGTTGTTAAAACTGAGGTCACTTTGGAGGAAGTTTTAGAAAAGCTTAGCTCTTTAGAAAAAAGTTTGCCAAATATCCTTGATAATGCTAGCCGCGCTAATGAATTGATAGAAAGTATCGGTAAGAGAATCACCGTTTTAGAGGCTAGCACTACTCTTGATAGTCAAAACCTTAGGATTGGGAAACTAGAGGAGTCCATGGAAACTTTAAGTTCAATTTTCTCTTCTCTTAAGTTTAAGAAGGAGAAAGCTTTTGGTGGAAAAGAGAAAAAAATTATGTATGTTCTGATATGGGCACAAAGGAGGAGGTGAAGCCCAATTTCAGGACTCCACCAAGATGAGGGAAGCTCGTTGCTGATTGGCACGCTAGGACGACCTACGATATGAAATAATTTAGTCTAAGGCTGTGTCAGCAATTTACATATCTGCTTATGTTATTCCGTGTGCTAGGTCATGTTATGGGCCACTTAGAATTATTTGTGTTTTGGGTTTGGGCCTGTCCAAGCCCAATAGTTTTCTGGCCGTCTATATAAGGAGGCCAGCAGTCTAGGGTTTAGGGGAGTTCAATTGTTTAGAGTTAAACTATCGCGTGGTGTTCCACCGTGTATCATCCCTCCGGGGAAACGGCGCCGCCGTGTTATCAAATAGAGATTGCTGCGAGGGTTCTTGTGTTCATCAAGAATTATCAGGCTCAGGTTTGAGGCGTGGTGATCTTCATCGCGTTGCTTGCTAGATTTGTTCCGCTTCTTCAGGTGACGTTCATCGTGTTATTGGAAGATTATTTATCCAGGTTGACTCGCTGTGAAAGATCGGGACAAAACTCGTAGGATCACCGTGAAAGATATGGGCACAAAGGAGGAGGTGAAACCCAATTTCAGGACTCCACCAAGATGAGGGAAGCTCGTTGCTGATTGGCACGCCAGGACGACCTACGATATGAAATAATTTAGTCTAAGGCTGTGTCAGCAATTTACATATCTGCTTATGTTATTCCGTGTGCTAGGTCATGTTATGGGCCACTTAGAATTATTTGTGTTTTGGGTTTGGGCCTGTCCAAGCCCAATAGTTTTCTGGCCGTCTATATAAGGAGGCCAGCAGTCTAGGGTTTAGGGGAGTTCAGTTGTTTAGAGTTAAACTATCGCGTGGTGTTCCACCGTGTATCATCCCTCCGGGGAAACGGCGCTGCCGTGTTATCAAATAGAGATTGCTGCGAGGGTTCTTGTGTTCATCAAGAATTATCAGGCTCAGGTTTGAGGCGTGGTGATCTTCATCGCGTTGCTTGCTGGATTTGTTCCTCTTCTTCAGGTGATGTTCATCGCGTTATTGGAAGATTATTTATCCGGGTTGACTCGCTGTGAAAGATCGGGACAAAACTCGTAGGATCACCGGCGTGATCCTTATCATGTTCCCAAGGTGTCTGTGCCTAAACCGCAGCATGTTTTTAAGATTGGTGAGACTTTTAGTTCAACTAAGAGTGACTTGCAGGTTGAATCATCTTCGGGAACCTCTAAAGTGCCTAGTGTGGTAACTGCTGATCTTGGGGAAACAGTTGATCCTAATGCTTCTTTCATAATTACTTGATTTCCACTTTTTGCGCCTAGCTCAAAGGCGTTAAAGAAAAGCACTCTTGGGAGATAACCCAATGTATTTATATTCAGTTCTTTTTCTATTATTTGAGTCTTGGAAGTTATTACTACTGTAATAACCTCTCCTTATCTTTTTTATTTCGTTTTTGTGCCAAGAGAAGCCTCTAATTTGAGCGAGGTAAGATTTGGGGATGTTGTTGTCCTGAAACTGTTTTCGGTGCTGCACCATAAAAATTCGTGAAAATTCTCTGTTTATCTTTTGGACCTGCGATTTCTTGTGCATATTCCCCAGGTTATATCCTAACTTTCATTAGCTGAACACTTTTTGATTTGAGCAACATAAAACCCTCTAAACATTCGACCTTTGTCAGCTATCCTGTTTTCACAGATTTCTGCCAATATTTGTGTTTGCCGCTTTATCGCTTTCTTTTTGAGTTCTTTTGATCACGGAACTTTTGGGGAAGTTGCTACAGTAGTATATGCTTTATATGTGGTGGTTTTGAGTTGAAACCTGAAGCAAAAAGGGTTGATTCTATGTTATGCTTACACTAACGTTGCTAATAGATTTGTGTTTAGTTTTGTATGAAGGAAGTTTTCAAGTGTAGGGATCGGAGAATGATGAGATGAGTTGAAGAATGGACAAAAGTTCAAGCTTGGGGATGCCCATGTCACCCGAAGAAATATCCAAGAAGTACAAGCGTCAAAGCTTGGGGATGCCCCCGAGGCACCCCTTCTTCATCGGCAAAAATCAGGTCACCTTTCAATACGCTATATTTTTATTGCTTCATGCATTATGCGTTTTTCTTGGAGCGTCAGTTGTTTTAGTTTTCAGTTTTCTTTAGTTTTGTTTGCTGCAATAAATGGTTGGACCCCAACAAATTTCTTTTGGAGAAGTTGCCCTGCTTTTCATTTGCCAAGAACACTCCGTTTTTCACTCTATTCGTTTCAACGAGTGTTCTTCTTTTTCTAGAACTGCGTTTATCTTTCGATTTTCACCTTGAATTGCATTCAGATCTTGTTATATCTTTACATCAAGGTGTATTTTTGCCTCTGGTCTATATTGGTTTTCATCAAAAGAGGTGTTTATAAAAAGTTCGAATGGTGTTGGAAAAGAGAAAAAGCTTTATGCAAAAAAGTGGTACAAGAAGGAGCTTGTGTAGACTGTGGCCTAGGCTTTTGCATGTCGTGCTTGATGTCTTTTTGATAGTATGCTTAGTGGTTTTGCTGTAGCATGACTTGTCTCAAATAACTGAGATTGCTTAATGAGCCTTTGAAAAAATCATGCGTTGTTTTAATTATTTGGAAGCATTATTTTGGTTTTCTCCTTGATGTTTTATTTGGGTTGACTTGGCGCATGCTCACACATGTTTGACTCATACAAAGTCGCCATTGCCTCTATGATCATTTAGTTTTTGACTTTTGATACCATCTTATGCTTCTTTTAATGTCGCTTTGTCGCTTTGCATGATTATGGCCATTATTGCTCTCTTAGTTGGTCGCTCCCAGTCTTTTGCTAGCCCTCGCCTTGTACTGAGTATGAGCTCTACTCGTGCATCCAACTCCTAAAAACCAAGTTGTTCCAAAGTGTCCACCATACATACCTACTAGCAATTTGCTATTCCAAAGTAAATTTGACTTGCTTTTATCTATCCTTCAAATTAAACTCTTTTTGGTGTTATGCCAAAATTGGTTAGTAAAGCTCTCATGAACCGGATGGCACACTTTACTTTTCTTGTTTTAAAATTTTGACATTGTGGTCTCTTATGTTGAGTTGTTATGCTTGCAAGTTGTAAGTTGGAGATTAGCCTAGCCATGCCGTCATGGGGCAAGCTTTCAACATTGCACTATCTTTCATTTGAGTTGATATCGTGATCTTTTGTTTATGGATACTCGCGATGTGAAATAAGTTGGGAATCTTGCGGGATCATGGAGTTTTTATATGTGTTAGGGAAATGCCTGGGCCGCCAATCTAAGCCATGCATAATTCATGGTGGAAATTTGCAGCATGCCCATAGTAGACATTCGACGACGCATCTCAAAATAAAAAGCTATACAAATGGCAAATAAAAGAGATGTCGAGGTGTTTATTGTCTGCTTGTCCTGTCATTTTGATGTGGGCTTGTTCCATGTCATCGGGCATGGAGGTACCCCGTTGGCGGTTCTCAATGATACACATGTATTTATAATGACAAGAGCTTGCTTGGGACTCTAAGTCGAGTAGCATGAGATTTGGGTATTCGTATTCATAGGACACGAGGTTTTCAACTTATGATTTGTCAAGCATATGCAGCATAAGTGTTCTCGCATTAACTTTTTCCATTCAAGATGCTTATGATGGGGGCAATGAGAGCTCAAAGCCGGTAAGTACCATAATTTTTGAAGGTTTATAAAACTTGCAATCACTGCTTCCCTCCGCGAAGGGCCTTTCTTTTACTTTTATGTTGAGTCACCACCTTCTATCTTTATGCACCATTAAGAGAGCATAGTTGTCATTCTTACTATAATGTGCATTGTCCCAAGGTTTTCATTGATTGATTCATATTGTTGGTTTCACTTGTTCTTAAATTATTTGTATCTAGTCGCCCTCTTAAACTTGAAGGTGTCCTATGCATTTATGTTTTGCTCTCTCATGAAGGATAAGCTGAAAACCATTTGTATGTTTTTCCTTATGATTTGAACACACGTTTGACTTTCATTGTTTCATTTTCATGATCTTTTGTTTGTGTTCATTTTCATGTTATAACATGGTTGCTAAGTTTCTTCTATCAAGATTATGTCTTTCATGCCCATGTTTTAAGTTCTTTTGATCCCATCGCACAACGCTTACATATATGATCAAGATTGTGTAGGTGCATGTCACCTCAAAAATTATTTCTTTTGTTATCACTTACCTACTCGAGGACGAGCAGGAGTTAAGCTTGGGGATGCTGATACGTCTCAAACATATCCATAATTTTTGATGCCCCATGCTTGTTTTTACACCATTTGTTTAGTGTTTCGTTACACTTCGTGGCATTTTTATGCATTTTCGGAACTAACCTATTAACGAGATGCCACAGTGTCAGTTCCTGTTTTCTACTGTTTTTGTGTTTCAAAAATTCTACACAGGAAATATTCTCGGAATTGGACGAAACAAAAGCCAGTCGTCCAGATATTTCACGGAGCTTCCAGAAGACTGAAGAGGAGACGGAGCCGAGCCAGAGGGCGGCCACACCACCAGGGGGTGCGGCCTGGCCCTGGCCCACGCCGGCCTATGGTGTGGGCCCCCTGGTCCACCTCTGACGCTGCCCCTTCACCTATAAAGACCCCCCGACGGGAAAAACCTAAAGACCGGATCACTTTTCCAGAACACATCGCGATCCACCGCCGCCGTCTACCCGAAGATTGGGAGGGTCCAGAAGCTCTTCCCGGCACCCTGCCGGAGAGGGGAATCGCCACCGGAGGTCTTCTTCATCGCCATGCTTGCCTCCGGCACGATGAGTGAGTAGTCTACCTTGGACTATGGGTCCATAGCAGTAGCTAGATGGTTGTCTTCTCCACCATGTGCTTCATGTTTAGATCTCGTGAGCTGCCTTACATGATCGAGATCACCATTATGTAATTCTACATGTTGTGTTTGTTGGGATCCGATGAATATTGGTGTTATGATTGAGTTGATGTACTGAAATTTATCTTATGTTATCTCTATGTTGTTTATGATCTTGCATGCTCTCCGTTGTTAGTGGCTATCTTCGCCGCGTAGTTGCTAGTGACTCCAAGAGGGGGTATTTATGCTCGATAGTGGGTTCATGCCTCTATTTAATCTGGGGGAGTGACAGAATCCTCTAAGGTTGTAGATGTGCTGTGGATACTAGGGGGAAAACAACATTCATATGCTCGAGGGAATATGCTTTGTTTACATTACATACTTTGCTTAATGCAATTATCTGTTGTTCGCAACTTAATACTTGTGGAGTTCTCAGATTGATTTGCCACAAGTGGATTATTAGTCATAGATGCAGTTGGATGGCGGTCTATGTATCTTGTTGTAATGCCCAGAGTAAATCTCATAGTGATCCTCTCATCATATGCACGTTGTCTTTATTCTATCAATTGCCCAACTGTAATTTGTTTACCCAGCATGTGTTATTTTATCTTATGGAGCGACACCACTAGTGAACTGTGCACCCCGGTCCTATTTCCATTATATTGCTATCACCTATTTACTTTACTCGCACAGTTTACTTTACTCGCATACTATTACTATTTTCCACTCGATACGCTCATTCCTTTGTTTCAAGCAAACCGATGAGATTGACAACCTCATCGTAAGTTGGGGACAAAGTATTTGGTTGTGTTGTGTGCAGGTCCCACGTTGCTACTAGTTGAAGACGCGCTAACTCGTTATCGATCGTTAACGGCGCCCCTGTTGGAGTGTCACTAGACTAGCAAGCATCACCTTCAGTCGTATTGGCTGCTTCCTCTCCTGATCGACATACCTTGGTTTCTTACTGAGGCAAAACCTTGCTGCTATATTAATCATACCTTCCTCTTGGGGTTCCCAACTGGATGGTGATTCACATTAACCGTACTGCAAGCATCAGTAGACTACTCACTCATCGCGCCGGAGGCAAGCATGGCGATGAAGAAGACCTCCGGTGGCGATTCCCCTCTCTGGCAGGGTGCTGGGAAGAGCTTCTGGACCCTCCCGATCTCTGGTCAACGACGGCGGCGGATCGTGATGTGTTTCTAGAAAAGTGATCGGGTGTTTAGGTTTTTCCTGTCGGGGGGTCTTTATAGGCGAAGGGGCAGCGTCAGAAGTAGACCAGGGTGGCCTCGCCACCAGGGGGCACAGGCCAGCCCTAGGCCGCGCCGCCCTGTGGTGTGGGCGCCCTGTGGCCCCTCTCCATCTCCTCTTTGGTCTTCTGGAAGCTCCGGTAAATATCTGGACTTCTGGCTTTTGTTTCGTCCAATTCCGAGAATATTTCCTGTGTAACATTTTTGAAACACAAAAATAGCAGAAAACAGGGAACTGGCACTGTGGCATCTCGTTAATAGGTTAGTTCCAAAAAATGCATAAAAATGCCATGAAGTGTAACGAAACACTAAGCAAATGGTGTGAAAACAAGCATGGAGCATCAAAAATTATGGATATGTTGGAGACATATTAGTATGCCGGTGGTGACTTTAGCTATACCTAATTTACACATGGAGTGAATCAGTGGAAGATTTGTCCAAATGCTGTGGCAGTATAACATGATAACACAGCCATAAAAAATCGGAGATTCACAGACTATCTTAGTAGTGACTATCCCTACTCAAACAAACGCTTAATCAAAATTGCAGAAGAACTAGCTTGAAGTGAAGCAAACTGTTTGTATCATGAGATCACTTCTAACAGAACTTATTAGGGACTTTATGAAACTGTTCGTATTAATTTTCGTCATTGTTATTTCATTTTTGCCTCGTCAATATTTATGAAATCAACCAACCAAATTGTGATAATTATAATACATCAAATTAGCAGGGAGAAGATAAAGCAACAATCTTAACTCTGGCCACATAGCAGAAGCATTATATACATTCTGTTGAACTCTCACATCCAAGAACCAGACTAACCAGGAACCCTAAAATTCAGAGTTTAGGGGAGAGGAGAGGGGAAGGAAGAGGAGTGAGTTACCATCCAGAAGGAAACCTTTGTGGAGGACAGGGACACCGGCGATGGGTAGTTCCAGTGACCGCAAGTTCGCGCCGCTGCATCTCCAGGTCGCCGTGCTCGCGCCGCCGCTTCACTTCACCTGGAGTCACCTCCGACTAACGCCGGCAGGGGTGGAGAAGGGAGGGAACACGCAGCCGCCTTTGATCTCCTCCGATTAGTTGTGCCGCTGTTGATCCATCTGTCCCCACCGCCTACCGCCTCCCAATCGCGAGAGGAAGGTAGGGGACAAAGCTGCTGTGAGCCTTTTCTCCATACCGATTGGGGATAGATTCCACGGGAAGGGACACAATTATTTTTCCCCGGTGAAAAGAACAGGTTTGGGAGGGATTGGACGGGATACAACCCACGGCGGGTTTAACCGAACGCGTCAAAGAGAGTGTGCAGGGAGAAATCCCCGGCCAGGTTGATCCCGGCCGACCCACGGGGTTTGGATCTATATCCCGGCGGGGGCGGGAATAACCAAACGAGGCATGAGTAACAATATACATAGACGGTGGGGATTAGGAACTGACGCTCTGTACAAATTCTAAAAATAGCATACCTGCAAGTTCCATTGTAACCACTTTGCAGTTCTTCCTCTAGATTTTCTTTGGATTTCTCCAAGCATCCGTACATTCTTCCTCTATATGCGCTTCTACATTTTATTCTATCTAGTATTTTCCCTAGATTGATCTGAGATTTGTTCCTCTGGATTTTTCCCTATTTCATCTAGGGTTTTTGCAGTTCGTGTTTGTTCTGATTCTTCTCAATCATATTTTTCTTGTATTTCATTGATGGAGATCTGCATTGCCTACAACCAGTAGGTACGGGTGAACTGCCTTTGGTCAGCGAGGAAGGTGGATTCGTTCCACATCGTCATCAACCACCATGGCTTCACGAATGGCAGCCTGGTGAGTAATATGATCATAACCATTGCTCCCAAGTTTCCCTTGTTTGTGTGATTTAGGTCTACATACTAAGATTAACCTAGTTCATGCAAATCAATGAACTCTGGTTTCTCAATTTAATGGATCAATTTAGTTTGGGTAAGGTTTTTTTAAGTTCAACAGTCTCACTGTCCTGCATGTTAACATGTATTTGTCTCAATAGCATTTTTATTACTAGGTGAAAAGCATTTGTGTCAGTGAAAGCCTATTAACATGTATTTATGTTAGTTACATTTTTATTACTAGGTGCAAATCATTTTAAAGGTAAGCTAGATAGCTTTGGTTTTTCTTAATTATATTTGTGCAAGGTGTCCATCCATGTTGATAAAATATTTTCTCATTATTTTTAAGGGTTAGATAGGTTTTCTTTCGCTTATGTAAATCTCATGTGCCCTAGGTTTAATAGATTTAACTTGCTATTTGAATCCTATAAAAACTTGTTCAGATTCTAAACTTGTTTGCTTCTGATACTCTCTGATTGTGTGTTGTAAAGTGTGGTAATGCTTGTGCCTTGTGTATGCATGCTTGCTTGTTGTTTGCTATCACTTTTACCAGCGATAGAATCAAACGACACCGAGTGCACCAAGGAGGGTGAAGTGTACGAGTACCAGGAGGAAGAGGACCAGGGACTAGCCAACCAAGGCAAGCCATCTATTCTTGATACATATCTGATCCTACTCACTTACCTTGCATGTTTCTTAAAGGTTTATCAAAATGCATATTTTATATTGCTATAGTCCTTCTAGCAATTATTTGTTGGCTCAGCTCCACAAGCCAAGTTGTTACACCTATTCAACACCCTTGTAGTAGTGGCTTGATGTTTAGCATCAACGCCTTTGGGAAACTTTTAGTAGCCAAAAACTCTAGGATGGGAACACTCAAAAGAGAATTTTGAAAATGTTTTCAAAAACCTTGGAGTAGTATCTACTCCACTGAAATGTTTTCAAAAATGGTTTTGGACAAATGGAGTTGGACATGGAGGAAGAAGGAGTTGGTGGTTTTACAAAAAAGCACTTGTGTTTCTTTGTAGTTGCTAGGAACAATTAACCCGTGCAACCACATCACCCCGGTATGGGACGGGGCTTAGTCCGAAGTTTATCTGCCTTAGTGCGGGGAGCCTCACACTATATAAGGGTCTGTAGGACCCCGGAATCTGAGTTGTCGCAAGTGGTGGGCAACAGTGTAGCGGGCCCGCCAATAGGCTACCCGTCCGGAAGACACTTGGGTTTCTCCCGCCGTGGCACTAGAACTACGCTCGATGGAGGTAGACGGCCAGGGTATGCCGGGGAGGTATACTCCATAGGGTAGGCACCCGTATTAAGGTGGATAGATGGAAGGCTCTGTTCGATTATCTGAACCCCACATACTTGTGTATGACGGTCCGTGGTGGTATCCCGGCGGATTTATCGAATTTGTGGGTAAAGTGTACAACCTCTGCAGAGTGTAAATCTATTCGAATAGCTGAGTCCTCGGTCATCGACGGTTGGAAAGGTCACTACATTGCCCAATGCTAGTTTTTGGTTTTATAAAACGTTTTCGGAAAAATGCAGGAGGTGCCGGACGAAGTACTTGGAGGGTACTGCCTTGGCACAGTTATTGATGTGGGGTGACCCCCGAGGTGTGGCCCGATCTTCACAGATTCACGAAATTTGTGGGGGAAATGAGGATAAACACGAAGAACACGATGAACAAATCGAAGGCAAACACACACACACAAGATACACACCGGTTGTCCTCGTTGGCCCGATTCACCAACTCAATAGAATCACAAGGAAGAGACTCCAAGAGTAGAATTCCTTGTGAGAGATTGATATGCTTGGAATAGAATTCCAATTGGAGAAGAGACCAATCAACTGGATAGAATTACACACACTAGTATGCAAGAGATCCAAATCAAGGTAGAATTCTCCAACTAGAAGAGATCCCAAACAAAGAGGAAGATTTCTAGATGTAGATCTAGTTGGGTTCCCTCAAGGGAGAAGGCATCATGCCAATTTTATCTTAATTCATCTCTATCCTATCTCTAGGGGAGGGGGAGCCATATATATAGGGAGCCACGAGCTAGGGGTAGTTTGGTCACTAGGGAGAAAGATAACAAAGGTGGCTTCATGGCCAAGACATAGCTGACTCGAGCAGGCCGGCTATAGCCGGGGTTAAGGCCGAATTTAGCCGGTGGGGCCGGCTTAAGCCGGTGTGGGACCGGCTTTAGCCAGTCCAGCTTCAGCCGCAACCTCTTCTTGCGGCGCTTCCAAGCTTCTTTTCGGTTGTTCTTCTTCTTCCTTCTCTTCCACGCCGCGATGATGTCGGACTTGATTGTTGACGCACATGATGTTGTGAGGTCCGAAAGCCACCCCACATCATCTCCCCCCGCTTCAAAGAACGTCTTCCTCGACGTTGACTCAACATCATCATGTAGGGGAGGTAGATGTAGGCGATTGTACTTGGAGTGCGCCATGTGGTCGTTCTTGCGAAGATTGGTTTGGCAACTCTTGAATGTTCCTTCATCTTCCATGAGGCCTACAAAGGTCACAAGCAAAGAGAAATAACACTCAAAGAGTAGCCAATTCTTAGATTTTATGGCATGAGTTCGTGAGTAGAAGGAGGTCACCTTACTAAGTTGTTGATGTGCTCTCGTCGTAGAAGTTTTTGAGTGAAACCACACGCGGGAGCGCATCCACCAAGAATATCCATGTGTACCTACGCACCACAAAGACCAAGCAAAGTATGTGTGTGTGATAGGGGAGCATATCATCAAGGACATGTCCATTCTTGTTCACAACACAATTAGCACAACACAAGTATAATAAAGGGAATGCATATGCAAGGTCTATGTGTAAGCAAATTGTTTGAACATCTTCCAAATGTGGGAACACAAAAACTCCAACAAAATTTGAGAAGACCATGGTGTCCATCTCATGTTGAAAGATATGCATATTATTGCACTCAAGGCTTTGGAAAGAGCAAGTAGTCAACAACCTTGAAGCAATAAGAGGGGAGGTTGGCAAGAACACATACGGCAAGATGTCAAAATCATCATCAACATGTGTGCAAACAAACTATAGGAAAGAACAAGTTTTCATCATATTTGTTGCAACACAAATCATATTCATCCAAAAGTAGAAGAAAACATCATTATCACAAGTGGTTATGCATCCCAACCAAAAGAAAAAGCAATCTGTCAACTTGTTGGATGCAACACCAATGAACTCAAAACGGTAACACATGTGACAAGTCATGACCAATATAGCAATGTGGTTGCACACAAAACAAAAGGAAGAGAAATCGTTCCACATGTATGTTGCAACACATAAAGCGTCAATGTTCAATATCATGGGAGCATGAATGTCACAAGTGTCACAAAAATCATCAACATGCTTGCAAAGAAACCATATGGAAGAACAAGTTCTCAACATGTTTGATGCATAGCATGTGAAGGGTATGCGAGCGGAGTTTGAGTTTGAACTCACAAGTATTATGCTCTCAAGAGCTCTTTTCGCCAACTCGTGCTCAATCGAGGTTGACGTTGTTATCCGCGTACCTACACACACAAAAGATAGCCAAAACAACGTGTGTGCATGGTAGATGAATACATCATCCATCATGATGCATCTCTTTATTTGCACATCACCATTAGCCTCAAGCAAGATATCACAATAGTCATGGTGATTATGCAAAGTATAAGTGGAAACATGCGTATCATGTGCAAATGCAAAAACTTCATTAGTTGAGAGAGCTATGGGGGCCTTCTCATTGTCAAATATAATAACATTAGTGCAAACCAAGCATTTGAAAGAGCAAGTGTTCAACATTTTGGTTACATTAATGGAAGAATATTGCAAGCATTGTGCACAAAACATTTTCAAAATTTTATCCTTGTTGTCGACAAACCTAGGGAAAGAGCAATTGTTCGACAAGGTTGTCACAACCAAAGTATCATTGTCCATATTGCAAGCAATATATGGGAAAGAGCAATTGTTCAACATATTGCATGCAATAGGCGATAAAGTGAAGCACTCATAGCTTAGCATCTTCATGGGAATCAAGGCATCACCAACACCTATGTTGTTACCTTTGTTGTCGCACTCCTTTGATGTAGGTGTTGTTGAAGTAGGTGGCTCCATGTGGTCGACATGCTCATCATCTTCTAAGCATGGTGTATTATCATCAAGTGTATGCACCATGTACATCTTGTCCAAGGTTGGCGTCGCTTCATCCATGGGATCTATTGTAACATGAGAAAACACACTCAAGGTAGAGGGTAAGTTGTTAGAAATCGAAATGGCCTCACTTGACCTATCAACTACCACTCTTGTCTCACTCGGTGTATCACTCATGCTCTCAAAGTGGAAGCACTCACTCTCACATATAGTGGAATCACTCATCTCACGTATAGTGGATTCACTCATCTCACATATAGTGGAGTCCCTCATCTCCATGGAATGGACGTCATCCTTATCCGAGCAACCTAGCAAAGAAGAAGACAACACAAGAGGAGTAGAGGTTAAGTTGTTAGAAAGCAAAATGTCCTCACTCAACTCATGTGGTGTATCACTCTTGCTCTCAATGTGTATGTGGCTCTCATCCTTGCATGGGGTAGGTTTCTTCCTCTCGCATAGGCTATCAAGATGTGGTTGGCTTTGAGGTTGATGTGCCGCTTGTCGCGGTTGTTCTTGATCTTGTTGATGATGTTCATGACGGCTTTGATGGTGATGATGAGCCTTGGAATGCTTCTCGTGGTGATGAGACCGTCTTGTAGGAGCCATTGCGGAGGTGTCATGTGGGATGGGAGACACCATTGGAGACAAGGTCGCATCTTGATAGGACATCTCACGGCTTGGCAATCTCGAAGCTCTTGTGGTGGTCCTCCTCGAGGAGTTGTCGTGGACGTTGTCGTAAATGGGCTCTTCAAGGCATGGACACCATGTAGGTTGTTTGTGGTTAGCACCATGCTCTTGAGGTTGGAGATGACGCTCATGGTCACCCACATGATTCGAGCGTGAAGAAGACCTTGATGAGCTCAACCTTGTGCGATGAGCCGATGTACACCAAGCATCTAGAGATTTGGGCGCTTCATGATGTTCTTGTTTGGGACGTTCACGAGCCTCGGCACGCTTCCTTTCATGTATATGTTGACGAGGAAGATCATGTTGGCCTTGTGCTTGGTGAACTATGTGATGGTCTCGAGTATCTTGATGTGCCCATGCACGCTTGTCGTAGTCGAAGGAGTTGTCGATGTATTGTTTCTTGTCCACCTTGCTCATGTAGTGGAAGTTGTCATCGATATAGCGTTTCTTGTCCATCTTGCTCATGTAGTCAAAGTTGTCGTAGTCGGTGTAGTCCTCCGTGAACTTTCCATGATAGCATCCGTTGAGCCTAGACATAGCTCACACAAGGCAAGATATATATATGTAGAAGTGGTGGGGGTTAGAAAACTACAATTAGAACACTTCCCGTAGAAACTATTGAATAGATGAAACACCAAAGGACAACCGTGGGGCACAAGTTAGAAACACACGCAAAAGGCTATATGGTGGATGGGTAAGAAAAGTGGAAATGCCAAACGAAAATGATCAAAAGAAAAGTCTATTGTCAAATGTGGGTAAAATCCAAAGTCAAATGTCAAGAACGATGATCTACGTCAAGGAAACACGGAAACACACACAAAAGATATAATGGGGTTAGCGCGACCAAAGAAGTGAGCAAAGAAACAAAAATGGTCCTAACGAAGACTATTAGCTCGGTGTCACGCCAACGCAAGAGAGACCGTAGCTTGGTTGCATAAGAAAGAAGCAACAAGATTTGCACAAGATGCCACTCTTCTCTTTTCTCTCTTTTTGCTTACAAGCTTTGAACTCCTTTGTATCGGTGGAACACACACACTTTTTTGGATTTTTGGGGTTTCTATGCTTAAAAGCTTATTTGCTATCTATGTATGTCACACGATGGATTTTTCCTCTTTTGTGTATCTCTCTCACCGAGCTTGCTTTGGAGCTTTGCTCAACTTAGGCACACACACAAACCCTCTCACGGTCGTGAACACTTGTGCAATGCTTCGCAACACTCGAAAAGCCACTCTCAATAGGATAGGTACACAAAGGAAGAAAAGAGGTTACAAAGGTGGTGCAAGTTATACCAATGCAAAGGTTAGGCGGTGTCAAAACACACAACTTGCGGCGATGTCGATGAAGGGGAGTCAAAAGACAAGTCGGAGGTCCGGTGCGCTGATGCCGTCGTCGCGATGTTGATGTAGGCGCGGTATTACTTGGCACGAACAAGGCACGCAAAAACCGAAACCCGAACACACACGTCAATGCCCGAAAATTTGGGGCAAAAAAAAAAGGACTCACAAATGTTGTCAAAGTTTGTGTCAAGATAATGCCGGATTTTTGTGTCAAAGGGTCAAATGGATGTCAAAAGGGGTATTATGGTGTTGAAAGGGGGACAAAATGTTGTTGTATTGATGTACACCGGCTTTAGCCGGGTTGGAGGCCGGCTATTTCCGGTTGAGACTGAGGAGGTGCGGGCGACGTTAGCGAGCGACTGCGAGGCGGACGGGGCAAGCTGCTGCGAGCTGGGGCGTTGCAGTGCCGGCGGGAGGAGGAGCGAGCGCGGGGCAGTAGCGAGCTGGGCGGCCAAGGCGAGCAGCGTCTTGGGCGGGCGCTGCACGCGGGGATGCTCAGCGTGGACGGCGGTAGCTTGCGGCTGGGGAGGCATAGGTGGGGCGTGTGCACGCGGGAGCTATCTGGGGCGGCAGCTGGTGCTTGCGCGGTGGGGGCACGATGGCTTGGCATCGGGAGCAGGCGCGGTGGCTTGGCGGCTTGGATGCTGGGAACAAGAGGCGAGGTGGGCGCTGGGGCGGGAGCGAGCAAGAGGCGTGCAGTGAGCAGGGGAAATCGAGCGGTGGCGAGCTGGGGAAATCGAGGCGAGCGAGAGCGAGGTGTTGACCCACGAAGGATGGGCCGGCTTTAGCCGGACTTGGGCCGGCTTTAGCCGGTATGCCGGGTTTAGCCGGTCTGAGGGCCGGCTTTAGGCGGTTCGGACTTTTTCGAGAAAATCTGCGCGAGCTGTTCGTTGATTTGGGCGGAAATTGGAAGAGAAAATCGTCGATTTTGGGAGAAATAAGAGGAATTGGGGCTAGAAATTTTGTGGCAATGTAGATCAACACCCAAAACATCAAATCTATGGATCAAAACCACAAAAAACTCAACAAATCCAGAGATCAAAATTTGAGGCAATTTTGGGGCTATTTTTTGGATTTTCGAAATTTATGGTGGAAATCACAAACAAGAGTAAATCCGTGGCAACCAAAAGCTGCTGATACCATATGATGTGGGGTGACCCCCGAGGTGTGGCCCGATCTTCACGGATTCACGAGATTTGTGGGGGAAACGAGGATGAACACGAGGAACACGATGAACACGATGAACAAATCGAAGGCAAACACACACACACAAGATACACACCGGTTGTCCTCGTTGGCCCGATTCACCAACTCAATAGAATCACAAGGAAGAGACTCCAAGAGTAGAATTCCTTGTGAGAGATTGATATGCTTGGAATAGAATTCCAATTGGAGAAGAGACCAATCAATTGGATAGAATTACACACACTAGTATGCAAGAGATCCAAATCAAGGTAGAATTCTCCAACTAGAAGAGATCCCAAACAAAGAGGAAGATTTCTAGATGTAGATCTAGTTGGGTTCCCTCAAGGGAGAAGGCATCATGCCAATTTTATCTTAATTCATCTCTATCCTATCTCTAGGGGAGGGGGAGCCATATATATAGGGAGCCACGAGCTAGGGGTAGTTTGGTCACTAGGGAGAAAGATAACAAAGGTGGCTTCATGGCCAAGACATAGCTGACTCGAGCAGGCCAGCTATAGCCGGGGTTAAGGCCGGCTTTAGCCGGTGGGGCTGGCTTAAGCCGGTGTGGGACCGGCTTTAGCCGGTCCAGCTTCAGCTGCAACCTCTTCTTGCGGCGCTTCCAAGCTTCTTTCCGGTTGTTCTTCTTCTTCCTTCTCTTCCACGCCTCGATGATGTCGGACTTGATTGTTGATGCACATGATGTTGTGAGGTCCGAAAGCCACCCCACGTCAGTTATCGTTCGGGGTACTTGAAGGGTACTGCCAAGGAAATGGAGGTGGTCATGTTCGATTGACCATCAAATCTTGTGGAAAATAACTGAGTTCCCCCTTTCCTAGAGAGTTTACAAAAATCTGTTTTCGAAAATGGTTTTCAAAAAAGATATAGAGATGCCGTATGACTAGCTATATCGACAAGAGAAAATATGATAGTATAGGGCAAGCTAGAAAAGAGCCTTCCCTTGCTACAGCCAAACTGCATGACAACACTTTTCTCTTAGATGGTTTGCGAGTACAAATTCCAAAATGTACTCACGGCTTTGTCCCTGGCTATTAACTTGGTCAGATTATGGTGAAGATTCTGGGGATGATGGTGAGGAGTTCGACGACACTGGTGCAAACTAGGATCCATCTCCCGGTCAGTCGCCTGTAGGGTAGAGGCATGACACAGGTCACCAACTCTACCCTTGTATCCACTGCTGTGTTAGATGAACTGGCCCTGTGTGGCATTTGAATTTGGCCAAGTGGCCATGTAAGACTTTTTGAACTCGTTATGTAATGGATGATGTACTCTATAATGCCAACTTTGTTATGTGGATTCACGACGGTCTTCCTCGGATCGTGAATTGGATCCATAACGGGTATCCGGGGTGGTAAGTTGGGGTCCCCATGATATGGGCACGAAGGAGGAGGTGAAGCCCAATTTCAGGACTCCACCAAGATGAGGGAAGCTCATTGCAGATTGGCACGCCAGGACGACCTACGATATGAGATAATTTAGTCTAAGGTTGTGTCAGCAATTTATATATATGTTTATGTTATTTCGTGTGTCCGGTCATGTTATGGGCCACTTAGGTTTATTTGTGTTTTGGGTTTGGGCCTGTCCAAGCCCAATAGTTTTCTGGCCATCTATATAAGGAGGCCAGCCGGTTAGGGTTTAGGGAGTTCAGTTGTTTAGTCGAAAACTATCGTGTGCTCCACCGTGTATCATCCCTCCGAGGAAACAGTGCTACCGTGTTATCAAATAAAGATTGATGTGAGGGTTCTTGTGTTCATCAAGAATTATCAGGTTCAGGTTTGAGGCGTGGTGATCTTCATCATGTTGCTTGCTCGATTCGTTCCTCTTCTTCAGGTGACGTTCTTCGCGTTATTGGAAGATTTATATCTGGGTAGACTCGCTCTGAAAGATCGGGACAAAACTCAAGGATCATCGGCGTGATCCTTATCATGTGGTATCAGATTACTGGGTTTATCACTGCGAGTATTTTTGGTTGACTGATCTACAGATTGTTCTTCACGGCAGTTTTCAGATCAGATTGCTTGATGATAAGTGAACGATCGGAGTTTGTTGTTGTTATCTCGAGGAGTTCTGATCGGTGTTTGAATTGAGTGGCTGTTATGCCTCGTGAGATTGATACAAGGAGTTGCTGTAGGTGTTCGATCTCTCAGATCTGATCCACGCAGTACACCATTGATCGATCCACTCTAAGTCTCATCCCTCCACGTCTTGCTCTCAGTATCGATCGAGTTCAGGTCAAAAAGGAAGAAGAGATCGGTTTCAGATCCGATCTTTGCAATCAATCACGCCCGTGCCCTTGGCGATCGCATATGGTGGCAGTATCAGCGAGGACTCTGCCTCGAAGTGCTTTGCCAGATCCGATCGGTGCAGATTTAAAAAAAAAATCGCTCGCTCTGGGCGATCGCGATCGAGCGCCCGTGAGAGATCGCTGGCTGCCGCGTGTCCCCCGTTGTTGTCGCTCGACCGCCAAGCACTTCCAGGATCGGAGCCTGGCTTGGGTTCTTAGCAGGCCGGCCCATCTGTCCTCGTGTGGTTCGCTTGGCCGTCTCGCCGAACCACAGACGTGTTCTGTGGTCAAGCGCCTCGTCCGCGCGCGAGTGTCTGCCTCCTGGCGCCCCGCGAGCCTGCATCTCCTGTGTGTCTCACCCGTCCCTATTAGCTCTCAGTTACGTCTGTTTTGCTTCCGTTTGCACTGTTTTTACAGATTTTTGTGTGAAGGACCGATAGGATAAGCATGGACTCTTTTCCAGGTGATTATTATGGCTACAAGTGTCGCATTGGCAAGAAATCTAGCGATATTTTTAATGACTATCTTGACCTGCTGGATGGTGTTTTAGCATATGATGAATATAAGATCAATTGGCAACTGACCAACAATGCAACAACTGAAGAGTTTGAGTCATGGGAACGTCATATGCTACAGGGTTTTTACAGATGTGCTACCTATGATCCTGACATGAATGATTCTACACGTTTGGCTCTTGCAGACCGACGCGTGGATGACAAGCTATACAGTTGGTGGCATAAAGCGTTGCGGGAGAAGAGCATTACCTCTGCAACTTGGGCGAATTTCCAGAAATTTCTACGAGAGTGCTTTATACCCTATAGTACCGTGGTTCCTTCTCCAAAGCCCATGGTAACCGTAGAAGTAATTAAGCAGCCACCCAAGGTTGTGCATGGGATAGAGGATGTTGGGAAGAGCATAGCTCGTATACCGAAGGTCGCAACAGCTGTGACTACTCCTGAGAAGTTGATAGCTATTCCATTGCCGACAGTTAGCAAGGTGGCAGCCACGAATTCTGAATTGTCAGCGGTTGATGTTGTCAAGGCTGATGTTGACAAGGATATCGTGGAGGAGGTTGTACCATTGAGTGGGATGAATATGCAACTCAAAAGAGTACATGATGAGACTTGTATGACAGCGGATAGAGGCCAGCGATGGAATTTATTTCAGGCGCAATGCATAATCAAAGGCAAAGCATGCAAGTTGATGATTGACAATGGTAGTTACTGTAATGGCATTAGCAAGTCAGTTGTGGAGGCTGTGAGTTTATCCACATGGCGTATTCCAGAACCGAGGCATGTTGAGTGGATTAATAGCTGCGGTATGTTGAAGATTACTCACAAGGTGCATGTGCCATTTACAGTTGATGACTATGTTGATGAGGTGGAATGCGATGTGTTGCCATTGGAGGTGTGTCGGCTGTTACTTAGACGTCCATGGCAGTATGATCGTAATGCTATGCATGCTGGGTGACGAGGGTTAACTCGAGAAATGTCCTAGATGAAGGACTTAGGATCGGGGAGATAGGGCGTCGGATGAACTCGAAGGTAAAGTTAATTGAAATAGGTGTATATCGAAAGTAAACTTGGGTATTCAACCTGGCTTGCTTTCAATCTGCCCTACACCGTCCCCTCCTGACCCCTATATATAGGTGGCCAGGTCTCGAGGATCGGGTAGGGTTCGATACAGATTACAAATATCGACATACGGTAATAACTCGTATTTGACTATCATTACAATTGGGCCTAGCTCAACGGGCCTTAGGGGTGCTCAACTAACGGGCTCTACTAACTATACCCTTGTCAGTAGCCCCTGAGATTCTACCAGAATTGCAGATTCAGGTTGAATCTCTAATCTTCAAATCTTCGACTTGATCAGTTCTTCGACTTCTTTATATCTTCAAATCTTCGACTTGGTCTTTCGACTTATATTGATGATAATTTGCTCGCAAGGGGTCTTGATGAACAAGCCTGACAACTCTGACGGATCAAGAGGTTAGTTAACTACCGGAACAGATACTTGTCACCTACTTCAAATTCAATCCCCTTGGACTTGAATTCGGGATACCGGTCAAATCCATTCTTTTGCCGCATTTAGGACTTACAAAGAATGAATCCCAGTGGTTCTCAGGGTACCCAGTGCGTCCACCAGGATTTTCTTCGTGTCGTAGACACGGATACATACCAGCAGAGCGCATCTATGTGCGTATACCAGGCCACACAGGATGGATCCCGGGGCCTTACCTTCGTGACAAGTCACGGCATTCGAGTTGTGTTGCGATAACGCAACTCGAGAATCTTATGTCGCAGTCAAAGTTTGACTGAAAATATTCGGGTTTCTACAACCATAAAACTCGCTCCCGATGGGAGTAGCACTTCTCCAATCTTCAATGCTTTACCAATGAATATCGTCGGGTGCGCGCTCAGCGCTCCCGATGGGAGTAGCCCCCGAGGCTATAGTCGAAAAAGGATTTTTTCGAGTATAGGCTCAAGAGATAATATAGCTCGTCACACTTCAACTCGAAACACTTAACCTGCGAAGTTCTTCAACTTGAGATACTTTCAAGAACACCTTGTTGTCTAGTTCAGGCCCACTACTTCAATGAAGAGTTCCACTCGTTATTTATGCAAGTAACAGCCCCCAAGGCTTATAACCGAAAAAATCCTTCATATCTGATCCCTTCTATAAGTTTCAGCATTCGTCGGCGCCGTCCTTTTACCTTTATATATATATTTGATGACGTCAATAAAGACGTAGCTCTTCATCAATGCGAACCATTTTATGGGTAACACTGTAATTTTCTCGATTTTTTGACCGTTCAGTGGGCTGCACGATTTTTGACCGTTGGTGGGCTTACGTTTCCGATCTTTGCGCCACGACTCAGCCCACGATCCTTCTCCCAGAAGATATATAACGGGCATAGTGGGGAATCGTACTGTCACCAGCTCGTTACCTCCGCCGCCTCCATTGCTGATCTCCTCTGCCTCTTCCTCTCTTGCGAAGCCCCCGAGCGCACTTTTGTGCTGTATGCGCGTGAAACATCTGGCCACCAGGAGCGCTATGGCCAAGTCTTCTGCCACCAACTGGGTCCGCTCCACCATCACCGAGAAGGAGGTGGAGAAAGCCACGGCGGACGGCCTCATCGCTGCCGAAGATTCCATCAAGTTTCCCAGCACCGAACGGATCCCGAAGCCCCCGAGCGGTTACCGGGTAATGTTCCTTGCTCTCCTCTTCCGCGGTCTGTCCCTTCCTGCCCACGAGTTTCTTCGTGGGCCGCTATTTGTCTATGGTGTACAGCTCCATCAGCTCACACCAAATTCCCTTCTCCATATTGCTTGCTTCATGACTCTTTGCGAGTCATTTTTGGGCATTGAGCCCCACTTCACTCTCTGGAGATCGATCTTTCGACTCCGCCCCAATGTTTCTCTGGCGAGGAAACCCGAACTGGGCGGAGCCGTCGTTTCTGTGCGCCCTGAGGCGCAATATCTTGAATTTTCTATGGCCGCATCTGTCCAAGGGTGGAGGACAAAGTGGTTCTATATCAAGGACCGCAAATCCTCTCCTGAAGATGAATTCGGCCTTCCTCCCTTTGACGCTTCTCAAGAGGTGAAGAAATTGAAGTCATGGGACTCGCTTCCCTCAGATGCGGAAGTTGCACAAATTCTTCCTCTTCTATCCCGCATTCAAACTCTGAAAATAGGTCTAGGAGGTGCTTTGTCGGGTATCCAACTCATGGCATTTTTCATACAACGTCGAGTTCAACCCCTACAGCACCGCCTCACCAAGCTTTGGACTTACTCTGGCTTAGAAGACCCTACTCGCATATCTGAGGATCTGATGTCGAAAGAAGATGTCGACAAGCGAGTCAGGAATCTCACCAAGCTCACCAAGGAACACTCAGTTGCTAACTTGAAAGCAGATTTCTTCGACTCCGTTCACCCTATTCCTGAGGTATACATCGCTGCATCCACTTTTTGTCAAACTTTTCTTAGTTTCGACTTGCACTATTCTTTGCCTTTGCACTCTGCTGATTTATTAATATGCAGGGTCACCAATTCATTGTTTCTCGTCCTCCTCTTCCAGAGGAAGGGCCCCTTCCGTCTGATCTAGCCTCTCCTGCATCTGAAGCCCCCGAGGCTGACGAAAGCCAGGACGGAGATGATGTCGAAGATTCAGAAGAGGAAACCAGCTCATCGACATCGACTCCTACTGTATTTGCGAAAGATATTGGTGTCGACAAGAAAAGAAAACGTGTCGACGAAATTGCTTCATCGAGTTCTGCGGCGGCTGGAAAAACCCCCCGCTCTTGCAGAAGATATGGAGTACTTCGACATGCTTGCATCGTAAGTATTGTAGTCGAACTTTTCAATTTCCTTGTTCTTGCCTTTTGTCTATAACTTATACTTTTCATGCAGTGACGATGAAGAACCACCAACATATGCGACGGCTATTCCACCACCTTATCCTATGGCGGTTGATGAGCCTGTCGAACCATATGTTGCGCCGAGGACTACCAGGGCTTCTGTAAAGAAAGTTTCTCAAACTCAAGCCCGAAACCTCGAACGCTCGAAGAAGACCAAAGAAGCCGAGGTTTCTCTGGAGGCCCATGTTTCTACAGTTTCTTCTGATGATGTAAGCAATTCTTCTTTCCCTTCTTTCCTTTCCTGCACTCCTACTCTTACACCCTTCTTTTATCAGGCTTTGGTGAAGAGATTTATCGCCCTGGGCACGGAGTGTGCGGGGTACCTAAAGGTTGCAAAAGCTTCCGAAGGTACAATTTTGATATTCAATCATTACCTTTCTTCTGTGCTTTGTCTCTTTCTTTTTTCTGACTTCCTTTCGTCTGCTTTTGCAGCTGCTTTAGCGACAGCCAATGCTCGCATTGCGTCGCTGGAAGCGGAGCTCAAAGCTTCGCAGAAAGCTTATGACGCTGCGACCGCTGCTAAGGCAATTGCTGAGAAGTCGCAGAAATCTGTGCTTGGCAAGGCAAAGAAGGCTGAGAGGACGTTAGCAGATGCCAACAAAGAGCATGCTCAACGAGAGCAAGCCGTGGCGGAGCGTCTTCACACCATGTCTTGTGCCTCTGAAAGTGAGTTCTTCAACTTGTCTTTCTATTTTCGACTTCTGTTGCACTTTTGTACCTGTTGTCACTTATATCTTCTTTTCTTTTCTATTTGAACAGAATTTATCGGGGTATCTCCGTCGTCCCTGCAAACGGACGATGATCCTCTTATGGATGCGGTTAACCTACTCGAAGAAAACTGGATATCTATCCAGGAAACTTTTGAGTTAGTTGGCCGCGTTCTGTCACGGCTATTTGCCGGGTTGTGTCCGAAGAAAAAGATGGCAATCCCGAAGGATAACGGCAATCCCGAAGGATAACCTGACTGAACTCGCCAAGACTTTTGACAGCGATGAAGACCCTACTCTCCATCTGAAGGGGCTATCCATTAAGCGCGGCGCCGAGGGTGCCATTGCCCTTTCGCTTGCGCATGGTACAGACTTTGACTGGGAGAAAGTCAACTCCCCCCATGGCCACACCCGTGACGAGATGAAGGTGTTTTTCGAGAAGGCGGAGAAGTTGGCGCCTGCATTGCTGAATACAATTTCTCCTTCGGCAGCCTCTGCTGTGCCTGCTGTACCACCTCCAGCGCCGAAGGCTCCAGTGCCACCATCGACTTCTACCGAGGAACTGGCCGCACCCCCTTCTTCCACGGAGCACAATGCTGAGGTGGCGTAGATTCAGCTTCTTTGTAGTATTTAGTTTTCTCCTTTTGAATGTAAAGACTCCAATTAAGTGCAACCCGAGAACCTTAGCCATAGGGTTGTGGTCTTTTGTAAATATATCCTCTTTGTATGGAGTACTATGCTATCTTTCTGAAATTGTTTCTCCTTTCTTTCTTTTTGTAGTCGATGCGTGACAGTGATCCTTCTTCTCATGCTCCTGCTCCTTCCTCTGCTCGCGGATTCAATCCTCAGATTTCGTCGACTCCTAGTCGATGTAGTCACTGCGAAGAATACTCTTCCAGGATTTCCGACCTTGAAACTCGCCTATCCTTGGCCAAAAGCCAAGCACAGATGGCTATTAAAAAGGCTAGCCTGGCCAGTGGCTATATGAAGAAAATCTCTTCACTTGAAGAAAAGGTATCCAGTTTGACGGCGAAGGTTGTTCATAATGAAGAGTGCGAATCTTTCATTCTTGGAATTGTCGAGTCTGCTTGCGAGCTGTTGCGATGTGAGTTTTCTTTCGACTTCTTCTTTGGCTGTTTATGCACTTCTTTTGTAATATATTTGTCATTGTAGGCACTTGCTTGGATTTTGCTGCTGAAGAACGTCGAGTTGCTGAGCGAAATGCTGCTTTGGAGAAGATGTCGACTGGCTACGAGACTCTGTGGTCTGATCCTCGACGCCAGAGCGCCATTGTATTGCTTCAAGACCGTGCCCAGCACATTGGCGAGTCAATTGATGGTTGCCGGCGAGCTCTTACAACTATGCACTCCATTATGCTTCCCCGTAATCCTTTGCCTGCAACTTTCTCACTTCTTCTTGATACTTTCAGATCAAGTCATCGCATTCATAGGCTGATAGAGCTGAACTTAGTGGCGGGTGCCAATTTTGCTCTCGGGTGGATACGCAAGTGGCACCCGAGGTTGAATTATAGCACTATGTCCCTGAGTTTGGCTCCAGGTGGAGCTAGCCTTCGAGTACATATGGAGAACACGTTGCAGCCTGCTCGGAGACTCGTGGCTAGGCTTCTGGAAGCGGATGCTGCGTTTTTTCACGAGTACCATTATTTGGACCCTTTAGGCGTAGATGACTCTGACAAGCCGTTGCTGTAATGTTTTATGTATGTAGAACGCGAGAGTGTCTTACTTTGCGATTGTTATGTCGAAAAGTTTTATTCTCAAAGCGTTATTGTGTAAGTTGTGCGTTTGCCGCATTTTTCCTTTGAAAAGATTCGTAGACTCGAATATGAGAAACGATTTATCTTTATTTATACTTGTAATATAAGATACATGGGGTGACCCAAGAGATCCGGCCTATGACCTGTGTTCTGGATCTAGAGGGCATTGCCCCTGGTATAACTCGTGGCTTTTACAGCCTTTGTGTTCTGCTCTTCTCTATGTTTATGATGTCGCCGTTTTCCCTTCTTCTCCTATGCCTTCGCCTTCTCCTGGTGTTTCTACTCATGGTTTCTTTGCCTCGGGCTCCGCAACGCGTCCCTCGAGTAGCTTGATTCCTTCTGTAGTCGTGTTCTTCACCTTTTCTGCATAGTTGGCTATCATGCCAAAGTTTTGCGCCATCTTGTGGAACTCCCTGTCGCAGAGATCTGAAACTTCAAAACTTCCTTTGACTGTAATTATTCCTCTTGGTCCTGGCATTTTAAGTACTAGATATGTATAGTGGGGTACTGCCATGAATCGCAAAAACGCGGGTCGTCCGAGGATCGCATGATATTGAGATGGCCAGTCCATGACTTCGAAGTCTAACTTTTCCCTCCTGTAGTTTTGTCGGTTGCCGAAGCAAACATTGAGTGCTATCCGACCCAGTGGGTAGTTGGCACTTCCTGGCACGATCCCGTGGAAGGAGCAGTCTGTTGGTTTCAGGAACTCCAGCGATATGTGCATTGCCCTGAGTGTTTTCGCGTATATCAAGTTAATCCCGCTTCCTGCGTCCATGAATATTCTGTCGACATCATACGCGCCGATTTGAGCTTTGAGTACCAGAGGCGCGTTTCCTGGCCGAGGTACTGTTATGGGGTGATCCTCTCTATTGAACTCAATTGGTTGTTCTGACCAGTGCAGATATTCTGTTGTTGCTGGAGGCGACATGACTGCTAGATTGACTTGTCGAGTTATACTCTTTTCTTCTTTATTCGACTTGGGCACGGGTTGTATCATTGCTGTGATGTGTCCTTTTGATGGGACGTACCCTTCGTCGTCGTCGTCGTGTCCCTTGTTTTGCTGGTCTTGCCCTTGAGGAGCTCCATTGTTTCCTTGCTGGCTTATCGGGGGACTGTTACTTCCTTCAAATCCTTGTCGCCTTGCTTCGGTTTGTTTGTTTATTGCTGCTTCTTTGAGTTTTAAGAATGTTGTGCAGTCTTTCATTGCGTGCCTCGATACTCGCTTCCCGTCGACAAACGCTAAGTGTATATGACAAGGCCCGTTGAGCATATCCTCTGGTGATGGGTTGTACTCTCTGGATTCTCTTGGTGGGAACTTCTTGTAGTCCTCTCTTCCGTAGCTACGATATCCCGAGCTTCTGCGATCGTTTCCTTGATAACTGTTGTCTTTATATCCTGCAGCGACTTGGCTATGAGAGCCGTAGGTGTCGTAGTTTCGGGATCGTCTCCTTTGACTTCCATATCTGTTTCTTCTGTCGTCCTCTGGAGATCGCGTCCGTTTGTTGTTGCACGCATCTTCTCCATCTGCAAATCTGTTTGCTGTGTCCATGAGATCTGACACTGTTTTTGGTTTGATTCTACCCATCTCTTCGACTAGGTCTCTTCGCCTTAATCCAATGATGAACGCGTCTATTGCTCTTTCGTCCGAAACTTCGACTGCCGAATTTTTGATGAGGCTCCATCTTTGGATGTATGCCCGTAGTGTTTCGTCGCGTTGCTGTACGCACACCTTGACTTCTTCTATTGATGCTGGCCGTTTGTATGTCGACCTGAAGTTGCCTGTAAATTGCTTTGTAAGGTCTTTCCAGTTCCAATGGATTCCTTTTCTAGTTTGCTCAACCATGACCTTGCTGCGCCGGTGAGGTGTAGTTGCAAACTTTGCATTGCTGTTTCTTTGGTTCCTCCTAGTATTTGAACTGCTTGTAAGTAATCTGCGAGCCATGATTGTGGTTCCTGTGATCCGTCGTACTTTTGCTGATCATGAGGTAGCTTGAATCCCTTAGGCACTGGAGTGGTGCGAACCCTACGGGTAAAGCACGATGCCCCCATCTCTTTTTCGCTGTCTTCATAGTCGCGCCTTTCGTTTGGGGATCGCGATCTTCGAGTTCCACCATGCTGTTTTGGTGACGGCGATCGAGATCGGTGCTCACTGCTTCTATGTCGAGGACTGTTGTGACGACGAGGAGATCTTGCCTTGTGTACTTCTTTGTGACGATGTGCTTCTTCTCCCTTTGCTGATAGTTTGTGGCCTACCATGTTCAGTCCGTTCAATGCTGCTCTATGCATGTGCTCCCTAGGATCTCCTGGACTTGGTCGAGTTGTGAGCAGATATGCTTGTGCTGCTACTAATGCTGCTTTAGGGGTTTTTGGTAGGATGTTCCCTTGCTCGTCGACCGATAGGAAGGACGAGTCGAGGTTTTTCGAAATACTTTGCCTGTCGGAGTACTCGAGGTTGTCATACCTTGAGCCATGTCGACGATTTTTCCTTGCGTTGCTGTATGATGCGTCGCTTCGTGCTCTACGAGCAGCTTCGCTGGCTGCAATGGCTGAATCTCTTCTTCTTTGTATCTCTATCTTTTCCTTTGCTAATTGCTTTGCTTGCTGCCTTAGGGCGTAATGATACCCAAAAAGCATGTCTTTGCTGGAGCTGGATGGTATTGGTGTGCCGTGCTCTACGGCTTCTCTTATTATTTTCCACTCGTCGACTGATAGTCGAATTTTTTCCCTGGCTGTGAGGGATTCCACTGTTTGTCCTTCTGCTAGGTGATTTGCTCCCCTGTCGATATTTGCTGGGTTTATCACTGGGTTGTTATTTTCATCGAATTCTTCTGAGTTGTCGCCCACAATGGCGAGTACCTGGCACTGCTTGCCGATGTTACTATTAAAGCTTGAAAAGATCGAGTCGCTGTCTTCAGAAAGCTCTAACCCTGTCTTCCATGTATCTGTTGAGTTGTCTGAGATATTGTCGAGGCAGATCGTGAGATCGTCGAGTTGGATTTCTGTACTGAGGTTGCCCTTTTCTTTGTTGTCTTCTGAAATTTCCCTTTTTTGCGCTTCTTCTGAGCTGACCGGCGAGTTTACCTCGCTGGATGAGCCATCGGAATACTCCATTATTGCTGTTGTTTCAGGCTCGTTTGCCGATGGATCTTGTTTCGTCGGATCCGAAAGGCGGGACGAACCCGACGGCCCGATGAGGATGCTCAAACTTCCGATGGTTAGTTCCACCTCTTGACTTCCGTCGACTTCTGGACTGCTGTTGGCTAAAAGCGAAAAAGCCGTCGAATTCATGACTCCAATGCCTAGAGTCCCCACGGTCGGCGCCAATTGACGAGGGTTAACTCGACAAATGTCCTAGATGAAGGACTTAGGATCGGGGAGATTAGGGCGTCGGATGAACTCGAAGGTAAAGTTAATCGAAATAGGTGTATATCGAAAGTAAACTTGGATATTCAACCTGGCTTGCTTTCAATCTGCCCTACACTGTCCCCTCCTGACCCCTATATATAGGTGGCCAGGTCTCGAGGATCGGGTAGGGTTCGATACAGATTACAAATATCGACATACGGTAATAACTCGTATTCGACTATCATTACAATTGGGCCTAGCTCAACGGGCCTTAGGGGTGCTCAACTAACGGGCTCTACTAACTATACCCTTGTCACTGGGAGAGCAAATACATATTCCTTGATGCATGATGGCAAACAGCGGACTTTGAAGCCTATGCGTGATGATCAAATCAAGTTTGATGTTGTGTTGGTGGTTCGCAAGGAGAAGTTGCATAAAGCTAAGCCACAATCAAGGCTAGCTAAGGTGCAGCATGAGGAGCATGATGTGAAAAGCGTCGGTGGTGATTTTGTTTCAGCCAAGCCTGTAGATAACAAGCCAGTTGTTCTTGTTAGTGACAAGCCGGTTGAAGTCAAGCCTCCTATAGATGAAGGGAAGGATATGTCACCATGTATTCCATGTGTTCCACTTCCAGTTCGTGTTGACATGGGTGTTCAGACCGATGACGGTGGTGTTGATCGTGTTCCGGTGCATACGGTGCCGCGGGTAGTCAGCCACAGTTTTGGTAGAACACCTCAGAAACATTTTGTTGGAGCAGCAGTGCATGTGCATACAGGCAAAGATGGACATGTTCGTTAGTTGTGTGGCCCAGGCATTACTACTTTGTAGGGTCGTGCTAAGAAGGTTCATGTTCAGCCGCAAAGAGCTCCATCAAGGGTTGAGAAGAAGAAGGTGGTGATGCCTAAGTACAAGTTTATTTGGCAAAGAAAAGAGGTGCAAGCACCTAGGGCTGTATCAAGTCAAGCAGGCCAAGAGGGAGGACGTGGTGAGGAAGGCAAGCAAGACTTGAAGATGGCGAATATGTGTGGTGCTATTGTTGATATTCCGCCACCCTTTCGAGCAGATCCTCATGCATTGGGGACAACGCTTTTTGAAGGGGGGGAGGATGATATGGGCACGAAGGAGGAGGTGAAGCCTAATTTCAGGACTCCACCAAGATGAGGGAAGCTCATTGCAGATTGGCACGCCAGGATGACCTACGATATGAGATAATTTAGTCTAAGGTTGTGTCAGCAATTTATATATATGTTTATGTTATTTCGTGTGTCCGGTCATGTTATGGGCCACTTAGGTTTATTTGTGTTTTGGGTTTGGGCCTGTCCAAGCCCAATAGTTTTCTGGCCATCTATATAAGGAGGCCAGCCGGTTAGGGTTTAGGGAGTTCAGTTGTTTAGTCGAAAACTATCGTGTGCTCCACCGTGTATCATCCCTCCGGGGAAACGGTACTGCCGTGTTATCAAATAAAGATTGATGTGAGGGTTCTTGTGTTCATCAAGAATTATCAGGCTCAGGTTTGAGGCGTGGTGATCTTCATCACGTTGCTTGCTGGATTCGTTCCTCTTCTTCAGGTGACGTTCTTCGCATTATTGGAAGATTTATATCTGGGTAGACTCGCTGTGAAAGATCGGGACAAAACTCAAGGATCATCGGCGTGATCCTTATCACCCCACATGTAGCGAAAGGATACACACAGAAAGAAGGCAAAGATTACTTTGATGCCTATTCACCCATCGCTAGACTAACCACCATTCGAGTACTACTTTCCATGGCTACCTCTTTGAAGGAGATATGCCCTAGAGGCAAATAATAAAGTGTATTTTATTGTCATATCTCATTTGTTCATAATATATTATGTGTCATGCTATAACTGTATTAAGCGGAAATATTAGTACACGTGTGGCATATAACAAATAGCTCCCTAGTTTCCTCTAGCTAACTAGCTCATATGTCATCTGATGATCAAGGTTTCCTAATCATGGGCAGTTACTTTAATGACAATGAGGTCATGAGTTGACATGATGGACATACACCCAAACACTAGTATTGCGATGAGATCAGTCACATATGTTTCAGCATTGCAATTAACTAAGACACAAAGTAACCTAATCCTTAGAATATGAGGGTCATCTAATCACTACATTCGGAGGCTGCTTTGACTGCATCAACTGTCATGTCCTTGACTGGGGGATTAAAAAGGTGTATTTTGAGTATAACAATGGTATGTTGAGGCGTGTGCACTAAGAGCGGGATTTGTCCATCCGCGTGATAGGATACTCTGGGCCCACTTGGTGACAGTTGCATCTATGAAGCTTGTAAGTGTGTGACTAGGTCACAGCAGATGCAATGTCATGAGAACAAGTAAAAGACTTGTTGGTAACGAGGGTGAACACGATATAGAGATATCGATGATCTAACCTTAGACAAGATCTAGTATCACAAGACGAAGGGAATGGGATACGATGTTTACGGATCAATGAAGAGATTCATGGAATGCACTGGTTTCATCACGGCTTTCCAGAGCTGATTGTTGATCATTGATTGGAGTGTTGTCTCGATCATGTCTGCAGTATTCCCTGGCCCATAGGGTGTCACACTTAAGGGTATACGATGCTGATACGTCTCAAATGTATCTATAATTTTTGATGCTCCATGCTTGTTTTTACACCATTTGCTTAGTGCTTCGTTACACTTCGTGGCATTTTTATGCATTTTCCGGAACAAACCTATTAACGAGATGCCACAGTGCCAGTTCCCTGTTTTCTGCTATTTTTGTGTTTCAGAAAAGTTACACAGGAAATGTTCTCAGAATTGGACAAAACAAAAGCCGAACATCCAGAAATTTACTAAAGCTTCTAGAGAACCGAAGAGGAGACGGAACGGAGCCAGGGGGTGGCCTCACCACCTGGGGGCGTGGCCCAGGGCCTGGCTGCGCCGCCCTATGCTGAGCCCCACCTGGTCCACTTCTGATGCTGCCCCTTCGCCTATAAAGACCCCCCGACGGGAAAAACCTAAACACCCGATCAATTTTCCAGAAACACATCGTGATCCGCCGCCGTCGTCGACCCGAGATCGGGAGGGTCCAGAAGCTCTTCCCGGCACCCTGCCGGAGAGGGGAATCACCATCGGAGGTCTTCTTCATCGCCATGCTTGCCTCCGGCATGATGAGTGAGTAGTCTACCTTGGACTATGGGTCCATAGCAGTAGCTAGATGGTTGTCTTCTCCACCATGTGCTTCATGTTTAGATCTCGTGAGCTGGCTTACATGATCGAGATCACCGTTATGGAATTCTACATGTTGTGTTTGTTGGGATCCAATGAATTTTGGTGTTATGATTGAGTTGATGTGCTGAATATTATCTTATGTTATCTATATGTTGTTTATGATCTTGCATGCTCTCTGTTGTTAGTAGCTATCTTGGCCGAGTAGATACTGTGACTCCAAGAGGGGGTATTTATGCTCGATAGTTGGGTTCATGCCTCTATTTAATCTGGGGAAGTGACAGAAACCTCTAAGGTTGTAGATGTGTTGTTGCCATTAGGGAGAAAAGAACATTCTTATGTCCAAGGACATATGCTTTGTTTACATTACACACTTTGCTTAATGCAGTTATCTGTTGTTCGCAACTTAATACTCAAGGGGTTCTCGGATTGATTCCCTGCGAGTGGATTATTAGTCATAGATGCAGTTGGATTGCGGTCTATGTATCTTGTTGTAATGCCCAGAGTAAATCTCATAGTGATCCTCTCGACATATGCACGTTATCTTTATTCTATCAATTGCCCAACTGTAATTTGTTCACCCAGCATGTGTTATTTTATCTTATGGAGAGACACCACTAGTGAACTGTGGACCCCAGTCCTATTTCTTTTATATTACTATCACCTGTTTACTTTACTCGCACTGTTTACTTTCTCGCATACTACTATTGCTTTCCACTCGATACGCTCATTCCTTTGTTTACAGCAAACCGGTGAGATTGACAACCTCATCGTAAGTTGGGAGCAAAGTATTTGGTTGTGTTATGTGCAGGTTCTGCGTTGCAGCTGGCAAACCAAAGCACTGGACGAGGCGCCTTATAAATTGTCCGGAGCTGTCGCGAAGCTAGCGAGCATCACCTTCTGGAGTTTGGCTTTTTCCTAGACTGACAAACCTTGGTTTCTTACTAAGGGAAAAAGCTTGCTGCTGTGCTCATCATACCTTCCTCTTGGGATTCCCAACTGGACGGTGATTTACATCATCAACCGTGCCGCATCAAGACTCTTTTCTGGCGCCGTTGTCAGGGAAAAAGAAGACTTCTGCAAGGGGAGTTTCGCACGCACATCCTTTACTTTGTTTTAAGTTTTGCTTTACTTTATTTTTACTTGCATCGTTTTATCAAAAATACAAAAAATTAGTTTCCTCATAGTTGTTATTTTTACTTGTCTGCTTTTAGTTTTGCTAGAATGGCTACTCCTGAAAACACCAAGTTGTGTGATTTTACTAGCACTAATAATAGTGATTTTATCTGCACTCCTATTGCGCCACCTGCTCCTGCTGCAAATTTTTATGAGATTAAGCCTGCTTTGTTGAACCTTGTTATGAAAGAGCAATTTTCTAGTGCTAGTACTGATGATGCTGCAGCTCATCTCAACAATTTTGTTGAGCTATGTGAGATGCAGAAATATAAGGATGTAGAGAGTGATATAGGTTCCGCGTTGCAGCTGGCAAAGCAAAGCACTGGACGAGACGCCTTATAAATTGTCCGGAGCTGTCGCGAAGCTAGTGAGCATCACCTTCTGGAGTTTGGTTTTTTCCTGGACTGACAAACCTTGGTTTCTTACTGAGGGAAAAGCTTGCTGCTGTGCTCATCATACCTTCCTCTTGGGGTTCCCAACTGGACGGTGATTTACATCATCAATCGTGCCGCATCAGACGCTTAGGGATAGATTCATAATTAATAGAAATCATATGGAGTTAATCTGAAATGTTTTGAGTGATATCAGAAGGCTTCTGGAGACATTAGAAAGGTTCCATACTTTATCGAAAAGGTTCTGGTGAAAGGATTATGCCAAGGGAATTTTTAATTAATGGGTTTAATATTAAATTAAAGTAATTAAATATTAAAAGAGAACTAATTAATAATTACATAAAAAGAAAAAAGGGAAACCCCATAATGGGCCACCATTGTGGCAGCCCATTAGGGAGGTGGCCAAGCCAAAGGCCTGGGCTTCCTAGGGCAGCCCTAGGGGCCAACGGCCAAGCCAAGGGCGGCTTCCTAGGGTTCCTCTTAGGGGCCAGCGGCAGGGTTTGCCCTTCCTTGGGGAGGGGGCATGTGGGGGAGGTGCTACCTCCTAGATCCCACTATATAAACCCCCCATAGCCCCCCTTGGCTCATTCATCCATCTCCCATCCTTTCTTCTCTCTTTCCTAGCTCCCACGTTTGGAGCCGTGCCCGCGAGTTAGAGGAAACTCCATGTTCCGGACACCGTCGCGCTGCCGAATTTCCAGTTCGAGTCCATCTTCTTCTGCTGCTTCGCTGGATCAGAGCCCGGATGATGTCTATACACCATACATGTGTAATCCCTCAGAGGGGCTGCTCTTGTGGTGCTTGCCTTTGTCGAGTTGTACGACTACACGACCTTGAGGTCGGCTTCGATGGTTGACAAGGGTATAGTTAATAGAGCCCATTAGTTGAGCACCCCTAAGGCCCGTATAGCTAGGCCCAATTGTAATAATAGTCGAATACGAGTTCCTACCGTATGTCAATATTGTAATCTGTGTCGGACCCTACCCGATCCTCGAGACATGGCCACCTATATAAAGGGGCCAGGAGGGGACGGTGTAGGCCAGATTGAAAGCAAGCCAGGTTAAACACCCAAGTTTACTTTCGACGCATACCTATTTCGACTAACTTTACCTTCGAGTTCATCCGACGCCCTATCTCCCCGATCCTAAGTCCTTCATCTAGGACATTTGTCGAGTTAACCCCTCGTCAATTGGCGCCGACCGTGGGGACTCTGGGCGTTGGAAGCATGAATTCGACGGCTTTTTCGCTTTTAGCCAACAGCAGTTCAGAACTCGACGGAAATCAAGAGATGGAGTTAACCATTGGAAGTCTGAGCATCATTATAGGGCCATCGGGTTCATCCCGCCTCTCGGATTCGATGAAATCAGATCCATCGGCAAACAAGCCCGAAACAGAGGAAACGTTGGAATCATCAGAAGACTCTTCCAGCGAGGTAAACTCGCCGGTCAGCTTCGACAAAGCACCAATCGCAGAAGGCGACAAAATTCGGGAAAATTTCGACTCAGAAGAAAGAGCGTGTCAGACGCACAACAAAGCAGAGGACTCCGCCGGGGGAAGCAGCGGCGTCTCCAAAGTGCATCAGTTATGCGTTATTATCACTGAAGCAGAAGAAGAAAACAACAGCGAAGGAAGTAAAAAGGTCGACAAGCAAGTCAACAAAATAAAAGAACACAACAAAAAGGAAAAGGAGAAAGTCCACGTTTCGGCTGGTGAATGGAGAATGATCAAATCAGCTATCAATCATGGTATAGAAGTACCCGAAGGATTGAGAAGAGAAGTTCTAATGGGCTATCAGTATGCATTATACCAACACAGGAAGAAACTAAGGGAGGAAAGAGACATGGTTTTTCAAGACAATAACAGTATATCAAGGGAGGAGTACTGGGAAGACTATAATGAAGATTCAGAGTACAGCAGAGAAAGGCACGGAGACCCAAAGCACAATAGAAGGGTAATGGCGCGCAGCGAAGAAGAAAGGTACTCAAGGAGCCCTACCCCACAGTCACAAGAGGAGGAAGACGACTTCATACAAGAAACGCCAGAAGCAGCATTGGTAGCAGCACAAGCGTATTTACTAACTACAAGGCCAGAACCTGGGGACCCGCGAGAAGATATGCACCAAGCCGCGATACGAAGTCTTGGAATAGTGGAAAGCAAGATCAGGGAAAAAGGCCCAGAGGCAAAGTCGACAAGCTGCAAGGAAAAGGAGAAGTTCAGATACAACTTCGCAGATAACGAGTACAGCGAGTCATCAGAAGAGGAAAGGCGACAGAAGAGGAAAGAGGACGCAAAAAATATAATAGCGCAAACTCGAGTAAATAAATCACGTCATGCTTGGAGGGAAGAAAAATATGAAGACGACGATAAAGAAATGGGTGCGTTATGCTTTACCCGCAGGGTTCGCAAAACGCGGGTACCCAAAGGATTCAAACTGCCACACGACCAACATAAGTATGACGGGTCACAAGAACCTACCCTATGGTTATCAGACTATCTGCAGGCAGTACAGATACTGGGGGGAACAAAGGCGACTGCAATGCAAAGTTTGCAGCTACACCTCACCGGCGCAGCACGGTCCTGGTTGAATACCCTACCCAACGAATCCATCGGAAGCTGGGGGGAACTCGAAAGTCAATTCGCATGAAATTTTCGTTCAACATATAAGCGCCCAGCATCACTGGAGGAAGTCAAGGCGTGCGTGTAGGGGAAAGGCAAAACTCTACGTTCGTATATACAACGCTGGAGTATAATCAAAAACTCAGCAGGGGACGTCTCCGACGAACGAGCAATAGACGCCTTTACGGTCGGACTTCGTCGCTCAGATCTCGTGGAAGAAATAGGAAGAACAAGACCTACGACAGTAGCCGAGTTAATGGAACAAGTCAACAAATTCGCTAATGGAGAAGACGCATACAATAATAAAAGAGGACGTTCACCAGAAGTCGACAGAATAAGCAGGCAGAGGAGACGATACTGCAGCAGGGGTAACCAAGAAAGGCGAAGTCAGGTAGCCGCGGGCTACGTAGTAGAAGAAGAGGAAGGATATGAGAGTAGGAGGTTTCAAGCAAAAGGAGTAGAAAAATCAAGATACTCCGGTCCTTCGGCTGAGGATATGCTATATGGACCTTGTCGAATCCACTACGCATATCTCGACGGGAAAAGAGTCTCAAATCATCAGATGAAGGATTGCAGAACATTCCTAAGGCTGCAAAGTGCCATGGGCTCAGGTCAAGGAGGGAGGCAAGGACAAAAACACAGAAGTCAGGGATATCAAATGCAAAGGCTAGCAAGGCACTTAGAGTCAAAAGTTTACATATCAGCCATGATTCAACCGGTGCCCAAGTCAAAGAAAGAGCGAAAGAGCATATCCAGGCAAGTAAACCTAGCAATATCATCACCACCAGCTACCACAGAGTACCTACGGTGGTCAGACCAACCAGTTAAGTTCAGTAGAGCAGACCACCCGAAGAAAGTTCCCAGGCCAGGCCACTCGCCTAAGGTTTTAAAGGCGCAAATAGGAGGGTACGACATCGGAAGAGTGTTCATGGATGCAGGGAGTGGCATAAACTTAATATATGCTAGAACCCTAAAGGCAATGTGCATCTCGCTGACGAGTCTGAAGCCAACAGATTGCTCTTTCCACAGAATAGTACCAGGAGCCGCAAACTACCCTTTGGGAAGAATAGAACTCGATGTCTGTTTTGGCAGTAGCGGTAATTACTGAAGAGAGAAGCTGGAATTCCAAGTTATGGACTGGCCGTCACAATATCATGCAATCCTGGGGCGCCCAGCATTTGCAAAATTCATGGCAGTACCACATTATGCGTATCTTACGTTAAAAATTCCAGGGCCTAAAGGAACAATTACAGTACAAGGGAGCTTTGAAGTAGCCAACACATGCGACATAGAATTCAACAGGATGGCGCAAACCTTCGGCATGACAGCGGAATATGAGAGGTTAAAAGGAGAAACGGATCATAATGTGCTACCCGACGTTGGATGATCCCTGCCAGATCAGGCTTTCGACACAACGCAGGACTCGAAGAAAATCCAGGTCCACCCTACAGATCCAAACAAGACGACATCAATTGCGGTGAACTTGGATCCCGCATAGGAAGGCGTGCTCGTCGAGTTCCTTCGTGAGCGCTGGGAAATCTTCGCCTGGTGTCCCTTGGACATGCCAGGGGTTCCCAGGGAACTCGTCGAGCACGCACTAAATGTAGATCCCAAGGCAAAACCAGTCAAGCAACCATTGAGATGATTTGATGAACCTAAAAGGAAGGCGATAGCGTCAGAATTGCACAGGCTAGAAAATGCCGGATTTATCAGAGAAATCAAAACTTCAAGTTGGGTTTCGAACCCAGTCATAGTACCCAAGAAGAATACAGACGTACAAAGAGTATGTGTCGACTACACATCTCTCAATAAGCATTGTCCAAAGGATCCTTTCCCTCTACCCCACATCGATCAGATAATCGATTCCACAGCGGGATGCGCGAGGCTTTCATTTTTGGACGCATATTCTGGTTACAATCAGATCAAATTGAAGAAAGAAGACGAAGAAAAATGGCCTTCATCACACCATATGGAGTGTTTTGCTACCAAGTGATGCCGTTCGGCCAAAAAATGCAGGAGCAACTTATCAACGGATGATGCAAAATTGCCTCGGAAGCCAAATAGGGCGCAACATCCAAGTCTACATTGATGATGTAGTCATCACCACAAGAGAGGAGAAATATCTAATCAGCGACTTGGCAGAAACCTTCGACAACCTAAGCAGGTACAAGCTTAAGCTTAACCCGACAAAGTGTTCCTTCGGCGTATCAGCAGGACAACTTTTGGGGTTCCTGGTATCGGTACGAGGAATAGAGGCGAACCCAGAGAAGATTCAAGCAATTTTGACAATGGGGAAACCCACGAAACTACACGACGTACATAAACTTATAGGGCGCGTCGCGGCTTTAAGTCGTTTCGTTGCTCGATTGGGAGAAAAGGCGCTTCCTTTCTATGCACTTATGAAGAAGTCAGATGATAAATTTGAATGGACGGAAGAAGCAGACGTAGCTTTTGCACAGTTGAAAAAAGTGCTTTCCACGCCGTCAGTGCTGGTCGCACCAAAAGAAAAAGAACCACTGCTACTCTACATCGCCGCAACCCATCAGGTGGTGAGCACAGTATTAGTAGTCGAAAGAAGCGAAGAAGGAAAAGCCCACGGCGTCCAGAGGCCGGTATATTTCATCAGTGAAGTGTTATCTCCGACAAAACAGAGGTACCCGCATTATCAGAAACTTGCGTATAGTGTTTTCACAACTGCACGAAAACTGCGACAGTACTTTGCGGTGCATCCAATTATAGTGGTCAATGAAGCACCACTATCAAACATATTGAACAACCCTTTAGCAACAGGACGTGTCTCTTTGTGGGGAATCGAGTTATCTCCCATGGACATCACGTACGAAAAAAGGAAGGCGATCAAGTCGCAAGTCTTGCCAGATTTCACGGCAGAGTGGCTGGAGCTCCAAAGCATGGGACCACCAGACTTATCCAGTGTTTGGACAATGTACTTCGACGGTTCTAAGAGAGTTCAAGGCGTAGGCGCAGGAGTGGTCTTGATATCGCCCCACGGCGACAAATTGAAGTATGTCTTAAGGATGAGATTTCCACAGGCTTCTAATAACGAAGCAGAATACGAGGCTTTGTTGCACGGAATGAAGATGGCCAAAGCATGTGGAGCAACTCGCCTAAAAATATTTGGAGATTCCAACCTTGTTGTCTAGCAAGTTATGAACAGATGTGACACAATCAATGACAACATGATGGCCTACAAGAATTTATATCATTATCTCAAAGGAACATTCGATGGATGCGAAGTCTCGCACATAAGAAGGAATAGTAATGAAGAAGCCGACAATTTAGCAAATATCGGGTCACAGTGTTTACCCGTGCCGTCCGGAGTATTTTGGGAACAAAAAGTAGAAAGATCAATAAAAAGTGGGAAAAGCTCGACTACTGCAGCAGACTCGGGGGCTCCGTCGGAGCCAGAGGAGGTCATGATGATAGAAGAAACATGGATGCAGCCTTGTCTTGCATACATGATAAGTAAACAATTACCAGAAGATGCAGTGGAGGCCAAGAGAATAACTCGAAGATCGAAGGCGTTTGTCGTGTTGCAGGGGAAATTATATAAGAAGAGTATTACCGGCGTTTTGCAGCGTTGTGTAACACCCCAGGAAGGACAAACAATACTACAAGACATACACGGTGGAGTGTGCGGCCATCATGCTAGCAGCAGAGCAATAGCGGCAAAGGCTTTCCGGGCAGGATTTTATTGGCTAACAGCCATAGAAGACGCAAAAGATATAGTTCGAAAGTGTGAAGCATGTCAAAGATTTGCATCTAGACCGCATGCACCTGCAGCAGAGCTACAAACAATACCATTGTCCTGGCCCTTTGCGCAATGGGGCCTCGATATGGTGGGAAAATTGCACAAATCTTGGCCAGGAGGGCATGTTTACATGCTAGTGGCAGTCGATAAATTTACCAAGTGGGTGGAAGCGGCCCCGGTAACAACTCAGGATTCGACAGCAGCAATCAGCTTCATCAAGTCGATAGTATTCTGTTTTGGCGTACCATATAGCGTCATCACAGACAACGGGACTGATGTGGCATCTCCCATGCATGATACTTCATGCTACACTATTCCTGATTATATTGTTGCTACGGTGATTGCGTCTGTTGGCCCTGGAATTATCAAGAGGAGGCGCATGCTATTTCTATTTCTGCCACAAAAGGAGAAGGTCAAATATGTAAATAGCAGGCGCATTGGTACTTGGTGTGTTCTTTGCTTGAAAGAGTCTGGCTGGGGGCCACCTACAGCTGTGATGCACTTGAAGATGGCGCACCTAGTTAGTAGAGTCCCGAATTGTTTTACTTTGTTCTTTTATATCGGTTTAGGAAAATGGAGTCTGGCTTGTTTATTTGTTTTTATTTTCCTAATTTCGTTTTTGCTTGTAAGTCAAGTAATAGGGAGGTCAACTGCAACTATAAAGCCAAAGGGGTGCGCACCATTGTAAGGAGAGTTGAATTTTCGAGTTAAGAATAGACAGGAAAAAGGTCCCATGTCGGGGGGACACCAATATCGTTGGTTTTGCTTGCTGATTCGCAAGGATCTGTTTTGCAGTTCGTGGAGTAGATCTAATCTGCTCAATGACTGAGTTCATCTATCTTCTATCTTGATCGCCATGAAAGATTGGGCCTAAAACCCCTTCGGATCACGTTGAGCGGCATGCTCCGAACCAACCCTTGCTTTCGCTCCTTTGCTCCCATGCCTCCTTTCTTGGTCATACCAATTCTTCTAGGCTCTAGTGTGAGACAACTATCTCCTAGTTATTGGCCGAATCCGATTTCTAACAATAGGGCTTGAGCCGCATCATCTCTTTTCTTGAGCTGGGACACTCAAATAAAGCGAAAGAACACACTTATTCACACACAGCAAGATCGAGACCTCCAGATCTTACTGGTTTGGGCAAGAGCCACAAGTCAACCATTGAATCAACAGGTAAAGGTTTTGAGCATTCGCTCTTCGTTCGGCTTACTACGCCCGTCTTTCGTTGAATCAAAGACCAGAACCGAACTATTTGATGGTGAGTCGAGCCAACCCTTGCCTTGCATTTTCAAGCAGTTGTTCCGGTTGGCAGCTATTGACTAATAAAAAGGAGCCTTTGGGATCCCATTCCGGTGAACGGGAACTTCAAAAGTAAGATTTGTTTGTCATATCACGAACAGGCGCTCAACGTGATCCGAAGGGGTTTTAGGCCCAATCTTTCATGGCGATCAAGATAGAAGATAGATGAACTCAGTCATTGAGCAGATTAGATCTACTCCACGAACTGCAAAACAGATCCTTGCGAATCAGCAAGCAAAACCAACGATATTGGTGTCCCCCCGACATGGGACCTTTTTCCTGTCTATTCTTAACTCGAAAATTCAACTCTCCTTACAATGGTGCGCACCCCTTTGGCTTTATAGTTGCAGTTGACCTCCCTATTACTTGACTTACAAGCAAAAACGAAATTAGGAAAATAAAAACAAATAAACAAGCCAGACTCCATTTTCCTAAACCGATATAAAAGAACAAAGTAAAACAATTCGGGACTCTACTAACTAGGTGCGCCATCTTCAAGTGCATCACGGCTGTAGGTGGCCCCCAGCCAGACTCTTTCAAGCAAAGAACACACCAAGTACCAATGCGCCTGCTATTTACATATTTGACCTTCTCCTTTTGTGGCAGAAATAGAAATAGCATGCGCCTCCTCTTGATAATTCCAGGGCCAACAGACGCAGTCACCGTAGCAACAATATAATCAGGAATAGTATAGCATGAAGTATCATGCATGGGAAATGCCACATCATCCTCCCCTTCTTCAGGCAAAACCGTCCTCGGTTTTGAGTCAATCAGCAAAACATCAACAGGGACATATTGAGCTGATACTTTAGGACTGTCAACAACAGAAATGGTAGCAGCAGATTCGGCTCTTGTTTCAATATGTTCAAGGTGCTCAGAAAGGGGTATAGCAGCTTCGGCTTCCTTCTTCTTCACCTCTTCGGGCTTCTTGACTTTTGCTTCTACCTCCTTGAGTTGCTGGAGTTCTGCATCTCTCCAAGCCTTATACGTCAAGGTATCCATGGAGAGCAGAGTATATGTCTTCTTGCCATAGGATAAAACATACTTGGTATAACAGTAATTATTCATGTGATGTGATGCACCTTGGTCCTTGTACCATGGCCTTCCCAGAAGTAGATGACATGAAATCATGTATATAGGAAGTACGTCACACAAAACTGCAAAAGATAATTTGCCCAACAGAAATTGAACCACTATTTGGTGTGTGATGGCCAGCTTGATGTTGCCAAGACACAGAAAATATGGTTCTGGAATTGGTTGTACAGGCAATTCTAACTTCTCGACCAACTCACTGCTAACAGCGTTGATTAAAGCAGTCTGGTCAATCGTCAAAGCACATGCACGTTCCTGAACGATCACACGAGTATGGAAAAGTTGCTCAGCGTGCCCTTTCTCTTCTTTTTGAAACCAATGAGATAGAACCTCTTTCTCCTCCATAACTGAAAAATTCAAGTGCAGCAGACTATCACAGCAGAAAACAAACTAGCGGTGCCCAGAACTGATCGTACGCAATCAATTCCACAGCTTCTTTTCTCTTCCTTGCTTAGCAGAGATCGGCAGGAGACAGCTTATTTTCCCGTTCTTGCGCCACAGAACGGTGTTCCTCGTGTCGCTGTAGGACGGAGACCGTCTGGGGGCAGGCGAGCCAGAGATCGAAGCCTGAGGCCGATCAGGTGAGGCGCTTTCGCGGGGCTCGTCGAGCCCAGAAGTTGGGCCGGCCCACGATGTCCAGGCGGCCGCGTCGATCTGAGGAGCAGTTGGCGAGCGCTATCCAGGCGAGGCGTCGAGGCGTGGGCGTCATGCGCGAGATTTTTTTTTTGTCTAAACAGCGATCCAATCTGAAAACTGGCCTGGTCTCAGTAGATCGATCCTGATCGGAAATTCCAATTTGGATTGATTCGCCCGTACACCATGCACCACTCCCGATGTCAACGGAACAGATCAGGTTGCTGATTCTATTCTAGTGCGTAGACTCCAAGAAACCAGCGATCATGCAATTGGAGATTGATCTGGACTGAAAAAGAACGATGCAATCTGAAACTTCACGATGGTGTGTTGGCAGATCGCCTCCAGCAGCTAGCTCTTCAGCAGAACAACCTCAAGCAAACAAATCTCAGCAAGAAAATCGATCTCAACAACAAATTTCGCCATGAGAAACCCGACGAATCTGATACCAAGATGATACGGATCAACGTGATCCGAAGGGGGTTTGGCCCAATCTTTCACGGCGATCAAACAAACAGCAAGATAGCGAAAGAGAACTCAATCTGAAATAGATCAAACTGATCTCTCTTCAATTCCTCGCGTTGAAACTGACCGGAATCAACTCCCACGCATGGCATAATATCAGATCTCGAAGATCAGCAATCAAACACACCGATATGCGCCCCCAAACATTGGGACTTTTCTGGTCTCTTTCTTAGCTCAAAAATAACAAGTCTCCTTACAATGGTGCGCACCCCTTTGGCTTTATAGTTGCAGCCGACCTCCCTATTACTTGACTTACAAGCAAAAACGAAATTAGGAAAATAAAAACAAATAAACAAGCCAGACTCCATTTTCCTAAACCGATATAAAAGAACAAAGTAAAACAATTCGGGACTCTACTAACTAGGTGCGCCATCTTCAAGTGCATCACGGCTGTAGGTGGCCCCCAGCCAGACTCTTTCAAGCAAAGAACACACCAAGTACCAATGCGCCTGCTATTTACATATTTGACCTTCTCCTTTTGTGGCAGAAATAGAAATAGCATGCGCCTCCTCTTGATAATTCCAGGGTCAACAGACGCAATCATCGTAGCAACAATATAATCAGGAATAGTATAGCACGAAGTATCATGCATGGGAGATGCCACATCAGGGACAAACTTCACTTCAAAGGAATTCAAGAGTTATTGCGAAGGACTAGGGATCAAGCTCAAATTCGCATATGTGGCGCACCCGAAGACAAATGGGCAAGTCAAAAAAGCCAACGGCCTGATATGTAGTGGGATAAAAAAGAGGCTCTTAGCACCTCTCGAGAAAGCCAAGAGCGCTTGGGTAGAAGAATTGCCCTCCGTTCTTTGGAGCCTAAGAACTACGCCTAACGCAGCAACTCAAGAAACTCCTTTCTTCCTGGTCCATGGCGCAGAAGCCGTACTTCCAGTCGAAGTTACACACGAGGCCCCAAGAGTGACGGCATACGACGAGACAACATCGATAGAAGCACTACAAAACGATGTCGATGCACTAGATGAAGCAAGGGATAAGGCATTAGAAAGAGCCACGCAGTATCAACAGAGCCTACGAAACTACCACAGTAGTCGAGTTCGTCCACGATCCTTCGTGGTGGGAGACCTAGCTTTGCGACTCAGGCAAGACAGCCATGGCAAATTGGAGTCCCCTTGGGTGCGACCCTACATCGTCACAGAAGTAATACCAGGGGGAGCATATCGACTACAAGACAAGAAGACAGGAAAAGACGAGAGCAATCCGTGGAACGTAGAGCAGCTACGACGTTTCTACGCGTAGACTACATCTAGTGGTGCAATTAAACTTGAGTTTACCCTTCTGAACCCAAAACATGAGGCCATAGGTCGGGTTCTTTGGGTTGAACTCGATGAAATTGTACAAGTATTTTCCTTTCTCCGCTCGGGGGCTTCAACCCTCGGGTCGTATGAACGAAATTTCTATCGCAACATGAAGACCTTTTTCATTATAAAGGTTGTGCAGACAACCCGATAATACTCAAACAATTTGGTTCACAAAAGAACCCGATATTCTTCATACCAATTGGTTCGCAAAGAACCCGATATATCTCAAGCATACCTCAGAACAAGTGACTTGTTTTCATGGTACTAGTAAAAACATCAAAACAGAGTACGAGTATTCATTACAGAAAACATGGCAGCAAGGACATTGTCAAGCGAAATTACATAAAAAGAAGATCCTAATGGAAGTGGACTTCAGCTTCGTACTTCTTCTGACACTGGGTGCCGTCATAGATCTTCACGTCGAACTTTGACGTGCCGATGTGGAAGTCGAAGGCCATAAAGAAGCCTTGGTGGATGTCGTGGTCTTCTGCAAATTGTGACCAGCCACCCCTCAAGTACTGCTCGCCATCGCCGTCATACCAAACCTCTACCTCCTATGGAGTCCCACTGCCAGACTGTTCACGGAGAACCGCTTCTCGCAGCTCCCGCCCATCCATGAACTTGGTGAAATTCAGCGGCCGGCGCTGAATTTCGCGGCACTGTGCCAAAGCAATGCAGAAAAAAGAAAAGATTCGGGGAGGAGCAGCAGGAGCAGCGGAAGCAGCAGGAGGAGGGACGCTTGAACCTGGGGCAGCGCCAGCCACTTTGGGCTTATTTTTGCTCCCAGGTGGGCGACCGGGACGGCGCTTGGTTGGAACGGCCAGTGACGATCCTGCGGCGGCCGGAGTTGCATTGTTCTTGTTTTTGCTTCCACGAGGGCGACCTCGACCTCGGGGCGCCACCGGAGAGCCAAGGTTCAGACGGGAACCATCTGCATCAGCCAGGTGGACAAAGGAAAAAAGGAAAACCCTAGATGGAGGGAGAAGATGATGCGGCGGAGGAGGAATCTGATTAGGGTTTTTACCCTTGCTAGAGGGTGCTTTATTTATAAGCACGTATTATCGGGCCCCCATGCTAAAGCAAGGCCCGTAAACATATTTTACAATAGGAGTTAAATTCTGCACACAGCAGACGATAATACCAAAGAGACAAAACAAGAAGAGGTGACTGTGGTCGCATGATATGAAAACCTCGACTTGGACTCGGGGGCTTGCAAATAGTAGACGTTAACAGGAGGAAGAAGAACTGAACTTTGAGCCTATGCTTGGTTACAAGTATCCAAACATAGCCTCGGGGGCTACTCCCATCGGGAGCGCTGAGCGCGCACCCGATAGAGGATGAGACAATCAATAGTGCAGATGAAGAAAGATTGTCATACAAACTTCGACAACATAGTCGACAAAATATAAAGAGATTACTCCCATCGGGAGCGAAGAAGTTAATTTAAAGTCCAAAATTCTTTGATTTTATCAGTCAAAAACTTGGCTGCGACATAAGATTCTCGAGTTGCGTTATCGCAACGAAACTCGAATGCCGTGATTTATCACGAAGGTAAGACCCCGGGATCCGTCCTGTGTGGCCTGGTATACGCACATGGATGCGCTCTGCTGGTATGTATCCGTGTCTACAACGCGAAGAAAATCCTGGTGGACGCACTGGGTACCCTGAGAATCACTGGGATTCATTCTTTGTAAGTCCTAAATGCGGCAAAAGAGTGGATTTGACTGGTATCCCGAATTCAAGTCCAAGGGGATTGAATTTGAAGTAGGTGACAAGTATCTGTTCCGGCAGTTAACTGACCTCTTGATCCGTCAGAGTTGTCAGGCTTGTTCATCAAAACCCCTTGCGAAAGAATATCATGAAAATAAGTCGAAAGACCAAGTCGAAGATTTGAAGATAAGAAAAAGTCGAAGAAATGATCAAGTCAAAGATTTAAAAGTTAGAGATTCAACCCGAATCTGCAATTCTGGTAGAATCTCGGGGGCTACTGACAAGGGTATAGTTAATAGAGCCCGTTAGTTGAGCACCCCTAAGGCCCGTATAGCTAGGCCCAATTGTAATAATAGTCGAATACGAGTTCCTACCGTATGTCGATATTGTAATATGTGTCGGACCCTACCCGATCCTCGAGACCTGGCCACCTATATAAAGGGGCCAGGAGGGGACGGTGTAGGCCAGATTGAAAGCAAGCCAGGTTAAACACCCAAGTTTACTTTCGACGCATACCTATTTCGACTAACTTTACCTTCGAGTTCATCCGACGCCCTATCTCCCCGATCATAAGTCCTTCATCTAGGACATTTGTCGAGTTAACCCCTCGTCAATGGTCTTCATCGTCAATGTTTGTGCGGGAACGTAATCTCTGCTCTCGGTCTTCAAAGGTATGAACACCACCGCTACTCCATTACCTTATAGCTGTATAGAATAGATCATGGGCTATGGGTTTGTAGGAAAAAATTGTTTTCTACTTCGAACCCCAATACTCTTATGGTCTTATCATTTATCAAATAGATGTAAAGATAGCTTTCCTTAATGGAATGTTGGAAGAGGAACTCTATATGGATTAGCCTGGTGGATTTGTGGTAAAAGGTGAAGAGAAAAAGGTGTGCAAGTTGTTAAAATCTTTATATGGCCTAAAACAAGCACCTAAGAAATGGTATGAGAAGTTTGACAGAACTTTAACTTTTGTGGGCTTTGTCGTTAATGAGGGTGATAAGTGTGTCTACTATCGCCATGGCAGGGGCAAAGGTGTTATATTGTGTTTGTACGTTGATGATATTCTCATCTTTGGTACAAACATTAAATTAATACATGAGGTCGAGTCTTTCTTGTCAAAGACTTTGATATGAAAGATTCGGGACAAGCTGATGTGATCCTGAACATTAAGCTGATTAAGAACGAGAGTGGAATTACTTTATCGCACTCCCACTATGTTGAGAAGATCTTGAGCCGATTTGGCTTTATTGATAGCAAGTCTTCTCCAACACCTTATGATCCTAGTGTGATATTAAGTAAGAACAAGAAAGAACCAACAAATCAATTAAAATATTCTCAGATCATTGGTTCACACATACACTTAGTAAGCACGAAAAGACCTGGCATCTCTTTTGATGTGAGCAAGTTGAGTAGGTTCATGTCAAACCCAGGTATTGATCATTGGCATGCACTTGAAATGGCCATGCTCTATCTATGTGGTACAATGAGTTACGGGATTCACTATTCAGGGCACCCTGCTATGCTTGGAGGATATAGTGACGCAAATTGGATCTCTGGTGTAGATGATATCAAAGCCACTAGTGCGTATGTGTTTACCTTTGGAGGTGGCGCAGTATCATGGAGATCGTGTAGGCAAACCATACTGATGAGGTCAACTATGAAAGCAGAACTAACTACTTTAGACACAGCCACTGTAGAGTCAGAATGGCTGCATGAGCTCTTGATGGACTTGCCGGTGGTTAAAACACCTGTGCCGATCATCCTCTTGAATTGTGACAACCAAACAGTTATTGTCAAAGTGAAAAAATTTAAGTATAACGTGAAGTCATCAAGACACTTAAAAAGACATTTGAAGTGTGTCAAGAAATTGCGAAACTCCAGAGTAATAACTGTTACATTTATTCAAACAGACAAAAATCTGGCAGATCCCTTTACCAAGGGACTATCACGCAATGTGATAGACAGTGCATCGAGGGAGATGGGTTTGAGACCCATAGATGTTATGCCATAGCAGTAACCCAACCTTTGTGATCGGAGATCCCGTGAATTAGGACCGGGGAATAACATGCTAGTGGTTTAAATGATGAGAGTACTCTGTAACCCTCTCTATGTGAAGATGCATAACTCTCAAAATTTGTAAGGCGGGTTGGCAACATGTCTTAACTAGTGGATTCCCCGCGCGTTGCCGCGGTAATTTAAGATCCCTTAATATTTGTATAGATATAAGCTATGAACAAATATTGAAAGTCACTTTCCTTTCTCGTTAAACTAATATGGGTAAACTATTTGAGAATATGGTGTGCGTTTCTCTGACACATTCGCTCAAATTTAGGTATTATATATAGATATTAGCACATGAAGTAAAATAAATAATGGAAATGAAAAAAACATTTGTTATTCAGTGTAGAATTGAGGCTATATGAAAGTATGAAACAAACACTCCTACAGTCCTCTGGGTAAGCATGTACTCACCAAAGGATGGCCCCAATGAAAAGGAGTAAATCCACTTATAGTTAGCATGCACACATATAGACCTGAAGTACAAATAAAAGAAGCAATTCACACAAAAAAATACACCTTGTAGTAGACCAGTGAGATTAGACTAGTGAGATTACATCTCATCAGCCAGTAAAAGTTGCAAACCGCAAGCACAAGAAACCACCAGATAATCCATATAAAGCAGTAGTGGCGGCACTCAGCTGGCGCCAACTTCAGTTAGTCTTTCTGGATCAATAAACTCCATCAGTATTAAGTGACATGACCATTTTGTTATGATGTAGGCAATATATAATTATAGTATAATACAGATTAAATGGGGCCTTGGTAGATGGAAGGATGTAATCTGTGCTCAGGTGAACCCATCGCCGAGTGCTCACAGTGTAGATACCCTTCCGATTTATCTATAATATGGAAACTGAAGTCAACACTTGCGTGATGGCCACTGACGAGGGTTAACTCGACAAATGTCCTAGATGAAGGACTTAGGATCGGGGAGATAGGGCGTCGGATGAACTCGAAGGTTAAGTTAGTCGAAATAGGTATGCGTCGAAAGTAAACTTGGGTGTTCAACTTGGCTTGCTTTCAATCTGCCCTACACCGTCCCCTCCTGGCCCCTATATATAGGTGGCCAGGTCTCAAGGATTAGGTAGGGTACGATACAGATTACAATATCGACATACGGTAGGAACTCGTATTCGACTATCATTACAATTGGGACTAGCTTATCGGGCCTCAGGGGTACTCAACTAACGGGATCTATTAACTATACCCTTGTCAGTAGCCCCTGAGATTCTACCAGAATTGTAGATTCAGGTTGAATCTCTAATCTTCAAATCTTCGACGTGATCAATTCTTCGACTTCTTCCCATCTTCAAATCTTCGACTTAGTCTTTTTGACTTATTCTCATGATATTCTTTCGCAAGGGGTTTTGATGAACAAGCCTGACAGCTCTGACGGATCAAGAGGTCAGTTAACTGCCGGAACAGATACTCGACACCTACTTCAAATTCAATCCCCTTGTACTTGAATTCGGGATACCGGTCAAATCCACTCTTTTGCCTCATTTAGGACTTACAAAGAATGAATCCCAGTGGTTCTCAGGGTACCCAGTGCGTCCACCAGGATTTTCTTCGCGTCATAGACACGGATACATACCAGCAGAGCGCATCCATGTGCGTATACCAGGCCACTCAGGACGGATCCCGGGGTCTTACCTTCGTGACAAGTCACGGCATTCGAGTCGCGTTGCGATAACGCAACTCAAGAATCTTATGTCGCAGTCAAATTTTGACTAAAAATATTCGGGTTTCTTTCAACCTTCAGACTCGCTCCCGATGGGAGTAAAACTCCTGCACTTCTCCAGCTTTACTGCTTTACCAAGAAATATCGTCGGGTGCGCGCTCAGCGCTCCCGATGGGAGTAGCCCCCGAGGCTATACTCAAAAAAGACTTTTTCGAGTATAGGCTCGAAATAGAGTGCAATCCATCATACTTCAACTCGAAATACTTCAACTTTCGAGATACTTCAACTTCGAGATACTTTATCTTCGAGATACTCTAAGAACACCTTGTCGTTGAATATGCGCCCACAACTCCATTGAAGATTTCCAGTCCTTACCTTTTAAGAGTAGTAGCCCCCAAGGCTATTATCGAGAAATCCTTCACACATGCTCTTCTCTAAAAATTTTGCATTTGTCGACGCCATTTTCTTTCCGATAATATATTCTTTATGACATCAATGAATACGTCATTCTTTATCATTGCGAACCGTTGTATGGGCAGTACTGTAAATTTCTCAATTTTTGACCGTTAGTGGGCTGCCGTTTCCGCTCTTTGCGCCACGTCTCGGCCCACAATCCTTCTCCCAGAAGATATATAAGGGGCATAGTGGGGGATTTTTACTGTTTACCAGCTCGTTTCCTCCGCCGCCTCCATTGCTGATCTCCTCTGCCTCCTTCTCTCGCGCATAGCCCCCAAGCTTCTTCATACTGGATGCACGTGAAACACCTGGCCACTAAAAGCACCATGGCCAAGACTTCTGCCACCAACTGGGTTCGCTCCACCATCACAAAGAAGGAGGTGGAGAAGGCTACGGCGGACGGCCTCATCGCCGCCGAAGATTCCATCAAGTTCCCCAGTACTGAACGGATCCTGAAGCCCCCGAGCGGTTATCGGGTAATGTTCCTTGCTTTCCTCCTCCGCGGTTTCTCTCTTCCTGCCCACGAGTTTCTCCGTGGGCTTCTGTTTGTTTACGGTGTGCAGCTCCATCAGCTCACACCGAATTCTCTTCTGCACATCGCCTATTTTGTGACTCTTTGCGAGTCCTTCCTGGGCATTGAGCCCCACTTCCTTCTGTGGAGGTCAATCTTTCGACTCCGCCCCAACATTTCTTTGGCTAGGAAAGCCAAGCTGGGCGGAGCCGTCGTTTCAGTGCGCCCTGAGGCGCAATACTTTGAATTTTCCATGGCCGCGTCTGTCCAAGGATGGAGGACAAAGTGGTTCTATATCAAGGACCGCAAATCCTCTCCTGAAGATGAATTCGGCCTGCCTCCTTTTGATGCTTCCCAGGAGGTAAAGAAATTGGCATCATGGGATACACTCCCCTCAGATGCAGAAGCGCAAGAAATTCTTCCTCTTCTTTCCCGCATCAAGGCTTTAAAAGGAGGTCAAGGGGGTGCTCTGTCGGGTATGCAACTCATGGCGTTTTTTATTCAACGTCGAGTTCAACCCCTACAACACCGCCTTACCAAACTTTGGAATTACTCCGGCTTGGAGGATCCTACTCGCATATCTGAAGATCTGATATCGAAAGAAGATGTCGACAAGCAAGTCCGGAATCTCACCAAGCTCATGAAAGAACATGCAGTTGCGGATTTAACCGCTGACTTTTTTGACTCCGTGCACCCTCTGCCTGAGGTATGTATCCTCGCATTTACTTATTGCCGAACTATTCTTGGTTCGATTTGTGTTATTCTGTGCCTTTGCACTCTGCTAACTTATTCATATGCAGGGTCATCAGTTCCTTGTCTCTCGTCCTCCTCTTCCAGAGGCAGGGCCCCTACCAGCTGATCTTGCCTCTCCTGCATCTGAAGCCCCCGAGGCTGACGAAAGTCAGGACGGAGATGATGTCGAAGAATCAGAAGAGGAAACTAGCTCGTCGACATCGCCTCCTCCTGTACTTGCTGAAGATGTTGGTGTTGACAAGAAAAGGAAGCGTGTCGATGAAATCGCTTTGTCGAGTTCTGCAGCGGTTGGAAAAGCCCCTGTTCTCGCAGAAGATATGGAGTACTTCGACATGCTTGCATCGTAAGTATTGTAGTCGAATACTTCACTTGCGTTGTTCTTGCCTTGTTTCCCGAACTTATATTTTTCCTGCAGTGATGATGAAGAACCACCAGCATATGCGATAGCTGCTCCACCACCTTCTCCTACGGCCATTGATGAACCTATCGAACCAGATGTTGCACCAAGGGCTACCAGGTCCGGTGTGAAGAAGGTTCCTCAAACCCGATACCCTAAACGCTCAAAGAAGGCCAAAGAAGCCGAAGTTTCTCTGGAAGCCCATGCGTCTACGGTTTCTTCTGATGATGTGAGCAATTCTTCTTTACTTTCTTTCCTTTCATGCACTTCTACTCTTACACACTTCTTTTATCAGGCTTTAGTGAAGAGATTCATCGCCCTGGGCACGGAGTGTGCGGGGTACCTAAAGGTTGCAAAAGCTTCCGAAGGTACAATTTTGATGTCCAGTCATTTACTTTTCTTCTGTGTTTTTTCCTTTGCCACTTATTTGACTCCCTTTCGTCTTCCTTTGTAGCTGCCTTAGCGACAGCCAATGCTCGAATTGCGTCGCTGGAAGCGGAGCTTAATGCTTTGCGAAAAGCTTATGATGCGGCGACCGCTGCTAAAGCGAATGCTGAGAAGTCGCAAAAAGCTGCGCTTGGCAAGGCGAAGAAAGCTGAAAAAGCTTTAGCTGAAGCCAACAAGGAGCATGCTCAAAGAGAGCAAGCCGTGGCAGAGCGTCTTCACATGATGTCGACTGCCGCTGAAAGTAAGTGCTTCGCCTTGTCTTCTATTGTCGACTTATGTTGCACTGTTGTACTTGTTGACACTTGTTTCTTCTTTTCCTTTCTATTACTCAGATTTTACCGGGGTATCTCTGTCGTCCTTGCAAACAGACGATGATCCTCTTATGAATGCGGTTAACCTACTCAAGGAAAACTGGATATCTATCCAGGAGACCTTTGAGTTAGTTAGCCGCGTTCTATCACGGCTGTTTGCCGGCTTGTGGCCGAAGAAAAGGGCGACAATTCCGAAGGACAACTTGACTGAACTTGCCAAGTCCTTCGATACCACTGAAGACCCTACTCTCCAGCTGAAAGGCCTTTCCATTAAGCGCGGCGCCGAGGGTGCTATTGCGCTTTCTCTCGCTCATGGGACGAACTTTGACTAGGAGAGGGTTAGCTCCCCTCATGGCCACACCCGTGACAAGATGAAGGTTTTCTTCGAGAGGGCGAAGAAGTTGGCACCCGCATTGCTGACAACTATTTCTCCTTCGGCAGCCTCTGCGGTGCCTGCTGCACCAGCTTCAGCGGCGGAAAATCCAGTACCACCATCGACTTCTGGCGAGGAAGCTGCCGTACCCTCTTCTGCCACGGAACACAATGCTGAGGTGGCGTAGACTCGGCTTCCTTTGTAGCTTTTAGTTTTTCTCCTTTTGGATGCAAAAAACTTTAGTTGGGCGCAACCCGAGAACCTTAGTCATAGGGTGTTGTACTTATGTAAATATATTTCTGGCGTATGAAGTATTATGCTGTCTCTCTGAAATGTTTCTCCTTTCTTTCCCCTTTGGCTTGCAGTCGATGCGCGCCAATGATCCTTTGACTCACGGTCCTGCTCCTTCTCCTACCCGTGTGTTCGGGTCTCAGATTTCGTCGACTCCTAGTCGATGCAATTAGTGCACAGAATATTCGGCGAGGATTTCTGACCTTGAGGTTCGCTTGACTTCAGCCAAACGCCAAGCTCAGATGGCGTTTGATAAGGCTAGCAAAACTTCTGCTCTGACGAAGCATGTGTCAGTTCTTAGTGATGAAGTGTCCAGCTTGACAGCAAGGATTTTGCATCACGAAGAATGCAATTCTTTCATTCTTGGTATCGTCGAATCCGCCTGTGAAATGTTGCGATGTGAGCTTCCTCTCGACTTATTTCCTTTTCTTTGTACTGTTGCTTTTGTGATATCCTATGCCCTTACAGGCACTTGCTTAGACTTCGCTGCTGAAGATCGTCGTGTTACCGAATGAAGCGCAGCTCTGGAGAAGATGTCCGCAGGTGTTGAAAATTTATGGTCTGATCCTCGACGCCGAAGCGCTATTGTATTGCTTCAGGACCGTGCCCAGCACATTGGCAAGGCAGTGGATGGCTGTAGGAGAGCTCTCATAACTATGCACTCGGTGATGCTTCCTCGCAATCCTCTGCCTGCTACTTTTCCATTGCTCCTTGACGTTTTTAGATCCAGCCAGCGAATCCATCGGTTGATAGAACTGAACCTAGTAGCAGGTGCCAACTTTGCTCTTGGGTGGATACGCAAGTGGCATCCAAGACTCAATTACAGTTCTATGTCGCTGAGCTATCCTCCTGGTGGGGCAAGCCTTCGAGTACACTTAGAGAGTACCTTGCAGCCTGCCCGACGAATTATAGCCAGGTTGTTGCAAGAAGACTCCGCGTTTTTCCGCGAGTTTCACTACTTAGACCCTTTAGGCGTAGATGATTCTGACAACCTGATGTTGTAAGGTATATGTGGAACGCGAGAGTTTATTTATTCCGCGACTATATGTCTGAAACTTATTCTCAAGGCGCGTTTGTATGATTCGTGCGTTTGCCGCATCTTCTCGTTGAAAGACTCGTAAACTCGAATATGAGGAACGCTTTATCTTTATTTATACTTGTAATGTAAGATACATGGGGTGACCCAAGATATCCGGCCTATGACCTGTGTTCTGGATCTAGAGGGCATTGCCCCTGGTATAACTCGTGGCTTTTACAGCCGTTATTTTTCTATTCTACTCTTTTGATGCTTATGCTATCATGGTTTGTTCTTCTTTTCCTGCGTCTTTGTCTTCTCCTGATGCTTCTACTCGTGGTTTCTTCGTCTCGGGCTCCGTAGCGCGTCCCTCGAGTAGCTTGATGCCTTCTGCAGTCGTGTTCTTCACCTTTTCTGCATAGTTGGCTATCATGCCAAAGTTTTGCGCCATCTTGTGGAACTCCCTGTCGCAAAGGTCTGAGACTTCGAAACTTCCTTTGACTGTAATTATTCCCCTTGGACCTGGCATTTTGAGTACCAGATATGTGTAGTGAGGTACTGCCATGAATCACGAGAACGCGGGTCGTCCGAGGATTGCGTGATATTGAGATGGCCAGTCCATGACTTCGAAGTCGAGCTTTTCTCTCCTGTAGTTTTGTCGGTTGCCGAAGCAAACATTGAGTGCTATCCGACCCAGTGGGTAGTTGGCACTTCCTGGCACGATCCCGTGGAAGGAACAATCTGTTGGTTTCAAGAACTCCAGCGATATGTGCATTGCCCTGAGTGTTTTTGCGTATATCAGGTTAATCCCACTTCCTGCGTCCATGAATATTCTGTCGACATCATACGCGCCGATTTGAGCTTTGAGTACCAGAGGCGCGTTTCCTGGCCGAGGTACTGTTATAGGGTGGTCTTCTCTGTTGAACTCAATTGGTTGTTCTGACCAATGCAGATACTCTGTTGCAGCTGGAGGTGAAATGACTGCTAGATTGACTTGTTGAGTTATACTCTTTTCTTCTTTGTTTGACTTAGGCACAGGTTGTATCATTGCTGTGATGTGTCCTTTTGATGGGACATACCCTTCGTCATTGTCGTGTCCCTCGTTCTGCTGGTCTTGCCCTTGAGGAGCTCCATTGTTTCCTTGCTGATTTGTCGGAGGATTGTTGCTTCCTTCGAATCCTTGTCGCCTTGCTTCGGTTTGTTTGTTTATTGCTGCTTCTTGTAGTTTTAAAAATGTTGTGCAGTCTTTCATTTGCTTGCCTTGATACTCGCTTCCCGTCGACGAACGCTGAATGTATATGACAAGGCCCGTTGAGCATATCTTCTGGTGATGGGTTGTACTCTCTGGATTCTCTTGTAGGGAACTTCTTATAGTCCTCCTTTCCGTAGCTTCGATATCCCGAGCTTCTGCGATCATTTCCTTGATAGCTATTGTCTTTGTATCCTGCGGCGACTTGGCTATGCGAGCCGTAGATGTCGTAGTTTCGGGATCATCTCCTTTGACTTCCATATCTGTTCCTTCTGTCGTCCTCTGGAGATCGTGTGCGCTTGTTGTTGCACGCATCTTCTCCATCTGCAAATCTATTTGCCGTGTCTATGAGTTCTGACACTGTTTTCGGCTTGATTCTGCCCATCTCTTCGACTAGGTCTCTTCGCCTTAATCCGATGATGAACGCGTCTATTGCTCTTTCGTCTGAAACTTCGACTGCTGAATTTTTGATGAGGCTCCATCTTTGGATGTATGCCCGTAGTGTTTCGTCGCGTTGCTGTACACACGCTTTGACTTCTTCTATTGATGCTGGCCGTTTGTATGTCGACCTGAAGTTGCTTGTAAATTGCTTTGTGAGGTCTTCCCAGCTTCCAATAGATTCTTTCTCTAGTTTGCTCAACCATGACCTCGCTGCGCCGGTGAGGTGTAGTTGCAAACTTTGCATTGCTGTTTCTTTAGTTCCTCCTAATATTTGAACTGCTTGTAAGTAATCTGCGAGCCACGATTGTGGTTCCTGTGATCCATCGTACTTTTGCTGATCATGGGGTAGCTTGAATCCCTTGGGAACTGGAGCAGTGCGAACCCTGTGGGTAAAGCACGATGCCCCCATCTCTTTTTCGTCATCTTCATAGTCGCGTTTTTCATTTGGGGATCGCAATCTTTGAGTTCCACCGTGCTGCTTTGGTGATGGCGATCGAGATCGGTGCTTGCTGCTTCTATGCCGAGGACTGTTGTGACGGCGAGGTGACCTTGCTTTGTGTACTTCCTTGTGATGATGTGCTTCTTCTCCTTTTGCCAATAGTTTGTGGCCTACCATGTTGAGTCCGTTCAATGCTGCTCTATGCATGTCCTCCCTAGGATCTCCTGGACTTGGTCGAGTTATGAGCAGATATGCTTGCGCTGCTACTAATGCTGCTTCAGGGGTTTTCGGTAGGATGTTCCCCTGCTCGTCGACCGATAGGAAGGACGAGTCGAGGTTTTTCGAGATACTTTGCCTGTCGGAGTACTCAAGGTTGTCATACCTTGAGCCGTGTCGACGATTTTTCCTTGCGTTGCTGTATGATGCGTCGCTTCGTGCTTTATGAGCAGCTTCACTAGCTGCAATGGCTGAATCTTTTCTTCTTTGTATCTCTATCTTCTCCTTTGCTAATTGCTTTGCTTGCTGTCTTAGGGCGTAATGATACCCAAAAAGCATGTCCTTGCTGGAATTTGATGGTATTGGCGTGCCGTGTTCTACGGCTTCTCTTATTATTTTCCACTCGTCGACTGATAGTCGAATTTTTTCCCTGGCTGTGAGGGATTCTACTGTTTGCCCCTCTGCTAGGTGATTTGCTCCTCTGTCGATATTTGCTGGGTTTATCACTGGGTTGTTATTTTCATCGAATTCTTCTGAGTTGTCTCCCACAATGGCAAGCACCTGGTGTTGTTTGCTGATGTTACTATTGAAGCTTGAGAAGATCGAGTCACCATCTTCAGAAAGATCTAACCCTGTTTTCCATGTGTCTGTTGATTTGTCTGAGATATTGTCGAGGCAGATCACGAGATCATTGATTTGGACTCTTTCGTCGAATTTCTCCTTCGCTTTGTTGTCTTCTGCAATTTCTTTGAGTTCTTCGCCTAGGCTGACCGGCGAGTTTACCTCGCTGGATGAGCCGTCGGAATATTCCATCATTACTACTGTTTCGGGCTCACTTGCCGACGGTTCTTGTTTCGTCGGATCTGAAAGGCGAGATGAGCCCGATGGCCCAATGAGGATGCTCAAACTTCCAATTGTCAACTCCATCTCTTGATTTTCGTCGACTTCTGTACTGCTGTTGGCTAAAAGCAAAAAAGTCGTCGAATTCATGATTCCAACGCCCAGGGTCCCCACGGTCGGCGCTAATTGACGAGGGTTAACTCGATAAATGTCCTAGATGAAGGACTTAGGATCGGGGAGATAGGGCGTCGGATGAACTCGAAGGTGAAGTTAGTCGAAATAGGTATGCGTCGAAAGTAAACTTGGGTGTTCAACTTGGCTTGCTTTCAATCTGCCCTACACCGTCCCCTCCTGGCCCCTATATATAGGTGGCCAGGTCTCAAGGATCGGGTAGGGTACGATACAGATTACAATATCGACATACGGTAGGAACTCGTATTCGACTATCATTACAATTGGGCCTAGCTTATCGGGCCTCAGGGGTACTCAACTAACGGGATCTATTAACTATACCCTTGTCAGCCACCGTGAGATGATGCTAGAGAGTATCCAATAGGGAGATTAGATAGGGCAGAGTAGGAATACCTTAATTTTCTAGGCAATTTTTGTTGACACCGTGAGAAGATGGCATGATGCCATAGCAGCTCCGTTAGGGAAATTGGAAGATTGGATAGAGCAGCACTAAGAGCATGGGGAAGGGGATAGAGTCTGCAATATATGTCTCCTCTTCATCAACCTCAGTTGACGTGGATGTCAGGTCCTCAGTAGTTGCCCTTTCTCTTCTTAGCTTTCAGGCATCAGCGATGGAGAAGCTGGAGGCATCGCACCAACTGGGTTGAGAGGATGGAATGGGAAAGGCTGAGAAGGGGAAGGTAAACAGTGGATGGGATTATATAACAAATTAAAGATGGAAAACTTGGTTAGAGAAGTGCAGGCGCCATGGGTTAGGAGGAGAAACGCAAAAGACATGATAAAAGATTTTTTCGAATAATTAACTACTCAGCACTCAGCCACAAGGGAGAGCAAAGAATTAAAGACAAATCACGTTTTATTAGAAAAGACGAGAGAATGAGGTGAATGGACGTTGTACGCATAGGATGTATGCCTTATAGTGAGAGACAATTTAAAACGTAAGATTGTAATCCAATGATCAAAAATTACAGAGGTGACGTGGCTGCATGAGGATTGAGCTTGCAAACATTTAATGCATGCTAGTGGGGATCAACTTTATAGATATTATAAATATGTTTTTGTTGGCTATGATTAGCAAAGATGCTATCCTACAGAGCATTCTTAAAAGAACACACTAATATGAGCATGAATATTAAACGTCGCAGTCTATGAGATTTGAGTGATTTCTAGTAAACTCATGAAGATATCAGGGAGTATGACGCATATGCTCCACCTGCGGGGTAGGCTACTGGCAGCCATGTACTGGTTATAACTTTGAGTGAAATCTTGAAGCACCAAACTTGCAATTCAAGGCGTAGTCCATTGTTCATGTTGCTAATAGACGTAGCTTGAGGTTCTAGGCGTAAGTTCAACTTAACAATCTCTGCTAAAATACTAGTATATAAATAAGTAGTGAGGTTTAATAAATTTATAAATGGGCATTTCAGATCTGGTAGGGGATTGTTGAAATATTGGGCCTTTTCCTATGGGCCCATATTAGATTTCAGAAATTCCTAGAAATCTCAAAGCCCATGTGTGTGAGCCCATGTGACATGTAGCCCAAGTTGTTGGCTTCATAAAGGCAAGAGGTGGAAGCTAAGTTTAGTCCCACATTGAAAGTTGGGAGAGATGTAGACTAACATATACGGTGGGGTGTTGCACTACTTGGTAAGTGAGTGAGAAGAGGAGTGCCACACGCGCGCTCCTCCACCTCATCCTCGCTCGCTCGTCTCGACTCAACACGACATGACACGACATGACACGTCTTGACACGCGCGTGCAACGGTTTGCGAAATTGAGCCTCGGAGCCGAGCTTATCTTTTTGCTGCACAGGAAAACCGAGCAATTGACCGAGTCTTTGACGGACGCGTCACAGCTAGCCGATTCGGGTCGCTCCCGGATTGTGGGCTGCTATAACCGACTCGGGCGTGCGACATGGGCGTGGCTCACGTTGCTAAGGTTTCTCCTCTGCGCGCCTATATAAACTCTTGCCCGGCTACCGCCGCACAGATAAGAAACCAATCTAGGTTTGCCTCTCGATGCTTGTGCCGCCACCGTAGTCTATCTCATCCCAAGCGTCGGCGTGCATCGGCAAATGGGAGAGCAGGTCTCCGGAACCACTTGCCTTTGCGATCATGTACGGGAGAGGGCGAATTAAGTTTTTAGGAAGCGCTCGACTGCTCAAGTTCTTCATCACGGGTCGTCTTCCTCCAAGTCGGGGGGTGCTGCCTACCGCCGTCGTCGTCTACTACGACCGGTCTTCTCCAACATTGTCATCAACAATGTCACCGCTGCGACTTCACCTGCAAACAAACGTGCGGTGTGCTGTTGTTTCTCTTTTCATCATGTTCTACGAGTACCATGTTTAGCTGCTGCTTGTTTTCGTTCATCTTGTTGTTTAGTACATCTAGTATGTTCGAGTTACATGTGGTAGTAGCTAGCACTGTCATGTTTAATATTGTAAAATTAATTATGAAAATTGTGACTAATTATCCAACATAGGATACGTACCATGTACTCCCTCTGATCAGAAATAAGTGTCGATAATTTTGTACTAGTTTAGTATAAAGTTTATACTAAGTCTCCAACAATTATTTCCGATCGAAGAGAGTACTATTTAGAGAGATCCGAGGCTAATTGTGATCTGACAAGATTGTGTACACCTTTTCTAGCACCGTAATTGTCACAAGAGCAACTAGTACCGTACCGTTGGTGGCCAGAACTAAAATTCAAAATGATAGATCGGTATATACACAACACTGACAGACACCCACCCAAGTACACCTGAAGAGAGCATCATTCAGCAAACTAAAGCGAATCTACTTACAAAGAGCTATTGAGACTCAAGAATAAGGCCTTCAGGATCTTGCAATTCTAAACATTTTCATGTTTACTCCACCGCTACAATAACACACAATGGTGCCATTCTTTTCAATCTCCTTGCTCCCGGTGAACAAGGACGAGAAAGAACGGTGACAGAAAGAAGCTCGATGAGGAAAGGGAACATAATTCTCTCTTGGACACATCACAATCTTTTTTTCATGATCCAAGAACCTAGAGGGGCTCCATTGGAGAAATAGCTCTGCACATTCTAAGGATATGCAATTTTTATCGAAATCGGTCATCACCGGTCAAGGGGCTCAGTTTGATCCTTCACGACAAGGCGCTCCGACACCTCGGCAAGCGATTTGAGGTTGCACTTGATGAGTGCCTCCACGAAATAGCACGTCTCATCATTGGTGTTGCCCTCAGGGACATCCACCACGAAGGATTCAATCACCAGGGTTCCAGGCCGTCCCTCGATCACCTCGGGGTGCACCGTCAGAATCGATGAGTAATTCTGCAGAATCACAAGAGATTCAGTTAACTTCTATGGCCCCAGATATCATACGAGAGTATGTTATATTATCCAGACGCAGTGCATGTGTGACCAAAGCCACTTGTCGCCGAGAAGAGCAAGTGGATGGACCAGACCACCACAAATGAGTGATATATCTTGATGCAATTAATTTGGCATGTAAGGTCAAAGGATGGAAAGGAGGACCATACTGTAGTATTATTGCCAAAATAGTTATGAACAAACAAACATTGTCATCCAACGTTGGATCTTCCATCCAAGTCGGGCGGTGCTGCCTACCGTCATCGTCGTCTACTACGACCGGTCTTCTCCAACGTTGTCATCAACATTGTCACCGCTGCGACTTCACCTGCAAACGAACGTGCGGTGTGTTGTTGTTTGTCTTTTCATCATGTTCTACGAGTACCATGTTTAGCTGCTGCTTGTTTTCATTCATCTTGTTGTTCAGTACATCTAGTATGTTCGAGTTACATGTGGTAGTAGCTAGCACTGTCATGTTTAATATTGTAAAATTAATCATAAAAATTGTGACTAATTATCCAACATAGGATATGTACCATGTACTATTTAGAGAGATCCGAGACTAATTGCGATCTGACAAGATTGTGTACACCTTTTCTAGTACCGTAATTGTCACAAGAGCAACTAGTACCGTGCCGTTGGTGGCCAGAACTAAAATTCAAAATGATAGATCGGTATATACACAACACTGACAGACACCCACCCAAGTACACCTAAAGAGAGCATCATTCAGCAAACTAAAGCGAATCTACTTACAAAGAGCCATTTAGACTCAAGAATAAGGCGTTCAGGATCTTGCAATTCTAAACATTTTCATGTTTACTCCACCGCTACAATAACACACAATGGTGCCATTCTTTTCAATCTCCTTGCTCCCGGTGAACAAGGACGAGAAAGAACGGTGACAGAAAGAAGCTCGATGAGGAAAGGGAACATAATTCTCTCTTGGACACATCACAATTTTTTTTTTCATGATCCAAGAACCTAGAGGGGCTCCATTGGAGAAATAGCTCTGCACATTCTAAGGATATGCATTTTTTATCGAAATCAGTCATCACCGGTCAAGGGGCTCAATTCGATCCTTCACGACAAGGCGCTCCGACACCTCGGCAAGCGATTTGAGGTTGCACTTGATGAGTGCCTCCACGAAATAGCACGTCTCATCCTTGGTGTTGCCCTCAGGGACATCCACCACGAAGGATTCAATCACCAGGGTTCCGGGCCGTCCCTCGATCACCTCGGGGTGCACCGTCAGAATCGATGAGTAATTCTGCAGAATCACAAGAGATTCAGTTAACTTCTATGGCCCCAGATATCATACGAGTGTATGTTATATTATCCAGACGCAGTGTATGTGTGACCAAAGCCACTTGTGGCCGAGAAGAGCAAGTGGATGGACCAGACCACCACAAATGAGTGATATATTTTGATGCAATTAATTTGGCATGTAAGGTCAAAGGATGGAAAGCAGGACCATACTGTAGTATTATTGCCAAAATAGTTATGAACAAACAAACATCATATAGCAACAACCGATGCGGAAAGTGTTATTGGCACATGAGCACCAGTGATCCCTCCACTTTCAGATTTTTGAAAATTTCAAAACCTAACACTTCTATATTTCGAAAAATTATGATTTTAAATATATAGAAAGATATATATACAGGAGGAGCATATGCCAAAAAGTTCCCTTAGAAAATACTTTATATTTTTGGAAATTTTCTGACAAAAAGTTATATTATTTTAGTACTACTTTGCTACTATTTACTATCAGAAATTTGTCTTTTTATATTCCAAAATACAACGTATTTTTTAACGGCACTTTTTTGCATACACCCCTCTTGTAAATATCTACCTATATATTTGAACGCTATAATTTTTAGAGACATAGAAATGTAAGATTTTAAAATTTTCAAATTTCTAAAAGTGATGGGAGCACTGATGCCCATGTGCACTAAGTCCCTTCTCCAACCGATGCTTGTTTTGTGCTAATTAGACGACAGGAATGCGTGGACGCTGTCCCCTTACAATAGGACCGGCGGGAATATATAGCAGGATGCATTCAGGATAAGAGGAAATATTATCTCCTCAAATGAGAGGTTGCATTGTGTTAGTGCATTTGTGTATTAACGCGAGGATCATTGATAATTCCGCATGCACATATTCCTGTCTACTGTTAATACAGCAGGACAGAATAGATGCAAGATGCACCTGTTGTTTCCACTGTACTGTTTACTGGTGCAGGACCAATGTATCCAAGAAAGAAACATTTGTTTTTTAAACTTTTTGAAAGAAGAAAGATGTCTATATTCTAATCAGTGGAATCAGTCCGTCATGTGCACTCAGTTTCAGCCGTGCAATGAACTAGAACTGGAAAGGGATTAACCTACCCACTACCATGTTTATCTTCGATTATATTATTGCGATCATACACCTCACCCGGCAGCACACCCGTTTGAGATAAGCTCACTTATGAATGGCTAGACTACAATTCTATATAAGAAAATAATGCAGTAGCTTCAGGGATAAGATATGTTCTCCTAATAGAGTAATTAATAGTCTTTCTGCATAAAGCAAAATTGTACAATCAAGTTTACTGTAAATCAGAGTGAGTTCTAAAAGACTTAGAGATATACATCTGGTCCCTTAGCCACCAGGATTCAATATGCAGTTCATGCTGGTGGGGAAAGAAGAGATACACCCTATACTTCAACAATCAACTCTCAAGATTCACATGTTTGCTCCACACCACCAAGCATCATCCAAAAAAATTAAAATATGTAATAAGTAGACGATCAGGGTCGATACGTACCTTCAACCGATGATCTCCTCCGACAAACTTGACACTGAGTATGTGCTCATTATCATCTAACAGCTCCAGCCTCTCGGTGCTTCTCGTGGCAGGTAGGCCGGATTTGACATTTACCTCCCTCACACTCCCAATCTCAATGTTCCCTTTCATTTCGCAACGGCTTACGAAGGGCTTGAAAAGCTGTGGCTGATCAAACCGCCTAACCAGAGACCAAACCTGCCAGTGAAAACCAACATAGAAAATTGCTTCATCACCTTCGAAACTATCTGGGATTAACCATACGCATGTAGTATAATTTTAGAGATGTCACACATAAGTCATATAATCATATTGAATGTGCTACATAAAGACCCTAATTGTAATGATAACGCAGACTTTCCTATCAATGAACAGTAGCAGAAACCAGAAACTATCAGAAGAAAACAGAAAGGAGGGTGCAATGTCATGAACAAGACAGCTCCTTTGATTGGAGACACACATTCTAGATGGGAGATAAAGAGTCTAGAGAGTGCCATGAAAGGCATATACATGCTTAATTAAACTTAGAATGAGGCATCCGGGAAGCATATGCCGATCACTTGAATACGAAGAATGATTGCTTATGTTGCTTCAGCTAATTAAGAAACTCAACGTATCGCAGGCATCGCATAATTCAAGCGTAAAAAAATCATCAGGAGGTTGCATCCGGTCTCCTGACGAGTAGTAGTGCTAAGTACATATCCAAAAGAGTGGAGTCCAAGTGAAGCATATCTCCACCAGCTCCACCGATTACTTTGCAGAATAAAGGTCGAGCCTTTGAAATCTTAATTAACAGGGTACCGACCGGTGCAAGAATCAGGACCTTGAAATCCAATAATAATGTCGAAAAAGTACATTTAGCCGGGATCTCGAGGTGGGCGAAGCATCTCTCCACGTGAGATCAATTAAGGGTACGAAAAGGCTAATTAAAAATCCGCACAGCTTTGTGGTTATCATTGCGATCAATCATCGGGGGACCGGGGGTCTCCTGTTCTTGTTGTACAGCGAGCAATACAGGCAGGCCAGTTTGATCAAAAGTCGCAGGTATCTTTCTTTGCTGTTGTGCGAAAACAGAAATTCTTCCGTAATCACGATGCTGAATTGGTTCTATCAACTAATTTACACGAGCAATTGCTTCTTCCGATACAAGCGAAAACAGAGTTGGTTCAAGGAAGAAATCGAGCTTCGATACGCCCAATTCCAGAATCGGTTCAAGAAAGCAATGATTGCTCCCAGCTTTCCTAATCACAATCAACGCTCGAGAGGACAACCGAATTAAGAAACAGCTAGCAGCGCTAGAAACGCCTTGCCTTGGATGGAAACAGGGGACGTCAACAGCAACGCGGCGAGGGGATCGAGCAGGGAGGAGAGGCGACTGCTTACGAGGTGGACGGGGGCCTTGATGTGCTTGGCGACGGCGGAGGAGCACTGGTGGTTGGAGGGCTCGTGCCGGTGGAACCGCCGGACGTACTCGGACTCCATGGCCCGCAGGTCGCACCGCTCGTCCGCCAGCCTCCACCGCCGCGCCGCCTCCACTCCTCCTCCGACTCCTACTCCCACGGCTCCGTCCATCTCCACCATCGCCACCACAGCCCGGCCGACGACGCCTCGCTCAAGCAGCGATCGATCAGAAAACTCAAGCACGCACGGCCTGGGAATAAGAGAGTCTCCTGATCGATCTCCTCTCGGCCTTCACCGCGCGACGTCGACGCGGTAAAAGCAGAGGAGGGGGAGGAGGAGCGGAGTGGGGTTTTGCTTTGCTAGTTTTGTTAATGTCTCCTGCTCGGCGAGCTTGAGGGAGACGACGACCCGTCGATGGCACTGAGGCCGCAGGCGAGGGTGTGGCTGTTATGCGATTGGGCAGTTGCGGAGAGGACATCAAACGTTTTCTAATTTGCACCGAAGCCCCCGAATGATTTCCCTTTCTGTAGCTTCTCATGGTTAGTTTGTGAGCTGATGGATGGACCCATATGACATGAGAGGATAGCTATCCTTTTGTCTATTTTGCTTTGGAAGTTGGAAGCATACAAGTGTTCTTTCTATTGAAAATATGTGCAGTGTCTTATTGAAAAAAAGGAAATGTCCTTTCTTTGATAATAAAAAATTTAGCCGGGGGTCTTTGCACCTCTCCCGGTGACAACTTGAAAAAAAAAGAGGAAAAAAAGAACAGTGATGTTAGGCAAGCCTAAGATCTGTATAAACGGTAGTGATTCTTCATCTAAACATCAGCCATGCGTTATCATAAATTGTTGGGCGAGAACTCTTGCTGGTAAAGCATTATAAAAGCAATATACTTGCATATTCAAAATCTTGAGAAATTCCTTCAATAATATCTTACGAATTGAAAAGGTGAGACATGGTGTGCATCCAAGATTTTGTAGATTAATTATTATCTTATCGTGCATAGGTACATATTATGCATAAACTCAAAACTTATTTATTTATTTTAATTAGAAATATTACAAAGTCAAGACTCTTTCCAAATATTTGTTTCCTTCACTTTAAAAGTTTACATGTACCAAAAGATCAATGTGTTATGGGAAATATTGTAAATAATTTGCCAAAGATAAACATTAACGACCCACGACATTTCATATAAAATTTTGGACATTGTAGTTCCAAGTAGAACCAAAGGGTATAGCAAGAGGTATCTGAGCAAAACATCACCACTTGAATTGCATTTTATTATTCTGAAGCACGGGTAAGATACACATGCAAGCCATAAGTGTGGTATTTATATTTTCTTGGCGTAAGAATGGAAAGTGTTGAATGTCAAGAACATTGTTTGAAATTATTATGTGATTATACAAGGAATTAATTCAAAATTTCATTTCAAGACTTGATTAATTTATTTGTGTAAAGATTGACAATTGATGGATAGCCCATGGTAGTATCACGGGATGATATATATTTCTTGGTATTTTTTGGCCTTTTATGTTACTTTATAGGTATTGTTACTTTTTATTGTTGCGTGTACTTTAGGCTATAAATTTAGGGGGAAATTATATAGGAAGAATGATTGGCCCAAAACTTCTAAACCTATTTTTATCTTAAATCATGTAACACATATATGATATGTTTTAGCTTTCTTGTTAAAAGAAAGGCTATTTATCTGCATACAGTTGGAAAGTAAGAAAGACATGAAACTTACTCCCTCTTGTCCAAAATAGCTGCATGTAATTTCTAGTCAAAGTCAAATTTTATGAAGTTTATCAAACTATATTATAAAAATTATCAACACCTACGGTATCAAATTTATAAAATATAAAAATATATTAGATCATGAATCAAATGATTCTAATTTAATATAATATAAGTTTTTTTTCTATATTGGATCAAACTTTATGAAGTTTTACTTTGACCAGGAATTATATGCAACATACTTTTTGAAGGATGGAGTAATGATTTGGATTTTGGAGATGTAATTTTAGGTTTTATCAAGACTCTTTATGATTCATTTTTGTTGCATTTTCCTACCTTATAGTTTGACCAGTCAACTAATAAAGTTGGATTATTCGCTAAAAATGATACGCCTTGTATTTCCAGATAGCGGGAGTACCAAGTTACCGGTAATCCCGGACAAAAGTAAGGATTGCAATAGAGCGGGTTTGGACGAATATTGTAAAACCAAATCCAAACCCAAATCTATCAATCCCACCGTGCCCCGCCCATAAAAGTATGCATGGACATGGATAGCGCTCCAAATCCAAACCCGTTGGATATCCGTATAACTATGGATATCCATGGGTTTACACACTATGTACAACGCCATAGTAATACTAGAGCATTTCAGCAATGTTTTGGCAGCATTTATGTAGCATTTCGACAATATCAACAATAATAATATGGACACTATATAGGAATATCAAAGCAACAATATTTCAATCACATAATACTTAAAATATGTCAAACCTCACAAAATATATGGGCAATGCTTTTTATTACAAGTTTCCAACACAACATCTTGAACCGAGGAGGCGGAGGGGTGACGGTGTGAGAGCACGGTGGCCACCCACCGGTGCATCTTCTAGCGGAGGAGGGCTGTGGATAAAGAGATGTGGCAGGAGGGGCACCGGCTGCACCCTCTATCTTTGTAGGCTGCCGCTGCGTGCAGGTGCCATGAAGGGGAGGAGTTGAGGGGAGACGAAAACGTGATGAGAGAGTTATAGTGGCGGTTGACCGCTTTGGCCGCTACCTGCATGCCTGTCTTGACCGCTTGATTAGTGTTTAAAGTTAGCACTAGTTAGATTTAGTGGGCCTTTGATAACTTGGGTCTCATAAAGAGAGGGGCTAGGCTTAGTTAAAAATCCCTTGTGTCACTGACATATGGGTCCTATATGTAAGCTGAATATCCATTGGATATTCGTGGGGCAAAATCCGTGTTCGTGTCCGTCCCATGAGTTATTGGATATCCATCCCATGAAATCTGTGGGTGTAATCGGCCCTTTATACCTATGCTCAGCAGGCTGAATATCCGTGGCGTGAATCCATAAAATTAAATTGCATCGTTAGACAAAAGACGGAGAAGCTTATCCTGTCGCTGTGAGCCTGTGAAGCCATTTTTCTAGACTGCAACCTGCAACAGCATACATGCATGTGAAGCTGCCCTCTCCGTCATGTTGTTTGGGCACAGGAGCATGTGCTGCTTGGCCTATTTCAGCAACAACCACGACTTTACTAATCTGTCCGCTTCGTCGTGAGAGTATGCTCTGTGTGTGGACGTGGATGTCTGACGGAACTATAATGCTTTGCTTTCGGATTAGATATACGGATCGAGCACTAAGGCATCACGGGTTATGATATTACTTTGACCGGCCGTGCTCGGCCTTTCAGGCTCCTGGATTAGGCACCTTTAGTGGGTTGATCCATTCGACTACCTCACGTTCAAATGCGTCCACGTGGATAGAAAAATAGATAAATCGCAACCGAGCGGATCGACGCAAACAGACAGACGCGGTCCGAACGACCCATTCCCGGCCCAAATGTAGGAGAGAGATGGGTCAGCGCGAACAAGTGAGCGGTCCGCGGACGCGTCCGCGCGTGCCTCCTCGTATCCGACGCGACCCCACCTGGCAGCCGCACTGCGTCGACCCGTCTTCTCCATTGCGGTACTGTCCAGTCTGCGCCGCCGCTTTGGCCTCGTCCCGCGCGCCGTCAGCGGTGAATTGATGTTGTTCCTGGCCGTCTGCGCCGGCCTTGACCGCCCGACGACTCGATGACCGCGCTGGGCGCCGAGCGGCCAGCGGCACGCATCCTACGCCTTTATAAGGCACCCTTCTCGCACGCCGTCCACACACACCCGCCGCCCGCAGCGCCTCCACATCCTATGAGCACGCCATGAAAGGCCGCTGGCCCTTCAGCCGGAAGACCAAGCACGACGGTGAGGCGTCTGGATCGGCCTCGCGTGATCGGGACCGGGCCTCGCGGGACTAGGACCAGCGCCGGATGCCCCCGCCGCGTCAACTCAGTCCTTCGCCGGCACGCGCTTCTCCGCAACGGTCGGATCCACGCCGCGGCCCGAACGCGGCGAGGCCACCGCGTCTACCGCGGCCCCTGCGCGACCGCGTCTACATGCTGGTCAAGCTTGCTCGTCGGCTCTACGCCGACGGCGAACCTGTCCCCTGGCCGGACGTAAACCTCCCGGCGCGGTGGCACATCAACAGTCGCCGTGTGCCAGTGTCGCCCGTCCCGCGCGACGGGCCAGAGCGCGTACGGGAGATACGCCGGTGGCGTGCCCTCCTCCCTCTGCACCTGCGGCGCAACGCCACCTTTGACATCGGGTCCCTGAACTGGGACACCTTCTCCCGATGGGAACTGCGCCCAGACAGGCGCGCTGGCTACCTCGGTGACGCCGAATGGGACCGCAACTGGGAGCCTGTCGTGTCCTCCGACGATGAGGAGTTCGACGACGACAAGGACGACAACGATGAGGACAAGGACGACGAGGACGAGGACGAAGCCAAGATGCCAACGCCTCCTTGTGTCAGCAGCGAGGTCTCCGGCCAGATATACAACGGCGGGGTGATCCGCGATGACACAGACGACATGATCCACCATGTCGTCTACCACTATTTTTTAGGCCGCCGAAGGCGGCGAGGCCTACCAGATGCCTCCCGAGCTCACCGAGGAGGAGGAGCTCGCTGTCACCGTCCTCATCAGCGAGGAGGAGGAGAAGAGGGCGTTCCCGGAGCTCGCGAACGCTCTGGTTCTCTCGGTGGCGCCGCCACCACCGCCTGGGCCGCCGCCGATGCAGGCGCCGCGCACTCCGCCTCCGATGCCACGTCGGGAGGCCAGGGCGGAGCCATGGGACACCTGGCCCGAAGCTGCACCAGGGTGGCCGGCGGGCACGCCGCCTATCCTGGGCTGGGCTCCCGGGACGCTGACCCTCCCCCACCAGGACCTCCACCGCCGCCCATAGCCAACTAGCCATGGCCGCAGGGGCCCTTCATCGACCTCTCCGGCGATGACGACGACGAGTAGGCCCTGCCGGCGATGCCACAACCCTAGTTTAGCTTAGGGTTTTATCTTTTCTATATTTTTCTTTTCTTTTCCTTTTTTTAGTATGTAAAATATCTATGTTAATGGAAGAATGGCCCACCCATCAGGGCAAAAAAAATTATGCGTCAACCCGTTGGGTTGCCCCCCTCCCCCCACCCACGTTTTTGGTGTCTGCGACCCGACGCAAACGGACCGATTCGGACTATTTTGGACACCGAATGGGTCGGCCCGCTAGAGATGCCCTTATGCATGTGCGTGCATAATGTGAGTGGAGAGATAAAGAAGAGCCACTGGCACGATGGGTGTGAAATTGTGTATTTCATGAACTTGTTGAAGTTCAACTCCTCCTCTCATCCCGCTCCCTTGCGGCCGCACCAGAGCCGCATCAGGCTGCCCTCCACCGATTCGCCAGCAGGCCACTGAGGGGTCTTCCTCTCCCTCTCGCTGCCGTCGTGTCAGGATCAGCTTCTCCCTTGTTTTCCTTGTTTCCTCTGCTATCTTCAGAACGTCCAACGCTGATCCTACGGTGGAGATTCAAAGTTACCTCTTCAGGCAAAGATTCCCTCCAATATGTTGTTTACTTTTTATAACTGAGATTAGCACCTGAATGTGCTTTAATTGTAACTAGCACAAATGCCCGTGCGTTGCAATGGGAAAATAACATTTTTAAGACATCAAGAATTTTACTATTGAAAATCATGCTTTATGAAAGAAGCTACCCCCTCCGACCCATAATACTCTTCGCTAATATGGATGTATCTAAACACATTTTAGTAATAGATACATCTATATTAGCAAAGAGTAATATGGATCGGATGGAGTATTTGGGTTTAACTCTACATGTGCTTACTCTATATAGTCATTTTAATTAGCGGTTTGAGAAAAAATTCGGGGTGTTCGAGATTACCGGTTATCGCTATAACCGGAGAATCCCGACCAGTTACTGAACGACTTTGAAAACCAAATTTAAATTCAAAATCTTGGATATTCCTATTCATCAAGGATGCTTGTTTGATATAATTTTTAATTTTTTTTGGGATATTTGGCCAGTAAATGCATTTACCAGAGGTGCTAGGGATATCTGTTTACCGGACGGTATCTGGATTTCTCGACCAGTAAGATTTTTTTTTTAACAATACCATGATATATTTATAGCAGCCAACAATACATGGTAGACAGGTGCGGAGCCAGGAAAAATATTAGTGGGGGCAAAAATATGTTAACCAAGACAAATATCTTTGCTTATGGGGCAAATCACTTTTTTGCTTGGCATGCTACAAAGAAAATAAAATTTGAATGGGGGCAGCCGCCCCCCATGATTTATAGTCTGCATCTGCCCATGATGGTAAAGATACATAAGCTGTCTCTAACGATTATAAAATAAAATATATAAAAACAAGCTAATCTTCGAGGTCTTCAAACTCTTTTTTTCTATAACACAATTTTATACTTTTTTAAAGAGCAGCCAAAATTAATGGCCACCGTGTGGGTGCAATGCAACAAACTAGAAGTACTACAATGCAATCTAAGTTGAGGTGCAAATTTTCCCATCGTACTTGCTTTTCATAGATTATTACCGGGCCGGTAGCCCGGTACACACCCCTATTGGTCCATCATCCTTCAAAATATAGCCGCGAGGTACCCCGGGCTCTTAGGACATGTGTGGTCCCGTCCGTTCGATGGGGCTTCTGGATCGATCCTGGCCGTCCGGCGAAACTACTGTTTACCTCCGAAATTCTACCCGCCCCGTGAACTCTTCCAGCCACGGTCTCTGATTTGTGGGGCATGCGTCGTTCGTGGCCCGCACGTCAGTGAAGCAAGCATCGTGGCATGCTGTGAGCATTGGAAGAAGAGAAGAGAGACGCGGTGGTTGTGTTTGTGTTTCTGCTAATTGTTCAGGAACCGTCTTTTCATGTCTCATTTCGTCCTCCCCTCACCATCCCATACCTGCATGGCGGACGGCAAAGGCGACGGCGGGTACGCCCGCTACAGCAACGGCGTGGACGTGGGTAGGGAGCCTCCTATAGTCGTCTCTGGCCGCTCACTCCCAAACCCTATCCTCTCCCGTTCTTCTCCTCTCTTTCCCTCACCTCTCCCGTGCTGTGGCGGCTCCAGATTTTAGGGTTCCCCACGGGGGCTGCGCGAGATGGAGGCCGATGTGGAGGCCTGCAAAGGAGGAGCGAGCATGGAGGATTCTTCGTCTACCTCGTGCCCGATCTAAAGCGCAGAGGCGGCGGCCAGGCTTGCTACATCTAGGGGCGAGTTCCTCGTCGGGCAGCAGCATAGACCATGGATTTCCGTGAGTGTGACGTTCTCTGTTTTTGTGAGTCTCTCTCTCTCTCTCTCTCTCTCTCTCTCTCTCTCTTCCTACGTGATTTTGTGCATCTCTAATTTTGTGCCAGTAGCTTGCTCAGCCAAGAGGATTTGAGGAGGATGGCCATGGAGGAGGTGGAAGTGCCTCCCCCGCCCCACAGTGATGCTCTCTATTAATTCATCGATCCTCTTCAGCATCCCTTGTGCTTCACCCTAACCTGCAGGTCGTCCAATTCCTTTCTCATTACTTCTGTACATGATCTGAAATCTATGTTATTCAACAGATCTTGTAAACCAAATTTACTGTTTGATTGTTTGTGGCTGATGCTTCTGTGCAGATTTGCTTAGTTGCTATGATCCCCTCTTCATCCTGAGTGGTTGAGTTTCTATCCCAGGTAAGCAACCATGTTACTTTAATTTCCAGTTGATATGTGGACTACCAGCTAGCTTTCTGTTTTTGATTTTTCTGGACGACGTGTGCTGATATTTCAACGTATTGTGATATAATCGTCCAGTTTCTTTTTTGAAAAACATTGGTTGTGTTGGCAGAAATTCAGATCGAGGAGACTAAGAGCCGTGGCTGCATCATGACGGAATTTGTTGGTTTTGGTGTAGGAAATGCTTGTGTTTCTGATCTGTGATGATACAGAGAAGAATCCGTTTACTAGTGCATTGAAAGCTTTGTTTTTCGTAAGTATGGTGCTTATTTATTTTCATATTGTTAGTTTCTCATAAATCAAGATTAAAGTCTTGCATTGTCGTGATTAAAATCCTGATAACGGTTTAGCTTTGAAAATTTGAAAAATATGTCGTGTGAGTATTTTATTTATCACTCAAGAATCAAGTGATATCTGGCAAATGTGAATTATTCATCTTTAGGAGCTAATGAGTTCTTTCTGCTCTATATTTTCCTACATTGCATACAATACGTTAACAATGTATACTCTTAGGTATTAAAATAATATCCTTGCAAAAAGTACAAATACACCATTGTTTAATTATTTTATAAATATATTGGCAGACATTTGAGAGAAGAGATGTATTATTTGAAGTTGCATGGTAGTCTGATATAAGAAGAGATATACTAATACAAGAACTTCAGCTTGGTTTTTTGCATAGAATTATAAATGTTGAGAGCAGGGTGTTGAAGCTAATTATATCACTGTATCGGTACTCTTATTTGATTTTATCTCTAATTTTTGTACTTCGTAAGTAAATTTTTCTTGGGACTCCATGTTTCGTCACCTTCACAATATTTGTTCTAAAATATGCATGTATCATGTTACTGACCAATTAGGATATGCATTGGTACCTGAATTTATAATGTGTTGTCCATGTGGAGAGCTAAATGATGGTTGTGGGTGCATGCAAAAGGGATGTGCCTACTATAAATCTCAGCAGAAATGAAAGAATAAATAATATCTGTATTTTGCCTATAGATTACCTCCCTGTAGCTTCATGCAAGCCTCATAGAGGAAAAAAGGAACTCCAAGCACGTGAAAATTCAAGAAGTTCTTAAAAGATATTTTGTCTAGCGCTTTTGTGGCTATGAATTCCTCTTTTAGTTGTTCGCATGAGAGATGTTTCTTTGCTCTGCAGATGGCGTGCATGGCATAAAGAAGTTTGGCGGCTACATATACTGCATCGGTCTAATATCAGTGTCCAAAGCTAAAATCAGTGAGCTCAAGACTTCTTCTACAAATGATCCAATAGATACACTTCTAATTGGGTGGAGGCAGCAAAACCTCCCACTTTTAGTATTTTATCATATACCATGCTTGGTTATTCAGTCTGGGTGCTCTGAAATTTATATGCATCAATGGTATCTCAATTGTTTCTTTTTAGATGGAACTCAACTTTAATTGGCAAACCTAGGAATATTTAGTGACAAAGAGTGTATCATGTGAGCTAAGGTGCCATCTTGGTCATTTCCCCATAGAAATTGTTATTAGTTATGTTTTATTATTTCTTTAAAATATCTTGATGGAAATAAGAGTGTTCACTGTATGCCTTCCATATATTGGACAAACTCTTTTGTTCCTTCAGCATTGCTTATTCATTTTTCCCGACGAAAAAAAACCATATATACTAGATAGACTCTTGATACAAACATCATGTCCTTCACCGTTGCTTATGCTTTGTTTTCAGGCAGACAAAAGAAATACTCTTCATTAATTTTCTTACACTCACTAAACTATTTTGGTTCAGTAGGTGATCTCTTCATGCTTTATTAGTAGACTCAGCTGGTTCAATAGCTGATCTCTTTTATTTTGTCACTCACTAAATTATTATGGTTCAGTAGCTGATCTCTTCATGTTTAATAGGTAAACTTTGTTGTTGATTCTGTACCTGATCTCATCGTTCCTTTCCTTTCATGCCTTGAATATGAAAAACAATAATTAGGTGGCTACAATAGAAATGTTATTCTAGGGGGTTGAGGCAAGTAAGGATTTTCATACTGGTTGTGTTATTCACACCCATAGCTCACCGTCCTCCTGAGCTGCATGACCCTGGAGTGAACGAAGTGATCTTGTATGACTGGACTACTGAAGTAATCTTTTGGACATAAATTCGTGATTCAGTTGTTCTTGCTCTGAAAATGTGTAAATGCTTGCATTTTTGCACTTTTAAAAAATTTCTTGTGAAAAAAATGTATTCTAAAAATTATTCTAAATGAACCTCTGGATGTTTGTCTTAGCTACCAGCTCCTATTTGCTCTGGATGAATACTACTACTAATGGGATTCAAGTTAACTTGAATTCTTATAAACTATATTTCTACATGGGACACTTCCTTTTGTCCGTCACTTATACATGGGACACTTCCTTCCTGTATGTTAAAATTGCTTCACATATACTTATTTAGTTTTATCTTCTTTCAAAACTTTTATTCATAAATGTCTGATCTAGCCCCGTCCCCTAGCAGGCTGTCCACGGCCTTCCTGCTTGATCCTATGCTGCCTCCACTCCTCTGCGCTTCCGGCAAGATCAAGGCGTCCTCTGAGGGTGCTGTTGCTGCTGCCTTCACTACCTGCTACATTAGTTTGATGCAATACTACCTTCTACATCTGTAGCCACTGGGCAATAGTCTAAAAGATACTTTCTCTTATACACAACTGAAGGGAATATGTCCGAGAGGCAATAATAAAGTGGTTATTATCATATTCCATGTTTATGATAAATCTTTTATTTCTCATGCTAGAATTGTATTAATCAGAAATATTAATACATGTGTGATTAATAAACCAAAAGGTTCCTAGTAAAGCCTCTTTTTCATACCAGCTCGTTGATTAACTGATGATAAAGGTTTCCTGATCATGAACATTGGATGTTGTTAATAACGGGGTCATATCATTAGAAGAATGATGTGATGAACACTCACATCCATAGTAAGAATAGCAATACGATCAAGTCATCAAGTTTCATTGCTATATCAAATTAATACAAAGTAGTTCTAATCCTTAGACCATGAGATCATGTTAATCACTGATACTGGAAGGGTACTTTGCTGATATTAAACATCACACCGTAACAGGGTGATTATAAAGGTTGATTTGGGTACTCTGAAAGTATTAGTTGGGGCTCATGGATCAAGAGTGAGATTTGTCCATCCGGATGACGGAAAGATATTCTCTGGGCCCTCTCGGTGATATTGCATTGACACCGCTTGCAAGCATGTGACTAGGTCACAGAAATGCATTATCATGGAACGAGTAAAGAGACTTGTCGGGAACGAGATCGAACTAGGTATGGTTGATACCAAATGATCGGATCTCGGACAAGTAATAAAATCGCGAGACAAAAGGAATTAACTATGTTCGTTATTGGTTCACACGATCACTAGTTCATCATCGAGTAAGTGGGAGTCGTCATGGATTTCCAGATCCCGCTGATGATTATTGATTGGAGAGGAGTCTCGATCATGTCCACGTTATTAACAAACCATAGGGTGACACACTTAAGGTTTGCTGACGCGTTTTGAGTGGATTTGGAACTCCGGCTGAATTATTGGACAGCATAGGGGTTGTTTCAGAGAAGCACCGAAACTGTTTCGGGATATCGAAATGACTCAAGGGGGTAAATGTTAATGTTTGTTAATTGATTGAATTAACAAATATTAAAGAAATAAAAATGTTTTATTAATTCAATAAGTGTGGATTTTAATTAACATGAATGTCGTGCAAAATTAAAATGGGGGTTACTCATTTGATGAGGGGGTTACCTTTCCATGAAGGAGGGGGTTACCACCACCATGAAGAGGAAAAAGAGCAAGGGCTGGCCGCACCCCTCCATGGGATACTGCCCCTTCTCCTATATATATGTTGGACATGCTCCTCTTCTACACACACTTAGTTATTTTCCATCCCCTACCTTGTTGCTCCAAACCATAGCTGTTGCTTAAGCGAAGCGTTGCCGAAATCGTTAGCCACCAACACTTGGAGAAGTGGAGGAGGAGTTCCGGCGGATCCCTACTTCCTCTGCCCCACTGGACCGAGGGCATGGAGGACATCACCGAACCGTACGTGTGACCGAGTACAGAGGCGCCGCCGGTTGTGGCGCCTTGTACACGATCTTGAGATCGTCAAGTGAACGACTACATCGACTACGTCAAGTGAACGACTACTTCAACTATGTGCGTCTTCGTCGAGTCTTCATCGACAATGTTTGTGCGGGAACATAATCCTCACTTCCGGTCATCGAGGGTTAGTTAATCGTTGCTTCCATCTCGTAGATGATCTTGGCTAGTTTTGTGTTCATGCGTAGGAAATTTTTTGTTTTCTATGCTACGAACCTATCAGTGGTATCAGAGCCATCTCTATGCGTAGTTGGTATGCACGATTAGAACACATGGAGATGTGGCCATTGATGATCATGTTATTGCTATTTTTTGTATTTTGGATCATAGTGGCATAGTGGGATTGAAGCTGCCCGAGACTAACATTACGTGACCACGTTCACAAGACTTGTCCCACACTTGACATGCTTTGGCATATGTGGCTTTACGGGTGCACGTTTCTCCCACTATAGTTATGATCTATTTTTACAAAGAATTGTTAATAATATTTTATCACCGTTGTGGTTACATGTTCATAGGTAAGAACAGTTCTTCCTAGAAAGCCCCAAACCACGTAAAATATGCAAGACAAATTAGAAACGTCTAACTTGTTTATGCAGGGCATGTGATGTGATATGGTTAAATTGTTTATGTTACAAATTATATGCAATGATCCTTTTTGTAAGTTATAAACAACCAGCGGGAGCCATATGGTTGTCTTTTCATTTTATGGCCTGCGTGCCGAATATATATATCCAAGCGATATATTGTAATAGAGGAAGACAATCAAGGTGGCACACCATGGACCTTGGTGCTACGCCGGTGGAATGATGGAGATCATGCCATGACGCACAAGATGGAGATCGAATGTGTGAAGGACCATATCATATCACATTATATATGCATGTGATGTTTATCCTTCTATGCATATTATTTTGCTTAGATTTGATCGCGCGGTAGCATTATAAGATGATCCCTCTCACATAAATATCAAGATAAAAATGTGTTCTTCCATAGCATGCACCGTTAAGAAAGTTCGTCATTTCGAGACACCACATGATGATGGGGTGTGACAGACTCTACGTTCATATACGACGGGTGTAAGACAGTTTTACACACGCAAGTGCTATGGTTCTAATTGGCGAGCCTAGCATGTACATACATGGCCTCGGAACACGAACCGAAAGGTTAAGCATGAGTCATATGGTTGATATGACGAACATGGTGATGTTCTCCTTTGAAACTATGCCGTTGCACGTGATGATCGGTTGCGGTATAGTGAATTTGGTTTGTGTAATCACTTAAGAAAACTAAGAGGGATGTTGTTTTTAAGTGTGAGTTAACTTAGTAATTTTGAATTTTAGAACTCAATTTATCATGAACTAAATCAAAGTGAATTTGCATAGTTTGTTATAGGCATTGGCATCCGTTTACTACCTTGCGATTAGCTATAATTGAGATACTAGAACTATAGAATTCTGGATGTTAACTTTACGAATTGGTATCGTATTGTTTGAATGTCAATCTAAAATTTAAAGTCCTATTGCAAACTTTTAGCAAACCTTGGTTACTCGATAAAATTTAATAAGTAGTATTAAATCAAGAGTAACAATTCCAGTGTTAGTATCTAAGTATCACACTTGCCTCCATGATCCTTGATATTCAGAAGTTGTTTTTAGTATCAAGGTTATCTAGGAGCTGAAATGATTGTTTCATAAACTATCATGTGTGGAAAATATTTTGATATCTGAAACAATATTTGGTTGCAATGTGATAGAGTATAATTTAGTAAGACACATGTTCTCATATTGTATGAGAATTTGCAAAGATTAGAGACGCTAGCCGTCTAGATCTTCTAAAAAGGTTTTGGGAACTAGCATTATACTCACAATTCATCCTCATGAGCTATAGTAGCTTGATCATGAAAGTTGTCATGATAGGATGAATACAAGATGTCGGTAAAATGTTTACTACATTAAAAGATTACTAAAGAATGGAATTTGGCAGAACGCCAAATATTTTATTATGGTGATCTACTTTAAAGTGTGAGTCCAAGGGTATTAGTGTTTGACTAATCATGCCTTGAACTATGTGCCATGTGAATGGCGCCACTATTGATGTTGATAGATTCTTCTAGAAGGAAAATAATTGCTAAAAGAGAATCCAAAATTTATTTTGGCGGAAAAGAAAAGACTGGAAATGTCCAGGTCAGGTATATAGAAGATATACATGTTATGGTTGTATTCGTTGCTTGTTAAAACAATGTGGTTCTTGGGTATTTGATACTAAATTGGTTGGTATGAACTGTCATACAGAATAACACAATACAAGAACTACAATGGCCTAATCTATTATATTATAAAACAACAAACATTGTATGGCTAAGATTTTATAGAAGTTAATCGTGTGGTTAAGATTCACGTTAGATCATAAAGGTCGACGTATTGAAATAGGAATCTTTGAAATAGGAATCTCTTTTCTTAACCAAGAATAGTACTAGAAAGAATCAGGAGCACATCCGATCCAATCTCATGAATTCCTGCGGGACAATATGCTATTCAATAGAGTTTTCTTCCCGATCCCATAAAAAAACTTCAGCACTACAATGACGATGTCACCGGCGGTTGCCACATCTGCCCATGGATTGCTCCCTAGCATCTCCGACGATGTCCAAAGCGTTTGTCGGCACCATCCCCTCGCAAGCTTCGTCGCCTGGATCTCTCGCTGCAGCAAAGGCCTCTGCCATCCTTACTTATTCTTGGACTTGCATGTCTCGAGCATCTCAATGGGCAGTAAGCGTTGATCAGCTCTGGTGATAACGCGGGCGTTGCTACACCATCTCCTTGATCTGTGCCTATAGGCTGCAGCTAGGATCGCACCTCCTGCTCATACATGGACATATATATATGACAAAATCATGTTTGAGATTTGTTTGCGCCACTATGTTTGATTAGGTTCTGTCCATCAGAAATAGATGCGCCTTCACATCAAACTGAATTAAAGTTACTCTAATTGTGCAGATCTTTCTAAGAAGGAAGAAAACGATCCAATCCAGGTAACTCACGTTGTACTACATGTTCCATGATAGACGCGACCCTGCCAAGAAGAAGAAGCAAAGAAAGCAGCGCATCCAGTGCAATCGCGGCAGCGAAGAGGCATAGAATCATCATCATCCATGGTACATGCTCCATGGGCTGAATGATCTCTTGCAATCTCGACAGGAGACATGTACAAGTTGTATTGCAGGTCCTGTAAGATGACATGCACATACAATGATGTGACTCCATTACCTATTGATTTTAATAGTATGAATACAGATCTACAAGGAGATCAGCTCACGTCCATGATTGCATAGACGATCAAGAGCTCGAACACAGGTGAGGATGCCACGCCCAGCTAATCGGCAGATCAGCACACGGTTCACATGTACGCACTTCAGAGTTCAGACCAACAAGAGCTCCAACAAGGGTGATGACTGACGACGCCCTAATCGGAAGCACGAAACCAACACATCCAGTACAATTGCGGCGGCGACGGGGCTATGATGCCCATCTATTTGGCAGATCAGCACACATCAACATGAAAGTCGGACCATGCTGTGGCGCCCAACTAATTGGAAGCACAAACGCAAGGCATCGAGTACAATTACGGCATATATATCGATGACACCACAACGATGCATACATACGGTGCCCCGACTGACCCATGGATCAATAGCAACGCAATCAATACAGTCCCGTGACTCCAGTATGTCCAGCAGATCGAATATCGCCATCTACCATATCAGCAACGCCGTCAACCATAGGTAATATCACCATCTGCCAGTAAATGTGAGCTTTAATTCATAGGAACAACCTACAATAATAACGAATCATTTGTTAAAATCTTTTGAAATCAACAAAAAATATGGTGTACAAGAAGTTGAGAGAGCTAACCACAAAGAACCAAACATATACCAGTCAAGTGAAAGTATTAATAAGAGTATATATATTATTACTATCCAAGCATTTTTCGCATTTGTGTGTATATATCTAATTATAAAAAATAGCATAATACCAATGCTTAATACACTCATACTATTTCCTTTGTGTTTTGAAACTTACAAGGCCGTTCAGATGTCTTTTAAAAAAATTATATTGTTCAAATGGACATCAGATGCATGAAATATGAAATTGTACATACAAAGAAGTAAAATTTAGTTCATCACAGAAGTCAAGAGGCAAAATTTAATCAAGTATAAAGAGAAATATATTTGGCGGCTAAAATTTGGTGATATTGACGACTGGATGGCTTGCATATAGATATATCATTAGTGAATTTTAGTGGGACTCACAGGGACAAACGGATGGACAGAATAATACAAATGGAGTTTGTTCAAAATAGATATAGATCACCTCTCATATCTCTAATGCTACAGAGTTCGAGAAGCCATCACATACAACTCTCATGACTATCACGTTTCCTCAGATTTAAATCTTTCTAAGATATTTTCTTTTCTCTAGACATTATAACAAGTAAATATTTGTGTTACAAGCAATGGATGGAGAAAAATAGAAATGATTTTATTGTATGAAGCTAAATAAAGGGCCATGGAAATGTTTAACATACAATACTTTAGGGCTGTGTGGTATATTGTCAAACAAAAATAACGATGACAGTTTTGATTCTTGATAATCCTAAGGTAGACCAATAAAAAGTCAAAATAACCTTATAGTTTCAATTATGCTAACAATATAATTCTTAGGTGATGCAAAGAAATATATCTTCTAAATTATCACTATAACTATAGATTTCATTTTCCTATCAAAATCTATACATAATCCAAATAAAATCTAGCCGCGCAAATGCGCGGGCCACCCTGCTAGTTAACTAGCAAATGAATATGGGATGATTCTCATGGAAAAAAATAAAGTGTTATTGTGTTTCGTTGGAATTAAACCTAGCCTTCAAGATTTGTTTTAATAATTGTTATTTTGTTCTGGTATTATGAGAACAATGGTTGTTCAAATTATTACAGCATTCATAAAAGATGAATGAACACTTATCTTGTTGGAGAAATCACATCTATAACACTGATGCTAAATGTGTCTCAAGACAAATGATTAGAAGATCACTTATGAGTGACACCACCGTTTAAATCATATTGGAAAGTAAACATGAAGAAACTCCATGTTGATGGAATTTTGGAGTCCTTTTGATTTTGAATCAATTGACACTTGTGAAAATTTCCTAGAGATGATTAAAACTCCGTTCATAGGCCAAGCAAGAACGAACGACTAAACTATTGGACGTTGTACATGTTGATGTATATTGTCCATTATGTGTAGCCGTGTGTGGTGGATCTTTGAACTTCATTTACTTTAACTGATGATTTGAGTAGATATATGTGTATATTTACGTGATAAGGAAGAAGTATGAAATATTTGAAAAATGTTCAAAGTATTTCTGGATGAAGTGAAAATCATTGTAACAAGAGAATAAAGAATTTATGATCAGATCATAAATGAAGATATTTGAGTTACAAGTTTAGCAAACACCTAAAAGTTGAGGAATCATTCCATAGAATTGTATTTCCCGAAACACCATAGGAGTATGGAGTGTTCGAGAGATGAAATGACATCGTTAGATCAAAGGTGTCGTCTATAAATTGCCATTATATTTTAAGGATAAAGCTTTAGAGACTGCCGCTTTTACACTGAAAAGAGCGCCATCATGATCCGTTGAAATGACACCATATGAGTTAAGGCATGGGATAAAACCCAAGTTGTCTTTTCTAAAATTTTGGTATGCTAGGCATATGTAAAATGTTCACAACCAAAGTTAGATAAATACATCTTTGTAGGTTATCCCAAAGTAACTGTTGGGTACTCCTCCAGAACACCAAAGACAAAAGTGTTTATCGCTAAAAACGTCAAGTTTCTTGAGAAGGAATTTTTTGCAAAAAGTTAAGTGGGAGGACAATAGAACTTTGATTTGGTTATTGAACCTAAGATATATGTGCTGAGTAGCACAGCGCCGGGAAGTGTCCTGATGTCTGGCATGTAGTTGATGATTATTATGGCCAGGCAGTTGGGAAACTCCAAGCGAAAAGTATGATGAACACAGCAGCAAGTCTTTTCCCTCAGTAAGAAACCAAGGTATGTCGATCAGGAGAAGAGCAAACAAACGACTGAAGGTGATGCTTGCAAGCTTCGCGACAGCTCCGGACAATTTATAGGGCGCCTCGTCCAAGCTTTGCTTTGCGAGCAGCAACGTGGAACCTGCACACACAACCAAGTACTTTGTTCCCAACTTGCGATGAGGTTGTCAATCTCACCGGTTTGCTTGAAACAAAGGGTATGAGCGTATCGAGTGGAAAACAGTAAAAGTATGCGAGTAAAGTAACAGTGCGAGTAAAGTAAACAGGTGATAGTAATATGATGGAAATAGGACCGGGGTCCACAGTTCACTAGCGGTGCCTCTCCATAAGATAAATAACACATGCTGGGTAAACAAATTACAGTTGGGCAATTGATAGAATAAAGATAAACATGATATGTCAAGAAGATCACTATGTGATTTACTCTGGGCATTACAACAAAATACATAGACCGCCATCCAACTTCATCTATGACTAATAATCCACTCACGGGGATATCGTCCGAACACCCCATGAGTATTAAGTTGCGAACAACAGATAATTGCATTAAGCAAAGTGTGTAATGTAAACAAAGCATATGCCCTCGAGCATATGAATGTTGTTTTCTCCGTAGTAGCAACAGCACATCTACAACCTTAGAGGTTTCTGTCACTCCCCCAGATTAAATAGAGACATGAACCCACTATCGAGCATAAATACCCCCTCTTGGAGTCACTAGCAACTACTCGGCCAAGATAGCTACTAACAACGGAGAGCATGCAAGATCATAAACAACATAGAGATAACATAAGATATATTTCAGTATAGCAACTCAATCATAACACCAATATTCATCGGATCCCAACAAACCAAACATGTAGAATTATATAACGGTGATCTCAATCATGTAGGGCAGCTCATGAGATCTAAACACGAAGCACATGGTGGACAGGACAACCATCTAGCTACTGCTATGGACCCATAGTCCAAGGTAGACTACTCACTCATCGCTCCGGAGGCAAGCATGGCGATGAAGAAGACCTCCGGTGGCGATTCCCCTCTCCAGCAGGGTGCCGGGAAGAGCTTCTGGATCCTCCCGATCTTGGGTCGACGACGGCGGCGGATCGCGATTTGTTTCTGGAAAATTGATCGGGTACTTAGGTTTTTCCCATCGGGGGGTCTTTATAGGCGAAGGGGCTTCGTCAGAAGTGGACCGAGGCGGTCTCACACATAGGGGGCGCGGCCAGGGGCTGGGCCGCGCCGCCCTGGTGTGAGGCCACCTCGTGGCCCCACTCCGTCTCCTCTTCGGATCTCTGGAAGCTTCCGGGAAAAATAAGACTTTAGAAACTTGTTTCGTCCAATTCCGAGAATATTTCTTGTGTAACTTTTCTAAAACACAAAAACAGCAGAAAACAGGGAACTGGCACTGTGGCAACTTGTTAATAGGATAGTTCCAGAAAATGCATAAAAGTGCCACGAAGTGTAACGAAACATTAGGCAAATGGTGTAAAAACAAGCATGGAGCATCAAAAATTATAGATACGTTGGAGACGTATCAGCATCCCCAAGCTTAACTCCTGCTCGTCCTTGAGTAGGTAAGTGATAACAAAAGAAATAATTTTTGAGGTGACATGCACCTACACAATCTTGATCATGTATGTAAGCATTGTGAGCTGGGATCAAAAGAACTTAAAACATGGGCATGAAAGATATAATCTTGATAATAAATGCTTAGCAACCATGTTATAACATGCAAATGAACACAAACAAAAGATCATGAAAATGAAACAATGAAAGTCAAACGTGTGTTCAAATCATAAGGAAAAACATACAAATGGTTTTCAGCTTGTCCTTAAAAGAGAGCAAAACATAAATGCATAGGACACCTTTAAGTTTAAGAGGGCGACTAGATACAAATAATTTGAGAACAAGTGAAACCAACAATATGAATCAATCAATGAAAACTTTGGGACAGTGCACATTATACTAAGAATGACAACTATGCTCTCTTAATGGTGCATAAAGATAGAAGGTGGTGACTCAACATAAAAGTAAAAGAAAGGCCCTTCGCGGAGGGAAGCAGTGATTGCAAGTTTTATAACCTTCAAAAATTATGGTACTTACCGGCTTTGAGCTCTCATTGCCCCCATCATAAGCATCTTGAATGGTTAAAGTTAATGCGAGAACAATTATGATGTATATGCTTGACAAATCATAAGTTGAAAACCTCATGTCCCGTGAATACGAGTACCCAAACCTCATGCTACTTTACTTAGAGTCCCAAGCAAGGCTCTTGTCATTGTAAGCATACACGTATCATCGAGAACTGCCAACGGGGTACCTCCGTGCCCGATGACATGGAACAAGCCCACATCAAAATGACAGGACAAGCAGACAATAAACACCTCGACATCTCTTTTATTTACCATTTGTTTAGCTTTTTATTTTGAGATGCGTCGTCGAATGTCCACTATGGGTATGCTGCAAATTTCCACCATGAATTATGCATGGCTTAGATTGGTGGCCTAGGCGTTTCCCTAACACATATACAAACTCCATGATCCCCGCAGGATTCCCAATTCATTTCACACCGCGGGCATCCATAAACAAAAGATCACGATATCAACTCAAATAAGAAGTGCAATGTTGAAAGCTTGCCCATGACGACATGGCTAGGCTAGTCTCCAACTTACAACTTGCAAGCATAACAACTCAACATAAGAGACCACAATGTCAAATTTTTAAGGACAAGAAAAAGTAAAGTATGCCTTCCGGTTCGTGAGAGCTTTACTGACCGATTTTCGCATAACACTGGTAAGAGTTTAATTTGAAGAGAAAATAAAAGCAAGTCAAATTTACTTGGAATAGCAAATTGCTAATAGGTATATATGGTGGACACTTTGGAATAACTTGGTTTTTAGGAGTTGGATGTACGAGTAGAGCTCATACTCAGTACAAGGCGAGGGCTAGCAAAAGACTGGGAGCGACCAACTAAAAGAGCAATAATGGCCATAATCATGCAAAGCGACAAAGCGACATTAAAAGAAGCATAAGATGGCATCAAAAGTCAAAAACTAAATGATCATAGAGGCTATTGGCGACTTTGTATGAGTTTAACATGTGTGAGCATGTGCCAAGTCAACCCAAATAAAGCATCAAGGAGAAAACCAAAATAATGCTTCCAAATAATTAAAACAACGCATGATTTTTTCAAAGGCTCATTAAGCAATCTCAGTTATTTGAGACAAGTCATGCTACAGCAAAACCACTAAGCATACTATCAAAAAGACATCAAGCATGACATGAGAAAGCCTAAGCCATAGTCTACACAAGCTCCTTCTTGTACCACTTTTTTGCACAAAGCTTTTTCTCTTTTCCAAACACCATTCAAACTTTTTAAATCCAACTCTTTTGAGGAAAACCAACATGGTCCAGAGGCAAAAATACACCTTGATAAATAAATATAAGAAGATCTGAATGCAAATCAAGGTGAAAATGAAAACCAAAAGCAGTAGCAGAAAAAGAAGAACACTCGGTTTTTGATAAGAGTGAAAACTAGAGCGTTCTTGGCAAATGAAAAGCAAGGCAACTTCTCCAAAAGAAATTTGTTGGGGTCCAACCATTTATTGCAGAAAACAAAACAAAACTAATAATGAAAACTAAAACAACTGACGCTCCAAGAAAAACACATAGTGCATGAAGCAATAAAAATATAGTGTCTTGAAATGTGACCTGATTTTTGCCGATGAAGAAGGGGTGCCTCGGGGGCATCCCCAAGCTTTGACGCTTGTACTTCTTGGATATTTCTTGGGGTGATGCATGGGCATCCCCAAGCTTGAGCTTTTGTCCATTCTTCAACTCATCTAATCATTCTCCAATCCCTACACTTGAAAACTTCCTTCATACAAAACTAAACACAAATCTATTAGCAACATTAGTGTAGCATAACATATAATCAACCTCTTTTTGCTTCAGGTTTCAACCCAAAACCACCACATATAAAGTATATACTACTGTAGCAACTTCCCCAAAAGTTTCGTGATCAAAAGAACTCAAAAGAAAGCGATAAAGCGGCAAACACAAATATTGGCAGAAATCTATCAAAATAGGACAGCTGACAAAGGACGAATTTTTAAGGGGTTTTTTGTTGCTCAAATCAAAAAGTGTTCAACTAATGAAAGTTTGGATATAACCTGGGACATATGCACAAGAAATCGCAGGTCCAAAAGATATACAGATAATTGTTACGAATTTTTATGGTGCAGCACTGAAAACAGTTTTAGGACAGCAACATCCCCAAATCTTTACCTCACTCAAATTAGAGTTTTCTCTTGGCACAACAATAAAATAAAAAGGATAAGGAGCGGTCATTACAATAGTAATGAATTCCAAGACTCAAATAAAAGAAAAATTACTGAAAATAAAACATTGGGTTATCTCCCAAGAGTGCTTTTCTTTAACGCCTTTGAGCTAGGCGCAGAAAATTGTGAATCAAGTAACATCAAGAGATGAAGCATCAAGCTCATAATTTGCTCTAAGAATAGAGTCAAAAATTAATTTCTTCCTTTTCCTAGGGAAGTGTTCCATACCTTTCTTGAGTGGGAATTGATATTTGATGGTGCCTTCTCTCATATCAATGATGGCACCTACAGTTTGAAGAAAGGGTCTTCCCAAAATAATAGGACATGAAGCATGGCATTCAACGTCCATAACGAGAAAATCAACGGGAATAAGGTTATTATTAACCATAATAAGAACATCATTAATCCTTCCCAAAGGTTTCTTTTTAGCAACATCAACAATAGGAACATCATAATAACATTTTTCAAGCGGTGGTAAATCAAGCATGTCATAAATCTTTCTAGGCATAATAGAAATACTAGCACCTAGATCACATAAAGCATGGCAATCAAAACCATTAACATGCATATCAATGATGGGTTCCCAACCATCTTCTAACTTCTTGGGAATAGAAGCTTTTTGTTGTAACTTTTCATCCCTAATTTTCATGACAGCATTGGTAATATGCTTAGTAAAAGCAATATTTAAAGAACTAGCATTGGGAGTCAAAGCAAGCTTTTGCAAGAACAAAATTACTTCAGATATATTGCAGCCATCAACATCAAAATCATTAAAGGAAATAGAGTTATCATCTCCTACACTCCGAAAAATTTCAGCACTCTTTTGAGAAAAAGTTTTGGCAGTTTTAGGCTTTTCAACACAAGGAGTGGGAGTTTTCTCTACACCAATCATAGTAAGAAGATTGCTAGCATTAGGAACAACATCACTAGAGGTAGTAATAGTACAAACTTTTATATTCCTAGCAATATCATCCTCTCTTTCCCATCTAGCATGCAATTCTGCTAACAATCTAATATTTTCATCAATTCCAACTTGGATAGCATTAGCAGTAGCAAAAACATTGTTCTCTTTCACATCATTAGGCAACACTTTTAATTTCAGAAGTTCAACATCATGAGCAAGGCTATCAACTTTAGAAGCAAGAATATCAATTTTGCCTAACTTTTCCTCAACAGACTTGTTAAAAGCAGTTTGTTTTACCATGAAGTCTTTGAGCATGACTTCAAGTTCAGAGGGCGCGGCCCTAGTGTTGTTGGAGGAATTATCATAAGAGTTACCATAAGAGTTACCATAACCATTACCATTGGTAGAAGGATACGGCCTATAATTGTTACTAGCAAAATTATTCCTATAAGCATTGTTGTTAAAATTATTGTTTCTAATGAAGTTCACATCAACATGCTCTTCTTGAGCAACCAAAGAGGCTAAAGGAACATTATTAGGATCAACATGAGTCCTATCATTAGCAAGCATAGCCATAATGGTATCAATCTTATCACTCAAGGAAGAGGTTTCCTCAATAGAATTTACCTTCTTACCTTGTGGAGCTCTCTCGGTGTGCCATTCGGAATAATTTACCATCATGTTGTCAAGTAGCTTTGTTGCGGCGCCCAAGGTAAGGGACATAAAAGTGCCTCCAGCAGCTGAATCCAATAGGTTCCTTGAAGAAAAATTCAGTCCTGCATAAAAAGTTTGGACAATCATCCAAGTAGTCAGTCCATGAGTGGGGCAATTCTTTATCATAGATTTCATTCTTTCCCAGGCTTGAGCAACATGTTCATTATCAAATTGGCTAAACTTCATAATATTGCTACGCAAAGATATAATTTTAGCAGGAGGATAATATCTACCAATAAAAGCATCCTTACACTTAGTCCATGAATCAATACTATTCTTAGTCAAAGATAGCAACCAATCTTTAGCTTTTCCTCTCAAAGAAAAAGGAAACAACTTGAGCTTAATAATATCACTTTCTACATCCTTATATTTCTGCATCTCACATAGCTCAACAAAATTGTTGAGATGAGCTGCAGCATCTTCAGTACTAGCACCAGAAAATTGCTCTTTCATAACAAGGTTCAATAAAGCAGGCTTAATCTCATAAAAGTTTGCAGTAGGAGCAGGTGGCGCAATAGGAGTGCAGATAAAATCACTATTGTTCGTGCTAGTAAAGTCACACAACTTGGTGTTTTCAGGATTAGCCATTTTAGCAAAACTAAAAGAAAATAAGTAAAAACACTATCAAGGATTCTAATTTTTTTGGGTTTTTGATAAAACAATGCAAGTAAAAATAAATAAAGTAAAGCAAAACAATAAAACAAAGTAAAGGATGTGCGTGCGAAAAACTCCCCTTGCAGAGGTCTTCCACTTCTTCCCCGGCAACGGCGCCAGAAAAGGGCTTGATGTCTGGCATGTAGTTGATGATTATTATGGCCAGGCAGTTGGGAAACTCCAAGCGGAAAGCATGATGAGCACAGCAGCAAGTCTTTTCCCTCAGTAAGAAACCAAGGTATGTCAATCAGGAGAAGAGCAGACAAACGACTGAAGGTGATGCTTGCATGCTTTGCGACAGCTCCGGACAATTTATAGGGCGCCTCGTCCAAGCTTTGCTTTGCGAGTAGCAACGTGGAACCTGCGCACACACACAACCAAGTACTTTGTTCCCAACTTGCGATGAGGTTGTCAATCTCACCGGTTTGCTTGAAACAAAGGGTATGAGCGTATCGAGTGAAAAATAGTAAAAGTATGCGAGTAAAGTAACAGTGCGAGTAAAGTAACAGTGCGAGTAAAGTAAACAGGTGATAGCAATATGATGGAAATAGGACCAGGGTCCACAGTTCACTAGCGGTGCCTCTCCATAAGATAAATAACACATGCTGGGTAAACAAATTACAGTTGGGCAATTGATAGAATAAAGATAAACGTGATATGTCAAGAAGATCACTATGCGATTTACTCTGGGCATTACAACAAAATACATAGACCGCCATCCAACTGCATCTATGACTAATAATCCACTCATTGGGATATCGTCCGAACACCCCATGAGTATTAAGTTGCGAACAACAGATAATTGCATTAAGCAAAGTGTGTAATGTAAACAAAGCATATGCCCTCGAGCATATGAATGTTGTTTTCTCCCTAGTAGCAACAGCACATCTACAACCTTAGAGGTTTCTGTCACTCCCCCAGATTAAATAGAGACATGAACCCACTATCGAGCATAAATACCCCCTCTTGGAGTCACTAGCAACTACTCGGCCAAGATAGCTACTAACAATGGAGAGCATGCAAGATCATAAACAACATAGAGATAACATAAGATATATTTCAGTATAGCAACTCAATCATAACACGAATATTCATCGGATCCCAACAAACCAAACATGTAGAATTACATAACGGTGAACTCAATCATGTAGGGCAGCTCGTGAGATCTAAACACGAAGCACATGGTGGAGAGGACAACAATCTAGCTACTGCTATGGACCCATAGTCCAAGGTAGACTACTCACTCATCGCTCCAGAGGCAAGCATGGCGATGAAGAAGACCTCCGGTGGTGATTCCCCTCTCCGGCAGGGTGCTGAGAAGAGCTTCTGGACCCTCCGATCTCGGGTCGATGACAGCGGCGGATCGCGATGTGTTTCTGGAAAATTGATCGGGTACTCAGGTTTTTCCCGTCGGGGGGTCTTTATAGGCGAAGAGGCATCGTCAGAAGTGGACCGAGGCGGTCTCACACATAGGCGGCGCGGCCAGGGGCTGGGCCGCGCCGCCCTGGTGTGAGGCCACCTCGTGGCCCCACTCCGTCTCCTCTTCGGATCTCTGGAAGCTTCCGGGAAAAATAAGACTTCAGGAACTTGTTTCGTCCAATTTTGAGAATATTTCCTGTGTAACTTTTCTGAAACACAAAAACAGCAGAAAATAGGGAACTGGCACTGTGGCAACTTGTTAATAGGTTAGTTCCGGAAAATGCATAAAAGTGCCACGAAGTGTAACGAAACATTAGGCAAATGGTGTAAAAACAAGCATGGAGCATCAAAAATTATAGATACGTTCGAGACGTATCATGTCCCAGAGGCGGCCACAATGCGCATGGTTGTCATACCTCAAAGGTTGTGGTTACATAGATCTAAGTTCCTATTGAACCGCGTGAGTCGGGTAACAATCAGATAGTTAGATTTGAGAACAGATCATTATTGTTTGACAATGATGAACCGACTACGTGCAAAGAAGCGATGATGGGCCCTGACTCCGTCAAATGGCTAGAAGCCATAAAATCCGTGATAGCTCCATATACGAGAAACCAAGTTTCTGAACTTGGAAGACCCTCAAAAAGGCATGAAGCCTAATGAACGTATTTAGATCTATAAATAGACATGGATGTTTTCACATCTATGAAATAGTCGGCATATTGTTAAACTGTTTATGATTATGTTCAATGAGTTGACTATGACAAGATTTGATCTTTCATAGCGATATTTTGTCTGGACGGATTACTGTAGCAACCACTACATATGCTAATTTTGGTATATGTTAGTTGAACAAACAAGACAACATTCTTCTAATAGAATGGTTACCTAGGACATGTACATGACATGGTCCAATGGGTTTTGTAAATTCACAGGATGCTAAAAAGGCATGCAAACTTCAATGGTTGAAGTAAGCATCGCGGAGTTGGAATATTCACCGTGATAAAATAATTAAAAGGTTTAGTTTCATCAGATATGATGAATATGCTTGCATTTGCAAGAAATTAAGTGGGAGCGTTGAGACATATTTCTAGTACATTATGTAGAAGACATAGTGTTAATTGGAAATGATGTATCTTTTATTGACACTGGTTAAGATTTTCATTAAAATTAGATTTTCAATGAAAGACTTAGGCAAAACCAAAATATTGGGTATCGATGTCTATGAAGATAGATCGAGGTGCCAATATGGTTATGCCAACGTACATACATGAAATATTGAATGAAGTTCAATATGGAAACGACGAGAAAAGTTCTTGCCGCATGGAAGAGGTTGAAACAAGATTCAGGTGTTTTTAATACTTGATGAGTGAAGCCACATGAATGATTTGATCGATCATGTATACTGTGATATGTACATATCCAGATATGTCCTATGCTCTAAATGTTATGGGCATATACCAGAGTGATAAATGTCATAAGATGATCACTGGACAATAGTAAGGATATCCTTATGTGCTTTGGAAGGACTAAGAATATATATTATGTATAAATAAGTGACACATAGTTCATTGTAAAGTGTTGCATTGATACTAAGTTTGTCACAAGATGCAAATTAAGTTTATCTCAATTTTAGCTATGTGTTAAGGTGGCACAGTGTAATGGAAGATAGTTCCATAATGGATTTGGATGAGTTCCAAAGTTAAGACATTGTGATGGATTCTACAACAAAGGTTGAGTATATGGTTGCTTTAATAGTAGCAAAAGAGGGCATTTGTGTCAAGAAGTTTGTTATCAAACTTGGTGTAGTTCCTAGCGGGCTATTACTATGAAAATCTATTGTGTGACAATAGTGTCAACATGGTTTTAGCTAAAGGAACTAAGGTCTCACCAAAGGACCAAATTTATACCCAACTATCTCATTTGAGAATGAGTGATGCGTAGAGATGCAAAGACATGCAAATACACACAGAACTGAAAGTGTCAGATCTGGAGATCGGATTAACCACATGCAATGCGTATGGATAACACGTGAAAGCCATAAGTGTTATATACGCAAGTATCAACTAGATTATTGACTCTAGTGCAAGTGGGAGACTGAAGGGAATATGCCCGAGAGGCAATAATAAAGTGGTTATTATCATATTCCATGTTTATGATAAATATTTATTTCTCATGCTAGAATTGTATTAATCGGAAATATTAATACATGTGTGATTAATAAACCAAAAGGTTCCTAGTAAAGCCTCTCTTTCATACTAGCTCGCTGATTAACTGATGATAAAGGTTTCCTGATCATGAACATTGGATCTTGTTAATAACGGGGTCATTTCATTAGAAGAATGATGTGATGAACACTCACACCCATAGTAAGAATAGCAATACGATCAAGTTATCAAGTTTCATTGCTATATCAAACTCATACGAAGTAGTTCTAATCCTTAGACCATGAGATCATATTAATCACTGATACCGGAAGGGTACTTTGATATCAAACGTCACACTGTAACTACCTGCTACATTAGTTTGATGCAATACTACCTTCTACATCTGTAGCCACTGGGCAATAGTCTAAAAGATACTTTCTCTTATACACAACTGAAGGGAATATGCCCCGAGAGGCAATAATAAAGTGGTTATTATCATATTCCATGTTTATGATAAATCTTTTATTTCTCATGCTAGAATTGTATTAATCAGAAATATTAATACATGTGTGATTAATAAACCAAAAGGTTCCTAGTAAAGCCTCTTTTTCATACCAGCTCGTTGATTAACTGATGATAAAGGTTTCCTGATCATGAACATTGGATGTTGTTAATAACGGGGTCATATCATTAGAAGAATGATGTGATGAACACTCACATCCATAGTAAGAATAGCAATACGATCAAGTCATCAAGTTTCATTGCTATATCAAATTAATACAAAGTAGTTCTAATCCTTAGACCATGAGATCATGTTAATCACTGATACCGGAAGGGTACTTTGCTGATATTAAACATCACACCGTAACAGGGTGATTATAAAGGTTGATTTGGGTACTCTGAAAGTATTAGTTGAGGCTCATAGATCAAGAGTGGGATTTGTCCATCCGGATGACAGAAAGATATTCTCTGGGCCCTCTCGGTGATATTGCATTGACACCGCTTGCAAGCATGTGACTAGGTCACGGGAATGCATTATCATGGAACAAGTAAAGAGACTTGTCAGGAACGAGATCGAACTAGGTATGCTTGATACCAAATGTCGAATCTCGGACAAGTAATAATATCGCGAGACAAAAGGAATTAACTATGTTTGTTATTGGTTCACACGATCACTAGTTCATCATCGAGTAAGTGGGAGTCATCATGGATTTCCAGATCCCTCTGATAATTATTGATTGGAGAGGAGTCTCGATCATGTCCACGTTATTAACGAACCGTAGGGTGACACACTTAAGGTTCGCTGACGCGTTTTGAGTGGATATGGAACTCTGGCTGAATTATTGGACAGCACAAGGGTTGTTTTAGAAAAGCACTGAAACTGTTTCGGGATATCGAAATGACTCAAGAGGGTAAATGTTAATGTTTGTTAATTGATTGAATTAACAAATATTAAAGAAATAAAAATGTTTTATTAATTCAATAAGTGTGGATTTTAATTAACATGAATGTCATGCAAAATTAAAATGGGGGTTACTCATTTGATGAGGGGGTTACCTTTCCATGAAGGAGGGGGTTACCACCACCATGAAGAGGAAAAAGAGCAAGGGCTGGCCGCACCCCTCCATGGGCTGCTGCCCCTTCTCATATATATATGTTTGGCATGCTCCTCTTCTATACACACTTAGTTGTTTTCCATCCCCTACCTTGTTGCTCCAAACCATGGCTATTGCTTAAGCGAAGCGCTGATACGTCTCAAATGTATCTATAATTTTGGTGCTCCATGCTTGTTTTACACCATTTGCTTAATGTTTCGTTACACTTGGTGGCATTTTTATGCATTTTCCGGAACTAACCTAGTAACAAGATGCCACAATGCCAGTTCCCCGTTTTCTGCTGTTTTTGTGTTTCAGAAAAGTTACACATGAAATATTGTCGAAATTGGACGAAACAAAAGCCGAACATCCAGAAATTTACCGAAGCTTCCAGAGAACCGAAGAGGAGATGTGATAAGGATCACGCCTGTGATCCTATGAGTTTTGTCCCGATCTTTCATAGCGAGTCAAAACAATAGATAAATCTTCCAATCACGCGAAGAATGCAACCTGAAGAAGAGGAACGAATCCAGCAAGCAACGTGAAGATAATCAACAAGCCTCAAACTTGAGCCTGATAATTCTTGATGAACACAAGAACCTTCACAGCAATATATTTGATAAACACGGCAGCGCCGTTTCCCCGGAGGGATGATACACGGTGGAACACCATGTGATAGTTTTAGATTAAACAACTGAACTCCCTAAACCCTAACCGGCTGGCCTCCTTATATAGATGGCTAGAAAACTATTGGGCTTGGACATGCCCAAACCCAACACACACAAAATCCTAAGTGGCCCATAACATGACCTGGCACACGGAATAACATAAATAGATATAGAAATTGCTGACACAACCTTAGACTAATTATTACATATCGTAGGTCGTCCTGGCGTGCCAATCTGCAGTGAACTTCCCTCATCTTGGTGGAGTCCTGAAATTGGGCTTCACCTCCTCCTTCGTGCCCATATCATCCTCCCCCCTTCAAAAAGCGTCGTCCCCAACGCGTGAGGGTCTGCTCGAAAGGGTGGCGGAATATCAACAATAGCACCACACATATTAGCCGTCTTCAAGTCTTGCTTGCCTTCCTCACCACATCCTCCCTCTTGGCCTGCTCGACTTGATACAGCCCTGGGTGGTTGCACCTCTTTTCTTCGCCAAATGAACTTGTACTTAGGCACCTCCACCTTCTTCTTCTCAATCCTTGCTGGAACCTTGCTTTGCTGAACATGAACCTGCTTAGCACGACCCTGCAAAGTAGTAATGCCTGGGCCACACAACTGATGAACACTCCATCTTTGCCTATATGCACACGCACTGCTGCTCCAACAAAACGTCTCCGAGGTGTTCTAACAAAACTGTGGCTGACTACCCGCGCCACAGTATGCACCGGAACACGATCAACACCACAGTCATCGGTCTGAACACCCATGTCAACACGAACTGGAAGTGGAACACATGGAACACATGCTGACATATCCTTCCCTTCATCAATATGAGGCTTGACTTCAACCGGCTTGTCACTAACAAGAACAATTGGCTTGTCATCTACAGGCTTGGCTGAAACAATATCACCACTGACGCTTTTCGCATCATGCTCCTCATGCTGCACCTTAGCTAGCCCTGGTTGTGGCTTAGCTTTAGGCAACTTGTCCTTGCGAACCACCAACACAACATCAGACTTGATTTGATCATCACGCATAGGCTTCAAAGTCCGCTGTTTGCCATCACGCATAAAGGAATATGTATTTGCTCTCCCAGCATGCATAGCATTGCGATCATACTGCCATGGATGTCCAAGTAATAGCCCACATACCTCCAATTGCAACACATCGCATTCCACCTCATCAACATAGTCATCAACTGTAAATGGCACACGCACCTTGTGAGTAATCTTCAGCATACCGCAGCTATTAACCCACTCAACATGCCTCGGTTTGGGAATACGCCATGTGGATAAACCCAAAGCCTCCACAACCGCCTTGCTAATGCCATTACAGTAACTACCACTGTCAATCATCAACTTGCATGCTTTGCCTTTGATTATGCAATGCGTCTGAAATAAATTCCATCGCTGGCCTCTATCCGCTGTCATACAAGTCTCATCATGTACTCTTTTGAGTTGCATATTCAGCCCACTCAATGGTACAACCTGCTCCACGACATCCTTGACAATATCAGCCTTGACAACATCAACCGCTGACAATTCAGAATTCATGGCTGCCACCTTGCTAACTGTCGGCAATGGATCAACTATCAACTTCTCATAAGGAGTCACAGCTGTTGCGACCTTCGGTATAGGAGCTATGCTCTTGCCAACATCCTCTAGCCCATGCACAAACTTGGGTGGCTGCTCTAGTTCCTCCATATACGGCAACACAAAACAATCATGGAGAAATTTCTTGAAGTCCTCCCAAGTACAATCAAACTCATTTCTTCCAACCGCCTTGCACCACCATTTGGTTACTTCAGTGTCCACATGCCGGTAAGCAAGACCATATCCATCATAGCTATCAAACTTGTCATTGTATGTGCGACATCGACGGAAACCTCGTTCCATGTGCCTTTCCCAATCGTGGTACTCCGCAATTGTTGCAAGTTTATGTAAATGCCAGCTAGGCTTGGATAGCGGCACTCCCTTTTTGATGTCAAGATAATCATTGAAAACATCACTAGACTTCTTGCCAAGATAGCACCTATTGCCAAAAACATCTCCCGAAAAAGAATCCATCTTTATATGTACTCAGTCGTTACTGATTGCTGAATGCAAAAATGCAGTAGCAACTAATGTCCTCCGTCAAGCAAATAATGTCCACCGTCAAGCAAAAATCTGTAGACTAGTGCGGCATTTACGTACTCGTTGAATCGGACTAGAGATCAATTCCACTCCTTTGCTTCTTTGCTTATGCACAGAATCAGAACCCCGAAGTCCGTGTACCTGACAGCGATCAATTCCAGCTGCTTTGCCTGTTTCCTATCCACAGTACGGTATAGTTCTGATGCAAAAGAAAAAAAACAGAGCGACGAGAGTGGGGCGAGCGATCTAGCTCGCAGGAGCGCAGAGACTATCTGGGGTTCTGCGCGTAGGACGATTGAAGTGGAGGTGTCGATCCTGGTCTTCTTTTCTCGTTCGTATACAGCGCCGAGGACGGCCCACTAAGAACAAGGCCCGTGAGCGAGCTGCCTGGGCAAGAACGCTAAGCGGGGCGTAGGAAGCTGACCTCGATCGCCAGTTCTCGCTCGAGGGCAGACCACCTCTGTGGTCAAGTGATGCCCTGTCTTTGTTTTTTTTTATTACCGATCGGATCTGTAGGCTCGTAGAGTGCCTGGACTCTGAGAACAGGGATCGACCACGAACGTGATCCTGATGGAATGCTACCACCGGTCGGCCTTGGCAAAAATCTTACCAGATCGGTTAATCTTTGGACTGGTAGGACTCTTTTGGAGATAGCAATCGCGTGACTAGAGATCAGAGCTGGATCTGAAGTGATCAGATTTTTTTTTTTCGATCGATCGGATCTATCCTTGGCGTGGACTCTAGCTTGACCGGAAATTCTAACGAAGAAACCGCGGCGCCTGAGATTGGAAAATCACTGGACCTGCAATCCAACAAAGAACCACTAGTACTTTTGATCTGAAAATCTCCGATCTGTAAACTGTCCGAGGAAGAACAATTCGCAGATCAGCAATCAACAGAAAACACTCACCGTCATCAACCCAGTAATCTGATACCACATGATAAGGATCACGCCTGTGATCCTATGAGTTTTGTCCCGATCTTTCACAGCGAGTCAAAACAATAGATAAATCTTCCAATCACGCGAAGAACGCAACCTGAAGAAGAGGAACAAATCCAGCAGGCAACATGAAGATAATCAACACGCCTCAAACCTGAGCCTGAGTATTTGATAAACACGGCAGCGCCGTTTCCCCAGAGGGATGATACACGGTGGAACACCACGCGATAGTTTTAGATTAAACAACTGAACTCCCTAAACTCTAACCGGCTGGCCTCCTTATATAGATGGCCAGAAAACTATTGGGCTTGGACAGGCCCAAACCCAACACACACAAAATCCTAAGTGGCCCATAACATGACCTGACACATGGAATAACATAAACAGATATAGAAATTGCTGACACAACCTTAGACTAATTATTACATATCGTAGGTCGTCCTGGCGTGCCAATCTGCAGCGAGCTTCCCTCATCTTGGTGGAGTCCTGAAATTGGGTTTCACCTCCTTCTTCGTGCCCATATCAAGATGAAACGGAGCCAGGAGGTGGCCACACCACCAGGGGCGCGACCCAGGCCCTGGCCGCGCCCACCTGTGGTGAGCCCCACCCGGTCCACTTCTAACGCTGCCCCTTCGCCTATAAAGACACCCCGATGGGAAAAACCAAAGCCCCAATCAATTTTCTAGAAACACATCGCGATCCGCTGCCGTCGTCGACCCAAGATCGGGAGGGTCCAGAAGCTCTTCCCGGCACCCTGCCGGAGAGGGGAATCGCCACCGGAGGTCTTCTTCATCTCCATGCTTGCCTCTAGCGCGATGAGTGAGTAGTCTACCTTGGACTATGGGTCCATAGCAGTAGCTATATGGTTGTCTTCTCCACCATGTGCTTCATGTTTAGATCTCGTGAGCTGCCTTACATGATCGAGATCACCGTTATGTAATTCTACATATTGTGTTTGTTGGGATCCGATGAATATTGGTGTTATGATTGAGTTGATGTGCTAAATATTATCTTATGTTATCTCTATGTTGTTTATGATCTTGCATGCTCTCCATTGTTTGTAGCTATCTTGGCCGAGTAGATACTCCAAGAGGGGGTATTTATGCTCGATAGTTGGGTTCATGCCTCTATTTAATCTGGGGGAGTGACAGAAACCTCTAAGGTTGTAGATGTGCTGTTGCCACTAGGGAGAAAACAACATTCATATGTCCAAGGGCATATGCTTTGTTTACATTACACACTTTGCTTAATGCAGTTATCTATTGTTCGCAACTTAATACTTGTGGAGTTCTCGAATTGATTCACCACAAGTGGATTATTAGTCATAGATGCAGTTGGATGGCGGTCTATGTATCTTGTTGTAATGCCCAGAGTAAATCTCATAGTGATCCTCTCGACATATGCACGTTGTCTTTATTCTATCAATTGCCCAACTGTAATTTGTTTACCAAGCATGTGTTATTTTATCTTATGGAGAGACACCACTAGTGAACTGTGGACCCCGGTCCTATTTCCTTTACATTGCTATCACCTGTTTACTTTACTCGCACTGTTTACTTTCTCGCATATTACTATTGCTTTCCACTCGATATGCTCATTCCTTTGTTTACAGCAAACCGGTGAGATTGACAACCTCATCGTAAGTTGGGAGCAAAGTTCTTGGTTGTTTTGTGTGCAGGTTCCACGTTGCTACTAGTTGAAGACGCGCTAACAAGATATCGTTAACGACGCCCTTGTTGGAGTCTCACTAGGCTAGTAAGCATCACCTTCTTGAGTTTGGCTTTTTCCTACTGGATTGATAACCTTGGTTTCATAACTGAGGGAAAACTTGCTGCTATATTCATCAAACCTTCTCTTGGGGTTCCCAACTGGCCGGTCATTTACTTCATCAACTACACGCCAACAAGTTCTCTGGCACTATTCAACACCGCGCCATCAACAAGTTTTCTGGCACCATTGCCAGGGAAAAAGAAGACTTCTGCAAGGGGAGTTTCGCACGCACATCCTTTACTTTGTTTTAAGTTTTGCTTTACTTTATTTTTACTTGTTTCGTTTTATCAAAAACACAAAAAAAATAGTTTCCTTATAGTTGTTTTTACTTGTCTGCTTTTAGTTTTGCTAGAATGGCTACTCCTGAAAACACCAAGTTGTGTTACTTTACTAGCACTAATAATAGTGATTTTATCTGCACTCCTATTGCGCCACCTGCTCCTGCTGCAAATTTTTATGAGATTAAGCCTGCCTTGTTGAACCTTGTTATGAAAGAGCAATTTTCTGGTGCTAGTACTGATGATGCTGCAGCTCATCTCAACAATTTTGTTGAGCTATGTGAGATGCAGAAATATAAGGATGTAGAGAGTGATATTATTAAGATTAAGTTGTTTCCTTTTTCTTTGAGAGGAAAAGCTAAGGATTGGTTGCTGTCTTTGCCTAAAAATAGTATTGATTCATGGGCTAAGTGTAAGGATGCTTTTATTGGTAGATATTATCCTCCTGCTAAGATTATAGCTTTGCGTAGCAATATTATGAAGTTTATCCATTTTGATAATGAACATGTTGCTCAGGCTTGAGAAAGAATGAAATCAATGATAAAGAATTGCCCCACTCATGGACTGACTACTTGGATGATTGTCCAAACTTTTTATGCAGGACTGAATTTTTCTTCAAGAAACTTATTGGATTTAGCTGCTGGAGGCACTTTTATGTCCCTTACCTTGGGCGCCGCAACAAAGCTTCTCGACAATATGATGGTAAATTATTCTGAATGGCACACCGAGAGAGCTTTGAAAGGTAAGAAGGTAAATTCTGTTGAGGAAACCTCTTCCTTAAGTGATAAGATTGATGCTATAATGCTTATGCTTTCTAATGATAGGACTCATGTTGATCCTAATAATGTTCCTTTAGCCTCTTTGGTTGCTCAAGAAGAGCATGTTGATGTAAACTTCGTTAGAAATAATAATTTTAACAACAATGCTTATAGGAACAATTTTGCTAGTAGCAATTATAGGCCGTATCCTTCTACCAATGGTAATAGTTATGGTAACTCTTATGGTAACTCCTCCAACAACACTAGGGCCGCACCCTCCGATCTTGAGGTAATGCCCAAGGACTTCATCTGATGTGGGGTGGCTTTCGGACTCCACCACATCATGTGCGTCAACAATCAAGTCCGACATCATCGAGGCGTGGAAGAGAAGGAAGAAGAAGAACCACCGAAAGGAAGCTTGGAAGCGCCGCAAGAAGAGGTGGCAGATGAAGATGGACTGGCTAAAGCCGGTCCTACCTCGGCTAAAGCCAGCCCACCGGCTAAAGCCGGCCTTAACCCCGGCTATAGCCGGCCTGCTCGAGTCAGCTATGTCTTGGCCATGAAGCCACCTATGTTATCTATCTCCCTAGTGACCAAACTACCCCTAGCTCGTGGCTGCCTATATATATGGCTCCCCCTCCCCTAGAGATAAGATAGAGATGAACTAAGATAAGAATTGGCATGATGCCTTCTCCCTTGTGGGAACCCAACTAGATCTACATCTAGAAATCACCCTCTTTTTTTGGGATCTCTTCTAATTGGAGAATTCTACCTTGATTTGGATCTCTTGCATACTTGCGTGTGTAATTCTATCCAATTGATTGGTCTCTTCTCCAATTGGAATTCTATTCCAAGCATATCAATCTCTCACAAGGAATTCTACTCTTGCAGTCTCTTCCTTGTGATTCTATTGAGTTGGTGAATCAGGCCAACGAGAACAACCGGTGTGTATCTTGTGTGTGTGTGTTTGCCTTCGATTTTTGTGTCGTGTTCATCGTGATCTTCGTGTTCATCCTCGTTCCCCGCCACAAATCTCGTGAATCCGTGAAGATCGGGCCACACCCAAGAGGTCACCCCTCATCATATGGTATCAACAGCTTTTGGTTGCCACGGATTTACTTTTGTTTGTGATTTCCATCATAAATTTCGAAAATAATAAAAAAATATCCCCAAAATTGCCTCGAATTTTGATCTCTAGATTTGTTGAATTTTTTGTGGTTTTGATCCATAGATTTCATGTCTTGGGTGTTGATCTACATTGCCACAAATTTTCTAGCCCCAATTCCTCTTATTTCTCCCAGAATCGACGATTTTCTCTTCTAATTTCCGCCCAAATCGACAAACAGCTCGCGCAGAATTTCTTGAAAAAGTCCGAACCGGCTAAAGCCGGACCTCAGACCGGCTAAAGCCGGCCCACTGGTTGAAGCCGGCCCGATACCGGCTAAAGCCAGCCCATCCTCTGCCACAGGTCATCGTCCGCTCGATCCACAGCTCCAATGCCGTCTCGTTTCGATCCCTGCCTCGCTCACATCGCCTTCCGCACGCCTACGCCAGCACCAAGCCGCCATGCCTGAGCCAGCTAGCTCCGCCTCCACTCGCCTCCCGCCGCATGCAAGCACCCGCCCAAGCCCCTGACCTAGCTTCCAGCGTGCGCGCGCATCACTTCACCTCCGCCCCCGCTTCGACCGCCCACCAGCTCATAGCAACGCTCCGCCCTTGCCTCGCCTCGAGCACCCAGCACACCCGAGCCGCTCCCAGCCACCTCCACCCCAGCTCGCTCCCGCCACGCACGCCTGCCAGCGACGCCGCACACGCTCCCCGCTCGCCACCACTGCCCACCGCCCAAGCTCCCGCGACCGCAGGCCCACCCCATGGCCGCCCGCACTCTGCTTGCCGCTCGACCACGCGCCAGCGCCCGCCCCTGGTCCGTTCCCGCTCGCCTCGCCTCATCCACCACGCGCCACAGAAGACCGGAAATAGCCGGCCGTGACACCGGCTAAAGCCGGCATACATCATTTGACACAAACTTTGACAACTTTTGTGAGTCCTTTTTGCCCCAAATTTTCGGGCATTGACGTGTGTGTTCGGATTTCGGTTTTTGCGTGCCTTTGTTCGTGCCAAGTAATACCGCGCCTACATCAACATCGCGCCGATGACATCGGCACCCCGGAACTTCGACTAGTCTTTTGACTCAATCTTCATCGACATCGTCGCAAGTTGTGTGTTTTGACACCGCCTAACCTTTGCCTTGCACCACCTTTGTAACCCCCTTTCTTCCTTTGTGTACCTATCCTATTGAGAGTGGCTTTCCGAGTGTTGCGAAGCATTGCACAAGTGTTCACGACCGTGAGAGGGTTTGTGTGTGTGCCTAAGTTGAGCAAAGCTCCGAAGCAAGCTCAGTGAGAGAGATACACAAAAGAAGAAATAGCTATTGTGTGACATACATAGATAGCAAATAAGCTTTTAAGCATCGAAACACCAAAAATCCCAAAAAGAGAGTGTGTTCCACTGATACAAAGGAGTTCAAAGCTTGTAAGCAAAAAGAGAGAAAAGAGAAGAGTGGCATCTTGTGCAAATCTTGTTGCTTCTTTCTTATGCAACCAAGCTACGGTCTCTCTTGCGTTGGCGTGACACCGAGCTAATAGTCTTCGTTAGGACCATTTTGTTCTTGCACACTTCTTTGGTCACGCTAACCCCATTATATCTTTTGTGTGTCCTTCCATGTTTCCTTGACGTAGATCATTGTTCTTGACATTTGCCTTAGGATTTTACCCACATTTGACATATCTCCAATTGCAACACATCGCATTCCACCTCATCAACATAGTCATCAACTGTAAATGGCACATGCACCTTGTGAGTAATCTTCAGCATACCGCAGCTATTAACCCACTCAACATGCCTCGGTTTGGGAATACGCCATGTGGATAAACCCAAAGCCTCCACAACCGCCTTGCTAATGCCATTACAGTAACTACCACTGTCAATCATCAACTTGCATGCTTTGCCTTCGATTATGCAATGCGTCTGAAATAAATTCCATCGCTGGCCTCTATCCGCTGTCATACAAGTCTCATCATGTACTCTTTTGAGTTGCATATTCAGCCCACTCAATGGTACAACCTCCTCCACGACATCCTTGACAATATCAGCCTTGACAACATCAACTGCTGACAATTCAGAATTCATGGCTGCCACCTTGCTCACTGTCGGCAATGGAACAACTATCAACTTCTCATAAGGAGTCACAGCTGTCGCGACCTTCGGTATAGGAGCTATGCTCTTGCCAACATCCTCTAGCCCATGCACAAACTTGGGTGGCTGCTCTAGTTACTCCATATACGGCAACACAAAACCATCACGGAGAAATTTCTTGAAGTCCTCCCAAGTACAATCAAACTCATTTCTTCCAACCGCCTTACACCACCATTTGGTTACTTCAGTGTCCACACGCCGGTAAGCAAGACCATATCCATCATAGCTACGAAACTTGTCATTGTATGTGCGACATCGACGGAAACCTCGTTCCATGTGCCTTTCCCAATCATGGTACTCCGCAATTGTCGCAAGTTTATGTAAATGCCAGATAGGCTTGGATAGCGGCACTCCCTTTTTGATGTCAAGATAATCATTGAAAACATCACTAGACTTCTTGCCAAGATAGCACCTATTGCCAAAAACATCTCCCAAAAAAGAATCCATCTTTATATGTACTCAGCCATTACTGATTGCTGAATGCAAAAATGTAGTAGCAACTAATGTCCTCTGTCAAGCAAATAATGTCCACCGTCAAGCAAAAATCTGCAGACTAGTGTGGCCTTTACGTACTCGTTGAATCAAACTAGAGATCAATTCCACTCCTTTGCTTCTTTGCTTACGCACGAAATCAGAACCCCGAAGTCCGTGTACCTGACAGCGATCAATTCCAGCTGCTTTGCCTGTTTCCTATCCACGGTACGGTATAGTTCTAATGCAAAAGAAAAAAAATAGAGCGACGAGAGTGGGGCGAGCGATCTAGCTCGCAGGAGCGCAGAGACTGTCTGGGGTTCTGCGCGTAGGACGATTGAAGCGGAGGTGTCGATCCTGGTCTTCTTTTCTTGTTCGTATACAACGCCGAGGACGGCCCACTAAGAACAAGGCCCGTGAGTGAGCTGCCTGGGCAAGAACGCCAAGCGGGGCACAGGAAGCTGACCTCGATCGCCAGTTCTCGCTCGAGGGCAGACGGCCTCTGTGGTCAAGCGATGCCCTGTCTTTGTTTTTTTTAAATTACCGATCGGATCTGCAGGCTCGTAGAGTGCCTGGACTCTGAGAACAGGGATCGACCACGAACGTGATCCCGATGGAATGCTACCACCGGTCGGCCCTGGCAAAAATCTTACCCGATCGGTTAATCTTTGGACTGGTAGGACTCTTTTGGAGATAGCAATCCAGTGACTAGAGATCAGAGCTGGATCAGAAACGATCGGAAACTTTTTTTTTCGATCGATCGGATCTATCCTTGGCGTGGACTCTGGCTTGATCGGGAATACCGGAAATTCTAACGAAGAAACTGCCGCACCTGAGATTGGAAAATCACTAGACCTGCAATCCAACAAAGAACCACCAGTACTTTTGATCTAAAAATCTCTGATCTGTAAACTGTCCGAGGAAGAACAATTCGCAGATCAGCAATCAACAGAAACCACTCGCTGTGATCAACCCAATAATCTGATACCACATGATAAGGATCACGCCTGTGATCCTATGAGTTTTGTACCGATCTTTCACAGTGAGTCAAAACAATAGATAAATCTTCCAATCACGCGAAGAACGCAACCTGAAGAAGAGGAACGAATGCAGCAAGCAACATGAAGATAATCAACATGCCTCAAACCTGAGCCTGAGTATTTGATAAATATGGCAGCGCCGTTTCCCCGGAGGGATGATACACGGTGGAACACCACGCGATAGTTTCAGATGAAACAACTGAACTCCCTAAACCCTAACCGGCTGGCCTCCTTATATAGATGGCCAGAAAACTATTGGGCTTGGACAGGCCCAAACCCAACACACACAAAATCCTAAGTGGCCCATAACATGACGTGGCACACGGAATAACATAAACAGATATAGAAATTGCTCACACAACCTTAGACTAATTATTACATATCGTAGGTCGTCCTGGCGTGCCAATCTACAGCGAGCTTCCCTCATCTTGGTGGAGTCCTGAAATTGGGCTTCACCTCCTCCTTTGTGCCCATATCAAGCGAAACGGAGCCAGGAGGTGGCCACACCACCAGGGGGCGCGACCCAGGCCCTGGTCGTGCCCACCTGTGGTGAGCCCCACCCGGTCCACTTCTGACGCTGCCCCTTCGCCTATAAAGACACCCCGACAGGAAAAACCAAAGACCCGATCACTTTTCCAAAAACACATCGCGATCCGCTACCGTCGTCGACCCAAGATCAGGAGGGTCTAGAAGTTCTTCCCGGCACCCTGCCGGAGAGGGGAATCGCCACCGGAGGTCTTCTTCATCGCCATGCTTGCCTCCGGCGTGATTAGTGAGTAGTCTACCTTGTACTATGGGTCCATAGCAGTAGCTATATGGTTGTCTTCTCCACCATGTGCTTCATGTTTAGATCTCGTGAGCTGCCTTACATGATCGAGATCACCGTTATGTAATTCTACATGTTGTGTTTGTTGGTATCCGATGAATATTGGTGTTATGATTGAGTTGATGTGCTGAATATTATCTTATGTTATCTCTATGTTGTTTATGATCTTGCATGCTCTCCGTTGTTAGTAGCTATCTTGGCCGAGTAGATACTCCAAGAGGGGGTATTTATGCTCGATAGTTGGGTTCATGCCACTATTTAATCTGGGGGAGTGACAGAAACCTCTAAGGTTGTAGATGTGCTATTGCCACTAGGGAGAAAACAACATTCATATGTCCAAGGGCATATGCTTTGTTTACATTACACACTTTGCTTAATGCAGTTATCTGTTGTTCACAACTTAATACTTGTGGAGTTCTCGGATTGATTCGCCACAAGTGGATTATTAGTCATAGATGCAGTTGGACGGCGGTCTATGTATCTTGTTGTAATGCCCAAAGTAAATCTCATAGTGATCCTCTCGACATATGCACATTGTCCTTATTCTATCAATTGCCCAACTGTAATTTGTTTACCCAGCATGTGTTATTTTATCTTATGGAGAGACACCACTAGTGAATTGTGGACCCCGGTCCTATTTCCTTTACATTGCTATCACCTGTTTACTTTACTCGCACTGTTTACTTTCTCGCATATTACTATTGCTTTCCACTCGATACGCTCATTCCTTTGTTTACAGCAAACCGGTGAGATTGACAACCTCATCGTAAGTTGGGAGCAAAGTTCTTGGTTGTTTTGTGTGCAGGTTCCATGTTGCTACTAGTTGAAGACGCGCTAACAAGATATCGTTAACGGCGCCCTTGTTGGAGTCTCACTAGGCTAGCAAGCATCACCTTCTTGAGTTTGGCTTTTTCCTACTGGATTGATAACCTTGGTTTCATAACTAAGGGAAAACTTGCTGCTATATTCATCAAACCTTCTCTTGGGGTTTCCAACTGGCCGGTCATTTACTTCATCAACTACACGCCAACAAGTTCTCTGGCACTATTCAACACCGCGCCATCAACAAGTTTTCTGGCACCATTGCTGGGGAAAAGGAAGACTTCTGCAAGGGGAGTTTTGCACACACATCCTTTACTTTGTTTTAAGTTTTGCTTTACTTTATTTTTACTTGTTTCGTTTTATCAAAAACACAAAAAAATTAGTTTCCTTATTGTTGTTTTTACTTGTCTGCTTTTAGTTTTGCTAGAATGGCTACTCCTGAAAACACCAAGTTGTGTGACTTTACTAGCACTAATAATAGTGATTTTATCTGCACTCCTATTGCACCACCTGCTCTTGCTGCAAATTTTTATGAGATTAAGCCTGCTTTGTTGAACCTTGTTATGAAAGAGCAATTTTCTGGTGCTAGTACTGATGATGCTGCAGCTCATCTCAACAATTTTGTTGAGCTATGTGAGATGCAGAAATATAAGGATGTAGAGAGTGATATTATTAAGATTAAGTTGTTTCCTTTTTCTTTGAGAGGAAAAGCTAAGGATTGGTTGCTGTCTTTGCCTAAAAATAGTATTGATTCATGGGCTAAGTGTAAGGATGCTTTTATTGGTAGATATTATCCTCCTACTAAGATTATAGCTTTGCGTAGCAATATTATGAAGTTTATCCAGTTTGATAATGAACATGTTGCTCAGGCTTGGGAAAGAATGAAATCAATGATAAAGAATTGCCCCACTCATGGACTGAGTACTTGGATGATTGTCCAAACTTTTTATGCAGGACTGAATTTTTCTTCAAGAAACTTATTGGATTTAGCTGCTGGAGGCACTTTTATGTCCCTTACCTTGGGCGCCGCAACAAAGCTTCTCGACAATATGATGGTAAATTATTCTGAATGGCACACCGAGAGAGCTCCACAAGGTAAGAAGGTAAATTCTGTTGAGGAAACCTCTTCCTTGAGTGATAAGATTGATGCTATAATGCTTATACTTTCTAATGATAGGACTCATGTTGATCCTAATAATATTCCTTTAGCATCTTTGGTTGCTCAAGAAGAGCATGTTGATGTAAACTTCATTAGAAATAATAATTTTAACAATAATGCTTATAGGAACAATTTTGCTAGTAACAATTATAGGCCTGATGCGTGGTGAATGACCAGCCCGTTGGGAACCCCAAGAGGAGGTGTGATGAGTATAGCAGCTAGTTTTCCCTCAGTTAAGAAACCAAGGTTATGTCGATCAGGAGAAGAGCGGGCAATACGACTGTAGGTGATGCTTGCTAGTTTGCGACAGCTTTGGACAATTTATATATGGCGCCTCGTCCAAGCTTTGCTTGCTAGCTGCAACGCGGAACCTTCACACAACACATCCAAGTACTTTGCTCCCAACTTGCGATGAGGTTGTCAATCTCACCGGTTTGCTTGAAACAAAGGTTATGAGCGTATCGAGTGGAAAGCAGTAGAAGTATGCGAGTAAAGTAAACAGTGCGAGTAAAGTAAACAGGTGATAGCAATATGATGGAAATAGGACCGGGGTCCACAGTTCACTAGTGGTGTCTCTCCATAAGATAAATAACACATGCTGGGTAAACAAATTACAGTTGGGCAATTGATAGAATAAAGATAAATATGATATGTCAAGAAGATCACTATGCGATTTACTCTGGGCATTACAACAAAATACATAGACCGCCATCCAACTGCATCTATGACTAATAATCCACTTGTGGCGAATCAATCCGAGAACTCCACACGTATTAAGTTGCGAACAACAGATAATTGCATTAAGCAAAGTGTGTAATGTAAACAAAGCATATGCCCTTGAGCATATGAATGTTGTTTTCTCCCTAGTAGCAACATCACATCTACAACCTTAGAGGTTTCTGTCACTCCCCCAGGATAAATAGAGGCATGAACCCACTATCGAGTATAAATACCCCATCTTGGAGTCACTAGCAACTACTCGGCCAAGATAGCTACTAACAACGGAGAGCATGCAAGATCATAAACAACATAGAGATAACAAAAGATATATTTCAGTATAGCAACTCAATCATAACACCAATATTCATCGGATCCCAACAAACCAAACATGTAGAATTACATAACGGTGATCTCAATCATGTAGGGCAGCTCATGAGATCTAAACATGAAGCACATGGTGGAGAAGACAACCATCTAGCTACTGCTATGGACCCATAGCCCAAGGTAGACTACTCACTCATCGCTCCGGAGGCAAGCATGGCGATGAAGAAGACCTCCGGTGGCGATTCCCCTCTCCGGCAGGGTGCCGGGAAGAGCTTCTGGATCCTCCCGATCTCGGGTCGACGACGGCGGCGGATCGCGATGTGTTTCTGGAAAATTGATAGGGTGTTTAGGTTTTTTCTGTCGGGGGGTCTTTATAGGCGAAGGGGCATCATCAGAAGTGGACCAAGGCGGTCTCACATGTAGGGGGCACGGCCAGGGCCAGGGCCGCGCCGCCCTAGTGTGTGGCCCCCTCGTGGCCCTACTCCATCTCCTCTTCAGATCTCTGGAAGCTTCCGGGAAAAATAAGACTTCAGGAACTTGTTTCATCCAATTCCGAGAATATTTCCTGTGTATCACTTCTGAAACACAAAAACAGCAGAAAACAGGGAACTGGCACTGTGGCGACTTGTTAATAGGTTAGTTCCAGAAAATGCATAAAAGTGCCACGAAGTGTAACGAAACAGTAGGCAAATGGTGTATAAACAAGCATGGAGCATCAAAAATTATAGATACGTTGGAGACGTATCAAGCATCCCCAAGCTTAACTCCCGCTCGTCCTCGAGTAGGTAAGTGATAACAAAAGGATAATTTTTGAGGTGACATGCACCTACACAATCTTGATCATATATGTAAGCATTGTGAGCTGGGATCATAAGAACTTAAAACATGGGCATGAAGATATAATCTTGACAATAGGAACTTAGCAACCATGTTGTAAACATGAAAATGAACACAAACAAAAGATCATGAAAATGAAACAATGAAAGTCAAACGTGTGTTCGAATCATAAGGAAAAACATACAAATGGTTTTTAGCTTGTCCTTCATAGAGAGCAAAACATAAATGTATAGGACACCTTCAAGTTTAAGAGGGTGACTAGATACAAATAATTTGAGAACAAGTGAAACCAACAATATGAATCAATCAATGAAAACTTTGGGACAATGCACATTATACTAAGAATGACAACTTTGCTCTCTTATGGTGCATAAAGAAAGAAGGTGGTGACTCAACATAAAAAGTAGAAGAAAGACCCTTCGCAGAGGGAAGCAGTGATTGCAAGTTTTATAGACCTTCAAAAATTATGTTACTTACCGGCTTTGAGCTCTCATTGCCCCCATCATAAGAATCTTGAATGGTTAAAGTTAATGTGAGAACAATTATGATGCATATTCTTGACAAATCATAAGTTGAAAACCTCGTGTCCCGTGAATACGAGTACCCAAACCTCATGCTAATTTACTTAGAGTCCCAAGCAAGGCTCTTGTCATTGTAAGTATATACATATCATCGAGAACCGCCAACGGGGTACCTCCGTGCCCGATGACATGGAACAAGCCCACATCAAAATGATAGGACAAGTAGACAATGAACGCCTCGACATCTCTTTTATTTACCATTTGTTTAGCTTTTTATTTTGAGATGCGTCGTCGAATGTCCACTATGGGTATGCTGCAAATTTCCACCATGAATTATGCATGGCTTAGATTGGCGGCCCAGGCGTTTCCCTAACACATATACAAACTCCATGATCCCCACAAGATTCCCAATTCATTTCACACCGCGGGCATCCATAAACAAAACATCACGATATCAACTCAAAAGAGAAGTGCAATGTTGAAAGCTTGCCCATGACTGCATGGCTGGTCTAGTCTCCAACTTACAACTTGCAAGCATAACAACTCAACATAAGAGACCAAAATGTCAAATTTTTAAGAACAGGAAAAAGTAAAGTGTGCCTTCCGGTTTGTGAGAGCTTTACTAACCAATTTTCGCATAACACTGGTAAGAGTTTAATTTGAAGAGAAGATAAAAGCAAGTCAAATACTTGGAATAGCAAATTGCTAGTAGGTATGTATGGTGGACACTTTGGCAAACTTGGTTTTTAGGAGTTGGATGCACGAGTAGAGCTCATACTCAGTACAAGGCGAGGGCTAGCAAAATACTGGGAGCGACCAACTAAGAGAGCAATAATGGCCATAATCATGCAAAGTGACAAAGCGACATTAAAAGAAGCATAAGATGGCATCAAAAGTCAAAAACAAAATGATCATAGAGGCTATTGGCGACATTGTAAGAGTCTAACATGTGTGAGCATGTGCCAAGTCAACCCAAATAAAGCATCAAGGAGAAAACCAAAATAATGCTTCCATACAATTAAAACAACGCATGATTTTTTCAAAGGCTCATTAAGCAATCTCAGTTATTTGAGACAAATCATGCTACAGCAAAACCACTAAGCATACCATCAAAAAGACATCAAGCATGACATGAAAAATCCTAAGCCGCAGTCTACACAAGCACCTTCTTGTACCACTTTTTTGCATAAAGCTTTTTTTCTTTTCCAACACCATTTGAAATTTTTAAAGACACCTCTTTTGATGAAAAACAATAAAGATCAGAGGCAAAAATACACCTTGATGAAGAGATATGACAAGGTCTGAACACAAATCAAGGCAAAAACGAAAACCAAAAGCAGTAGCGGAAAAAGAAGAACACTCGGTGAACGATAAGAGTGAAAACTAGAGCGTTCTTAGCAAATGAAAAGCAAGGTAACTTCTCCAAAAGAAATTTGTTGGGGTCCAACCATTTATTGTAGCAAACAAAACTAAACTAACTAAGAAAACTAAAACAACTGACGCTCCAAGAAAAACACATAGTGCATGAAGCAATAAAAATATAGTGTTTTGAAAGGTGACCTGATTTTTGCCGATGAAGAAGGGGTGCCTCAGGGGCATCCCCAAGCTTTGACGCTTGTACTTCTGGGATATTTCTTGGGGTGATGCATGGGCATCCCCAAGCTTGAGCTTTTGTCCATTCTTCAACTCATCTCATCATTCTCCAATCCCTACACTTGAAAACTTCCTTCATACAAAACTAAACACAAATCTATTAGCAACATTAGTGTAGCATAACATATAATCAACCTCTTTTTGCTTCAGGTTTCAACCCAAAACCACCACATATAAAGTATATACTACTGTAGCAACTTCCCCCAAAAGTTCCGTGATCAAAAGAACTCAAAAGAAAGCGATAAAGTGGCAAAAACAAATATTGGCAGAAATCTGTCAAAACAGAACAGCTGACAAAGGTCGAATTTTTAAGGGATTTTCTGTTGCTCAAATCAAAAAGTGTTAAAGTAATTAAAGTTTGGATATAACCTGGGGCATATGCCCAAGAAATCGCAGGTCCAAAAGATATACAGAGAATTTATACGAATTTTTACGGTGCAGCACCGAAAACAGTTTCAGGACAGCAACATCCCCAAATCTTTACCTCACTCAAATTAGAGGCTTCTCTTGGCACAACAATGAAATAAAAAGGATAAGGAGCGGTCATTACAGTAGTAATGACTTCCAAGACTCAAATAAAAGAAAAAGTACTGAAAATAAAACATTGGGTTATCTCCTAAGAGTGCTTTTCTTTAACGCCTTTGAGCTAGGCGCAGAAAATTGCGAATCAAGTAACATCAGAAGGGGCATTAAGATCAACTACAAAAGTTTTGTCAATAAGGCACTGTATTTCATCCACATAAGTTTTAGAAGCCCATTTGTGATCATGCTTTGGTTCACTCAAATCACTAAAAAGATTTTGGGGACAGATCCAGTCAAAATTATTTTCGAAAGCTTCACACAATCCCAAGAGCTTGCTAGGTATAGGTATTTCGGCTCCTTCATCGTTTGTACTAATAACCTTTATAGGTGAACTGAGTTTATTAAAATGTTTAAGAACTTTTCTAGCTTCAATAACGACATCTTTAAATTCTAGGCGCAAAGCTTCCAAAATAAAAGCTTTCTTTTCAGGATCTTCAATTTCATGAAGCTTAAGGAACATGTATTGCATAAAAGGATTAAGACTAGCAAACCTAGTTTCCAACATGTGAATTAAATAAGTAGAAGCAACTTCAATACTTGGAGCTAGCTCAACCAAAGACTTTTCCTCAACCTCCTTATGCATACTAATGTGATTAAAGAACTCCTCAATGTTATCTTTCCCAATAATTGAACCACTACCTACTAAGAGGTCCTCCAGAACGTACTTAGGGAACAACATGATGAACTAAAAGTAAAGAAATAACAACTACCAAGGATTCTAATTTTTTGGGGTTTTTGATATAAAACGATGCAGGTAAAATAAATAATGTAAAGCAAAACAATAACAAAGTAAAGGATGTGTGTGCGAAAAACTCCCCTTGCAGAGGTCTTCCACTCTTCCCCGGCAACGGCGCCAGAAAATTTGTTGCTGGCGCATAGTTGACGTGGGAGCTTATAGTTGATGTGGGAGCTTCTTCTTCTTCGTTCCTCGGCAACGGCGCCAGAAAATTAGCTTGATGCGTGGTGAATGACCAGCCCGTTGGGAACCCCAAGAGGAAGGTGTGATGAGTATAGCAGCTAGTTTTCCCTCAGTTAAGAAACCAAGGTTATGTCGATCAGGAGAAGAGCGGGCAATACGACTATAGGTGATGCTTGCTAGTTTGTGACAACTTCGGACAATTTATATATGGTGCCTTGTCCAAGCTTTGCTTGCTAGCTACAATGCGGAACCTGCACACAACACAACCAAGTACTTTGCTCCCAACTTGCGATGAGGTTGTCAATCTCACCGGTTTGCTTGAAACAAAGGTTATGAGCGTATCGAGTGGAAAGCAGTAGAAGTATGCGAGTAAAGTAAACAGTGCGAGTAAAGTAAATAGGTGATAGCAATATGATGGAAATAGGACCGGGGTCCACAGTTCACTAGTGGTGTCTCTCCATAAGATAAATAACACATGCTGGGTAAACAAATTACAGTTGGGCAATTGATAGAATAAAGATAAACGTGATATGTCAAGAAGATCACTATGCGATTTACTCTGGGCATTACAACAAAATACATAGACCGCCATCCAACTGCATCTATGACTAATAATCCACTTGTGGCGAATCAATCTGAGAACTCCACAAGTATTAAGTTGCGAACAACAGATAATTGCATTAAGCAAAGTGTGTAATGTAAACAAAGCATATGCCCTTGAACATATGAATGTTGTTTTCTCCCTAGTAGCAACAGCACATCTACAACCTTAGAGGTTTCTGTCACTCCCCCAGGTTAAATAGAGGCATGAACCCACTATCGAGCATAAATACCCCCTCTTGGAGTCACTAGCAACTACTCGGCCAAGATAGCTACTAACAACGGAGAGCATGCAAGATCATAAACAACATAGAGATAACAAAACATATATTTCAGTATAGCAACTCAATCATAACACCAATATCATCGGATCCCAACAAACCAAACATGTAGAATTACATAACGGTGATCTCAATCATGTAGGGCAGCTCATGAGATCTAAACATGAAGCACATGGTGGAGAAGACAACTCACTCATCGCTCCGGAGGCAAGCATGGCGATGAAGAAGACCTCCGGTGGCGATTCCCCTCTTCGGCAGGGCGCCAGGAAGAGCTTCTGGACCCTCCCGATCTCGGGTCGACGACGGCGGCGGATCGCGATGTGTTTCTGGAAAATTGATTGGGTGTTTAGGTTTTTTCCATCGGGGGGTCTTTATAGGCGAAGGGGCATCGTTAGAAGTGGACCGAGGTGGTCTCACATGTTGGGGGCGCGGCCAGGGCCCGGGCCGCGCCGCCCTGGTGTGTGGCCCCCTCGTGGCCCCACTCCATCTCCTCTTCGGATCTCTGGAAGCTTCTGGGAAAAATAAGACTTCAGGAACTTGTTTCGTCCAATTCCAAGAATATTTCCTGTGTATCACTTCTGAAACACAAAAATAGCAGAAAACGGGGAACTGGCACTATGGCGACTTGTTAATAGGTTAGTTTCAGAAAATGCATAAAAGTGCCACGAAGTGTAACGAAACAGTAGGCAAATGGTGTATAAACAAGCATGGAGCATCAAAAATTATAGATACGTTAGAGACGTATCAAGGCCGTATCCTTCTACCAATGGTAATGGTTATGGTAACTCTTATGGTAACTCCTCCAACAACACTAGGGCCGCACCCTCCGATCTTGAGGTAATGCCCAAGGACTTCATCTGATGTGGGGTGGCTTTTGGACTCCACCACATCATGTGCGTCAAAAATCAAGTCCGACATCATCGAGGCGTGGAAGAGAAGGAAGAAGAAGAACCACCGAAAGGAAGCTTGGAAGCGCTGCAAGAATAGGCGGCAGCTAAAGCTAGACCGGCTAAAGTCGGTCCTACCTCGGCTAAAGCCGGCCCACCGGCTAAAGCCGGCCTTAACCCTGGCTATAGCCGGCCTGCTCGAGTCAGCTATGTCTTGGCCATGAAGCCACCTATGTTATCTATCTCCCTAGTGACCAAACTACCCCTAGCTCGTCGCTGCCTATATATATGGCCCCCCTCCCCTAGAGATAAGATAGAGATGAATTAAGATAAGAATTGGCATGATGCCTTCTCCCTTGTGGGAACCCAACTAGATCTACATCTAGAAATCACCCTCTTTGTTTGGGATCTCTTCTATTTGGAGAATTCTACCTTGATTTGGATCTCTTGCATACTTGTGTGTGTAATTCTATCCAATTGATTGGTCTCTTCTCCAATTGGAATTCTATTCCAAGCATATCAATCTCTCACAGGGAATTCTACTCTTGCAGTCTCTTCCTTGTGATTCTATTGAGTTGGTGGATCGGGCCAACGAGGACAACCAGTGTGTATCTTGTCTATGTGTTTGCCTTCGATTTGTGTGTCGTGTTCATCGTGTTCTTCGTGTTCATCCTCGTTTCCCGCCACAAATCTCATGAATCCGTGAAGATCGGGCCACACCCAAGAGGTCACCCCTCATCATATGGTATCAACATCTTTTGGTTGCCACGGATTTACTTTTGTTTGTGATTTCCACCATAAATTTCGAAAATAATAAAAAAATAGCCCCAAAATTGCCTTGAATTTTGATCTCTAGATTTGTTGAGTTTTTTGTGGTTTTGATCCATAGATTTCATGTCTTGGGTGTTGATCTACATTGCCACAACTTTTCTAGCCCCAATTCCTCTTATTTCTCCCAGAATCGACAATTTTCTCTTCTAATTTCAACCCAAATAGACGAACAGCTCACGCAAAATTTCTCAAAAAAGTCTGAACCGGCTAAAGCCGAACCTCAGACCGGCTAAAGCTGGCCCACCGGCTAAAGCCCGCCCGATACCGGCTAAAGCCGGCCCATCCTCTGCCACAAGTCATCGTCCGCTCGATCCACAGCTCCAACGCCGTCTCGTTTTGATCCATGCCTCGCTCACATCGCCTTCCGCACGCCAGCGCCAGCACCGAGCCGCCACGCCTGCGCCAGCTAGCTCCGCCTCCACTCGCCTCTCGCCGCATGCAAGCACGCGCCCAAGCCCCTGACCTAGCTTCCAGCGCGCGCGCATGCATCACTTCACCTCCGCCTCCACTTCGACTGCCCACCAGCTCACAGCATCGCTCCGCCCTTGCCTCGCCTCGGGCACCCAGCACACCCGAGCCGCTCCCAGCCACCTCCACCCCAGCTCGCTCCCGCCACGCACGCCTGCCAGCGATGCCGCACACGCTCCCCGCTCGCCAGCACTGCCCACCGCCCAAGCTCCCACGACCGCAGGCCCACCCCACGGCCGCCCGCACTCTGCTTGCAGCTCGACCACGCGCCAGCACCCACCCCTGGTCCATTCCCGCTCGCCTCGCCTCATCCACCACGCGCTGCAGAAGACTGGAAATAGCCGGCCGTGACACCGGCTAAAGCCGGCATACATCATTTGACACAAACTTTGACAACTTTTGTTAGTCCTTTTTGCCCCAAATTTTCGGGCATTGACGTGTGTGTTCGGATTTCGGTTTTTGCGTGCCTTTGTTCGTGCCAAGTAATACCGCGCCTACATCAACATCGCGCCGACGGCATCGGCACCCCGGAACTTCGACTAGTCTTTTGACTCAATCTTCATTGACATCGTCGCAAGTTGTGTGTTTTGACACCGCCTAACCTTTGCATAGGTATAACTTGCACCACCTTTGTAACCCCCTTTCTTCCTTTGTGTACCTATCCTATTGAGAGTGGCTTTCCGAGTGTTGCGAAGCATTGCACAAGTGTTCACGACCGTGAGAGGGTTTGTGTGTGTGCCTAAGTTGAGCAAAGCTCCAAAGCAAGCTCGGTGCGAGAGATACACAAAAGAAGAAATAGCCATTGTGTGACATACATAGATAGCAAATAAGCTTTTAAGCATCGAAACACCAAAAATCCCAAAAAGAGAGTGTGTTCCACCGATACAAAGGAGTTCAAAGCTTGTAAGCAAAAAGAGAGAAAAGAGAAGAGTGGCATCTTGTGCAAATCTTGTTGCTTCTTTCTTATGCAACCAAGCTACGGTCTCTCTTGCGTTGGCGTGACACCAAGCTAATAGTCTTCGTTAGGACCATTTTGTTCTTGCTCACTTCTTTGGTCACGCTAACCCCATTATATCTTTTGTGTGTCTTTCCATGTTTCCTTGACGTAGATCATCGTTCTTGACATTTGCCTTTGGATTTTACCCACATTTGACAATAGACTTTTCTTTTGATCATTTTTGTTTGGCATTTCCACATTTCTTACCCATCCACTATATAGCCTTTTGCCTGTGTTCTAACTTGTACACCACGGTTGTCCTTTCGGTGTTTCATCCATTCAATAGTTTCTACGGGAAGTGTTCTAATTATAGTTTTCTAACCCCACCACTTCTACATATATATATCTTGCCTTGTGTGAGCTATGTCTAGGCTCAACGGACGCTATCATGGAAAGTTCACGGAGATCTACACCAACTACGACATCGACTACTACTCACGCATGGAGGGCATGGGCGACAACTTCGACTACATGAGCAAGGTGAACAAAAAACACTACATCGACGACAACTTCAACTACATGAGCAAGGTGGACAAGAAACACTACATCGACGACAACTTCGACTATATGAGCAAGGTGTCCAAGGAACACTACATCAACAATACCTTCGACTATGACAAGCGTGCATGGGCACATCAAGATACTCGAGACCATCACATAGTTCACCAAGCACAACGCCAACATGATCTTCCTCATCGCACAAGGTTGAGCTCATCAAGATCTTCTTCACGCTCCAATCATGTGGGTGACCATGAGCTTCATCGCCAACCTCAAGAGCATGGTGCAAACCACAAACAACCTACATGGTGTCCATGCCTTGAAGAGCCCATTTACGACAACGTCCAGGACAACTCCTCGAGGAGGACCACCACAAGAGCTCCAAGATTGCCAAGTCATGAGTTGTCCTACCAAGATGCAACATTTTCTCCAATGGTGTCTCCCATCCCACATGACACCTCCGCAAAGGCTCCTACAAGACGGTCTCATCGCCATGAGAAGCATTCCAAGGCTCATGATCCTCACCATCAAAGCCATCATGAACATCCTCATCAAGATCAAGAACAACCGCGACAAGCGGCACATAAACCTCAAGGCCAACCACATCATGGTGCCCTACCTATGGTGGATCAAGATCGGCACCAAGCAAACCAAGATCAAGATGGAGAACCTCACGACCCTTGGTTAGCAAACTTCAACGCACGGCGCGCCGCCATGGACAACAAGCTCGACGAATCGCACGCAAGGCTCAAAGCAAGTATTGAGGACTTGAGCACGCAGATGAAGGACTACAACGCCATGATCCATGCAATGAAAGCGGAACAAGCAATGTTCTCCACAAAATTGGATCAAGTCATTTCATCTTTGGACAACTCAGCACGACAACATCACCGCTCAAGGTCGCGCTTGTCAAGATCTTCTTCCCGCCCCAACCATGGGAGTCACCATGAGCGCCATCGCCAACCTCACCCTCAAGAGCATCGTGCAAACAAACAACCACATATTGATAGCCTAAGTGAGAGGAAGAAACCTACCCCACGCAAGGATGAGAGCGACATACACTTTGAGAGCAAGAGTGATACACCACATGAGTTGAGTGAGGACATTTCTAACAACTTAACCTCTACTCCTCTTGTGTTGTCTTCTTCTTTGCTAGGTTGCTCAGATAAGGATGACGTCCATTCCATGGAGATGAGGGACTCCACTATATGTGAGATGAGTGAATCCACTATACGTGAGATGAGTGATTCCACTATATGTGAGAGTGAGTGCTTCCACTTTGAGAGCATGAGTGATATACCGAGTGAGACAAGAGTGGTAGTTGATAGGTCAAGTGAGGCCATTTCGATTTCTCACAACTTACCCTCTACCTTGAGTTTGTTTTCTCATGTTGCAATAGATCCCATGGATGAAGCGACGCCAACCTTGCAAAAGATGTACATGGTGCAGACACTTGATGATAATACACCATGCTTAGAAGATAATGAGCATGTCGGCCACTTGGAGCCACCAACTTCAACAACACCTACATCAAAAAAATGCGACAACAAAGGTAACAACATAGGTGTTGGTGATGCCATGATTCCCATGAAGATGCTAAGCTATGGGTGCTTCACTTTATCACCTATTGCATGCAATAGGTTGAACAATTGCTCTTTCCCATATATTGCTTGCAATGATGACAATGATACTTTGGTTGTGACAACCTTGTCAAACAATTGCTCTTTCCCTAGGTTTGTTGACAACAAGGATAAAATTTTGAAAATGTTTTGTGCACAATGCTTGCAATATTCTTCCATTAATGCAACCAAAATGTTGAACACTTGCTCTTTCAAATGCTTGGTTTGCACTAATCTTATTATGTGTGACAATGAGAAGGGCCCCATAGCTCTCTCAACTAATGAAGATTTTGCATTTGCACATGATACGCATGTTCCCACTTATACTTTGCATAATCACCATGAATATTATGATATCTTGCTTGAGGCTAATGATGATGTGCAAATAAAGAGATGCATCATGATGGATGATGTATTCATCTACCATACACACACATTGTTTTTGCTATCTTTTGTGTGTGTAGGTACGCGGATAACAACGTCAACCTCGATTGAGCACGAGTTGGCGAAAAGAGCTCTTGAGAGCATAATACTTGTGAGTTCAAACTCGAACTCCGCTCGCATACCCTTCACATGCTATGCATCAAACATGTTGAGAACTTGTTCTTCCATATGGTTTCTTTGCAAGCATATTGATGATTTTTATGACACTTGTGACATTCATGCTCCCATGATATTTAACATTGATGCTTTATGTGTTGCAACATACATGTGGAACGATTTCTCTTCCTTTTGTTTTGTGTGCAACCACATTGCTATATTGGTCATGACTTGTCACATGTGTTCCCGCTTTGAGTTCATTGTTGTTGCATCCAACAAGTGGACAAATTGCTCTTTCTTTTGGTTGGGATGCATAACTACTTGTGATAATGAAGTTTTCTTCTACTTTTGGATGAATATGATTTGTGTTGCAACAAATATGATGAAAACTTGTTCTTTCCTATGGTTTGTTTGCACACACGTTGATGATGATTTTGACATCTTGCCATATGTGTTTTTGCCAAACTCTCCTCTTATTGCTTCAAGGATGTTGACTACTTGCTCTTTCCAAAGCCTTGAGTGCAATAATATGCATATCTTTCAACATGAGATGGACACCATGGTCTTCTCAAATTTTGATGGAGTTTTTGTGTTCCCACATTTGGAAGATATTCAAACAATTTGCTTACACATAGACCTTGCATATGCATTCCCTTTATTATACTTGTGTTGTGCTAATGGTGTTGTGAACAAGAATGGACATGTCCTTGATGATATGGTCCCCTATCACGCACACACACATACTTTGCTTGGTCTTTGTTGTGTGTAGGTACACATGGATACTATTGGTGGATGCGTTCCCGCGAGTGGTTTCAATCAAACACTTCTACAACGAGAGCACATCAATAACTTAGTAAGGTGACCTCCTTCTACTCACGAACTCATGCCATAAACTCTAAGAATTGGCTACCCTTTGAGTGTTGTTTTGCTTTGCTTGTGACCTTTGTAGGCCTCATGGAAGGTGAAGGAACATTGAAGAGTAGCCAAACCAATCTTAGCAAGTACGACCACATGGCGCACTCCAAGTACAATCGCCTACATCTTACTCCCCTACATGATGATGTTGAGTCAACGTCGAGGACGCCATTCTTTGAAGCGGGGGGAGATGATGTGGGGTGGCTTTCAGACTCCACCACATCATGTGCGTCAACAATCAAGTCCGACATCATCGAGGCATGGAAGAGAAGGAAGAAGAAGAACCACCGAAAGGAAGCTTGGAAGCGCCACAAGAAGAGGCGGCAGCTGAAGATGGACCAGCTAAAGCCGGTCCTACCTCGGCTAAAGCCGGCCCACCGGCTAAAGCCGGCCTTAACCCTGGCTATAGCCGGCCTGCTCGAGTCAGCTATGTCTTGGCCATAAAGCCACCTATGTTATCTATCTCCCTAGTGACCAAACTACCCCTAGCTCGTGGTTGCCTATATATATGGCTCCCCTCCCCTAGAGATAAGATAGAGATGAATTAAGATAAGAATTGGCATGATGCCTTCTCCCTTGTGGAAACCCAACTAGATCTACATCTAGAAATCACCCACTTTGTTTGGGATCTCTTCTATTTGGAGAATTCTACCTTGATTTGGATCTCTTGCATACTTGTGTGTGTAATTCTATCCAATTGATTGGTCTCTTCTCCAGTTGGAATTCTATTCCAAGCATATCAATCTCTCACAAGGAATTCTACTCTTGCAGTCTCTTCCTTGTGATTCTATTGAGTTGGTGAATCGGGCCAACGAGGACAACCGGTGTGTATCTTGTGTGTGTGTGTTTGCCTTTGATTTGTGTGTCATGTTCATCATGTTCTTCGTGTTCATCCTTGTTCCCCGCCACAAATCTCATGAATCTGTGAAGATCGGGCCACACCCAAGAGGTCACCCCTCATCATCATCGGTAAGCAAACTGCTTTTAACAGGTCTATTGAGGAAAAGTTAGGCAAAATTGATATTCTTGCTTCTAAAATTGATAGCCTTGCTCATGATGTTGAACTTCTGAAATTAAAAGTGTTGCCTAATGATGTGAAAGAGAACAATACTTTTGCTACTGCTAATGCTATCCAAGTTAGAATTGATGAAAATGTTAGGATGCTAGCAGAATTGCATGCCAGGTAGGAAAGAGAAGATGAGATGGCTAGAAAGATGAAGGTATGTACTATTACTACCTCTAATGATGTTGTTCCAAATGCTAGCAATCCTCTTACTTTGATTGGTGTAGAGAAAACTCCACTCCTTGTGTTAAAAAGCCTAAAACTGCCAAAACTTTTTCTCAAAAGAGTGCTGAAATTTTTCGGAGTGTGGGAGATGATAGCTCTATTTCCTTTAATGATTCTAATGTTGATGGCTGCAATATATCTGAAGTTATTTTGTTCTTGCAAAAGCTTGCTTTGAGTCCCAATGCTAGTTCTTTAAATGTTGCTTTTACTAAGCATATTACCAATGCTCTTATGAAAATTAGGGATGAAAAGTTGAAGCAAAAATCTTCTATTCCCAAGAAGTTAGAAGATGGTTGGGAACCCATCATTGATATGCATATTAATGGTTTTGATTGCCATGCTTTATGTAATCTAGGTGCTAGTATTTCTATTATGCCTAGAAAAATTTATGACATGCTTGATTTACCACCTCTTGAAAAGTGTTATTATGATTTTCCTATTGCTGATGTTGCTAAGAAGAAACCTTTGGGAAGGATTACTGATGTTCTTCTTATGGTTAACAATAACCTTGTTCCCATTGATTTTCTTGTCATGGATGTTGAATGCAATGCTTCATGTCCTATTATTTTGGGAAGACCCTTTCTTCGAACTGTAGGTGCCATCATTGATATGAGGGAAGGCACCATCAAATATCTATTCCCACTCAAGAAAGGTATGGAACACTTCCCTAGAAAGAGAAAGAAATTACTTTTTGACTCTATTCTTAGACTAAATTATGAGCATGATGCTTCATCACTCGATATTACTTGATTCGCATTTTCTGCGCCTAGCTCAAAGGCGTTAAAGAAAAGCACTCTTGGGAGATAATCCATTGTTTTACTTTCAGTTATTTTTCTTTTATTTGAGTCTTGGAAGTTATTACTACTGTAATGACCTCTCCTTATTATTTTTATTTCATTTTTTGCCAAGAGAAGCCTCTAATTTGAGTAAGGTAAAATTTGGGGATGTTGCTGTCCTGAAACAGTTTTCGGTGCTGCACCGTAAAAATTCGTGAAAATTCTCTGTATATCTTTTGGACCTGCAATTTCTTGTGCATATGCCCCAGGTTATATCCAAACTTTCATTAGTTTAACACTTTTTGATTTGAGCAACAGAAGACCCTCTAAAAATTCAACCTTTGTCAGCTATTCTGTTTTAACAGATTTCTGACATTATTTGTGTTTGCCGCTCGATCGCTTTCTTTTTGAGTTCTTTTGATCATGGAACTTTTGGGGAAGTTGCTACAGTAGTATATACTTTATATGTGGTGGTTTTGAGTTGAAACCTGAAGCAAAAAAGGGTTGATTCAATGTTATGCTTACACGAATGTTGCTAATAGAATTGTGTTGAGTTTTGTATGAATGAAGTTTTCAAGTGTAGGGATTGGAGAATGATGAGATGAGTTGAACAATGGACAAAAGCTCAAGCTTGGGGATGCCCATGCACCCCAAGAAATATCCAAGAGGTACAAGCGTCAAAGCTTGGGGATGCCCCCGAGGCACCCCTTCTTCATCGGCAAAAATCAGGTCACCTTTCAACACACTATATTTTTATTGCTTCATGCACTATGCATTTTTCTTGGAGCGTTAGTTGTTTTAGTTTTCAGTTTTGTTTAGTTTTGTTTAATTGGTTGGACCCCAACAAATTCCTTTTGGAGAAGTTGCCTTGCTTTTCATTTGCTAAGAACACTCCGTTTTTCACTCTTATCGTTTCAACGAGTGTTTTCTTTTTCTAGAACTGCGTTTAGCTTTCGATTTTCGCCTTGATTTGTGTTCAGGTCTTATTATATCTTTATATCAAGGTGTATTTTGACCTCTGGTATATGTTGGTTTTCATCAAAAGAGTTGTTTCAAAAAAGTTCGAATGGTGTTGGAAAAGAGAAAAAGCTTTATGCAAAAAAGTGGTACAAGAAGGAGCTTGTGTAGACTGCGGCCTAGGCTTTTGCATGTCGTGCTTGATGTCTTTTTGATAGTATGCTTAGTGGTTTTGCTGTAGCATGAATTGTCTCAAATTACTGAGATTGCTTAATGAGCCTTTGAAAAAATCATGCGTTGTTTTAATTATTTGGAAGCATTATTTTGGTTTTCTCCTTGATGCTTTATTTGGGTTGACTTGGCGCATGCTCACACATGTTGGACTCATACAAAGTCGCCATTGCCTCTTTGATCATTTAGTTTTTGACTTTTGATGCCAACTTATGCTTCTTTTATTGTTGCTTTGTCGCTTTGCATGATTATGGCCATTATTGCTCTATTAGTTGGTCGCTCCCAGTCTTTTGCTAGCCCTCATTTTGTATCGAGTATGAGCTCTACTTGTGCATCCAACTCCTAAAAAAAAGTGTCCACCATACATACCTATTAGCAATTTGCTATTCCAAAGTACATTTGACTTGCTTTTATCTATCCTTCAAATTAAACTCTTTTTGGTGTTATGCGAAAATTGGTCAGTAAAGCTCTCACGAACCTGATGGCACACTTTACTTTTCTCGTTTTAAAATTTGACATTGTGGCTCTCTTATGTTGAGTTGTTATGCTTGCAAGTTGTAAGTTGGAAATTAGCCCAGCCATGCCGTCATGGGGCAAGCTTTCAACATTGCACTATCTTTCATTTGAGTTGATATCGTGAAATAAGTTGGGAATCTTGTGGGATCATGGATTTTTTATATGTGTTAGGGAAACGCCTGGGCCGCTAATCTAAGCCATGCATCATTCATGGTGGAAATTTACAGCATGCCCATAGTGGATATTTGATGATGCATCTCAACATAAAAAGCTATACTAATGGTAAATAAAAGAGATGTTGAGGTGTTCATTATCTGTTTGTCTTGTTATTTTGATGTGGGCTTGTTCCATGTCATCGGGCAGGAGGTACCCCATTGGCGGTTCTCGATGATACACATATATTTACAATGACAAGAGCCTGCTTGGGACTCTAAGTCGAGTAGCATGAGGTTTGGGTATTCGTACTTCACGGGACACGAGGTTTTCAACTTATGATTTGTCAAGCATATGCTTCATAATTGTACTCGCATTAACTCTAACCATTCAAGATGCTTATGATGGGGGCAATGAGAGCTCAAAGCTAGTACGTACCATAATTTTTGAAGGTTTATAAAACTCGCAATCACTGCTTCCCTCCGCGAAGGGCCTTTCTTTTACTTTTATGTTGAGTCACCACCTTCTACCTTTATGCACTGTCTAAGAGAGCATAGTTGTCATTCTGAGTATAATGTGCATTGTCCCAAAGTTTTCATTGATTGATTCATGATGTTGGTTTCACTTGTTCTTAAATTACTTGTATCTAGTCGCCCTCTTAAACTTGAAGGTGTCCTATGCATTTATGTTTTGCTCTCTCATGAAGGACAAGCTGAAAACCATTTGTATGTTTTTCCATATGATTCAAACACACGTTTGACTTTCATTGTTTCATTTTCATGATCTTTTGGTTGTGTTCTTTCTCATGTTATAACATGGTTGCTAAGTTTCTTCTATCAAGATTATATCTTTCATGCCCCTGTTTTAAGTTCTTTTGATCCCAGCGCACAACGCTTACATATATGGTCAAGATTGTGTAGGTGCATGTCACCTCAAAAATTATTTCTTTTGTTATCACTTACCTACTCGAGGACGAGCAGGAGTTAAGCTTGGGGATGCTGATATGTCTCAAATGTATCTATAATTTTTGATGCTCCATGCTTGTTTTTACACCATTTTCTTAGTGGTTCGTTACACTTCGTGGCATTTTTATGCATTTTCCGGAACTAACCTATTAAGAAGATGCCACGGTGTCAGTTCCCTGTTTTCTGCTGTTTTTGTGTTTCAGAAAAGTTACATAAGAAATATTCTCGGAATTAGACGAAACAAAAGCCGAACATCCAGAAATTTACCGAAGCTTCCAGAGAACCAAAGAGGAGACGGAATGGAGCCAGGAGGTGGCCACACCACCAGGGGCGCGGCCCAGGGCCTGGCCGCACCCACCTGTGGTGAGCCCCACCTGGTCCACTTCTGACGTTGCCCCTTCGTCTATAAAGACCCCTCGACGGGAAAAACCTAAGGACCTGATCAGAATTCCAGAAACACATCGCGTTCCGCCACCGTCACTGACCCGAGATCGAGAGGGTCCTGAAGCTCTTCCCGGCACCCTGCCGGAGAGGGGAATCGCCACCGGAGGCCTTCTTCATTGCCATGCTTGCCTCCGGCGCGATGAGTGAGTAGTCTACCTTGGACTATGGGTCCATAGCAGTAGCTAGATAGTTGTCTTCTCCACCATGTGCTTCATGTTTAGATCTCGTGAGCTGCCTTACATGATCGAGATCACCATTATGTAATTCTACATGTTGTGTTTGTTGGGATCCGATGAATATTGATGTTATGATTGAGTTGATGTGCTGAATATTATCTTATGTTATCTCTATGTTGTTTATGATCTTGCATGCTCTCCGTTGTTAGTAGCTATCTTGGCCGAGTAGATACTAGTGACTCCAAGAGGGGGTATTTATGCTCGATAGTTGGGTTCATGCCTCTATTTAATCTGGGGGAGTGACAGAAACCTCTAAGGTTGTAGATGTGCTGTTGCCACTAGGGAGAAAACAACATTCATATGTCCAAGGGCATATGCTTTGTTTACATTACACACTTTGCTTAATGCAGTTATCTGTTGTTCGCAACTTAATACTTGTGGAGTTCTCAGATTGATTCGCCACAAGTGGATTATTAGTCATAGATGCAGTTGGATGGCGGTCTATGTATCTTGTTGTAATGCCCAGAGTAAATTTCATAGTGATCCTCTCGACATATGCACGTTATCTTTATTCTATCAATTGCCCAACTATAATTTGTTTACCCAGCATGTGTTATTTTACCTTATGGAGAGACACCACTAGTGAACTGTGGACCCTGGTCCTATTTCCTTTACATTGCTATCACCTGTTTACTTTACTCGCACTGTTTACTTTCTCGCATATTACTATTGCTTTCCACTCGATACGCTCATTCCTTTGTTTACAGCAAACCGGTGAGATTGACAACCTCATCGTAAGTTGGGAGCAAAGTTCTTGGTTGTGTTGTGTGCAGGTTCCATGTTGCTACTAGTTGAAGACGCGCTAACAAGATATCGTTAACAGCGCCCTTGTTGGAGTCTCACTAGGCTAGCAAGCATTACCTTCTTGAGTTTGGCTTTTTCCTACTGGATTGATAACCTCGGTTTCATAACTGAGGGAAAACTTGCTGCAATATTCATCAAACCTTCTCTTGGGGTTTCCAACTGGCCAGTCATTTACTGCATCAACTACACGCCAACAAGTTCTCTGGCACTATTCAACACCGCGCCATCACGCGCTGCCGAAATCGTTAGCCACCAACACTTGGAGAAGTGGAGGAGGAGGAGGAGGAGTTCTGACGGATCCCTACTTCCGCTGCCCCGCTGGACCGAGGGCATGGAGGATGTCACTGAACCGTACGTGTGACCGAGTACGGAGGCGCCGCCGGTTGTGGCGCCTTGTACACAATATTGAGATCGTCAAGTGAACAACTATGTCGACTACGTCAAGTGAACGACTACGTGCGTCTTCGTCGAGTCTTCATCGGCAACGTTTTGCGGGAACATAATCCCCGCTTTCGGTCATCAAGGGTTAGTTAATCGTTGCTTCCATCTCGTAGATAATCTTGGCTTGTTTTGTATTCATGCGTAGGAATTTTTTTGTTTTCTATGCTATGAACCCATCAACAACTTCAATTAGTAGATACTTTATCTGAATAAGATAGTGTTGGGTTTGTTGACCGGGGGAACAAACCCATGTTCCACAAATGAGAATGATTAAGCCTTTTCACGTACAACCAACATAAGTAAAAATAATAATACCAATGGCTTTCAGGTGAGTAACAAAATGAAAGAAAATTATGAGAAAAGATGTAGGCTGCCAGTATTTTTGTACAGAAACAGCAGAAGAAATATACAAGTGAGTTTTGGGCACTTAAGACTTACTGGTTAAGTTTTGGTATTTTATCATCATGAAGGCCCTTTGTTAGTAATAACGCTTAGTAATTAGTTTATGTTTGGTCCTTCGGCCGGACGATGCAATCATAAACAGAAGTACAAAGTTAATTTTAGGGATTGACTCTTTGTGTCTTTTTTCCCTTCTTGATGTTCCAAATGTTATTCATCTTAAACACATGTATTCACTATATATGTGAATCATTTCCATCTAGCTAGAACCCATATGTCCTCACTTGGTTTTGCATTGTGGAATATAAGTCACTATTTCCTAATAGGGTGTTGGCTTATCAGGTCTACAGGCAGTTAACAAGCTGTAATGCCCAACATGATCACTGAATTTGGAAGGATTCCTTATGCAGAGTACAAATTAACTATATGTACTCTGAGCTTGTTCAGGTATTACAGGAGAAAACAACATCTATTCTATGAATTTTGGTTTTGGAGGTTCTCTTTGCCAGCATATTTTTAGATGCATGTATCAGCTCGTGGCTATGACAAGATGAGTGTGACAGGGACATGACGATGAACCGACGACCATGGAACATGACAAGGACACAACGAGGCTCTAGGTATCCGAACTCGACTTGAGCATCTTTCCCCATTGGTAAAGCTCCTTCTAGCCTGCGATATGAAGTACATTTCCCATACATCTCACTATTTTTTGATTCATCCTGAAGGATGATACATAATAGCATTGTTTTTTACTTTTCTATTTGGTGCCTAGGCTTCTCCTGCCAGGCCTGAGAATGCGTGGCCATTTTTTAAATTAACAATATAGTAGTAGTTTCAGTGTTATAAGACTATATTTGTCCACTACTATTTGGTGCTTCCTAACCTAAATGTTTCCAGTAATATTTTTTACTTCAGTTTACATAGTTGCTCCACGTCATCATTAATCAGATCTTAAATTCTAACATAAATGATATTTTATTAGTTATGCCCTCCCGTGTCACATGATCCACTGGTTGGTCTTTTTTTTAATTTATGTACCGATGACACAGTTCACTCTTATTTTGAATGCTTCATCAGAGAGGTTCGCTCTCGCATGTCAGAGAGATGGTCTGTAGATTGGAAAGTATACTCAGACAAGAACAGCTATGAGAGGCCAACACTTAATGGTACCGCTTCAAACTCTACCCAGATATGTGTTTTTGTTCGTATATGTGGTATTTTGTATCACCAAAAACAACCTTATGTACTCTGTGAGTTTGTATTACCATATATAATTGGAATCATTGTCATGTATGTGGAGACCACTATAGTGCTCTGACATGTTGGTGCCTCCTTGCTAAATAAAAAGTGTGAGCTACTTTTATTTAGAATTGAGTTATCACTATGTACCTTTTTATTTTCTCGTTTGCTGCTCAGCTCATGATTATTTGGCATTGCCTTTTTCTAGGACCGATACAACATAGACACATAGTATATACAAATTGGTGCTTATACCTAGCCGACCCTAGGTCACTAAGTTCTGTGTCTTTCACAAACAAGTTATTGCCTCTTGCTCAAGTGAGCAAAATCAATTAATTATATATTATCTTGTTTTTTGCATCAGATTCTACCTTTGCCTTACTGCGTATAATGTGCCCGCTCAAACTATGTATTCTAGCTACTTATTTCCAATGCTTGGTGCAGCTACTTGCCATACCTTATTTTAGTCCTCCTATGACTGTTGCGAACAAAAGTAACTATAGATTACTAAGAATGCCCGCCTTTTGTGCTCGGTACTTCTAATTTTTCGCTTTGGGTAGTGACCTCTGTGATTTTCGTGTCACTCAGTTTTATGTTGCGTCTTGACTATATGTAAATAATGTAACATATATGTTGTGAACTCAGATGAGACCACTCCCTATGTTTTTTTTTGAAAACTGACCACTCCCTATGTTTGACTACTGTTATCTCAAAACTATGTGTTTCTAGCTCCTTTTCATTCGCTAATAATTCTTATATTTTAGTAAATTGAAACATATTGTTGGTCATTCTTCATTTGTTGCTTGCCAATCACCGCTTTCTATGTATTTACCCAACAACAGTGGTCTTTTCCCACTACGTTGTGCATTAGCTTGGACTGTGGCATCACCAGCAAAGAACACACCTCTCGAGTTGAGCACTATTACGGTATTTAAGATTACTTAGTGCCAGATGCTTCAACAATTAACAATCGGTGGAACCCCTGGATTTGTTGTATCTGAATTTTCATTTACACTGTTGTCTACCATGTTCACCATTAATAAGTTCCAAGATTTTACTTACGACTAATATTGCGGTGTTCACCTTGCTCAAGGCAACTATTATTGTACATGTTATATGCAATAGATACTAATTATTGATGTTGAGTTAAAACACTATAAATACATATTTATCATTCAAAAATCAACATAGAGCTCTTAAAATAATAGAAGTTGATATATGCTGCTATCAAATGATATCCATGTGTGTTAGCAGTTGTTTGATTTTATTGCATGTTGACTATCTTTCTGTAGACGTTGATATATGCTTCTATCAAATGAGATCTATGTGTGTTAACAGTTGTTCAGTTTTATTGTATATTGACTAACTCTCGGTAAACGCTTTCATACTCGAATGTTCATATGCCTGTGACAATTCCAGGATTAATAATGCTTAATCATATGCTGATACAACTTAAATTTTCACCAGCTGAATATCAATGCCCTCGGCTACTTTGGGGGGGGGGGGGGGGGGGGAAGAGGTTACACATGGTGAAAGGCAGCTTTTTCAAACAAAAATGGAACCACGAGCAGATGTTGAAGGAACAAAGTGATCCCCTTCATACCAAGTTGGAGGAAGTTAGAAGAAGCTTTTAAATGAAAATGATCATGTTGTCTGCTTATGATCTTTAATACTATAACCCTTAGTAGTGTTCGATTGGAAGCTGCAGAGTAGTACTAGCTGCAAATGAACCTTAAATCTACAACCTACTTAGCCAGTTTTTATGGTATGGGTAATATAATTATGTTTTTCGGTTTATCAGTATCCTCTAAATGCATATTACACAGCCATTGACTTAACACCAAAATTCTCTTGCCAGCCAAATGTTAAATCCAAATGCATTTTTTTACCAGTTCTTCATTTCTGCTTGTCCGCCGTAGGCGGGAAAGCGCGCGGCAAGCCGCGCCTTCCTACCTAGTAGCTACACGAAGGCAACAACCATTAGCACGCAAGTAGGCAGCGGGTTGATCGATAGGAAAAGGCAGACTGGAGCAGGGAGACTAGCTTATGGTCACCCGTAAGTCCGATCAATTTTCCGACCGGCCTGTCAGAACTGTTGGAGCTGCAACCTCGCAGCTCCTTCTTCTTCCTCTAGCAGCTCTCACAGCTCACACATGAAGAGGAAGACACAGGGAGTTTTTGGCCTCGGCTGTTTCACACAGCCCACACCTTTCTTCTATTTCTGTTGTTCTTGAATAAACATGCTTTACAACTACTTATATAGACTCACGCAGCAGATGCCCACTCGCCCACTAACAGCATGCTCTCATGCACAAGCCACTAACACTTGACCCAGCCATCACATGCGCATGCAGGTAGCTGGATAAGGGACTCCACAAACTAACTAACAGTAGTACTCCCGATTCACTCGGCTGGTTGCAGCTTGTTCTCCACCGTACCTGCATAGCAGCTTCACGCCGCCATTGGCATCTCGCCATTTATGCCGCGTCTCGCGGCCATCTCTGGCATCTCACCATATGCACCTCCTGGAGCCATTCGTACCGAGCCACCACTACATGATCACCTAGCTATATGCAAACAAAATAACATGCGGATACATGAATCAAGATTAAAGCTAACAATCACCCCCTAATCTTGATTCCCAATTCTTCATGGAGCTTCAAAGAAGGGTCGGCCCGTCATGGCCGCCGTTTTCTTGTAACGGCATCACGCCGTCCACTTCACGTGGCAGCATCACACCGTCATCTCCTCCTAGCAGCATCGCACCTCCGACCGTTAGGGGCATCACACCGCCAACGAGCTTCACCTCGCGCCATCCTCCACCTCGCATGGAGTACGCCGCCGGTGCAGCTGATTTCAGCGGCATCTCACCGCCGTCGCCGCAGGCCTCCGGGATCTTCTCGCTCTGATACCAATTGTTGGAGCTGCAACCTCGCAGCTCCTTCTTCTTCCTCTAGCAGCTCTCACAGCTCACACATGAAGAGGAAGACACAGGGAGTTTTTGGCCTCGGCTGTTTCACACAGCCCACACCTTTCTTCTATTTCTGTTGTTCTTGAATAAACATGCTTTACAACTACTTATATAGACTCACGCAGCAGATGCCCACTCGCCCACTAACAGCATGCTCTCATGCACAAGCCACTAACACTTGACCCAGCCATCACATGCGCATGCAGGTAGCTGGATAAGGGACTCCACAAACTAACTAACAGTAGTACTCCCGATTCACTCGGCTGGTTGCAGCTTGTTCTCCACCGTACCTGCATAGCAGCTTCACGCCGCCATTGGCATCTCGCCATTTATGCCGCGTCTCGCGGCCATCTCTGGCATCTCACCATATGCACCTCCTGGAGCCATTCGTACCGAGCCACCACTACATGATCACCTAGCTATATGCAAACAAAATAACATGCGGATACATGAATCAAGATTAAAGCTAACAATCACCCCCTAATCTTGATTCCCAATTCTTCATGGAGCTTCAAAGAAGGGTCGGCCCGTCATGGCCGCCGTTTTCTTGTAACGGCATCACGCCGTCCACTTCACGTGGCAGCATCACACCGTCATCTCCTCCTAGCAGCATCGCACCTCCGACCGTTAGGGGCATCACACCGCCAACGAGCTTCACCTCGCGCCATCCTCCACCTCGCATGGAGTACGCCGCCGGTGCAGCTGATTTCAGCGGCATCTCACCGCCGTCGCCGCAGGCCTCCGGGATCTTCTCGCTCTGATACCAATTGTTGGAGCTGCAACCTCGCAGCTCCTTCTTCTTCCTCTAGCAGCTCTCACAGCTCACACATGAAGAGGAAGACACAGGGAGTTTTTGGCCTCGGCTGTTTCACACAGCCCACACCTTTCTTCTATTTCTGTTGTTCTTGAATAAACATGCTTTACAACTACTTATATAGACTCACGCAGCAGATGCCCACTCGCCCACTAACAGCATGCTCTCATGCACAAGCCACTAACACTTGACCCAGCCATCACATGCGCATGCAGGTAGCTGGATAAGGGACTCCACAAACTAACTAACAGTAGTACTCCCGATTCACTCGGCTGGTTGCAGCTTGTTCTCCACCGTACCTGCATAGCAGCTTCACGCCGCCATTGGCATCTCGCCATTTATGCCGCGTCTCGCGGCCATCTCTGGCATCTCACCATATGCACCTCCTGGAGCCATTCGTACCGAGCCACCACTACATGATCACCTAGCTATATGCAAACAAAATAACATGCGGATACATGAATCAAGATTAAAGCTAACAAGAACGAGCCACCGGAGGAAAATAAGAAGGAACCACCGCCCCCGCACCCCAGCTCCGTCGCCTCCACAACCCAGCTTCACCGCTGCACCGTAGATCAGCTCCTCCGCCAAAGCAACCACCGGCCGATGCCACCTGCCACCGCCTCCCGCGGCCGGTGGCGCTCCCGCGACCGCCTCGCCTCCCCGCCCTAGCCGCGCCGCCACCGGAGATGGGGGAGAAGATGAGGTGAGGGTGCCCGCGGCCGCCGCACTCCATATCAGCTCCGCGGCTAGGAAACGCCGGCCACTGCCGCCGGTCCTCTGCCGCCCTGACCTTCCCTCTAACCCCTCCCCTCCCCCACGGCAGCTTCTTCTCGTCGGTGTCCGCACCCTCCTACCCCCAACCCTAACTTTTTGGGCTTGCTCCGCCGCCTTTGCCACAGCCCGCCGTGGCTCCGGCGGCTCCGCGTCGCTCCCGGTGAGCCATCACCTTCTCTGCCGCTCACTACGGCATCGCCGACTCCGGCTCGACCTCTGGCGAGAAGGCCCACGGCCGGTGGCGGTGGTAGCAGCAGGGAGAGGGAGGGATCCATGGCGACGTCACGGTAAAGAAGAAGAGGAGGGATGTTAGGAGAGAGAAGAGGAGAAGGATAAGCAGAGGAGGAGAGGATAAGGGAGGAGTGTGCATGGGGCCCACTCTATTAACATTGTTGTCACGCGTCGACCGTGAGGACAGTCACCCGGTAAAGAGCCTCTTCGGACTGGAGCAGCACGTACACATCTAAGACCGTAAGCGTCATGTGGTTTGTCATCGCCTCAGCGACTCAGTGTCTCACCCCCTCTCCCTCTCTAGATAGGCCTGGAACTAAAACTCGAAACTCGCGAGTTAAATGAGTAACTCGCAACTCGACTCGGCTCGACTCGAACTCGGTGTAAAACGAGCCGAGCCGAGTTTTAGTTTTTTTCGTTAAATGAGTTCAAGCTAAACGAGCTACTCGTGAGTAGCTCGCGAGTGGCTCGTTTAACTCGTATAGGTAGAGAAAACATTAAATTTTTCGTATATGTCAGAAATTATTCATAATTATTATAGTTTATTGATTGCATATTATTTGATGGTGTCATAATATTATTTATTATGATGATAATTTCATCATCCATGCCTAAATAATTAGAAAGAATTATATAAAACTTACTATGTGACATGTTGATAGTTTAACCAAGCTAAACGAGCCGCTCGTGAGCTACTCGTGAGCTTACCGAGTCGAGCCGAGTTTCATTTCTGAACTCGTTTGTTAAACGAGTCGATCCGAGCTAACTCGTTAGTTGACCGAGCTTTAGCGAGTCGAGCCGAGCTGGCTCGGCTCGGCTCGAATTCCAGCCCTATCTCTAGACCACTCCACCCCGAAGGCCTCGCCTCCGTCCTGCTCTACCGCTTGGTGCTCATCGCTCGCGCGCAGCGTGCCGATGCTTTTGGGGAGAATTTGAGAGGCTACAGCTAGCTCACCACGCCGCATGCCAACGCGAGCCCGCCATGCAATGGAGGAAAGGTGGACATGGGATGTCACCAGCAAGACCGAGCCTTGTCCTCTCCCGTCTGCCTCCAACGCCTAGATGTTGAGCAACCGCAGCAGAGTTAATTACAAAAGTCTACCACAATCATGGCTAGCATTTTTAAAAACCACCGGGATACATTTTTTTGACAAAAATCCACCACTCCAGAGTAACAGCATGACAAAAAAACACTAACATGTCATTGTTAGTGATTTAATCGTCATTATGACATACAGGTCCCACTATCAGGCTGACATGGCAAACCATAAACAATCGGGTGGCAAAGTTAGACAGTTACAAGATGATATGGGGTGGCCCGATCTTCTCGTGAGCGATGCGATGGTGATGATGGCAGCGGATGATTGTCGGGGATAACTTGGTGTCACCGATGAACTCTCCTCGCTTGAACCCTGATGCCAATGCAACAGCTCTCAAACCCTGTAGGATATTCACGACTCCACACACTTGCGCACGTAGCCGTCGACCACGAAACGGTAGTTTGCAATCTACTGATTCCCAATGGAACAACAGATCACACTAAACTTGCAGTAATATAACACCAAATCCAGATGAATTGGTGCGGAGGAATTCAGATGAATGCTTACAGCAATTCAACGAAATAATCTGTAGTCTAAACGTGGTCTAACCCTAATTGAGGGAGCGCCCAGGGGTACTTATAGGTGGCCGGGCGACCTCAGCAAAGACCTGGCCCAAAACATGTCTGGTTTGGGCCCAAACTGACTCGGTTCGACTCAAACGGGTACATACCGACCCATATATGGGTTCGGCCTAATTTTAGCACGCAGGCCATGTGTATAGCGCGCCTTAGACGTGTAGACATCGTGTTGTAGGCAGTCCTAGTGTGCCATCACGTGCTCGTGCTCATTCAGACTTGATCTTCTTCACGTGGTGATGTTCTCCATGCTTGTGGCGCCGGCCTCCCTCTCCTCCCTCGCGCTCTCTTTCTTGATCACCACGTCATGCTCCATGTGTTGCATCTCCTCGCTCCCTCGAACCCCTTCTTCTCCAATGAACCTGATCATACATATGAACAAAGACTTAGGCAGTATAAAATTCTCGTTACAATAAATATCAGATTCAGCAAGGAGTGAGTTCACCTGCTGTTGTAACAACTTAGCACGGGCTCAAGTAATTGGTCCAATCCGAATCTTGTCATTGGACTTATCTTGATCAGCAACAATAGGATCATCAACAGTAGGTGGAGATGGCTGTGTAGTAGGGATGTCCTCATCATCTCCCTCCCCTTCAAAAGGCGTCGACCTCGACGCTCCAAGGTCATCTCCATCATATGGTGATAAATCAGCTACATTGAAACTGTTGCTAACACCACCAAACTCAGCAATAGCAATATCAATCGAGTAGGCATTATCATTGATCTTGGCAAGCACTCTATAGGGACCAGCACCTCGGGGCCTCAACTTGGAACGCCTAAGCAAAGGAAATCTGTCCTTGCGTAGGTGCTCCCATACCATATCACCGGGCTGAAAAAGAACCTGCTTTCTTGACTTTTTGCGAGCAGTAGCAGTATTCTTCCCTTTCTTCTCAATAGCCTCTCGAGTCTTCTCATGAATTTTCTTCACAAAATCAGCTCTCTTTGATGCCTCCATATTAACTCTCTCATGCAATGGAAGAGGCAACAAATCTAGTGGTGTAATAGGTTTGAAGCCATACACCACCTCAAACGGACAAAGCTGAGTAGTAGAATGTACCGCCCTATTGTAAGCAAACTCCACATGCGGCAAACAATCTTCCCACTCCCGCAGATTTTTCTTGATCATTGTCCTCAGCAACTGTGACAAAGTTTGATTCACCACCTCAGTCTGGCCGTCAGTCTGGGGATGACATGTAGTGCTGAACAGCAACTTTGTTCCCAGCTTTCCCCATAAGGTCTTCCAGAAGTAGCTCATGAACTTTACGTCCCTGTCAGAAACAATAGTCTTGGGCACTCCATGCAAGCGTACAATATCCCTGAAAAACAGTTTAGCCACATGCGACGCATCGTCGCTCTTATGACAGGCAATAAAGTGTGCCATTTTAGAGAATCTATCCACTACCACAAATATAGAATCATGACCATGTTTAGTTTTTGGCAATCCTAGCACAAAATCCATACTAATATCTTCCCATGGTGTAATAGGTGCAGGTAGTGGTGTATACAAACCGTGAGGCTTCAGCTTGGACTTGGATGTGTTGCACACAATGCAGCGCCGCACATACCTGTCCACATCACGCCTCATCCTAGGCCAAAAAAAGTGATCAGCTAGCATGAGTAATGTCTTCTCACGCCCAAAGTGACCCATCAAACCTCCAGCATGTGATTCCTGCAGTAAGAGCAAACGCAAAGACGACTCCGGAACACATAGTTTGTTAGCTCGAAATAGAAACCCATCATGTAGGTGATATTTTTCCCAGGCGTTTTTCAAAGCACACAAACGGTATGGTTCAGCAAAATCATGATCAGTGGCATAAAGCTCACAAATACTCTCCAAACCAGGAATATTAATATCAAGTGTCAATAACATATTCTTCCTAGATAGAGCATCAGCAACCACATTATCTTTTCCCTTCTTATGTTTAATGATGTACGGAAAAGATTCAATAAACTCAACCCACTTAGCGAGACGCCTATGCAGGTTGGATTGTGCTTTCAAATATTTCAAAGCTTCATGATCAGAATGTATGATAAATTCTTTTGGACACAAATAATGTTGCCAAACCTCAAGAACTCTAACAAGTGCATACAATTCTTTATCATAAACAGGATAATTCAGTCTAGCACCAGATAATTTCTCAGAAAAATAAGCTATAGGACGACCCTCTTGCATCAAAACGCCACCTATGCCTATACCACTAGCATCACATTCAACTTCAAATTGCTTTGAAAAATCAGGCAATGCAAGTAAAGGTGCAGAAGTAAGCAAACGTTTCAATTCATCAAATGCATGTTCTTGGGCTGCGCCCCACACAAAAGGAACACCTTTCTTCGTTAACTCATTTAATGGTGCAGCAATAGTACTAAAGTCTTTCACAAAACAGCGATAAAAACCAGCAAGACCGTGAAAACTTCGTACTTGACTAACATTCATGGGAGGAGGCCAATCTTGAATAGCAGCAATTTTAGATTGATCTACCTCTACTCCATGCTTAGAAACAACATAACCCAGAAATATGACCTTATCTTTTGCAAATGTGCACTTCTCAAGATTAGCATACAATTTATTATCACGCAGCACTTGCAAAACTTGTCTAATATGAGCACAGTGTTCAGTTTCATTGCGGCTGTAAATAAGTATGTCATCAAAATAGACAACCACAAAACGACCAATGAACTCTCTCAAAACATGATTCATTAAGCGCATGAATGTACTAGGTGCATTAGTAAGACCAAAAGGCATGACTAGCCACTCATATAAACCAAATTTAGTTTTGAAAACAGTTTTCCATTCATCTCCTTCTTTCATGCGAATTTGATGGTAACCACTACGCAAATCAATTTTAGAGAAAACAGCAGCACCACTCAATTCATCTAACATATCCTCGAGACGGGGAATAGGATGACGATATCGAATAGTAATGTTGTTTATAGCTCTACAATCTACGCACATGCGCCATGTACCATCTTTCTTAGGCACCAAAATCACAGGAACAGCACAAGGACTAAGAGAGACACGAATGTACCCTTTATCCAGAAGAGCTTGCACTTGTGCTTGTATCTCCTTTGTTTCGTCGGGGTTGGTCCTGTAGGGGGCGCGGTTGGGCAAGGAGGCGCCAGGGATCAAGTCGATCTGGCGCTCGATGCCTCGTAATGGTGGCAGCCCAGCAGGTACCTCCGCCGGAAAAACATCATCGAAGTCCTGCAAAACAGTTGAGACACCAAGAGAAACAGGTTGCATATCGTTAGAAACTAAGACCTCGCCCTTGTACATGAGCACAAGAGGCATGGCGGTAGGATCCTCACTAAATTCTTTCATGTCTTCTTTGGTGGCTAAAACTAACAAGTTGGGCACTCCCTCACTTTTCGTTATATCACTCACGGCTATTACATTATCTCGTGGAGGTGGCTGTTCGAGGTTCACTTCAGTCTTCTGACGAGATTCATTAACAATTTGCTGCGGTGACATAGGCAGTAGGTTGATTTTCTTGCCCTTGAACTCCAAGTGATAAGTATTGGCTCGACCATTGTGTTGCACATGTTGATCATAGAGCCACGACCGACCCAACAAGAGATGACAAACCATCATAGGAACCACATCAAAATCAATAGAATCCTTGTATGGCCCTATCTCAAAGTTCACACGTACCATGTAGTTTACCTTCATCTCACCATTGTCACTTAACCACTGAATATAATATGGGTTAGGATGAGGTAAATATTTCAAACCCAGCTTGGCACATAACTCCTTACTTGCGAGATTGCGACAGCTTCCGCCATCAATGATCACCTTGCAAGCTTTATTGGGACCAACTAGTGCCTTGGTTTGAAACAGGTTGCAGCGTTGAGAATCAATATTGGGCTGCACACTCAACGTACGGGGAGAGACAACAATAATAGGAGAAGAGTCAGCATAAGCATCTTCACCTTCATCATCAGAACCAAACGGATAAGCATCTTCTCCGGTCTCATATCCGTTCTCAGTAACCACTATCACTTTGTTGTTGGGACAATCTCTTTTAAAGTGTCCCTTGTCTCCACAAGTATGACATAGTTTCTCAGTAGTACGAGTCACGGAGGCACTCGAACCAGAACTAGCAGCTGGTGTGGTAGCGGGACGTCTGGACTGAGCTCCAGAGGTCGCTGGCCTAGTGGATGAGGAGGGGCGAGTAGGAGTCCCCTCAAGTGGCGCTAGGGCAGGGCTAGAAGGCGCCCTGGCATTGTATCGACTGGCAGGTGAAAAGCGAGATTTTTGTTGTGCCTCTTTAGTAAGCTGTGCCTCAGCCTCCATAGCATGGTGAAGCAACTGATTCATATCATTGTAAGCATGATGCCGGACGATGTTCTTGATAGGAAGTCTGAGTCCGTGCAAAAACCGTTGCATAGTCATCTGACTAGACTCTTGAACTCGCGATCGCTGCATCAACAGTTCCATCTCCTTGTAATAAGCATCAACTGTCAAAACTCCTTGCTTCAGCTGTGTCAATCTATCAAAAACTGAACGCAAATAATTGGTGGGTACAAAACGAGCCTGCATGATTTCCTTCATCTCTGTCCATCGCAAAACAGGAAGCTCCTGAGCTGCTCGTCGTTGTGTCAGAATATTATCCCACCAACGCAGGGCATAACCATCAAATTCTGAGGATGCAAGTTTGATCTTCTTATCGTCAGTGTAAGCATGCAAACGCCACAGGTTGTCGATCTTGAGCTCCCAAGTGAGGTAATCCTCCACATCACCTTCACCATCAAATCTGGGTATCGAGAACTTTGGCTTCCCTAGAAAATCATCCTCAGCAGGTATTACACGTTGGGCACCGAGGCCATGTGGTGGCCGACCATGTTGTCCAAGACCACGCCCACGAGCATTGGGGCCTAGTAGATTGGCATTGTCATGGACACTGTCATCATCAGCAAAGTCAGCAGCAGGCTGCACAGGCGGTGGTACCATGGGCCGACGCAGCTCCGCTAGGGATTGGTTCAACTGATCAATGTTGTGCTGGAAAGTAGTGAACTGAGCTTGCATAGCTTGAACAGTATCTGCGGTGCCTTGCACTTTGAACTGGAGTTGCTGATGTGCAGTCACAGCGTCGGCAGTAGAGCGATCCAACACCCCCTCCAGATGAATGCGCAGTCCAACAAAGTCTATCCAAACCACAGGTGTATCCCCATCTTTTTCCTGCATCACATCATAACCACTAGTAGACATGATTAGTAGATTAGTGCACGAAATCAAAAACGTGTGGTGCCGCTCACAACTCACTCAAAAACTGACAAGAAAAGGTAATCTTACCGTTCCAAAGTGAATAGTAGTGTGTACCAGAACGAAGTATCAAGCTCGTGCACGGATGTGATGAAGTGAATACCGAGGGTATAAGAGCGATCACATGAAACCCTAAACCAAGAAAACTACGGGTCGAGCAGAACTTCCACAAAGAAAACGTTTCGGGTTTGCTAGGGTACATGAAACGTATTTTAGGTGAATTAAAAGCGTATTTGCGACCGCCACCATACCCATAGAAATATTATTAGTAGAGATAATCTAAACTAGTTGTTGAGGCTCGTGGTCATCTATATAAGACCGGAGAGTGGGTGGCTCGGTGGCTCAACAATTATCAAAAACCCTGAAGTTATTTCATTGCATTGTTCTTATATGTCCTGTCTTTCATGCAAATTTCCGATTCTTGCAATTATTTTCAGTTACACATCCTATCCTAGCTCAGATCCCTACCAAATTCACTTCGAACACTCCCAGGACACTGACACATGGAGGTGTCGTCTGGGCAAAGCCCGGGAGGTGCAGCAGTGGTGGGATCTCTTGGAGACGATCTGAGGGCGGCGGCAACTCCTTCTCTGACCTCTACAGTGGCGGCCAGGAGTGGTGCGTGCAGTGCAGGCAATTGGCGGTGGCGGCTTGGCCCTGGCCGCTTGTAGCTGCTCCTATAGACGTCACGCCGGTTCCCACATCAGAATGGTGCCATGTCCAGTTGTTTGTTGGTCTGTAGCCCATGAACGCCGGGCAATGGCCCTAGACATGGTTGTGGCATCCTCTTCCTTCTGGAGGTGGTCGACCGGTTAGTGGCCTTGTTGTGGTGGATCTTTGGGGATCCCACATCGAGTCTCAGCACCGAGCTTGGGAGGCGTGACTACCGGTGAAAACAAAGCCCAAGACCTCGGTCTTGGTGGACGATGGTGGTGTGGCTTGGTGTCGTAACCTTGTCGGAGGCATCGTCTTCGCTGGTCTCGTCACTTCACTCAGGCTGCTATAGGGGAAACCCAAGATCTAGGTCTCCTGGATTGGACGATGGTAGCATCCAGCATCATTACCCCTCTTGAGAGCATCGTTTTTGGAGCAGTTGTCAGTTTGAGTGTTCTGGAGGTGGTTCAGTGGAGCGGCGTTTCTACTACGCTGGTGACGCTAGGGCTCTGCGGCATGGCACAGCGGGGTCTCGGTGGACGAAGCGTGATGATGGACATGTGTGGGGTGGAGGTGTCGTCGGACGCCATGGTGGCGTCGATGGCAGGACTGGTGAGGGCTATGCGGATCTCTGTCCTAAAGATGGCTCACTGGTTTAATGGTGGTGACGGCTTCCGTAGAGTATGCATGAGGTGCTCGCTAAGAGTCTGCTTAACCAGATGAGCGCTCCCGTTCACCTAGATGGTGTCTTGGGGTATGCAAATGTTCCCGATTCCTCGTCTTTAGGGCACAAGGCCTTGCTGGCATGATCTTCTTTCATCGTCGGGTGTGTAGGTGTTATGTGGTGGCTTCAGGTCTTTATGATGTATGCTATTTGCCAAACATTTGTTGAATAATCTAATAAAAAAGCTGTATACACCTTTTCGATGTAGAGGCTCGGGTCTCACCCTCCATTTAGAAAAAATTTACCAAACTTTTATATAGTTGGCTATAGCCTAGCCATAGCCGGATATAGCCCAACCATAGCCTTATGAGAGGCATCGGCTACGGGACAAGGCCTTTGTAGGCTAAAACAGGAATAGCCGTTGATAGCCCTGCTAAATCGATTTAGCCCTAGTTCAGCCCCTTAGATGCTAAACTTCCCACTCTACTATTTGAACCAAATTTTCTAGCGGAGCAACCAAAATCGACTCATCTCATAGCATTATCCCAAAATCCCCACTTTTCCCCCTCTCTCTCCCATAGAAAAGGGTGGGAGGGGTGACCATGGCAGCGGCGTGCAGGCTCCCACTCCTTACCACCCTCGCCGCTAACCGTCCGCTCTTGTTGCGTGACGGTGCTCAAGGTCCAACCATCGACGTGAGACACAAGTTGAATCTGGGCGTACTCATCCTCGACGAATATATGGTGCCCAAATTTTGATATTTTTTTCTCTATTTACATGTCGTTGGATTGGCTCACTTCGTTCAGTTTATTGTACCATCATTGGTTGTACGTGGCAAATGGCAGATCCCTATCCATTTCCTCATTGAAGCAATGTCTGAGGATTGTTTGAACCTTCTCCGGTGTGAAAATCTACTAATCCCTTCAGCCCATATTATTCTTCACTAACACGGATATATCTATCACTAAAATGTGTCTAGATACATCTATATTTACGAACAATAATATGGGTCGGAGGGAGTATCTTACTTCATGGTTTGATCACCTGAGCTTGTGCATTGTGCCCAACTAGGCGGCGCTCTTGGATAATTTTTGCATTGTGGATATTTCCATTGGTGATGGTTTGTTCCTTCGGCTGCGACTCATTGATCATCTTGGTCGGGCATTTCTTCTTTTTCTTTTTTGGCTATGTACTGCATCCTTGATGTCTTGAGTATCTCTTGTATTATGTTGTTTTGCATACGACCGATATATTTGTATCAACTTGATATTACCAAGTACAAAGTAAATGGATAAACTCAGTGTTCAAAAAATCGGCCGATATGATGATTAATCTCCCGATTAATCGTGAATCGTTGGGTGAGCGATAAGATTATGACTTATTGGTATGATTTATCGCCTTGGCCGATATGCCAATCTGATAGCCAATTTTTTGATCAAAATATCTCGAATTTTGGCACTTACGGCGATTTGCTAGACGATTCATCTGTCCGAGAGACGATTTTTGGGCCATTAGTCTTATACTCCCTCTGTTCACATTTAATTCATGCGTTCTGCTGCTGCCCATCTAGTCTGGTGGTGTCGATTAAAACCAAACGGAGGGAGTAGAAGTGTACAATAGCTCAAATTTTTCTATTTTTCTTAATTTAAATGCAATGAATCAAGGTAACACTTTTGTCCAATACTAAAATGTTGTTTTTGCATAGCATATTTTCAAACTTTGGTGCCAAAATTTGGGATTTATGGAAAACCTGGCCGATAAATAGTCGACCGATAAAATTGATTAATCGACCGATAAGTGATTAACTCAAATCTTAGACCAACCAAGAAATTGACGATAAACAATTTCTTGAACATTGGATAAACTATAAAGCTGCACAAATAGTCAATCTCAAAATTGTGACTGCTGATCTCGACTAACTGGAAATAAATGTGCGTTTTTTTTCTAAATGGAACAAATCAAGCAGTCTGCTCATAGTTCACACATATACCCCTCGTAGCTTAGCGGGTGACAGTGTTAAGACTTAACTAAGACATGCCAATCTACATGGCCATAAATAAGGTTTCACTCAAAATCACACGACGTCTGCGTCCAGCGAAGCGACAACAGAAAGCAACACATGATTACAAAATCGGCTGAAAATATCAGCCCGTGTAACCAGGACAGCCGCAAAATGCAAATAACGCACCGTTAATTAATCAAAAAACTAGTACTGGAGTACTACACTTCACCTAATGCTTGACAAACGGGCACGCACTACTTTCAGAGTTTCAGTTCTCATCTGGTCGGGCGCGACGTGAAGACATCATTGTTGTGTGTACTCTACTGGAGTGTAGTAAGAGCAACTCCAACCGCTTACCCGACATCCTTACCTGTAGTTTTCCAGGCCAAAGACTATCCCTTTCCTCTCTTCTCCCCTTTCTCACCTTGAGAGTCGTCCACCGCCTGCCAGCTCCCCTCTCCCCCTCCTCCGGCTGCCTCGCCGACCGGAGTGACTGGGAGAGGGGAGGCCGGGCCTCCTATATAGCTGGTAGTTTAGGATTAATCGTTTGTTTTTTGTTGTAGTCTGGCTTTATGTCGATGAGATTCAGATCACCGGCGCTCCTGAGCTGTGCTGGTCGGTCGGAGCTGACGCCGCTTCTGTCCTCAGCGCTGCGGAGGTCGGAGCCTGTCAGGGGCGGCTGGCAGCTTGTCTCGTCCCCGTTCAATAAGCTCGATGCTTCTTCTCCTGATCGGGAGGATGAAGTCGCTGTCCCCTGATTTGCGATCTGCAGGTTGCAGTTCTTCTCTTGGCCGGCCTTGGTGGCGAGGGAGAGAAGGACTACTGTCTGCAGGAGGTGGATGTTGATGGACAGACGGGATGCCTGGCTTTCCCAGGCAGGGATCTTGAGCTCAGCCAAGCTAACGGCTTCTTTGCCGTGGCTATCTACTACCGATTTGGCGGCAGGTCTTCTACCTCCGATGTGGAGGCCATTTCTCAGTCCGGTCATGGGAGCTCGAAGCCCGCTCTACGCGAAGTGATGTGTTCCCCGTGGAAAGCTAGTAGACCATGGCTGGGGCTAGTCGTCGGAAGGGGGCTCCTGAGCTGCTGGCCCTCGTTCCTCGGTGGAGACGCCTCGAGGATGCCCGCGAATGGAGGCAGAGGAGCTCAAGGACTCGATTGCTTACTATCCTTTAGTTCTAGGGTGCTTGTTATAAAAAGATCGGCCTTATCCTTAGATAGGAGGTTTCCTAGGACTACAATGCAAAGGCTGCATCTTTATCCTGTAACTGCCTCTTTTTAATATAGTTGTGAGTCACATTGTTCAAAAAAAAAACACTGCTTACCCATATTTTGGGTAAGCAAAGTGGTATGGGTAAGTAAAAACAAGATATAGGTAAGCCAAAAAAATCTAGCTTTCCTAACTTACCCAAAACTGGTTACTCAAAATTTGCACAACATATGGGCCCCACTTGTCAGTGGGTTAGTCTTGTTCCTCTAATTCTTTTTTTTCCTCTCCCTCTCTTCTTCCGCGTTGATGCTCCCGATCCCCTCACCGGAGAAGTCCTGACCGCCGTTGCGCCTCCCCTTCCTGGCCACCGCAGTGCCTCACTAGAGCATGCTCGGCAGCCGTCGCGCCTCTCCTTCCCGGCACCAGTAGCTGCACGAGCACCCAAGCAAAATCCCGGCAGCGGAGGGATTTCGCAGGGCTGGGCACAGCGGCCGTGTGCGGCCAGATGATGTGGCAGATGGCTGAGCTAGGGTAGCGGTGGTTCCCATCGAGAAAGGAGGCGGCGAATGGGCCCCAGTGGTGGAGTGGTTTGCTATAGAGGCCATGGAGGAGGCGCCCGCTTCAGCCCTATTTTGGCCGCGCTGGAGGCGCTCTGCCCAAGAGGAGGTCGGCGGCAGTCTTGGTGGTTGGGGGCGGCGTGGAGGAGGGTCGTCGATGACCAGAATTAGTGGGTGATATGTCTCCAACGTATCCATAATTTTTGATGCTCCATGCTTGTTTTTACACCATTTGCTTAGTGTTTCGTTACACTTCGTGGCATTTTTATGCATTTTCTGGAACTAACCTATTAATGAGATGCCACAGTGCCAGTTCCCTGTTTTCTGCTATTTTTGTGTTTCAGAAAAGTTACACAGGAAATATTCTCGGAATTGGACGAAACAAAAGCCAGACGTCCAGATATTTACCGAAGCTTCCAGAGAACAGAAGAGGAGACGGAAAGGAGCCACAGGGCGGCCACACCACCAGGGGGCGCGGCCTGCCCCTGGCCTGTGCCGGCCCGTGGTGTGGGCCCCCTGGTCCACTTCTGATGCTGCCCCTTCGCCTATAAAGACCCCCCGACGGGAAAAACCTAAACACCCGATCACTTTTCCTGAAACATATCGCGATCCGCCGCCGTCGTCGACCCGAGATCGGGAGGGTCCAAAAGCTCTTCCCGGCACCCTATCGGAGAGGGGAATCGCCACCGGAGGTCTTCTTCATCGCCATGCTTGCCTCCGGCGCGATGAGTGAGTAGTCTACCTTGGACTATGGGTCCATAGCAGTAGCTAGATGGTTGTCTTCTCCACCATGTGCTTCATGTTTAGATCTCGTGGGCTGCTTTACATGATCGAGATCACCGTTATGTAATTCTACATGTTGTGTTTGTTGGGATCCGATGAATATTGGTGTTATGATTGAGTTGATGTACTGAATTTTATCTTATGTTATCTCAATGTTGTTTATGATCTTGCATGCTCTCCATTGTTAGTAGCTATCTTGGCCGAGTAGTTGCTAGTGACTCCAAGAGGGGGTATTTATGCTCCATAGTGGGTTCATGCCTCTATTTAATCTGGGGGAGTGACAGAAACCTCTAAGGTTGTAGATGTGCTGTTGCTACTAGGGAGAAAACAACATTCATATGCTCGAGGATATATGCTTTGTTTACATTACACACTTTGCTTAATGCAGTTATCTGTTGTTCGCAACTTAATACTTGTGGAGTCCTCGGATTGATTCACCACAAGTGGATTATTAGTCATAGATGCAGTTGGATGGCGGTCTATGTATCTTGTTGTAATGCCCAGAGTAAATCTCATAGCGATCCTCTTGACATATCACGTTGTCTTTATTCTATCAATTGCCCAACTGTAATTTGTTTACCCAGTATGTGTTATTTTATCTTATGGAGAGACACCACTAGTGAACTATGGACCCCAGTCCTATTTCCATTATATTGCTTTCACCTATTTACTTTACTCGCACTATTTACCTTACTCGCATACTACTATTGTTTTCCACTCGATACGCTCATAGCCTTTGTTTCAAGCAAACCGGTGAGATTGTCAACCTCATCGTAAGTTGGGAACAAAGTATTTGGTTGTGTTGTGTGCAGGTTCCACGTTGCCACTTGCAAAGCAAAGCTTGGATGAGGCGCCCTATAAATTGTCCGGAGCTGTCACGAAGCTAGCGGGCATCACCTTCTGGAGTATTGGCTTTTTCCTACTGGATTGATTACCTTGGTTTCATAACTGAGGGAAAACTTGCTGCTATATTCATCAAACCTTCTCTTGGGGTTTCCAACAGGCCGGTCATTTACACTATCAACTACACGCCAATAAAACATCACAAGTTTTCTGGTACCGTTACCGAGGACTGAAGAAGAAGAATCTCCCACATCAGGACCGCGCCATCAACAAGTTTTCTGGCACCGTTGCCGGGGAAAAAGAAGACTTCTGCAAGGGGAGTTTCGCATGCACATCCTTTACTTTGTTTTAAGTTTTGCTTTACTTTATTTTTACTTGTTTCGTTTTATCAAAAACACAAAAAAATTAGTATCCTTTATAATTGTTATTTCTTTACTTTAGTTCATTATGTTATTCCCTAAGTACGTTTTGGAGGACCTCTCAGTAGGTAGTGGTTCAATTATTGGGAAAAGTAACATTGAGGAGTTCTTTAATCATATTAGTATGCATAAAGATGTTGAGGAAAAGTCTTTGGCTAAGCTTGCTCCTAGTATTGAAGTTGCTTCTACTTATTTAATTCACATGTTGGAAGCTAGGTTTGCTAGCCTTAATCCTTTTATGCAACACATGTTCCTTAAGCTTCATGATATTGAAGATCCTGAAAAGAAAGCTTTTATCTTGGAAACTTTGCGTATAGAATTTAGAGATGTTGCCATTGAAGCTAGGAAAGTTCTTAAGCGCTTTAATAAACTAGGTTCACCTATAAAGGTTGTTAGTACAAACAATGAAGGAGCCGAAATACCCATACCTAGCAAACTCTTGGGATTGTATGAAGCTTTTGAAAATAATTTTGATTGGATCTGTCCCAAAAACCTTTTTAGTGATTTGAGTGAACCAAAGCGTGATCACAAAGGGTCTTCAAAAACTTATGTGGATGAAATACAATGCCTTATTGACAAGACTTCTGTAGTTGATCTTAATGCCTCTTTTGAAAATACTTGATTCGCACTTTCTGCGCCTAGCTCAAAGGCGTTAAAGAAAAGCACTCTCGGGAGATAACCCAATGTTTTTACATTCAGTTCATTTTCTTTTATTTGAGTCTTGGAAGTTATTACTACTGTAATGACCTCTCCTTATCATTTTTATTTCGTTTTTGTGCCAAGAGAAGCCTCTGATTTGAGTGAGGTAAGATTTGGGGATGTTGTTGTCCTGAAACAGTTTTCGGTGCTGCACCGTAAAAATTCGTGAAAATTCTCTGTGTATCTTTTGGACCTGTGATTTCTTACACATATGCTCCAGGTTATATCCAAACTTTCATTAGTTGAACGCTTTTTTATTTGAGCAACAGAAAACCCTCTAATAATTCGACCTTTGTCAGCTGTTCTGTTTTGACAGATTTCTGCCAATATTTGTGTTTGCCGCTTTATCGCTTTCTTTTTGAGTTCTTTTGATCACGGAACTTTTGGGGGAAGTTGCTACAGTAGTATATACTTTATATGTGGTGGTTTTGAGTTGAAACCTGAAGCAAAAGGGGTTGATTCATTGTTATGCTTACACTAATGTTGCTAATAGATTTGCGTTTAGTTTTGTATGAAGAAAGTTTTCAAGTGTAGAGATTGGAGAATTATGAGATGAGTTGAAGAATGGACAAAAGCTCAAGCTTGGGGATGCCCAGCACCCCAAGAAATATCCAAGAAGTACAAGCGTCAAAGCTTGGGGATGCCCCCGAGGCACCCCTTCTTCATCGGCAAAAATAAGGTCACCTTTCAACACACTATATTTTTATTGCTTCATGCATTATGCGTTTTTCTTGGAGCGTCAGTTGTTTTATTTTTCAGTTTTGTTTAGTTTTGTTTGCTGTAATAAATGGTTAGACCCCAACAAATTTCTTTTGGATAAGTTGACTTGCTTTTCATTTGCCAAGAACACTCAGTTTTTTACTCTTATCGTTTCAACGAGTGTTCTCTTTTTCTAGAACTGCATTTAGCTTTCGATTTTCACCTTGATTTGTGTTCAGATCTTGTTATATATTTTTATCAAGGTGTATTTTTGCCTCTGGTCCATGTTGGCTTTCATCAAAAGAGTTGCTTATAAAAAGTTCGAATGGTGTTGGAAAAGAGAAAAAGCTTTATGAAAAAAAGTGGTACAAGAAGGAGCTTGTGTAGACTGCGGCCTAGGCTTTTGCATGTCGTGCTTGATGTCTTTTTGATAGTATGCATAGTGGTTTTGCTGTAGCATGACTTGTCTCAAATAACTGAGATTGCTTAATGAGCCTTTGAAAAAATCATGCGTTGTTTTAATTATTTGGAAGCATTATTTTGGTTTTCTCGTTGATGCTTTATTTGGGTTGACATGGCGCATGCTCACACATGTTAGACTCATACAAAAGTCGCCATTGCCTCTATGATCATTTAGTTTTTGACTTTTGATGCCATCTTATGCTTCTTTTAATGTCGCTTTGTCGCTTTGCATGATTATGGCCGTTATTGCTCTCGTAGTTGGTAGCTCCCAGTCTTTTGCTAGCCCTCATTTTGTACTGAGTATGAGCTCTACTCGTGCATCCAACTCCTAAAAACCAAGTTTGCCATTGTATCCACTATAAATTCATATGCATGGTATTTGTAAGCCATTCCAAGTAAATTTTCATGTGCTACCTTTGAAAAAACCTTCAAAATACTTCTCGTTTTGTTCCACTGTTTTTAGCTCATGAGGACGTAGTGGTCGGAATTGCTATCTTCCATATTAAATTAAGTACCCCTTGACTAGGCAGCTTCATCTGCTCATCATTAATTTTGCATGAGAGCTGGTCAGACAATTGCAATCTAATTCTAAAAAAATAAAAAAGGCACTCCTCCATGGTATGTGAATGTTGGTGGGCACCCGATGGAATCGGTTAGCCATGGTTTGAGAAAGGAAAAAAGGTGGGGAGGAGTGCCAAAGCTTTATAAAAGAGCACCAATGTGCCAAATTTTCAAAGAACTCGGAACCGCTCTCACTTGTTTATTATGGAAGATAATAAGACCCCATTGCTAGTCGTTGACAAAAGCAACCACCTCTCAAAACCCAATTTTTATCTCTGCTTTACAAATGAAAAGCTCTAGCACATGTTTGATCACTACTTCCCTCCGCGAAGGGCCTTTCTTTTACTGTTATATTGAGTCTCCACCTTCTACCTTTATGCACCGTCTAAGAGAGCATAGTTGTCATTCTGAGTATAATGTGCATTGTCCCAAAGTTTTCATTGATTGATTCATGATGTTGGTTTCACTTGTTCTCAAATTACTTGTATCTAGTCGCCCTCTTAAACTTGAAGGTGTCCTATGCATTTATGTTTTGCTCTCTCATGAAGGACAAGCTGAAAACCATTTGTATATTTTTCCATATGATTTGAACACACGTTTGACTTTCATTGTTTCATTTTCATGATCTTTTGTTTGTGTTCTTTTTCATGTTATAACATGGTTGCTAAGTTTCTTCTATCAAGATTATATCTTTCATGCCCATATTTTAAGTTCTTTTGATCCCAGCGCACAACGCTTACATATATGATTAAGATTGTGTAGGTGCATGTCACCTCAAAAATTATTTTTCTTTTGTTATCACTTACCTACTCGAGGACGAGCAGGAGTTAGGCTTGGGGATGCTGATACGTCTCCATTGTATCCACAATTTTTGATGCTCCATGCTTGTTTTTACACCATTTGCTTAGTGTTTCGTTACACTTCGTGGCATTTTTATGCATTTTCCGGAACTAACCTATTAACGAGATGCCACAGTGCTAGTTCCCTGTTTTCTGCTCTTTTTATGTTTCAGAAAAGTTACACAGGAAATATTCTTGGAATTGGACGAAACAAAAGCCAGACGTCCAGATATTACCAAAGCTTTCAAAGAACCAAAGAGGATACGGAAAGGAGCCACAGGGCGGCCACACCACCAGGGGGCGCGGCCTACCCCTGGCCGGCACCGGCCCGTGATGTGGGCCCCCTGGTCCACTTCTGACGCTGCCCCTTCGCCTATAAAGACCCCCCGACGGGAAAAACCTAAACACCCGATCACTTTTCCAGAAACACATTGCGATCCGCCGCCGTCATCGACCCAAGATCGGAAGGGTCCAGAAGCTCTTCCCGGCACCCTGCCGGAGAGGGGAATCGTCACCGGAGGTCTTCTTCATCGCCATGCTTGCCTCCGGCGCGATGAGTGAGTAGTCTACCTTGGACTATGGGTCCATAGCAGTAGCTAGATTGTTGTCTTCTCCACCATGTGCTTCATGTTTAGATCTCGTGAGCTGCTTTACATGATCGAGATCACCGTTATGTAATTCTACATGTTGTGTTTGTTGGGATCCGATGAATATTGGTGTTATGATTGAGTTGATGTACTGAATTTTATCTTATGTTATCTCTATGTTATTTATGATCTTGCATACTCTCTGTTGTTAGTAGCTATCTTGGCCGAGTAGTTGCTAGTGACTCCAAGAGGGGGTATTTATGCTCGATAGTGGGTTTATGCCTCTATTTAATCTGGGAGAGTGACAGAAACCTCTAAGGTTGTAGATGTGTTGTTGCTACTAGGGAGAAAACAACATTCATATGCTCAAGGGCATATGCTTTGTTTACATTACACACTTTGCTTAATGCAGTTATCTGTTGTTCACAACTTAATACTTGTGGAGTTCTTGGACTGATTCGCCACAAGTGGATTATTAGTCATAGATGCAGTTGGATGGCGGTCTATGTATCTTGTTGTAATGCCCAGAGTAAATCTCATAGTGATCCTCTTGACATATCACGTTGTCTTTATTCTATCAATTGCCCAACTGTAATTTGTTTACCCAGCATGTATTATTTTATCTTATGGAGAGACACCACTAGTGAACTGTGGACCCCGGTCCTATTTCCATTACATTGCTCTCTCTCTCTCTCCCTCTCTTTCTCTCTCTCCCCCTCTCAGGCTCTCTCTTTCTCTCTCCCTCTCTTTCTCTCTCTCCCCCTCTCAGGCTCTCTCTCTCCCTGAGAGAGAGAGAGCCTGAGAGGGGGACTAAAGACACAACTTTCTCTCTCTCCCTCTCTTTCTCCCCCCCTCTTAGGCTCTCTCTCTCGATCGATCGATCAACATCTCACAGTCGAGCCTCGTGGAGGCGTTGTTGGTCATGTTCTTTGGCTGTGACGGTGGTAAGGTAGGCGGCGATATTGACCACGCACTTGTTGACATGTTGTTATGAATCATAAAGATGGATAGGAGGAAACACGTGAAAACCATTTGGGATTTTTTTTCTCAGTTGTTATGTGTGTTTTGAGAAGGGGAAGCCTCGATTTCTGCATCAACCAATTCAGCTTCATTTACTGCCTTATTTCAGTTCAAAAATTTACATCTCAATGATTACATCATTACATAAGGTGAAGACATGTATCAACCAACGGACAATAAAAAACATGTATAGCCTATGCATCAACATGTGATTCAGTTGTCAGAAAGCTCCCGCACCATTGAACAAATCCTGAGCAATCATTTTCAAATGGCTACACCCATAATTCATGGACTCTCCCGCTCCTTCGGCTAGAGATAATACAACAAACTGATCCAATGGGTAGCCAAAGAGATAACCAGCAATAAAGATGGAGCTTTTAATTATTACAAGCAAAACCATTTCGTGCATGCCACATATCCCAAAGTAAAGCACAAACTCCGACATGAATCTGAGCTTTATCTTTTCTAAACTCCATTCAACCAATTTAGAGATGATATACTGAAAGTCATCTGAATAATGTCAATATGTTATATAAGTTTAGCAAAATATCATGAAATAATAAGATGTTGTGTTGTTTCATCAACGTCGGGAAAATCACAGTTTATTCACCCTGTCAATTCCTCTTTGCAAGATTTATCTTTTGTGAGCATAACTTTTATGTGTTAGAACCACATAGAAATCTTTATTTATCTTACAAGCGTATTTTCGTAGAAATCTAGTATGACTGTTTGTTAGGTCATCATACATTGACTTCACCAAAATATCACCTGATATTGACTTCACCGAGAAAGCGCTAGATGTTTTCAGTTTCCAACGGTCCGTTCCCTCGTACATTGACTTCACCTATGTATGAAGAAGTATGCCACGGTAATCACCATAAACTAATGTAACTTCTTAATTTTGCATGGAAAAACCGCTAGTCCTTCTATTTATTGGCATGTACTATATTTACATTGATAAAGTGTTTTCATATTTTATCTATATAATGTTCTGGATTCATTCTTGACTCGTGTTCACTTCTACATGTATAAATGATATTTGAGCAACATTTTAAGAGTAAGGGTATTGCAAAATTTGGATAGCTCAACACGGCTCAAATTGCATACACTCAAAAGAATTGGAAAAACATTTTCTCAGAGCTTCCCTGTCAAGCCATATGCATCTCTTCGATGCAGAGGCTGGGACTACCCCATTTTGAAAAAAGGAACTTCGTTGTACCAACCATGGTCAACTATCAACGAAAGAAAAGTATCTAACCAACTTGCACTAGTGGAGACAGACCCTGTAGTCCCGGCCCGTAAGGAGCTTTAGTCCCGGTTTGCAAACCGGGACTAAACAAGCGGGAATAAAGGCCCAACCTTTAGTCCCGGCCCTGTTACCATCCGGGACAAAAGGCCCTCCATATGGCACCACAGAGCGCATTGGGGGAACCCCTTTTAGTCCTGGCTCGTAACACGGGCCGAGACTAAAGAGTCTCTACAGGAATTTATTTTGTTATATTTTATTTAGGGTTCAAGGGATTTATTTTGTTGTTTTATTTCTTTTCTTTATTTCAAAATAGTTTTCGTATAATTCAATGCGTACACGTTTGTGCATATATATATATATATATATATATATATATATATATATATATATATATATAGGAAGCTGTTATGGAACACCAAGGTGCCCAGGCACCATGTCTCAAATACGTACGTTTTGCTTACAATTATGCATACCCAAGGGTATATGTAACGCCCCAAAACCGGTACCTTGCAGATTATAGCGATCAAGCCACAATCTACATGATGTCGCTTTGGAAACGCACCACCAAGCGCCTCGTGCACGCGATGCGGGTGGAATCGAGTAGCAACAGTTACACAAGTTCACGATGGAACCCACAAAACAATATATAATAACCACAAAGACTCCACGAGTCAAGAATCCAAATATACAACACAAAGATCCAAATCATACATAAAGCAAATAGTATCCGAGTACGGACAAGGATACAAATGGGCCTAAGAGGCCTAAAGATAAACGATGGCGTCCAAACCCTGCCCAGGCCAAGCCGGAAGGGTAACCTTGCTAACGTCGTCGCTCCCATACCTGTGAAGATCGGGCCAACGGTTGCCGAAAAAGGAGGGAGAAAGAGAAAGGAAAAAGAAGAAAAACGAGGGTGAGTACCGAGGCACGTACTCGCGAGATTGGAATTCAGCTGTGCTCGCCTACAGGCTATATGGTGGACTTAGCGGCAACAAAAGAACTTTACTACAGAGACACTAAAACTTCCGTCTAAATAGAATAAGATAAGAGAGTGTATAAAAGAACCAACTAGAATACTAGCACCAAACATCACCCAGCCGATGAATCACCTCCTCGTGACCAAACAAAGAAGCAAGTATCAAAGGCACTCACACAGTTACCAAGTTTTATTGCAGGTTTATTGTTGTAGTTGTGCTAGCTTACTACACAAGTTTATTAGTATTGAAAAAGCAGGTGCAAGTTGTTCTATGATCGAGTAGTACAGCTCCAAGTCGTCCATAACCGCGGACACGGCTTTTCGAAAAGATTTAACCCTGCAGGGGTGCCCAAATGTACCCAAACGTTCGATCAATCCTTCCGGCAAATATCGCACCCTTAATAAAAATGGGTGCGCCATCAGGATAGTCACGACTCACACCCTCCTTCACTACAAACCAGTCCAGGAAGCCACCTAACTAAGTTTAACCCGCTCGAGAGTCCGGCCGAATCTCTGAGACGGACCTAGTTGTTGGGTGCACGGCTTCAGAGGCCCGACTCCACCCACAGGAGACGACCCGCTTCAGCATGCGGTAAACGCTCACGCCACAAACCTATGCATGCATGCAGAAAGCAAACAAGGGGTTACAAGGCACCCACGGCTTCCCCCAAAGTAAATCGGACCATAAGATACAAGAGCTGCATGCACGCAAGAACCAAATGGAAAACCTCAAACTAGTTGTGGCCACTGGACAAGTGTGTAGATTCTGGCAGTGATCGAGGGGAGGCCCGTAAACGTACCCACGCTTGGTTAGAGCGCTCAGTCTCAGAACAGTTCATGCGATCTCGGCGTCCTAGGGGACACAAGTGAGCCGTCGTAAAACTGGCAAAATGACTCACCGATGCCTCTGCTTAATTCAATTTTAAGTATTAACATTAAAGTAAGGCATGATTATTTCCAACAACATCTATCCATAAAGTAGAGCATGTGATAACTTTCCCAACCCGATAAGATAAAACCACTTGAAACAACCTGAACATGCCTACGACTCACAAGGCCAACTCAAACAACAAGCACACGGTTAATAGGATGTATGGAAGGTTCTATGGCTTTGCTTTGGATAAACAGGTGGATAGGACAGGGGACTTGAACAAAGCATTGCGACACAAGGCTAGAATTTAGAGCTAGCGAGAGCAAAAGTGTTAAATGGGTAGAGAGAAAGGGGCTCGCCTGAAAAGATGGTCGAAGAACACCCGAAGAACTTGTCGTTGCTCACATCACCACGAATCGTCCTATCCGGGAAGAAGCAAAATGCTACAACAAACAACGGATGCAACACTTACTACTACGGAGAAAGAATCGGCATGGTCATATGAAAGCATGCATGACATGGCAATTATGATGCAATGCAACTTATCACAAAATTAAGCGGAATCGGAATTCCGACACACACATATAGTTCAAGTTGTTTTACTACGCAACAATTTAAATATTGTTTAACATGGCAAAACAAGATACAGGTGATCTACACAAAACTAAATGAAGTGGTGATACCATATTTCGTAATTCCCAATTACTTCATATATTGTTTATTAGGTGAGATGCAAATTACCACGTGACTACATGATACAAGATGTAAACAGATATATGGATGACATAATTAGGTTCTATACATTTTTCTGATACAAATTCATATAAAATACGTTTTATTCCGAGTTACGGTTTAAAAGATACAATTTATACAAGATTTGTATAAATGCAGGAATTTTTCAGAAAAAATAATAGAAACTGGGCCGGACCTGACAGGAAGCGGCGACGGATAGAAAACTGCCACGTGGGGCGTGAGACAGCAGTGAACAATGTTGGGCCAAGGCCCATCTGGCGCCAGATCTGAACAAAAACAGGTCAAAAAGGTTGGCTTTAATGGCCGGATTTGGGAATCGAACGTGTGACCTGAAGATTGAAGCGACTGGCACAAACCAATTCAGTTAACGATAAGATCTGATACGAATCAAGCACTTGCCTGATTAACTAGAGAAAATAGGAGGCTTGGCTCGGGCTTTCACGATGCAGACGAAGACGCAGTCCTGGGAGCGGACGCCGGAAGTTGCTGGGGATGTTGGGGACGAGCAGGCTGCGCTGGGAGAGGAAGAATGACGCGCGACGTCCATGGAGACGAGACAGGCGCTGCTGCGCGTTGACCCGGCGGATGGTTGGCTTGCAGCGTTGCTCAAAAACAGAAGAAAGGCAGATAATTTTCAGAGTGTGAAAAGGTTGCAGAGTTTCAGGCCAACGAAAATTACAGAGAGGATTGACCTCTTTTCAGCGAGGATGGCATGCACTAGACACGGACGAGCGCATGGCTAGGTGTCATTGAAGCTTGGCGAGGAGCGACGCAGCCGGCGGGCGAGCAGAGGCGAAGTCGAGGTACAGGGAGCGCAGGACAACGTGGAGCTTGAGCTCGAATTCATGGCAGACACGGTCAAGTCCGGAGGGGCTCCACGGCTACGTGGCGATATCTTGACGGGGAGATCAAGGAAAAGGAACAGCGGCTCACCGGGAGTTCATGTGCATGCTCAGAGAGGCCGGGGGTCGCTGCAGGCGGCGAATTTTGGCGGCGAGCCGTGAGGAAGACGGCGACGATTCGGAGGCTTGAAGGCCTCCCGGCATGTGCGACTCATCGTGAAGAACATGTAGAACACCGCGGAGCTATTCGCGGTCTTGGCTCGGCTTGATGTTGACCATGTCGGCGGGGCGACGGCGAGGTGGTGACGGTGGCTCTCGGCTTCGCTTCTGGAACGGGAGCTTGCAGAGAAAGACGAGGAGTAGGGGAGGAGGAGGAGCGGTGCCAAGGGAGGACAAAGAGGGGCGGCTAGGGTTCTGATGGGATCAGAAGATAAGGGGAAGAGGGTTCACGCGCTTGGCGTGGGAGCACCAGTGACGTGAGCGAGCACGTTCTCTGCGTGCTTCTCTGATGGAGAAGAGGATAAGGGAAAAATAAAGGAGATGGAGGGTTGGGTCGCTTCAGTTGGAGATGGGCCACCGGGTGGGAAAAAGTGGCCGAAAAGATAATACTTTTAAACATCTTATTTCCATGATTTGAATAGAGAAAGGAATTTTGAAGTAAAATTCAAAACAGGGTTTCAAACAATTTATTTATCTGTTTTTGGAGAATTATTATTTATTTGAAACAAGAATTATAACAAATAAAAACAAACATTTTTTTGTATTATAATTTTGAGTTTAATTAAAATAAAGAAAAGATGGGGAAGGTTATTATAGAACCAAACAAGCCAAAATAATCAAATAGTTTTTAATAAGAAATAATTTTGTTTCACAAAACATGCACGGTGATAAGATGCATGATGATGCACGACGTCACAATGACGCGAAAAAGAAAAGAACAAACAATTCTAATATTGAGGATTTTTCCGGGTCGTTACAATCGACACCACTAACAAGGGATCTCGCCCCGAGATCCACGCTCGTAGGGGGAAGAGTTGGGTAAACTATCGGATCTTCATGCTTCATGTTGACATTCCCGGACCTTAACGTGGATCTATTTTTCTCGACACCACTAACAAGAGGTTTCTTCTCGATACCACCAACAAGGAATTCTTGCTCACGTTAATGATGATGAACTTCCATCGAGATCCCTCCGAAGATCGGACCTATTAGGGTAAAAGGCAAGAGATCGTCCACCCAGGTGGGAACCTAAAACTCAGAGAAGTGGGCAAGAAAGGGAACTCAAACTCGCGAAGGTAAGAAGAGAGAAGCAATGTGGGAAGGAGAAAAATGCAGACCTATTGAGAACTATCCAACGCATTTTTAACAAAAATAGTTTTGACACTAGACTCAACTCGTCCGTTGGCAAGGTTAACCTACAGGCGGACTGGACCCGTGGGTATCGACAAAACCTGGGCTCTGATACCACTTGTAACGCCCCAAAACCGGCACCTTGCAGATTATAGCGATCAAGCCACAATCTACATGATGTCGCTTTGGAAACGCACCACCAAGCGCCTCGTGCATGTCGCAGCGTCCACGCGATGCGGGTGGAATCGAGTAGCAACAGTTACACAAGTTCACGATGGAACCCACAAAAGAATATATAATAACCACAAAGACTCCACGAGTCAAGAATCCAAATATACAACACAAAGATCCAAATCATACATAAAGCAAATAGTATCCGAGTACGGACAAGGATACAAATGGGCCTAAGAGGCCTAAAGATAAACGATGGCGTCCAAACCCTGTCTAGGCCAAGCCGGAAGGGTAACCTTGCTAACGTCGTCGCTCCCATACCTGTGAAGATCGGGCCAACGGTTGCCGAAAAAGGAGGGAGAAAGAGAAAGGAAAAAGAAGAAAAACGAGGGTGAGTACCGAGGCACGTACTCGCGAGACTAGAATTCAGCTGTGCTCGCCTACAGGCTATATGGTGGACTTAGCGGCAACAAAAGAACTTTACTACAGAGACACTAAAACTTCCGTCTAAATAGAATAAGATAAGAGAGCGCATAAAAGAACCAACTAGAATACTAGCACCAAACATCACCCAGCCGATGAATCACCTCCTCGGGACCAAACGAAGAAGCAAGTATCAAAGGCACTCACACAGTTACCAAGTTTTATTGCAGGTTTATTGTTGTAGTTGTGCTAGCTTACTACACAAGTTTATTAGTATTGAAAAAGCAGGTGCAAGTTGTTCTATGATCGAGTAGTACAGCTCCAAGTCGTCCATAACCGCGGACACGGCTTTTCGAAAAGATTTAACCCTGCAGGGGTGCCCAAATGTACCCAAACGTTCGATCAATCCTTCCGGCAAATCTCGTACCCTTAATAAAAATGGGTGCGCCATCAGGATAGTCACGACTCGCACCCTCCTTTACTACAAACCAGTCCAGGAAGCCACCTAACTAAGTTTAACCCGCTCGAGAGTCCGGTCGAATCTCTGAGACGGACCTAGTTGTTGCGTGCACGGCTTCAGAGGCCCGACTCCACCCACGGGAGATGATCCGCTTCAGCATGCGGTAAACGCTCACGCCGCAAACCTATGCGTGCATGTAGAAAGCAAACAAGGGGTTACAAGGCACCCACGGCTTCCCCCAAAGTAAATCGGACCATAAGATACAAGAGCTGCATGCACGCAAGAACCAAATGGAAAACCTCAAACTAGTTGTGGCCACTGGACAAGTGTGTAGATTCTGGCAGTGATCGAGGGGAGGCCCGTAAACGTACCCACGCTTGGTTAGAGCGCTCAGTCTCAGAACAGTTCATGCGATCTCGGGGTCCTAGGGGACACAAGTGAGCCGTCGTAAAACTGGCAAAATGACTCACCGATGCCTCTGCTTAATTCAATTTTAAGTATTAACATTAAAGTAAGGCATGATTATTTCCAACAACATCTATCCATAAAGTAGAGCATGTGATAACTTTCCCAACCCGATAAGATAAAACCACTTGAAACAACCTGAACATGCCTACGACTCGCAAGGCCAACTCAAACAACAAGCACACGGTTAATAGGATGTATGGAAGGTTCTATGGCTTTGCTTTGGATAAACAGGTGGTTAGGACATGGGACTTGAACAAAGCATCGCGACACAAGGCTAGAATTTAGAGCTAGCGAGAGCAAAAGTGTTAAATGGGTAGAGAGAAAAGGGCTCGCCTGAAAAGATGGTCGAAGAACACCCGAAGAACTTGTCGTTGCTCACATCACCACGAATCGTCCTATCCGGGAAGAAGCAAAATGCTACAACAAACAACGGATGCAACACTTACTACTACGGAGAAAGAATCGGCATGGTCATATGAAAGCATGCATGACATGGCAATTATGATGCAATGCAACTTATTACAAAATTAAGCGGAATCGGAATTCTGACACACACATATAGTTCAAGTTGTTTTACTACGCGACAATTTAAATATTGTTTAACATGGCAAAACAAGATACAGGTGATCTACACAAAATTAAATGAAGTGGTGATACCATATTTGGTAATTCCCAATTACTTCATATATTGTTTATTAGGTGAGATGAAAATTACCACGTGACTACATGATACAAGATGTAAACAGATATATGGATGACATAATTAGGTTCTATACATTTTTCTGATACAAATTCATATAAAATACGTTTTATTCCGAGTTACGGTTTAAAAGATACGATTTATACAAGATTTGTATAAATGCAGGAATTTTTCAGAAAAAAAAATAGAAACTGGGCCGGACCTGACAGGAAGCGGCGACGGATAGAAAACTGCCACGTGGGGCGTGAGACAGCAGTGAACAATGTTGGGCCAAGGCCCATCTGGCGCCAGATCTGAACAAAAACAAGTCAAAAAGGTTGGCTTTAATGGCCGGATTTGGGAATCGAACGTGTGACCTGAAGATTGAAGCGACTGGCACAAACCAATTCAGTTAACGATAAGATCTGATATGAATCAAGCACTTGCCTGATTAACTAGAGAAAATAGGAGGCTTGGCTCGGGCTTTCACGATGCAGACGAAGATGCAGTCCTGGGAGCGGACGCCGGAAGTTGCTGGGGATGTCGGGGACGAGCAGGCTGTGCTGGGAGAGGAAGAATGACGCGCGACGTCCATGGAGACGAGACAGGCGCTGCTGCGCGTTGACCTGGCGGATGGTTGGCTTGCAGCGTTGCTCAAAAACAGAAGAAAGGCAGATAATTTTCAGAGTGTGAAAAGGTTGCAGAGTTTCAGGCCAACAAAAATTACAGAGAGGATCGACCTCTTTTCAGCGAGGATGGCATGCACCAGACACGGACGAGCGCGTGGCTAGGTGTCGTTGAAGCTTGGCGAGGAGCGACGCAGCCGGCGGGCGAGCAGAGGCGAAGTCGAGGTACAGGGAACGCAGGACAACGTGGAGCTTGAGCTCGAATTCATGGCAGACACGGTCAAGTCAGGAGGGGATCCACGGCTACGTGGCGATATCTTGACGGGGAGATCAAGGAAAAGGAACAGCGGCTCACCGGGAGTTCACGTGCGTGCTCAGAGAGGCCGGGGGTCGCTGCAGGCGGCGAATTTTGGCGGCGAGCCGTGAGGAAGACGGCGACGATTCGGAGGCTTGAAGGCCTCCCGGCATGTGCGACTCGTCGTGAAGAACATGTAGAACACCGCGGAGCTATTCGCGGTCTTGGCTCGGCTTGATGTTGACCATGTTGGCGGGGCGACGGCGAGGTGGTGACGGTGGCTCTCGGCTTCGCTTCTGGAACGGGAGCTTGCAGAGAAAGACGAGGAGAAGGGGAGGAGGAGGAGCGGTGCCAAGGGAGGACAAAGAGGGGCGGCTAGGGTTCTGATGGGATCAGAAGATAAGGGGAAGAGGGTTCACGCGCTTGGCGTGGGAGCACCAGTGACGTGAGCGAGCACGTTCTCTGCGTGCTTCTCTGATGGAGAAGAGGATAAGGGAAAAATAAAGGAGATGGAGGGCTGGGTCGCTTCAGTTGGAGATGGGCCACCGGGTGGGAAAAAGTGGCCGAAAAGATAATACTTTTAAACATCTTATTTCCACGATTTGAATAGAGAAAGGAATTTTGAAGTAAAATTCAAAACAGGGTTTCAAACAATTTATTTATTTATTTTTGGAGAAGTTATTATTTATTTGAAACAAGAATTATAACAAATAAAAACAAACATTTTTTTTTGTATTACAATTTTGAGTTTAATTAAAATAAAGAAAAGATGGGGAAGGTTATTATAGAACCAAACAAGCCAAAATAATCAAATAGTTTTTAATAAGAAATAATTTTGTTTCACAAAACATGCACGGTGATAAGATGCATGATGATGCACGACGTCACAATGACGCGAAAAAGAAAAGAACAAACAATTCTAATATTGAGGATTTTTCCGGGTCGTTATAGTATACATACCCAAGATACGTATACCCAACTCATACGTACCCAAAATATGCATACCCAAGATACATATACTCGGGATACACATACCCAATATATACATACCCAGATTACGTATATATATATGTATTTTTTACATACTCAAGGTATACATGCCAAAAAAAACCATACCTAGGGTATACATACCCCATTTATGTCTACTAGATATGTACAAATCATACATACCTCGGGGTATGAACAAAACATCACGTATTGGGACATCAAGGAGCCTGGGCACCATGCATCTTGACCATACGAAGGGGTATCTGGATCATGCAACCTGATCAGGTTTATATTATCGGGTTTGACCCGTTAACACGTGTATATTTGGAAATACTTGCATGCCCGTTGCATGAGATGGGAGATTTTTTTTTTAAATACCAGCTATTTTGTTGCCTTGTTTGGTGAATTGTATATAATAATATATCAAAATTTCCATGTATGCAACGACCTTGTTTACTGGCCTTTATTTCTAGCAACAAGGTACTCCCTCCGTCCCGGTGTATAGGTCCTGCACGTACTCCTAGATCATTATTTTGATAAATATAATACAAATTTTATAACATAAAAATTATACCATTAGAAAGTATATAATCTAAAGTTTCTGGTGATATATATTTTATAGTATATTTTTTATAATACATTAGTCAAAATGGCAACCTAGAGATACGCGTAAGACTTATACACCGGGACGGAGGGAGTATGTGCTAATTTCTTGGCGAAATTTAAGGTATGTGGCGGCCCACCTTTTCTTGAATTGGAAGACAGAAGAATGAATCGTCCATCATCAATTGACTTTTAATCCAATGAATTAGGAATCAATTACTGTACCATTATTACTAGCAACAAGGGAGTAATAGTATGCTCGAATTTTTTGGGGGATTTAAGATACATGGAGGCCCACCATTTCTAGAATCGGAAGAATGCATCGTCCTTCATTAGTTTCCTTTCATTAGGAAATACCGAGCATTTATTGCTATCGGCTAGGTATGTGCAGAGTTTTTGAGCGAGATTTGAGGTATAGGGCCGCTCAGCCTTTTTTTACTTATTTGGAAGAATGCAACGTCTTTCATCAGCGAGATTTGAGGTATGAAGACAAATATTAAAAAGTGGTTTATTTTATTTACATTAGGAAGTAGATAAGGAAAACAAAAAAACCAAACATGGATAGACGTATTCTTTTTTGCGAAATAGACATATTCCGTTGTACTAGTTACGTTGTCTCTAAAACAATACTGAGGTATCAAGATCATGATGATACCTTGGGGTATCAGGGTATGTTGGTATTATAGGGAAATTTCAAAATAATTGGGGGCATCCATTCACTCGTGCCGTTTCTATGTTGGTTTCATGGTATTGATCATGAGGTATGTTTACAAAGGCGAGGTATGGAGATCATGATCATACCTTGGGATACATTGGGGTATCATTCGTATCGTACTATCATGGTATGAATCAAAGCACAATACCCAGTATGCTCATCAAAGGACAATACCTGGCTACTACTATATCCAACATATCCTGATACCTAAAGGTATCATCATACCTTGATACCTCGATACGTCGCCCAAAGCACAATACCCAATATGCTCATCAAAGGACAATACCTGGCTACTACTATATCCAACATACCCTGATACCTAAAAGGTATCATCATCGCCTTGATACCTCGATATGCCGCCTATGTAATCATACATCATTGTAATCATACCTCGATACACCCCTGTCTTTCCTATTCCGGGGTAAATGATGTGTCAATTCCATGCTTGTTAGTCTACCATGATGCCCGAGTATGCTTTGACCTCGGTTATGCATTACATGCCCTAGGTAGGAGGTATCGAGATCATGATGATACCTTGAGGTATCATGGACTTTTGGCTATACCGATACCGGTATGAATCAATGCCCAAAAACCCGATACCGATATCTTATTATGAGCATCATGAGGAAGTCAAGTCGTATCATACCTGAGGGTATATACATGTTGCCTAGTATGAATTGTCGGGAAATGGTAGAATAATATTGATGCCTATTACAAACATCAACATAGCTTGATACCTCGATGAGCATATGCGAGATCATATCATACCCGATGTCTCGATATACATACTTAAAAGAGCATACCCAAGATCCTATCATCCCCAAGGTCTCGATATACTGAGTATGCGCGTCAATATGCTAACAAGCAAATTTTATCATACCCGAGGGGTATGTACTGATACCTAGTACGAGTTGTTGGTAAAGGGTAGAATACAGATACCTAGTACATACATCAACATAACTTGATACCTCGATGAGCATACCTAAGACCGTATCATACCCGATATCAACATAACTTGATAACATGGGGTATATACCTAGTACCTAGTATGAATTGTCGGGAAAGGGCAGAATACCGATACCTAGTAAATACATCAACATATCTTGATACCTCGGTGAGCATAGTACGTAATCAATAATACCGACAAGCAAAGAATTGAGGGGCATCTCATTCACCCCTCCCATTTTCTATGGCGGTTACGTATTGATGACGATGACGAATGATTACATGATGATGCCGATGGCTAGGTACCTCGATGCCCCATGGCCAATAATATTGATGAACAGTGAAAATGTGCGAGCCTTTAGCGTCATACCAGTTTTGTCACATCAAGTATATAAGTAGTTGTGCATATATGATACCCGATGGAAAAATTATACTGTATTCGATTTCTTATGTGACCAATGGAAAAATACATCTTAGAACCGTTATCAGTACCATAGAATTCCAGAAACAAACACAATCTACTTATTACAAAGGACTCTATTACAAAGCATAACTAAGCACATTGTTTGAAGAAAACAAATTTTACTTATTACAACAACTTTTTGTTCTCAGGATTGACAACAAGTTTGTTGATGTTTTGAAGTGCACGCCATCTTCATACAGTTCTGTAGGCTAGGCATGAATACCCCTGCGATTGAAAAATAAGTTGGTAAGTGCAAATGGATTTGAGAGTGAAGATGAACAATAAGATGTGCACGATAGCCACGGTAATATAGCCGTCGGCACAATAGAAAACATAGCCACGACGAATGTCACAATGTGCACAGCGGCCATGTCTGCATCAGCGCCCGTGTAGCCGGCTTCGCCACCATGCCAGCAACGGCCACAACCATGCTCGAAACTCACCAATACGGAATAGAAAAAAACATGATTTGAACAATAAATTGGTGTTTATTGTAGGGCTGAACTTCACTATCAAGGCTGCCAAGAAGATTAGTTGCTTCTGCCACCTTCAGATTATTTCTTCAAAATACCTGTGATTGAAAAATGGTTGATAAATGCAAATGGATTTGAGAATGAAGATGGACAATAAGACATACACGGCAGCCGCCGTTCGCGCAATAGAAAACGAAGCCACGATGAATGTCACGATGTGCACAGCAACCATGACTGCATCGGCGTCCGTGCAGCCGGCTGCGCTGCATGGTCGAAACACACACTAAAACGGAATAGAGAAAAAAATAGCTAGACAATCACAGCAGCCAACATACCTCGATCGGCCAGATAGGGTCCAAATAGACGATTGGGTTGATATAACTCGTCCCCAACAATGCAGCGTTTCGCAGGAATTTCTGTCCTTGTTGGGGTCTTATAAATAGGCCGGTTGTATGATTTCAAAAAAATCCAAAGAAGGCAACTACAGGCACGTAAATTATGGCTGATTGAAAAATACATTAAACATGCATGCATTTTCTTTGGTAAGACATTACTGAATTGATTTGTGCAATCACGGTGCTTGCATGAAAATAAAAAATGGAAATCTCTTTGAAATTATCGTTGAGTCTAGCATGCAATTAAAAAAGGAAATATTTTGGAATTGTCGGTCCTGACTATAAAAATGGGTTTGGTGGTGCACTAACGGGTATCATCACAAAATATACCCGGATTCCTGTCATTTCCGTTGATTAATCCAACGGTTGGCGGTCTAGGAGCCTGGACACCATGGTGCCCCTCTTATTGGATTGATCGACGGGAGCTGATAGAAATTCGGGTATATTTTTGTGATGATACCCGTTAGTGCACCCCAGACCCGTTTTATAGTCACATCCGACAATTACAAAAATGTTTCCTTTCTTGATTTGCATGCCAGCCTCAACGATAATTACAAAAAAATTCCATGTTTGATATGCATGCAAGCACCGTGACAATTACAAGATGTTTCCCATTTTAAGATGCATGCAAGCACCACGATCGGAAAAATCAATTTCGTTATGTCATACCCGGAATAAAATACATGCCTATTTAATGCATTTTTAATGTGCCGTGATTTACGTATCCATAATTACCTTATTCGGAGTTTTTTTAAATCATAGCTCCCGCCTATTTATAAGATCTCAATCAGCCCAGTATTCTTGCCAAAACGCTGCATCGCTGGCTATACCTATTAATGAGATGCCACAGTGCCAGTTCCCTGTTTTCTGCTATTTTTGTGTTTCAGAAAAGTTACACAGGAAATATTCTCGGAATTGGACGAAACAAAAGCCAGACGTCCAGATATTTACCGAAGCTTCCAGAGAACAGAAGAGGAGACGGAAAGGAGCCACAGGGCGGCCACACCACCAGGGGGCGCGGCCTGCCCCTGGCCTGTGCCGGCCCGTGGTGTGGGCCCCCTGGTCCACTTCTGACACTGCCCCTTCGCCTATAAAGACCCCCCGACGGGAAAAACCTAAACACCCGATCACTTTTCCTGAAACATATCGCGATCCGCCGCCGTCGTCGACCCGAGATCGGGAGGGTCCAAAAGCTCTTCCCGGCACCCTATCGGAGAGGGGAATCGCCACCGGAGGTCTTCTTCATCGCCATGCTTGCCTCCGGCGCGATGAGTGAGTAGTCTACCTTGGACTATGGGTCTATAGCAGTAGCTAGATGGTTGTCTTCTCCACCATGTGCTTCATGTTTAGATCTCGTGGGCTGCTTTACATGATCGAGATCACCGTTATGTAATTCTACATGTTGTGTTTGTTGGGATCCGATGAATATTGGTGTTATGATTGAGTTGATGTACTGAATTTTATCTTATGTTATCTCAATGTTGTTTATGATCTTGCATGCTCTCCATTGTTAGTAGCTATCTTGGCCGAGTAGTTGCTAGTGACTCCAAGAGGGGGTATTTATGCTCCATAGTGGGTTCATGCCTCTATTTAATCTGGGGGAGTGACAGAAACCTCTAAGGTTGTAGATGTGCTATTTCTACTAGGGAGAAAACAACATTCATATGCTCGAGGATATATGCTTTGTTTACATTACACACTTTGCTTAATGCAGTTATCTGTTGTTCGCAACTTAATACTTGTGGAGTCCTCGGATTGATTCACCACAAGTGGATTATTAGTCATAGATGCAGTTGGATGGCGGTCTATGTATCTTGTTGTAATGCCCAGAGTAAATCTCATAGCGATCCTCTTGACATATCACGTTGTCTTTATTCTATCAATTGCCCAACTGTAATTTGTTTACCCAGTATGTGTTATTTTATCTTATGGAGAGACACCACTAGTGAACTATGGACCCCGGTCCTATTTCCATTATATTGCTTTCACCTATTTACTTTACTCGCACTATTTACCTTACTCACATACTACTATTGTTTTCCACTCGATACGCTCATAGCCTTTGTTTCAAGCAAACCGGTGAGATTGTCAACCTCATCGTAAGTTGGGAACAAAGTATTTGGTTGTGTTGTGTGCAGGTTCCACGTTGCCACTCGCAAAGCAAAGCTTGGACGAGGCGCCCTATAAATTGTCCGGAGCTGTCACGAAGCTAGCGGGCATCACCTTCTGGAGTATTGGCTTTTTCCTACTGGATTGATTACCTTGGTTTCATAACTGAGGGAAAACTTGCTGCTATATTCATCAAACCTTCTCTTGGGGTTTCCAACAGGCCGGTCATTTACACTATCAACTACACGCCAATAAAACATCACAAGTTTTCTGGTACCGTTACCGAGGACAGAAGAAGAAGAATCTCCCACATCAGGACCGCGCCATCAACAAGTTTTCTGGCACCGTTGCCGGGGAAAAAGAAGACTTCTGCAAGGGGAGTTTCGCATGCACATCCTTTACTTTGTTTTAAGTTTTGCTTTACTTTATTTTTACTTGTTTCGTTTTATCAAAAACACAAAAAAATTAGTATCCTTTATAATTGTTATTTCTTTACTTTAGTTCATTATGTTATTCCCTAAGTACGTTTTGGAGGACCTCTCAGTAGGTAGTGGTTCAATTATTGGGAAAAGTAACATTGAGGAGTTCTTTAATCATATTAGTATGCATAAAGATGTTGAGGAAAAGTCTTTGGCTAAGCTTGCTCCTAGTATTGAAGTTGCTTCTACTTATTTAATTCACATGTTGGAAGCTAGGTTTGCTAGCCTTAATCCTTTTATGCAACACATGTTCCTTAAGCTTCATGATATTGAAGATCCTGAAAAGAAAGCTTTTATCTTGGAAACTTTGCGTATAGAATTTAGAGATGTTGCCATTGAAGCTAGGAAAGTTCTTAAGCACTTTAATAAACTAGGTTCACCTATAAAGGTTGTTAGTACAAACAATGAAGGAGCCGAAATACCCATACCTAGCAAACTCTTGGGATTGTATGAAGCTTTTGAAAATAATTTTGATTGGATCTGTCCCAAAAACCTTTTTAGTGATTTGAGTGAACCAAAGCGTGATCACAAAGGGTCTTCAAAAACTTATGTGGATGAAATACAATGCCTTATTGACAAGACTTCTGTAGTTGATCTTAATGCCTCTTTTGAAAATACTTGATTCACACTTTCTGCGCCTAGCTCAAAGGCGTTAAAGAAAAGCACTCTCGGGAGATAACCCAATGTTTTTACATTCAGTTCATTTTCTTTTATTTGAGTCTTGGAAGTTATTACTACTGTAATGACCTCTCCTTATCATTTTTATTTCGTTTTTGTGCCAAGAGAAGCCTCTGATTTGAGTGAGGTAAGATTTGGGGATGTTGTTGTCCTGAAACAGTTTTCGGTGCTGCACCGTAAAAATTCGTGAAAATTCTCTGTGTATCTTTTGGACCTGTGATTTCTTACGCATATGCTCCAGGTTATATCCAAACTTTCATTAGTTGAACACTTTTTTATTTGAGCAACAGAAAACCCTCTAATAATTCGACCTTTGTCAGCTGTTCTGTTTTGATAGATTTCTGCCAATATTTGTGTTTGCCACTTTATCGCTTTCTTTTTGAGTTCTTTTGATCACGGAACTTTTGGGGGAAGTTGCTACAGTAGTATATACTTTATATGTGGTGGTTTTGAGTTGAAACCTGAAGCAAAAGGGGTTGATTCATTGTTATGCTTACACTAATGTTGCTAATAGATTTGTGTTTAGTTTTGTATGAAGAAAGTTTTCAAGTGTAGAGATTGGAGAATTATGAGATGAGTTGAAGAATGGACAAAAGCTCAAGCTTGGGGATGCCCAGCACCCCAAGAAATATCCAAGAAGTACAAGTGTCAAAGCTTGGGGATGCCCCCGAGGCACCCCTTCTTCATCGGCAAAAATAAGGTCACCTTTCAACACACTATATTTTTATTGCTTCATGCATTATGCGTTTTTCTTGGAGCGTCAGTTGTTTTAGTTTTCAGTTTTGTTTAGTTTTGTTTGCTGTAATAAATGGTTAGACCCCAACAAATTTCTTTTGGATAAGTTGACTTGCTTTTCATTTGCCAAGAACACTCAGTTTTTCACTCTTATCGTTTCAACGAGTGTTCTCTTTTTCTAGAACTGCATTTAGCTTTCGATTTTCACCTTGATTTGTGTTCAGATCTTGTTATATATTTTTATCAAGGTGTATTTTTGCCTCTGGTCCATGTTGGCTTTCATCAAAAGAGTTGCTTATAAAAAGTTCGAATGGTGTTGGAAAAGAGAAAAAGCTTTATGAAAAAAAGTGGTACAAGAAGGAGCTTGTGTAGACTGCGGCCTAGGCTTTTGCATGTCGTGCTTGATGTCTTTTTGATAGTATGCATAGTGGTTTTGCTGTAGCATGACTTGTCTCAAATAACTGAGATTGCTTAATGAGCCTTTGAAAAAATCATGCGTTGTTTTAATTATTTGGAAGCATTATTTTGGTTTTCTCGTTGATGCTTTATTTGGGTTGACATGGCGCATGCTCACACATGTTAGACTCATACAAAAGTCGCCATTGCATCTATGATCATTTAGTTTTTGACTTTTGATGCCATCTTATGCTTCTTTTAATGTCGCTTTGTCGCTTTGCATGATTATGGCCGTTATTGCTCTCGTAGTTGGTAGCTCCCAGTCTTTTGCTAGCCCTCATTTTGTACTGAGTATGAGCTCTACTCGTGCATCCAACTCCTAAAAACCAAGTTTGCCATTGTATCCACTATAAATTCATATGCATGGTATTTGTAAGCCATTCCAAGTAAATTTTCATGTGCTACCTTTGAAAAAACCTTCAAAATACTTCTCGTTTTGTTCCACTGTTTTTAGCTCATGAGGACGTAGTGGTCGGAATTGCTATCTTCCATATTAAATTAAGTACCCCTTGACTAGGCAGCTTCATCTGCTCATCATTAATTTTGCATGAGAGCTGGTCAGACAATTGCAATCTAATTCTAAAAAAATAAAAAAGGCACTCCTCCATGGTATGTGAATGTTGGTGGGCACCCGATGGAATCGGTTAGCCATGGTTTGAGAAAGGAAAAAAGGTGGGGAGGAGTGCCAAAGCTTTATAAAAGAGCACCAATGTGCCAAATTTTCAAAGAACTCGGAACCGCTCTCACTTGTTTATTATGGAAGATAATAAGACCCCATTGCTAGTCGTTGACAAAAGCAACCACCTCTCAAAACCCAATTTTTATCTCTGCTTTACAAATGAAAAGCTCTAGCACATGTTTGATCACTACTTCCCTCCGCGAAGGGCCTTTCTTTTACTGTTATATTGAGTCTCCACCTTCTACCTTTATGCACCGTCTAAGAGAGCATAGTTGTCATTCTGAGTATAATGTGCATTGTCCCAAAGTTTTCATTGATTGATTCATGATGTTGGTTTCACTTGTTCTCAAATTACTTGTATCTAGTCGCCCTCTTAAACTTGAAGGTGTCCTATGCATTTATGTTTTGCTCTCTCATGAAGGACAAGCTGAAAACCATTTGTATATTTTTCCATATGATTTGAACACACGTTTGACTTTCATTGTTTCATTTTCATGATCTTTTGTTTGTGTTCTTTTTCATGTTATAACATGGTTGCTAAGTTTCTTCTATCAAGATTATATCTTTCATGCCCATATTTTAAGTTCTTTTGATCCCAGCGCACAACGCTTACATATATGATTAAGATTGTGTAGGTGCATGTCACCTCAAAAATTATTTTTCTTTTGTTATCACTTACCTACTCGAGGACGAGCAGGAGTTAGGCTTGGGGATGCTGATACGTCTCCAATGTATCCACAATTTTTGATGCTCCATGCTTGTTTTTACACCATTTGCTTAGTGTTTCGTTACACTTCGTGGCATTTTTATGCATTTTCCGGAACTAACCTATTAACGAGATGCCACAGTGCCAGTTCCCTGTTTTCTGCTCTTTTTGTGTTTCAGAAAAGTTACACAGGAAATATTCTTGGAATTGGACGAAACAAAAGCCAGACGTCCAGATATTACCAAAGCTTTCAAAGAACCAAAGAGGATACGGAAAGGAGCCACAGGGCGGCCACACCACCAGGGGGCGCGGCCTACCCCTGGCCGGCACCGGCCCGTGATGTGGGCCCCCTGGTCCACTTCTGACGCTGCCCCTTCGCCTATAAAGACCCCCCGACGGGAAAAACCTAAACACCCGATCACTTTTCCAGAAACACATTGCGATCCGCCACCGTCATCGACCCGAGATCGGAAGGGTCCAGAAGCTCTTCCCGGCACCCTGCCGGAGAGGGGAATCGTCACCGGAGGTCTTCTTCATCGCCATGCTTGCCTCCGGCGCGATGAGTGAGTAGTCTACCTTGGACTATGGGTCCATAGCAGTAGCTAGATTGTTGTCTTCTCCACCATGTGCTTCATGTTTAGATCTCGTGAGCTGCTTTACATGATCGAGATCACCGTTATGTAATTCTACATGTTGTGTTTGTTGGGATCCGATGAATATTGGTGTTATGATTGAGTTGATGTACTGAATTTTATCTTATGTTATCTCTATGTTATTTATGATCTTGCATACTCTCTGTTGTTAGTAGCTATCTTGGCCGAGTAGTTGCTAGTGACTCCAAGAGGGGGTATTTATGCTCGATAGTGGGTTTATGCCTCTATTTAATCTGGGAGAGTGACAGAAACCTCTAAGGTTGTAGATGTGTTGTTGCTACTAGGGAGAAAACAACATTCATATGCTCAAGGGCATATGCTTTGTTTACATTACACACTTTGCTTAATGCAGTTATCTGTTGTTCACAACTTAATACTTGTGGAGTTCTTGGACTGATTCGCCACAAGTGGATTATTAGTCATAGATGCAGTTGGATGGCGGTCTATGTATCTTGTTGTAATGCCCAGAGTAAATCTCATAGTGATCCTCTTGACATATCACGTTGTCTTTATTCTATCAATTGCCCAACTGTAATTTGTTTACCCAGCATGTATTATTTTATCTTATGGAGAGACACCACTAGTGAACTGTGGACCCCGGTCCTATTTCCATTACATTGCTCTCTCTCTCTCTCTCTCCCTCTCTTTCTCTCTCTCCCCCTCTCAGGCTCTCTCTTTCTCTCTCCCTCTCTTTCTCTCTCTCCCCCTCTCAGGCTCTCTCTCTCCCTGAGAGAGAGAGAGCCTGAGAGGGGGACTAAAGACACAACTTTCTCTCTCTCCCTCTCTTTCTCCCCCCCCCTCTCAGGCTCTCTCTCTCTCGATCGATCGATCAACATCTCACAGTCGAGCCTCGTGGAGGCGTTGTTGGTCATGTTCTTTGGCTGTGACGGTGGTAAGGTAGGCGGCGATATTGACCACGCACTTGTTGACATGTTGTTATGAATCATAAAGATGGATAGGAGGAAACACGTGAAAACCATTTGGGATTTTTTTTCTCAGTTGTTACGTGTGTTTTGAGAAGGGGAAGCCTCGATTTTTGCATCAACCAATTCAGCTTCATTTACTGCCTTATTTCAGTTCAAAAATTTACATCTCAATGATTACATCATTACATAAGGTGAAGACATGTATCAACCAACGGACAATAAAAAACATGTATAGCCTATGCATCAACATGTGATTCAGTTGTCAGAAAGCTCCCGCACCATTGAACAAATCCTGAGCAATCATTTTCAAATGGCTACACCCATAATTCATGGACTCTCCCGCTCCTTCGGCTAGAGATAATACAACAAACTGATCCAATGGGTAGCCAAAGAGATAACCAGCAATAAAGATGGAGCTTTTAATTATTACAAGCAAAACCATTTCGTGCATGCCACATATCCCAAAGTAAAGCACAAACTCCGACATGAATCTGAGCTTTATCTTTTCTAAACTCCATTCAACCAATTTAGAGATGATATACTGAAAGTCATCTGAATAATGTCAATATGTTATATAAGTTTAGCAAAATATCATGAAATAATAAGATGTTGTGTTGTTTCATCAACGTCGGGAAAATCACAGTTTATTCACCCTGTCAATTCCTCTTTGCAAGATTTATCTTTTGTGAGCATAACTTTTATGTGTTAGAACCACATAGAAATCTTTATTTATCTTACAAGCGTATTTTCGTAGAAATCTAGTATGACTGTTTGTTAGGTCATCATACATTGACTTCACCAAAATATCACCTGATATTGACTTCACCGAGAAAGCGCTAGATGTTTTCAGTTTCCAACGGTCCGTTCCCTCGTACATTGACTTCACCTATGTATGAAGAAGTATGCCACGGTAATCGCCATAAACTAATGTAACTTCTTAATTTTGCATGGAAAAACCGCTAGTCCTTCTATTTATTGGCATGTACTATATTTACATTGATAAAGTGTTTTCATATTTTATCTATATAATGTTCTGGATTCATTCTTGACTCGTGTTCACTTCTACATGTATAAATGATATTTGAGCAACATTTTAAGAGTAAGGGTATTGCAAAATTTGGATAGCTCAACACGGCTCAAATTGCATAAACTCAAAAGAATTGGAAAAACATTTTCTCAGAGCTTCCCTGTCAAGCCATATGCATCTCTTCGATGCAGAGGCTGGGACTACCCCATTTTGAAAAAAGGAACTTCGTTGTACCAACCATGGTCAACTATCAACGAAAGAAAAGTATCTAACCAACTTGCACTAGTGGAGACAGACCCTGTAGTCCCGGCCCGTAAGGAGCTTTAGTCCCGGTTTGCAAACCGGGACTAAACAAGCGGGACTAAAGGCCCAACCTTTAGTCCCGGCCCTGTTACCATCCGGGACAAAAGGCCCTCCATATGGCACCACGGAGCGCATTGGGGGAACCCCTTTTAGTCCTGGCTCGTAACACGGGCCGGGACTAAAGAGTCTCTACAGGAATTTATTTTGTTATATTTTATTTAGGGTTCAAGGGATTTATTTTGTTGTTTTATTTCTTTTATTTATTTCAAAATAGTTTTCGTATAATTCAATGCGTACACGTTTGTGCATATATATATATATATATATATATATATATAGGAAGCTGTTATGGAACACCAAGGTGCCCAGGCACCATGTCTCAAATACGTACGTTTTGCTTACAATTATGCATACCCAAGGGTATATGTAACGCCCCAAAACCGGTACCTTGCAGATTATAGCGATCAAGCCACAATCTACATGATGTCGCTTTGGAAACGCACCACCAAGCGCCTCGTGCACGCGATGCGGGTGGAATCGAGTAGCAACAGTTACACAAGTTCACGATGGAACCCACAAAACAATATATAATAACCACAAAGACTCCACGAGTCAAGAATCCAAGTATACAACACAAAGATCCAAATCATACATAAAGCAAATAGTATCCGAGTACGGACAAGGATACAAATGGGCCTAAGAGGCCTAAAGATAAACGATGGCGTCCAAACCCTACCCAGGCCAAGCCGGAAGGGTAACCTTGCTAACGTCGTCTCTCCCATACCTGTGAAGATCGGGCCAACGTTTGCCGAAAAAGGAGGGAGAAAGAGAAAGGAAAAAGAAGAAAAACGAGGGTGAGTACCGAGGCACGTACTCGCGAGACTGGAATTCAGCTGTGCTCGCCTACAGGCTATATGGTGGACTTAGCGGCAACAAAAGAACTTTACTACAGAGACACTAAAACTTCCGTCTAAATAGAATAAGATAAGAGAGTGTATAAAAGAACCAACTAGAATACTAGCACCAAACATCACCCAGCCGATGAATCACCTCCTCGTGACCAAACAAAGAAGCAAGTATCAAAGGCACTCACACAGTTACCAAGTTTTATTGCAGGTTTATTGTTGTAGTTGTGCTAGCTTACTACACAAGTTTATTAGTATTGAAAAAGCAGGTGCAAGTTGTTCTATGATCGAGTAGTACAGCTCCAAGTCGTCCATAACCGCGGACACGGCTTTTCGAAAAGATTTAACCCTGCAGGGGTGCCCAAATGTACCCAAACGTTCGATCAATCCTTCCGGCAAATATCGCACCCTTAATAAAAATGGGTGCGCCATCAGGATAGTCACGACTCACACCCTCCTTCACTACAAACCAGTCCAGGAAGCCACCTAACTAAGTTTAACCCGCTCGAGAGTCCGGCCGAATCTCTGAGACGGACCTAGTTGTTGCGTGCACGGCTTCAGAGGCCTGACTCCACCCACGGGAGACGACCCGCTTCAGCATGCGGTAAACGCTCACGCCACAAACCTATGCATGCATGCAGAAAGCAAACAAGGGGTTACAAGGCACCCACGGCTTCCCCCAAAGTAAATCGGACCATAAGATACAAGAGCTGCATGCACGCAAGAACCAAATGGAAAACCTCAAACTAGTTGTGGCCACTGGACAAGTGTGTAGATTCTGGCAGTGATCGAGGGGAGGCCCGTAAACGTACCCACGCTTGGTTAGAGCGCTCAGTCTCAGAACAGTTCATGCGATCTCGGGGTCCTAGGGGACACAAGTGAGCCGTCGTAAAACTGGCAAAATGACTCACCGATGCCTCTGCTTAATTCAATTTTAAGTATTAACATTAAAGTAAGGCATGATTATTTCCAACAACATCTATCCATAAAGTAGAGCATGTGATAACTTTCCCAACCCGATAAGATAAAACCACTTGAAACAACCTAAACATGCCTACGACTCACAAGGCCAACTCAAACAACAAGCACATGGTTAATAGGATGTATGGAAGGTTCTATGGCTTTGCTTTGGATAAACAGGTGGATAGGACAGGGGACTTGAACAAAGCATCGCGACACAAGGCTAGAATTTAGAGCTAGCGAGAGCAAAAGTGTTAAATGGGTAGAGAGAAAGGGGCTCGCCTGAAAAGATGGTCGAAGAACACCCGAAGAACTTGTCGTTGCTCACATCACCACGAATCGTCCTATCCGGGAAGAAGCAAAATGCTACAACAAACAACGGATGCAACACTTACTACTACGGAGAAAGAATCGGCATGGTCATATGAAAGCATGCATGACATGGCAATTATGATGCAATGCAACTTATCACAAAATTAAGCGGAATCGGAATTCCGACACACACATATAGTTCAAGTTGTTTTACTACGCGACAATTTAAATATTGTTTAACATGGCAAAACAAGATACAGGTGATCTACACAAAATTAAATGAAGTGGTGATACCATATTTGGTAATTCCCAATTACTTCATATATTGTTTATTAGGTGAGATGCAAATTACCACGTGACTACATGATACAAGATGTAAACAGATATATGGATGACATAATTAGGTTCTATACATTTTTCTGATACAAATTCATATAAAATACGTTTTATTCCGAGTTACGGTTTAAAAGATACAATTTATACAAGATTTGTATAAATGCAGGAATTTTTCAGAAAAAATAATAGAAACTGGGCCGGACCTGACAGGAAGCGGCGACGGATAGAAAACTGCCACGTGGGGCGTGAGACAGCAGTGAACAATGTTGGGCCAAGGCCCATCTGGCGCCAGATCTGAACAAAAATAGGTCAAAAAGGTTGGCTTTAATGGCCGGATTTGGGAATCGAACGTGTGACCTGAAGATTGAAGCGACTGGCACAAACCAATTCAGTTAACGATAAGATCTGATACGAATCAAGCACTTGCCTGATTAACTAGAGAAAATAGGAGGCTTGGCTCGGGCTTTCATGATGCAGACGAAGACGCAGTCCTGGGAGCGGACGCCGGAAGTTGCTGGGGATGTCGGGGACGAGCAGGCTGCGCTGGGAGAGGAAGAATGACGCGCGACGTCCATGGAGACGAGACAGGCGCTGCTGCGCGTTGACCCGGCGGATGGTTGGCTTGCAGCGTTGCTCAAAAACAGAAGAAAGGCAGATAATTTTCAGAGCGTGAAAAGGTTGCAGAGTTTCAGGCCAACGAAAATTACAGAGAGGATTGACCTCTTTTCAGCGAGGATGGCATGACTAGACACGGACGAGCGCATGGCTAGGTGTCATTGAAGCTTGGCGAGGAGCGACGCAGCCGGCGGGCGAGCAGAGGCGAAGTCGAGGTACAGGGAGCGCAGGACAACGTGTGCTTGAGCTCGAATTCATGGCAGACACGGTCAAGTCAGGAGGGGCTCCACGGCTACGTGGCGATATCTTGACGGGGAGATCAAGGAAAAGGAACAGCGGCTCACCGGGAGTTCACGTGCATGCTCAGAGAGGCCGGGGGTCGCTGCAGGCGGCGAATTTTGGCGGCGAGCCGTGAGGAAGACGGCGACGATTCGGAGGCTTGAAGGCCTCCCGGCATGTGCGACTCATCGTGAAGAACATGTAGAACACCGCGGAGCTATTCGCGGTCTTGGCTCGGCTTGATGTTGACCATGTCGGCGGGGCGACGGCGAGGTGGTGACGGTGGCTCTCGGCTTCGCTTCTGGAACGGGAGCTTGCAGAGAAAGACGAGGAGTAGGGGAGGAGGAGGAGCGGTGCCAAGGGAGGACAAAGAGGGGCGGCTAGGGTTCTGATGGGATCAGAAGATAAGGGGAAGAGGGTTCACGCGCTTGGCGTGGGAGCACCAGTGACGTGAGCGAGCACGTTCTCTGCGTGCTTCTCTGATGGAGAAGAGGATAAGGGAAAAATAAAGGAGATGGAGGGTTGGGTCGCTTCAGTTGGAGATGGGCCACCGGGTGGGAAAAAGTGGCCGAAAAGATAATACTTTTAAACATCTTATTTCCATGATTTGAATAGAGAAAGGAATTTTGAAGTAAAATTCAAAACAGGGTTTCAAACAATTTATTTATCTGTTTTTGGAGAATTATTATTTATTTGAAACAAGAATTATAACAAATAAAAACAAACATTTTTTTGTATTATAATTTTGAGTTTAATTAAAATAAAGAAAAGATGGGGAAGGTTATTATAGAACCAAACAAGCCAAAATAATCAAATAGTTTTTAATAAGAAATAATTTTGTTTCACAAAACATGCACGGTGATAAGATGCATGATGATGCACGACGTCACAATGACGCGAAAAAGAAAAGAACAAACAATTCTAATATTGAGGATTTTTCCGGGTCGTTACAATCGACACCACTAACAAGGGATCTCGCCCCGAGATCCACGCTCGTAGGGGGAAGAGTTGGGTAAACTATCGGATCTTCATGCTTCATGTTGACATTCCCGGACCTGAACGTGGATCTATTTTTCTCGACACCACTAACAAGAGGTTTCTTCTCGATACCACCAACAAGGAATTCTTGCTCACGTTAATGATGATGAACTTCCATCGAGATCCCTCCGAAGATCGGACCTATTAGGGTAAAAGGCAAGAGATCGTCCACCCAGGTGGGAACCTAAAACTCAGAGAAGTGGGCAAGAAAGGGAACTCAAACTCGCGAAGGTAAGAAGAGAGAAGCAATGTGGGAAGGAGAAAAATGCAGACCTATTGAGAACTATCCAACGCATTTTTAACAAAAATAGTTTTGACACTAGACTCAACTCGTCCGTTGGCAAGGTTAACCTACAGGCGGACTGGACCCGTGGGTATCGACAAAACCTGGGCTCTGATACCACTTGTAACGCCCCAAAACTGGCACCTTGCAGATTATAGCGATCAAGCCACAATCTACATGATGTCGCTTTGGAAACGCACCACCAAGCGCCTCGTGCACGTCGCAGCGTCCACGCGATGCGGGTGGAATCGAGTAGCAACAGTTACACAAGTTCACGATGGAACCCACAAAAGAATATATAATAACCACAAAGACTCCACGAGTCAAGAATCCAAATATACAACACAAAGATCCAAATCATACATAAAGCAAATAGTATCCGAGTACGGACAAGGATACAAATGGGCCTAAGAGGCCTAAAGATAAACGATGGCGTCCAAACCCTGTCTAGGCCAAGCCGGAAGGGTAACCTTGCTAACGTCGTCGCTCCCATACCTGTGAAGATCGGGCCAACGGTTGCCGAAAAAGGAGGGAGAAAGAGAAAGGAAAAAGAAGAAAAACGAGGGTGAGTACCGAGGCACGTACTCGCGAGACTAGAATTTAGCTGTGCTCGCCTACAGGCTATATGGTGGACTTAGCGGCAACAAAAGAACTTTACTACAGAGACACTAAAACTTCCGTCTAAATAGAATAAGATAAGAGAGCGCATAAAAGAACCAACTAGAATACTAGCACCAAACATCACCCAGCCGATGAATCACCTCCTCGGGACCAAACGAAGAAGCAAGTATCAAAGGCACTCACACAGTTACCAAGTTTTATTGCAGGTTTATTGTTGTAGTTGTGCTAGCTTACTACACAAGTTTATTAGTATTGAAAAAGCAGGTGCAAGTTGTTCTATGATCGAGTAGTACAGCTCCAAGTCGTCCATAACCGCGGACACGGCTTTTCGAAAAGATTTAACCCTGCAGGGGTGCCCAAATGTACCCAAACGTTCGATCAATCCTTCCGGCAAATCTCGTACCCTTAATAAAAATGGGTGCACCATCAGGATAGTCACGACTCGCACCCTCCTTTACTACAAACCAGTCCAGGAAGCCACCTAACTAAGTTTAACCCGCTCGAGAGTCCGGTCGAATCTCTGAGACGGACCTAGTTGTTGCGTGCACGGCTTCAGAGGCCCGACTCTACCCACGGGAGATGACCCGCTTCAGCATGCGGTAAACGCTCACGCCGCAAACCTATGCGTGCATGTAGAAAGCAAACAAGGGGTTACAAGGCACCCACGGCTTCCCCCAAAGTAAATCGGACCATAAGATACAAGAGCTGCATGCACGCAAGAACCAAATGGAAAACCTCAAACTAGTTGTGGTCACTGGACAAGTGTGTAGATTCTGGCAGTGATCGAGGGGAGGCCCGTAAACGTACCCACGCTTGGTTAGAGCGCTCAGTCTCAGAACAGTTCATGCGATCTCGGGGTCCTAGGGGACACAAGTGAGCCGTCGTAAAACTGGCAAAATGACTCACCGATGCCTCTGCTTAATTCAATTTTAAGTATTAACATTAAAGTAAGGCATGATTATTTCCAACAACATCTATCCATAAAGTAGAGCATGTGATAACTTTCCCAACCCGATAAGATAAAACCACTTGAAACAACCTGAACATGCCTACGACTCGCAAGGCCAACTCAAACAACAAGCACACGGTTAATAGGATGTATGGAAGGTTCTATGGCTTTGCTTTGGATAAACAGGTGGTTAGGACACGGGACTTGAACAAAGCATCGCGACACAAGGCTAGAATTTAGAGCTAGCGAGAGCAAAAGTGTTAAATGGGTAGAGAGAAAAGGGCTCGCCTGAAAAGATGGTCGAAGAACACCCGAAGAACTTGTCGTTGCTCACATCACCACGAATCGTCCTATCCGGGAAGAAGCAAAATGCTACAACAAACAACGGATGCAACACTTACTACTACGGAGAAAGAATCGGCATGGTCATATGAAAGCATGCATGACATGGCAATTATGATGCAATGCAACTTATTACAAAATTAAGCGGAATCGGAATTCCGACACACACATATAGTTCAAGTTGTTTTACTACGCGACAATTTAAATATTGTTTAACATGGCAAAACAAGATACAGGTGATCTACACAAAATTAAATGAAGTGGTGATACCATATTTGGTAATTCCCAATTACTTCTTATATTGTTTATTAGGTGAGATGCAAATTACCACGTGACTACATGATACAAGATGTAAACAGATATATGGATGACATAATTAGGTTCTATACATTTTTCTGATACAAATTCATATAAAATACGTTTTATTCCGAGTTACGGTTTAAAAGATACGATTTATACAAGATTTGTATAAATGCAGGAATTTTTCAGAAAAAAAATTAGAAACTGGGCCGGACCTGACAGGAAGCGGCGACGGATAGAAAACTGCCACGTGGGGCGTGAGACAGCAGTGAACAATGTTGGGCCAAGGCCCATCTGGCGCCAGATCTGAACAAAAACAAGTCAAAAAGATTGGCTTTAATGGCCGGATTTGGGAATCGAACGTGTGACCTGAAGATTGAAGCGACTGGCACAAACCAATTCAGTTAACGATAAGATCTGATATGAATCAAGCACTTGCCTGATTAACTAGAGAAAATAGGAGGCTTGGCTCGGGCTTTCACGATGCAGACGAAGATGCAGTCCTGGGAGCGGACGCCGGAAGTTGCTGGGGATGTCGGGGACGAGCAGGCTGCGCTGGGAGAGGAAGAATGACGCGCGACGTCCATGGAGACGAGACAGGCACTGCTGCGCGTTGACCCGGCGGATGGTTGGCTTGCAGCGTTGCTCAAAAACAGAAGAAAGGCAGATAATTTTCAGAGTGTGAAAAGGTTGCAGAGTTTCAGGCCAACGAAAATTACAGAGAGGATCGACCTCTTTTCAGCGAGGATGGCATGCACCAGACACGGACGAGCGCGTGGCTAGGTGTCGTTGAAGCTTGGCGAGGAGCGACGCAGCCGGCGGGCGAGCAGAGGCGAAGTCGAGGTACAGGGAGCGCAGGACAACGTGGAGCTTGAGCTCGAATTCATGGCAGACACGGTCAAGTCAGGAGGGGATCCACGGCTACGTGGCGATATCTTGACGGGGAGATCAAGGAAAAGGAACAGCGGCTCACCGGGAGTTCACGTGCGTGCTCAGAGAGGCCGGGGGTCGCTGCAGGCAGCGAATTTTGGCGGCGAGCCGTGAGGAAGACGGCGACGATTCGGAGGCTTGAAGGCCTCCCGGCATGTGCGACTCGTCGTGAAGAACATGTAGAACACCGCGGAGCTATTCGCGGTCTTGGCTCGGCTTGATGTTGACCATGTCGGCGGGGCGACGGCGAGGTGGTGACGGTGGCTCTCGGCTTCGCTTCTGGAACGGGAGCTTGCAGAGAAAGACGAGGAGTAGGGGAGGAGGAGGAGCGGTGCCAAGGGAGGACAAAGAGGGGCGGCTAGGGTTCTGATGGGATCAGAAGATAAGGGGAAGAGGGTTCACGCGCTTGGCGTGGGAGCACCAGTGACGTGAGCGAGCACGTTCTCTGCGTGCTTCTCTGATGGAGAAGAGGATAAGGGAAAAATAAAGGAGATGGAGGGTTGGGTCGCTTCAGTTGGAGATGGGCCACCGGGTGGGAAAAAGTGGCCGAAAAGATAATACTTTTAAACATCTTATTTCCATGATTTGAATAGAGAAAGGAATTTTGAAGTAAAATTCAAAACAGGGTTTCAAACAATTTATTTATCTGTTTTTGGAGAATTATTATTTATTTGAAACAAGAATTATAACAAATAAAAACAAACATTTTTTTGTATTATAATTTTGAGTTTAATTAAAATAAAGAAAAGATGGGGAAGGTTATTATAGAACCAAACAAGCCAAAATAATCAAATAGTTTTTAATAAGAAATAATTTTGTTTCACAAAACATGCACGGTGATAAGATGCATGATGATGCACGACGTCACAATGACGCGAAAAAGAAAAGAACAAACAATTCTAATATTGAGGATTTTTCCGGGTCGTTACAATCGACACCACTAACAAGGGATCTCGCCCCGAGATCCACGCTCGTAGGGGGAAGAGTTGGGTAAACTATCGGATCTTCATGCTTCATGTTGACATTCCCGGACCTTAACGTGGATCTATTTTTCTCGACACCACTAACAAGAGGTTTCTTCTCGATACCACCAACAAGGAATTCTTGCTCACGTTAATGATGATGAACTTCCATCGAGATCCCTCCGAAGATCGGACCTATTAGGGTAAAAGGCAAGAGATCGTCCACCCAGGTGGGAACCTAAAACTCAGAGAAGTGGGCAAGAAAGGGAACTCAAACTCGCGAAGGTAAGAAGAGAGAAGCAATGTGGGAAGGAGAAAAATGCAGACCTATTGAGAACTATCCAACGCATTTTTAACAAAAATAGTTTTGACACTAGACTCAACTCGTCCGTTGGCAAGGTTAACCTACAGGCGGACTGGACCCGTGGGTATCGACAAAACCTGGGCTCTGATACCACTTGTAACGCCCCAAAACTGGCACCTTGCAGATTATAGCGATCAAGCCACAATCTACATGATGTCGCTTTGGAAACGCACCACCAAGCGCCTCGTGCACGTCGCAGCGTCCACGCGATGCGGGTGGAATCGAGTAGCAACAGTTACACAAGTTCACGATGGAACCCACAAAAGAATATATAATAACCACAAAGACTCCACGAGTCAAGAATCCAAATATACAACACAAAGATCCAAATCATACATAAAGCAAATAGTATCCGAGTACGGACAAGGATACAAATGGGCCTAAGAGGCCTAAAGATAAACGATGGCGTCCAAACCCTGTCTAGGCCAAGCCGGAAGGGTAACCTTGCTAACGTCGTCGCTCCCATACCTGTGAAGATCGGGCCAACGGTTGCCGAAAAAGGAGGGAGAAAGAGAAAGGAAAAAGAAGAAAAACGAGGGTGAGTACCGAGGCACGTACTCGCGAGACTAGAATTCAGCTGTGCTCGCCTACAGGCTATATGGTGGACTTAGCGGCAACAAAAGAACTTTACTACAGAGACACTAAAACTTCCGTCTAAATAGAATAAGATAAGAGAGCGCATAAAAGAACCAACTAGAATACTAGCACCAAACATCACCCAGCCGATGAATCACCTCCTCGGGACCAAACGAAGAAGCAAGTATCAAAGGCACTCACACAGTTACCAAGTTTTATTGCAGGTTTATTGTTGTAGTTGTGCTAGCTTACTACACAAGTTTATTAGTATTGAAAAAGCAGGTGCAAGTTGTTCTATGATCGAGTAGTACAGCTCCAAGTCGTCCATAACCGCGGACACGGCTTTTCGAAAAGATTTAACCCTGCAGGGGTGCCCAAATGTACCCAAACGTTCGATCAATCCTTCCGGCAAATCTCGTACCCTTAATAAAAATGGGTGCGCCATCAGGATAGTCACGACTCGCACCCTCCTTTACTACAAACCAGTCCAGGAAGCCACCTAACTAAGTTTAACCCGCTCGAGAGTCCGGTCGAATCTCTGAGACGGACCTAGTTGTTGCGTGCACGGCTTCAGAGGCCCGACTCTACCCACGGGAGATGACCCGCTTCAGCATGCGGTAAACGCTCACGCCGCAAACCTATGCGTGCATGTAGAAAGCAAACAAGGGGTTACAAGGCACCCACGGCTTCCCCCAAAGTAAATCGGACCATAAGATACAAGAGCTGCATGCACGCAAGAACCAAATGGAAAACCTCAAACTAGTTGTGGTCACTGGACAAGTGTGTAGATTCTGGCAGTGATCGAGGGGAGGCCCGTAAACGTACCCACGCTTGGTTAGAGCGCTCAGTCTCAGAACAGTTCATGCGATCTCGGGGTCCTAGGGGACACAAGTGAGCCGTCGTAAAACTGGCAAAATGACTCACCGATGCCTCTGCTTAATTCAATTTTAAGTATTAACATTAAAGTAAGGCATGATTATTTCCAACAACATCTATCCATAAAGTAGAGCATGTGATAACTTTCCCAACCCGATAAGATAAAACCACTTGAAACAACCTGAACATGCCTACGACTCGCAAGGCCAACTCAAACAACAAGCACACGGTTAATAGGATGTATGGAAGGTTCTATGGCTTTGCTTTGGATAAACAGGTGGTTAGGACACGGGACTTGAACAAAGCATCGCGACACAAGGCTAGAATTTAGAGCTAGCGAGAGCAAAAGTGTTAAATGGGTAGAGAGAAAAGGGCTCGCCTGAAAAGATGGTCGAAGAACACCCGAAGAACTTGTCGTTGCTCACATCACCACGAATCGTCCTATCCGGGAAGAAGCAAAATGCTACAACAAACAACGGATGCAACACTTACTACTACGGAGAAAGAATCGGCATGGTCATATGAAAGCATGCATGACATGGCAATTATGATGCAATGCAACTTATTACAAAATTAAGCGGAATCGGAATTCCGACACACACATATAGTTCAAGTTGTTTTACTACGCGACAATTTAAATATTGTTTAACATGGCAAAACAAGATACAGGTGATCTACACAAAATTAAATGAAGTGGTGATACCATATTTGGTAATTCCCAATTACTTCATATATTGTTTATTAGGTGAGATGCAAATTACCACGTGACTACATGATACAAGATGTAAACAGATATATGGATGACATAATTAGGTTCTATACATTTTTCTGATACAAATTCATATAAAATACGTTTTATTCCGAGTTACGGTTTAAAAGATACGATTTATACAAGATTTGTATAAATGCAGGAATTTTTCAGAAAAAAAAATAGAAACTGGGCCGGACCTGACAGGAAGCGGCGACGGATAGAAAACTGCCACGTGGGGCGTGAGACAGCAGTGAACAATGTTGGGCCAAGGCCCATCTGGCGCCAGATCTGAACAAAAACAAGTCAAAAAGATTGGCTTTAATGGCCGGATTTGGGAATCGAACGTGTGACCTGAAGATTGAAGTGACTGGCACAAACCAATTCAGTTAACGATAAGATCTGATATGAATCAAGCACTTGCCTGATTAACTAGAGAAAATAGGAGGCTTGGCTCGGGCTTTCACGATGCAGACGAAGATGCAGTCCTGGGAGCGGACGCCGGAAGTTGCTAGGGATGTCGGGGACGAGCAGGCTGCGCTGGGAGAGGAAGAATGACGCGCGACGTCCATGGAGACGAGACAGGCGCTGCTGCGCGTTGACCCGGCGGATGGTTGGCTTGCAGCGTTGCTCAAAAACAGAAGAAAGGCAGATAATTTTCAGAGTGTGAAAAGGTTGCAGAGTTTCAGGCCAACGAAAATTACAGAGAGGATCGACCTCTTTTCAGCGAGGATGGCATGCACCAGACACGGACGAGCGCGTGGCTAGGTGTCGTTGAAGCTTGGCGAGGAGCGACGCAGCCGGCGGGCGAGCAGAGGCGAAGTCGAGGTACAGGGAGCGCAGGACAACGTGGAGCTTGAGCTCGAATTCATGGCAGACACGGTCAAGTCAGGAGGGGATCCACGGCTACGTGGCGATATCTTGACGGGGAGATCAAGGAAAAGGAACAGCGGCTCACCGGGAGTTCACGTGCGTGCTCAGAGAGGCCGGGGGTCGCTGCAGGCGGCGAATTTTGGCGGCGAGCCGTGAGGAAGACGGCGACGATTCGGAGGCTTGAAGGCCTCCCGGCATGTGCGACTCGTCGTGAAGAACATGTAGAACACCGCGGAGCTATTCGCGGTCTTGGCTCGGCTTGATGTTGACCATGTCGGCGGGGCGACGGCGAGGTGGTGACGGTGGCTCTCGGCTTCGCTTCTGGAACGGGAGCTTGCAGAGAAAGACGAGGAGAAGGGGAGGAGGAGGAGCGGTGCCAAGGGAGGACAAAGAGGGGCGGCTAGGGTTCTGATGGGATCAGAAGATAAGGGGAAGAGGGTTCACGCGCTTGGCGTGGGAGCACCAGTGACGTGAGCGAGCACGTTCTCTGCGTGCTTCTCTGATGGAGAAGAGGATAAGGGAAAAATAAAGGAGATGGAGGGCTGGGTCGCTTCAGTTGGAGATGGGCCACCGGGTGGGAAAAAGTGGCCGAAAAGATAATACTTTTAAACATCTTATTTCCACGATTTGAATAGAGAAAGGAATTTTGAAGTAAAATTCAAAACAGGGTTTCAAACAATTTATTTATTTATTTTTGGAGAAGTTATTATTTATTTGAAACAAGAATTATAACAAATAAAAACAAACATTTTTTTTGTATTACAATTTTGAGTTTAATTAAAATAAAGAAAAGATGGGGAAGGTTATTATAGAACCAAACAAGCTAAAATAATCAAATAGTTTTTAATAAGAAATAATTTTGTTTCACAAAACATGCACGGTGATAAGATGCATGATGATGCACGACGTCACAATGACGCGAAAAAGAAAAGAACAAACAATTCTAATATTGAGGATTTTTCCGGGTCGTTATAGTATACATACCCAAGATACGTATACCCAACTCATACATACCCAAAATATGCATACCCAAGATACATATACTCGGGATACACATACCCAATATATACATACCCAGATTACGTATATATATATATGTATTTTTTACATACTCAAGGTATACATGCCAAAAAAAACCATACCTAGGGTATACATACCCCATTTATGTCTACTAGATATGTACAAATCATACATACCTCGGGGTATGAACAAAACATCACGTATTGGGACATCAAGGAGCCTGGGCACCATGCATCTTGACCATACGATGGGGTATCTGGATCATGCAACCTGATCAGGTTTATATTATCGGGTTTGACCCGTTAACACGTGTATATTTGGAAATACTTGCATGCCCGTTGCATGAGATGGGAGATTTTTTTAAAAAAATACCAGCTATTTTGTTGCCTTGTTTGGTGAATTGTATATAATAATATATCAAAATTTCCATGTATGCAACGACCTTGTTTACTGGCCTTTATTTCTAGCAACAAGGTACTCCCTCCGTCCCGGTGTATAGGTCCTGCACGTACTCCTAGATCATTATTTTGATAAATATAATACAAATTTTATAACATAAAAATTATACCATTAGAAAGTATATAATCTAAAGTTTCTGGTGATATATATTTTATAGTATATTTTTTATAATACATTAGTCAAAATGGCAACCTAGAGATACGCGTAAGACTTATACACCGGGACGGAGGGAGTATGTGCTAATTTCTTGGCGAAATTTAAGGTATGTGGCGGCCCACCTTTTCTTGAATTGGAAGACAGAAGAATGAATCGTCCATCATCAATTGACTTTTAATCCAATGAATTAGGAATCAATTACTGTACCATTATTACTAGCAACAAGGGAGTAATAGTATGCTCGAATTTTTTGGGGGATTTAAGATACGTGGAGGCCCACCATTTCTAGAATCGGAAGAATGCATCGTCCTTCATTAGTTTCCTTTCATTAGGAAATACCGAGCATTTATTGCTATCGGCTAGGTATGTGCAGAGTTTTTGAGCGAGATTTGAGGTATAGGGCCGCTCAGCCTTTTTTTACTTATTTGGAAGAATGCAACGTCTTTCATCAGCGAGATTTGAGGTATGAAGACAAATATTAAAAAGTGGTTTATTTTATTTACATTAGGAAGTAGATAAGGAAAACAAAAAAACCAAACATGGATAGACGTATTCTTTTTTGCGAAATAGACATATTCCGTTGTACTAGTTACGTTGTCTCTAAAACAATACTGAGGTATCAAGATCATGATGATACCTTGGGGTATCAGGGTATGTTGGTATTATAGGGAAATTTCAAAATAATTGGGGGCATCCATTCACTCGTGCCGTTTCTATGTTGGTTTCATGGTATTGATCATGAGGTATGTTTACAAAGGCGAGGTATGGAGATCATGATCATACCTTGGGATACATTGGGGTATCATTCGTATCGTACTATCATGGTATGAATCAAAGCACAATACCCAGTATGCTCATCAAAGGACAATACCTGGCTACTACTATATCCAACATATCCTGATACCTAAAGGTATCATCATACCTTGATACCTCGATACGTCGCCCAAAGCACAATACCCAATATGCTCATCAAAGGACAATACCTGGCTACTACTATATCCAACATACCCTGATACCTAAAAGGTATCATCATCGCCTTGATACCTCGATATGCCGCCTATGTAATCATACATCATTGTAATCATACCTCGATACACCCCTGTCTTTCCTATTCCGGGGTAAATGATGTGTCAATTCCATGCTTGTTAGTCTACCATGATGCCCGAGTATGCTTTGACCTCGGTTATGCATTACATGCCCTAGGTAGGAGGTATCGAGATCATGATGATACCTTGAGGTATCATGGACTTTTGGCTATACCGATACCGGTATGAATCAATGCCCAAAAACCCGATACCGATATCTTATTATGAGCATCATGAGGAAGTCAAGTCGTATCATACCTGAGGGTATATACATGTTGCCTAGTATGAATTGTCAGGAAATGGTAGAATAATATTGATGCCTATTACAAACATCAACATAGCTTGATACCTCGATGAGCATATGCGAGATCATATCATACCCGATGTCTCGATATACATACTTAAAAGAGCATACCCAAGATCCTATCATCCCCAAGGTCTCGATATACTGAGTATGCGCGTCAATATGCCGACAAGCAAATTTTATCATACCCGAGGGGTATGTACTGATACCTAGTACGAGTTGTTGGTAAAGGGTAGAATACAGATACCTAGTACATACATCAACATAACTTGATACCTCGATGAGCATACCTAAGACCGTATCATACCCGATATCAACATAACTTGATAACATGGGGTATATACCTAGTACCTAGTATGAATTGTTGGGAAAGGGCAGAATACCGATACCTAGTAAATACATCAACATATCTTGATACCTCGGTGAGCATAGTACGTAATCAATAATACCGACAAGCAAAGAATTGAGGGGCATCTCATTCACCCCTCCCATTTTCTATGGCGGTTACGTATTGATGACGATGACGAATGATTACATGATGATGCCGATGGCTAGGTACCTCGATGCCCCATGGCCAATAATATTGATGAACAGTGAAAATGTGCGAGCCTTTAGCGTCATACCAGTTTTGTCACATCAAGTATATAAGTAGTTGTGCATATATGATACCCGATGGAAAAATTATACTGTATTCGATTTCTTATGTGACCAATGGAAAAATACATCTTAGAACCGTTATCAGTACCATAGAATTCCAGAAACAAACACAATCTACTTATTACAAAGGACTCTATTACAAAGCATAACTAAGCACATTGTTTGAAGAAAACAAATTTTACTTATTACAACAACTTTTTGTTCTCAGGATTGACAACAAGTTTGTTGATGTTTTGAAGTGCACGCCATCTTCATACAGTTCTGTAGGCTAGGCATGAATACCCCTGCGATTGAAAAATAAGTTGGTAAGTGCAAATGGATTTGAGAGTGAAGATGAACAATAAGATGTGCACGATAGCCACGGTAATATAGCCGTCGGCACAATAGAAAACATAGCCACGACGAATGTCACAATGTGCACAGCGGCCATGTCTGCATCAGCGCCCGTGTAGCCGGCTTCGCCACCATGCCAGCAACGGCCACAACCATGCTTGAAACTCACCAATACGGAATAGAAAAAAACATGATTTGAACAATAAATTGGTGTTTATTGTAGGGCTGAACTTCACTATCAAGGCTGCCAAGAAGATTAGTTGCTTCTGCCACCTTCAGATTATTTCTTCAAAATACCTGTGATTGAAAAATGGTTGATAAATGCAAATGGATTTGAGAATGAAGATGGACAATAAGACATACACGGCAGCCGCCGTTCGCGCAATAGAAAACGAAGCCACGATGAATGTCACGATGTGCACAGCAACCATGACTGCATCGGCGTCCGTGCAGCCGGCTGCGCTGCATGGTCGAAACACACACTAAAACGGAATAGAGAAAAAAATAGCTAGACAATCACAGCAGCCAACATACCTCGATCGGCCAGATAGGGTCCAAATAGACGATTGGGTTGATATAACTCGTCCCCAACAATGCAGCGTTTCGCAGGAATTTCTGTCCTTGTTGGGGTCTTATAAATAGGCCGGTTGTATGATTTCAAAAAAATCCAAAGAAGGCAACTACAGGCACATAAATTATGGCTGATTGAAAAATACATTAAACATGCATGCATTTTCTTTGGTAAGACATTACTGAATTGATTTGTGCAATCACGGTGCTTGCATGAAAATAAAAAATGGAAATCTCTTTGAAATTATCGTTGAGTCTAGCATGCAATTAAAAAAGGAAATATTTTGGAATTGTCGGTCCTGACTATAAAAATGGGTTTGGTGGTGCACTAACGGGTATCATCACAAAATATACCCGGATTCCTGTCATTTCCGTTGATTAATCCAACGGTTGGCGGTCTAGGAGCCTGGACACCATGGTGCCCCTCTTATTGGATTGATCGACGGGAGCTGATAGAAATTCGGGTATATTTTTGTGATGATACCCGTTAGTGCACCCCAGACCCGTTTTATAGTCACATCCGACAATTACAAAAATGTTTCCTTTCTTGATTTGCATGCCAGCCTCAACGATAATTACAAAAAAATTCCATGTTTGATATGCATGCAAGCACCGTGACAATTACAAGATGTTTCCCATTTTAAGATGCATGCAAGCACCACGATCGGAAAAATCAATTTCGTTATGTCATACCCGGAATAAAATGCATGCCTATTTAATGCATTTTTAATGTGCCGTGATTTACGTATCCATAATTACCTTATTCGGAGTTTTTTAAAATCATAGCTCCCGCCTATTTATAAGATCTCAATCAGCCCAGTATTCTTGCCAAAACGCTGCATCGCTGGCTATACCTCAAAACAAGATCTCAAAACCTAACGTCATACACATCTGTTAGGACCCTGCTTGGCTGAGGTATGTTGTGTTCCGTGATCCTCTGTCTATGTCTTCTCTATTCAATATAATCCGGATCAGTGAGTTTTGACGATGGTCGTGGCCGTTGCTGTCGACGGCGGCATAGCCGGTTGCACGGACGATGATGCAGCTATGGCTGCTATGCAAGTCGGGACATCCATAGTATCTATGTTTTCCGGTGTGCATACGGCAATGTAGCTGTGGCTGCCGTGCAGTTCTTATTGTTCATATTTACTCTCAAATCATTTTGCATTTATCCAAAAAAAATCAATTGCAGGTATCTTTTGATGTCCACGCTGCAAAAGTTAGTGAGTGCAAGGAGGAAACGTGGATCTATGGCTGGCCATTCAAAAATAGCTACGCATGGACATCTGGACGATGATGACGATTTCATGAGGCAATACACATTTGGAGAAACATGAGGCAACACAAACGTGCATAAAGTTTTGCGCAAAGACGACGTGCACTACAAGATGTCAACAAACTTGTTGTCACTCATGAGAATAATAAGTTGTTGTAATAAATAAATTAAGTTTGTTTACTTTGAACAATGTGCTTAGTTATGCTTTGTAATAGAGTCTTCTGTAATAAGTACATTATGTTTTGCTTCTGGAAATTCTATGGTACTATAACGCTATGAAGTGAATTTTATATTGTCCATCTATAAAATCCATTACGGTAGATCATTTTCCATCTGGCACATCATATATGCACAACTACTTATATATCAGGTTAGGTTTTGAAATGCGTTATTGAGAGCACGATGATACCTAGCTACCTCAACGTAAACCTCAAGGTATTGATGATATGATGGTATATCTTAGGTATCGGTATCATCATTTACATACCCTGACACCTCGAGTATGAACATAGGTGCCGAATCAATGCTTATAGGTTCACATATGTTTACATATCCAAGTTATGACTACGAGTTGGTTGGATTCAAATAACCGTTCTGAAAGTTTGCGGCGGGGAGCGGGCCGACAACGAGGCCGACATCTCAACGTATCATCATGTAAATACCCTGACACCTTGGGTATGAACATACCCTGATATATAGGCTTATCATCATGTACATACCCTGACACCTTGGGTATGAACATGATCGGGTTAGGTATTGGGGATTTTATTCATACATGTATGTATCGATGTATCGACTAGTGTATCTCAAGGTACCATCATGTACCTCATGAACACACTAGGTATTGGGGCTATTCATACCTAGTATTAATATTTCCAATGTAACTCAATACCCCAAATGTATCATAATGATCTTGATACCTTCATATATTAGGGTATCGAGGCACATGACTTAAGCTCTTTCCACTAGAGTATATTTAGGTATCATCATGTACCTCGCATACCTACATACATCACGATAAACCTCAAGATATCGGGACTACGATGGTATAACTGGTTACCAGGGTATGATCATGTACCTCACCTTTAGGAAACTCTATATTGGGCTTTGATTCTAATGTATATCAAGGTATCGTCATGTACATACCCCGACAACGAGGACAACATCGAGGCCCAGGGCTACAGCTCTTACGACTATAGTATACTAAGGTATCATCATGTACCCCGCTTTTGAAATGCGTTATTGAGAGCACGATGATACCTAGCTACCTCAACGTAAACCTCAAGGTATTGATGATATGATGGTATATCTTAGGTATCGGTATCATCATGTATATACCCTGACACCTCGGGTATGAACATAGGTACCGAATCAATGCTTATAGGTTCGGGGTATACATATCCAAGTTATGACGAGGAGTTGGTTGGATTCAAAAAACCGTTCCGAAAGTTTGCGGCGGGGCGCAGGCCAACAACGAGGCCGACATCTCAACGTATCATCATGTACATACCCTGACACCTCGGGTATGAACATACCATGATATATAGGCTTATCATCATATACATACCCTGGCACCTTGGGTATGAATATGATTGGGTTAGGTATTAGTATTTTATTCATACATACTATCGATGTATCGACTAGTGTATCTCAAGGTACCATCATGTACCTCATGAACACACTAGGTATTGGGGCTATTCATACCTAGTATTAATATTTCCAATGTAACTCAATACCCCAAATGTATCATAATGATCTTGATACCTTCATATATTAGGGTATCGAGGCACATGACTTAAGCTCTTTCCACTAGAGTATATTTAGGTATCATCATGTACCTCGCATACCTACATACATCACGATAAACCTCAAGATATCGGGACTACGATGGTATAACTGGTTACCAGGGTATGATCATGTACCTCACCTTTAGGAAACTCTATATTGGGCTTTGATTCTAATGTATATCAAGGTATCGTCATGTACATACCCCGACAACGAGGACAACATCGAGGCCCAGGGCTACAGCTCTTACGACTATAGTATACTAAGGTATCATCATGTACCCCGCTTTTGAAATGCGTTATTGAGAGCACGATGATACCTAGCTACCTCAACGTAAACCTCAAGGTATTGATGATATGATGGTATATCTTAGGTATCGGTATCATCATGTATATACCCTGACACTTCGGGTATGAACATAGGTACCGAATCAATGCTTATAGGTTCGGGGTATACATATCCAAGTTATGACGAGGAGTTGGTTGGATTCAAAAAACCGTTCCGAAAGTTTGCGGCGGGGCGCAGGCCAACAACGAGGCCGACATCTCAACGTATCATCATGTACATACCCTGACACCTCGGGTATGAACATACCATGATATATAGGCTTATCATCATATACATACCCTGGCACCTTGGGTATGAATATGATTGGGTTAGGTATTAGTATTTTATTCATACATACTATCGATGTATCGACTAGTGTATCTCAAGGTACCATCATGTACCTCATGAACACACTAGGTATTGGGGCTATTCATACCTAGTATTAATATTTCCAATGTAACTCAATACCCCAAATGTATCATAATGATCTTGATACCTTCGAAGGTTGAGAAGGTCTGCTAGAAGTGAAAGGGTTCAACTTGTGGCATTCTTTAGCTATCCAATTTATGTAATCGTGCACTAAAATATCGTTTTTCATTCTTAAATATGAGGACTACGCTCGGACACATACCTCAGTTTTCTTTTAGAGACAACTTAATACAGTCGAATATGTCTCTCCATTTTTGTTTTTCTGGTTTTCCAGATCCACCGCTTAATGTAAACAAACTTAATCAATTTTTATTTTTTCATCATACCTCAGTAAAATGTGCGCCCCTAATTGTATTTCTTAGTCACGTCTTACACACTCGAATCAAAACATTCCAAAAAAGGTTGCTTCCATTAAACGTCAGAAACCTAATCTGTGCAACTTCCTTGGACGAAGGTTATTTTTTCCAAAAGTAAAAAAACTGGGTCACCAAATTCCTAGAATGTCAGCTGTGATTTAATAATTTCTTGTACTAAAAGGCAACTGATGAAAGACGATGCAATTTTCCAAATAAAAAAAGGATGTGCCGACACATACCTCAAATCACAGTGAAAAATTATGCACATACCTTACCGTGAATAATAAAGACCAAAAATTTACTAATGACTCGGGGAAACTAATGAAGGACAATGTATTATTCGAAATTCAAAAAATGGTAGGCCGCCACATACCTTTAATCCCGCGCTGAAATTGTAACATACCTTGTTGCGGGTAATAAAGTCCCAATAATTCTTAATTTATCGGATTAAAAGACAATTAATAACCACCCATCAATTCTCCCAATTTAAGAAACGTTGGGCCAGTCACATGCGTACCTAAAATCACGCCCAGAAATTAGCATATATACCTCCTTCCTAGAATTAAAGGCCCAGCAAACATGGACACTGCATACATGGAAATTTAGATACGAATTTTATACGCTACAACCAAACACGGCAACAAAAATATCGGGCAATTAAAAAAATTCTTTCTCTTCATGCATGCAACGGGCATGCAACTATTTCCAAAAACTCAAACTCCAACGGGTCAAACCCGATATTATATATCCACTAAGGTTGCATGATCTAGATACCCATCCAACGGTAAAGATGCATGGTGTCCAGGCTCCTTGGTGCCCCAAATCAGCTTCTATATATATATATATATATAGGGTGAGACTATTTTGCAACTGATGATAGAATAATATTCTATACATACCTCCTCCTATATAGAGCCGAACTCGTAAAATAACAGCATCGTCATCTCACATCATGAACCCACACCTCACTCTGACCACCTCAGTTCGACCCCGTCACCGGCGGTCCACGCCGTCGCCGGTAACCAGTGCTCGGCCGTCTGCCCCTATTCCGCCGCCGTATGGGTCCATTGCATCTGCCGGCAGAGCTCACTACAAGAAATCCGGTCTATTGCCACGAACAAAATCGTTGAAACAAGTGCCAAATCATCGCAATTGGTACCTATTGCATCCAAAAGTCGTTCGTTGGGCAGCGTTGCGAGTAAACGCGTGGAGTTAGGCTAGTTCCACAGAATGATTTTCGTGGCTACAAAATTTGCCATTTGCAACCATTTATTCGAGCAATTGCCACTCGATTTTCCGTTGCGGCACTCACTTAACGCAACCTATATTTTTGATGGGTATAACTCTAGGGCAACACATACCGAACCGTGGCGAGTGACCAATGTGGCAACGGCAAGTGTTTGGTTGCGCATGCTCTTTCGTTGGAATAGTCCGGTTTATTTGCCACGTTCAATTTTGTCGCAAGAAACTATGGCAACAAACCTTACACGCGTGGAAAAAACGATTTGCCACAAACAATTTAATCGTGGTAACACGAGTTATCTGGTTATCGCCACGTCCAATTATTCCGTGGCGATCCTCTATTTCAACACAAATAATTTTGGTGGCGCCAAATACTAGTCGCTACGTGCAAGCTTTTCGTGGCGATGCTTTATTCCAACAAATTTTATTTGTGTGGCGACATGCAGTAATCGCAATGGCCTAAATATTAGTAGCTATAAACAAGTGCGACGATTTAAACTATTCGTGGCGATGGTTTATTCCAACAAATTTTATTTGTGTGGCGACATGTAGTAATCGCAACGTCCTAAATATTAGTAGCTACAAACAAGTGCGACAATTTAAACTATTTGTGGTGCCATTCTATTTCAACAAATTTTAGTTTGGTGGCGACAAGTACAAGTTGCAACGTCCAAATTGTTAGTAGCGAGAAACTAGTGCGACAATTAAAAGTTTTCGTGGTGATTCTCTATTTCAACAAAATTAGGTTTGGTGGCACGAAATAGGTAAAGCAACGTCCAAATTGTTTGTGGAGAAAAAGTACTGCCACGATATCCACTGTTGGTGGCGAAAGTATATTTCAACAAAAAAATTATTGGTGGCGCCAAGCAGTTATCACAACAGGTAGTCGTGGCGACTGAGCCTTAAAGCAACAATACATTTGCCGTGCTAATTACCTATTGCCACGTTAAAGGGGAAAAAAAGAAAAAAAAATGTGAAACAAAAATACGGGCATTGAATTAAAATATTCAAAACCGTACGTACAATATGTAAATTCATACAAATCATAATTCTCACAGCTATTTATAATTCATACAAATAATAATTCCCAGACAATATGGATCTGTTTGAAACTCAAAAATATCGAAGGTATCCTAATGTACTTGATGTAGAATCCATTGCATCTAATTTTTTCCATTATCATTTGCATTTCCATCCTGCAATCAAAAATAAAAAAAAGTTTAGTTCATGTCCATTTGCATCCTAGATACATGGTGAAACATAAGAAGCAGGTGGAGCAAGGCTATAGTGTGGGTTTAGAAAAAACATACTTGTAAGACAACGAAGAAACAACACATATTGAAACATAAGAAGGTGGTGCAGCAAGGCTAAAGTGTGGGTGAAGCAAAAACAGTAGGTACTAGTACCGTTTTGTAAAAGTTTGTGACTTACCATTGCTTTAAGGATTCTGTGCGGAGGGGGATAAAAATTCTTAGCAGGGCTCCGTGAAAGTGGTGTTTGCAGGTTTGGACTAACATTTTCTTTCTGGCTTGTCTTCCTATTAAGCATCTGAAAGAACGACATGCACTGTTAGCAATGCAAGTAAACATCTAAATCTTACGAGTTTGCAAGCGTATGACTATCATCACCTGACGTGTTTGCATCTTCTGTATTTCCAACTGTTGGGAGAACTCTTGAAACTTTGACTGAAACTGTGAGTTAAACTGTTCCATCAAGTTTGTCTCAAATTCCTGTCTTGAGGTTCTCTCCAATTCCATCAAACTTCTGTTGTAATTCAGTGAGGTGTTGACTGAGCTTAGAGTTCTCTTTTTGGGTCTCTATCATAGCACGAGCTTGCTCTTCAACCTGGATTTTAATCCTTTCAGAATTAGTTGGCAGTTTGGCCATGTATCCCAACCCACGAGGCTGCGTTGACTTGCAAGGTACGAATTCTTTATAAGCCTTCTGGAAAATATTGATTCTTTGTTCAACTGAAATTGGAACATCAGATTCCTTTAATCTGTTTTCAATGTCTTTACTTGCTTTGTCCTGATTACGAAAAGAACACTCCCATCAGATGAAAAAACATCCAAGATGAACAACAGTAAATATGTTTTGAGAATAGCTTCTAAGTCAGTATACTCACGTAAACTTTTTTGGACTCTGGGGTAGTCCATTCTCCATTGTTGTTGTGGGCGATTTCCCAGAGAGCAATACAGTCTGGCTCTTCTCCAGTTTCCGGATTTCTCTGCAAGTAGTGCAACAATTAGATGCTACAAACAATAAATCACAGTGAGCAGCGAAGCATGCATAGTGAGTAGGCACATACATTCTCAAAACTCAGTTGAGATAACGATTTTGATCCACCTCTGTGTTTTATGATGAGTTTCTTACGGTTATCCGAGTTCTTTTGGCTGAGTTGCTACACATTCAGTGATAAAAAAAAGAACGAGTCAGACAAGCCATTTCATGATAGTACAAAATTCACAAACTGTGAGCATAGAAATAACCAGGAATTTCTCATCAGTGCCATAGTAGTTAATCAGCCATTCCCACTCTTCCGGTTGTAAATCTTCCGGTACATTTGACATTCTAGCATCATCTGTTTTGTATGCCTTGTAAGTGCAGCTTAGAGATGCTCGCCAGCCTCTGTATCGCTCTTGCGCAATTTTTAGAATTGCTTTTTCTGTTTTTGGTGTATCGTCCAAATCATATCTGTCCTGTAATGCGTAACAAACGGATAGACTTTAGTAGTTCATTATGGTCGAAAAAATAAGACAACCACGGTGAGAAAGGTTGTACTCACCAACATATCTGCAAATATGAGACGATGGATGTCAGGGTGAATGTCTGACCACCTCCTCACTCCAATAATGGGTAACCTTTTTTTCATTATGATAACCAAGTCATCTTTGAATGAACGGTTGTTCATTCTTACTGCACCACCCAATTTATCAGAGAATGCAATATTTAGCTTTGCAGATCCATTGGCATGACGTCTTAGATGCTTTTACACTTTTTACTACACCTCGCCCTTTCTTCTTGGGTCCGTCAGCGCCTAGAGCCCAGAACATACACAAAGAAGCAATTTACTATCTAGTACATTGTAAGAAATGAGGACATAAATGTAAAAAAAAGAAGCTAGTACCGTCCTCTAGCTGCGGGCGGTGGTGGCGAGCATGGGAAGGTCATTCGTCAAGGGCAGACATGTCAGTTTCAGACACTATAGTGTTAGATCGGTCTACAGTTCCTGTATCAAGGTTAACATTTGTATTGAATCAGCAATGAAGGTTTTACTGCATTACATAGCAAATGTTAGAGAAAGCTTAAATGTCAGAAATAACTTACCACATCTACATTTTCCATGTTTTCTTTTGTAAGCTTGTAACATTTCAACCCTTGTCATTGTAACAGATCCTTTTTTTACTGAACATGTAAACAATAAATGGACAAAGCATTAGCAATGTGCACAATTCAGAAACCTGATTAATAATTACTGTACTTGTGTACCATTGGTAAGTGAAAAATCTGGTTCTTCTGTTTCGTTTGAATCTTGATCCTCAGCTCTTGCATCCCTAACTGCATGTTCATCCAAATCATTTATTAGTTAAAGCATGCATTAAAATGTGACCAGGAAAATATGTATTAAAGTCTGTATTGAAGGTGTTGTGCGTTCGAGATTTTGGATGAAAGGATACCTGAGACAGTTTTTCGCTTGTTTCTGGAGGATCCACTTTCAACATCAAGATGAGACCCTGGTGTTTCAATATCAACACTGGGCTTCTCCCTAAACACACACAGGTTGATCTTCTTCTCATTACTGTGCATGGATACCAATGTCTCCACTTCCGGTGCATGCTCGATGGGAAAAAGTTTTCCTCTGCCATCAGCATTTTTTACCCTGCAGTAGAGGTAATGACGCCCGCCACAGAATCCAACACTTTCAATCAAACCGATCAATTCCAGATAGCAGATGTCACTCCTCTCGATTGTTGCTTCCAGAACTTTCTGTTTTTTATCCTCATCTTCGTAGTACATGTTAAGTTTCCAAATGTCCTCATGCGTCTACATTTACATAGAAGTAAAAAAAAGAGCACCAAAATAACTATTCAATTCATAGATCTGAAATAAAAGAATATGATACGTAGCTATGTAAATTTTATGAATAGTTTGTAGAACGAATTATTCATTTATCATTAAATTCTCAGTTCGATACACGATAAGAAAAACATGTTGGCAAAAGATCAACAGAGGAACAACATTATGAAATCAACGAATTAGTTTAGTTCTTGAAAGTCCACAAATCAATACAATCGAAGACACCGAGATTTGATCATATTTTAACATAAACTACCTAGATCGGAGGGGAGTAGTACTAGTACTAAAATATGCTATATTGAACAAATAAAACTTGCAAAAGAGTGGATTAACACAGATATTGTGTTATAACATCTAAACCTAGCAAATCATTGGCTGAACCTATGCAGCCACAAATGCAAAATCAATCGGTAGATAATGTACTGGTAGTTCCTCGTAAACCCTAGTGCACATTGGCGAGGTGCTCCTGGACTTGGCCATGTCTGCCTGGACTCCTGCTCCGAGGGATCGCGATGAACAGTGATCACATGCCGGCGGGAGCTCAGGGTGTAGCTAGATCCGACCGCTGGAGGAGCGGGGCGGAGGCATGCTGAATTGGCCGGGCAGCGGTGTATCACATGCGGATCGCATCGGCCTGGTGGGCATCATGGGGTAGAGAAGATGGCTGCTACATCCCGGGTGAAGCAGCTGCGGCGACGCCTAACGTGGCAAGGATCGCCGACGGCAGCATGGAAATCTAGGGTAACCTGAGAGAATTGGCGTACCGTTGACTCCGGCGACGACGTCGTCATGTCGGCGTGTGGACGATGAGGGAGCTCAGATCCGATGGCGAACAAACTCGCCGAGGTGATTGCGTTTAGATTGGATCGTGGGGGTCGTGGGTACCTAAATATGAAGAGAGTTTAGCGGGAAGGTTAAAAGGATGGTTTTAGGTTTTGGTGGGAACAAAAAGTTTCGCACAGACTCTACGCACGGGCCTTTTAGCGGTAGGTTTTTCAATTTTTGGCCAAAACTACATTGGTGGGAACGTAATTATTTGTTTACTGGTTTTTTTAATTAATAAAAAATAAATTAGTTCGGAAATTAATGTTTGAAAGCAATATTTGAAAGCAATATTTGAAAGTAATATTACTGTCCTCACATGGTTTTGTTTGTTCCATGGTACCTACACCTTCTTTATTAGTTGATATGGTTAGTAGATGACATTATAAGACTATGAGACCTGGTTTCAAATTTTTTTGAATTTTTTAGAATTGTCTATCCACCTTTCAAATTTAGTCAACCCTAGGTTTGACCATGATTCAAACATTGTTCAGAACATGAAAGTTGGAAAACTAAGGTTGGATCCTTCTTATTTTCTCCAATATGAAGCTATTATACCAAACTGTTTGGTCCATTTCATGATTCACAGTTCATAGCAAACGGCTTGGATCCTTGGATTTCATGCGGCAGTGTCTGAGATATGAGAGTCCTCACATGGTTTTGTTTGTTCCATGGTACCTACACCTTCTTTATTAGTTCATATGGTTAGTAGATGATATTATAAGACTATGAGACCTGGTTTCATATTTTTTAGAATTGTCTATCCACCTTTCAAATTTAGTCAACCCTCCCAAAAAATTTCTACCTCCTTTCTTTTTCATATATTTTTCTGATCAGGAAAAATAAAAAATTATGTCAGTTATTTTGAAGTTATTCTAATCTTGTACACACAAAATTTTGCAATTATTCATCTACTGCTGGAATTTGGATTTATTTTATCGATGCAAATTAGATTTGGATAGAAGAGTACATTCTTTCTAATATTTTGCTACACATATCAATGGTGAATGTATGCAAGGTGTTACATTGCACAACCCCTACTTCTCATACATACCAGGTAGTCATGCACACATTTTATATGACATTCTGTCTAATTTTGCCACTAACGGTGTTAAATGACACATGAAAAGACGTTGGTACCCCTAATGCATTGTCTTACAAAACTGTTTGAACTTTCATCAACAACAGACCATCAGTACATGATGGCGGCGGCCACTCATTTTGCTTCTTTGCGAGCAACTTCGGCGAGCAGCAAGTAGCAGCATGCTTGTCTTGAGCTTCTTTGAGCAGCGCCGCCTGCTTCTTCATGTATTTTTTTTTGCAAAGATTCTTCATGCATTATTATAGCTAGATAAAGTCACAAGCTTAGCTTGGAGCTCACGTGTAGAGTCATATACTCTGTTATAGTATGCTCTGGTTATAGTATGCTCTGTTAGTATGCTCTGTTAGTATGCTCTGTTATAGTATGCTCACGTCTAGAGTCATATACTCTGTTATAGTATGCTCTGGTTATAGTATGCTCTGTTAGTATGCTCTGTTATAGTATGCTCTGGTTATAGTATGCTCTGTTATAGTATGCTCTGGTTAGTATGCTCTGTTAGTATGTGGTTACTTAGCGCTAAAGATGCCCTGTAGTGCTAGCCTCATTGTTGATATGTATATAGTAGTATCTACCTGCTTGATGTTTTTACATCAACTTGTTATATGCTTCAAAAGGTGTTGCTCATAGAGATGGCGAAGGATATATGTTATGTCTTGTGGTACGTGTTGTTGATCTGTTGTGAGGGATGTAGTAGTACATTAATCTCTGGCCCTGTGTTTTTAATTTAGCTTCTTCTTTTTTGATCGATTATTTGTTGTACTAAACATTTTTCTCTCTGCTTTTAGGTATGCCATGGTGCGCCGCAAGATCACCACCTACGCTATGATGAGCCGACGCCCACCACCACCCCCTCCCCCTCCGACGCCGCCTCCAACGCCGCCACCTCCAGCGTCCGACGGCGAGGAGGAAGAAGTCCCCGAGGTGGACTACTCGAAGGACGAAGAGGAGAACGACCGCCTGGAGGCGGAAGTCCAGGCGGAGATCGACGACATGGAGTGGGCCATCTCGGACCCCGAGAATGAAGAACAGGCGGACATCCACGCCTCGTGGCGTTCTCTGCGGATGGAGAACAAGGAGGCGGCGCGCGACGACGAGTTGGACGGCCTGCTTCTTGAGTCGGGGCTCAAGGAGTCCCGCGACCGCCACACGACGGAGGAGGGAGCGCGCAGCTTCATGGAGTTGGAGCGGCGGCGCCTCTTGGCGCTGCTCGCGGAGGACTCCGGTCGCCTCCACAAGATTGTGGAGGATGACTTCCTTCCCGCCCCCGCCGCCGCACGAGATGCTCGATCGGGCCTAGCGGCAACGAAGAAGCGCGTGAGGGCCAACGACGACGAGGCAGGCCCCTCTAGGCGCTAGAACTTTTTTTTCGTATTATGAACTGCTTATATATGATCATATGAACTGCTATGTTTTATTCTAGGCTTATGAATCCTTGCCATAGTATTTGTGATCATGCAAGCATGCTTTTGAACTTTGTCATTCCTTTCATTGCATAACATATATACTCCATTCTAGGCTTATATATGATCGATCGTCATCCATGCTATGTTTTATTCTAGGCTTATGAATCCTTGCCATAGTATTTGTGATCATGCAAGCATGCTTTTGAACTTTGTCATTCCTTTCGTTGCATAACATATATACTCCATTCTAGGCTTATATATGATCGATCGTCATCCATGCTATGTTTTATTCTAGGCTTATGAATCCTTGCCATAGTATTTGTGATCATGCAAGCATGTTTTTGAACTTTGTCATTCCTTTCGTTGCATATATAACATATACTCCATTCTAGGCTTATATATGATCGATCGTCATCCATGCTATGTTTTATTCTAGGCTTATGAATCCTTGCCATAGTATTTGTGATCATATGCAAACATGTTTTTTAACTTTATCATTCCTTTTGTTGCATAACATATATACTTCATGTCTATACAGAGATGGCGAAGTGGTACGTGGTGTACAGTGGTTGGGTTCTAGGAGTCTACGAGGAGTGGGAGGACTGCCAGGCACAGGTGACCAACTTCAGCGGCAACTGCTACAAAGGGTACAAGACAAGAGAGCTCGCGGTCTCCAAGTGGAGGAGACACGTGTGGAAGAAGAATCGGATGAAGTTCTTGATCATGGTCTCGATCTTGCTCATCGTCGTCGCCGGTGTGATCTATTCGAACTTTTTTTTCGATGTTGGACTTGCTTATATATGATCGATCGTCATCCATGCTATGTTTTATTCTAGGCTTATGAATCCTTGCCATTGTATTTGTGATCATGCAAGCATGTTTTTGCACTTTGTCATTCCTTTCATTGCATAACATATATACTACATGTCTATAGAGCTACAGGTAGAGCTACCTTTCTCTACATGTCTATAGAGAAAGGTGTTGTTATATGCCTTTTGTCCATAGATATGACGTGGTACGTCGTGTTCGAGGGGCGGGTTCCAAGAGTCTATGAGGAGTGGACGGACTGCAAGGAACAGGTGCACAAGTTCAGCGGCAACTGCTACAAAGGCTACCCGACTCAACAAGAGGCGGTTGCCAAGTGGAGGAAGCACCAGTCGAACAAGAGCAAGATGAAGACCTTCATTGTGCTCTCGCTCTTGCTCACCATCGTCGGAGCGGTACTCTATTTCATCCTAGTGTAGGCGGCGGCCGGTGTCACTTCATTTGTATCTTGAGATGATGCACTTAATTTGCATGGATTATGAGTTGTATGGAGATATATATGTATGATGAGTTGTATATGCATGGAGCTATATGAAATCTGTTAATATTCTATATGAAATGAGTTTTATATGGAGATATATAATTGTGCTATATGAAATCTGTTGATATATCTGTATACTGCTATATTATATCTATTTAAACCTGTATATCTACACCAGACAGAATAAGTTCTGTATAAAACCTGTAATATTTCTGTGGCGCACTAAAATGTAATTCTGTGGCGCACCTAATCCTGTGGCGCACCAAGCCGTAATGCGCCGCAGAATTACTTAATTCTGTGGCGCATTAGGGCTTGGTGTGCCACAGAATTAAGGAATTCTGTGGCGCATGTACTGGTGCGCCACAGAATGCTTATTTTTGTGGCAAAGATTCTGTGGAGCACCACCCATGCGCCACAGAATGCATATATGAGTGCGCCACAGAAGAGGTTTTCCCTACTAGTGCCTACACGATCCTCGAGAACTGGCCACCTATATATAGGGGCCAGGAGGGGACGGTGTAGGCCAGATTGAAAGCAAGCCAGGTTTTACACCCATGTTTACTTTCATAGCCACCTTGTTTGACTAAGTTTACCTTCGAGTTCATCCGACGCCCTATCTCCCCGATCCTAAGTCCTTCATCCAGGACATTTGTCGAGTTAACCCCTCGTCAATTGGTGCCGACCGTGGGGACTCTGGGCGTCGGAATCATGAATTCGACGGCTTTTTCGCTTTTAGCCAATAGCAGTCCAAAAGTCGACGAAAATCAAGAAGTGGAATTGACGTTCGGAAGTCTAAACTTCTACATTGGACCTTCGGGTACAACTCGCCTTTCGGATTCAACAAAATCAGTTCCGTCGGCGGGCAAAGCAGAGAGGATGACAGCATCTGGATCATCTGTAGGCTCTTCTAGCGAGGCAAACTCGCCAGTGAGCTTAGCAGCAACAGAAAATTTGCAGGGAAAATTAGAGCAACCCGATGAAATCGGGCAAGAGACCATGATGGAAAAAGCAGTAGACAAGTCAAGGGATATCGCCAGCAGAAGCAGTGGCGTCTCCAAAAGTGTACACCAATTATGCGTTATCATCACAGAAGCAGCAGAAGAAGAAAGCAATCACACTGGCAACAAGGAGGTCGATATGCAAGTCGACAAATTAAGGAGTAATGGCAAGAAAGAGAAGGAGAAAGTGCATGTTTCAGCTGGAGAGTGGAGAATGATCATGTCAGCCATCAATCACGTTATAGACATACCCGCAGATTCAAGGAGAGAAGTTTTGATGGGATACCAGTATGCACTGCACCAGCGTAAAAAGAAGCTAAGGGAGGAAAGAGACATATTCGTGCAAGCCCAAGGAGATGGCAGTATGTCAAGTGAAGAATACTGGGGTGAGCACAGCGATGAATCAGAAAGCAGCATGGATAGACACAGAGATCCAAAGCATAACAGGAGGGCAACAGCATGCACAAGAGAAGAAAGATACACGAAGAATCAGAGCGCACAACAGTCAGAGGAGGAAGAAGATTTCATTCAAGAGACACCTGAAGCAGCTTTGGTAGCAGCACAGGCATACCTACTAACCACACAACCAGAACCTGGAGACCCGAGGGAGCACATGCATCAACCGCAATACGAAGCCTCAGGTTAGTAGAAAACAAGTTGATGGGAAATCCTCCAGAAGAAAAGGCGACACATCACAAGGGAAGACGAAAAGAAAGAGTTCAAACGCAGGCCATCGCAAAGCAACTACAGTGATTCATCAGAAGATGGAAGGCGACAAAAAAGGAAGGAAGACGCAAGAAATATAATAGCACAAACAAGGGTAAATAATTCACATTACGCATGGAGAGAAGAAAACTATGAAGACGACAAAAAAGAGATGGACGCGCTATGCTTTACCCGAAGGGTTCGCAAAATGCGGGTACCCAAGGGCTTTAAGTTGCCACATGACCAAGAAAAGTATGATGAGTCACCAGAGCCAACTCTATGGTTATCAGATTACCTACAAGCAGTACAGATACTAGGAGGGACAAGAGCAACAGCCATGAAAAGCTTGCAGTTACACCTCACCGGCGCAGCACGGTCCTGGTTAAATACCCTACACAATGATTCCATTGGAAGTTGGGGAGAATTAGAGAATCAATTCACAAGAAACTTTCGCTCAACATATAAGCGCCCAGCATCGCTAGAAGAAGTCAAGTCATGCGTACAGCAAAAAGGCGAAACACTACGTTCTTATATACAACGCTAGAGTGTAATCAAAAACTCAGCAGAAGACGTCTCCGACGAAAGAGCGATAGATGCTTTTTCGAGTGGCCTTCGTCGTACAGACCTAGTAGAAGATATAAGAAGAGCAAGGCCAAAAATAGTATCTAAACTAATGGAAATAGCCAACAGATTCGCCAATGGAGAAGATGCGTACAATAACAAAAGGGGGCGTTCATCGGAAGTCGACAAAACGAGCAGGCAAAGGCGAAGATACTGCAAAGGCGACAACCACGGAAGGAGAAATCAGATAGCCGTAGGATATGACGAAAGGAATGAAGAAGGCTATGAGAACATCGAGTTTCCCACAAGAGACAGCAGGGGGAAAGAGATGCCAAGGTACTCGGGTCCTTCGGTAGAGGATATGTTATATGGTCCTTGTTGCATCCATTATGCTTACCTAGACGGGAAAAGAGTTTCCAACCACCAGATGAAGGATTGCAGAACCTTCTTAAGGTTGCAAAACGCCATGGACTCAAGCCAAGGGGCACGGTAGGGAGGAAAAAGCACAAATCAAGGATATCAAATGCAGCGACTTGTAAAACAGCTGGAGCCAAAAGTATATATATCAGCAATGATCCAACCAGTACCAAAGTCGAAGAAAGAAAGGAAAAGCATATCAAGACAGGTCAACCTGGCAATAACATCACCACCAGCTACCACGGAGTATCTAAAGTGGTCCGATCAGCCAGTAAGGTTCAGCAGAGCAGACCATCCGAGGAAAATACCTAGACCAGGTCACTCACCAATGGTGCTCAAAGCTCAGATAGGAGGATATGATGTCGAAAGAGTATTCATGGATGCAGGAAGCGGTATAAACCTAATATACGCCAGAACATTGAGAGCAATGTGCATATCATTGGAAAATCTAAAGCCAACAGATTGTTGTTTCCACAGAATAGTACCAGGAGCCACAAATTATCCTTTGGGCAAAATAGAACTTGACGTCTGTTTCAGCAACAGCAACAATTATCGTAGAGAAAAGATGGAGTTTGAAGTCATGGACTGGCCCTCACAATACCACGCAATCCTGGGACGCCCAGCATTTGCAAAAATTATGGCAGTACCTCACTATGCATATCTCACACTAAAAATACCAGGACCCAAAGGAACGATCATGGTACAAGGAAGCTTCGAAGTATCCAACACCTGTGATAAAGAATTTAACAGGTTGGCGCAAACCTTCGGTATGACAGCAGAGTATGCAAGGCTAAAAGGCGAAACCGACCACAACGTGCTACCCGACATTGGGCGATCCCTGCCAGATCAGGCTTTCGATGCAACTCAAGACTCGAAGAAAATACAGGTCCATCCGACGGACCCAAACAAGACCACCTCCATAGCGGTAAACTTGGATCCCGCAAAGGAAAGCGCGCTCATCGAGTTCCTCCGTGAGCGCTGGTAAATCTTCGCCTGGTGTCCCTCAGATATGCCAGGTGTTCCCAGGGAACTCGTCGAGCACGCACTAAACGTGGATCCTAAAGCAAAGCCGGTCAAGCAACCACTACGACGATTTGATGAACCCAAGAGGAAAGCAATAGCATCAGAGCTACATAGGCTGGAAAACGCAGGGTTCATCCGAGAAATCAAAACGTCGACTTGGGTATCTAATCCAGTTATAGTCCCCAAGAAAAATACAGACGTACAAAGAGTATGTGTCGACTACACGTCTCTCAACAAGCAATGTCCAAAGGATCCCTTCCCCCTGCCTCGCATTGATCAAATAATCGACTCAACAGCGGGGTGCGCAAGGCTTTCCTTCCTAGACGCATATTCTGCTTATAATCAGATCAAATTAAAAAAGGAAGACGAGGAAAAAACAGCCTTCATCACACCATACGGCGTGTTTTGTTATCAAGTCATGCCTTTTGGCCTAAAAAACGCTGGAGCAACCTACCAGCGGATGATGCAAGATTGCCTCGGAAGTCAAATAGGGCGCAATATCCAAGTTTACATCGACGATGTGGTCATTACCACGAGGAAGGAAGAGTCTCTAATCAGCGACCTAGCGGAAACTTTCGACAACCTAAACAGGTACAAACTCAAGCTCAACCCGACAAAATGCTCTTTCGGTGTATCAGCAGGGCAGCTCTTGGGGTTCTTAGTATCAGCAAGAGGAATAGAGGCAAACCCAGAAAAGATCCAAGCAATATTAACAATGGGAAAACCAACAAAGCTACACGACGTACAGAAGCTCGCAGGACGCGTTGCAGCACTAAGTCGATTTGTGGCTCGATTGGGAGAGAAAGCACTACCTTTCTACGCGCTCATGAAAAAATCAGATGATAAATTCGAGTGGACGGAAGAAGCGGATGTAGCCTTCGCACAGCTGAAAAAAGTGCTCTCCACACCTCCAGTGTTGGTCGCACCAAAGGAAAAAGAACCACTACTACTATACATTGCGGCAACACATCAAGTGGTGAGTACAGTACTAGTAGTCAAAAGAAGTGAAGAAGGGAAAGCTCACGGTGTTCAAAGGCCAGTATATTTCATCAGCGAAGTACTATCTCCAACAAAGCAAAGGTACCCGCACTATCAAAAGTTAGCATATAGTGTTTTCACAACAGCTCGGAAACTACGGCAATACTTTGCGGTGCACCCAATTATAGTAGTCAACGAAGCACCACTCTCCAATATATTGAACAACCCTTCGGCAACAGGACGTGTCTCCTTATGGGGAATTGAATTATCACCCCTGGACATCACGTACGAAAAGCAAAAAGCAATCAAGTCACAAATTCTGACAGACTTCACAACAGAATGGCTGGAATTACAAAGTGCAGGTCCTCCAGATTTATCGAGTGTGTGGACGATGTATTTCGATGGCTCAAAAAGAATCCAAGGCGCAGGAGCAGGCGTAGTCCTGATATCACCACAAGGTGACAAATTGAAATATGTGTTACGGATGAGTTTTCCTCAAGCCTCTAACAATGAAGCCGAATACGAGGCGCTGCTCCATGGAATGAAAATGGCAAAAGCTTGTGGAGCAACTCGACTTAAAATATTTGGAGACTTGAATCTTGTCGTCCAACAAGTAATGAATAAATGCGACGCCATCAGTGACAACATGACAGCATACATAAACTTATACTACTATCTCGAAGGAACATTCGATGGATGCGAAGTTTCGCATATCAGCAGAGCCAGCAACGAGGAAGCCGATAATTTAGCAAATATCGGGTCCCAATGCCTGCCCGTACCACAAGGAGTCTTCTGGGAAGAAATAATAGAGCGATCAATAAAGAATAGCAAAACTTCGACTACAGAGGGACAAGCAACAGGCTCGGGGGCTGGAAAAATGAATACAGCAGAACTAGAAGAAGTCATGATGATAGAAGAAACTTGGATGCAACCATATCTGGCGTACATGATAAATAAAACACTACCCAAAGATGCGGTAGAAGCAAAAAGGATAATACGATGATCCAAGGCTTTCGTCGTGTTGCAGGGAAAATTATATAAGAAAAGTATATCAGGCGTCTTGCAACGATGCGTCACTCCTCAAGAAGGATAAGAAATTTTAAAGGATATCCACGTAGGAGTATGTGGACATCACGCGAGTAGCAGAGCTATCACAGCCAAAGCCTTTCGAGCAGGATTCTATTGGTTAACAGCAATCGAGGACGCAAAAGACATAGTCCGAAAATGTGAAGCATGTCAAAGGTTCGCATCCCGGCCACACGCGCCAGCAGCAGAGTTACAACCAATACCATTATCTTGGCCCTTTGTGCAGTGGGGTCTCGACATGGTGGGAAAATTGCACAAATCCTGGCCAGGAGGGCATGTCTATATGCTGGTGGCAGTCGACAAGTTCACAAAGTGGATAGAAGCAACCCCAGTATCAACTCAAGACTCTAAAGCAGCAATAAACTTCATAAAGTCTATAGTCTTTCGCTTTGGAGTGCCACACAGCATCATCACAGACAACGGTACAAACTTCACGTCAAAAGAGTTCAAGAACTATTGCGAAGGGTTGGGAATCAAATTGAAATTTGCATCCGTAGCACATCCAAAGACAAACGGACAAGTCGAAAAAGCCAATGGCTTAATATGCAGCGGGATAAAGAAGCGACTGTTAGCACCCCTTGAGAAAGCCAAGCATACTTGGATAGATGAGTTACCCTCCATGCTCTGGAGCCTACGAACTACGCCCAACACTGCTACTCAAGAAACACCTTTCTTCCTGGTCCACGGTGCAGAAGCCGTGCTTCCAGTAGAGATCACGCATGAAGCTCCAAGAATCATGACATATGATGAGACAACTTCTACAGAGGCACTTTAGGACGATGTCGATGCGCTCGATGAGGCAAGGGACGTAGCACTAGCCAGAGCCACCCAATATCAGCAAAGCCTGCGAAACTACCATAGCAGTCGAGTTCGTCCACGATCCTTCGTAGTGGGAGATCTAGTCTTACGACTCAAGCAAGATGGGCATGGAAAACTCGAGTCCCCATGAGTGGGACCTTACATCATGACAGAAGTGATACCATGAGGAGCTTATCGACTACAAGACAAGAAAATGGGGCAACACGAGAGTAACCCGTGGAATGCAGAGCAGCTACGATGGTTCTACGCATAGGCGAAATAAGGAGACCAAGGAGTTTTTTTCTCGAGTTACGACCCTCTAAATCCAGAACATGAGGCCATAGGTCGGGTTCATTGGGTCAAGTCGACAATATGTGTACATATCCTACTTACACTCGGGGGCTAGGACCCTCGAGTCGTACGGCATCATATTAACAAGTTTTGTAATTATCTATGATATACTCTACGGTTCATCGCAACCCAATATTTTCGACAGCACAATAAACAGTTCAAAGGAACCCGATAAAATATTAAAAGTATCCCTCGGAACCATGATTTGTTCCCATGGTAAAAGACATAATTCAGATACGATTGTTCGTTACAAATAAGACGACAGCTGGATTACATAGCAGAGAAATCTATTAAAACTACGCTTCGGCTTCATACTCCTTCTGGCATTGGGTGCTGTCGTAGATTCTCACGTCGAACTTCGACGTGCCAACATAATAATCAAAGGTCATGAAGAACCCCTGATGGAGGTCATCTCCTCCGCAAATCGCGACCAGCCGCCCTTGAAGAACTGTCCGCCGGCGCCGTCGTATCACACCTCCACTTCATATGGAGTTCCTCCACCAGAGTGTTCGTGAAGAACTGCTTCGCGCAGTTCCCGCCCATCCATGAAATTCGTAAATTTTGATGGCAGGCGTTGAATCTCACGGCATTGCGGGCCGGCGATGTAGAAGAACGAGAAGAGTCTGGGCGAAGGAGGAGACGCGCTAGCAGATGGAGTACTTGGATCAGGTGCAGCTAAGGGCACCTTGGGTTTGTTTTTGCTCCCAGCCGGACGGCCGGGACGCCGCTTCACCAGAGCAGACAACAAAGCCGCCAAAGCATCAATGGAAGCCTTGTTCTTGCTGCCGCGAGGGCGGCCACGGCCCCGCTTCTCCACCGGGGTGCCAAGGTTCAAGCGAGACCCACTTGCGTCAGCCATGGAGGCAGGAGATGGGAAAGAAACCCTAGATGAGTTTGAGAGGAGGAAGATGGTGCGGCGGAAAAGCTAAATACTGGATTAGGGTTTTTTACCTATCGCCAGACGTGCTTTATTTATAAGCACGTATAATGGGCCTTTACAAGGGCCAAAATATAATCGCAGGGTTTTATATGCTGCCTAGAGCAGACGATAACAGGCAGGTCAACGTATCCAGGAAAAGGAGGCATAAAAATAATAGAGAGAGAGAAAAGAAGAAGAGTAAAAGGAGTATGAAGGAAGAGAGGAAAATAAAGAAGCAGAGAGTATGAAAAATATCTGTCAAGGAAGCACAAGTTTACCCCATCTTCGACTCGGGGGCTTGTGACATTCGAAGAAAAGGAATACATTGCATAAATGAAGGAAGTCGACAACTAATGCACGAAGAAAGTACAAAAAATATACTATTCCATTTTCTTGAGTCTATACCCGAAAATTTCGGCCATAGCCTCAGGGGCTACTCCCATCGGGAGCGCTGGGCGCGCACCCGATGATATTTATTCATGAGTACTAAAGCAGAAAGAACAAATCAAAAAGTTCTATTACTCCCATCGGGAGCGACCTTTTTATCAATTTAAGTAACTCGAATATTTTATACTCTGAAACAGTCAAACAAGGCTGCGACATATGATCCTCGAGTTGCGTCATCGCGACTAAAACTCGAATGCCATGATTTATCACGAAGATAAGACCCCAGGATCCATCCTGTGTGGCCTGGTATACGCACATGGAATAGCTCTGCTGGTATGTATCCGTGTCTACGACGCGAAGAAAATCCTGGTGGACACACTGGGTACCCTGAGAACCACTGGGATTCATTCTTTATAAGTCCTAAATGCGGCAAAAGAATGGGTTTGACCGGTTTCCCGAATTCAAGTCCAAGGGGATTGAATTTGAAGTAGGTGGCAAGTATCTGCTCCGGCAGTTAACTGGCCTCTTGATCCGTCAGAGTTGTCAGGCTTGTTCATCAAAACCCCTTGCGAGATATCATAAATAAGAATAAGTCGAAAGGCCAAGTCGAAGATTTGAAGATATGAAGAAGTCGAAGAAATGATCAAAGTCGAAGATTTTAAGATTAGAGATTCAACCTGAATCTGCAATTCTGGTTGAATCTCAGGGGCTACTGACAAGGGTATAGATAAGAGAGCCCGTCAGTTGAGTACCCCTGAGGCCCGTTAAGCTAGGCCCAATTGTAATACTAGTCGAAATACGAGTTCTTATCGTATGTCGATATTGTAATCTACAAAGCATAGACAAACATAAATAGTGGGGAATAACACACATGTTCATCATCCGCAGAACCACCTCCTAGCATGAATCGGAAAAACTACAAAAAATATACTAGATCAAGAGGTTTGTAGTTGGATTGACGATTACCTTACCCTCAGAAAGTAGTTGCGTATACGAGGAAGCTGCCGCCGACACGAAAAAGTGGCCGACGGCGCGAGGAAGGGCCACCGGCAAGACGAGCGAGGGGCAGCGCGAGGATGCGGCGGCCACCGCGAGGAAGAAGCCTCCGCCACAAGGTAGCAGCCAGTGCCGACGAATTGCTCCCCCGGCGGTGCGAATCGCCGGTGAAATCGAACCATGGAAATGGCGAACGTCTCTCTCGTCCAGGCGTGTACGCATACCCCACTAGGCGTGTGTGCGCTGGGGCAAACGCATGGCTCGTGGTATGTCGTCCGATCGTGATCGCTCGGCCACGAAACGTGACCTCGCTGTAAGGTAGAATGAGGTCGGCTGCAGAATAGAAATTGCGTTTAATAACTTACGGCGGATCGCATCCGCGCCGTCCTTATTCAGACTAGTAAATATGCACGTGCACGCACGTGTAATATTATGAAATATATCAAAAAATTCTCACAAAAGTTTCTCATTATGCAAGTGAAACCAACATATATAAAATCGTCACACATATATCGTAATGTATTTATAAAATGTTTAGTCAACTTGTGCTTAAAATAACTAAGCCGACAACTTCAAAAAATAAATATCCCAATGATTTGACCAAATAAGAAGAGCAACACTGAAAACAGAAGGATCCACATTAGCTTATCCCACAAACGATCAAACCTGAAACCATTTATTGTTATGAAAGCCCAGAGCGTAAAATGGTCTTCGCTCTTATCAATGCTGCAACACGTGATAAACTGTATCACCTAAAATAAAAAGAATGACGTCGTGCCCAGAGACAACAGCCTAAAGGTGTGGCAGCATCAAGTAAGTGAAGTTTCGTATAGCAACAACCAAAAGCTTTGGCCTGGATGGGTTATCAAAGCAATACAAACATGGCTCTTTCCGAGATAAGATATGGTCATGGCTGTTTTTGTTCTCATGGTGTGCCTCTTTGTTCTTCCTCTTCCTTTCTTACTCACTGCATCATGATAATTAATCACCAAGGTTTCTCCTGTTGGTTATGCCCTGAAATGGCGTGAGCTTGGAAGATGACATGGATTTTTTTTGCTTCCTAACACACATGTACACACAAGATAGTGACAATAAAGGTATCAAATCAGAGATGATATAGACAACAATGATTATCAGAAGAAAAAACAACTTCTTTTTTGCAATTATACACACATATCCACGCCTTGGATATACTATAAATCACCCTCATCAGATATTCTACTTTATTAAAAATCCACTATATATACCATTGGTTCAGTGGTATCTAATTTCACTTATGAAGCAAACATATTTTTCACGTACTCTCCTATACTATTCAGAGCAGTACCCTACAAACATACTTTCTCAACTCTTGCTGCAATAACTGAACCATGCCATTCACATAACAAAATCATGCCCAGAAAACTCAGCACAGGTCGCAAGCTCACGAAGGCCTGGTTCATACATTCCTAACTGATATTGAGTAGTACTAACCAAGGGTGTTCTGTGCAGCTCCGTGATACATGGAAAAAATCTTCCAGGCTCTGTCCCAGTAAACGTTCATCAAATATGTAACAGTATTAGGTTCAGATATGCATAAATTGTTACTCACTTGTTCCAATACCTTGGAGGAATCAGACGTCTTGGGAGTGACAGTACGCTGTCTAGATGGGTGCAGGGGATGGGCGCGAGCCAGCGGACTTGGCGCAGGGCGGCGGGGTCTTCGCGACAAGGAGGACGGCGGCATCCTCGAACATGGTGTCGTGGAGGACGGCAACATCCTCGCAATGGGCAAGGCGGCTTCGTCCTAGAACATGACGTCGTGGAGGACGGCGTCCTCGCGACGGGCAGGACGTGCATAATTACTAGACACCTCCTCTGATGATGATGAAGCGTAGAACATAGCTTTATTTTCTAGATCAAGACGTGAAATATCCTAGGTTACATCTACAAAGCATAGACAAACATAAATAGTGGGGAATAACACACATGTTCATCATCCGCAGAACCACCTCCTAGCATGAATCGGAAAAACTACAAAAAATATACTAGATCAAGAGGTTTGTAGTTGGATTGACGATTACCTTACCCTCAGAAAGTAGTTGCGTATACGAGGAAGCTGCCGCCGACACGAAAAAGTGGCCGACGGCGCGAGGAAGGGCCACCGGCAAGACGAGCGAGGGGCAGCGCGAGGATGCGGCAGCCACCGCGAGGAAGAAGCCTCCGCCACAAGGTAGCAGCCAGTGCCGACGAATTGCTCCCCCGGCGGTGCGAATCGCCGGTGAAATCGAACCATGGAAATGGCGAACGTCTCTCTCGTCCAGGCGTGTACGCGTACCCCGCTAGGCGTGTGTGCGCTGGGGCAAACACATGGCTCGTGGTATGTCGTCCGATCGTGATCGCTCGGCCACGAAACGTGACCTCGCTGTAAGGTAGAATGAGGTCGGCTGCAGAATAGAAATTGCGTTTAATAACTTACGGCGGATCGCATCCGCGCCGTCCTTATTCAGACTAGTAAATATGCACGTGCACGCACGTGTAATATTATGAAATATATCAAAAAATTCTCACAAAAGTTTCTCATTATGCAAGTGAAACCAACATATATAAAATCGTCACACATATATCGTAATGTATTTATAAAATGTTTAGTCAACTTGTGCTTAAAATAACTAAGCCGACAACTTCAAAAAATAAATATCCCAATGATTTGACCAAATAAGAAGAGCAACACTGAAAACAGAAGGATCCACATTAGCTTATCCCACAAACGATCAAACCTGAAACCATTTATTGTTATGAAAGCCCAGAGCGTAAAATGGTCTTCGCTCTTATCGATGCTGCAACACGTGATAAACTGTATCACCTAAAATAAAAAGAATGACGTCGTGCCCAGAGACAACAGCCTAAAGGTGTGGCAGCATCAAGTAAGTGAAGTTTCGTATAGCAACAACCAAAAGCTTTGGCCTGGATGGGTTATCAAAGCAATACAAACATGGCTCTTTCCGAGATAAGATATGGTCATGGCTGTTTTTGTTCTCATGGTGTGCCTCTTTGTTCTTCCTCTTCCTTTCTTACTCACTGCATCATGATAATTAATCACCAAGGTTTCTCCTGTTGGTTATGCCCTGAAATGGCGTGAGCTTGGAAGATGACATGGATTTTTTTTGCTTCCTAACACACATGTACACACAAGATAGTGACAATAAAGGTATCAAATCAGAGATGATATAGACAACAATGATTATCAGAAGAAAAAACAACTTCTTTTTTGCAATTATACACACATATCCACGCCTTGGATATACTATAAATCACCCTCATCAGATATTCTACTTTATTAAAAATCCACTATATATACCATTGGTTCAGTGGTATCTAATTTCACTTATGAAGCAAACATATTTTTCACGTACTCTCCTATACTATTCAGAGCAGTACCCTACAAACATACTTTCTCAACTCTTGCTGCAATAACTGAACCATGCCATTCACATAACAAAATCATGCCCAGAAAACTCAGCACAGGTCGCAAGCTCACGAAGGCCTGGTTCATACATTCCTAACTGATATTGAGTAGTACTAACCAAGGGTGTTCTGTGCAGCTCCGTGATACATGGAAAAAATCTTCCAGGCTCTGTCCCAGTAAACGTTCATCAAATATGTAACAGTATTAGGTTCAGATATGCATAAATTGTTACTCACTTGTTCCAATACCTTGGAGGAATCAGACGTCTTGGGAGTGACAGTACGCTGTCTAGATGGGTGCAGGGGATGGGCGCGAGCCAGCGGACTTGGCGCAGGGCGGCGGGGTCTTCGCGACAAGGAGGACGGCGGCATCCTCGAACATGGTGTCGTGGAGGACGGCAACATCCTCGCAATGGGCAAGGCGGCTTCGTCCTAGAACATGACGTCGTGGAGGACGGCGTCCTCGCGACGGGCAGGACGTGCATAATTACTAGACACCTCCTCTGATGATGATGATGAAGCGTAGAACATAGCTTTATTTTCTAGATCAAGACGTGAAATATCCTAGGTTACATCTACAAAGCATAGACAAACATAAATAGTGGGGAATAACACACATGTTCATCATCCGCAGAACCACCTCCTAGCATGAATCGGAAAAACTACAAAAAATATACTAGATCAAGAGGTTTGTAGTTGGATTGACGATTACCTTACCCTCAGAAAGTAGTTGCGTATACGAGGAAGCTGCCGCCGACACGAAAAAGCGGCCGACGGCGCGAGGAAGGGCCACCGGCAAGACGAGCGAGGGGCAGCGCGAGGATGCGGCAGCCACCGCGAGGAAGAAGCCTCCGCCACAAGGTAGCAGCCAGTGCCGACGAATTGCTCCCCCGGCGGTGCGAATCGCCGGTGAAATCGAACCATGGAAATGGCGAACGTCTCTCTCGTCCAGGCGTGTACGCGTACCCCGCTAGGCGTGTGTGCGCTGGGGCAAACACATGGCTCGTGGTATGTCGTCCGATCGTGATCGCTCGGCCACGAAACGTGACCTCGCTGTAAGGTAGAATGAGGTCGGCTGCAGAATAGAAATTGCGTTTAATAACTTACGGCGGATCGCATCCGCGCCGTCCTTATTCAGACTAGTAAATATGCACGTGCACGCACGTGTAATATTATGAAATATATCAAAAAATTCTCACAAAAGTTTCTCATTATGCAAGTGAAACCAACATATATAAAATCGTCACACATATATCGTAATGTATTTATAAAATGTTTAGTCAACTTGTGCTTAAAATAACTAAGCCGACAACTTCAAAAAATAAATATCCCAATGATTTGACCAAATAAGAAGAGCAACACTGAAAACAGAAGGATCCACATTAGCTTATCCCACAAACGATCAAACCTGAAACCATTTATTGTTATGAAAGCCCAGAGCGTAAAATGGTCTTCGCTCTTATCAATGCTGCAACACGTGATAAACTGTATCACCTAAAATAAAAAGAATGACGTCGTGCCCAGAGACAACAGCCTAAAGGTGTGGCAGCATCAAGTAAGTGAAGTTTCGTATAGCAACAACCAAAAGCTTTGGCCTGGATGGGTTATCAAAGCAATACAAACATGGCTCTTTCCGAGATAAGATATGGTCATGGCTGTTTTTGTTCTCATGGTGTGCCTCTTTGTTCTTCCTCTTCCTTTCTTACTCACTGCATCATGATAATTAATCACCAAGGTTTCTCCTGTTGGTTATGCCCTGAAATGGCGTGAGCTTGGAAGATGACATGGATTTTTTTTGCTTCCTAACACACATGTACACACAAGATAGTGACAATAAAGGTATCAAATCAGAGATGATATAGACAACAATGATTATCAGAAGAAAAAACAACTTCTTTTTTGCAATTATACACACATATCCACGCCTTGGATATACTATAAATCACCCTCATCAGATATTCTACTTTATTAAAAATCCACTATATATACCATTGGTTCAGTGGTATCTAATTTCACTTATGAAGCAAACATATTTTTTACGTACTCTCCTATACTATTCAGAGCAGTACCCTACAAACATACTTTCTCAACTCTTGCTGCAATAACTGAACCATGCCATTCACATAACAAAATCATGCCCAGAAAACTCAGCACAGGTCGCAAGCTCACGAAGGCCTGGTTCATACATTCCTAACTGATATTGAGTAGTACTAACCAAGGGTGTTCTGTGCAGCTCCGTGATACATGGAAAAAATCTTCCAGGCTCTGTCCCAGTAAACGTTCATCAAATATGTAACAGTATTAGGTTCAGATATGCATAAATTGTTACTCACTTGTTCCAATACCTTGGATGAATCAGACGTCTTGGGAGTGACAGTACGCTGTCTAGATGGGTGCAGGGGATGGGCGCGAGCCAGCGGACTTGGCGCAGGGCGGCGGGGTCTTCGCGACAAGGAGGACGGCGGCATCCTGGAACATGGTGTCGTGGAGGACGGCAACATCCTCGCAATGGGCAAGGCGGCTTCGTCCTAGAACATGACGTCGTGGAGGACGGCGTCCTCGTGACGGGCAGGACGACGTCATCCTACTACAAGGCTCAGGGCAGGGCGCTGACGTAGGTGCAGGCCAGCTATGTGGGGCAAGGCGGCAGCGAGGTGTCGAGGTCTTGGAGGCAGGGTGTAGCGACATCGTCGGAGCCTGGACGCGGCAGCGCCACGATGGTGACGGGCGGCGGCGGTGGCTTTTTTCTTCGTGAAGCCGATGGTAGCAGCCAGCAGAAAAGGGCGTAATTTTAGGTCGTGCACGCGCGTGTGCTGAGCGGAAAAAAAATTGAGCCGATCGAGCCCATGATTTAGCGATTGGATTTGTCCGTCCGAACTGTTTTACCGCTAATGACGGGCGAAACTTGATGCGTTCGGTCAGTTTTAGAGGGTCCTGATTGCTTGGATCTGCCCCCTCTCTCCCTTTTTATATTGGTACTAGTAATTATGCACGTGCAATGCACGTGATGGCTAACATAACATTCACAAACACAAAAATATATAAATTGAAAGCGTAAGTTGATTTACGGTATTATTATTACTTTTATTAAAGGACATAAATCACCAAAAACGCTGATTTTCATAGCATTTATTTATCAGTGCATGAGAAAATCAGAGGCATGGAACTACTTGGAGAATGAGTGTCAAACAATTCAGTCACCAGATGTACCATCCCATATATACATCAAATAAAGCTTACATGCAAACCTAATTTAGACGTTCGGAGTGACAACAATTGCAAAGGCAGCGGGACAGGCATAGCTGAATACTTCAAGCAAGCAATAGTTATAAGGTACTGCCATATCCATATATTCCACTAATACTCTATAACACATTCTAAAGGTGTAAATAAAGTTGCGACCTGAGTTTTGGAAAAGCACGCCATAGAGTGTACATGGGACTCTAATCGGACAACTTCAAGTTGATCCCATAAAACAAAAAAGTTGAAATATTAGGCTAAGTAGTTGAGAACAGCACATATGTGCCACAATACTGACTGCCATGGAGAAGAGTTTGCTCAAACAGTGAATTTAGGAACAAATTTTTATTACCAATGCTAATATCGATACATGGTCATCGGTGTCTGGCAAGCCTAGAACATTCGCTTGTTCAAAATAAACATGGAGAGAGAATACACCAATATTAAATATGGATGAAACCAAGCTGGAGAACTTATTAATGATGATATGATTTTGGGTACCTTGAGCACTTCTGACAGGAAATTCAGAGTCTCCTTGCACATTTCGGCAGTGTCACCTCATCCTTTCTCCAATCCCCACTTTTGAAATCTGCAAGACCATTTGTACAAAAATAATTGATATTGTTGTGTTACACCTTGAATTATATATCTACACATAATATGGGAATGCTTACACAGAGCAACATATCTTACTGCAATGCATGATCTAAAGAACTCATTACATGTATTACAACACAACACACACACAGTTTTGATTCATCTATGACAACTTTTCGAGTTTGATTTTTGGTACCTTTGAGAGCATATTGTCATCATGTAGGTCTAACAACAATTAATCTGAACAATAAGCCTCGCTTGCAGTAGAAGCTTGGCAGATTGCTTTCCTTTCAGAGGTCTCAGGTCTGATTGTAGATAAGCTGAACAAACATAACGATCCAGCTGAAAAAAGGCCAACAGTAATTGAACAGGTAAGCTACTCACGCCCATGGCTTCCTGCATATATCTCTATGGACTATGGCTGCCACATTAGAAACTGCAACTTCACATTAGTCACCAATAACATCGTTGAACACATCACATGAAAGTTAAAAGGATGCACCATGCATGAACAAAATAATGCAAATTTCAATCACAATTCTGCCTTGCATCTTGTCCCAACTCTGAAAAAACACAAATGAACCAGCAGTACATAGCGATGGAGATGGGGACATAGAAAATGAAGTCCATCACCTTGATGAGAGACGACGGGATCAACAAAGAGTTGCTGAGCTCCCCACAGTCCAGGAAGACCGAGACAACATGTGACAGTGAATGCACCGCCCCTAGTCCATGGGCTGCCGACGGCAACATACCTGATCCAATCGGCGGCAACAGCAGATGTTGCCGACTTGTGGTGCGTACGTCGCTGACGGCTGACCTGCCGTTCCTCTCCTTGGTCCGAGCGCGGCGGATGATACTCTGGCTTGGTGGCAGCTCCGCGTCCCGGGCGAGAAAAGCCGTGCAAGAGGATGGCCGTGCTTCAATTGCAAATAAGAGCAGATCATAAGTTCAGATAGAAACTGGTATGAACCGTATCCATAGCCAAGCACATAATCGTGATTCGTGAGCCAGAAGCAGAGAAGGACGGCGGGACGTACCATCGGACCTGGCTGGCAGGTCGACCTTCGGTTTCAGCGGCGCGGCCGGGAGCGGGGAATACGTCCTCCCCACGTGGTCATGGAAGACATGCAGCCTGGCGACGACATGCAGCCTGGCGGCGGCCGGCGACGACCTGCGGCCTCGCGGCGGCCGGCGACGACCTGCGGCCTCGCGGCGGCCGGCGACAACCTGCGGCCTCGCGGCGACCGGCGTCGACCTGCGGCCTAGCGACGGCGGCGTGAGGGCGTCCTGTGGCGGCGTGACGGCGTCCTGCGGCGGCGGGATGGCGTCGGAGGGTGGCGGTCTGGCGTCGGGCGGGATGGCTGCAGGGATGGAGCCGGGCGGCGGCGACCAGGAGCCGGACGGAGGCGGGGGCGGTCGCGGGATTCCTGTCGCGCGGCGGATTCGGCGGGATGGCTTGATGTGCTGGTGCGCAGCGTATGCTTTTTTTCTTTTACGTAACCGGTGTGTCCGTCGATGGTTGTCCGTTCCTCGGTGTTTTAGCGTGATTAACGGTGATCATCTGGGTCATTAGATGTTAATCTGATAGTTAAAATTTCTTGGATCTGCCCCCCTCTGTGCCTTTTTATATTGGTATAGATAGATGAAACCCGGACAAGAAAAGAATCGGGGTGTAGCCGCTCTTTGAGATCCACGAGTGAAAGAACTGCCGCAGTAGAATTGATCCCGTGACAGTTTCATTGCTCGCAGCTGTAACCTTTGAACGGGACTGTGGATATGCGGAATAATTTGCCAAAAGTCCAGGCACGCAAGCTGACCAGAACGAATCCTCTTTAACCTTTTCTAAAAACAGCAAAGAACGCACTTCCTCTGAACTTTCTGATCTGGACAAAATCTCCTTCTGGACCTTTAACAGAGTTAGGAACCAGAGGTAGGAGAAATTGCATGCACATGATCTAGTCAGGACTCAGGATCAAGACGGAGCCTTAGGAAGGCACCGCAGAAACAGCTGCCGGCCGGCGGCGGCTGTCAAACCCTAATCGTTCTTCTAATCGTCATAGTAAGAAAAAACAATTCGCTCATCGGTGACTTTCAGAGCGATCATTTTTTCCAACTGTCGTAGATCATAATAGAGGTTTTGGTTCCATAATAATTTCGTTCCGGTTCTATTTGGGTTTGTTAGAGTGGTTACATCGATTTTACGACCGTTAGATTGGGGTGGATGAACGGTTATTAAAAATATCAATCACTGTAGAACTTAATATAGAATTGACGTTGTATAGACATACATGTTTCTCTATAAATTTACACAAACTTAGAAAATTTTACTTATGACAAACATATAACTTCAAATATTTTTAGAATGGAAGGAGTATGTATTATGATACTACTAATGCACACCACATAGCATATTGAGTTGTATTTTAGTAGCCCTTAAACAGGGTGAACCACTAACAATAGTATGATTACAAATAAATTTTCTCATAGAGAACGCTATGACATTGTATGAAGACACTTCTTTGTTTCACAATATAAGGAGCATAGATTTAGTAAAGATACATTGTTTTATTAGTAGGACCAAATTTGCAAGCAAAATATAAACATTTACAATAGCAAATCAATATCAAACCGTCAAAGTGGAAATCTTATCAATGTCTATACCTATATTTAGTTTGGTCAAACTTAATAAGCTTTAACTTTGGACTAAAATTTACTATCTCTGTTTCAATGAATAAGGCGCACGCGTATTGCAAGATAAACTTTGACCCAAAAAAAATTAAGCAACAAAATCTTGTTTATGTTTTATGTAATTAATATCGTTGGATTCGTATTGAAAACATTTTCTAACGATGCTAATTTTGAACCAACAACCAATATTTTTTTAAGTAACCATTTTTCAAGAAAAATGCAAAAAATAAGGGCGTCTTATTTATTGGAATGGAGGGAGTATGCCTTATATTTTGAAGCAAGGGTAGTATGATACTACTCTAGTCTCTGTTCCTTAATTGCACCGGATTATCTTTTTCCTACACGCCCAAGTTTAAAAAAGCACTAGACGCTAAGCGAACTGTGATACACTGCTTAGAGGAACTGCTACTTAAGCACGCTTAAGCGCCACTTAAGCGCTCAGGCTAAAATCGTACGAACATGAAATATGAAAGTCAAGATGGGCACATATACCCCAATAATATGTTATAATTTTTGTATCCTAAGCATGTAGTGCTCTACATTTCTGAGGAATACGGGGATTAATACCTTGGTTGGCCTCGGTTTTGCTCCATTTTCTTATAAACATGCAAGCAGCTAAGCAAACAATGTAACAAACAAAAACAAGCAGCTAAGCTGTAGTGGAGTAGTAAATAGCTAAGAAAGAGACATAATCTTTACTATTGGTTTGGAGTTGCTGGTAAAGGCACTTTGCAGATACATCATTTGAATTCCCATTCTACCCATGAGATAAAAAAATCTTAGATGAGTTAACCCCTTCGATCATGCGCGCCGGTTAATCTTTACTATTGGTTTGGAGTTGGAGGTTAAGGCACTTTGCAGATACATCATTTAAATTATCATTCTACCCTTGAGACAAAAAAATCGTAGATGAGTTAACCCCTTCGATCATGCGTGCCAGTTAATCTTTACTATTGGTTTGGAGTTGGTGATGAAGGCACTTTGCAGATACATCATTTGAATTCCCATTCTACCTTTGAGACAAAAAAAATCTTAGATGAATTAACCCCTTCGATCATGCGCGCCAGTTAAGGAAGTAGTACACTAGAGTTGAGGACCATCCAATGGCCAGTAAAACGTGAATCAAAACCTTCCAATCAGAGGTGCGCATGTTAAGGAAGTAATCAATCACGGGATCGCCACAAGGGATGGCTTCAATACCAGAGTGAACAAAATTGGCAAGAAATCATCATATGTAAAGGAAATAACGTAGTCAAATAATTCCTTGTTGTTCTCAACACTATCACTTCAATCATGGAATACTTCCTCGTCTATTATGAGTCAAAAATCAGTGTGGATGCACGACCATATTTCATACCACCTCTCTACAAATAGAATCTACAGTAACATGGAAAGTTATTGTACTCTTTCCGACTCATAATACTCTTCACTAATGTAGATGTATCTAGACATATTTTAATGATAGATACATCTATATTAGCGAAGAGTAATATGAATCGGAGAGAATATCTTTTTTCTTTATCATTACGTGTGGATCGGACGTATGTGTACGTCCTACTCCCGTAGAGAGAAAAATCTCACAAATGTTCGGAAACAAAGCGGGTCTCCTCTTGAAGCCTCTCGCGTCCTCCTCCACCGCTCTCTCCTTGCGTTCCTGCCACCGTTGACCGGGCCTCTCCGGCCTCCCTCTGCCGGATTAGCCGGCCGAAGTGGAGCTGGGGATGGCGCAGGAGTATATCTAGGGTAGTATAGGGTTTGCGGCGTTCTCGCCGCCGTAGGGCGCGGGAGCTTGTCTCTGGCCGAGATTTGCTCTTCCTCGCGAGGATCCTTGCTCTCTGCGGTGCTCCGGTGGTCGGAGCCAGAGGTGGAGGTTGGTTCCTTCGCAGGCGCGCGGTATAAAGGGCCTAGGAGCTAGCGTTGGCGCTGGAGGTGGGAAGCTGGCGTCCCTTCTCGACGGCCGTGGTGGCGGGGGAGAAGGGCTGTCGGTGGCGTGTGTGTGGTCTTCTTATCCTGGCCGGCCGTGGTGGCGGGGGGGGGGGGATCCGGAGATCCGCATCTGCTCCTTCTGCTGGCGTCTCATGCTGGTGCTGTTCATGATGTCACCGGTTCTTCCTCGAGTTCCTGTTTGCCGCCATGGAGGTGGTAGCCGGTGCTTGTGCTGGAGATTCGGCGGCGTCTGGTTTGACTTCAACTGGGAGCTTCTCTCCGGATGGCTTATCGGCGGCTTGCTCTGCCATCCCACCGGACCAAAGTGCTGTAGGGCAGCCGCTCCGCCGCTGCAGCGGCTCTACTTGTTGGATCCCTCTGCACTGCGCTCCAAGTGGTGCGTCCCCGGCGGCGCCGTCGCAGACCACTCGCAGGACCGGCATTGATCTAGAGGAGGAAGAGGCTGGACTCGATGGCGTTTCTGCGCTTGGTCCAGGGTCCTCTTTGCAAGTTTGCATGGTCTCTTTGTAATTTCCCTATTTCTTTGGGCCTCCTTGTAATGTCCAGCGATGTGTATGAATGCAGCTTTTCGGGTGCTTGCACCCGTCCTTGTTCAAAAAAAAAAAATGTTCGGAAACACTTCCAGAGTCGCCCAGAAGAAACAGCGCCCGGCGTGTTTTCCTGTGGCCCCACGGCCATGAGCCTAGGTCGCAGTGAGACGGGCGGCCAGAAAATGCACCACGAACATCAGCCCAGGTTGCCCCTGACACCCAGGCTGCTGTTGTTCGTTGGTGCGCATCCGGCCTCTACAAGCGACATCAGCCCAGGTTGCCCTTGACACCTAGTCACCGTCGGTGTATCAGCAGCCTCTGGCCTCTGCCAAAAGACTCAGGTCATCATTGTTCTGAGCTCTACTGCTACGGAGTGTACTGTGCTTGATTCGTTGGAGAAATTGAGCATTGCTGGTATTGACAACATATGGAGATCTGAAGATATGGTCAGAGTTTGCAACTTATTGTCAGTTTACATCTAACGCAGTTGTATACAAGTATTGCGGCCATACTTTTTTTTGTACAAAGTGTAATAACCCGGATTTTTATACAACCTAGTCAAGAATATTGACCAAAGTTGACATTTTTTATTGGTAATCCGTATAGAAAATCCAAGCACATAATAGGATTCGTATCGTCGAGTTGATCAAAAATATGTTTAAGTTTCCACGAATCTGAGTACAAAATAATAGTTGGAGTTTTGCTAAAATTTAGACCTTTAGATATTTTGGTTTTGTTTTCAGTTAGATTTCAGATAAAAAAGGACTTAAATTCCCCCTGGACTAGGCCTAGCCCAACCCTGAACGAAACCCTCCCCAAGAGACGCCGCCGCCGCCAGCGCCATCCATCGACTAGGGCTCCGTGTAGTCCGCCGCCGGTAGCTGCTCCACAAACTAGCTACTCTGAAGTGATTGAGCAAGCCAGGAGGATGGAGTAGGAGTTTCGACACCCTACATCTAGTCAGGGCCATACCGGAGGCACTAGTGGAGACCGCAAGAGGACGTACCAGGATGGTCATGGGTCTAGTCACCAATCTGATTTCAAGATGTTCAAGCCTGAGCAAAGACCTCATCAATCATCCAAGCCTAAGCGGTCAGGGTCTCAATCTTTTTCAGCACCACGTTCTGCAGGATCTACCCTTATACGTCCTGTTCCAGGGCAGGGCATGATGTGCTTCAAGTGCGGGAATAACCACCGCGCTTCTGAGTGTGATTTCAGAGGGTCATGTCGTCATTGTGGTAAAGAGGGACACACGGGTAAAGTCTGCAAGACTAACCCAAACTCAATCATCAAGTGGCAGGTGACCACTCCTTCAGATCCTTCATCTGCAGTCAGTACTTCACGTGGAGCATCTTCAGCGGCTAGGTCCTCTCATGGTTTGATTCAGATGATGACGAGTTCCCCAGCTGTACCGCCGCAGTATCCGTACCGTACCCACCGTTTCCCTACCCACCACCAAGTTACTATTTGCCCTCAGCTCCACTTCCTGTGTCGTATGCCCCTCTTCAGTTATCTGCACCCCAACTGCTCCATCAGTGCAGCAGGCTTCTGGAGTTTCCTCTTCGGCACCGACAACCCCTGGGATATACACCATGCCTACAGCTTCTTCTTTGGGTCGTCCAGATGTCGTGACAGGTATACTTCCGGTTGATTCACATGATGTTTTAATTCTGTTTGATTCTGGTGCTACCTATTCGTTCGTTTCACTTGATTTTGTCAAGAAAGTTGGCTTAGCCAGGAGATTTCTCAATCGGTGCAAGTTAGTTCCCCTGGAGGGTTGATCACGAGTTTCGTAGTATGTCCGGGTTGTGTGATCTGCGTAGACGATGAAAATTTTGTGGCAAACTTGATGGTAATTCCTTTACCGACATTTGATGTGATTCTTGGAATGGATTGGTTACACCGTTATCGGGCTGTTATATCCTGTTTTTGGAAGACCATCACCTTGGAGGCTCCATCTGGTAGGCAATTACTCTTTCAGTGCAGTGCACCTCAGCGTTCACTGTCAATGTTGGCCAGCCTGTTTCCAGGTAAGAGGGTAATGAAGACTGGATTTCTTTGGGCTTTGGTAGGAAAACCTAGTAAAGAGTTGAAGATCGAGGACATTCGTATGGTTAGATATTATCCTGATGTTTTCCCTGCCGAGTTACCAGGTATGCCACTAGAGCATGATGTGGTGTTTCGAATTGACCTTGTTCCTAGTGCCCGGCCAATTTCAATTCCTCCATATCGTTTAGCCCGCCCTTATCAAGAAGAATTGAAGAAGCAAATTGATGACCTACTCGCTAAGGGTTTGATTCGGCGTAGTGTGTCACCTTGGGGAGCTCCGGTCTTATTTACTGAGAAGAAAGATTTGAGTTTGCGGATGTGTTTTAACTATCGGGCTCTTAATACGGCCACAATCAAGAACAAATATCTGATGCCTCGCATTGAGGACTTATTTGATCAATTGAGAGGAGCCAAGGTATTTTCGAAGATTGATTTGCAGTCGGGCTATAATCAAATAAGAGTGCGGGAAGGGGATATTGAGAAGATGGCGTTCTCTACAAAGTATGGGCATTATGAGTTCAAGGTTATGTCCTTTGGATTAACCAATGCACCTGCTTATTTCATGGAGGCGATGAATAGCATCTTCCATAAGTATGATGATTTTGTGGTGGTATTTATTGACGACATTCTCATTTTCTCCAAGATGGAGGAAGAGCATGAGCGTCATTTGAGCATGGCACTTGAGACCTTACGGAAGAACAAGTTTTATGCTAAGTTGAAGAAATGTGAGTTTTGGCTTGCCAAAGTTGCCTATTTGGGTCATGTTATTAATCGTAAAGGAATTTGTGTTGACCCTAGCAAGGTTTCTACTGTCGTTGGCTGGGAAAGACCTTCTACGGTAAAGGAGGTGAGAAGCTTCTTGGGAATGGCTGGCTATTACCGGTGTTTCGTGAAAGATTTCTCTATTATTGCCAAGCCCCTTACCATGCTTACACCAGAGTGTGACCATAGTTTTCATTTACTAAAGGATCGTTTGGTGTCAGCACCTATACTTGCACTCCCGGAGTTTGGAGAGCGTTTCACAGTATATTCTGATGCATCTCGTGTGGGACTTGGTTGTGTTCTCATGCAGAATGGCAAGGTTATTTCCTACGTGTCGAGGCAGTTGAGAAAGCATGAGGAAAATTATCCTACCCATGACTTAGAACTTGCAGCAGCGGTTTTTGCTCTCAAGCTTTGGAGGTGTTATCTTTATGGAGCAACATGTGACATATTTACGGATCATAAGAGCCTGAAGTATATCTTCACCAAGAAGGATTTGAACTTAAGGCAGAGGAGATGGTTGGAGTTGATTAAAGATTATGATCTCAATATCCAATATACACCGGGTAAAGGGAATGCGGTCGCGGATGACCTTAGTCGTAAGCAAGTTCCGCCAACAATGAATTCATTGATAACTAATTTTGAGAGGATGGATATTTCATATTGATATGCAAGAGTGGTAGAGACAGAGTCACAACTCATTCTTGCGTCAGCTGTCCCTTATCGAGTCTTGGAAGCACAACAACAAGATCGACTATTGCAGCAGGTTAAGAAGCGCATCCGGCAAGGGAAGACTGGAGAATTTACTTTAGATTCGATGGGAGCGGTTCGGTTTCGCGGCCGTCTTTGCGTGCCACAAAAAGCGCAGGTAAAAGAAGATATTCTGAGAGAGGCACATCGTACTCCATATAGCGTACATCCAGGTAATAACAAGATGTACCAGGACTTGAAGAAAATTTATTGGTGGAAACGGATGAAGGTGGATGTGGCTAAGTATGTGCCTTCATGTAGTGTATGTCAGCAAGTGAAAGCGGAGCATAAGAGACCGCCAGGGTTGCTGCAGCCCCTAGAGGTTCCGACGTGTCCTTGGGATGACATTGCTATGGATTTTGTTGTTGGCCTACCTCGCACATCGAGAGAGAAGGATGCTATTTGGGTGGTTGTGGACCGACTTAGCAAAGTCGCTCATTTTATTCCTATTCGCACTAGCTTAACATGGTAAAGCAACTTGCCTTGGTAGATTTGAAGATCTCACACTTCCCTCTATCAACTCAGGAGTTGCAATCCGTTTGATCTAAAACAAGGTAAAATAGCACACCATAAACACATAGCAACATACAAACAATCACAAAGAAACATTATGAATGCAATATGCGGCTTAAACATGACAAACAATTTTAACCATGCCTTCTGATTATTAACTACATGCATGATGCCATGGTCAAAATTTTAGAGTTGACTACAATATGTAAAACATTTTAGTTACACAAGAAAGACAGTAATACAATTTAAATCCACAAGAAACAAATATTAAGAACCAAAAAATTGGTTCTGTTCCTTACACTACAGAGGATTCCATTTAAATCTATTAAAAACATAGACCAATCAAAAATATTTTATACAACTAATTTTATAGCCAAAACACTCTCATAGAGATTTTATAAATTTGAGTAACTTAAGCTACGTAAACTCAAACTTTTATTTCATATTAAGATTCTATATATGTTTATGAATCCGCACATATCTTATTTATCGAAAACGGACTTGTAGATCTTTTTCTATGGATTTTACAAGATTTGCACATTTGCAGATTCGAATTACAGAAAAACGGGTTTTAATAAGAAAGCTGATCGCCACGTGGCGCAATCTGATTGGGTTATACCTGTTCACGCAGATCAGCAAGCTAGACCATCGGATCTAAATAAGAATGCACGGCTGGGATTGGATCTGGGAGGTCACCGGAAAAAGAAAACAAGATGGCCGGCAACGGTGGTGGTGACGGCCAAATGTCGACGGTGGAGTACCTCCGACGATCTCCCGAGGTGGCGAAGTCGACGACGACGCTCGTATCTTTGCTGCTGTCACGAAGATATCCTCGGCGACGTCTCCTTCTTCCCGAAACAGCGGCTACGAGCGGATGGATGTGGTGTTCTCCGGCGATGCTCCGGCGAGGTCGTACGGAAAGTCCGGTACGCTAAAATGAGAATAGAACCGATAAGAAGATGCGGTACAGCAAGGAGAAAAGGTTAGAGAGAAAAAGAGAGATCGAGAGAGACGGAATCAGTGGCTACCTTGAGCTCCCGAAGCTACGATGGCGGCGGCGGCGCTCTACTCCGGCGAGGAATTTCGGAACAGCCTGGCGGCGTTGAGATAGTTATTTGAGGGGTTCTGATGCGGGAGATGTGAGGGTATTTATAAACGAAATTTCGTGGGCGAGGGGGCAAGAAAACGTGTCGAATCGGGCGAGATTTTCCGGGCTGATACGAACTGGAAAGAAACTCGTACTGGGGATGAACTCGTCCCGAGCTGGAAGATGATTGGGGTCCCACCGGTTAGGAGAAAAAAAAACAAAGAGAAATAACTCCGGGCGCTGCGCGTTGTGCTCGCTAGGCCTGGGACGCACACGCGCGTGCGTGGCCTTGCTGGGCTGGCTACTCCACGTCCACGTCCTGGCCGGTCATTTTGTTTTTTTATTTCTTTCTTTTTGCTGATTTCTTTCGTAGAATTATTTTAAGACTTCAGTTTGACACAAATGAATTTCTGTTAATTTACAAAATCATAAATACTAGTTTAGTGACATTTTGAGACTACTTCTCTGTCTAAGTAAATCGCCAAAATATTATCATAGGCTATTGCCTAATAGAGACCTTAGGTTTTTTTGTAAAAGAAATTTATTTCTCAAGAATGATTTTCAAAATATGCATGAAACATGGTTTTGCCATTTTGTTAATTTATTTTAATAGTATTCAAAAGTTTTGATTTCTTGTGAATTTTCATTCCAAGACAATCATTCAAAGGCAATTGTTTACTTATTTTCACATTCCAAAATTTGAAAATTTTTGGGATGTGACACATAGAGGGCATGAGGCATAGACACCCTCCCAAACGAGATGAAGGAACATGTCCTCGGCGGTATTTGAACAGGATTAGTCAGAATTTTGCCAGGGTACACCAGGATTTGGTAGGATTTGTGCAACCAGACTAGAAATCTAAAATCATAGTTTTATGATTAAAACAACCATTCTCTTCATAGATATACAAATAAGTTCCACTATCATCTAAATAGTTCATATATACAAAAGAATGTCGATAGTTCATACAACATTTTTGTTCTTATTTGTAGCTAACAGTGGACTACTAAAATCGTAGATTTACGATAGCTCCCGACATACACGTACTACCCGCTAAATAGGGCATCTATGAGGCTGCGGCAGCAACATTGAGCTTACTCGTTGTCATTGGAGTAGTCGACAAGGACAAACCCTTGGTGTTAGGCTTGTTCCGCAAGGGAATGGTGCCGGGCCTCGGCAAGATCCACCTCCTCCCTACTTGACACCACTTGGCGTGCTCCTAGACATCGAAGATAACGCTGCCTAGGGAGCGTTGTCAGGCCATATGTAAGTCCCCCCATTCTGCTATGCGAGGGTGAGGGTCGCCCTGTCAGAGTTGGAGAAGGAGTTGGAGACCACTATGTCATGTGTGTGTGTTTGGGGGGGGGGTGGCGCCAGAGCAGAAGCTCACATGATGGCCCGTGAGCTTCCCGCCTTGGCATCGTTCCCATGCCAGGCTGCTACTCCTGAGGAACCCGACTCACGTGGGCGATGAGGCATGACGATGACACGGAGCATTCTCGGGAGACCGACAATGTTTCATGGAATGGTGCGGAGGAATATGCCCGACTCATTGAATTGACCAACCATATTCTGGTGGTCCGAAAATCTGGGCTCAGACGCGGTGGATCCGGCATTGATTCGATGGGGCGGCTGGAGATGGATGGATATGGCCAGAGCTAGAACGAGTGCATGGCAAGCACGAGTGCATGGCATAAGTGGTGGGAGAGATGGGTCATCTCAAACGTATCTATAATTTTTGATGCTCCATGCTTGTTTTTACACCATTTGCCTTGTGTTTCGTTACACTTCGTGGCGTTTTTATGCGATTTCCAAAACTAACCTATTGACAAGATGCCACAGTGCCAGTTCCCTGTTTTCTGCTGTTTTTGTGTTTCAGAAAAGCTACACAGGAAATATTCTCGGAATTGGACGAAACGACCACCGAAACTCCTATTTTTCCCGGATGAAGGGTGAAGACCGAACGAGAGCCGGAGGGGGGCCAGAGGGCAGCCACACCATAGGGTGGCGCAGGCCACCCCTTGGCCGCGCCACCTAGTGGTGAGGTGGCCCTGGTAGCCCCTGACATCGCCTCTCCGCATATAAAGAGCCTCCCGACGGAAAACCCTAAGGGAATCGGCAAAATTTCTAGAAGAGTTCCGTAGCTCCACCGCCGCCACCGATGAATTTTGGGGGACAGAAGTCTCTGTTCTGGCATCCTGCCGGGACGGGGAAGTGCCCCCGGAGCCATCTCCATCGGTCTCCATCACCGTCTCCATCAACTTCACCGCCATCTACATCACCGTTGCTGCCTCCTATGATGAGGAGTAGTTCTCCCCCGGGGCTGAGGGCTCTACCGGTAGCTATGTGGTTCACCTCTTTCTCTCTCATGATGTGACCTTTATGTGATCGTGAGCTTTGTATCTAGTTGAATTGGTACATGCTATTATTCAGATATTATGCTACTCCCGTGCTTTATATTTGTAATCTCCGGAGATACCTTGTATCATGGTGTGACGGTGACAGTGTGCGCATCATGTGTGTATTTTTGGTTAATGTCTCTATGAATTGTTGGTGTTTGTTGGAACCATCTAGTGCATTCACGGTGATAGTGTGGGACAATCTAGTTTGGGTACATGTGAACTTTGAGGAGTGCTTCGTAGCCCTACGCATGATTAGTGTTCGTTTTCCATTGGAGAATTGTTTTGAGTTGCATATTGAAGTTAGTATCTATTGGTTCAATTATGTTATATTTGTTGGGAGTGTGTCCACTAGTGAAAGTATGATCCCTAGGCCATGTTTCCAAGCATTGCACACCGTTTACATTCAGTTTTGTTACATGTTTGCTCGCAGCGATATTTACTTCAGATTACATTTACTACTTATAATCATCACTACTACTTGTATTTCACTATCTCTTCGCCGAACTAGTGCACCTATACATCTGACAAGTATATTGGGTGTGTTGGGGACACAAGCGACTTTCTGTATCGTAATTGCAGGGTTGCATGAGAGGGATAGCTTTGACCTCCTCCTTCTTTAGTTTGATAAACCTTGGGTGATCCACTTAAAGGAAACTTGCTGCTGCTCTACAAACCTCTGCACTTGGAGGCCCAACACTGTCTACAAGAACAGACGCGTGCGTAGACATCAAGGTCTTTTCTGGCGCCGTTGCCAGGGAGGTAAGGTAAAAGGTACTCACATTCTTTGGTTACTAAGTCTTTTAGTTGCTGGTGAGTGCTCGAAGTTATTTCCTTTAGATTCTGCAATTATATCTTTTTGTTTCTTGTTTTTATTTTCACTAGTTAGGCTTAATGGAAAACAAAGAGTTCGATAGTATTTTTCCTACGTTAGGATATGAAGAGTTTGAAAAGAAAATTGAAAAAACTTTGGAGCTTAATTTGCATGCTAATAGTGTTGTTAGTATGAATGCTTTGAACACCGTTATTGCTAATGCTATAGAAAAGTCTAAGCTTGGGGAAGCTGATTTTGTTAAGCATGATATTTTTAGTTCCCCAGCTTTAGTGGAGAAAATTTGCTCTGATGATATTTTATCTCCCATATGTGATAATTCTTATGATGCTTGTGCTCCTCATCCTTTTAAAATACCTATGAAAATTGTTGAACGTGCTATGAATAACTGCTATCTTGGAGATGGAACTGTCCATCCTGGTGATCATTTGCTCTTTATACATGAATTATGCGAGTTGTTTAAATGTGTAGGTATTTCGATGAACCAAGTTAAGATGAAGCTATTTTCTTTATCACTGAAGGGCAGAGCTATGGAATGGTATAAAACACTGAAGGATGGCCGACCTGTTGACTGGGAGGAAATTGCACCTCTCTTTTATTCTAAATTCTATCCTTCTAGTGAGGTTTATAAAGATAGGAATTATATTTATAATTTTTATCCGTATGAGGGAGAAAGCATTGCCCAAGCGTGGGGAAGATTGAAGTCACTAATGCTCAAATGTCCTATTCATGATCTTCCCCATAATATTGTTATTAATAATTTTTATGCAAGGCTTTCAGGATATTATAAGGACTATCTAGATGCATGCTTTGATGGGTCTTTCACAAGAAAGGATGTTGACACCAAGTGGGATCTTCTTGAAACAATTCAAAGCAATATCAAAGAATGGGATAGCAACAAAGGTAAAGGATCAGGTATAAATTACGAGTATGATTGCATTAAGTCTTTCGCTGAAACTGCTAATTTTCAAGAGCTTAGTGCTAAATATGGGCTTGATCCTTGAATTATGGTTGATTGTTTTAGAGCCTTTGCTTCCCATATTAATGTTCCTAAAGTAAATGGGGATGTGTATCATGAACCTTTTAAAGACACTTGCATAGAAAGTGATATTGTTATTGATGATTGCGATAAACATGCTCAAATTTTTGAAAGTACTACTTCTTATAAGCATGCTAATTTTTGTGGAGTACTTATACCTTGTGAACAGAGTCACAACAAATAAGATTATTGTATCCACCACAGGAATGAAGAAACCCGAATGTGGGATAAGGCTCTAGATGAGCTTGGTAAAAAGGTTTGTGAACTTTGCCATGACAAGGGTGATTTTAATTTTCAATGCTCAGGCCATAATAGTGACCCTTCTAATCGAATGAGTACCGCAAGTTTGTATTGTGATGACAAGATTACTCTCAATCAGCATGATGAGCTTACTTTGTTTTTGGGGTGTGAAGAGTTATCTAAAAAACTTCTTTGGTAGATATGAGCGTTTTTAAAAATATTAGCATCTTGCAGGGTTGTCATCTTTATTGTGTTAAAGATTGCCTCGGAAATACTTACATACAAAATGTTATAAAACATGATGTTTTGCCAAGCTATGACAGGACTAATAGATGTTTCCATCTTATTAACAAAAAGGAGGAATCCTCCAAAGTTTCTTCTGTTGTTTCTGTCAGCAAACCAGATTATATAGAGAAGATGCCTTTTAAGTCTCTCCCTCGTAAAGGAGAGAGTAAGAAGAGTAAGAAGAAGAAGAAGAGGAGTAAAAGGAGAGAGGAAATGGTATCTTCCCCTAAGCATGTTGCTCCTATTATAGATTATGATAATTTTGATCTTGATGATGTTCTTATGCCTGTTACCTATGTTAGTGATCATGATTGGGAAAAGCACTCTACTTTTGATATTGAAAATCTTTTTGGTACCAATTATGAAAATTATGAGGTTAATAATTATTGTACCATTAGTACTATCCATGTTCCTTCCTATGATGATATGTTTGATGAATATGCTTTGAAAGATAGCTATTCTATTGCTTATGATGATACTAAACCTCTAGTTTATGATGGTTACAATCATGAGTACAATATTTTCAGTTCACCTACTTTTGAGGAGAAAATTAGTTATGATTACAATATTCCTCCTATTTTTGATGATTATGGTGATGAGAATAATTATTCTGTTGAATTTGCTCCTACTAAGATTGCTAAGAATTATGTTCATGTGGGGAGTATTAATTCTTTTATGCATGTGGCTCAAACCTCGTGCCCCGTGAATACGAGTACCCAAACCTCATGCTACTTTACTTAGAGTCCCAAGCAAGGCTCTTGTCATTGTAATTATATGCATATCATTGAGAACCGCCAATGGGGTACCTCCGTGCCCGATGACATGGAACAAGCCCACACCAAAATGACAGGACAAGCAGACAATGAACACCTCAACATCTCTTTTATTTGCCTTTTGTTTAGCTTTTTATTGTGAGATGCGTCGTCGAATGTTCACCATGGGTATGCTGCAAATTTCCACCATGAATTATGCATGGCTTAGATTGGCGGCCCGGCGTTTCCCTAACACATATACAAGCTCCATGATCCCCACAAGATTCCCAATTCATTTCACACCGCGGGCATCCATAAACAAAAGATCACGATATCAACTCAAATAAGAAGTGCAATGTTGAAAGCTTGCCCCATGACAGCATGGATGGGCAAGAATCCAACTTACAACTTGCAAGCATAACAACTCAATATAAGCGACCACAATGTCAAATTTTTAAGAACAGGAAAAAGTAAAGTGTGCCTTCCAGTTCGTGAGAGCTTTACTGACCGAATTTCGCATAACACTGGTAAGAGTTTAATTTGAAGAGAAAATAAAAGCAAGTCAAATTTACTTGGAATAGCAAATTGCTAGTAGGTATGTATGGTGGACACTTTGGAAAACTTTGGCTTTTAGGAGTTGGATGCACGAGTAGAGCTCATACTCAGTACAAGGCGAGGGCTAGCAAAAGACTGGGAGCGACCAACTAAGAGAGCAGTAATGGCCATAATCATGCAAAGCGACAAAGCGACATTAAAAGAAGCATATGATGGCATCAAAAGTCAAAAACTAAATGATCATGAAGGCTATTGGCGACTTTGTAAGAGTCTAACATGTGTGAGCATGCGCCAAGTCAACCCAAATAAAGCATCAAGGAGAAAACCAAAATAATGCTTCCATACAATAAAAACAACGCATGATTTTTTTTCAAAGGCTCATTAAGCAATCTCAGTTATTTGAGACAAGTCATGCTACAGCAAAACCACTAAGCATACTATCAAAAAGACATCAAGCATGACATGAAAAAGCCTAAGCCGCAGTCTACACAAGCTCCTTCTTGTACCACTATTTTGCACAAAGCTTTTTCTCTTTTCCAACACCATTTGAAATTTTTATAAACACCTCTTTTGATGAAAACCAATAAAGATCAGAGGCAAAAATACACCTTGATGAAAAGATATGACAAGGTCTGAACGCAAATCAAGGCGAAAACGAAAACCAAAAGCAGTAGCAGTAGCCGAAAAAGAAGAACACATGATTTTTAATAAGAGTGAAAACTAGAGTGTTCTTTGCAAATGAAAACGAGTACATCTCCTCCAAAGAAAATTTGTTGGGGTCCAACCATTTATTGCAGAAAACAAACAAACTAAACTAACTAAGAAAACTAAAACAACTGACGCTCCAAGAAAAACACATAGTGCATGAAGCAATAAAAATATAGTGTTTTGAAAGGTGACCTGATTTTTGCCGATGAAGAAGGGGTGCCTCGGGGGCATCCCCAAGCTTTGACACTTGTACTTCTTGGATATTTCTTGGGGTGATGCATGGGCATCCCCAAGCTTGAGCTTTTGTCCATTCTTCAACTCATCTCATCATTCTCCAATCCCTACACTTGAAAACTTCCTTCATACAAAACAAAACACAATTCTATTAGCAACATTAGTGTAAGCATAACATATAATCAATCCTCTATTTGCTTCAGGTTTCAACTCAAAACCACCACATATATAGCAAATACTACTGTAGAAACCTCCCCAAAAGTTCCATGATCAAAAGAACTCAAAAGAAAGCGATAAAGTGGCAAACACAAATATTGGCAGAAATCTGTCAAAACTGAATAGCTGACAAAGGTCGAATTTTTGAGGGATTTTCTGTTGCTCAAATCAAAAAGTGTTCAACTAACAAAAGTTTGGATATAACCTGGGGCATATGCACAAGAAATCGAAGGTCCAAGAGATAAACAGAGAATTTTCATGAATTTTTACGGTGCAGCACCGAAAACAGTTTCAGGACAGAAACATCCCCATATCTTTACCTCACTCAAATTAGAGGCTTCTCTTGGCACAAAAACTAAATAAACAAGATAAGGAGCGGTCATTACAGTAGTAATGACTTCCAAGACTCAAATAAAAGAAAAAGTACTGAAAAGAAAACATTGGGTTATCTCCCAAGAGTGCTTTTCTTTAACGCCTTTGAGCTAGGCGCAGAAAATTGCGAATCAAGTAATATCAATAGATGAAGCGCTAGTTACCTCAGTAGGCTCTTTGAAGGTTCCCGAAGATGATTCAACCTGAAAGTCACCCTTAGTGGAACTAAGAGTCTTACCAATTTTAAGAACATGTTGAGATTTAAGCGCAGAAACCTTGGGAACATACATAAATTTTTGCTCTTTTCCAACAAACACTTTCTCCTTCTTAAATTTAAGAGAACAGAAGATTAAGCTAAGAGTTTCCATAGACTCCTCTAGTTTACCAATACTTAAGTTTTGATTGTCATGAGTAGTGCTACCCTCTAAAATGGTAATTCTCTTACCAATGTTTTCTATTAATTCATTAACGCGGCTAGCATTTTCTAGGATACTTGGCAAACTTTTCTCTAAAGAGCTGAGCTTTTCTACCACCTCCTCCATGGTGGTCTCGGTTTTAGCAACATGAATAGGTGGTATTCCCACTAAACTTTCAATTATAGTGCATGCTTCTCCAGCGGGAGTACCCAGAAAATTACCTCCTGTAAGAGTATCAAGAACATACCTATTCCAACTGGATATACCAACATAAAAATTTCTAAGGAGGATCGTGGTAGAGTGCTTTTTGGTACACCTATGATGAGCATTGTTAATACGGTACCAAGCATCTTTTAAACTTTCTCCCCCTTGTTGCTTAAAACTACGAACTTCTACTTCAGGATTACTCATTTTAACAAAACTAAAAGCAGATAAGTAAAAACAACTACCAAGGATTCTAATTTTTTTGGGTTTTTGATATAAAACGATGCAGGTAAAATAAAATAAAGTAAAGCAAAGCAATAAAACAAAGTAAAGGATGTGTGTGCGAAAAACTCCCCTCGCAGAAGTCTTCTCTTCCTCCCCGGCAACGGCGCCAGAAAAGAAGCTGTTGCGTGATTGACGTGGGAGCAGATTGTCCTTGTGCGTGGTGGATAACCAGCCCGTTGGGAACCCCAAGAGGAAGGTATGATGAGTATAGCAGCTGGTTTTCCCTCAGTTTAAGAAACCAAGGTTTATCGTTCTTGGAGAGGAGAGACAATAACGACTGAAGGTGATGCGGACTGGCTTAGTAACACTCCAACAAGGGCGCCGTTTAACGATACTTGTTGACTCGTCTTCGGCCAGTAGCAACGCGGAATCTGCACACAACACAACCAAGTACTTTGTTCCCAACTTGCGATGAGGTTGTCAATCTCACCGGTTTGCTTGAAACAAAGATTATGAGCGTATCGAGTGGAAAACAATATAGTATGCGAGTAAAGTAAACAGTATGAGTAAAGTAAACAGTGCGAGTAAAGTAAACATGTGATAGCAATATGATGGAAATAGGACCGGGATCCACAGTTCACTAGTGGTGTCTCTCCATGGATAAAATAACACATGCTGGGTAAACAAATTATAGTTGGGCAATTGATAGAATAAAGATAACGTGATATGTCAAGAAGATCACTATGAGATTTACTCTAGGCATTACAACAAAATACATAGACCGCCATCCAACTGCATCTATGACTAATAATCCACTCCCGGGGATATCAATCCGAACACCCCAGTAGTATTAAGTTGCGAACAACAGATAATTGCATTAAGCAAAGTGTGTAATGTAAACAAAGCATATGCCCTTGAGCATATGAATGTTGTTTTCTCCCTAGTAGCAATAGCACATCTACCACCTTAGAGGTTTCTGTCGCTCCCCCAGGTGAAATAGAGGCATGAACCCACTATCGAGCATAAATACCCCCTCTTGGAGTCACTAGCAACTACTCGGCCAAGATAGCTTCTAACAACGGAGAGCATGCAAGATCATAAACAACATAGAGATAACAAAAGATATAATTCAGTATAGCAACTTAATCATAAACACCAATATTCATCGGATCCCAACAAACCAAACATGTAGAATTACATAACGGTGATCTCAATCATGTAGGGCAGCTCATGAGATCTAAACATGAAGCACATGGTGGAGAAGACAACCATCTAGCTACTGCTATGGACCCATAGTCCAAGGTAGACTACTCACTCATCGCTCCAGAGGCAAGCATGTCGATGAAGAAGACCTCCGGTGGCGATTCCCCTCTCCGGCAGGGTGCCGGGAAGAGCTTCTGGACCCTCCCGATCTTTGGGTCGACGGTGGCGGCGGATCGCGATGTGTTCTGGAAATCTGATTGGGTACTTAGGTTTTTTCCATCGGGGGGTCTTTATAGGCGAAGGGGCGTCGTCAGAGGAGGAGCCAAGCGCCCTCACGCGGGGCCCGCGCGGCCAGGGGCCTGGCCGCGCCACCCCTGCGTGTGGGGCCCTGGTGGCCCTCCTCCGACTCTTCTTCGGATCTCTGGAAGCTTCGGGGTAAAATAAGACTTCAGGAACTTGTTTCGTCCAATTCCGAGAATATTTCCTATGTATCACTTCTGAAACACAAAAACAGCAGAAAACAGGAAACTAGCACTGTGGCAACTCGTTAATAGGTTAGTTCCGGAAAATGCATAAAAGTGCCACTAAGTGTAACGAAACAATAGGCAAATGGTGTAAAAACAAGCATGGAGCATCAAAAATTATAGATACGTTGGAGACGTATCATGTACCAATACTCATCGGATCCCAACAAACACAACATGTAGAATTACATAAAGATGATCTTAATCATGTAGGGTAGCTCACAAGATCTAAACATGAAACACATGGTGGAGAAGACAACCATCTAGCTACTGCTATGGGCCCGTAGTCCAAGGTAGACTACTCACACATCACTCCAGAGGCGACCATGGTGGTGGAGAAGGCCTCCGGCAGGGATTCCCCTCTCCAGCAGGGTGCCAGGAAGAGCTCCTGGATCCTCCCGATCTCACGACGATGACGGTGGCGGCTTGAAGTATGTTTCGAGGGAAAGCAATCTGTCCTTTAGGTTTTTCCCGTCGAGGGGAATATATAGGCAAAAGGGCAGCATCAGGAGGTGGGTCAGCTGGCCTCACCACCAGGTGGCGTGGCCAGGGGCTGGGCCGCGCCACCCTATGGTGTGGCTGGCCCCTGTCCCCCCTCCGTCTCATCTTTGGTCTTCACGAAGCTTCGGTAAAAATAGGAGGTTCGGCTTTTGTTTCGTCCAATTCCGAGAATATTTCCTGTGTAGATTTTCGAAAATACAAAAACAGCAGAAAACAAGGAACTGGCACTATGGCATCTCGTTAATAGGTTAGTTCCATAAAATGCATAAAAACGCCACGAAGTGTAACAAAACACAAAGCAAATGGTGTGCAAATAAGCATGGAGCATAAAAAATTATAGATACGTTTGAGACGTATCAATCATCCCCAAGCTTAACTCCTACTCGTCCTTGAGTAGGTAAGTGATAACAAAAGAATAATTTTTGAGGTGACATGCACCATTACAATCTTGATCAACAATGTAAAGCATTGAGTGCTGGGATCTAAGAACTTAAAACATGGGCATAAGAGACATAATCTTGATAATAAAACTTAGCAACCATGTTATAACATGAAAAGAAACACAAACGAAAGATCATGAATAATGAAACATTGAAAGTAAAACGTGTGTTCAAATCATATGGAAAAACATATTAAGTGGTTTTCAGCTTGTCCTTCATGGAATAACAAAACATAAATGCATAGGACACCTTCAAGTTTAAAAGGGTGACTAGATACAAATGATTTAAGAAAAAGCAAAACCATAATCATGAATCAATCAATGATAAACTTTGGGATTATGCACATTATACTCAGAATGGCAACTATGCTGTCTTAGCCGGTGCATAAAGGTAGAAGGTGGAGACTCAACATAAAAGTAAAAGAAAGGCCCTTCGCAAAGGGAAGCAGAGATTGCAAGTTTTATAAACATTAAAAAATTATGGTACTTGCTAGCTTTGAGCTCCCATTGCCCCCATCATAGGCATCTTTAATGGTTAAAGTTAATGCGAGTACAATTACGAAGCATATGCTTAACAAATCATAAGTTGAAAACCTCATGTCCCGTGAAGTATGAATACCCAAACCTCATGCTACTCGACTTAGGTCCCAAGCAAGCTCTTGTCATTGTAAGTATACACGTATCATCGAGAACCGCCAATGGGGTACCTCCTTCCCGATGACATGGAACAATCCCACATCAAAATGACAAGACAAACAGACAATGAACACCTCGACATCTCTTTTATTTACCATTGGTATAGCTTTTTATTGTGAGATGCGTCGTCGAATGTCCACTATGGGCATGCTGTAAATTTCCACCATGAATGATGCATGGCTTAGATTAGCGGCCTAGGCGTTTCTCTAACACATATACAAACTCCATGAACTCGCAAGATCCCAACTTATTTCACATCGCGAGTATCCATAAACAAAAGATCACGATATCAACTCAAATAAGAGAAGTGCAATGTTGAAAGCTTTCCCCATGACGACATGGTTTGGCTAATTTCCAAATTATAACTTGCAAGCATAACATTAACATAAGAGAGCCACAATGTCAAAATTTTAAAAGCGAGAAAAGTAAAGTGTGCCATCGGGTTCGTGAGAGCTTTACTGACTAATTTTTGCATAACACCAAAAAGAGTTTAATTCGAAGGATAGATAAAAGCAAGTCAAATGTACTTTGGAATAGCAAATTGCTAATAGGTATGCATGGTGGACTCATTGGAATAACTTGGTTATTGGGAGTTGGATGCACGAGTAGAGCTCATACTTAGTACAAAACGAAGGCTAGCAAAAGACTGGGAGCGACCAACTAAGAGAGCAATAACGGCCATAATCATGCATAGCGACAAAATATCATTAAAAGAAGCATAAAATGGCATCACAAGTCAGAAACCAAATGATCATAGAGGCTTATGGTGACTTGTTAGAGTCAAACATGTTGTAAGCATGCGCCAAGTCAACCCATATAAAGCATCAAGGAGAAAACCAAATAAATGCTTCCATATAATAAAAACAATGCATGATTTTTTCAAAAGGCTCATTAAGCAATCTTAGTCATTTGAGACAAGTCATGCTGCAGCAAAAATCACTAAGCATACTGAAAGGACGCGGATGTCGCCTAGAGGGAGGGTGAATAGGCGATTAAAACTTTTACGAAAGGCTTGAACAAATGCGGAAATAAACTAGCATTTAATTTGTCAAGCGTACAAAACCTAAATAGACTAGGCTTACCTATGTGCACCAACAACTTGTGCTAAGCAATACAAGTAGCAGGGTGATAGCAAGATATATAACTTCAAGCACGATGGCTATCACAAATGTGAAGTGCATAATAGTGGAGCTCGGATAAGAGTTACCGAGGCATGAAGGAGACGAAGATGTATCCCAAAGTTCACTTCCAAAGGAAGCTAGTCTCCATTGGAGAGGTGCGGCGGCTTAATGCACTCCGAACGCCACAAAGGCCTCACCTTGAGATGTGGTAGCACAATGCTCACCAAATGCCACAAAGGCTCAACTCAAGATGCAGAGGCACGCTACTCACCGAACGCCACAAAGGCTCACCTTATTCTCATCGCGCTCTCGCACAAAGCAAGATGCCACGATCCACTATGGGACACTTGAGAGTGGTCACCGAACCCGTACAAGATTGGGGCAATCTCCACAACTTAATTGGAGGCCCCAAGCATATGCCACAAAGGTTGGGGAATCTCCACAACTTAATTTGAGGCCCCAAGAATATGCCACAAAGGCCACTAAGCCGTCTAGGGTTCCAAGAACCCAAGAGTAATAAGCACACTTACTTTCACTTACCCAATCTCCGAGGAGAACTCAAACCGATGCACCAAATGCAATGGCAAGAGCACACAAAGTGCTCAAATCCTTCTCTCCCAAATCCTACCAAAGCAACAAATGCTATGGAGGGATATGAGAGGAAGAACAAGAAGGAAATCAACAAATGAACTCCAAGATCTAGATCCAAATGGTTCCCCTCACTTAGAGGAGAAGTTGATTGGTGGAAATGTAGATCTAGATGTCCTCTCTCTTTTCCCTCAAGATTTAGCAAGAATCATGAGATGGGGAGGGAGAGAGAGCAAAGCTTCAAGGTCAACAATGGAGGAGAGAGAAAATCGCAGAAGCTTACTCCCTTGGGGAAGAAGGGGGCCTTATATAGGTCCCCCATGAAATATAGCCGTTGCTGGGCACTTACCCCGGAGTCTCCGGCCTTGGGGGCTGGAGTCTCCGGCCTCATGTCTCCGGCCATGAGTCACAAAGTCTCCAAACCCATTACAGAGGCGTGCACCACTCCAGAAATCGTGACGGCCGGAGTCTCCGGACCCTATGGCCGGAGTCTCCGGCCTGGCAAAGGTACCCAGAGGTTCCAGGCCGAAACTCTGGACGAAAATGGCGAAAACACATTTTGGGCCGGAGTCGCCGGCCCTCCGAGGCCGGAGTCTCTGGCCCTGGAAAAAGGTAGAAACAACTGAAACCAAAACGACCATAACTTGAGCATCCAGACTCCGTTTTCGATGATCTTGGGCTCGTTGGAATCACAGCAACGATCCCTACAACTTTATGCAGAGAAACATCATAGTACAACAAAGGAGGATAAAACCGAGTATCTATGGGCAGGGCTTCGCCTACGCACGCGAGGTGGAAGAAGATAGGCAAAAATACTAGTCAAACTAGACAAAAAGGAGCTACAGGAAAGATGGCACGCGGCACAGAGACTAATCAAAATTAGCCCACGTCTCGATCTAGTCTCTTTCTTTTATAGCAGGCGTGCCTTGGAGCAGAGGCCAAAGTTACCACCTCGATTACCCAAAAAAACCGGAGGACCGATCCTTCATCGCTAAGGATCAGCTCGATCCGATCCTGGTAGCGATTGCTACCAGCGATCAATCAGCCTCCTGGTTGATCGATGAGGCGGCCTGGGCGTTGCGGGCGTGAGGCCCAGCCGAGTGGCCCACCCGGATAGCCCAGCCGGCGCACAAATAGCCGGCCTAGCCGGCCAGGCTTGGCCCAGGCGAGTGGCCCAGGTGCGGCACCAAGTGTGCGGCGCGTGGGGCGTGTGGCTGCGCGGCTGGCCGGCCTAGCCGGCCCAGCTGCGGTGCCCTCCTTTTTTTTCTTTTCTTTTTGCTTTTTTCCTCTTGCAGTTTGTCTAGATCGAGCTACTAAATAGGCCCATTAATAAAACTTTGCACGGACTATATTTAGCCCTTATTTATTTCTAGTAAATAAATATATGTATTAATATTTATTAATTCAATTAATTAATAAATCAATAATCATCTTCCTGGAATAGTTCCGTAACTCTCTGAAATAATTTCCATAAATCCCAAAACTACCCTAGCGTCGATGAGCGTTAAGTGTGTGACCCTACAGGTTTGAGAATGTGTGGACATGATCATCATCAATAATCAATAGCGGGATCTGGAAATCCATATTGACTCCCACATATTCAACGAAGATCATTATCGGTGAACCACGATGTCAGGATTCAATTAATCCCATATACAAATTCCTTTGTCTCATGATATTTTACTTGCCCAAGATTCGGTCGTCGGCATCGCCATACCTAGTTCAATCTCATTCATAGCAAGTACTCTTTACTCGTTCCTCAATCCAATATCACCCTGTGATTAAACTCAATAATCACGTGTTTGAAAATGGTGTATGATATTGATTACCGAGTGGGCCCGGAGTATATCTCTCCGACATGGGAAGGACAAATCCCAACTCGATACATGCAACCCAACAAGTACTTTCCGATTACCTGAGAGACACCTTTATGATCACCCTCTCATAGGATGACGTTTGATGACCTCAAAGCTCTCTTCCGGTACCAGGGAGTGGCATTATCTCATGGTCTAAGGAATATGATACTGACATAGGAAAAGCTACGCAATTGTGAACACAATGACACGATCTAATTGCTGTGCTTAATTTGGGTCTGCCCATCACATCATTCTCCTAATGACATGACCTTATTATTAATCGACAACGCATGTCTATTGTTAGGAAACCTTAACCATCATTAATCAATGAGCTAGTCTAGTAGAGGCATACTAGGGACACGGTGTTGTTCATAAACCACACAAGTATTAATGTTTCCGCTTAATACAATTCTAGCATGGAATATAAACATTATCATTAACAAGAAATATGATAATAACAATATTATTATTGCCTCTAGGGCATATTTCCTTCAATGGGGTACATGGAGGGCTCTGGTTGGGGGAGAGGGGCAGTGGAGAGGGATAGAGAAGGGGCAGTGGGGGTATCTTGTCGGAGAAGGATGGCTGCTGCCCCCCCTCTTATTCTAGTGCTACACAAATTTTTCATGGATCCACTTCTTCCCTCTTCCAAACACTAAAGGACAAGAAGGAGGGGTGTTGCTACAGTGCAATTTCGACCAGAGATGAGAGAGGGTGTTGGGAAGGTCAAGGTAGTGGTTTGGTGAAGTTTCAAAAAGTTTTGAATTAGATAGGGATAGATATGGTGGTGATTTCATGCATGATGCAATTCTTGCATTATTGGCTAGTCTCATACTGCACCAAACAATGGCATGCATAGATGGATTAGATGGCTGTGATTTGGTGAGACGAACAATTTTGCCAAGTTGGAAGAGTTTATTTGGTGTTAGGCAAGATCACCAAAAATTGAGATGTGAGGATTTGCCCTATTCTACTTGAGACAAGATTTTGAAAATTTTGAAGATGAACCACAAGGGTTTTGGGTTCATATGATTCTAAATTCATATGAGAGCATGGTGGGGTTTCATCAAATTTTATTTGATGAGAAAGTATGCAAGAATGGCCTAATTGACATCCCCATGCATTTTTGTTAATAGGAAAGATGAGATAAGGACAATGATCATTTTTGATGGAGAGGGAATGATTGTATGCATGAATAACCTTTACAAATGCTAGTAGAGAGGAAATGAATTTATAGAGAAATTTTATGATGAGTGCTGACAAGTTATCAAGAGGATCAAGGAAAACTAGAAAAAGTGAAATCAGTTTTGACTAGGGTTCAAAACCTAGTCACATAAATAGGTGGCATGCTTCAAAATGCACTAACAAGTGCATAGATAGTTAGAGCACATAAAAAGGAAGAGGAATAGGTCATAGGATGGTCTCTGAACAACTTATCTCGAAATTTAAAATTGTGAGCAAAAGTGCATCTGATAATAGTCAAATGGTCAGTGGTTTGATTAGGGTCAGAAACAGGACTAGAACAAGTAGTAGATGACCTCAAATGACTAGGTGGTAATGGAAAGAATGGAAGAATATATATCAAAGATGAGTTCTAGGAAGGTACATTGTCATGGATAGAATAGATGAGCTTAATACAAGTGTTGGAAAATTGAATCTGTTAACAGACACGAAGATAGTCTGCACAATAGGTGTTTGATAAAATGACTGCAAGAAAAATATTTTGCAAAAACTAAGAGGAGCCTTCTAAGATGGGATGTAGATGATTTTAATAACACCATGGGTGCTTTCCTTGGGCTAGTTTGATTAGTTTTAAAATTCCTCAAAAAGGGGCTCCTAATGTCTTAGGGTAAGACTAAGACATTAGAGTTAGGACTTCAGGATTGAGAGGAAAAATAACAAGATATGTTTTATTTGAAAGCTAGAATGATAACAACTTACATGACAAAATATTAATTGATGGGTTTTGAATAGGTTAGGCCACAGGCCTACCCGAGGATCATATCTACACACAAGCAATTCATCAAAGTCAAACAAAGTCACACAAAGTCAACTCACCACATGTGGTCAATCATTTGCAGCTAATCTAGCATCACCAGAAACAATGATTGAATAAGTGCTCAATGATGATCATGCCATGGTCAAGTAGAAAAGAGTTTCAAATAAAGGAGTAAAGCTCATGTAGAATTTTCAAAAACTAGTGGAGACATAACATCTCCTTTAGAAAGTTTTCTTAAAGGTGTTTGAAATCCTTTTATAAATATCAACAAAATATAAGTTTGTAAAATAGTGGGACCACTCTACTTTGTAGGTCCCAATAATTTTGTAAATACTTAGTTTTGATAAAAGCTTTGTCTCAAAGATAAATCTTGGCTCTTGTCTTGGTCAAATAAAATAATATGAAAAAGGAGAGGTTGCCAAGATAATGGTTTTGGAAAAATAGCTAGAAGCATAAATAAAGGCATGATCACAAGGGCACAAGGATTGTGTTGGTTCACAATATTGTTCAACAAGCAACTCAAACAGACATCATTAACATAACAACCAAGACAAACAAGCAAGAAATAGTACTTCCAGAGGTTTGCACAAAAAGTTTTTGTTGGCCCTCATTTTTGGATCACTAAACACTACTTAAACAGGGTTACAGAAAGTGGGGTGTTACAGTTTATATAATGAATTTAAAGAACTAAAATGGTTGTACTAACATCAAATACTACAAAAGTATGTGATGTTAGTAGAACCACCATATATAGAGCAAACTCCCCCACAATCTATGCATGTGTGAATGATCTTGATTTCATTGCATATATTGCCAACCAAGGATGTTGGTGGAGTTTCCTCTATATACTCAAGAATGCAAAGCATGAAAGGAAAATGCTTAAGAACAAAACCAAAGCATAAAACCCAATTCCCTTTAAACCCTCAAAACTTCTCCCCCATTGGCACCAATTGCCGAAATGGGCGGAAAACTTAGACGGCCAATATAGAGAGTTCCTCCATAATGTGTGCATAAACCAAATTATAATTCAAAACATATGCAAATATCCAAATATGAAAACTCAGAGGAAATCAAACTATATTGAGGATCAAAGATTGCAAATAAAATAAGATCACATGGTGAAGAAACTTCCAATGAATGAAGAAAGCAATCAAATGATCCAAAGAACAAATTGAATAAAGATATTATGATAGACCAAAATAATGCTCTAAATAATATGAGGAAGCTCCCCAAGGTTTGTGTACAAAATATTCTATTTGAATTGAAGTATAAGGTTCACAAACATGGAATAATCACTCCCTCAATATTATTCAAAACAAAATGATACCAAGTGAAATCGAATACTATGATAGCTACAAACTAGCACTTTAAATGAAATGAGGAAGCTCCCCAAGGTACGTGCAAAAATTAGAATGTTTGCATTTGAATGCAATTTGCACAACATGGAATCCTCACTCCCTCAATGACATTTAAAACACAAACATTTGCAAGAGATCATAGAAAAGAAATTAAGCTTGACACTTGCATCAAAGAAATAGTTGAGCAACAAGGGACAACATATTAAAAGACTCAACTAAAGTGTGTGAGAGGAATGACAAAGCATATTATAAGACTAATACAAGGATGAGCATAGAGCATCCACATAGTCTTCAATGAATGATATTGCTTAGCATTCCATCCCAACACACATGAATCATATAAGATATCAAAATAAGAAGATATCATCTCTCATGCGTATAAGTTTCAAAGTAGATAACATCACAAAGATAATTATCACAAAAAAACATGTACACACAAAATAGATACTAAGAATAGAACATGATATCCAAAACAAAGTCATGCAATATACTAATGAGATTTTTCCTTTTAAAGCATGGCCAAAGGCTCAATTTATCTTATTGTATATTGATGAACATCAATCACAAACACGTCAAAGACATCAAAACTATCGACAAGGGAAAGAAGATAGTTGAGATACTTTGAGAAAAGCAACAAGTATCACAACAAATGACACCAATAGAAGGAACTAACAATGCAAGTTCATCAATATTGCAAATATGAGATTATTGAGGAATTGATATGCAACAAGATTGCTAAATTGACATATATGGGATAGGAGAATCATGAGCATAATTTTATATGTTCCCAATAATATGCACTCATCTCACCTTACTCATACTTGCAATAAAGAGGTTTCAATTAAATCTTTGCAAGAACCATATGATTTTAAAATAAGTATATTCATGCCATGAAACAACCTACACAAGGTTGGATGCTAGAAAAGTATGCATGAAGTAGATACTTGTTACCGAGATATCAATGGTCGGACATAGTAGATAGGAGTTCTTCAATGATCCTAGCTTGCCTCAAATTATCATTTAGTCACCAATTTCATCCTTATTATTGAGACAAGCACCAACATATCTCCATGTACCTAAAACAAAGTTCAGGTACAACATGGTCCCCAAACTCATTGGGTCCAAAGTAGTTAGAGAAACTACAATATATAGGACAAACTCCACATAAATATGTGCATATAGGTATGAACTTGAATTTCATGCACATCTTAGCCAAATTAGGATTTGATGGAGTTTTGCCTATATATTGGATCAACGAAAGCAAAGCATGCCATAGATTATACATTTAGTAAGAATGCATGCAAAATACTTTCAAGAGCCAAAAAGAGATACAATTTGAACAAAACACCAAGAAGACCAAGAGGTCACACAAAGGTGTGAAAACTAAAAGTTGTCCAAATTATATCAAATAATCCAATCAACACAAGATTGGCTCCAAAGTTCAACAAGTTAACAAAGAAAAAGCCAATGAGCATAAAAATAGCTAAAAGACACAAGCTCAAAGACATATCTCATTTTAAGAGTAAAAAACAAATGACAAGGAATGAGATAAGAAACTCCCAAAGAGAGCAAGGTTCCAACAAATGAACCAAACTCCCCACACTTTTTATGATGGCACACAAAGTACCAAAAGGAAAAGTTTGTCTTCCAACAATAAGCAATACCAATTGAAATAAGCACACGAGTGTGTTATAACAAATATAGGAGAGCTCCCCCAAGATTAGTCCATTATTTATGATTTTGCATTTGGATACAAAATGCACACAAATGGGATCATCACATCTACCTATATAGAAATAACATAAAATAATTTCAACAAAATCAAATGGAATCACAAGAGTCAAGAAAGACAATGGGAGTTAAAGAAAATACATTTCTTGGCGAGAGATAAGGCAATTAAAAGCAATAGCCAAAGTAAAGATGATCAATATAAAAATACCACATGATAGAGTACCAATTTTCCAAGGAGAAGAGGTATATGGAGTTTTTTCCGGTGGTCGTTTACACATAAATCCAAGATCATCTTCACAACAAATGAGCATATGAAAAGGATAAGAATTAAGCACCATGACAAACAAAGATATTCTTGATAGACTCAAATAGTTAAACAATCACACGAAGCAATGATTAGGATAACTTGAAGCAAATGGTTTTCCAAGTTTGATGTATTATTCCACATTTTAGGAAAACCCTACCAAGAAAGTATCTCACAAACAAGATCCAAAACAAGAGCAATAAAACAATTTGGAAAATTGGAACTTGTTCGAGAATACATGCCACATAGAAGCAAGATAATTTACAATATCAACACTACGTGACACAACCTCAAATATACACATTTCATGGATTTGTAATATGCACAAAGCATAATACTCCCCCATAATGTGATAAAACAAATTTCAAATAAGTTGTTTAAAATCATTTTCCATAGGGTCCGGAAATTCCGAGGGGGGCCGAGTCTCCGGGGTTGAACCACCGGAGTCGCCGGGGTTGAACCACCGGAGTCACCGGGGTTGAACCACCGGAGTCTCCAGGGTAGAACCACCAGAGTCTCCGGGGTAGAACCAACAGAGTCTCTGGGGTAGAACCAACAGAATCTCCAAACCTATAAAAATAAACTTTAGCAACAAGAGGCAAATAGAATCCAACAAGATGATTAATGGACATTATAGAATTTGAATTTCTCATGAGAATGACATACCGCATAGAGACTAGATAATCTTTAAATATCAACACTAAGTGGTATTCCTCATGTACACATATTTTTAGGATTATGAAGTGCCAAAGCATATCACTCCCCCAAAATGGGATGGTCCATTAATCTCTCACAGGAGCCAAGTAAGATATATCAAGATGCAATGGGCTCAACAATAACAACCGTACATGGTGTGCAAACCAACATGCTCATACTTGATTACTCAAAATAAAGCATGTAGGGAGCACAACATATACAAATACATGCAAGATACAAAACCCAACACATGCAAAAGGGGCAAGTAACTTTCAATGTAGATAAGTTGAATACATGTTACCGCAAGGAGGAACATTGGATATATGATAAAAATAAGATAATCCAATTGACTTGACTTGAGACAATATAATTTATGAAGATCCCTTAATTCTTCATGATATAGCCAAGTCCCCAATGCCCTCTAATAAACACCTATTGTTCAAGTTTTGGCTTGTTGGTCCCCAACCAAGTTGGGTCCTAAGAAGTTAGTCACAATAGGTTTGGCAACCCAAATGGTTCTTTTCTTGACACCACTTTGAGTACCAACAATTTGGCAAACACATTTCCAACCTTATCCTTGCAAAGTGAATAAGCATCATCTACTATGATAGGGTTGGATGAGTTACCAATAGAGCATGTAGAAGAAAGGTGACCCTTCTCACAACATATGTAGCAAGATCTTATCTTTCCTTTCTTCTCATTTGATTTCTCCACAATGAGAGCATTGGGTTGATTCTTCTTAGGAGGTAGCTTTTCTTCATCTTGAGGAAGAACTTGAGTTTGAGATTGAGGCCGCTTCCCTTGTTGCTTCTCACTTAGATGCTTCTTCTTCAATGGGCAAGACCTAACATGATGCCCTTCAATTTTGCACTTGAAGCAAACAATCTTGGCCGAATCCTTGACTTGCTCTTGGCCCTTCTTCTTCTTGAAGATTTTGGACTTCTTCTTGTTGTTGGAGATAAATCCAAGTCCACTCTTGTCATTGGGGGATTTTTGCGCACTCCACATCTTGTCGAGTTTGGACTTCCCTTCATGACTTTTTACCAAGTCTTTCTTCAACAAAGTAACTTGGGCCTCGAGCTCTTTAATTTCCTCTACATGGTTAGTTACAACACAAGTACTAGAGGAAGTAGAAGCTATATTGTTAGAGCAACAAGGCAAGGAGAGTAATTCATCACAAGATGTAGCAATAGTATGAGTTGATGAATTACGAGGACTAGCACATGGCAATATAGCATTTTGGGAAGTAGTGCTAGTGACCACATGAGGTTCACAAGATGTTACCTTTGTAGACATATCCCCATAAGCTAACTTTAGGAGAGCATGGGATACTAGAAGATCCTCATTAGAGCTAGATAGCTTTTCATGACTTTCTTCCAATTTTCCATACTTGCTAGTTAGCAACTCAAGTTGAGCCCTTAGCTCAACATTCTCCTTCAAGATAGATGCTTCACAAGAAGTAGAGTTAGTAGCACAAGCATCATGATTAACCGAAAGAGGAGAAGGCAACTTGGAACACTCTTTTAAATAAGAAGCTTTTAGTTGCTCATGTGACTCGGTGAGTTTGGTGAGCACACTCTCAATGTCCCTAGAGCCATTTTTGAGGTGCTCAACATCCTCAAGAAGTTTAGCATTAACAAAAACAATCTTATCATTTTTTCATTTTAAGTCATTTGCCACCTCAAGAGCTCTATCATGGGTTTCTTTTACTCTAGACAATTCTAGAGCAAAAGTCTCCTCAAGAGCTTTGTTGGTGGTTTGTTCTTCTAAAAGAGCCTTTTTAAAATCATTGGCAAGACTATGAAGATTCTCAATAGTTTCTTCTTGCTCTTCGTCATGAGATTGTAGCTCATCAATAATTTTCTTGCTTTCAATAGCAACAACCAAAATTTCAATGAAGTTAGAGCAAGCAATTTTCTTCTTACTAATAGCATGAAAGACTATTTCTCCCTTCTTTCTTAAAGAGGCAACATCATCATCCTCTTCTTCATTATCACTAGATATAGTGGGTTCCAAAGAAGGAGTTAACTTTGAATCCCTAGCCATAAGACATATATGGGAACCGAGAGATGATGACGATGATGAATTACTTGAAGCTCCATTAAAGTCCATGTCTTGACCCAACAAAAGTTGGGATTCCTCTACATCGTTAGCCACAAAAGTACTAGAGGAAATGGGAGCATTCTTATCATGATATTAGTATAGCAACTACCCCACAACATGCAAGGACTATCAACACTAGCATGTAAGACATTTGGAGTGCTAGAAGAGTTAAAGTCCAAAGATAGAACATGGCCATGAGATAGAGATGAATGATCATTAAAACTAAGCTCACTATCAACATTGCAATTTCCATCACCACTCACCATATCATTACCTTGTGTCTTGCCACACATCGGTGAAGTGGAAGAAAGTTCATCATGACCGGAAGTGGAAGGAATACACTCATCCTCAATAAACTTGGACACATCATATTTTTTCTTGAAGCTTTATCCATAACTCATGAGCATTCCGAAAAGGCATAATGGATGTCATAACTATAATGCTCACAACATTGGATAAGACATTAATAGCTTGAGCATTGAGATAAGAGTTTTTCTCATCCTCTAAGGATAGATTCATGGGATCCTTAGGAGGAGAAAAACCCATATCTATAATTCGCTCTACATTTGGGTCCATGACCCGAAAATGATTAAGCATGCAAATTCTCCATATATCATAGTTTGTGCCATCAAATATAAAAGTGTCATTATGCACTAATCCCCTAGCCGACATCTTTGCTCTCAAGGAGGTGAAGCCTAAAATCAGAGACCTAGCTCTGATACCAATTGCGCATTATTACCACATTCTTTTGCTGGTTATTTAGGCCACTGTAGTTCTTGTATTGTGTTGCTTTGTATGACATTTCATACCAACATATCAGCATCGAATACCCAAGAATTACATTGTTAACGAGCAAAGAATCCATTTATAACATGTATATCATTTATATACCCGAGCTGAACATTTCCAGTCTTTTCCTTTTCTACCAAATATTTTGAAGATCCTATTTAGCATTTCCACTCCATTAGAAGAATCTATCAACATCAATAGTGGAGTCAATCATTTGACACATAGTCCAAAGGATGTTAGTCAAATACTAATGGCCTTGGATTTTGCACATTGATGTGGATCACCATTATCCTATAATTAGTATTCTTCCAGATTCCATTCTTTAGCATTCTTTTGGTATAGCAAAACAATTTGGCCGATACCTTTTCATCCATCTTATCATGACAACTTTCATGATGGAACTACGATAGCTCATAAGGATGAATGCAAGTATAATATTAGTTCCCAAACTTTTGGGTGATCTGGACGCCCAGCGCCTTCAATCTTTGCATATATTCATACAATATGAGCATATGTTCTTTTACTAAATTATACTTCATCATTTTTGCAAACAATCAAAGTTTTAGATATCAAATATCTTTCACTTCTTGTTTGTTTCTGAAACAATTCTTTCAGCTCGATGATCACTTTGATTCTCAAAAAATTTTGAATATCAATTTCTCATGGAGGCAAACATGATCTTAGATGCTAAACTTGAATTGTTACAACTTATTAAATCACATGGAGCAAGTGAGGTTTGCTAAAATTGCAATAGGTCTCAATCTTTGATCTTGACATTTTAACTAAACGGTACTAGTCTGATAAGTGACTATCCAGAATTCTATAGTTCTTTTAACTCAATTAAACTAAGTGTCGATGGAAAACAGTTGCCAAAGACTACAACGACTTATGCAAATACACTAAGATTTAGTTCATGATAATTAGTTCAAGTTAATCGAATTACTAATGAACTCCCACTAAATTCAACATCCCTCGAAGTTGTTTAGTGAAGCATGATCCAAATTCACTACACCAAGACCGATCATCACGTGAGATGATGTAGCTTTAATGGTGAACATCAACATGTTGATCATATCATCTATATGACTCATGCTTGACCTTTCGGTCCGTGTGTTCCGAGGCCATGTCTGTACATGCTAGGCTCGTCAAGTTTAACCCAATTATTTTGGCATGTGCAAAACTGGCTTGCACCCGTTGTATGCGAACGTAGAGTTTATAGCACCTGATCATCACGTGATGCTTCAAAACGATGATCTTTCGCAATGGCGCATACGAGGGGAGAAAAATTTTTATCTTGAAATTAAGTGTGAGGGATCATCTTATAATGCTACCGTCGCAATCAAAGCAAAATAAGATGCATAAAGGATAAACATCACATGCATATACAATATGTGACATGGTATAGCCAATCTTCGCGCATTCATCTCCATCTCATGTGCACCGGCATGATCTCCATCACTTCACCATGATTGTCTCCACCACGAATAGCAACTATGACTATTGCTAACTACTTAGCGATAAAGTAAAACTATTACATGGCGTATAATAAGTTGACACGCAGGTCATACAAAATTATAAAGACAACCATATGGCTCCTGCCGGTTGTGAACTCATCGACATGCAAGTCATGAAACATTATAAAACATGATCATCGCATACATCACATATATCATGCACATCACATCTTATGGCAATACCATATCAGAAACACTCCCTGCAAAAACAAGTTAGATGCCTCTAATTTGTTGATTGCATGTTTTACGTGGCTTATGGGAGCTACGCATAAGAACGGTTCTTACCTACACAAAGCCACAATGTTGATATTATGGTTGCTAACATCCGTTGTAAATCCCATGACTACTATAGTGAGAGAAACTGGCATCCACCAGCTGCATGTGTGGAACAAGCCACACGTCAAGTGCGGAGCCGGTCTCGCGAACGAGGTCGCGTAAAGTTGGCCTGGACCGCTTCGATCTCACTATGCCGTGCCATAAGAAGTACACAAAATAGAGGTTTGCAACAGAAAACATCAATGCCCACAACAAGCATGTTGCGTTTTACTCGTGTAAAACATCTACGCATAGATCTCGCTCTGATACCACTGAAGGGTTTCGCAGCATAGAAAACAAAAATTTTCTTACGAGTACGAATAAGAACAGCCAAGATCTGATCTATGAGATGCAAAACAACGAGCGAGAGAGATTAGATCTACATACCCTTGTAGATCACACAGCGGAAACATTCACATGAACGTGGTCGGCGTAGTCATACTAGCATCTCCTCCTCGCGATCCGATCCGATCCAAGCGCCACAACGGGTGGCGCCTCTGAGCGTTGCACACGTACCGTGCAGCGACGACTCCTCCTCCTCGGTCCAGCAAGGTGCGGTGGAGTGGTAGATGGGATCAGCAGCACGACGGCGCGGTGCTTATAGTGGAGAGTATCTATGGGCAGGGCTTCGCCTACGCACGCGAGGTGGAAGAAGATAGGCAAAAAGACTAGTCAAACTAGACAAAAAGGAGCTACAGGAAAGATGGCACGCGGCACAGAGACTAATCAAAATTAGCCCACATCTTGATCCGGTCTCTTTCTTTTATAGCAGGCGTGCCTTGGAGCAGAGGCCAAAGTTACCGCCTCGATTACCCAAAAAAAACCGGAGGACCGATCCTTCATCGCTAAGGATCAGCTCGATCCGATCCTGGTAGCGATTGCTACCAGCGATCAATCAGCCTCCTGGTTGATCGATGAGGCGGCCTGGGCGTTGCGGGCGTGAGGCCCAGCCGAGTGGCCCACCCGGATAGCCCAGCCGGCGCACAAATAGCCGGCCTAGCCGGCCAGGCTTGGCCCAGGCGAGTGGCCCAGGTGCGGCACCAAGTGTGCGGCGCGTGGGGCGTGTGGCTGCGCGGCTGGCCGGCCTAGCCGGCCCAGCTGCGGTGCCCTCCTTTTTTTTCTTTTCTTTTTGCTTTTTTCCTCTTGCAGTTTGTCTAGATCGAGCTACTAAATAGGCCCATTAATAAAACTTTGCACGGACTATATTTAGCCCTTATTTATTTCTAGTAAATAAATATATGTATTAATATTTATTAATTCAATTAATTAATAAATCAATAATCATCTTCCTGGAATAGTTCCGTAACTCTCTGAAATAATTTCCATAAATCCCAAAACTACCCTAGCGTCGATGAGCGTTAAGTGTGTGACCCTACAGGTTTGAGAATGTGTGGACATGATCATCATCAATAATCAATAGCGGGATCTGGAAATCCATATTGACTCCCACATATTCAACGAAGATCATTATCGGTGAACCACGATGTCAGGATTCAATTAATCCCATATACAAATTCCTTTGTCTCATGATATTTTACTTGCCCAAGATTCGGTCGTCGGCATCGCCATACCTAGTTCAATCTCATTCATAGCAAGTACTCTTTACTCGTTCCTCAATCCAATATCACCCTGTGATTAAACTCAATAATCACGTGTTTGAAAATGGTGTATGATATTGATTACCGAGTGGGCCCGGAGTATATCTCTCCGACATGGGAAGGACAAATCCCAACTCGATACATGCAACCCAACAAGTACTTTCCGATTACCTGAGAGACACCTTTATGATCACCCTCTCATAGGATGACGTTTGATGACCTCAAAGCTCTCTTCCGGTACCAGGGAGTGGCATTATCTCATGGTCTAAGGAATATGATACTGACATAGGAAAAGCTACGCAATTGTGAACACAATGACACGATCTAATTGCTGTGCTTAATTTGGGTCTGCCCATCACATCATTCTCCTAATGACATGACCTTATTATTAATCGACAACGCATGTCTATTGTTAGGAAACCTTAACCATCATTAATCAATGAGCTAGTCTAGTAGAGGCATACTAGGGACACGGTGTTGTTCATAAACCACACAAGTATTAATGTTTCCGCTTAATACAATTCTAGCATGGAATATAAACATTATCATTAACAAGAAATATGATAATAACAATATTATTATTGCCTCTAGGGCATATTTCCTTCAATGGGGTACATGGAGGGCTCTGGTTGGGGGAGAGGGGCAGTGGAGAGGGATAGAGAAGGGGCAGTGGGGGTATCTTGTCGGAGAAGGATGGCTGCTGCCCCCCCTCTTATTCTAGTGCTACACAAATTTTTCATGGATCCACTTCTTCCCTCTTCCAAACACTAAAGGACAAGAAGGAGGGGTGTTGCTACAGTGCAATTTCGACCAGAGATGAGAGAGGGTGTTGGGAAGGTCAAGGTAGTGGTTTGGTGAAGTTTCAAAAAGTTTTGAATTAGATAGGGATAGATATGGTGGTGATTTCATGCATGATGCAATTCTTGCATTATTGGCTAGTCTCATACTGCACCAAACAATGGCATGCATAGATGGATTAGATGGCTGTGATTTGGTGAGACGAACAATTTTGCCAAGTTGGAAGAGTTTATTTGGTGTTAGGCAAGATCACCAAAAATTGAGATGTGAGGATTTGCCCTATTCTACTTGAGACAAGATTTTGAAAATTTTGAAGATGAACCACAAGGGTTTTGGGTTCATATGATTCTAAATTCATATGAGAGCATGGTGGGGTTTCATCAAATTTTATTTGATGAGAAAGTATGCAAGAATGGCCTAATTGACATCCCCATGCATTTTTGTTAATAGGAAAGATGAGATAAGGACAATGATCATTTTTGATGGAGAGGGAATGATTGTATGCATGAATAACCTTTACAAATGCTAGTAGAGAGGAAATGAATTTATAGAGAAATTTTATGATGAGTGCTGACAAGTTATCAAGAGGATCAAGGAAAACTAGAAAAAGTGAAATCAGTTTTGACTAGGGTTCAAAACCTAGTCACATAAATAGGTGGCATGCTTCAAAATGCACTAACAAGTGCATAGATAGTTAGAGCACATAAAAAGGAAGAGGAATAGGTCATAGGATGGTCTCTGAACAACTTATCTCGAAATTTAAAATTGTGAGCAAAAGTGCATCTGATAATAGTCAAATGGTCAGTGGTTTGATTAGGGTCAGAAACAGGACTAGAACAAGTAGTAGATGACCTCAAATGACTAGGTGGTAATGGAAAGAATGGAAGAATATATATCAAAGATGAGTTCTAGGAAGGTACATTGTCATGGATAGAATAGATGAGCTTAATACAAGTGTTGGAAAATTGAATCTGTTAACAGACACGAAGATAGTCTGCACAATAGGTGTTTGATAAAATGACTGCAAGAAAAATATTTTGCAAAAACTAAGAGGAGCCTTCTAAGATGGGATGTAGATGATTTTAATAACACCATGGGTGCTTTCCTTGGGCTAGTTTGATTAGTTTTAAAATTCCTCAAAAAGGGGCTCCTAATGTCTTAGGGTAAGACTAAGACATTAGAGTTAGGACTTCAGGATTGAGAGGAAAAATAACAAGATATGTTTTATTTGAAAGCTAGAATGATAACAACTTACATGACAAAATATTAATTGATGGGTTTTGAATAGGTTAGGCCACAGGCCTACCCGAGGATCATATCTACACACAAGCAATTCATCAAAGTCAAACAAAGTCACACAAAGTCAACTCACCACATGTGGTCAATCATTTGCAGCTAATCTAGCATCACCAGAAACAATGATTGAATAAGTGCTCAATGATGATCATGCCATGGTCAAGTAGAAAAGAGTTTCAAATAAAGGAGTAAAGCTCATGTAGAATTTTCAAAAACTAGTGGAGACATAACATCTCCTTTAGAAAGTTTTCTTAAAGGTGTTTGAAATCCTTTTATAAATATCAACAAAATATAAGTTTGTAAAATAGTGGGACCACTCTACTTTGTAGGTCCCAATAATTTTGTAAATACTTAGTTTTGATAAAAGCTTTGTCTCAAAGATAAATCTTGGCTCTTGTCTTGGTCAAATAAAATAATATGAAAAAGGAGAGGTTGCCAAGATAATGGTTTTGGAAAAATAGCTAGAAGCATAAATAAAGGCATGATCACAAGGGCACAAGGATTGTGTTGGTTCACAATATTGTTCAACAAGCAACTCAAACAGACATCATTAACATAACAACCAAGACAAACAAGCAAGAAATAGTACTTCCAGAGGTTTGCACAAAAAGTTTTTGTTGGCCCTCATTTTTGGATCACTAAACACTACTTAAACAGGGTTACAGAAAGTGGGGTGTTACAGTTTATATAATGAATTTAAAGAACTAAAATGGTTGTACTAACATCAAATACTACAAAAGTATGTGATGTTAGTAGAACCACCATATATAGAGCAAACTCCCCCACAATCTATGCATGTGTGAATGATCTTGATTTCATTGCATATATTGCCAACCAAGGATGTTGGTGGAGTTTCCTCTATATACTCAAGAATGCAAAGCATGAAAGGAAAATGCTTAAGAACAAAACCAAAGCATAAAACCCAATTCCCTTTAAACCCTCAAAACTTCTCCCCCATTGGCACCAATTGCCGAAATGGGCGGAAAACTTAGACGGCCAATATAGAGAGTTCCTCCATAATGTGTGCATAAACCAAATTATAATTCAAAACATATGCAAATATCCAAATATGAAAACTCAGAGGAAATCAAACTATATTGAGGATCAAAGATTGCAAATAAAATAAGATCACATGGTGAAGAAACTTCCAATGAATGAAGAAAGCAATCAAATGATCCAAAGAACAAATTGAATAAAGATATTATGATAGACCAAAATAATGCTCTAAATAATATGAGGAAGCTCCCCAAGGTTTGTGTACAAAATATTCTATTTGAATTGAAGTATAAGGTTCACAAACATGGAATAATCACTCCCTCAATATTATTCAAAACAAAATGATACCAAGTGAAATCGAATACTATGATAGCTACAAACTAGCACTTTAAATGAAATGAGGAAGCTCCCCAAGGTACGTGCAAAAATTAGAATGTTTGCATTTGAATGCAATTTGCACAACATGGAATCCTCACTCCCTCAATGACATTTAAAACACAAACATTTGCAAGAGATCATAGAAAAGAAATTAAGCTTGACACTTGCATCAAAGAAATAGTTGAGCAACAAGGGACAACATATTAAAAGACTCAACTAAAGTGTGTGAGAGGAATGACAAAGCATATTATAAGACTAATACAAGGATGAGCATAGAGCATCCACATAGTCTTCAATGAATGATATTGCTTAGCATTCCATCCCAACACACATGAATCATATAAGATATCAAAATAAGAAGATATCATCTCTCATGCGTATAAGTTTCAAAGTAGATAACATCACAAAGATAATTATCACAAAAAAACATGTACACACAAAATAGATACTAAGAATAGAACATGATATCCAAAACAAAGTCATGCAATATACTAATGAGATTTTTCCTTTTAAAGCATGGCCAAAGGCTCAATTTATCTTATTGTATATTGATGAACATCAATCACAAACACGTCAAAGACATCAAAACTATCGACAAGGGAAAGAAGATAGTTGAGATACTTTGAGAAAAGCAACAAGTATCACAACAAATGACACCAATAGAAGGAACTAACAATGCAAGTTCATCAATATTGCAAATATGAGATTATTGAGGAATTGATATGCAACAAGATTGCTAAATTGACATATATGGGATAGGAGAATCATGAGCATAATTTTATATGTTCCCAATAATATGCACTCATCTCACCTTACTCATACTTGCAATAAAGAGGTTTCAATTAAATCTTTGCAAGAACCATATGATTTTAAAATAAGTATATTCATGCCATGAAACAACCTACACAAGGTTGGATGCTAGAAAAGTATGCATGAAGTAGATACTTGTTACCGAGATATCAATGGTCGGACATAGTAGATAGGAGTTCTTCAATGATCCTAGCTTGCCTCAAATTATCATTTAGTCACCAATTTCATCCTTATTATTGAGACAAGCACCAACATATCTCCATGTACCTAAAACAAAGTTCAGGTACAACATGGTCCCCAAACTCATTGGGTCCAAAGTAGTTAGAGAAACTACAATATATAGGACAAACTCCACATAAATATGTGCATATAGGTATGAACTTGAATTTCATGCACATCTTAGCCAAATTAGGATTTGATGGAGTTTTGCCTATATATTGGATCAACGAAAGCAAAGCATGCCATAGATTATACATTTAGTAAGAATGCATGCAAAATACTTTCAAGAGCCAAAAAGAGATACAATTTGAACAAAACACCAAGAAGACCAAGAGGTCACACAAAGGTGTGAAAACTAAAAGTTGTCCAAATTATATCAAATAATCCAATCAACACAAGATTGGCTCCAAAGTTCAACAAGTTAACAAAGAAAAAGCCAATGAGCATAAAAATAGCTAAAAGACACAAGCTCAAAGACATATCTCATTTTAAGAGTAAAAAACAAATGACAAGGAATGAGATAAGAAACTCCCAAAGAGAGCAAGGTTCCAACAAATGAACCAAACTCCCCACACTTTTTATGATGGCACACAAAGTACCAAAAGGAAAAGTTTGTCTTCCAACAATAAGCAATACCAATTGAAATAAGCACACGAGTGTGTTATAACAAATATAGGAGAGCTCCCCCAAGATTAGTCCATTATTTATGATTTTGCATTTGGATACAAAATGCACACAAATGGGATCATCACATCTACCTATATAGAAATAACATAAAATAATTTCAACAAAATCAAATGGAATCACAAGAGTCAAGAAAGACAATGGGAGTTAAAGAAAATACATTTCTTGGCGAGAGATAAGGCAATTAAAAGCAATAGCCAAAGTAAAGATGATCAATATAAAAATACCACATGATAGAGTACCAATTTTCCAAGGAGAAGAGGTATATGGAGTTTTTTCCGGTGGTCGTTTACACATAAATCCAAGATCATCTTCACAACAAATGAGCATATGAAAAGGATAAGAATTAAGCACCATGACAAACAAAGATATTCTTGATAGACTCAAATAGTTAAACAATCACACGAAGCAATGATTAGGATAACTTGAAGCAAATGGTTTTCCAAGTTTGATGTATTATTCCACATTTTAGGAAAACCCTACCAAGAAAGTATCTCACAAACAAGATCCAAAACAAGAGCAATAAAACAATTTGGAAAATTGGAACTTGTTCGAGAATACATGCCACATAGAAGCAAGATAATTTACAATATCAACACTACGTGACACAACCTCAAATATACACATTTCATGGATTTGTAATATGCACAAAGCATAATACTCCCCCATAATGTGATAAAACAAATTTCAAATAAGTTGTTTAAAATCATTTTCCATAGGGTCCGGAAATTCCGAGGGGGGGCCGAGTCTCCGGGGTTGAACCACCGGAGTCGCCGGGGTTGAACCACCGGAGTCACCGGGGTTGAACCACCGGAGTCTCCAGGGTAGAACCACCAGAGTCTCCGGGGTAGAACCAACAGAGTCTCTGGGGTAGAACCAACAGAATCTCCAAACCTATAAAAATAAACTTTAGCAACAAGAGGCAAATAGAATCCAACAAGATGATTAATGGACATTATAGAATTTGAATTTCTCATGAGAATGACATACCGCATAGAGACTAGATAATCTTTAAATATCAACACTAAGTGGTATTCCTCATGTACACATATTTTTAGGATTATGAAGTGCCAAAGCATATCACTCCCCCAAAATGGGATGGTCCATTAATCTCTCACAGGAGCCAAGTAAGATATATCAAGATGCAATGGGCTCAACAATAACAACCGTACATGGTGTGCAAACCAACATGCTCATACTTGATTACTCAAAATAAAGCATGTAGGGAGCACAACATATACAAATACATGCAAGATACAAAACCCAACACATGCAAAAGGGGCAAGTAACTTTCAATGTAGATAAGTTGAATACATGTTACCGCAAGGAGGAACATTGGATATATGATAAAAATAAGATAATCCAATTGACTTGACTTGAGACAATATAATTTATGAAGATCCCTTAATTCTTCATGATATAGCCAAGTCCCCAATGCCCTCTAATAAACACCTATTGTTCAAGTTTTGGCTTGTTGGTCCCCAACCAAGTTGGGTCCTAAGAAGTTAGTCACAATAGGTTTGGCAACCCAAATGGTTCTTTTCTTGACACCACTTTGAGTACCAACAATTTGGCAAACACATTTCCAACCTTATCCTTGCAAAGTGAATAAGCATCATCTACTATGATAGGGTTGGATGAGTTACCAATAGAGCATGTAGAAGAAAGGTGACCCTTCTCACAACATATGTAGCAAGATCTTATCTTTCCTTTCTTCTCATTTGATTTCTCCACAATGAGAGCATTGGGTTGATTCTTCTTAGGAGGTAGCTTTTCTTCATCTTGAGGAAGAACTTGAGTTTGAGATTGAGGCCGCTTCCCTTGTTGCTTCTCACTTAGATGCTTCTTCTTCAATGGGCAAGACCTAACATGATGCCCTTCAATTTTGCACTTGAAGCAAACAATCTTGGCCGAATCCTTGACTTGCTCTTGGCCCTTCTTCTTCTTGAAGATTTTGGACTTCTTCTTGTTGTTGGAGATAAATCCAAGTCCACTCTTGTCATTGGGGGATTTTTGCGCACTCCACATCTTGTCGAGTTTGGACTTCCCTTCATGACTTTTTACCAAGTCTTTCTTCAACAAAGTAACTTGGGCCTCGAGCTCTTTAATTTCCTCTACATGGTTAGTTACAACACAAGTACTAGAGGAAGTAGAAGCTATATTGTTAGAGCAACAAGGCAAGGAGAGTAATTCATCACAAGATGTAGCAATAGTATGAGTTGATGAATTACGAGGACTAGCACATGGCAATATAGCATTTTGGGAAGTAGTGCTAGTGACCACATGAGGTTCACAAGATGTTACCTTTGTAGACATATCCCCATAAGCTAACTTTAGGAGAGCATGGGATACTAGAAGATCCTCATTAGAGCTAGATAGCTTTTCATGACTTTCTTCCAATTTTCCATACTTGCTAGTTAGCAACTCAAGTTGAGCCCTTAGCTCAACATTCTCCTTCAAGATAGATGCTTCACAAGAAGTAGAGTTAGTAGCACAAGCATCATGATTAACCGAAAGAGGAGAAGGCAACTTGGAACACTCTTTTAAATAAGAAGCTTTTAGTTGCTCATGTGACTCGGTGAGTTTGGTGAGCACACTCTCAATGTCCCTAGAGCCATTTTTGAGGTGCTCAACATCCTCAAGAAGTTTAGCATTAACAAAAACAATCTTATCATTTTTTCATTTTAAGTCATTTGCCACCTCAAGAGCTCTATCATGGGTTTCTTTTACTCTAGACAATTCTAGAGCAAAAGTCTCCTCAAGAGCTTTGTTGGTGGTTTGTTCTTCTAAAAGAGCCTTTTTAAAATCATTGGCAAGACTATGAAGATTCTCAATAGTTTCTTCTTGCTCTTCGTCATGAGATTGTAGCTCATCAATAATTTTCTTGCTTTCAATAGCAACAACCAAAATTTCAATGAAGTTAGAGCAAGCAATTTTCTTCTTACTAATAGCATGAAAGACTATTTCTCCCTTCTTTCTTAAAGAGGCAACATCATCATCCTCTTCTTCATTATCACTAGATATAGTGGGTTCCAAAGAAGGAGTTAACTTTGAATCCCTAGCCATAAGACATATATGGGAACCGAGAGATGATGACGATGATGAATTACTTGAAGCTCCATTAAAGTCCATGTCTTGACCCAACAAAAGTTGGGATTCCTCTACATCGTTAGCCACAAAAGTACTAGAGGAAATGGGAGCATTCTTATCATGATATTAGTATAGCAACTACCCCACAACATGCAAGGACTATCAACACTAGCATGTAAGACATTTGGAGTGCTAGAAGAGTTAAAGTCCAAAGATAGAACATGGCCATGAGATAGAGATGAATGATCATTAAAACTAAGCTCACTATCAACATTGCAATTTCCATCACCACTCACCATATCATTACCTTGTGTCTTGCCACACATCGGTGAAGTGGAAGAAAGTTCATCATGACCGGAAGTGGAAGGAATACACTCATCCTCAATAAACTTGGACACATCATATTTTTCTTGAAGCTTTATCCATAACTCATGAGCATTCCGAAAAGGCATAATGGATGTCATAACTATAATGCTCACAACATTGGATAAGACATTAATAGCTTGAGCATTGAGATAAGAGTTTTTCTCATCCTCTAAGGATAGATTCATGGGATCCTTAGGAGGAGAAAAACCCATATCTATAATTCGCTCTACATTTGGGTCCATGACCCGAAAATGATTAAGCATGCAAATTCTCCATATATCATAGTTTGTGCCATCAAATATAAAAGTGTCATTATGCACTAATCCCCTAGCCGACATCTTTGCTCTCAAGGAGGTGAAGCCTAAAATCAGAGACCTAGCTCTGATACCAATTGAAAGGACACGGATGTCACCTAGAGGGGGAGGGGTGAATAGGCGATTAAAACTTTTACGGAAGGCTTGAACAAATACGGAAATAAACTAGCATTTAATTTGTTAAGCATACAAAACCTAAATAGACTAGGCTCACCAATGTGCACCAACAACTTATGCTAAGCAATACAAGTAGCTAGGTGATAGCAAGATATATAACTTCAAGCACGATGGCTATCACAAATTTAAAGTGCATAAGTAGTGGAGCTCGGATAAGAGTTACCAAGGCATGAAGGAGACAAAGATGTATCCCAAAGTTCACTTCCAAAGGAAGCTAGTCTCCATTTGAGAGGTGCGACAGCTTAATGCACTCTGAACGCCACAAAGGCCTCACCTTGAGATGTGGTAGCACAATGCTCACCAAACGCCACAAAGGCTCACCTCAAGATGCGGAGGCACGCTACTCACTGAATGCCACAAAGGCTCACCTTATTCTCCTCGTGCTGTCGCACAAAGCAAGATGCCACAATCCACTATGGGACACTTGAGGGCGGTCACCGAACCCGTACAAGCTTGGGGCAATCTCCACAACTTAATTGCAGGCTCCTAAGAATCGCCACAAAGGCACCACAAAGGTTGAGGAATCTCCACAACTTAATTGGAGGCCCCAAGAATATGCCACAAAGGCCACTAAGCAGTCTAGGGTTCCAAGAACCCAAGAGTAATAAGCACACTTACTTTCACTTACCCAATCTCCGAGGAGAACTCAAACCAATGCACCAAATGCAATGGCAAGAGCACACAAAGTGCTCAAATCCTTCTCTCCCAAATCCTACCAAAGCAACAAATGCTATGGAGGGATATGAGAGGAAGAACAAGAAGGAAATCTACAAATGAACTCCAAGATCTAGATCCAAATGGTTCCCCTCACTTAGAGGAGAAGTTGATTGGTGGAAACGTAGATCTAGATCTCCTCTCTCTTTTCCCTCAAGATTTAGCAAGAATCATGGGAGGAAGGGGGGGAGAGAGAGAGCAAAGTTTCAAGGTCAACAATGGAGGAGAGAGAAAATCACAGAAGCTTACTCCCTTGGGGAAGAAGGGGGCCTTATATAGGTCCCCCACGAAATATAGCTGTTGCTGGGCACTTACCCCGGAGTCTCCAGCCTTGGGGGCCGGAGTCTCCGGCCCCAAGTCTCTGGCCACGAGTCACAAAGTGTCTGAACCCATTACAGAGGCGTGCACCACTCCAGAAATCGCGATGGCTGGAGTCTCCGGACCCTAGGGCCGGAGTCTCCGGCCCTGGAAAAGGCAGAAATAGCTGAAACCAAAATGACCATAACTTGAGCATCTAGACTCCATTTTTGATGATCTTGGGCTCGTTGTAATCACAACAACTAGCCCTACAACTTTATGCAGAGAAACATCATAGTCCAATAAATAAAGGAGGATAAAACCAAATGATTGAAGGTTTGACCTCTCTTCAAAGACGAACCGGTAAAATCTCCAAACACCAAAAACACCATAAGAGTTTCATGCAAAATCCATTTTTGATGAGCTAGAGCTTGTCATGGAAATAACCTGAAGCTCTAGAACCTCACATGGATAAAAGCCAAATAAGAACTAAGAAAGATGATGCCAAGTATGCAAAGGTTTGAGCTCCCTCCGAAAGATACGACTAAGTTACTCACTCGAGAGCCCCTCTTGATAGTACGGCTACCGATCCTATAACCCGGTCTCACAACTAACATCATGAGACCGGTAATAAAGAAACCCTATCAAGATCATACCTTTGTCTTAAACATAATCCACTTGAGCTAGATGATGACCGTCTTGTCTTCCTCAAGTTGGAACACCTTTCTTGATCTTGCTTGCTTGGTGAAGTCTCGCGAATTGCTCCCCCATACACCACTACAGGAAAGACTCTCGTTAAGCATACCTTCACTTATCCATGATCAAAATATATATGGCAAGATTCAAGCATATGATCTCTTCTTGATTCCATCTTTAACTTGCGCTTCAGCTTGATCAATTCTCGAATGAACTCTTCTTTCTCCACAATGATGGTGTCTTGAAGATTCACATGAGAGCTCACTCAATCTTATTCTTCAAGACACACTCGATATAGGCTCAACTAGCTTATGACTAATCTTTGGATAACTACTTGAATAACACCTTGGCCATCACATAATCTTCTTCATTGTCTTCTTCATACAACCTTGAAACCAACAAATGGTTCAAGCATTGTCTATGGATAAGTCCTACAAATATAACTCAATGAAAACATTAGTCCATAGGGATTGTCATTAATTACCAAAACCACACATGGGGGCTCCATGCTCTTTCACATACTATCAAAACAACATCAAGCATGGCATGCAAAAGTCTAAGCCGCAGTCTAAACAAGCTCCTTTTTGTACCACTATTTTGCATGATACTTTTTTCTCTTTTCCAACACCTTTAAACCTTTTTGAGACAAATCTTTTGATGAAAACCAACATAGACCAGAGGTCCAAATACACCTGGATGCAAATATATAACAAGATCTAAACAAAAATCAAGGCAAAAAATGAAAGCTAAACATAGTTCTAGAAAAAGAGAACACTCGTTGAACGATAAGAGTGAAAATAGAGTGTTCTTGGCAAATAAAAAACGGAGTGCGTCTCCTCTAAAATAAATTTGTTGGGGTCCAACCATTTATTGCAGCAAACAAAACAAAAGAAAACTGAAAGCAAAAGTAAAGACGCTCCAAGAAAAATGCATAGTGCATGAAGCAATAAAAATATAGTGTGCTGAAAGGTGACCTGATTTTTGCCGATGAAGAAGGGGTGCCTCGGGGGCTTCCCAAAGCTTTGACGCTTGTACCTCTTGGATATTTCTTGGGGTGACATGGGCATCCCCAAACTTGAGCTTTTGTCCATACTTCATCTCGTCTCATCACTCTCCAATCCCTACACTTGAAAACTTCCTTCATACAACACTTCACACAATTCTATTAGCAATATTAGCATAAACATAATAGTAAATCAACCTTTTTGGTTCAGTTTTCAACTAAAAAACACCACATATAAAGCATATACTACTGTAGCAACTTCCTCAAAAGTCCCGTGATCAAAAGAGCTCAAAAAGAAAGGGATCGAGAGGCAAACACAAATAGTGGCAGAAATCTGTCAAAATAGAACAGCTGACAAAGGTCGATATTTTCGAGGACATTCTGTTGCTCAAATTAGAAAGTGCAAAACGAATGAAAGTTTGGATATAACCTGGGTCATATGCACAAGAAATCTCAGATCAAAAAGATAATCTGAGAATTTTCACAAATTTTTACGGTGCAGCACCGAAATCTGTTTCAGGACAACAACTTCCCCAAATCTTACCTCCCTCAAATTAGAGGTTCTTCTTGGCAAAACAATGAAATAAAAAGGATAAGGAGAGGTAATTACAGTAGTAATAACTTTCAAGACTCAAATAAAAGAAAAAGTACTGAAAAGAAAATATTGGGTTATCTCCCTAGAGTGCTTTTCTTTAACGCCTTTGAGCTAGGCGCAGAAAGTGCAAATTAAGTAATATCAAATGAGGCATTAAGATCAATTGCAGAAGTCATTTAAACAATAAATTGAATTGTATCCAAATGAGTTTTTGAAGATCCCTTATGAACACTCTTTGGTTCACTACTTTCATCAAAAGGGTTTTTAGGACAAATCCAATCAAAATTCTTTTCCAAAGCTTCATGCAATCCTATGAGTTTGCAAGGTATTGGTACTTTGATGTCTTCTTTGGTTGTACCAACAACCTCTATACATGAGCCAGGCATATTAAAACGCTCAAAAACTTTCCTAGTTTCAATAACAACATCTCTAAATTTTCTACGCAAAGTCTCCAAGATAAAATCTTTTTTTCGGAGTCTTCGATATCATGAAGCTTAAGAAACATTTGTTGCATAAAAGGATTAAGGTTAACAAACCTAGCCTCCAACTCGATGTTGCCTTTCCCAATGATAGAACCACTACCTACTGAGAGGTCCTCCAAAGCATACTTAGGGAACAATATAATGAACTAAAAGTAAAAGTAAAGGAACGCAAACTATCAAAGGAACTATTTTTTTGTGTTTTTGATAAAACGATGCAAGTAAAAAATGAAATAAAGCAAAACAAAAACAAAGTAAAAGATTGAGCGTGAGATACTCCCCTTGTAGAAATCTTCTTTCTCCCCGGCAACGGTGCTAGAAAAATTGCTTGATGGCGTATAGATTACACCCCGTTGGGAACCCCAAGAGGAAGGTATGATGAGCAAAACAGCAAGTCTTCCCTCAGTTGTGAAACTAAGGTTTATCGAACCAGTAGGAGAAAGCCAAACTTCAGAAGGTGATGCCTGCTAGCTTCGCGACAACTTCGAACAATTTATAAGGTGCCTCGTCCAGGGCTTTGCTTTGCGCCAACAACAACGTGGAACCTGCACACAACACAACCAAGAACTTTGCTCCCAACTTACGATGAGGTTGTCAATCTCACCGGTTTGCTGTAAACAAAGGATTGAGCGTATCGAGTGGTAAAAGGTAATAGTATGCGGGAATGTAAATAAGCAATAAAGTAAACAGTATAGCAATATAAAGGAAATTGGACCGGGGTCCACAGTTCACTAGTGGTGTCTCTCCATAAGATAAATAACAACATGCTGGGTAAACAAATTATAGTTGGGCAATTGATAGAGTAAAGATAACGTACATATGTCATGAGGACCACTATGAGATTCACTCTGGGCATTACGACAAAATACATAGACCGTAATCCAACTGCATCTATGACTAATAATCCACCCTCCGAATGTCGTCCAAGCAAACATTGGGTATTACGTTGCGAACAACGGATAATTGCATTAAGCAAAGTGCGTAAAGTAAACAAAGCAAATATCCTTGGACATAAGAATGTTGTTTTATCCCTAGTGGCAATAGCACATCTACAACCTTAGAGGTTTCTGTCACTCCCCCAGATTACTAGAGGCATGAACCCAACTATCGAGCATAAATACTCCCTCTTGGAGTCACTAGCATCTACTCGGCCAAGATATCTACTAGCAACGGAGAGCATGCAAGATCATAAATAACATAGAGATAACAAAACATAATATTTAGCACATCAACTTAACATAGTACCAATACTCATCGGATCCCAACAAACACAACATGTAGAATTACATAAAGATGATCTTGATCATGTAGGGCAGCTCACAAGATCTAAACATGAAGCACATGGTGGAGAAGACAACCATCTAGCTACTGCTATGGACCCGTAGTCCAAGGTAGACTACTCACACATCACTCTGGAGGCGACCATTGCGGTGGAGAAGGCCTCCGGCAGGGATTCCCCTCTCCGGCAGGGTGCCGGGAAGAGCTCCTGGATCTTCCCAATCTCGCGACGATGACGGTGGCGTCTTGTAGTATGTTTCGAGGAAAAGTGATCCGTCCTTTAGGTTTTTCCCGTCGAGGGGAATATATAGGCGAAAGGGCAGCGTTAGGAGGTGGGCCAGCTGGCCTCACCACCAGGTGGCGCGGCCAGGGGCTGGGCCGCTCCACCCTATGGTGTGGCTGGCCCCTGGCCCCCCTCCATCTCATCTTCGGTCTTCACGAAGCTTCGGTAAAAATAGGAGGTTTGGCTTTTGTTTCATCCAATTCTGAGAATATTTCCTATGTAGCTTTTCTGAAACACAAAAATAGCAGAAAATAGGGAACTGGCACTGTGGCATCTCATTAATAGGTTAGTTCCGGAAAATGCATAAAAACACCACGAAGTGTAACAAAACACAAAGCAAATGGTGTGTAAACAATCATGGAGCATCAAAAAATTATTGATACGTTTGAGACATATCATCCTTATCTAAGTGCAAAACTATCAACTCCATCTTACCCAAATTCTTCTAAGTATTTTGACCTGTACCCCATCGAACAATATGACATAGAAGTTTTCCCATATCAAAACCATGGAGAAGAAGTTGAAGAGAAGGCAAGGAGTCAAAAGCAAGGAGTGGAAGGCCAGACAAGAAGCCCAAAAACAAGAAGTTCAAGAGCAGAGATCCCAATTCAAGAAGATGAGAGTCATAAACCTCATGACTAAGAATTTAACCATCTAACTTCTCAACCCAGGCCCAAAAATTGCCTGAGCTATTTTACTAAGTGTTTGACACTTCCTAACAATTTAGAAAAACCCCATTAATCTTCAAAAGTCCTTGACTTAGCCATTCTCTCCATCCATATCAAGTAAACTTCATGCCACAACCTTTTGTCCATTTATCACTAAGACAGTTGAAGACTAAGCTAAAACAAATAAACATCTTTGTTGTCTTGCTTGATTATGTTGCTTTGAATGGTGTGTTTAAGTTGTGTTATTTTCTATCTTATAGTTTGTACGGAGAGCTACGTGGGTTGATTGAGAGAATTATGATCTTCGGAAATTACTAAGGCAAGTGTCACTCTTGTTCATAAATGTCCCAACGTTTTATTATGCATATAGTGTTTCATTTCTTTTATTAATATGCATTTGTAGATTATTATGCTTGCTTTGTCCTATTTAGGATATCCCTGATTATCCTGTTAGAAGAAACACCGTAAGTATAGATTGCTTAGTTGTGCTATAGAATTCATGGGTGGGATTCCACATGTTTTACAAAGAATGGAAACTATGTTTTGGAAAAACTAAGGAAGCAACTAAGTTAATGAAACACCTGGGTGGAAGAGGTAAAATGGATTATGTTGAGTGGTTACACTGGACTCATCTCTATGGTGGTCGCGTGTATCTCACTTGAAGGACGGCCACCCATGAACAAAGAGATTGGAGACTTTCAAGTCGTGAAGTTTCCAGTGCAACCACAAGTCATATGGGCTCTGTCTTGACCAATTAAGTTGCGAGAACTCAGCCAGACGGACAGAGGGTGGTAGTGATTTGTAGGATGGAACGCGTCTGGGTTGGTCTGAGGGATTGCTTCTGAAAGGTCTCATCTTAGTTTTCACCTGGCCATTTGAGCAAAATGAGCATCATGGAAAAAGGGATTGACTGAATCTTGTGGGAAAAGTGCACCACCTCTGCAGAGTGTTAAAACTAAGTACTTAGCCATGTCCCCGGTTAAGGACAATCTTGAGCGACGGGACTTTGAAGCTGTTGAAAAATCTCCACATTCCAACTTCTTAAAAATTAAAAATTGATGGGTTAACAAAGGATTATTGTGTGTTCGTAATTAGGAGCACCTAGTGGATTCCAGTGTGTCCAAAAATGCTTTATAAGAAAATAGATTATTTGAAAAATAGGGTAAACAATTGCTTTTCTACAAATCAGCCTGAAGATCCACTTAGCCAAATATTCATTTAAGTGTTAGGCTCCGCTTGTGTCCACCAAAAAGTGACATCTTGCCAAAACAATTCAAGTGTATTGACCCTTTGTGGCTGCAATGTTTTATGTTGCAGATTTTGATGACAAGTAAGGAACCACGGGGTTATGAGTCTATCCTCAACATGCTCGCCTGTGGCACATGAAGACGAAGGACTCCATGCTATTTATGATTCTGTGTAAACTCTGATATTAAGCTAGCCTTATTCTAAGCAACTTGTAAAGTTTCTATTATGTAATTTCTGGATCATGCGATGTAATAAAATGACATTTATTTCTGGATATTACATGTTAGGGATTTCTATTTTCGTGCCCTCGGGTCCTTAGTTGTACTCAATTTTCTCCAGCTCCTTAGTTTTTCCTCAGTTTTGTCCAAGCCCTTGTGTGAAACCCCCACAAGTGCTGGAACGACCGGTTGCCCGATGGGTCAACAACTTTGACCATTATATGCTGACTAGTGGGGCCATGTAGAGCCCGTAAAGACAGGTCAGAGCATCCATCTTTGTTTGACCATAAGCATCGCCGTATCCCTGACCAAAATGTGGACGAGTGGGGCTTCGGTATATCGAATGACAAGTCGGGCCATGATGCTAATACAAGGGGCAATACATGGGTAGGATTAGATTTTTAAACTGAGCTCTACAGCGATGGCACGGAGGAGGTGGCCTACGGGGTGCCGAGATGAGATCGACGTCCACAAAGAACTACATGAGGCGAGACCAGATGCATTAGATAGATATGAACTAGACGCGTTTAACCATGCAAAGAAGAGAAGAAACGGTTGAGGACATTGACGACGACCTCAACACTTTGACTGACGGTGTCGGACACGAACGCGAGCAATGTAGAGAAAACTAGTGTCTCTCCTTTCTGGCGTGTATAGATGGGTGCTAGGGGAGTGTGGTGGTGAAGGGAAAGACCTCGCGGTGGTCTGTGGCGTCCAGCATAGCGGGGCGGCATGGCCATGCCCATAGCGGCGTGCATGTTCGGCATTGGCATCAGCATGTACGTTCGTCATTGGCCTCAGCGGTATCTCTAGTGTGTCAGTGATCGAATGAGGGGATGGGATTGAGGGTGCATCCCGACAGTGACCTAGCAGTGGCGGCGAGCATGCATAGCCGTTCTGACCATGCCGATATCGGCATCGGCATCGTTTGGAGGCTGTGGTGCTCGAATCATGGTGGAATTTGCGATTCCCTATTATTTTTACATGCATAATATATAGAAAATAGCTAGATCTCTAAATCGATGCATATGAAGCTACATATATATTCTTGGTCATAATCCCCTTAGATGCATGGCTTCACGTCGTCGTCGCTTTCATTGTCAGTATCTTCATCGTCCGTGTAGTAGTACTTCATGCATGTTGTTCTGTCGAACACCTTCACTGTGAGCACATAATCGCCTTCATATTTGAAGTGTAGGAAGCAACCAAAATCCACACCGTGCACGATGGTGAAATTCTCCCAGCCCTTGTCGAGGTACATCCGGCCTTGTCCGTCAAATAGGACCTCCACGGTCCAGAGACGAGGACCGCAGTTAGCTGCTCGCAGATACACCTTTGCGGGCTCCTGGCCGTCAAGGTAGTCCGCAAACTTCTGTGGGAGTGCCTGCAAAGAGATCGAGCGCCGATCGTTTGAAATTAAAGGTATTTTAGAACATGCACATAATTAATCACATGCATCATATATGTGGGAATGGGTATGTACCTTCTTGGCCAAAGGGTCTTCATAGATGGCGATGAAGAACTCCTCCATGATCAATGGTAGTGTTGACGGTGGTGGTGGCAATGATGATGATCCACCACCTCGGCCGCCCCTTCCCCTTTCGGTCGGCGTCCGAGACGTGGAAGCCATGGCAATGGATCAAGTGTATGTGAACGAAGAAGAGAGAGGCAGAAACAAAGAAGAGAGAGGCAGAACCTATTGACATGAGGGATGGCCGTTGTGGGGGTTTATAAGGGAGAGATGACCATTATGGGGTTTACACCATAAATTAAGGTAGAGATGACCATTGTGGGGTTTACACAATAAATTAAGGAGGAGACGACCGTTGTGGGGGTGGTTTATATCTCAACAAAAAAGTAATGCCTAAAAGAAATGGAAATTCGTGATAGTTTATCATTTTACCATGAAAAGTAATGCCTAAAAGAAATAGAAATTCATGATAGTTTATCATTTTACCGTAAAAAGTAATGCCTACAAGAAATGGAAATTCGTGATAGTTTATCATTTTACCGTGAAAAGTAATGCCTACAAGAAATGGAAATTCGTGATAGTTTATCATTTTACCATGAAAAGTAATGCCTAAAAGAAATGGAAATTCATGATAGTTTATCATTTTACCGTGAAAAGTAATGCTTACAAGAAATGGAAATTCGTGATAGTTTATCATTTTACCATGAAAAGTAATGCCTACAAGAAATTCGTGATTACCAAACTTGTTGAATCCGGTGGCAAACTCATTATTTAGCATACATAGAGGGGTAGTAGTTTGCCACCGACAGATAGAGAGAGGGTGGCACGATCCTGCCCGTTAGATCATAGGATCGATGGTAGGTGGGCACGGTCCGTGTGACAACAACTCGACCAATCAGGCCAAGTTTGGGCTTCTGTGAGAAGGGAGAGGGTAAAACTGAGTAGTATCAAGGATACAAGGGCAAGTAAATAGTAAACAGGCTAAGGAATTCAAAAAAGAGATTTAGAAAAAGAAAAACACATGTTTTGTACAATGAAACCCAGGTTGGCCTACCTCAAAGTATTACCAATTCAAATATACATGAGTGTAAAAATTATGGCCTCATTCAGACAAACTATGTTTTGGGTATAGATGTTTTGAGAAGGGGTTTGAGTGGAAAGCCATGAACCTTCATAGCTACTAGTGATTTGAGAAGTGGACATTTGTGTTAAAACTTGATTTATATATGATTGTCTACGTGGCAGGTCGCGTAATGTAACATCCCACCTTTGGATTAAGGTGGAACACCTGTGTTAAGTGCTATTCCCTGGATCACTGATAGCACCACAGAACAAAATAAAGTATTCATTGCATAGTATCAAAGATTACATCGCAGATCCAGATACATAAGTCTTTAAACTTACAAACCAGCTTAGTCACATGGACTAGCTCAAAGGACAGAGTTCAACACATCACAAACACAGCGGAAACTAAGGTAGCAGTGAGCCTCCATCTTCACCATGCGCCACAGGCAGTCATGTTGGAATGTAGACTCGAGATCCTATCAACTTACTCCTCTGAAAAATCTGCACATTTGAATATGCAGCCCCATGAATGGGGGTTAGTACAATGATGTACTGGCAAATGACACATATTTGGTGGCTGTTGTGAAATAACTATCTACATGATATTTGGCTGGTGGAGCTTCTGGCTGAATTGCATAAAGCAAGTTTGTCCTATCATTTTTTTTAAACCAACTTTTGTTCTTTGAAAGTCTTTGAAGGGGCACATGGTTAAATCCACCATGAGCACCAAAATCACCAGGTTAAATCCACCATGGTGATCCCATGAGGTTAAATCCACCACATGGTTTAAAGGAAAGGGGCACATGGTTAAATCCACCATGAGCACCAAAGTCACCTGGTTAAATCCACCAAGATGACCCCATGAGGTTAAATCCACCACATGGTCCTGAGATTGTTTCTAAACAAATTTTATTCATTCTGAAATGGTGATGAGACTCTTCCGTACATCCATGACTAGGAACTCAAATTGTCCATAACCGGGGACACGGCTAATCGATTAGTTTTACACCCTGCAGGGGTTGTGCACTTTCACCTTAAGACCCATTCTACCCAGAAAGAAGAATGAGACAAGACTTTTCAGAAGGAGCATTCAACCATCCGGATCTGACCATGCCCAAAATATCACCCTCTATCAGTACCCATGGATGAACCCTCACAACATACTCAATCAAGACAGAGCCCATATTGTCATAAGGCTACACTGGAAGCTCACTAAGCATGGAAGACATGGTAGTCTCTTTGTTCCTAGGTGGCATACCACAAGTGTACTAACCCTTAGGAAATACCACATACTCTGGTTAAATCCACCAGGCATGTGACCCCAAGTAGCCACTCAACATAAACCAAGCAATGCCATTTCCACCCAGGTGTTTCATTGGGGTTGAAGTTAAATTTCAGAACTAATCATCAACCTATGAAATAAGCATTGGCATCATTTTTCAACATTGGTACAACCTACCAGGAGTTGGTTCAGGGGTGGCTATAAACTACTAGGTTCTAGCATTGCATCACTTCACTTTGAGAAACCAACCTATCATGCATACTACAAGTAAAACACTAATGCATATAGTAAACTGGGTAAAGGGGACATGTGTATCACTTGCCTTTTGTCAGAGGTAAAGCTCTCTTCCTCTCAGCAGTTCAAGCAACTCCCCAAACAAACTGTAAGATAGAAACAATACAAAATAAACATACCATTCACAACAACAAACAACACGCAGATAGACAAAAGTAAAGGGTTGGGTTATCCTGTTTATTTTGGGTTTATTGCACTTAGGGTTCTAAGATTTGGGGATAATGGCATGAGGCTTGGTTTGCAAGGCTTGGCTTTGATAAATGGGGATTAACATAATTTAAGGATTCCAAGATCTTGGGATATATTGAATTACTCAAACATCACATTTGAAATTTGAATAGTTCAATAAGATGGAGAGCAAGAGTAAGTGATTTGGTTAAGTGAAATGATATTGATAGGGACAGTGGGAAGATATTACTAGGTATCACTTGGATATTAGGATCAACTTGGGTTATTCCTATCTTTAGTATAATAATATTATTAATACACTTAATTTGGATATTTCCCATTATAGTTTTATTTTTATAATTCATATTTTCTATTTAAAGAATTACTTGGGCAAGTGGTTTCTTATTAATAGGATTCACATGATTTTGTCTCAAGATATTATATACTCAAATTCCACATTTAGGAATATGAATATCCACCAATAATAATAAATATTAGAGGTAGTGGGTTTCTGGATAATTATTTTATTGGTTATTTTCCAAATTAGGGGTTTGAATAAGATTTGAACACTAATTATAATTGCACTATAATATTCATGTATTGTAAAAATTATGTTTTGTTGTATTTGGATAGTGCTCTATAAAACAAAGCCAACCCAATTGGAATTAACTAAAAATTATTTTTAGATTTCAAATGAAGTCCATATTACTGATTTGGACATATTTTAACTTAGCCATTGAGTGCACGACTCAAGTTTGGATTTTTATTGTTTAGAAGTGTTCTACACATTGAGAGGATTCCAGAGACTACAAATTTGCTATTTTTTGGGCTTACAGATTTCAAATGGTGAATTATTTGGTGTTTTTAAGCCATTTTAGAAATTTAAATAATGCCTCAAAATTTTATACAGAACATGTGTCATATGTTTACATATATGTGTAGAGAATTTTAGTAGCTTTAATTTGACACCAAATTCATAATTTTTGGCCCAGTAATTATTTTTATATGAATTTTTATAGTTGATAGAAGTTTCTGGAATTTAAATTCAAATTTGAAATAGGCTTGACCTTGGGCTGACTGGCTAGGTGTGACGTGGCATGATCTGGTTGGCTGGGGAATTTTTCGCGCTGACCTGCTGACTGGGATGGTCAACGAGGAGATCTGGGCCACAGAAAACAAGATCAACGGTTGGGATCTGGTCTACAGGGTCAAACCCAAATTCCTCACCAGAGTCTGGCCGGAACACGGCGGCGACATGGCCGGCATGCGCGTTCCTAGAGCTAAAGATGGATAGAGTGAGAGGGGAGCTCACCACGGTGTGTAGCACGTCGACGCGGACCTGGTGGCGAGCTGGTTGGGTCGGGGGCGGCCGGAGCTTGCCGGAAAAGCTCGCCGGAGATCCACCTGGGCTCGGGATCTTGCGGTCGCACACGAGCACCTCGTTCCTGGACACGCGCAGGCAAACAATGATGTCTGGGAGGTGCGCCAGGATGTGGGGAGTGTAGGGGTGGGGGCTAGAGGCTCGGGGGTCGTCGGAGTTCGTCGGAATCGACGTTTCTCGCCGTCGGTGGCCGCGACAATGGCTGGCTGCGCACGGCTTCTATGGTGGGTCTCTGGGCTCGACCAAATGGAGAGAATTACTGCGGGGGAAGAGGAGGTCAGGGTGCGCTCATTGGCCGGGGCAATTACTCGCGAATTCATCGACATTGAAGACAAATTCATCGCGGGGGTCCTGCCATTTCTGGCGTGCGCGATTTAGGGGAGAAGAACGTGCTGACAAGCGGTGCCCGCCTAGCAGTGGAGAGAGAGAGGGGACACGGGGTGGGCTGGTTTTCGGGCGGCTGCTGGGCTATTGCCCGGTTTGGGCCCCGGGTGCGGCCCAGTTAGCTGCTGCCCTCTCCTTTTCCTATTTTTTTGTTCCGTTTTCTTTTTCTTTTGTTTTCTGATTTTCTGTTTTAGATTTTGAAAAAGCTACACTTGTTTGTTTTGAACGATTTCAAAACTGCCCACTTCTAAATTTTAAATAGTGTGGTTCAAACATATAAACAAAGCTTTAGTGTTATTTTGAGAAAGAAAATTGCAAGAAATTAAACATAGTTTTCAAATAACTAGGAAGCTTTGTTTTTAAATAATAACTTTCTAAAATATTTGGTTTTCAAAATTTATTAAAGAAGGTAAATAAAACAGTAGTGCTTTTGAAAATAAAACAACTAAACATTTTTGAAGCACTTAAAAGTAAAGTTTTGTAACAAAAATATTTACTAGAAGAAGTTAAAATAGCTTCCATAAACAATGGATCTATTTAACTAAATATTTTCTGAAAACCTTTTGTTTCCAACCTTGGTGTAAAATGGTAAATGAAACAATACTCTTTGAAGAAATATGATTCAAAACTTTATTTGGTATTAAACCCTTTTGTTAAAATTCCCATGCAAGGATGCTTGCATAAGATTTGAATAATTGCAAAATAACATTTTGAAATTTATTTTCTCAAAATAATCTTCAAGCCACAAAGGGAAGTTTGAAATAGTTTTTGTAATAGTCTTTAATTAAACTCAAAAAGTTTTAAATCCCTGTGATTTTTCAGTCAACACAAATAAAATAAAATAAAAAAAATTTATCCAAAATTTGATAAAAACCTGGGATGTTACACGTAACAAGACTGCATGAGTAGGAGGCACTATGATTTTATTTTTTTGATTTTTTTTTGCGCATGAAATGACTCAATTAGATAGCTTCAACCCATTTGTTGACTCTCAGTTGACCAGCCACTTGAGGGTAAAACTGAGTATATTGCACTAGCCAGTATTAGTACTCGAGGGGAAAACTGAGTACAGATATTTTTCCAGTGTAAGACTTGAGGGTAGAACTGAGTACACGTAATGGTGCAGACGTGCAGTACCACGGACGCGTGTTGAGACCAATCGTCTATTTTTTTTTTGAAAAACTGCTGACACGAACCGTCACTTTGCCAGTACAGAGCCCCTCTCTTCCTCCCTCTGCACAGTGTCTCATTCTCACTCATGCACGCAACCATGCCTGTCACGTCCCATCACCTTCTCGAAAAAACCCCAACCACCTCCCTGCCGACGATGGAGAAGAAGAATGCGCTGGTGGCCATCGCCCCCAAGCCCGTCGCCTCCGAGCCCATCACCTCCGAGCCCATCGCATCCGAGCTCATTGCCGCCGAGCCCGTCGCATCCGAGGCCATCACCGCCGAGCCTGTCGCCTCCGAGGGTGGCGCATCCAAGCGCGGCGCCTCCGTGAGCTGGGCCTCTCTCAGGGCTGATGGACCACTACACAAGATCGGCGCCTGCTTACTGGCGAACGAGGAGTACATGGACACCTACTCTGTTTTGAGGCAAGTTTGTACAAATTGGCGCTCAGATTTATTTGAGCCCGACGTGCACCTGTACGAATGGATCATGGTAGAACACGCCCTTCCACGCGCCGCTGAGTTCTCCTTCCTCCAACTCTGCACATCTTGCTACATCACCATCGATCTAACGGAAGTTCATGCAAGGTTCAAATTCCTCCATATCTATAGAGTTAATCTATTTTTATTTTCAATCGTAAATATCTTAGTGCTGAATGTTATCTTCATCAATATATTTTAGATACTACTTCATCGGCTTTTGCCGTGGCATCATCATGCTTGCCCAGAAGAACCAGCCGCACAAGATACGGCTTCTGAACCCACTCACAAAGGCATCGAACACTATGTTTGAGGTGCAGATGTCATCTATTATTCTGGAGTCAGTCACTATAATGAAGTCCCCGAATATGCTCTTCGTTTCCACATATTACCCGATAGAAATTACTTGGGTCGATGAGAGCACTCCAACTAAGGGTATAGATGAAGATTGGGGAGAAGGAAGATTTTCGATTGAGCACCATTCTATGCGTTGCATTACCACCTTCAATGGTGAATTCTGTGCACTAGCTGTGAACAATTTGGAGTTCGGAACATTAGTGTGCACCAACAATGTCCAGTTGGAGCAGGGCGCGAGCACTGTCAACATGGAGGCACTATTTTCATTTTCAGAACTTGGAAATGACAAGTTCTACCTTGTGAAGTCGAATGGTGATCTGCTGCTTGTGTTGTTGGGCGGTCGTTTGGAGGAAGGTCAAACATTGGTATACTGTGTGGACACTGAGAGCCGCTCTCTCCATGCCGTCAATAACATTGGCAGTCATGCCTTCTTCGTCCATTATGTCCGGTGTATCTCCGTCGACACCAGAGTGCACCCGACACTTCGACCTGGCTGCATCTACTATGCGGATTTGGGTTATATCAGAGAGTACTTTGATGATATGAACACCTAGGATGAGTGGCCACTACGTGTGGATAGATTAGGAAAGTACGGTCTAAAAAATGAACAAAGGCCATACCGTTTGGAGGATGTATTGGCTGCATACTGCAGACGGAAGGAGTTCAATAAATATTTCTTTTAGACCAGAAAATGGAGCGACGAAGATATATATGATGAATGAAGAATAGATTCATTCATCCTGGGTTATCCTAATCTTCATGTTGGGCATACATTGCATCTTGTATTATTTTCAGCTTAGTTTGTCGTGAACATTAACATCGTTATTGGCTGCTTTTGCCTGCTGTATGCAGTTTATGTATTATACTTAGTTTTCTAGATTTATTATGCTGCTGTGAATTTATCCTATACTAGCTTCTAGATTTGCTACTAGATTTGTTACCATATTGGGCAAAAAACGAGGGCCAAAAGGCAACAATCATTGAAGAAATACAAAAATAGAAGCTTCTCTAGATTTGATACTAATTTGGTGAAAAGAGAGAGAACTGTTATAGAGAGAGAGGGGAAAAAGGCGCTCTGAAAAGGCGCTCTGAAAAGGCAATGTCAATTTGGCCCAAGAGAGACAGAACCGAGCTCTCACGTACAACCAAACGCGGTCTCGTCCTGTCCCACGCGGTCCCTTTCGACCAGCCCCACGCGACGCGGCCCCACACGACGCGGCCCCACACGTCAGCACGGAACGGTCAACTAAACGGTCAACTAAACGGGAATCCTCCTGTCCGAGCTCCTTCTGAGGGTTTCAGACAAGGGCTTGGACAAAACTAAGGAAAAACTAACGAGCTGGGGAAAACTGAGTACAACTAAGGACCCGAGGGCACGAAAATAGAAATCCCTACATGTTAAACTATGTGTGCTAGCGTTTGATCTAGGGACTAGTAATAAAAAGCACAGGGATCGGCAACCTACCGGGTGATGTCACTACAGATGGTATCAGAGCATTGTGTTGCCCTTAGGTTCATGACCCTAAGAGTGGACAAAGACCCCTTAAAAAATAGTAGTTGTTTTGTCTATAAGTTAAATTTACACACCCATTATCTTGTAGACTCTTCCCTTAGTTATTTTTGTCTCTACTTCTCTTCATTTCAACTCAAAGACGAAGACCTTCACCTTTGTCACCTCTAATGTCGTGGGAATTTGGAGATAGTAGCCATGGGGGTGGCTTAACGAAGGGGCTCGACGGTGTGCGACAATGGGCCAGCTCGGGATTGTGCCAATAGAGACACCTCGGTTTACCCAGGTTCAGGGCCCTCCACACCGGAGGTAAAACCCCTACTCCCTACCTTGTTTCGTATTACCTTGACAGTGGTTACAACACTCCTCAAGCTATTCGGTCTAGAGGAGGAAGAATAAGATCCGATCTCCCTAGTCTAAGGGTCTAGACCCCCTTATATAGGCGGGGGTCTGGTTACAGGTTAGGTGGCCGGCCGTCCGGCTGCCGGCTGCTCCGTGGCTGCATCTTTGGCGTGATCCTCTGGCCCTGCTCTGACGATCACACTTTATAAAGCGCCTTTCCCCCTTGGACCGGCATCTGGGAGGCATATGCTCTCCCTTTTGCCTCGGATCCTTTCGTGGGGAAGGCTCTTTGCTCGCTGGTTGGTGGAGTCCGGTCATGGCGTGCGTCACTCCCATCCTTTGCCTCTGTCGATCTTGTCGGGGCCAGGCCACTTTTGGCGAAACAGCCGTTGGAGGATTCTTGTCTTCATCGCCCGGCTCTGGCTCTCCTCGGTGGAGTCGCCAGCCAGCTGCTCGCGCAGCCGGCCCTTCGGGCAGAGCCGGTCTTCTCATGCTAGCGCCATGGAGATTCCTGGGATGCCAGCCAGCAGATAGCATGGCCCTTGGCATGCCCCAGAAGTCATCCCCATGACACTAGACCCCGAAACTGGCAAAGTCTCATGGGTTTGCATGGGGCTTCGGCGGGTTTTGATCTGCGCCAAAGTTAGCATGCTTCCGTCGAAGTCCCAGGATTCTTTGTCCGATCTGGAGGTTGCTGATCTCGAGCTTAAGTCTCGTGGAGTTCCACCGGCCATCTCTAGACATGCCGGCTCCAAGACCGATCCGGCTGGCGACCGCCGAGCGTCCACGAGCCGGTACGCCACCCCTTGGAACTTGTGCCGCTTTGGGTTCCAATCCCACGCTGCGGCCAGCGCAGCGCAGCAGTGTCCTGTCTTGTCGCTTGGACTCTTCGGTCTCCGTAATGATTCCGGAGAACGTCATGTGGCGAGACGAGGCCTACGTCAGTGATGCGTCCCATCAAAATGGCCCGCGTTGGATTTACTCGCATTAAACCGACTTGGCTTTCCATGCCTCGCCGTCCTTTAAGTTTTGGAGCTCTCGAGGGTTTTTCCCCACTCCCGAGGGCCTTCACTTCTCTTCTTTGCCGAGTGGTTCCCTCATCATCTCCCGCTCAACTCCTCTCCCCAATGTCGTCGTCCGGAGCCCTCAGCGGAGCCGGGGCCAGAGCCCCCAGCTGATCGGGTGGGCAGAAGCGCGGCCGCCTGTTCGGGAGCAGGAACAGGGTGAAGGACCCGACGGCGACGCCGCCGGTCCCTCGCCGACGCGGCCGCCCACCAGGCAGCCGCAACAAGAAAACTTTGGCGGTGCTCGAAGCTGCGGCCACCGTGGAGTCTGCCAGGGCGGCTCCCGCCGTCGCCGTCACCACGGCTCCCGTAGGGGCGGTTGCCTTGGCCGCCACCAACACCGCGGCCCCCGCAGGCGCTCCCTTCGTTGCCGGCCTCATCGCGACCCCCCTAGAGGCAGCGGCCGCCCTCGTCGGTGCCGCGATTGCGGTTGGAGCGGCCCCTCCGGGCCTCGCCGATGGGGGCATCGGCAGCTCATCCGGTGTGGCCGCCGCCAAGGAGCGCAAGCCCCGACGCTCGCCGCCACAGCAGCGGCTCTCCTACACCCCGAAGCATGGGTTCACCACCTCCGTGGTGCACCTACGGTCCGGGTGCGAGGAACGCCTGCCACTCCCTGCCAGCTTCGTCGGCACCATGGGGAGGAACCCCCTGACGAGCATCATGGTGGAGGAGGGCAGCGGTGGCCAGCCCCTGTACCTCGTCGAGGTCCTCCATGATGAGCAGGGGAAGCGCTACCTCACCGACGGCTGGACGAGGTTCATCGACGACTATGACCTGAAGTGCGGCTGGTCCCTCATCTTGACCCACCACGTCGGGTCGCCCATCCTCTGCGTCCACGTCGTCGACACCTTCGGTTGCGCCCGCGCCTACTCCCCCTGGCCGTGATCGGTGAGCGCCCCCAAAGCCCTTTCCTCGATGACGACTTCGCCGATGGAGATCCAGGTGCTTAGGGTGGGGGAGTGTCTTTTGTTGTTCTTGGCCCTTAGCGTGGCCTATGCTATGTAACCACCCACTGGATGTCAAGAACTTTTTAATTTTCTTCAAGTCTTCATTTATCTTTCTTCCTTTGTTATGTGCTTCTTCTTGTATGAATGTTCTCTGCTTCCATCAGGGCGCAGCGATGATTTCACGGTTAGGATCCCGCCCGCGCTAGAACCGTCGCTGCGCAATCTTGCAGGTAGGGACTAAGATAGTCACCAACTTGCACAGACATTCCTGGCGAGGTCTTCCGGTTTCAGCGTGGAGGGAGAAGTGCCTCTGCTGGCCGGCTTCAGGAGACGCAGGTTAGCACCGGCTTGAGGGGACAGGAATGGACGCTGAGTCTTGAGCTGGCTCGGGCGAGGCCGGAGCCGGCATGTCTCCCTTTCCCAAGCCTTCGCATGACCCTTGCCGCGGCTGGAGTAAACCTCCAGATCTCTGGGTTTAGCCGTTTCTTTGCAAATGCTAGATTTCCATTTTGATGCTCTTTTGCTGATCATGTCACAGCGTCAACTGATTGAACATCCGGCGAGGGACTAGAGCCGGCCCACTTCTGAGGGTCAATTCCCCTTCCCCCTAGCCCCCGAGTTTTAGGGCAGCTGGAATGACAGCTGGCTTGAAACTAGCTTATCCGCATACGGTGCCGACGTCGAGCGAGGCAGCTCTAGCTTTGAACCTCTTTGACATGACTGCTCAGCCTAAACATTGAGAAACTATGATCATCGACCATTTGCTGGCCTGCCTTAGCCCGGTTCCCTCAACTTTTTTCTTAATCTCCCCACCCTTCGGCCCTTCTACCCCCAACCGGCAGCCTGGTGCCGGTTGGTCTCCCTTGGGCTGGCAGCCGAATGCCGGCCTAGGGTGGGAGCGTGCCGTGGGGTGAGAAGTAGTACTTCGGTTTATCGGGCACCCGGCTCGGGCTAGCCAACGCATGGTTAACGAGCACTGTCTTCAATGCTTAGTTGAGTTATCTTTTATGGTTTACGATTTTTCTCAGCGGCTTTCCTTCGTATGTGGCCTGCCGGCTCCTATCCGCCCGGCTGCGCGGAGCCGGGGAATGGAGGCTGGGCTCGAGACCTACTTCACACGTAGTACTCATCCGGCTGATGAGGGATCGATCGTTTTTAGGGCAGTCGGCTGTGGCTCGATGCCCGGAGCCAGCTGCTGGTCAAGTGAATAACGCAGGACGCAAAACATACACGAAGTATTTTCCTCGGAGCCGGCCATAACTAGCCGCTCCATTATCCTTTATTCATTGAAGAGTTTTTTGGGGTACAAGCTTTTGCCTTAGCAGAAGAAAGGTCTTAGGAGATTGACATTCCAGGGACGCTCCGTCTCCTTGTCAGAATTATCTGCCTTGTTCTTCATGGGCTCTTGTGCGTCGATGAGGTAGTATGCCCCATTGCCTAGCACCCGGCTGACAATGAACGGTCCCTCCCAAGGAGAGGACAGCTTGTGCATGCCTTTAGTGTTTTGGACCAGCCGGAGTACGAGATCTCCTTCGTGAAACGCGAGTGGATGGATATTCTGGCTGTGGTATCGTCGCAGCTGCTGCTAATAGAGCGCTGATCTGGCCAAGGCCTGCTCTCATGCCTCCTCGAGGAGGTCGATGCCATCTTCACGAGCTTCTTTTGCTTGCTTCTCTGTGTACTGGACAAATCTGGGCGCATCAAATTCAATGTCAGTGGGCATCACCGCTTCTGCTCCATAGACCAGGAAGAAGGGCGTGAAGCCGACAGAGCGATTTGGAGTAGTGCACAGGCTCCAGAGTACTGAGGGTAGCTCTTCGACCCAACAGCCAGCTAAATGCTTGAGAGGCTCGACCAACCTTGGTTTGATGCCGGCCAGGATCAGCCCATTTGCTTTCTCGACTTGCCCGTTAGACTGAGGATGCGCTACTAATGCTAAGTCCAGCTGGATGCCCTTCTGGCCATAGTACTCAGCAAATACTCCCTTTGCAAAGTTTGTCCCATTATCAGTGATGATGCTGTGGGGAACTCCATACCTTGTGATGATCTCGTTGAAGAACTTGATGGTGGATGAGCCGTCGAGTTTTTTGATTGGCTTGGCCTTGATCCACTTGGTGAACTTGCCCACAGCAACCAACAGATGCATCAAGCCCCCGGGTATGGTCTTGAATGGTCCTACCATGTCCAGGCCCCAGACAGCAAACGGCCAGGTGAGCGGGATGGTCTTGAGGCCTGCCGCTAGAGTGTTTCGATGCTTGGAGAAGCGCTGACAGCCATTGCACTGCTTTACCAGTTGTTCTGTGTCCTTTAGGGCTGTCGGCCAGTAGAAACCATGGCGGAAGGCCTTGGCCAGCAAGGCTCTGGAAGATGCATGGTGCCCGCACTCCCCTTGATGTATCTCCCTTAGCAGCTCTATCCCTTCTTCCGGATCGATGCACTTCTGGAAGATTCCTGACACGCTGCGCTTGTACAGCTCGCTGTTGATGATGGTGTATGCTTGCGCGCGATGTTGAAGTTGCCTGGCTTCCGCTTCGTCCTACGACAAGTGCCCAGTGATGAGGTAGTTGGAGAATGGCTCCGCCCGGGATGGTATCTCCCGTATGTGGAAGACACTGGCGACCAGGGGATCAGCAGCCCCCGGGTCCGTCGTCGTGCTGGCTTTGTCTGGTTGGCCGGTTGTGGGGGCTAGCCTGGAGTTGGCAGCCCCCGAGTCCTTCATCGAGCCGGCCACGCTGGGCTGGCTAGCTAGTTCCTTTAGCCCCGAGGCGGCAGCCCCCGGGTCCGGCGGTGGCACCTGAGCCAGGGCAGGGTCTCCGGGCACGTAGATGGAGGTGGACTCCGGCGAGGGCTTGATGGATGACTTGCAGATGATCTCCAATGACACCCCAGTTGGGATATCCTGCTTGGTGGAGCCGATCTTGGATAGCCGGTCCGCCTCGTCATTGTTTGCTCTAGGGACATGGTGGAACTCACAGCCCTCGAAGAATCCGCAGAGCTGCTGCACATAGAAGCGGTAGGAGGCCATGTTGGCGTCCTTAGCATCCCATTCCCCTGAGACCTGGTGCACCACCAGGTCGGAGTCTCCAAAGCAGAGGATCCTCCGGATGCCAATTTCCTTGGCCAGCTTGAGCCCGTGCACTAGGGCTTCATATTCAGCGACGTTGTTCGACGCACGGAAGTGCATCTGCAGCACGTACTGCAGCTTGTCTCCCTTGGGAGAGGTGAGGACGACGCCGGCTCCCAAGCCCCCAAGCATCTTGGAGCCGTTAAAGTTCATGTGCCAGTGGGTTGAGTCCGGGGCCGGTGGTAGGTACTAGTGCTCTCCCCAGTCAGCGAAGAAATCCGCTATGATCTGTGACTTAATCGTTGTCCTGGGCTTGTACTGAATGGTGTGAGCGGCGAGCTCAATCGCCCATTTAGCCACTCTGCCCGTTGCATCCTTGCACCCTATAATCTCCGAAAGCGGAATGGTGCTCACCACCGTGATAGGATGCTCCTCGAAGTAGTGCTTCAGCTTCTTGGCCACCATGTACACGCCATACGCAACCTTATGGTAGTGCGGGTAGTTTTGCTTGGAGAGAGTGAGCACCTCACTCAGATAGTACACCGGGCACTGAATTAGCAGCTCCTTGCCTTCCTCGATGCGCTCCACCACGATCATGACACTGATGACTCGCGGAGTAGCTGCGATGTAGAGCAGCATTGGCTCCCGCGGAGCCGGCGCTGCCAAGATTGGCGAGGTAGACAAGGCTCGCTTGAGGTCGTTGAAGCCATCATCAGCACGCTGGGACCAAACGAAGTGGTCCATCTTCTTCATCAGCTAGTAAAGCGGCATGGCCTTCTCCCCAAGCCGGCTGACGAACCGGCTGAGCGAGGCCAAACATCCAGCAAACTTCTGCACATCCCTGAGCTGGGTGGGTGGCTCTAGGGCCTCGATGGCTTTTATCTTCGAGGGGTTAGCCTCGATCCCATGCTGGGAAACGATATAACCTAGGAGCTATCCAGCCGGCACGCCAAAGGTGCACTTCTCTGGATTGAGCTTCATGCGATAGCGCCACAGGTTGGCAAAGGTCTCCTTGAGATCGTCCAGGAGCGTGCCACTCTGCTTGGTCTTCACCACCACGTCGTTCACATAGGCGTGCACGTTTCTCCCAATCCGCCTTCGCAGACATCGCTACATGGTTCGTTGGTAAGTGGCTTTAGCGTTCTTCAGGCCAAATGGCATGGTGACGTAGCAGTAGGCTCCATATGGGGTGATGAAGGATGTCTTGATTTGATCCGACTGGTAGAGCGGGATCTGGTGATAGCCTGAATAGGCATCCAGGAAGGACAGCAGGTCACAACCGGCTGTGGAATCGATCACCTGGTCGATGCGCGGTAGCACGAAGGGATCCTTGGGGCAGGCCTTGTTGAGGCTGGTGTAGTCGATACACATGCGCCAAGTGTTGTTCTTCTTCAGGACCAAGACTGGGTTCGCCAACCAGTCAGGGTAAAATACCTCCATGATGAAGCCGGCTGCGAGGAGCCGGGCGATCTCCTCACCAATGGCTTTCCTTTTCTCTTCTGCAAAGCGCCACAGCGGCTGCTTGACTGGCTTGGCATCTGGCCGGACGTTGAGTGAGTGCTCAGCCAGCTCCCTCGGCACACCTGGCATGTCCTTTGGAGACCATGCGAAGATGTCCCGATTCTCACAGAGGAAGCTGGTGAGCTCGCTTTCTTATTTGGCAGACAGGCCCGTGCCGATGATGACGTACTTGGAGGGATCACTCTCATCCAGCAGGATCTTCTTGGTGTCGTCGGCCGGCTTGAACTGCTCCACCGGCGACTGCCGAACCGGCACATCTCGCTGGGCTAGCTCCACACGATGAAGAAGCTGCCGCTTTTCCTCGGCGATGACCAGTGCCTCTGCCAGCTGCGAGCTCTCCTTGGCGCAGGCCAGGGACTTCTTGAAGTTTCCCGAGGCTGTGATCACACCTCTGGGCCCTAGCAGCTTCATCTTCAGATAGGCGTAATGTGGCACCACCATGAACTTGGCCAGGGCTGGGTGGCCAAGCAGCGCATGGTAGGGACTGCTGATATCCACCACCTCGAACCAGATGGGTTTGCGGCGGCTGTTACCTTTCTCCCTGAAGAGAACCTCCAGCTGCACTCTGCCCAAAGGGGTGCACAAATGCCCAGGCACGATGCCATGGAAAGTGAGCCGGCTCGGTTTTAGCTGAGCAAGCGGGATGCCCAGCTTCTCCATAGAACTCCGGTAAAGAAGGTTGATGTTGCTGCCACCGTCGATGAGCACGCGGGAGAACCGACATGTGTGCGTATCTGAGCACATGACGGGATCCAGGACCAGAGCGTATTCTCCAGGGCTGGGCATCAGTCGCGGATGGTCCTCGCGCCCCCAGGTGACGGCTGCCTCAGACCAGTGCATGAACTAGGGTTCTGTAGGCATGACAGCGTTCACCTCCGCCTCGTGCCAAAGGTCATTCCTTTTATCCTTGCCTAGGGTGGTAAAGATGTGATACTGCTCAACATCCGCCGGAAAGTCATCATCACCTTGGTCCGGCTTGTCGCCAGCCAGCTCATGCTGTTGGTCCTCCTGACCTCCAGCCGGCTATGCTTGCGAAGCTTCAGGGAGCCACCGAGCGCATTGCTACAGCTCTTTCATGAACCGGCACTGATGCGTCGAGTGGGTCGCCTCCCTGCCAGGGGTGTTGTGGAATTTGCACGGCTGGTCAAGCGCAGCGTCGAGGGTGTACTTGCCCTCTTTGTGCCCCTGACTGCTGCCGGTAGCCCCCGGGCCTCCTTGGTCAGAAGCCGCTCGCTTTGAGCTAGCAGATCCCTTGGGGAGCGCCTTCATGTGGTCAAGCCACAGGTGGATGTGCAGGGCCGGTTGGTGAGCTTGAGGCTCCAGCCCTGGCATCGGCGTCGGGACTTGATGTGGCCAGCTAGCTCCACCGGCCTGCTGGGCGCGGCGGCCTCGGGCGTTGCAGCTCGGAGCACGACCGTCCTGTCCGCGCCCTCCGCGGCCTTGGCTTGCCGATGGCGATCGTTGGACCTGGCATGGGCCCATGGCAGCGAGGCCATGGCCATGCCGCGGGTCATGAGCAAGCTCAACCGGCATGCCTCCCTACGCGTCATGGAACTCATGGAGCATGGTACTCGTTCGGAGCTGGGCATCCTCGTCCTCGGGCACCTTGCAGAGGAGAACGAGGCGCGTCCGCTTTAGGGCCTCGGCGACCCGGGCGGAGTCGATGACGCGGTTGAGTGGTGCGCGCCGGTCCACCACGGAGACGTCCGAGGCATCCTGCTCTGGGAGCGGAGCATCCTGCTCCTGTGGAAGAAGGCGTTCGGGCGACGGGCGCAGGGGGCGCGGTGAGTCACCGCCCTCCTCTTCTCCCAGGGCCATCACCTCGACCATGGCGCCAAGGTCGCTGCTTTCACTGTAGCTCGAGGCTCCGTCGCTGAGAGGCTCAAAGATGTTGGTCACCTCCTCCGGGAAGGGCTTGGCGACGTAGAAGCGGTGGTTGCCGACGTCGAGGAAGGAGCCGCTGTTGCTGAAGCCGTTCTTGAAGCAGGCTAAGTTGTCGCTGACACAGTCGAAGGTGCCAAACCTCCAGACAAGGCCGGAGGCGACCTTCTCGCTGAGAGCCGATGAGGGTCCCGGCCGGAACTTGACTCCGGTCGCCGCCGCGCGTTGCCCCACGGTGGGCGCCAACTGTCATGGGAATTTGGAGACAGTAGCCATGGGGGTGGCCTAACGAAGGGGCTCGATGGTGTGCGACGATGGGTCCGGTTCGGGATTGTGCCAACAGAGACACCTCGGTTTACCCAGGTTTAGGGCCCTCCATGCCGGAGGTAAAACCCCTACTTCCTGCCATGTTTCGTATTATCTCGACAGTGGTTACAATGCTCCTCGAGCTGTTCGGTCTAGAGGAGGAAGAAGAAGATCTGATCTCCCTAGTCTAAGGGTCCAGACCCGCTTATATAGGTGGGGGTCTGGTTACAGGTTAGGTGGCCGGCTGGCCGGCTGCCGGCTCCTCTGTGGCTGCGTCTTCAGCGTGATCCTCTAGCCCTGCTCTGACGATCGCGCTTTATAAAGCGCCTTTCCCGCTTGGACCGGCATCTGGGAGGCATATGCCCTCCCTTTTACCTCGGATCCTTTCGTGGGGAAGGCTCTTTGCTCGCTGGTTGGTGGAGTCCGGTCGTGGCGTGCGTCACTCCCGTCCTTTGCCTCTGTCGATCTTGTCAGGGCTAGGCCACTTTCGGTGAAACAACCGTTGGAGGATTCTTGTCTTCATCGCTCGGCTCTAGCTCTCCTCGGTGGAGTCGCCAGCCGCCTGCTGGCGCAGCCGGCCCTTCGGGCAGAGCCAGTCTTCTCATGCTAGCGCCATGGAGATTCCTGGGATGCTAGCCGGCAGATAGCACTGTCGTGGTTTCGTCAATAGATCTGCCATAGGGGTAGGTGTATGGCAGTTTGTGGAAGGGGGTGAACACGGCAGAACGATCCAGGACGGTGGTAGCACGAGTTTACCCAGCTTCAGATCCCGCAACGGTGGCGAGACCTTACGTGCTGCTATAAATCACTATATGGCGACAAGTGCTCGGTTACAATGGTTGTGGTTGGTTGTTTCGCTATGCGATCGGCCGTATGTCTAAGCTCTTGCCTCAAGGGCTTCTCCACGCCAGCTTATAAAGGCGCCTGGCGTGGGCTACATGATGGTACCGGAGCGGATACAACTCAGAGTCCTAGACTAAGTCCTATGCGTGTACTACAAGGCAACCCGCCATGGGCCTGTCTACGGATCCGCCATGAGCTCCTGCGTCCAGTACCACCATGGTCTCTCCAGCAACTGGGCCGCCCGGTAGGCAATCCGCCATACCACCCTGATGGGCCACCCTGTCTTGCTGGTTTAGGACTACGTCGCTGGTATACCTATTTGGTATATCCCCAACAGTAGCCCCCAGGAAACTTCAAGATCGCCATCTCCATCCACCATGCCTTATTTTTGGTGAAGTCCATCCGCCATAGCTCGTCTTCTTTCCTGCATCTGGATGGCGGTTCTTGATGTTCCTCTTTTCTTCATCTTTCAATCCACCGTGGATAGCGGATCATGCGACGTAGTTTCAACTTAGTGAGATTTCTGGGATCCGTTGGATCATACTATAGAAATCCGCCGTAATTTTCGGCACGTAGTTTCTTCTAGGGCAAGATTCACAGCGCGCACACTGTTTAACTAAAGTTACTATTTTACCCTTGGACACATGTCCCTGAACTAGGGTTTCCGTGATCAGGATGAATGGTTCTGATGGCGGGCATGAATCTTGAGGCCCGGGGTCTATATATACCCTGGCCGCTCACCCCCGGCCGGTTCACACTTCATTCAGCCCCCATGCATTCTCTCTCCTCAGCGCCTCCACGAGCTCCGCGATCTTCGACGAGCCGCCGCGGGAGTTCTTCGCCACCGGTGACTTTTCCCGCCACAAGCTGGCTTCGTCCTCCTCTTCCTCTTTCGAGATCTTGGAGGTCATTTCCGCCACACCTCTAGCTGCCATGGATCTAGAATCGCCTCATCAGGCCACAATGTCTGAAGCTGCCAAGAGCTCAGCAAGGTCAACTGACACAGAATCCGCTATACCTGAGACTTTGGGAGGTAGCTGGGATCCCTGCAACCTAGATGAGGGAATCCTATCTTCCTTGGAGCAAGAGGGATGGATAGCAGCCAAGGCGATTTCAAGATGGTGAGTAGATCCTGGTGCAGCAATGCCAGCCCCTTCCGATGGAGAGATCGTGATGCTTAAGTCTCACATCGACCGAGGCTTCAGCCTTCCACCATCCTACTTCTTGAAGGGCGTACTTCGGCATTACAGGTTACAGCTACACCATATTGCACCAAATAGCTTCACAATCATAGCAGGATTCATCGCACTGTGCGAAGGATATCTGGGTATCAATCCACGTGGAGACTTATTCCGCTTATATTTTAACATCCGCCATAACCGGGATGCGAATGGAGACCCTCGCAACTGCGAATCAGTCTCATTTGTTCCTCGGAGCGGGAAATCATACCCTTATATTACACCGCATGATTCTGCAAAGGGATGGCGGGGATCTTTCTTCTATCAGGCTGACCAGGCCCCTTCTGAAAGGAAGTACGGCCTGCGGTCTTTTATTGATGGTCCCGCCGAGGAGCAAGATAGCTGGGGCGTTATGGACGATTTTACCATGGACGACGAATGCCAACTCTGCTCACGACGGATTTCCAAACTTGTATTTTCTAGACTGATAGGTGCACACACCATCCACTGCTGGATCTCATGGCGGATTCAGCCTCTTCAATATTGCCTAGCTCTGATGTGCGAATATAGCGGAATCGACGACCCTCAACGCTATTCTAAGGAGGAATTATCTTTCGAGGAGATCGAGCACCGAATCTGCAACATCATCAAGGTGGGACGAGATGAGCAATTGAAGTTGAAGATCCCCATGTATGAGAACGGCAATTGTCCAGAGGTGAGTGCCTTCCTGTTCCGCCATAACCGTTATTTTTCTTGAATAACTTGCATTTTCCTGCAGCTTTCCTCCATTCCGCCTTCCGAGCTGAGCTGTCTAGTCCGTTATCCTCGAACGAAGGAACTTACCAATGATGAGGATGAGACATCCTCATCTCCAAGAAGACAGAAGATGGCGGAAGAGGAGAATGTGGCAGATGAGCCCACGGCATTTGTACCCCATGGTGTTCGCGGTGCGGGCGGGCATATACGAGGATTAGGCAAGAGGGTTATCTCCCGCCATCCGTCCCTAGCTCTGCGCGGCCACTTGGATACCGTTCCTGAGCATTCCGCTACTATCAAACTACCAGAACGGAAGTAAGGAGGATATTCTTTTTTATTTCATACCATCTCTAATTTGACTTGTTCTGATCTGTGATTTTGCGCATAGGAGAAGGAAAGTTGCTGGCCAAAAGCCTCCAAAGACCAAACCATCCCCTGCCGTTGTTCCACCTACACCTGATGCTCCTATCCGCCCAGCTGGACCTTCCACTTCTGCCCAAAGGGCTAGCAAGATGGCGGGTGCCTTAGCAGCGGATGCTGGGCCCTCGACCCATCCTGCTAAGGGCTCAAAGAAGGTAAGCTTTGGTGGAAAGGCGGTCGAGATGGGCGCGGGAGTTGGGGAGGCCTCAAAATGGAAAAAGAAAGCAGATGCTCTTTTCTGTCTTGATCACCTGCAGGAGGAGGCCAGCAACCATGTGTCGACCGCCATGTCATCTTTTGTTCAGAGAACCAGAATAGTGAAAGAGGTATGTACTCCCAGCAGCCCCCGAGCGCCGTGGAGGATTTCCGTAGATGATCCGCTATGGTGCTCTAAGAGAAAACTATAAACTTTGCATAGCACCCGAGCGCCGTCATATTGTACGGTGCTCTTTAGAGAACTTAAATTTTGCACTGAGTAGCCCCCGAGCGTTATGACGGATAACTATCCGGCATAAAGCTCTAAGAAGACTAAAAAATCATCATGAGTAGCCCCCGAGTGTTATGGCGGATAACTTATCCGGCATAAAGCTCTAAGAGTGACTAACACATAATATCGTTTTGCCAGAATTACAAGAAAGTTGTGGAGGACCTGGTCCGGGTCGTCAGCTCGCAGGAGAAGGAGCTGGCGGAAAGGAGCACTTTTGTGGCGGACTTGCAGCAGCAGTTTGAGAATAGCGGTAATTTTCTTTTGTCTTGGACAAGTTTAAGTACCTTTATGCTATCCGATCAATACTTTGCTTATATTTCCACCATGCAGATGCTGCCAAGCTAAAGTCCACACTCGAGGTGGTGGAAAAGGGCCACACTATTGCAATGGAGGGGTTGCAGAAGCAGCTCCAAAAATCTTTGGCCTCGAATACCCTCCTCAAAGAGAAGCTTAAGGACCAGGAACGCCAGAACCTGCAGAAGCACAAGGAGGTAGAGGATCTCCGCAAAGCCACTGCCAAATTTGAAAAGCGGCAAGATGGCTTTAACGAGGTCCTCGATCATTTCCAGAAGACACTGCTAGGTATCAATGGCTCTCCATACTGTGTAGTTTGTAATAATGTTCTATGCCGAGTATGACTCCTTGTTTATTTCCGCTATGTAGCGACCCTGGAGCAAGGCGAGGTGGATTCCGCCACAGGCTTACGCATAGCCACCGACGCGGCGAAGAAGGAGCTAGATGGCCTTCTCAACACTGGTCGTCAGGCATGCGGGAGTTTGCAGATAGCGGGTTTAGCTAGCCTCTCCGCCATAGGGCTCACCAAGAAGTTGCTACTCATGCCTAGGCTACTGGCGGACTGGAAGCAGTCTTCCACTCGGGGTGGTTCCTGAACTGCCTTAACTTTGGCAAAGGCCCACTACCCCGAGCTGGACCTGGACTTGATCACCTCCGGCATCCCAGAGAGTGGCGAGGATGGAGCGCCGGTGGACAAGGCCGCCATCCAGTAGTGTGTGCTAGGATATGATCAGCTGTGTGCCCTGGGCACTCAGCTGAACGTATACTACGAGGCATACGATCTGCCGGGGTCTCCGAGCCAAGCTTCAGCGTCGGTCTCTGCAGCCACTGCTGGTGCTGATGGTGGCGACGAAGTGTCCTCTGCAATTCTGCCATCCTCTTAAATTATACCCTGCAATGTGGCAGGAAGAAAACAATTGCATCAATTCGGCCCCTGAGTGGGTCTGTAAGTTAAATTATTAAACTGTGTGTATGCTTTGCACTGTGCCTAATCTGCCTGTGGCGGATCAGTGAATGTTTGTGAACTTGTGGCACAGTTTTTATTAAGTGGTTTATGTGCGAAAAAACTGCCAGGCCTATTTTTATGCAACTTGCAGCAGTTTGACATGCTCAAAAAACAACACTTTGAAATTTTTTCTCGCGTAGGATTATGCGATCCGCCATCCGGCTCTTTGTGCTTGACTTTTCGTGAGATGGCGGAATCTTCGCACGAACAGTCCGCTAGGGCGACGATACTTAATAGCAACCATCCAAAACCCTTAGCAGATAGCGGCTTAGACCATCAAAAATTCACTACTCAGGAATCCACACAAAGAACGTCAGATGGAGATCAAGACATAAATATGCTACGCGGACCGCTATGGCGGATTTAAAAAGACGCAAGTGCAAAGCACAATTGCGCAAAGGTTCCACACGATCTAAATGAACAATAAAGGAGGTAAAAGACTCAGAAAAAATCAAGAGTGAACCAGATGCTTTATTTCATTGATCATATAGCGATGCCTATTACATAGCCTAGGTAAGTGCTAAGTGTAGAAAGGACGTAGCTGTGTGATGTTCCATGGACAATCTGTTTCGTCGTAGATATCGTCAGGGTCTCTTCATTTGCGCTTCTTACTGGGTCGCTTATCTAGCTCGCGAATATCAACGAGGTAGTAGGAACCGTTTAGTAGAGCTTTGCTGATGATGAAGGGTCCTTCCCAAGGCGGGGATAGCTTGTGGGACTTCTGCTATTTGAGGCGTAGCACCAGGTCCCCCTCTTTGAACGAGCGTTTGCGAACCCGGCGGCTATGATAGCGGCGGAGATTCTGCTGGTAGATGGCGGATCTCTGGGCAGCTAGGTCTCGTTCTTCCTCTAGCAGGTCCACGGATAGTTGTCTGGACGCTTCTGCATCTTCCTCCTCATAGGCCTCGACTCTTGGGGAATTGTACTGGACATCACTTGGCAAGATTGCCTCTACTCCCTAGACTAAAAAGAAAGGGGTGAGGCCAGTTAATCTGTTTGGCGTGGTCCGTAGACTCCATAGCACAGATGGCAACTCTTCTGCCCAAGCTCCAGCTGCTCTATGTAGCGGTGCTTTTAGGCGTGGCTTGATCCCTGACATTATTAGTCTATTGGTCCATTCAACTTGGCCATTGGAATGTGGATGTGCCACAGATGCCAGGTCAAGGCGGATTCCGTTGTGATGGCAGTATTCTTCAACTTCTCCCTGAGACAAGTTAGTGCCGTTGTCGGTGATGATGCTATGTGGGATGCCGAATCTGACCACAATGACTTTGACGAATTTTTAGGGCGGTTTTGCCATCAAGTTTTCTGATGGGCTTAGCTTCCACCCACTTCGTGAATTTGTCTACCGCTACCAGGAGGTGCGTAAATCCCGAAGGTGCTGTTTTTAGCGGACCCACCATGTCCAGCCCCCAGACCGCAAAAGGCCAGGTTATAGGGATCGTATGCAGTGCTGTGGCGGGCATGTGGGTTTGCTTAGAGTACATCTGGCAACCTTGGCAGAGCTCCATGATACGGTCTGCATCTTCCTTGGCTGTTGGCCAGTAAAATCCATAGCGGAATGCCTTAGCTACTAGGGATCTGGCGGTGGCATGATGCCCACATTCGCCTTCGTGGATCTTTCTTAGTATTTCGATTCCGTCCACTTGGGATATGCACTTCATAAAGACTCCCGAGGTGCTTCGCTTGTAGAGCTGGCCATCTATGATGGTGTACGCTTTTGCTCTACGCTCGATTTATCTCTTTTGGACTTCATCCTCGAGTAGTTTCTTGTTCGTCAGATATTCCAGGTAGGGCTCTGCGCATGGCGGGTTGCTAGGCAAAACCGCCATAACGGGGGAGCTTGCCAGTTCCGGATTTTCTGGATCCACCATCTTGACTGATGGTATGTGCAGATGCTCGAGGAATACGCCTGGCGGGACTGCCTTGCGGCTAGACCCTAGCTTGGACAAGGTGTCGGCCGCCATGTTATCTTCTCGTCGTACATGCTTTATGTCGTAGCCGAGGAAACTTTTGGCCATCTCATCCACTTCATCTCTGTAAGCCGCCATAACTTCGTTCCGAGCTTTGTATGTGCTAGCCACCTGCTGAGCGACAAGGTCAGAATCTCCACAACACATAATGTGTTGTACGCCGATCTCCTTTGCGACGCGTAGCCCGTGCAGTAGCGCTTCATACTCTGCGATGTTGTTGGTAGTGGGGAAGTGGATCTGGAGAACGTAGCTGAGCTGATCTCCCTTGGTTTATTTGAGTGTCACTCCAGCCCCCGAGCCATGTAGCAGCTTTGAACCATCAAAGTGCATCACCCAATGCTCTGGTTCTGGGACGGGCGTAGTCTCCTGTGCTTCCTTCCAATCCGCCATGAATTCTGCCAAAGCCTGAGACTTGATGGCGGTGCGAGGCTTATAGTCGATGTCGAAGGAGGCCAATTCAATGCCCCACTTTGCAACTCGTCCTGTTGCGTCACTGTTGTTGATGATGGCCTTCAGTGGAGCCTTGCTCACCACTGTGATCTTATGGTCATAGAAGTAATGCCGTAACTTACGAGAAGCTAGGAAAACTCCATATGCCAACTTTTGGTAGTGAGGATAGCGCTGCTTGGATTCCGTCAGGACCTCGCTGACATAGTAGACTGGTCGCTGCACGCCGTACTCCTGCGCTTCTTCCTTGCGTTCTACCACGATGACGATGCTGACGACCCTGTTGGTTGCCGCCATGTATAGTAACATGGGCTCCTGGTCTTCGGGAGCTGTTAGGACTGGTGCAGTGGATAGCACTCTCTTCAGATCCTTAAGCACAACGTCTACCTCATCGGTCCAGATGAATTCGTCTAATTTCTTCATCAGCTTGTAGAGTGGCAATACCTTCTCGCCAAGACGACTGATGAATCTGCTCACTGCTGCCATGCAGCCTGTGAGTCGATGTACGTCCTTCAAGTCATTAGGCCGGGAGATGTCGAGGATTTCCTTGATCTTCTCCGGGTTGACCTCAATTCCGCGGTGGGAGACGATGAATCCCAGGAGTTGTCCAGCTGGTACCCCGAAGACGCACTTCGTGGGGTTGAGCATCATGTTGTACTTCCTTAGATTGTTGAAGGTCTCTTGCAAATCCGCTATAAGGCCATCTTGCTTCTTGGACATAACGGCGATTTCGTCCACATATGCGTGGATGTTGCATCCGATTTGATCCGCCAGGCATTTTTGCATGGTGCGCTGGTACGTTGCTCCTGCGTTTTTTAGACCGAACGACATTGTCACGTAGCAATATGTGCCATAAGGTGTTACGAACGACGTAGCAAGCTGATCGGACTCCTTCATCTTGATCTGGTGGTATCCCGAGTAGGCATCTAAGAAACATAGCAGCTCTGATCCCGCCGTCGAGTTAATGACTTGGTCAATGCGAGGCAAGGGAAAAGGATCTTTTGGACACTCTTTGTTTAGGCCAGTGTAATCTAAACACATGCGCAGAACTTTTGTGTTTTTCTTAGGAACAAACATAGGATTTGCCACCCACTTTGTATGGATCACTTCTTTGATGAAGCCTGCTTTTAGTAGCTTGGAAATTTCCTTTGCTATCGCGCAGCGTTTTTTAGCTCCGAAGCGTCTCATGGCTTGTCTTACTGGCTTGGAGCCAGGGATTATCTGTAGGGAATGCTCGGTGAGTTCCCTAGGTACACCTGTCATGTCAGATGGCTGCCATGTGAAGATGTCCCGGTTATCACGGAGGAACTCGATGAGCGCGCTTTCCTATTTGGGGGACAGATTTGTCCCAATCGAGGTGGTCTTGGCGGCATCACCGGTATCAACTGTAGGCTTGAAGGTTGGCGGGGAGGCGGAAACTTCTTGCTTGGATGCCGGCATCTCCGCGGGGTCCGTGGCGGCATCGATTACCTTGAACTTCTCACCGAAGAACACTGCTTCCGCGAAGGCGGCTTCTCCTTCCTCGCACTCCTTTGCCTTTCTAAAGTTGCCATAAATGGTGGTTATGCCATCCGATCCTGGCATCTTCAGCTGGTTGTAGATGTAGCATGGCCTGGCATGGAAACTGTGGAAGGCAGGGCGGCCGAAGATCATGTGGTATGTACTTTTGAACGGGACCACCTCAAAGGTTATGGGCTCTTCTCGGTAATTTTCTTCACTGCCGAAGGCAACCTTGAGGGTGATGGACCCGAGGGACTTAGCTTGGCGGCCAGGAACCTCTCCATAAAAAGTGACAGCACTATGGCGGAGTTGGGTCTTAGTAAGGCCGAGCTTTGTCAGAGTCTCCACGTACATGATGTTTAGGCTGCTGCCGCCATCCATTAGACACTTGGAGAACTCGTAGCCCTGGACCACAGGGCATACTACCATGGCATAATATCCATCCGGGATGTGCTCTGGGTGATCGTCGCGGCTCTAGTGCACCGGTACTTCGGACCATCGGACGTACTGGCGGACTTTTGGCACGGTGGCATTGAGGGAGCGCATAGCAGCTCGCTGTGCCTTAGCCGTGGGGGGTCCAAGGAACATGTGAAAGGCTCCCTTTTTATTGGTATTTTTAAATGGGTTACCCGTGCCAGCCCCACCCTCTGCTTTTTTGGCGGGTTTAGGCGCAGGGTCTTCGTCCATATCACTACCATCCTTGGACTCCTTATCCTTGTCCGCTTTTCCTTTGCCACGAGGCCGTTGTCGCCGGTTGCGCTTGTAGCCAGCTTCTTGGTCCGCCTTGATGTCGTTGACCAATTTACAGTTCCGGTTGGTGTGATTGCACTTCCCTGAAGCATCTCGATGGGCGAAGCATGGCATATTGCGGTACTCATCGTAGGACACAGGAGCGGACGGTGCCGAAGTGGGAGCTGTAGAGCTCCGCGGCTGGCCGCTACTGGTACCGTGTCCTTTGCCGCGCTGGCTGCTTTGACCCTTATCGGCGAAGGTTGTGGCCACCATATCCGGAGTTTGCTGCTCTTCTGGCGGATTCTTCCGTTTATTGCTATTGTTCCACTTTCCAGTATTCTGGATGGCGGAAGCCTTCAGGGATTCACGGGCGTCATCATCGGCGGCCGCGTAGTTGCTTGCAATGGTGATCATAGAATTTAGGGTTAGTTTCCCTTTGTTCCTTTCTCACAATAGGCGATGGAGGAGCAGCTGGCCTCTCTCCAAACTGTCGATGAACGCGAGGATGGCGGATTCGTCGGTAACCCCTTCACAGGAGTTCTTCATATCTAGCCATCGCGCAAGGAAAGTTTGGGAGGTCTTGTCGTTAGCCCGTTGGCACCTTTGGAGGTCACCAATATTATGAGGTCTCTTATAGGTACCCTCGAAGTTTTCGGTAAATGCAGTTTCCATATCAAACCAGGTTTGGATGGAATTTTCCGCCAAGTCGTTCATCCACTACCGCGCTGTGCCAGATAGCATCAGGGGCAGATAGCGGACAGCAACATTGGGTGATCCCCCTGCGAACTGCACTGCATTGAAGTAGTCTTGCAGCCAAGTTAGAGGCCTATCGACTCCATTGTACTAGCGGATATTTTTCTCGATTTTGAACCCATGTGGGATGGGCTCATCACGGATCCACTGTCCAAAGCTCTTTAGGCCAAGGAAGAAGGCTGTTTGAGACTTGGCAATCTCATTTTGGTGGGTGCGCGCATCGTAGGGCTTCTGGTCCTGCGGATCCTTGCGAGAGTTGCGTGATTTTGCTGGGCCACCGCCGCCACCGCCGCCGCCATGGGGGCTACCTGGTGGAGATGGCAAAGGGTCACGTCTTTACTCTCTCCGTCCTGCGATTGATCTCTGCAGCTACGACGGTTTCTCTCTGCTCTCCGTGGAGATGGATCATCATCATGGCGGCGGGAGCCTTTCCCTTTGTCATCATGGAGGCGGGAAGAGTGATGCTTATCCTTGTCGCCGCTGTGGTGCACGCCGTCGTCATGGCGAGATCGTTCCCTTTGCTTGGATCCGCCGTCTCGACTGGCTTCCCGTCGTGGCAGATCGTCTCTGCGTCCAGCGTCACGGCTTCGTCCTCGCTTGCCATCATTGTCGCGTATGATGATTCCTTCCTTTGGGATTTCGAACGTCTTATACTTTGGTGGCGGCATGTTGGTCTTATGGCGGGCAGCAACATTGTCTTGCTGGTATCCATAGGTAGGATAATTCTTGCGAGGTGGTGATGGATTTCTCTGCGGGCCCTTGCCGTGTGGCTTGTCATCGGAGGATATTGGGATGGCATCTACCCGGTTGTGAGCTTCTCTTCTTCGGGCTTCTGAGGATCCGGTATGAGATTCGTTATCAGGGCGCGTACCATAATTGCCAGTACCCCGAGCCTTGGAGGCAGTGCTGGACCTGCATAGTGCGGGATCAGATTCAAGCCGTCGTGACGACGTAGCTTTCTCCTGCTGCACCAATGCTTTGGTCATCAGTTTTACCATCGTCTCTAGGGCTACTGGGCTTTTATTATGCTCCAATAGCTCCTTTGTAGCCACAATGTTCTCTATGGGCGTAGCCCTGACTTCATCGCGGTTCTTGTCCACATATGGCGGATTCTTGATATACATCCTGGCCAGAGTTTCTGTGGTTGGCACGGTGAACTCAAGGTTTTGCACCAGCTGTGGGTCGCCTACCTCGTTCATTTGGTTTTGGATGAGAGTAACGTACTTCTCCTCCATGTTCCTTGCGTGCTTCAGCGTGTCTTGAGCTTTAGCAATGTCGCCATCTAACTTTTCGCCCATCTTCTCAACTCGCTTTGCTTCTTTGCTTCTCGAGATCGTTCACGTCTCTGACATAGTCAGGGGTGATTGGATCTGCTAGAGTTCTGTAGACGACCTTGTCCAGCGGGGTCGTGAAGTCTTCTGAGTGATGCACCTCGGGGATGGCGGGTTGCAGAGGCCTGGGGCCGCCCTGGATCTCGGGAAACTGTTTCGTGGCGGGATCGGTGGCTGGTGGTGGGTTACCCTGCTCTTTGCCGGCATCTCCGTCATAGGCTGCCTGAGATGGCAGATCATCGGTTGTCTGCCCAGCGTCATCTCCTTTGTTGGTCATGAACACCTGCTTGGCGGCTGCGTTCTTCTCTTCAAGTGCTTATTGAGCTAACTCCGCCTCGATCCTTCTCATGGCGGCGTCATAGTGATCAGAATCATAGCCTTTGCTATCCCAGTTATCCGATTCACCACTTTCGTTAAGTGCCTCTAGGATGGATTCACCTGGGCTATCTTCTCCATTGGAGGTAGATCCCGAAGTGATACCTATGAAAGCAACAAGGCAATACCGCGGTGCCTCTAACGCCAGATTGCTCATGACAGATTCACAGCGGTCTACCACCACTTCCTCTACCTCTAGGGCGGGCTGGGTGGGATTGTTTTTAAGATCTGATCTAGATAACTTAGGAAGTTCCAGATCAGATGATTCCTCCTCTGTATCCAGCTCGAAAGCGGTCCGTTTGGGGGTTTCAGCCATACCAATCCGTCGGAAATTGGTTTCCGTAGCGGGGGTAGGGTTTGTCTCTCTGATGAAGATATGGATATCTCTGATCGGAACGATGGTGAATCGACCGGGGTCTTCTCTAGCCGGCACCCAGAGGTTATCCGCTGGTACGATGGGGAAGCCGGAATCATAGAGGACGCGCCCGATGGCGACGGTGTCGCTGATGCCTGCAAAGGCGGATCCCGCCTAGATCCGCGCTCCTAGCGTGTTTTGCCCCACGGTGGGCGCCAACTGTCGTGGTTTCGTCAACAGATCTGCCATAGGGGTAGGTGTATGGCAGTTTGTGGAAGGGGCTGAACACGGCGGAACGATCCAGGATGGTGGTAGCACGAGTTTACCCAGCTTCAGATCCCGCAATGGTGGCGAGACCATACGTGCTGCTATAAATCACTATATTGCGACAAGTGCTCGGTTACAATGGTTGTGGTTGGCTGTTTTGCTATGCGATCGGCCGTATGTCTAAGCTCTTGCCTCAAGGGCTTCTCCACGCCGGCTTATAAAGGCACCTGGCGTGGGCTACACGATGGTACCGGAGCAGATACAACTCGGAGTCCTAGACTAAGTCCTATGCGTGTACTACAAGGCAACCTGCCATGGGCCTGTCTACGGATCCGCCATGAGCTCCTGCGTCCAGTACCGCCATGGTACTGGGCCACCCGGTAGGCAATCCGCCATACCACCCTGGCTTGCTGGTTTAGGACTACGTCGCTGGTATACCTATTTGGTATATCCCCAACAAGCACGGCCCTTGGCATGCCCCAGAAGTCATCCCCACGATATCTAAGGACTTAAAGATCCACCTGCTTCAGAACATATCTTCTTGACATCATCAACAAGTTAGATCGAGCTATCACCAAAGGAAGCAATTGAGGAAGTTTTAAAAAGGAAGCTTGTGCATCAATAGTTCTAGGACTCAGAAGAACTACTTAGCAAGTGATGAGTGTAACATCCCAGAATTTTCCAAATTTTGGAAAAAAAATTAAATTAAATTAAATGTTTGTTCTGATTGAAAATTTACAAGGAATTAAAAAAATTGAGTTATCTAAAAAGTTTTTCTCTAAATAAAGTTTTCCTAAACTTTCAAACCCAACTTATTTTGCTTTCAAGGTTTTTCATTTTATAAAAGGGTTTCTTATAAATATTTCAAATTAAAATGTTTTGTTAGAAAAACTATTTCAAATTTTCTATTAATCCTTGAGGGACTTCTTTTGAGAAAAATAGGATTAAAAAAATATATAAATTTTAACTTATTCAAACCTATTCAAGCTCTTTGCAAAGAAAACCCTATGGGACAAATGCATATCTTATTGCCAAATTTTATTTTGAAATTAAAAGTTGTATATTAATGTTTTAAAATGTTGTGTTGAATTTTACAAAAAAAATTTAAAAAAATTGAACCAATTTGAAACTCAAATACAAAAGTTATGAAAGAAATAAAAAGAAAAAGATAACGCAGAAAAAAAAAGAGCCGACCATCATGGGCCAACTCGACCACTTTGGCCCATCTAGGCCGAGCGATGGAAGCATCAGGCCGCTCGTCTTCCTCCTCTGTCAACGTACCCTGTACGTAACAACTACCCCTATGACTGTTTCTTCCTCCTCCTCTTTCCCTCTAATTTAGCCACTATTTTCGTTCGACTTCAATACGAAATTTATTGGTTATTCAATGGGGAATCAATTCAGGAAATTATCTTTCCATTTAATCGACTTAATCTCTCAAAATGACGTCGTGCACCGAATGTCAACCGATGGCATACACCTCCCGATCTCCCACCTCAGCCTATACCAAAGCACACAGAGGAGAGCACCATGAGCTCCTTGTGTTTCTTCTTCATTTTGGTTCACAAAGTTTGTCCCGAGATCCTCTGTACATACCGTACCAACCATGCCAAGTTTAGTCCCAAACTCGAGTTCACCGCTAGATTTCGAAGCCCTCGGTGATCACCTCGTTGGTTCCTCGCGCCGGGAGACTAATATCCTCAAGGAAAACCTCCAGGACATGGTGGTGTATCATGTTGTCGTGATTGGCCACAACGTCATCGGAGTTCACCGCGACGGTATGGCATCTCTGGTGAACTCTATCTCAAATCCGTTTTACAGTAAACTTCACTAATCTTCCTCTACCTCCTAGACATAGTCAAGCATCATATCTATGATGTTGGCCGCGCCGCCCGTCGTCCGCCCGCAGCTCCATTCGCGTCCACCAGCGTGAGGCCTTCCGCCGTGATGAGCGCCGCTACTTCGCCAACTCGAACGACTCCGAGCATCACCGGAGTGTCACCCGCGTCCTCGATCGAGACAATCGCTGCCATCGTATACTTCTTCATTCATTCACGACGTGGTATGCAACCAACATCCCCAGATTAGATTCGTATTACCTTTTACTAAACTCACTCCAGCCAGTCACGGTGTGGTACATACTCGATCGATCGATCACTTCGTATATGCTAGCTGATACCAAACTTTGTAATTCCATACCTGTAGCTTTATAGATTCATAAATAGAAATTTATACATCACTAGATTTAGGAAAATGAGAAGAACATATAGGAACAGCGAAACTTGATTTTTAAACGAGTTTACATATACTCAAATTTAAATTTGAGGACTTGAGTATTTTTTTTTCATTATAGAATAAATTCTATAATTAAATTGTGCATAATTCCTATTACCAAAGTAATCTCTATGATCATACCTATCCACAAAACCGTTTATACATTTTACACACTATTTTGAGATAATTTCATTATTAATCCTTTGTGCCTAGTATAAGTTATTCAAATTGTAATTGAGCTATTTGAGTAATTTAACAAATCTTTAATTCCTACCAGCCCATGTGCTCTTTGTGCTATTTGATGAGAATTGTCACACTCCGCACAAAATGGTATTCAATCACATGCTTTAAATCTTTTTAGACTCATATTAATTCAATCACATGGACCATCCCAATTATCCATTCTTATTCTAGTCTATCAAAGTCTTTTCAAATACTTAGATAACCCTTTTTCCTTCTAAGTACTTCACCTTGCCATCCAAAACTTTGATAAATCATATCTTTTGATCTGTAACTCTAAAAATAACAAATAATATATCAATGGAATCCTTAGAACATGTAGAATCCATTAGTGCCATAAAATCACATAGTTTCAGTACTCAAATTGAAATCATTTTCAAATTGAGTTAAACCCTTCTGTTAGCTTGCTAAATTCATATCTTTTGTTCTGTTTATCCAAAAATTACAAATCTTCTAATAATGTAGAACCTCTTAGGATCAAGATCATATCTACTTAGACCTATCATGTCTAGTTCACACATATTCAAATTACAATTGTGTTGTTTGAGTAAAGTGTGATACATCTCAATCATAGATTCTATTCTTGCTATCTTTGTGGTGTTGATCTAATCAACATTATAGCACCTATCTAATACTCCATGTACCGAATAGAAACCTTAAACCATAATCTCAAATGTTATCTACCCCTACTCAATCCTCTGTCCACTTGATCCTGATTTCATGTGTAGAACTATTCAATTAACAAATGAGTTAATTGAGTAACTCAATGCTTCATGAATCCTAGCCCATTGCCTAAGTGTAATATATACTATTTAAGAATAATTGTTGTCACACTTATTCAATAGTAATGTTATTGCACTAATTGCCACTTATGTGACCAAATTCACATGAGTAATTCAAAGCTTCATTCATGCTCTAATAAAGCATAAAGACTTCATCAATTATATTTTGCCTAGTCCAATTCTCACCAATCATATTGATCCTTCCCAACTAAGCTCTTACAATCCATGATCCTTTGCCAAATCTTTCTATCATAACATATCAATAAATCTAAATTCTTAAACAAACACTTTTTCAATTGTTTGATTTGTTTGATTGTGTTTGTATGGTATGTTTATGTTATGTTAATTCTGTGCTAGTTTGTGGGAAGAGCTACGTGCTTAGTTGAGAAAAGTGGAAAGATCGTATTCTTCAAAAAGGCAAGTGACACACATTCTTCTACCTATTTTACTACTGCATTAGTGTTTTTCAGTAGTATGCATGATAGGTGGTTTTCAAAGAAGTTTATGAAATGCTTAGAACCTAGTAGTGTGTAGCCATCCTTTAAACCCCACTTGATAGGATTGCAAAATTTACTTTGGAAAGTGATGCCATGCTTTATTGATGATTTGCTCTGAAAATTAAACTACAACTTCAATGAACTACCTGGGTGGATTGGTGTGGCTTGGGTGTGTTGAGTGTCTACTTAGGAGTCACATATCTTGGAAGTGAAAACCATGGTATGTGTTAGTGGCCTAAGTAGTACACTTGTGGTTTGCCACTCAGGATTAAAGGGATTAATATGTCTTCCATGCTTAGAGTACTTCCAGTGCAGCCTTATGACAATATGGGCTCTGTCTTGACTGATTAGATGTGAGGGTGCAACTTATGTGCAAGAAGAGGGCTGGTAGTGGAATGATAGGTTGGGAACGGATCTTGCCAGTTGGTTGCTCTCTCCTTCTAAAAGGTCTCGTCTCATTTTATGTATGGGCATAAAATGAGTCTTAAGGTGAAAGTGCACAACCCCTGCAGGGTGTCAAAACTAATCTATTAGCCATGTCCCCGGTTATGGACAACTTGAGTCTCTAGACATGGAATGTATGGAAGAATCTCATCACCTTTTTGAAATAATTAAAACCTGTGTAGAAAAGTGGAGATGCCTCAGGGCTACATGCCTGGCAGTGAAAACCATGGTATTGTAGTAACTTGAGAGATTAACCTAGTTTTGAAGAGTGACTACCCGGGGCTACATACTGGCAGTGAAAACCATGTATGTGGTGGTGACCTAGGAGTTATCTTGATATTTGAAGAGTGACTACCCGGGGCTACATACTGGCAGTGAAAACCATATATGTGGTGGTGACCTGGGAGTTATCTTGATATTAAAGAAAAAAATCAGAATGCTTTAAAATGTTTTGGTTTGGAAAATATAGGATAAAACTGCTTTATGCAAACTAGCCTTTGAGATCCACTAGCCAAATATCATGTAGTATAGTCTTTCCACAAAATGCCACCAAATATGTGTCATTTACCAGTACTTTGTTGTACTGACCCCTTTGGGGCTACATATTCAAACGTGTAGGTTGTTCTGATGAGGAGTAGATGGAGGAGTCTCAAGCCTGCATACCAACATGACTGCCTGTGGCACATTGCTGAAGATGGAGGCTCATTGCAATTTACTTCCGTTGTGTTAGTTTGTGTAAAACTCTGGTATTCAAGCAAGTCCAAGTGGCTAAGCTATTTTTGTAAGGTTTAAAGACTATTGTATCTGGATTTGTGATGTAATAAATGACACTATATGCAATGATTACTATATTTTGTACTGTGGTGCTATCTAATGATCCAGGGAGTAGCACATTAGCACAGGAGTTCTGCCCTAATCCAAAGGCGGGGCGCTTCAAAATGGTATCAGAGCATAGTGTTGCCTGTAGGATCGAGACCCTAAGTTTGGATTAGAAATAGGAAGACCCTAGGATAAAAATCTCTATCTCATCTTGCTTCTATTTAAATTTTAGAAGATTGTTTGCATCTTGAAACTCCTTATACTCTCTCCTACTTCATTTTCAAATGATTCCTTTAGATGACCCAACTCTGAAAACCATCAAGAAAGGACAAGAAGATCACAATGTGCTAGAAGAATGAGACTTCTACTTCATAAGTTAATCTTTGCTCCAACATGAAGAACTACATTGAAGACCAACGAAGAACTTGAAGAAATGTTGAAATGAAGACTGCACAATGCCCAACGATGTATTGAGGAAGTGGAAATGAGAACAAGGAACAAATGAAGACAATTATGGAATAGACCACCATTACTCCTAGTTTATAGAACCAACGATATCGTAATAACCTAATGATCATACCAAATTGGGGTATGACCATACTAGATTGTTAGTGTTTGAACTAGTTTGTTAGATGGTTGAATGTTTGTTAGATGTTGCTTGTAAGATGAATTGCCTTGATCTGCTGTGTTTGGGTAGAAATCTTCTTTAGATCCCTTCTATCTAATTCTTATCTGTGCTAAGACCTAAACTTGTCTTAAAACCCAAACCAAAGTATTCACAACGACAGAAGAACCACAATACCATCAGATGGAGATAATGATACATAGGACAACAATAAGGTACTGTATTTCAATTACACGGAACTAGGACAGTACCCATCCAAATGTCCAGAAAGGAACAACAAGGCAAACCCACAAGGAAGCGAGAAGAAGGACCTCAGTATGAATCACTTGTTTCAAGTACAATCAAAAGGACACTAGGCAAGAAGATGCCTAGGAAAGAGTACTATGAGATGGAATATCTAAGGGATGCCACAAGTCCAATAAGAAGACACCCCAAGGTGTAGCTAATGTGGAAGTAATAATATTCAACCACCTCATGCAAGGAAGGTGGAAAGAGCAAACATAGCAATGGAAAGGACAAATAGAGCAATGGAAAAGATTTTAATTCCCCTTAAATGGCAAACCAAAGGATCTACAACTTAAGGATTATTGCCATGAGTTTTGTTGAAAACCTCTAGCTAAGGAACGATAGATTTTGTTTTCAACATTCAAAAATGGGATTTGGAATTTTGACGTCCATACCCAAGATTTTTTTTCAAAGCTAGTGAGGTTGACCAAGAGTTAGAATGCGAGATGCACCAAACCAAATGCAAGGTAATGATTGGGTGCGACATGGATTGGCCCCCATGACGACTACTCATATTGTTCGCTCTTGTTATGAGGAATGGTTAATCTAGAGAGACATACCTACGAGAAACAATGTTGTTAAGCCCTAACCTTAAGAAGATAGCATACTATACCCCTTATAGTAGGCAAGTGCTGCCAAAACGTAGGAAAAGGTAAAGATGAACTTACAGCTTCCAATGGAAGAAGTTCATCAACATGAAAGGACTACGAGAACAGAATGATGTCCCAAAGGAAGAAATCCTACTATCATGGAAGGTTACCAGAATAAGAATAAGATTCTTTGGGCCAATCAGAAGATCAACATAACCAAAGAGTGACCCCTTAGTGTCCAAAGTAGTTCAACAAACTACATTGCTGAATAGAAGCTCTACAATGGAGCAAAGTGATGCTCAAGTCTCATTGAGAAATATTAGAAACCCAAGTTTGTGAATAGGCACCACCTATTAGAAATAAAGTCAGAAGCTTACTATGGAATCAAAAGATGACCCTGTGCCAAGTCAAATTCCAGGTGTGCTTACTGTGAATCAAAGACCTAGACTACCTACAAAAGTTTCTTTTAAGGGTGGTAGCCACCTAAGTATCCCAAACCCTTCAACCCTTCTAGCCTCTTCAAATCTCGAGGATGAGATTTCTTTTAAGGGTGGTAGTCTGTAACATCCCAGAATTTTCCAAATTTTGGAAAAAAAATTAAATTAAATGAAATGTTTGTTCTGATTACAAATTTACAAGGAATTAAAAAAAATTGAGTTATCTAAAAAGTTTTCTCTAAATAAAGTTTTCCTAAACTTTCAAACCCAACTTATTTTGCTTTCAAGGTTTTTCATTTTATAAAAGGGTTTCTTATAAATATTTCAAATTCAAATGTTTTGTTAGAAAAACTATTTCAAATTTTCTATTAATCCTTGAGGGACTTCTTTTGAGAAAAATAGGATTAAAAAAATATAAATTTTAACTTATTCAAACCTATTCAAGCTCTTTGCAAAGAAAACCCTATGGGACAAATGCATATCTTATTGCCAAATTTTATTTTGAAATTAAAAGTTGTATCTTAATGTTTTAAAATGTTGTGTTGAATTTTACAAAATTTTAGAATTTTTTTTGAACCAATTTGAAACTCAAATACAAAAGTTATGAAAGAAATAAAAAGAAAAAGAAAAAGATAACGCAGAAAAAAAAAGCCGATTATCATGGGCCAACTCGACCACTTCGGCCCATCTAGGCCGAGCGATGGAAGCATCAGGCCGCTCGTCTTCCTCCTCTGTCAACGTACCCTGTACGTAACAACTACGCCTATGACTGTTTCTTCCTCCTCCTCTTTCCCTCTAATTTAGCCACTATTTTCGTTCGACTTCATTACGAAATTTATTGGTTATTCAATGGGGAATCAATTCAGGGAATTATCTTTCCATTTAATCGACTTAATCTCTCAAAATGACGTCGTGCACCGAATGTCAACCGATGGCATACACCTCCCGATCTCCCACCTCAGCCTATACCAAAGCACAGAGGAGAGCACCATGAGCTCCTTGTGTTTCTTCTTCATTTTGGTTCACAAAGTTTGTCCCAAGATCCTCTGTACATACCGTACCAACCATGCCAAGTTTAGTCCCAAACTCGAGTTCACCGCTAGATTTCGAAGCCCTCGGTGATCACCTCGTTGGTTCCTCGCGCCGGGATACTAATATCCTCAAGGAAAACATCCAGGACATGGTGGTGTATCATGTTGTCGTGATTGGCCACAACGTCATCGGAGTTCACCACGATGGTATGGCATCTCCGGTGAACTCTATCTCAAATCCGTTTTACAGTAAACTTCACTAATCTTCCTCTACCTCCTAGACATAGTCAAGCATCATATCTATGATGTTGGCCGCGCCGCCCGTCGTCCGCCCGCAGCTCCATTCGCTTCCACCAGCGCGAGGCCTTCCGCCGTGATGAGCGCGGCTACTTCGCCAACTCGAACGACTCCGAGCATCACCGGAGTGTCACCCGCGTCCTCGATCGAGACAATCGCTGCCATCGTATACTTCTTCATTCATTCACGACGTGGTATGCAACCAACATCCCCAGATTAGATTCGTATTACCTTTTACTAAACTCACTCTAGCCGGTCACGGTGGTACATACTCGATCGATCGATCACTTCGTATATGCTAGCTGATACCAAACTTTGTAATTCCATACCTGTAGCTTTATAGATTCATAAATAGAAATTTATACATCACTAGATTTAGGAAAATGAGAAGAACATATAGGAACAGCGAAACTTGATTTTTAAACGAGTTTACATATACTCAAATTTAAATTTGAGGACTTGAGTTTTTTTTTTCATTATAGAATAAATTCTATAATTAAATTGTGCATAATTCCTATTACCAAAGTAATCTCTATGATCATACCTATCCACAAAACCGTTTATACAATTTACACACTATTCCGAGGTAATTTCATTATTAATCCTTTGTGCCTAGTATAAGTTATTCAAATTGTAATTGAGCTATTTGAGTAATTTAACAAATCTTTAATTCCTACCAGCCCATGTGCACTTTGTGCTATTTGATGAGAATTATCACACTCTGCACAAAATGGTATTCAATCACATGCTTTAAATCTTTTTAGACTCATATTAATTCAATCACATGGACCATCCCAATTATCCATTCTTATTCTAGTCTATCAAAGTCTTTTCAAATACTTAGATAACCCTTTTTCCTTCTAAGTACTTCACCTTGCCATCCAAAACTTTGATAAATCATATATTTTGATCTGTAACTCTAAAAATAACAAATAATATATCAATGGAATCCTTAGAACATGTAGAATCCATTAGTGCCATAAAATCACATAGCTTCAGTACTCAAATTGAAATCATTTTCAAATTGAGTTAAACCCTTCTGCTAGCTTGCTAAATTCATATCTTTTGTTCTGTTTATACAAAAACTACAAATTTGTAGTCCTTGGAATCCTCTAATAATGTAGAACCTCTTAGGATCAAGATCATATCTACTTAGACCTATCATGTCTAGTTCACACATATTCAATTTACAATTGTGTTGTTTGAGTAAAGTGGGATACATCTCAATCATAGATTCTATTCTTGCTATCTTTGTGGTGTTGATCTAATCAATATTATAGCACCTATCTAATACTCCATGTACCGAATAGAAACCTTAAACCATAATCTCAAATGTTATCTACCCCTACTCAATCCTCTGTCCACCTGATCCTGATTTCATGTGTAGAACTATTCAATTAACAAATGAGTTAATTGAGTAACTCAATGCTTCATGAATCCTTGCCCATTGCCTAAGTGTAATATATACTATTTAAGAATAATTGTTGTCACACTTATTCAATAGTAATGTTATTGCACTAATTGCCACTTATGTGACCAAATTCACATGAGTAATTCAAAGCTTCATTCATGCTCTAATAAAGCATAAAGACTTCATCAATTATATTTTGCCTAGTCCAATTCTCACCAATCATATTGATCCTTCCCAACTAAGCTCTTACAATCCCTGATCCTTTGCCAAATCTTTCTATCATAACATATCAATAAATCTAAATTCTTAAACAAACACTTTTTCAATTGTTTGATTTGTTTGATTGTGTTTGTATGGTATGTTTATGTTATGTTAATTCTGTGCTAGTTTGTGCGAAGAGCTACGTGCTTAGTTGAGAAAAGTGGAAAGATCGTATTCTTCAAAAAGGCAAGTGATACACATTCTTCTACCTATTTTACTACTGCATTAGTGTTTTTCAGTAGTATGCATGATAGGTGGTTTTCAAAGAAGTTTATGAAATGCTTAGAACCTAGTAGTGTGTCGCCATCCTGTAAACCCCACTTGATAGGATTGCAAAATTTACTTTAGAAAGTGATGCCATGCTTTATTGATGATTTGCTCTGAAAATTAAACTACAACTTCAATGAACTACCTGGGTGGATTGGTGTGGCTTGGGTGTGTTGAGTGTCTACTTAGGAGTCACATATCTTGGAAGTGAAAACCATGGTATGTGTTAGTGGCCTAAGTAGTACACTTGTGGTTTGCCACTCAGGATTAAAGGGATTAATATGTCTTCCATGCTTAGAGTACCTCCAATGCAGCCTTATGACAATATGGGCTCTGTCTTGACTGATTAGATGTGAGGGTGCAACTTATGTGCAAGAAGAGGGCTGGTAGTGGAATGATAGGTTGGGAACGGATCTTGCCAGTTGGTTGCTCTCTCCTTCTAAAAGGTCTCGTCTCATTTTATGTATGGGCGTAAAATGAGTCTTAAGGTGAAAGTGCACAACCCCTGCAGGGTGTCAAAACTAATCTATTAGCCATGTCCCCGGTTATGGACAACTTGAGTCTCTAGACATGGAATGTACGGAAGAATCTCATCACCTTTTTGAAATAATTAAAACTTGTGTAGAAAGTGGAGATGCCTCAGGGCTACATGCCTGGCAGTGAAAACCATGGTATTGTAGTAACTTGAGAGATTAACCTAGTTTTGAAGAGTGACTACCCGGGGCTACATACCGGCAGTGAAAACCATGTATGTGGTGGTGACCTAGGAGTTATCTTGATATTTGAAGAGTGACTACCCGGGGCTACATACTGGCAGTGAAAATCATATATGTGGTGGTGACCTGGGAGTTATCTTGATATTAAAGAAAAAAATTAGAATGCTTTAAAATGTTTTGGTTTGGAAAATATAGGATAAAACTGCTTTATGCAAACTAGCCTTTGAGATCCACTAGCCAAATATCATGTAGTATAGTCTTTCCACAAAATGCCACCAAATATGTGTCATTTGCCAGTACTTTGTTGTACTGACCCCTTTGGGGCTCCATATTCAAACGTGTAGGTTGTTCTGATGAGGAGTAGGTGGTGGAATCTCGAGCCTGCAAACCAACATGACTGCCTGTGGCACATTGCTGAAGATGGAGGCTCATTGCAATTTACTGCCGTTGTGTTAGTTTGTGTAAAACTCTGGTATTCAAGAAAGTCCAAGTGGCTAAGCTATTTTTGTAAGGTTTAAAGACTATTGTATCTGGATTTGCGATGTAATAAATGACACTATATGCAATGATTACTATATTTTGTACTGTGGTGCTATCTAATGATCCAGGGAGTAGCACATTAGCACAGGAGTTCTGCCCTAATCCAAAGGCGGGGCGCTTCAATGAGCTACTTGTCCAACTCAAGGAGACATACAAGGTAGAAAAGGAGTTCAAGTTCATGGGAAGAACAAGAAGATGAGAGAGGTTAGGATAGACCTTAGGATGAATAATCTACGTAATTTAGTTTTATAAAGAAATGGTGTTTGCAATTTCAACTTTCTATCCTCATCAACTTCTGGTTCAGAAAGACCTTATTTTTCTTTAGAGATTTAGAGATCTTATCCCATGAAAATATAAGAAGTGATCGATACTTCGTATATTATCCCCAACTTAGCAAGATGTGTTACATGGAAACTATCGAAGAACTTGGAGGAAGACTCAAGTACAGACTGCACAACACACAAAAGTGTTGGAAATATGAGTAATTTACCAAATGATTTAATCCATAAAAGCAGTAAATAGAAAATAACTAATTTAACAGAGATTAAACTAATCATCATACACAGTAGATAGTAGACAAGAAATAGGTCTAAAAAATTTGCTAACAACATTGGGTTGAATGATAGCATGTCTAGACAGATTGAGAGAACCAAGAACAGGAGCATGATGTGAAACAGATGATAGGGAAACACGTACGGTGTTGGAGCCGGTGCGGATACAGAACCGTTGTTGATGTTGTCGTCGGTGAGAGACATGTCATTGAAGAGGTCGTTAATGTCGGGGAGGAAGTCCTCGTTGGGGAAGACTTCCTCCTCATGGGCATCCGTGATGATGAACTCGTCAGTAGTCATGCAAAGTGCTCCCCAAAAACCTTATCGCCTCTCTCTCTCTCTTATAGGATCGCAAGAGACGGGGTTTCAGAGGCCTACTATCCCGGCTCGTGGTGCACACCACAAGAGGGGATGAGGAAGACGGTGAGGCAGCGCAGTGCTCTAAGGCAGTGGTGGCTGTATGTTGTGTATCTGCTGAGAGGAGCAACCTCTCTTTTATAGCCACAGAGGGAAACGAACAGGCAGCACGGGAGGTGAAACAGACAGCCAGGAGATGAACCGAATAGACTCATATTCATTTCCCACTTAGGCAAATGTTTCAGCTTCCGTGTGACCGCTCAGTTCCGTAGTCCAGTCATGCGTGACAAAAAGAAAGGCTCGGCACCGAGGCACATTCTGCAAACCGCGGTGCGCGTGCATCGTGACGAGGTGGGCGGCGGAGGAGGAGGAGGAGCGCACGTGAGAGAGCCTTCTTCTCACACACTCTTACCACAAGGGGAAGAGCTCACCTTATATGTTGGTCCAACTCCTTCTAAACTAGCAACATGGGACTAAACATTTGTCCCACCCCTTGTCATCCATGAATGGGCCATGGGCCTCTAGGATTTAGGAATTATTGGAATTGCAATTTATTGGCTAGGCCACAAAAGGCCAAAATTCCAACAATCCCCCACCAGATCCTAGAGGCACATAAAGCTGCCTTAGGTTCCAAAACATTGTTTATATACCGGTGCTATAGTGGAGACTGTTAAGTTGAACTTCCACCTAGATCTCTATGCTACACTAGACTGCTACTTGAACAGTGGACTATGCCTTGAATTGCAATTTTTCTGCGAATCTAGTTTCACACAGAGCCTTGACCAATACTAGGCTGCCATGGGACTTCCCCGCGGTTGGAGCTTATACGTCATACGCCGAGGCCTTTCATGAGTTTATTAGAGAGCACCCAACTCTCATAGACTGCGACGTTTAACAATGAGACTCACATAGGTGTTGTCGGTGTTCTGGATACCGGGGTAGCCCGGTCCACCTGCTCCTGGGCCCCTTCAACGGCCCAGCTTCCGCCCAGGGGTGGAACGACGACCGAAGCCCAGCGAAGAAGACCCTCATGAGGAGAACGACGGCTAAAACTGCTAAGGACTAGAAGACCTCCTCATGAGTTGTTTCTTGTGAGGGGAGGGACCACGTCCATGTCTGAGCAAGAAGATAGGAGCAGAAGACTGCGTACCATCCACGCTACCCCCGACAGGGAGGAGACCAGCTTTCGCCGTGCCTGCATAAAGCGGCACAGTGGTTGTTGGCCACCCCCCTAAAAATAGGGTGGACGGTGCAGGGCGCCAGAGGAAGACGTCAGCTTCCTCCATTCACTCATGTGGACCGGCGCCACTACTCTATGAAGACTACGTCTATAGAAGACTCAAGACTACAGCTGTCCTCCCTCCTTGGACGTTTGTGGCAACACCTTCCCCAAGATGATAAGGGGAAGGAGGACCTTGGCGCTATAAAAGGAGGGAAGGCCACCCCTTAGAGGGGATCCGATCTTCATCTCTGGGCTCCTAGCTAGGCTAAGTTGGTTCTTCAACCTCCGGCCAGTTAGAGCTCTGTAACCAAGGCCTTGTACTCCTCGCGAGGTATCACGTTGTAAAACAAGAAGGCAGGAAGTAGGGGTTTTACCTCACCACGAGGGCCCTGAACCTGGGTAAGGCTCGGTGTCTCTCTCTGCAGTGTGTGGTGCGTTCGACATCTTGAGGCTTCCATCACCGTGTTTCGTTGCGATCCAAGATCTCCCATGTTCAGCCCCCTGCGTTCGAATCTTTGGGTCCGTCGTGTGGTACCCCGTGTTCTTGCGACACGAAATCCATCGACATTTGGCGCGCCAGGTAGGGGGCTGTGGTGTGTTTTCTTCTAGATCTGCTTCGACATGGCCGACGCCAATGCAAGGCTCGAGCGTCTTCGCCGCCGCAACACCGTCCAGGGACAAACCGAGCCCATCTTCCCTCATTAGCACGTCTCGGCCGAGGAGGAAGAGGAGGAAGATCTGTAGTCCTCCTACCTCCCGTCCGGGCGTATAGAGCCTTCGCTCTCCTTCACCGCCACAGTGGGCTGATGGCGACGAGCGTCTTCGCCACCGCTACTTCTCGCGCTCGTTCTGGAAGTCAGCTGGCCCCTGCGCAGGCTCTCGCCATGGCGAAGGAGCTGCTGCGCTATCAGCCCACTATGGACGGGCGTGAGGCATGGCGTGCTCGAATCGCCGAGCTCGTCGCCATCGTCAACAAAGACCCGGCCCAGGGAGGAGCCCAGGGCGCGGGAAAACCAGATCCGGCGGCGGGGCACCGCGCCCCGGGCGCCGAAGATGGGAAGGCCGCTAAGGCCAAGAAGGTGGCTTCCCGCGCCGCATCTTCGCCGCGTCGGGAGCCCAACTGCCAACTCGTCCAACGCGCTCTGGAAGACGCACGCATCTCCCTTGAGCGCCGCCGTGAAAATCATGACCGCACCATCGACGACATCGGCGAAGCTGGCAAGAACGTCAAGACCCCCAGGGACCCTATCTACAACCCCGGGTGCCTTGCTCTCACTCGCCAGCAACGCTATGTGGTCTGGCCTGACAAGTTCAAGCTGGACATCGGCGTGCGTTATGATGGGACCACCAACCCCGTCGAATTCCTCCAGCTCTATGTCGTCGCCGTTCAGGCCGCACGTGGAGATCAGCGTGCGATAGCCAATTGGTTTCCCATGGCCCTCAAAGACGCTCCACGGACTTGGCTCATGAATCTTCCTCATGAATCCGTGACTTCATGGAAGGACTTGTGCCGTCAGCTTGTCGCCAACTTCATGCCGACGTACGAGCGCCCTGCCACCAAGAATGATCTTAAGGCAATGCATTAGTACAAGGACGAGATGCTTTGTCAATACATCCAACACTTCAGCCAGATGAGGAACAAGATTCCCCAGATCTCCAACGAGGAGGTCCTCTCCGCGTACTCCATGGGTGTCTCCGACATCAAGATGAGGGAGAAGCTATCCGTGAATGATGAGCTGACTTTCGTCGTCAGGCTCTTCGAGATCACCGATAGGTGCACCAAGGCTGAGGAGGGGAGGCTCTTCGTCCCAACCTACCGGAGGCGCTTCCCCCAAAGCCGTAGTCCAAGGACCCCAAGCGTAAGGAGGCTATTGTCCTCACGGCGGAGCCTAATCATAAGCAGCACCGCGGGGACCACTCTGAGCGTGATAAAGGTCGACACCGTCGCTACTGCATCCTCCACAAAAAGGACACCCACAATACCGATAATTGTTGGATTGTCTGGAAGTTTCATGAAGAAAATGGTGTCACCAAGCCCCGCAGGAGTAGCCGTAGCCACGACAAGGGTGGATCCAGGGGCGATCGCCGCGACGACGACCGGGACGAGGGTCGCTGCCGTGATGGTCTGTCTCGTGCAGATCCCGAGTCGCTACCGCTGCCTCCAGCGGCTAATGATCATCGGGAAGAGAACCAGAGGGGCTATCAAGAGCCGTGAGGCTTCGCCGCTTGCCTCCTGGGTGGAGCCCAAGCTCCTTTGTCAAATCGTTACTTCAAGCAGCTATCGTGAGAGATCGCGGTGGCGCAGCCCAGCGCCAACAACCGCTTGATGAAATGGGCTACCAGCAAGGTCGGCTTCGATGAGGAGGATCATCCGATCTCCACTAAGGCTGTGGGCACAATTCCCCTCTTGTGCACGCCTACCATCAATAACATCGCCGTCAACCGTACTCTCATTGATGGAGGGGCGGGCCTCAACATCATCTCTGTCGAGGTCTTCGAGAAGATGCAGGTGCCATACCATCGGCTCATGCCAACTCGACCATTCTTCGGGGTAACAGAGGGTTCTACAATGCCAATAGGGCAGGTGCGCCCGCCCGTCACCTTCGGCACCCGGGACAACTACAGGACAGAAAGCCTCCACTTTGACGTTGCCTACATTGCGCTGCCGTACAATGCCATCCTCGGCTATCCATCCCTGGCGAGGTTCATGGCGGCAACGCATCATGGCTTCAACATCCTCAAGATTCCAGGTGCCAACGGCACGATCACCGTGCGCTGCAACAAAAAGGACGCTCTCCGTTCTGTGGAGCATGTCTACCGTGAGGCCGCCACCATGTTCCCCGCTGATGAAGATCTGCTGGAGCACTCTGGTGACCTCACGAGGAAGAAGTAGCTCATGTCGCAAGAGCGGGCTGCTACAAAGAAGGCCTCTCTTGAGCCCCTCCTGCCGGGCTTGTCAGGGAAGAAATTCGCCGCCTCTGCATCGCCTACTCCAAGCGAGGACCTGGTCCATCCGATGCTGGACATGAGCATTGGGGAAGCTGCAGTACCCTCAGGGAGGAGGCCCCAGTTTACCCAATAGCGCTCTGCTACAAAGAAGGTCCCGCACCAAGCTGGGGGCTGTGAAAACTTTGTCACCATCGGGGCAGGGATTTCTCCCAAATAGGAAAGCGCACTCGTTACCTTCCTGCGGGCAAACTCTAACATGTTCGCTTGGACTCCATCAGATATGCCCGGCGTTCCCAGGGAGGTGATTGAGCACCACTTAGCCGTGTGCCCTCAGGCACACCACGTGAAGCAGAAGACCAGGAAGCAAGCACAAGAGAAACAAGACTTCATCTTACAAGAGATAGAGAAGCTGAAGAAGGCCAAGTTGATACGTGAGGTAGCCCACCCCACCTGGATTGCCAATCCGGTGGTTGTCCCAAAAGCTAACGGCAGTGGGCACCTCTGCGTGGACTTCACAAGTCTCAACAAGGCCTGTCCTAAGGATCCTTATCCACTCCCAAGGATAGATCAAATCGTCGACTCCACCGCTGGCTGCGACCTCCTTTGCTTCTTGGATGCCTTCTCCGGTTATCATGAAATCAAGATGGCAAGGGAGGAAGAAGAGAAGACTGCCTTCATCACACCTTGCGGTGTTACTGTTACGTCTGCATGTCCTTCAGCCTGAAGAACGCAGGGGCCACATTCCAAAGGCTCATGCGTAAGGCCTTGGGGGCTCAGATGGGAAGAAATGCGGAAGCCTACGTCGACGACATCATCGTCAAGACTCGGGAGAGTCGCACCTTCATCGAAGATCTGGAGGAAACCTTTGCCAACCTGAGAAAGGTAAACATCAAGCTCAACCCCGCCAAGTGCGCCTTCGGCGTGCCATCAGGAAAGTTGTTGGGGTTCCTCATGTCTCATCGCGGGATAGAGGCAAACCCTAACAAAGTCAAGGCAATCGAAGAAATGCGCCCTCCGTGCAAACTCAAGGAGATGCAACGCCTCGCGGGATGCAAGGCAGCCCTGGGGCGCTTCATCGCAAGGAGTGGAGAGAAGGCCCTGCCCTTCTTCAAGCTCATGAAGCGCACTGGGAAGTTCGAGTGGACTCCGGAAGCTGACAAGGCCTTCGCCAAGCTGAAGAGGTATCTCACGAGCCCACCAATCATGGTTGCCCCAACATTCCGCGAGCCCTTGCTGCTCTACATTGCAGCGACCCCGAGAACTGCGAGCGCTGTCCTTGTTGCTGAGCGGGACGCCAAGGTAATTGCCAAAGAGGGAATTGATCCTCCATGCCCAGGGGCTCCTCCTGAGGAAGAAGCAGCAATTCCTTCCGCCCCTCAAGAGGAGCTGCCCGCTGCAACTTCGCCGACCGAGCCACTCTCACAGAGCGACGCTCCTGAACTCCATGAGGAGAAAACTCCTGAAGACACCGCCATGGTGCAGAAGCCCATGTACTTCGTCAGCACGGTACTACGCGATGCGCGAGAGCGCTACACCATGCAGCAAAAGCTGCTGTACACCTTGCTGATCGCTTCAAGGAAACTACGTCATTACTTCCAGGGTCACCCGATTAAGGTGGTCACTGATCGGCCCCTGGAGACCATTCTACGCAACCCAAATGTCACCGGACAGGTGGCAGAGTGGGCCGTGGAGCTTCAGCCCTTTGAGATCTCCTTCGAAACCACCATGGTGATCAAGAGCAAAGCTTTGGCTGAGTTCACCGCCGAATGGACTGATCCATTCGCCGATGAGCCTCCAGAGGTGGAGTCAACGCTTCTAGGAGAAGAAGCCCCAGGCCTCTGGGTCATGAACTTCGACGGCGCCTTCAACCTCCCCGGCGCGGGAGCTGGCACCATCCTCACCTCTCCCTCTGGGGACAAGCTCTTCTATGCCGTCCAGCTCTGTTTTAAGCCAGAGCACATGGTCTCCAACAACATTGCAGAATATGAAGGACTACTCGCTAGCCTAAGGGCAGCGAATGCTTTGGGCATCAAGCGCCTCATCGTCAAGGGAGATTCACAGCTGGTTGTGAACTTCTCTAACAAGAGCTACACTCCAAAGGATGAGCACATGGCAGCTTATCTTGAGGAGCATCGAAAGATGGAAAAATGCTTCCAAGGTTTGGAGCTTAAGCACATTCCACGAGGAGAAAATGTGAAAGCGAACGAAATCGCCAAGCGTGCCTCTCATCGCCTGGCACAACCTGCCGGTGTCTTCGAGGAGTGCCTCTTCAAGCCGTCCGCTTCTCCATCATTGACTAGATCCGACCTTCCGCCTGCCTTGCCATCGCCACCGGAGCAGGGGGCTCCAGATTGCGGGCCTCCTTCAGGTGACCGCGTCCTTCTGGCATTGGCGCGGCAGGAGGGAGTGGATTGGATCCTCGAGCTCAAGGCTTTCCTTGTCAGTAGCAGGCTTCCTGAGGACGAGTCGGAGGCCGAAAGGATAGTACGCCAAGCTTCGGGATACTGCGTCAAGGATGGTGACTTGTACCGGCGTCGCCCAAACAGCGTCGCTCTGAAGTGCATATCTACTCACCAAGGCCAAGAGCTTCTCAGGGACATCCACGCCGGCGAGTGTGGGCATCATGCCTCTGCTTCAACCCTCGCCGCAAAGGCGTACCGAAGCGGCTTCTACTAGCCTTCGGCGCTCTGGGACGCGGCGGAGATGGTCAAGAGGTGTGAGGCATGCCAATTCCATGCCAAGCAGATTCATCAGCTAGCGCAGGAGCTGCAAACCATCCCACTCACTTGGCCCTTTGCTGTTTGGGGGCTAGACATTCTCGGTCCATTTCCTAGAGCGAAAGGGGGCTACCGCTACCTCTACATCGCTATCGACAAGTTTACCAAGTGGGTGGAGGTGGAGCCGGTGTGCACTATTCCGGCCAGATCCGCAGTCAAGTTCATCCGTGGCCTGGTCTGCCGTTTTGGTGTGCCTAACCGCATAATCACCGACAATGACAGCTAGTTCACCAGTGGGCTATTCCGGGAGTACTGCGCAACAACCGACATCAAGATCTGCTTCGCCTCAGTCGCCTATCCTAGGAGCAATGGCTAGGCCAAGCGTGCCAATGTTGAAGTCCTCAAAGGACTCAAGACGAGAAGCTTCAACACCAAGCTCGAAGCCAGCGGCAAAAAATGGTTAGACAACCTCCAATCCATCCTGTGGTCTATTCGGACTACCGCCACCAAGCCCACCGGGGAGACTCCTTTCTTCTTGGTCTATGGGGCGGAGGCTGTTCTTCCCACCGATGTCAAGTTCGGGTCGCCAAGAGTGCTCGCCTTCAACGAGATACATCAAGAGGACCTCATCAAGGATCATCTCCTCCAGCTCGAAGAAGCTCGGTGCCAAGCGGCACTTCACGCCGCGAGGTACCAGCAGGGACTATGCTGCTACCATAGCCGCCATGTTCGGGCAAGGACTCTGGAGGTCGGCGATCTGGTGCTAAGGAGGATACTCTCTCGCGAGGGCTTGCACAAGCTGTCTCCAATGTGGGAAGGCCCCTTCAAGGTGACGCACATCGCTAGGCCGGGCTCGGCGCGGTTGGAAACCGTAGAAGGCGTGCCGGTGGGGAACCCGTGGAACATAGCTCATCTGCGAAAGTTCTACCCGTAGGTTCCTCACGAGGAGATAAGACTGTTGTCACGGCACTTTGTATCAGCTCAAACTGCTCTTCAGCACTGAGTTTAAGTTAAATCGCATGTAGCACCTCTGCTTCGGCATGATATTAAGATGGCATGAAGTCCATTTGTTTTCTGTTGTACTCCACGCGGAAGGGGGCTATGCACGGTGTCTATGCTGGGGCCTTCGCCCAGAAAATAGCAAGCTCGAAAAACCCGAAGGGACTAAGCTCTGATCAGGGGCGATGGCCCCGTTATCGATCACCTCCACGTGCCCGTGGTGCTTAGTTCCTCGCGAAGTACACCAGAAAATAAAAAATCTTCAGGAAAAGTCCAAGGTGTGCCTAAGGCACCCGCTAAGGACCAGCACCTCATGAGCAGTCCTCACGAGGACGCAAGGACACGTCGATGCACTTAGCATCCGCAGGAGTCAAGATTCCCCTCGCTCGAGGAAGGCCAAACATGGCAGAATTATTGAAGACCAAGGCTGCTCCGATCATCTTGCGAAGGAGATGCAGATCCAGAGGTCCGCGCCAAGCCCTTCACCTCGTGAGCAACCCTCAACAAGGTGTCGACGACCTCTGGGCTCTCTTAAGCGTCGATGCTTTCGCGTCCGTGAGAGTCCAGCTTCCCTCACGACAAGGAAGGCCCCGTGAATCTCCATGTGCGGTAATTTGCTCTTAGCTGCTGGCACAGATAGTGCCGCGCTCCCTCATGACGAGGAAGGTCCCTGTGCCGGTCACAGGGGCATCTTATTCGCCTTTCTTTTTTTGTTTGTTTTATCGACTTGTTTTTCATTTTCGGGGATTTGGGGTTTTTTGTTTTCCAACTCCTTCTTCAACTACTTGTCTCAGGAATCGTCCAGCGTCATCGCCGGCGCCGACCCCGTCATGAGCTCTAAGGCGCAGGGAGATCTCCCGCAGGCGTTACCAACTCGCTAGGGCTCTCGAGCATGCGGATGACCAGGACAGTGATGAGCAGTGAGAAGCGAAAGAACAAAACAATTAACAAGGAAGACTTCATTAATAGCCCCCTGTGGGGGGAGAAACAGAGGCACGGCGGGACGTACCCTGCCGACGTAAACTACATCGCAAAAGAGGGGAGGAGACTAGCTCCCCTCCCCAGAAGGCTACCGCGGCAAGGCCGCCCCTTTACTCCGCCGCGGGCTAGGGGTAGGTGAGGCAGACGCTGGCGGTGGCAAAGATCCGTACCGAGGCCTCCAACGTCTCCAGCTTGAAGCAGAAGACGAGGTGGTCGCCGACACAGAGGCGGTGGCCGAGGGCAAAAGCCCTCCAGCGCCCGGAGAGGACGGCATTGCCACCCGCTTCAAGGATGATGTCAACAGGCCAGAGGAGTTCTGGCCTGTTCTGATCCACCAGCACGACCTCTCCGGAGGAAGCGCCGGGGGCGTAGATTACCCTCCGGACTGCGTCGGGCAGCCAGAGGGAGACAAAGCTCCAGGCGTTGACGGAGATGAGGAGCTCCAGGAAGTGGGATCCCGGAGCAATGAGGGGTCCCAGCATCTCCGCCGCTAGGCGGCGGGGAGTCGCGACCACTCCGGTCGCCGGCGGGGCCGCCTCCTATGGCCCCGGGTTGTCCACGGTCGGGGGAGGGGCCCAGAGTGGCCTCCACCTCCCGGAGCACCCGATCAATGCTCCCCGAGGTGCGGGGAACCGGCTCCACCACCACCAGCGATGGCACATTCAGAACGCCTCCAGGCGCTGGACCCCAAAGGGTCAAGGCATTGGAGGTCCCGGGAGCGGCACGATTCACCTCACCCTGCATCGGCGCTGCGATCCGCAGGGGGCCTCCGGCGCTGGGCGTCCACTGGGCAGGGACCTTCGCTTTGTTCTTGCTACCCGGGGGGCGCCCGCGGCGCTTCGTCCCCGAGCCAGATCTAGCAGCGGCGGAGGAGGCGGAGGGATCCATTGCTTGGGGGGAGCATTGAGGAAGAAGTAGCATTGGAGGAAGAGGCTGAAGTGCTGGAGGTATCGAGGAGGCTGCATTTAAAGGGCGCGGCCGGCATCAAAGCGTCAAATCTCAGTGCGGGAATCAAAGCGTTGGCGCAGAGCTCTGCAGCGAAGCGACGCGCCATCATGACGGTTTGACGCCTCGGGGACTGCTGCGTCGCCCGCCGCTTCGTCTCACTAGTTGCGGTCGCGCCATGCATCCGTGGCCTCTACATCTTCACATGGTCCTCTGACCGCGTGTTGACGCGTGCCGTTGGAGGGCCCAGCAGCTTCTGGGGGCCCCTGACCCTTCGCTCCCTCAAGAGGGCGCGTTCGCGGGCAAGGCTCCTGAGGGCTACTGTCGGTGTTCTGGATACCGGGGTATCCCGGTCCACCTGCTCCTGGGCCCCTTCAACGGCCCAGCTTCGGCCCAGGGGTGGAACGACGACCGAAGCCTAGCGGAGAAGACCCTCATGAGGAGGCGCATCATGAGGAGAACACGGCTAAAACTGCTAAGGACCAGAAGACCTCCTCATGAGCTGTTTCTTGTGAGGGAAGGGACCACGTCCACGCCAGCTCAGTACGCTTCCGTGCTGAGCAAGAAGATAGGAGCAGAAGACTGCGTACCGTCCATGCTACCACCGATAGGGAGGAGACCAGCTTTTGTTGTGCCTGCATAAAGCGGCACAGTGGTTGTTGGCCACCCCCCTAAAAATAGGGTGGACGGTGCAGGGCGCTAGAGGAAGACGTCAGCTTCCTCCACCCACTCCTGTGGACAGGCGCCACTACTCTACAAAGACTATGTCTGCAAAAGACTCAAGACTATAGCTATCCTCCCTCCTTGGCCGTTTGTGGCAACCCCTTCCCCAAGATGATAAGGGGAAGGAGGACCTCGGCGCTATAAAAGGAGGGGAGGCCACCCCTTAGAGGGGATCCGATCTTCATCTCCGGGCTCTGGCCAGTTAGAGCTCTGTAACCAAGCCCTTGTACTCCTCGCGAGGTATCGCGTCATAATACAAGAAGGCAGGAAGTAGGGGTTTTACCTCACCATGAGGGCCCTGAACCTGGGTAAGGCTCGGTGTCTCTCTCTGCAGTGCATGGTGTGTTCGACATCTCGAGGCTTCCGTCACCGTGTTTCGTTGCGATCCAAGATCTCCCACGTTCAGCCCCCTGCGTTCGAATCTTTGTGTCCGTCATGTGGTACCCCGTGTTCTTGCGACATGAAATCCATCGACAGGTGTGTTCTTCAAAAGATGTTTAGCAGGACAACATCTCTGCTTAAGTAATCCACTTAGAACACATTAAAATGAAATTAGCCTGACTTGCAGATTAGGAGAGTACTGCATCTTCACAAAGTGGTATTATACAAAATAGGGATACTCTCCTCTCAATTAACCAACAACTTGTCTCCCAATTCTAATTCACGGGATCTCCAATAAAATAGAGTGGGTTACCACTTTGTACAACTCATATTGTGAGTCTCATACCCATCTCCTTTGATGCGTAATCTATCATGTTTTGTGATAGACCCTTTGTGAAGGGATCTGCCAAATTCATAGATGTGTTGATATAATCCAATGCAATAACTATGGAGTTTATCATTTTTCTGACCGATTTTAATCTCCTCTTCACATGACTTGATGACTTCATATTATCCTTAGAACTTTTTACTTTGATGATCACAGTTTGATTATCACAGTTCATAAGAATTATGGGTATTGGTTTTTCAACCATAGGCAAGTCCATCAAGAGCTCATGAAGCCACTCTACTTCAACAGTGGCTGTGTCTAATGCTATGAGTTCTGCTTCTATAGTTGACCTCATTAAGATGGTCTGCTTGCAAGACTTCCAAGAAACTACGCCACCACCAAGTGTAAACAAATAACAACTCATGGCCTTTGTCTCATCAGCATCAGAAATCCAATTTGAGTCACTATACCCTTCAAGTACCCTTGGGTACCCAGAATAGTGAATCCCATAGATCGAAGTGCCTTTCAAATAGCGCAAAACCCTTTCAAGGTCCTGCCAATGAACACCTATCAGATTTGACACAAATCGACTCAACTTGCTTACAGCAAAGGAGATATCAGGCCTCCTAGCGCTGGCTAAGTACATAAGCGAGCCAATAATCTAAGAGTATCTCAGCTGATCTTTAGCATCCTTAGGATCTCCCTGATTCTTTGGAACCAACATGCTAGGATCATATGGTGTAGGAGAAGATCCGTAGTCACTATACCCAAAACAACTGAAGATATTTTCCACATAGTGAGACTGAAGCAGTCTTATCCCACCATCATCATCTTTTAGTTGCTTGATGTTCAAGATCACATCAGCCACTCCTAGATCTTTCATCTCAAAGCAACGAGTTAGAAAGTCTTTGACCTCCTTGATAACATCAAGATTGGTACCAAATATCAGTATATCATGAACATATAGACATAGAATGACTCCCTCGCCCCCACCATGGCGATAGTATACACACTTGTCAGCTTTGTTTACAACAAGCCTTCAGCTGTTAAAGTTCTTTCAAATTATCATGCCATCGCTTAGCTGCTTGCTTAAGACCATACAAAGACTTCAGCAACTTGCACACCTTTCCTTCTTGACCATATACCACAAATCCATCCAGCTGATCCATATAGATTTCCTCATCCAACTCTCCATTTAGGAAAGTCATCTTAACGTCCATTTTATGAACGAGAAGACCATGCGAGGCAGCCAAGGAAAGTAGTACTTGAATGGTGGTCAATCTGGCCATAGGTGAGTAAGTATTGAAAAAGTCTTCACCTTCTTTTTGGGTATAACCCTTGGCAAAAAGGCGTGCCTTGTACTTTTCAATAGTACCATCAGGTCTAAGCTTCCTCTTGAACACCCATTTACACCCTACGGGTTTACACCCGTAAGGACGATCAACAATCTCGAAGTTCCATTAGCCAAGACGGAATCCATCTCACTACGGATAGTTTCCTTCTAGTAGTCAACATCTGAAGATGCATAGGCCTCTGAAATGGAACTAGGAGTGTCATCCACAAGATACACGATAAAATCATCACCAAAGGTTTTAACTAATTCCTGTCTAGATGAACTAGGCATCTCCTGTTTCGATGAGTTAGGCATATCCTTCATAAGAAAGATATCCTCAAAGAAAGTTGCATCATTCGACTCCATGATCGTACCAACAAGCATATTGGGTACCTTAGATTTTACTATCAGGAATATATACCCAATGCTATGGAAAGCATAACCTAGGAAAACACAATCAACGGTCTTTGGTCCAAGCTTGCGCTTCTTGAGAATTGGCACATTGACTTTGGCCAAACAACCCCAAGTCCGTAAGAGTTTTAACCTTTTCTTCTACCATTCCTCGAATGGAGTAATCTCTTTGTTCTTTGTGGAAACTCGGTTCAGGACATGACAAGATGTCAATATAGCTTCCCTCACCATGCCCGAGACAGACCTGACATATCTAACATGGCGTTAACCAAATCAGTTAGAGTGCGGTTCTTTCTTTTGGCCACCCCATTTGACTGAGGTGAGTAGGGTAGCGTCCTCTCATGAATTATACCATGTTCCACACAAAAATAATCAAACTCGTTGGAAAAATACTCTCCACCACGATCAGACCTAAGATGTTTGATCTTTCGATCAAGTTGGTTTTATACTTCAGATTTATAGATTTTAAAGAAGTTCAAAGCCTCATATTTCGATTTCAGAAGATACACATAGCAGTATCTACTAGATTCATCAATCAGAGTCATGAAGTATCTCTTTCCACCTTTTGTCAAAACACCATTCATCTCACAAAATCTGAATGTATAAGCTCTAGAGGTACCAAATCTCTTGCTTCTGCAATTGTATGAGACTTGCAAGGTTGCTTAGCTTGCACACACACTTGGCACTTGGATCCTTTCACAACAGTGAATTCAGGCATTAAATTCATTTAGCTAGCCACGTCATACAACCAAAATTAACATGACAAATTCGTGAATGCAAAACATTTGATAAATTGGCATTGCAAACATGGTTAACAACTTTATTACAAATGTCTGAAAGGATAGGCGGAACAAGCCCCCTCACTCATAGCCTTTACCAACAAAGTTTCCAAACTTGGGCACTACAAATTTATTGGACTCAAATACTATCTTGTAGCCATCCCGACATAGAAGAGATCCACTAACAAGATTCTTATTGATTGAGGGAACATGATGCACGTTCTTCAGGCGCACGATCTTTCCCGAAGTGAACTTTAGATCGACCATACCAACACCATGAATAGTAGCATGAGAGTTGGTTCCCATCAACACGGTTGAAGTCCTTGTGACCTGATAAGAGGAAAACATGGAAATATCAGAACAAACCTGTACATTAGCACCAATGTCAATCCACCAATTAGGAGAATGACAAACTGAAAGGATAGTAGGAAGTATACCATACCCAGAGTCCTTCATCTCATCATCACTAATGACAACATTTGTGGTCTTGCGGCTCTTCCCATGATGCTTGTCAAAGCGATTTGGGCAACTAGGTGCCTAGTGTCCAGGATCACCACAGACATGGCATGCTCCTTTCTTCTTATCGGTCTTCTTCTTGAAGTTAGTAGACTGTGATGGCTTATTCTTCCCATCAAACTTCCCTTTGCCATCAGACTTGTTCTTGGACTTGTGAGATTGGAAGTTTTTGTTTTGTATCACACTGGCACTAAAATGTCCCTCCGCACCTCGAGGACGTGTGTCTTTTGCTATCGCCTTCTCTTTTACATCAAGAGACCCAATAAGATCAATGATAGAAAACTCTTGTCTCTTGTGCTTCAAAGAAGTCGCAAAATTCCTCCACGAGGGAGGAAGCTTGGCAATGATGCCTCCGGCAATGAACTTGTCTGGTAACACACACGTGAACTGCTTGAGTTCTTTAGCAATGGACTGTATCTCATGAGCCTGCTCAACAATGCCGTGCTCATCAGTCTTCTTGTAGTTAAAGAATTGCTCCATGACATACAATTCATTGCTTGCGTCCAAGACCCCAAACTTGGCCTCGAGCGCATCCCACATGTCCTTGCCCGTAGTTATGGACAGGTACGAGTCAACAATGTTCTCACCAAGAACGCTGATAATAGCACCTCTCACGAGGTTATCGGCTTTCTCAAAAGCTTTCTCCTCAACGGGAGTAAGCTCTCTTTGAGGCTTGCCTTTAGATGCATCAAAACATCTCATGGTGGTGAGCCATATGACAGTTCTTGCACACCATCTTTTGTAATTGACACCCTCGAAGACCGGGGGCTTCAGAGACGCGACATAGCCAGCAAGGTAAAATTGCCTATAGACAACATATGGTTTTTGGATTGTTGGAAATATGAGAAATTTACCGAATGATTTAATATATAAAAGAAGCAAATAGAACATGACTAATTTAACAGAGATTAAACTAATCATGATACGCAGCAGATAGTAGACAATAAATAGGTCAAAACAATTTGCTAACAACATTGGGTTGAATGACATCATGTCTAGACAGATTGAGCGCACCAAGTAGAGGAGCATGATGTCAAACAGATGATAGGGAAACACGTACAGTGTTGGAGCTGGTGCGGATGCAGAACCATTGTTGGTGTTGTCATCGGTGAGAGACATGCCATTGAAGAGGTTGTCGATTGTAACATCCCAACACGTAGGACAACTCCGGGGTAGTTTAGAGGGCTTTTGTGCATAGCATCTCAAATTACGGGATTTTTTTGCGCCTTTCTCACTAAAACCTAAGGGGGATCAAGTCTCTCTTTGAGGGGGTATGGTATACTCTCGGAGTGCGAAAGAATTTGACATGATCTCTTTTGATCTATTGCTTGTTGTGATTTGGTGAAATTAAACAACTATAACCCTAGGTTTAAGCTATGAATTCAAATTTGAATTATGAAAGATTGAATTAAAATTGAAAGACACATTTAGAAAGGATAAACCTTAATAAAAAGAAAGAAAACTTGAACTTTATTGATCATCAACACATTGTACATTGTCTTTACAAAATTCTGGAACAAAGAATAATTACAAACTTGGAATGAATAAAAGAATATTACAACAATGAATAGAAAGAATGCTACAACAAAGAATAGAAAGAATACAAGTATATTTATTCCTGAAAAAACTACACATCTTCTTTCTTCCTTTTCTTCTTCTTCTTTTCCTCTTGGCACCTGAAATCAAAAACTTAAACAGAAACACACAAAGGGGTAATTACCAAGTGGCAGTCAAAACACAATGCCACTGTACATAATCATCAAGCCATTTGAGCTTATCACCAAAGCTCCCAGGAAAATATCCCAGGCCAGCCGAGCAAGGCAAGTAAGCTCATAGCAGCTCACTCATCAAACGCATGGACAGGTCAAGCCCCTAGGGAATAAAGGCAAGTATAAAAACATCAAAGGAGGTGGATTTGCTCGGCCAAGAACACCAGCCGACCAAGAACAACACCACCACACCAGCAACAACATCACACCAAGCACACCACCACAGCTGAGACCAAATCACCATCACAGAATCACCACCACACAATCTACCCTACTCATGAGTTGAGCAACAGGGGAGATTCCCACCACCAGCACACCATCAAATCAACCAAACCAGCAAAACCAAAGACCGACATGGTTACTTAGTTCAACTAGGAACTAGGTCAAGGAGCTAGGAGGAGCAGGCTTGCCACAAGAAGCAGGAAATCAGAAATATTGAGAAGAATAAGCTACTCTTCAGCAGCAGGTTATTATTAAACCATAGCACACATAAGTGCTGGGAGAAAACTCACAAGTTTATCTCCCAGGCAGGCAGCACAGAGCACAGCCACACATGAATCATGCAAAGCTTGATAATAATGAGGGCTTTGGTCATCACTTGGATGTTTAGGAGGCCATGACCTTGAAGACAAGGCCATCCACAGCACCTACTCCACAACACATAATCTTATCTGGGAATTTCTTAAAGGAGATACTCACAACAATAAGAACAAGGCCAGGAGTGGCACATGGGTTGCCTAGGCTAACAAGACAGAAACCTAGACCTAGAAATCCATCTGCTTTGTCCATGAAATTGGTCAAGTTTGAGTAAGCATCTGGGAAAAGTGGACAGGGACACTTTTAAACAAATAAGCCACCAACAGATCACCATAGAGGGTGATCTACTCTCAAGAGCACCCAGCTTAGCAGCCAACACCCCACAGTAACTTTGCACACCTCAAGGAGGCATCACAGTGAAACAACTAGCCAGAGGCTACTGCAAGAACCACAACAGCAGCCACTGAACCTAGCATCACTACTAGGATTAATCAAGCTCAACAGAAGCTAGTTTGCATCACTGAACCAGCACAACAGTAGCACTGCAAGAAAGTGCAGTGAAGCTATTACACCACAGCTAATTAAACAGCAACATTCAGAGATAACTAACACATAGTTATCCATGCACTTGGTGCACACAATCAAGACCAGCCACTAGTAAGCTCTCAGCCAACTAAGCAACAACAGAACTGAATAATTAGATAGTAAAGGGTCATCATAGCATTCAGATTGAATTCCAGCAAGTTGAGCCATGTTAACTGAAACCAGCAAGCTTCAGTTAAAGGTGTTAACTGAAGCTATGTCTGAGATTAACAGTAGTAGCAAGCACACATGTATTTAAGCTCTAGCTGCAAGATTATTAGACAAAGAGTGGTCACATGGCATGGATCACACACATCACAGCAAGCTCTAGATCAACAACACGAGAGCAAGTATGGGGTAGAAACCCCAGTTCATCTCGGAGGTGGAGCATGGTCAGAGAAAGCTCTAGGAGGGTGCAGAGAAGGATAGGGGAGAAGGAGAACTTACTCAACGCCTAGGAGGTACCACTGCGGCATGGCGAGGCAGTGCCCTCATGGCCACGACGGCACCAAGCCAGGGGAAGGCGCTGATGACACGTCGGCAGGGCACCACACCCACTAGCACCAGATCTCGCCGAGCGGAAGGCCAAGCAACTCGAGACAAAGCTCGAGGTCACCATGGCCGAGATCCAAGGCGCAGGAGGCGACGGAGCCGAGGGCGTAGAGGGGGTAATCGACCAGATCTCTCGGACAGGCAGGAGCGCCGTTGCAAGATCTACTGATTGCTACCCATCTCACCGGCTAACTCTGGCGGAGGCCGTCGGAATCGAGCGCGGCGGCGGCGGGGCGACGCAGTAGCCAGAGCTCGGGTGAGAGGAAGGAGAAAGGTGAGCGAGGCGAGTGTCCGGTCGGTTTGACCGAGCCACCTGGTCGAGTTCGACCAGGTAGGCCGACGCCAATAGGTGGGCCAGGCTGACAGGTGGGGTTGAGGGGTTTTTTAACCAAATTTAAAAAAACAAAAAATTACAAGGGAAATAAAGGTTTTTGGAAAAAACCTTTTAACACCGAATAAAAAGCAGAAAAATAAACTTGACTTTGCAAAAATAACTCTAAATGATTTTTGAGCTTTCCATCACATAAATAGTGACTTTATGAATATGAGAGAAATTGTTCATAATTGAATTATGGAGTTTTCTTTTATAGGAAAAACTTCTGGAAATGTTTTAAAGGAGAAAATAAAATTAAAGGACAATAACATCCTTGAAGTAAAATAAAGTAAATCCATTCAAGAATTTATCCTTAGAATTCTTGAATGAATTTAACATAATATATACTCTGGTAAATTCATAACTAGGGTATATACACCTTTTAATAAATCACCCTATAAAGATAAATAGTATTAAAAAGAAGGGGGAACCTTAAAAGACTTTTCTATAATAAAATTGTGAGATATCTAAGAAAAATCTGGTTAGAATAGAACTCATTATCAAAATTGGACTCCATTCCAGAATATTGAAGAATATTCTTGAATGAAGAAATTGATAACATATATTCCTTAAAATCATAAAAGGAATATATAAATTCTAGGAGGAAAATAAAACACTTCTGGGGGGTATAAAGGGAACACACACACTTTAAAGGCATGCATTATTTGTATCTTTAACCACTGCCCTTATCAGACAATGATACTGTTTTCCAGAACCTAAGGTCCCGGGTCACTCCAACAAATCCAACTGCACTACCTTGCAGTTTGCAGGCAAGTTCACTCTTGCTTATATCTCTTGTTTATCTTTAGCAAATTACTTGCAAATATACCGGTGGTATTATTATTATGATTGTATTTAAAAGCAAAGGTTGTGCTTTCTCAAATTAATATGACTAGTGGTTAGCAACCACGGTGGTTGTCAACCTAGGAAGGTGGGCAGTGGGATCATGGTAAGAGTATGGTGGAGGTCCCACTGTAACTGGTATGTTCACCTAGGATTAATAACCAATGTCAGCAGTGATTCTTGTGCCGGAAAATACGGTCAACCATAGGATCTGGAATGGGACAGAAGAGTCAGCTATATCTTTTCCTTCTTGCATATCAACGGACGCGCCATTCCAGAGCACTTGTCTCCCTGTGTGGAGCTTTGGGATGGGTGGAATCCCCTTAATGATTCCACGGTTTTGGCGGTCTATGATGGATTGCGGCAACGACGGGGGTAGAGTAATGAGGCCGGTGTTACCACAGTGCGTAACCAAACCGGTGGGGGTGACTCATTGTCAAGGACAAGTATGCCGAGGTGGGCAACTACCAAAGAGTAGACTGGCGAGGGTAGCGAACCAAAGTTGGAGCCGCAAAAGGGTGAGTATGCAAGGTCGCGGGAAGGAATAGTGATTGGCTCGGATCATCGGCTGGGCCACATACCAAGGAAGTATGGATGGGAAAGTATGCCCAGTCGTGCAGCAAAGCGTTGATCTCCTATGGGTACAAGTGACCACCTCTGCAGAGTGTACAAAAAGTATCAAGATACTCCCTGTTCCAGGAAGGAGCTACAGACATGGTAGGAAAGGAGCCCATCGAAGCTCTAATCAACCTGTGAAGACTGACGGACATAGTTCTTTTGAATAAAATCAATCTTTGAAGAAATGATTATAAAAACTCCATTTGACCTAAGGCTTTCTAGTCTACGGTCGTAGCTAGTGCATCAAACACCTCTATGCTATTAAATGAACTTGCTGGGTAATGCTCGTTACTCACCCCACTCCCTTTTAACCCTTGCTTAGACTCGAAGGGCCAGTTTGAGGAGACTGAAGGAATCCCGGAGAACTACGAGGAAGTGTACTATGAAGAACTGGACCTAGCTGGTGGAGTTGAAGGTATCGACTACACCATCTCCTATGGTACCGACAAAGGACTCGAGGAGGAGATCGACAACTAGAGTCTTAGTATAGAAGCTTTAGTCGCAGCGAACACTTAGAATAAAGCGACTAGAGTAGGGCATCATGTTTAGTTTACTACTTTTGTTTGCAGCTAAGGTTTGTAGTATCAAATTAGAACCATATAGTGTTCCTCTTTGGACCGAGCAGGAACTGGAGTCCTTTGTAACATTAAGGCTTGTAATATTTAGTGCTCGAATAAAGACCGCTGTGTTTCTGTTGTACCACTCTGAGGGATGTATTATTTGTGAATTGCTACTTCACGAGTGTTATGTCAACGACTTTTATACTACAACATGCAGTGGTATGCTAGGTCACAACAGTTGCTATCAGAGCAAAAGCTTTGACCTTAGGTTGGACGCCTAGTTAATGGGAACAACCTGTAGGAGTCAAATAGGAATAGAAAAGAGTTCTCTAAAATTGTCATGATGTTATTCACTTGAGAATAACAAGGTCATAATTTTTAGTGTTACAATTCTTTATTGTAACTATTCTGATGCACCATGTACTAATTTTTATCTTTTATACTGCCAGGATGGCACGCACCAATCCGTCAAGGACCGTGCAAGTTCGAGACGTGACTCAGGATGACTATGATGGAAACCTATCAGATATTTTACAAGGCATCTTGCAGGAGTGCGGGTGTGAAACCCGTATCCCAGTCAAGAAGTATGCTTATTATGACGGTAGGGTCTTTCAGAAGTATAAGGTAGGGATCATGCTTCCTGCCAAATTGGGCATGAGCGTGATCATGCCAGCTGGAGAGGCACGCACAGTTAGTGTAGCTTACAAGATAGCAGTGATGAAGGCCATAACTGATATCCGTGAACACAAAATGGAGAAGTTATTGGGTACTAAGTTCACGCACATCCCACACGACAAGGAAGGAGAAGATACTTGTCGGGATAGTTACAAGTTTGCGAAGAGACACCCACATGCCATAGCAGAGCACATGGATAGGTGTAAGCATCTGCTCAGCGTGTTCTATCACATTCACGGAGCATTAGTGGGAGAGATACAGAGTCTAGTGGACGAGATCACCGAGTTGACACCTACTCTGTGGTGTACGGGGGAGACTTCTAGACCACCGAGGGCACCTACTCCAGCCTTTTTGACTGGAGATTTTATCAACTTAGATGAGGAAGTCGATCCCGAGGAGCGGGAGTTCAAGCCCGAGGCCGAACCAGAGATGCCACCAGCACACTTTGCACACGGCTCGACTGGAGCCGGATACGAGGCCGGTTTGGAGTGATGGGGAATGCCTCATAACGATAGTTTTGGGGAAAACTCCATTGGTTGGCATTTCAGTGAGTACATGGAGATGGCCGGAGATTCGATTCCCTGTGATTCGGAGCAGGAGGTCACGAGCCAGTTTAGGGTTGTTCACCGCACTAGAGACATGGCGGGAAAGCCCATAGAGATAGAGTCGGATGAAGAGGCAGAGTTACCTAGCCATATGGAGCGTGGAGAATGCTCGAGGCCTAAGATGGAGAGGGATGCCACAAATAGGGCATACCCCTCGTTGAGCAGTTATCTGGGGATGACTGACTTCAACTTGGGTACTACACCCGATTTTGACTTTTTCCCAGCGGAGTCATCTTATGCCCCTGCTTCACTGAGGAGGACATCACGAGCTACCGATTGGACACCGGGGATATATCGGGAGTGCGACTACCCGTAGAGGACCACCACCGATATGGAGGCAATATGTTATGTGTAATATGTAGTATTTGCTTTCGCAACTTGAACAAGTGAGTGTAGTTACTCACAAGATGATAAGCTATGTAATACTATGTTCCTTTTTTACCCATGTATATACATGGTATATGTTTGGTGTGATTTGGCTATGTTTTATTTGGATTTTTATTGCTTGACTAATACTATGCATCAAGTTGAGCTCAGAAAGCATGAGCATGGTGTAACTATGAGTTTTGCTTAATGTAACAGGGTTAGGGGATAGAATGGCGATGGTAGTTGGTGAAGAATCTGAACAATAGAGGATGGAGACTGAAGCCAAGGCTAAGGAGGCAGCCGATGCAGCAGTAAGGGAACCATTACCACCACCACCACCATTTCTGACGCAGCAAGATTTTGCCCAATATATGAGAATGGCGGATGAAAGGCAGCGAATGCTTATTGAATGCCAGGCCAAGATGATGCAAGATGTGATGGATCGTAATCGAGAGGGTCGCAATGAAGGAGTGCATGGAGTCTCACTGGCAGATTTCCTAAATACAGGACCACTTCTATTTGCATCAGCACCGGAGCCAATGGACGCTGAAGACTAGTTGTTGGACACCGAGAGGAAGCTCAACACCATAAGTTGCAATGACAGTGAGAAGCTAAGGTATGCCACACATTTGTTATGTGGACCCGCAGCAGCATAGTGGGATAATATTGTGGCTATACATCCTCCAGGAAGGGTATTCACCTGGAGGAATTCAAGAAAAAGTTCAGGGAATCTAATGTACCAGAGAGTATTATGGAATTGAAGAGAAGAGAGTTTGAGAACCTTGCACAGAATGACAAGCCTATTATGAAGTATGTCAGGGAGTTTACTCTTTTATCTCGTTATGCTTCTGATGACGTGAATACTGATGATAAGCAGAAGAAATGATTCATGACAGGACTGCACCCAGGTGCAAAGATACAATTGAGGATGTTAAAGGCAGCGGATTTTCAAGAACTTTTCGATGCAGCCATCACCATGGAAGATGATTTCAAGAAAGTCCTAGAAGATAGGAGGAAAAAGGCCAGGATTGAACCAAGGAGGTATTCGGATGCCAAGCCAACTCCTAATCTCAATTTCAAACCAAAATACAGGTCCGGAGGGAATGTTACACCTCGTGGTACTACAAGTGGGAACAATGATATCGTTTGCCATGGTTGCGGTGTGCTAGGGGACATGGAGAGAGATTGCCGACAACCCAAAATCATCTATTTTGGGTGCAAGAAGGGGGGACATATGATAAAGGACTGTCCTGAAAGGGGCCAGACTAGAGGCCGAGGTACAGGAGGTGGATCACATCGGGGTGGAGGTTTTGGAGGCGGTAAAAATAAAAGGCCAACTTATGCGAAGTTGAATTGCACCAACCTCGAGGAGGTGAACCAGTCTGACAAAACTGTGATAAGTACGCTTCAGATCCTATCTCATCCCGGCAAAGTACTTTTTGATACTGGTGCAACTACCTCATTCATTTCGCAAGAGTTTGTTGATCTTTATGGAATTCCTTGCAATAAGCTAGAGTACCCCATTACTGTTTTATCTGCGGGGGGAACAATCTTAGTCACTCACCTTAGGCAAGAGCAGGTCATTATGATCCGCGATTGCGTTTATCTTGCCAATCTTTTTCTCATCCCTATGAAGGATATGGCTGTAATCCTTGGAATGGATTGGTTAGAGGAGAATAGAGCTCAGATTGATTGCAGAGAGAGAACTGTGTCACTTAGAAGCCCAAGAGGAGGAAGGATAGTGTATCAAGGTGACGACATGCACATATTGAAGTTAAACTACAACTCAACGCTCTAAAGGAATCAAGACTTGAAGATATTCCAGTGGTTAATGAATTCCAAGATGTGTTTCCGCAGGAACTACCAGGAATGCCACCAGATAGGGAAATTGAGTTCACAATTGACTTAATCCCAGGCACAGCACCAATAGCTTAGGCACCATAAAAGATGGGACCCAAGGAGTTAGTGGAGTTAAAAGAACAGCTGGAAGAGCTAGAACAGAAAGGCTTCATTCAAGAAAGTATTTCGCCTTGGGGAACACCAGTGATATTTGTAGATAAGCAGGATGGAGGACGTAGAATGTGCGGAGACTACAGAAACCTCAACAATGTTACTATCAAGAACAAGTATCCTTTGCCAAGAATCCAGGACTTATTTGATCAAGTCAGAGGAGCAGGAGTATTTTCAAAGATAGATCTTCAATTAGGGTATCACCAGATTAAGATCAAGAAGGAGCACGTTCCAAAGACAGCTTTTGTGTCTAGGTACGGACATCATGAGTATTTAGTCGTACCTTTTGGGTTGACAAATGCACCAGCGATCTTCATGAACCTCATGAACAAGATCTTTATGCCCTACTTGGACAAATTTGTGATATTATTCATAGATGATATTTTGATCTACTCCAAGGACAAGGAAGAACATGCCAAGCACTTGAGGATTGCTTTACAGCTTCTACGGGAACATCAATTGTATGCCAAGTTCCGTAAGTGTGAATTCTGGCTATACCAAGTGGAGTTCCTTGGACACATGATCCGTAAAGAAGGTATAGCAGTAAACCCAAGCAAGGTAGCATCTGTTTTGGAATGGGAGGCACCGAAAAATGTCAAACAGATTAGAGGATTTTTGGGAATGGCAGGATATTACCGAAGGTTTATAGAAGGGTTCTCTAAGATTGCAGGACCAATGACCAAGTTACTCCGGAAGAATACACCATATGTTTGGTCAGATGAATGTGAGGCAAGCTTTCAAACACTCAAGGAGAAGCTAACCACAGCACCTGTGTTGGCCATACCAGAAACTGACAAATACTACACAGTATATTGTGATGCATCCAAGAACGGACTTGGGTGTGTATTGATGCAAGATAGAAAGGTGATAGCATATGGGTCGAGGCAATTATGACCACATGAAGTTAATTATCTGACACATGATCTTGAGCTAGCAGCCATAGTATTTGCACTAAAAGGATGGAGGCATTTTCTATATGGAGCTAAGTGTGAACTTTATACAGATCACAAGAGTCTCAAATACTTCTTCACTCAGAAAGAATTGAATATGAGGCAACGAAGATGGTTAGAATTGATCAAGGATTATGATTTGACCATCAACTATACACCAGAGAAGGCCAATGTGGTAGCCGATGCTTTAAGCAGAAAGAGCACTGACACTCAACCGATGAACCGAGAACTTCCCAAGGAATTGTTTATGGATTTGGAAAGGTTAGAGATCCAATGTCTGGAAGTACAATCTCTGGGTAGCCTATCTACCATGAAGGTGATGGAAGAACGACATAGTGATCTCAAGTATACGATATTCCGAAGAAAAGGTGAAGATGCATTTATTCCCGAAGAAATCCACGAGATCGAGGAAGGTAGACCATCAGAGTTCCGCTTAGGTTATTTCAATTCACTTTGGTTTCATGACCGAATATGTGTGCCAGACATACCTGAAATCAAGGAATTGATACTCAAGGAGGCACATGAAACACCATGTTCAATACATCCGGGGAGCACCAAGATGTACATGGACCTTAAGGAACTATTCTGGTGGTATAATATGAAGCGGGAGATAGCCAAGTTTGTATCCGAATGTCATACCTGTTAGAGAGTGAAGGCAGAACATCAGAGTCCTTCTGGACTTATGAAACCATTGAGTATTCCAGAGTGGAAGTGGGAAGAGATTGGAATGGACTTTATCATAGGATTACCACTAACACCTAAGAAGAAAAACATGATCTGGTAATAGTGGACCGACTGACCAAAAGTGCACATTTCTTAGCTATCAACCAGAAGGATTCGGGAGAGAAGTTAATAAACCTGTATGTTCAAGAGATAGTAAGCAAGCATGGAGTACCTAAGACAATAGTATCGGACCGAGGATCCGTATTCACTTTAGCTTTTTGGACGCGATTACATGAAGCTTTAGGACCCAAACTAGACTTTAGCACTGCTTATCATCCACAGTTGGGAGGTCAAACTAAAAGGACCAATCAAATTTTGGAGGATATGCTCCGAGCATGTGCTTTGGACTTCGGAGGGTCATGGCAAGAACACTCACCACTAGCAGAGTTCTCTTATAACAACAGTTACCAAAGTAGTATCCAAATGGCACAATTTGAAGCACTCTACGGAAGGAAGTGCCGATCACCTATTTGCTGGTATGAACCAGGAGCCAGTAAGGAGTTTCATCCAGACTATGTCAAGGAGAAACAACATGTGATTGATATTATTCGAGACCGGTTAAAGATTGCCCAAAGTCAACAGAAAAGCTATGCAGATTCCAAGAGAAGGACATGGGAACCGCAAGTTGGGGACATGGTTTATCTAAGGGTTAGCCCCATGAAGGGAGTACATCATTTTGGAATTAAGGGAAAACTTAGCCCGAGATACACTGGACCGTTCAAGATTCTGAGTCAGAGTCGAGGAGTAGCCTTTGAGTTAGAACTGCCAAAGGAAATATCTAAAGTCCATAATGTGTTTCATGCTTCTCAACTTCGCAAGTGTATGAAAACACCGGAAGAAACCATATCTTACAAAGAGGTGGAATTGCAAGCTGATTTGACATATGTTGAAGAACCATCAAAGATTCTGGTAGAGAATTGGAAACAACTCCGTAATAGGGCCATCAAGTATTGCAAAGTACAATGGAAACATCACCCGGAAAGAAAAGCTACATGGGAAAAAGAAGAGGATCTAAGGACAGCCTATCCAGATTTCTTCAGGTACATCTTACCCCAAACTTCGGGACGAAGTTTTTGTTAAGGGGGGAAGTCTGTAACATCCCAGCACGTAGGACAACTCCGGGGTAGTTTAGAGGGCTTTTGTGCATAGCATCTCAAATTACGGGATTTTTTCGCGCTTTTCTCACTAAAACCTAAGGGGGATCGAGTCTCTCTTCGAGGGGCTATGGTATACTCTCAAAGTGCGAAAGAATTAGACATGATCTCTTTTGATCTATTGCTTGTTGGGATTTGGTGAAATTAAACAACTAAAACCCTAGGTTTAAGCTATGAATTCAAATTTGAATTATGAAAGATTGAATTAAAATTGAAAGGCACATTTAGAAAGGATAAACCTTAATAAAAAGAAAGAAAACTTGAACTTTATTGATCATCAACACATTATACATTGTCTTTACAAAATTCTGGAATAAAGAATAATTACAAACTTGGAATGAATAAAAGAATATTACAACAATGAATAGAAAGAATGCTACAACAAAGAATAGAAAGAATACAAGTATATTTATTCCTAAAAAAACTACGCATCTTCTTTCTTCCTTTTCTTCTTCTTCTTTTCCTCTTGGCACCAGAAATAAAAAACTTAAATAGAAACACACAAAGGGGTAATTACCAAGTGGCAGTAAAAAACAATACCACTGTAGATAATCATCAAGCCATTTGAGCTTATCACCAAAGCTCCCAGGAAAATATCCCAGGCCAGCCGAGCAAGGCAAGCAAGCTCACTCATCAAACGCATGGACAGAGGTGTCAAGCCCCCATGGAACAAAGGCAAGTATAAAAACATCACAGGAGGTGGATTTGCTCGGCCAAGAACACTAGCCGACCAAGAACAACACCACCACACCAGCAACAACATCACACCAAGCACACCACCACAGCTGAGACCAAATCACCATCACAGAATCACCACCACACAATCTACCCTGCTCATGAGTTGAGCAACAGGGGAGATTCCCACCACCAGCACACCATCAAATCAACCAAACCAGCAAAACCAAAGACCAACATGGTTACTTATTTCAACTAGGAACTAGGTCAAGCAGCTAGGAGGAGCAGGCTTGCCACAAGAAGCGGGAAATCAGAAATATCCAGAAGAACAAGCTACTCTTCAGCAGCAGGTTATTATTAAACCACAGCACACATAAGTGCTAGGAGAAAACTCCCAAGTTTATCTCCCAGGCAGGCAGCACAGAGCACAGCCACACATGAATCAAGCAAAGCTTGATAATAAAAAGGGCTTTGGTCATCACTTGGATGTCCAGGAGGCCATGACCTTGAAGACAAGGCCATCCACAACACCTACTCCACAACACATAATCTTATCTGGGAATTTCTCAAAGGAAATACTCACAGCAATAAGAACAAGGCCAGGAGTGGCACATGGGTTGCCTAGGCTAACAAGACTGAAACCTAGACCAAGAAATCCATCAGCTTTGTCCATGAAATTGGTCAAGTTTGAGTAAGCATCTGGGAAAAGTGGATAGGGACACTTTTAAACAAATAAGCCACTAGCAGATCACCACAAAGGGTGATCTACTCTCAAGAGCACCCAGCTTAGCAGCCAACATGCCACAGTAACTGTGCACACCTCAATGAGGCATCACAGTGGAACAACTAGCCAGAGGCTACTGCAAGAACCACAACAGTAGCCACTGAATCTAGCATCACTGCAAGTATTAATCAAGCTCAATAGAAGCTAGTTTGCATCACTGAACCAGCACAACAGTAACACTGCAAGAAAGTGCAGTGAAGCTGTTACACCACAGCTAATTAAACAGCAACATTCAGAGATAACTAACACATAGTTATCCATGCACTTGGTACACACAATCAAGACCAGCCACTAGCAAGCTCTCAGCCAACTAAGCAATAGCAGCACTGAATAATTAGACAGTAAAGGGTCATCATAGCATTCAGTTTGAATTCCAGCAAGTTGGGCCATGTTAACTGAAACCAGCAAGCTTCAGTTAAAGGTGTTAACTGAAGCTATGTCTGAGATTAACAGTAGCAGCAAGCACACATGTATTTAAGCTCTGACTGCAAGATTATTAGATAGAGAGTGGTCACAGGGCATGGATCACACACATCACATCAAGCTCTAGATCAACAGCATGAGAGCAAGTATGGGGTAGAAACCCCAGTTCATCTGGGAGGTGGAGAATGGCCAGAGCAAGCTCCAGGAGGGTGCAGAGAAGGATAAAGGAGAAGGAAAACTTACTCAGTGCCCAGGAGGTACCACCGTGGCATGGCGAGGCAGTGCTCGCGCGGCCATGATACGTCCATATTGCATCACTATTTTGTATCATAATTTACTATTATTCATTGATATATTTCATATTTAGATATGATACTTATGTTATTTCCTTTGTTTTCACATGTTTGATGATCATTGGAGGATTTGCTACCGGAGTCAGAATTCTGCTGGAAAAGGACCGTCAAGACACCATATTTCGGAAGATCAGGAAAATTCCAGAAAAATACCAGAAAATTCTATTTTACCAAAAGACTCCGGAAGCCAGAAGGAGGAGGAGAGAGGAGCCAGGGGGCGGCCTCATGCACAGGGGGCACGGCCTGACCCCTGGCCACGCCGACCCTGTGTGAGGCCACCCTGGCCCACTTCTGGTCTCGCCCCTTCGCGTACTTCATCATCCCCGAAAACCTAAGTCAAGGGGGGCTCAGAGTTAGACACAGCCGCCTCTGCAGGGCGGAAAACACCAGAGAGAGAAGAGCTCTCCGGCAAGGAGAAATCTGCCGGGGAAATTCCTTCCCGGAGAGAGGAGATCATCGCCATCGTCATCACCATCGCACCGGACTTCATCAGGATCATCATCATCATCTCCATCACCAGCACCTTCATCTCCACCATCACCACACCATCCCGCTGTAACATCTTGAGTTGGATCTTATTATATTCATAGGGGAAACTTTCCCAGTGTTGATTACTCTTGTAGTTGATGCTATTGAGTGGAACCGTTGAATTAAGGTTTATGTTCATATTGTTATTTACCATTATTTCACCTCTGATCATGATCCATATGATGTCTTGTGAGTAGTTCGTTTAGTTCTTGAGGACATGGGAGAAGTCAAGATGTTAGTAGTGAATTATTGTTGAGAAATATTTAATGGTTTGATATTGTTGTGGTGCTATTTCACTAGTGGTGTCATGTGAACGTCGACTACATGATACTTCACCATTTATGGGCCTAGTGAGATGCATTGTGTATTTGGCTACCAATTGTGGGGTTGCTGGAGTGACAGAAACCTAAACCTCCGTTGGGAAACCATTGCACCAGGGAGCATAGGATCTTAGAGCTTAAGGCTATGGTTAGATTTATCTTAATTACTTTCTTGTATTTGCGGATGCTTGCAGGGGGGGTATAATCACAAGTGTGTATTTATCCTAGTAAGGGTAGTGCGCTAGCATAGGTTCACCCCCATAACATCTATCAAACCAATAAAGACTATTAGCGGTATGAAGCGAAAAATCTTGACAGAAACTCCCGTGTGTCCTCGAGAACGCTTGGTTATTATAAGTTACACAACCGGCTTGTCCTTTGCTGAAGAAAGGATTGGGCCACTTGCTGCAATTATTACTACTGTCTTTTATTTACCCGAACTTTCTTTACTTGCATTACCAAATACTCCTGAAAACCTGTTTGCTAGTATTTGCAGTGAAACCTTGATCAAAACCACTAGTCAACACCTTCTGCTCCTCGTTGGGTTTGACACTCTTATTTATCGAAAGTACTACGATACACCCCCTATACTTGTGGGTCATCAAGACTATTTTCTGGCGCCGTTGCCGGGGAGTGAAGCGCTATTGAAGAGTGGAATTGGTAAAGGTAACCGTCACTGTGACTATTGTTTTTATTTTGTCTTTTATTTTTATTTTACTCTGCTACGGAGAACTCTCCATTTGGTTTCCTATTTGGAAACACTTCTACTACTGCTGCACATGTGGATGAACCACCACCGCCACCACCTGCTGAAATTGATCCTTTTAAAATACCTATGAAAATTGTTGGGCATAGTATGGATAATGGCTATTCAGGAGATGGAACTGTCCATCCGGGTGATCACTTATTATTTATACATGAATTATGCGAGTTGTTCAGGTGTGCAGGTATTTCACCAAGCCAGGTCAAGAAGAAGCTATTCTCTTTATCATTGAAAGGCAGAGCTGAGGAGTGGTATCGACTACTCCAGGATGGTCCATCTATGGCATGGGAGGATATTGTACCTCTCTTTTATTCCAAGTTTTATCCTCCAATTGAAATCCATAAAGATCATAATTGGATATATAATTTTTGGCCTCATGATGGAGAGAGTATTGCCCAAGCGTGGGGGAGATTGAAGTTACTAATGCTCAAATGCCCCATTCATGAGCTCCCCAATAATATTGTTATTGATAATTTTTATGCGCGGCTTACTCTTCCTGATAAGGATTACTTGGATGCTTCTTGCTTTGGATCATTTACTCATATGAAAGAAGATGCTAAGTGGAAACTTCTTGACCGTATACAAGAGAATGCTGAAGGTTGGGAAAACGACAAAGGTAAGAAGTCAGGTATAAACTATGATTATGAATGCATTAAATCTTTTATGGGAACCAATGACTATTATAGTGTTAGCACTCCTTATGGTCTTGATTCACAAATACTTGCTAATTGTCTTAAGGCCTTTGCCTCTTATCTTGATGTTCCAAAGAAAGATTGGAACAAATATCATGTGCCTTATAAAGACTCTATTAGTCATATACCTGCTGCAGCTACTGAATTTTGTACTATTGATAGCATTCTGCCTGAACCTTATTTTGAGAAGACACCTTTCCCTGCTAAGGTAAAGAAGTATTCTACTTTGGTAAGTGTGTCTAATAAAACTACTAAGAAAGCTGCAGGACCTGATGAGCAAATTACTATTAAGTCTCCTGTAGCTATATTGAAGGATCTTATTACTAAAGATGTAGGGGATGAATATATTCTTTTTTGTGAAGATGCTTCTAACATTCTCTCACATCCTAAAAAGCATAGGAAAACAAGTGTTCCTGTTATTTCTGTCAGGATTGGAGATCATTGCTATTATGGTTTATGTGATATTGGTGCTAGTGCAAGTGCTATTCCTTTAGAGCTTTACAAAGAAATTATGCATGAGATTGGCGCTTGTGAACTTGAAGATATTGATGTGGTTGTTCAGCTTGCTAACAGAGAGACTATTTGGCCTCTTGGTATTGTTCGAGATGTAGAAGTTCTTTGCGGTAAGACTAAATACCCTACTGATTTTCTAGTACTTGGTAAGGAGGCTAGTAAAACTTGTCCTATTATTTTTTGTAGACCATTTTTGAACACTTGTGGCGCCGTGATAGATTGTAAGAAGGAGAATTTTTTTACTAAGTTTAATGGAGAGTCTTATGAGTTTAATTTTTCCAAGTTTGCTAAGACTTCTTATGAAAATGACACGCCTAATGAAAATTTTCGAGTTGAACAGCTTGCTTCTATTGTGCTTGCTCCTAATAATGCCTTGCAGCAATTCATGGAAGATCATGAAAGTGATGTTTTCAGTAAGGAAAGAGAAGAGATTGACGATATTGTTCTTCGTCAACCACCATTAATCAAGCATAATCTTCCTGTGGAGGATCTTGGTACCACTTTGCTGCCTAAGGAAGATCCTATTTTCGAATTAAAGCCTTTGCCTGATAATCTTAAATATGCTTACATAGATGATAAGAAAATATATCCTATTATTATTAGCTCTAAACTTTCAGGAAAGGAAGAAGAAAGATTATTGGAGATATTGAGGAAACACCGAGGAGCTATGGGATATACTCTTGATGATTTAAAAGGGATTTCTCCCACTTTATGTCAGCATACCATTAATATGGAGAAAGATGCGAAGCCAGTCGTGGAGCATCAACGCCGCCTAATTCCCAAGAAAGGATGTGGTAAGAAATGAGGTATTAAAACTCCTTGATGCTGGTATTATTTATCCTATTGCTGATAGTAGATGGGTTAGTCCTGTTCATTGTGTTCCTAAGAAAGGAGGTATGACTGTTGTGCCTAATGAGAATAACGAGCTTATTCCTCAAATGGTAGTAGTTGGTTATAGGATGTGCATTGATTATAGGAAGGTAAGCAAAGTTACTAAGAAAGATCATTATCCTTTACTGTTTATAGATCAGATGCTAGAAAGGTTATCTAAGAAAACTCATTTTTATTTCCTTGATGGTTATTCTGGTTTTTCTCAAATTGCCGTTAAAAAGGAAGATCAAGAGAAAACCACTTTTACTTGTCCTTATGGAACTTATGCTTATAGATGTATGCCGTTTGGTTTATACAATGCTCCTGCTACTTTTCAAAGATGCATGTCTGCTATTTTTCATGGCTTTTGTGAAGAAATTGTGGAGGTCTTCATGGACGATTTCTCCGTCTATGGAACTTCTTTTGATAATTGTTTGCACAACCTTGATAAAGTTTTGCAGAGGTGCGAAGAAACTAACCTTGTTCTTAATTGGGAGAAATGGCACTTTATGGTAAATGAAGGAATTGTCCTTGGACATAAAATTTCTGAAAGAGGTATTGAAGTTGACAGAGCAAAAGTGGAGGCAATTGAGAAAATGCCCTGTCCCAAATATGTTAAAGGTATTCGTAGTATTCTTGGTCATGCTGGTTTCTATAGGAGGTTTATTATAGATTTCTCTAAGATTTCAAAGCCTCTTACTAATCTTCTTCAAAAAGATGTACCACTTGTCTTTGATAATGATTGTAAGGAAGCTTTTCAAACTCCTAAGAAGGCTTTAACTACTGCTCCTATTGGTCAACCACCTGATTGGAATTTACCTTTTGAAATTATGTGTGATGCTAGTGATTTTGCTGTTGGTGCTGTTCTTGGACAGCGAGTGGATAATAAGTTGAATGTTATTCATTATGCTAGTAAGACTCTTGATGCTGCTCAGAAGAATTATGCTACTACTGAGAAAGAGTTTCTTGCTGTTGTTTTTGCATGTGATAAGTTTAGATCTTACATTGTTGATTCTAAAGTTACTATTCATACTGATCAAGTTGCTATTAGATATCTTATGACTAAGAAGGATTCTAAGCCTAGGCTTATTAGATGGGTGTTGCTTTTACAAGAATTTGATTTGCATATCATAGATAGGAAAGGTGCTAAAAATCCTGTGGCTGACAACCTGTCTGGATTGGAAAACATTTCTTTTGATCCTATTCCTGTTAATGATAGTTTTCGAAATGAACAGTTGGCTGCAATAAATGTAACTTCGCGAGACCTTCCTTGGTATGCTGATTATGCTAACTTTATTGTTTCCAAGTATTTGCCTCCAACCTTTACAGCTCAGCAAAGAAGAAAATTCTTCTATGATTTGAGGCATTATTTTTGGGATGACCCACACTTATATAAAGAAGGAGTTGATGGTATTATGTGAAGATGTGTACCGGAATATGAGCAACAAGAGATATTAAGAAAATGTCATGGTAGTGCTTATGGAGGGCATCATGCTGGAGATAGAACCGCGCAAAAGGTTCTACAATCAGGTTTTTATTTGCCAACCCTCTTTAAAGATGCCAGAAGGTATGTTTTATCTTGCGATGAATGTCAAAGAGTTGGTAATATTTCTAGACACAATGAAATGCCTATGAGTTACACTCTTGTTATTGAACCATTTGATTATTGGGGATTTGACTTTATGGGTCCTTTTCCTCCTTCAAAAGGCTATACCCACATACTTGTTGTTGTTGATTATGTTACTAAATGGGTAGAAGCCATACCTACAAAGAGTGCTGATGGTGAGACCTTGTTAAAAATGCTTAAGGATATTATTTTTCCTAGGTTTGGTGTGCCTAGATATCTTATGACTGACGGAGGTTCTCATTTTATTCACGGTGGTTTTAGAAAAACTCTTGCTAAATATGATGCCAATCATAGAATTGCTTCTGCTTATCATCCCCAAACTAGTGGGCAGGTAGAGCTTTCAAATAGGGAGATCAATTCTATCTTGCAGAAGACTGTCAATAGATCTAGGAAAAATTGGGCTAGTAAGTTAAGCGATGCTTTATGGGCTTATAGAACTGCTTATAAGAACCCCATGGGTATGTCTCCTTCTAAGATGGTTTATGGAAAAGCATGTCACTTGCCCTTAGAATTAGAACACAAAGCTTTTTGGGCAGTGAGAGAGCTTAATAGAGATTTTAAACTAGCCGGTAAGAAAAGGTTGTTAGATTTGAGTTCTCTAGATGAATGGAGAAACGAAGCGTATGAGAATGCCAGACTTTTTAAAGAGAAAGTCAAGCAATGGCATGATAAGAGAATCCTTAAGAGAGAATTTTACGTTGGTGAGAAAGTTCTATTGTATAGGTCTCGTCTCAGATTTTTTGCAGGAAATTACTCTCTAAATGGGAAGGACCATATGTTATTGTGGAAGTATACCGCTCAGGTGCTATTAACATTGCTTCATTGAAAGATGACTCTACACAAGTGGTGAATGGGCAAAGACTCAAACATTATATTTCTGGAGATTCTTATAATGAAGATATTGATGTAATTGAAACAGTTTCTCCAGAAGAATTCATCCAAGACAAATTGCAGGTACCTGCAGAGTTCGTTTTTGAATTGGTAACAGTTCTAGTCAGAAAAGGTTCGTGAAAAACTCTTACTTTATTATTTTTGCTATTTTTACTAAATAAGAAAAATCACGAGACGAAAACGGGCAGGAAAAGGAGTCCGTGTGCTCCTCACACACAGGGGGCGCGGGCCCACTTCTGGCCACGCCGCCCTGGTGTGAGAGCACACCGGAACTTGTTTCCGTCCCGGTTTTCTCCTGTGATTTTGTTTCGATGTATAATTTTCGCCTATTTAACCCCCGGAGTCCCCGAGGTCTGTATATCGTTTTCTCGTCGTGTATTGTTTCGAGCTGTTTTCGTCAGGGATTGCTCTCGGCTTTGGAGTTACAATGTCTTTGTCCGGTCCATCTGAGGAGAACCTTCTTGCGGATTCCATCAATCCGTACATGAGGGAGCTGAGGATGCATCCGAAGGAGTTGTCACTCAAGGATGGGGAGTTGCAGATTAAAGATGTTCAAGGACCCAAGGGAGAAGGGAGTCTCGAAGCGATGATGGAAGCACTGGAACAAGAAGTTTTCAAATACAAGAAGATGGCAGAATGTGAGGTGGACATCATCTATAGGATTAATCAAGAGCTTGTTGCAAAGTACAAGAAGGAGACTACAGAGCTCTGGAGGGATATCCTCTCGCTCCAGGAGACGACTAGCCAATTACAAGCACAACTCTATGACATGCAGAACCAAAATTGTGAGTATGAAGCTAGATTTCAACGAATGAGTACTGCTGCAAGTTTCAAGATATTGGAGACCAAGACATCCTTCCTTGATGGAGGACCTCTGCCTTGGAAGTATGACAACTATGAAGATTCACCGCCACCGCTAAAGGAATAATTCGTCATTGGTATAGGCATCCCCTTGGCTTGTTCCAAGCTTGGGGGAGTGCCGCGGTATCACATCATTATCTTTTACTCATTTACTTTTCAAGTAGAGTCATATCATGAATAGAGAAATTATCCTATAGAATAGTTTGCAGTGTGGAAGTATCCTCCTTAGTTGGTTATCTATGTATCTCTTGGTGTGAGTAGCGGTAATGAAATATTAATGAGAAGTTCTATCATTTACTTTCCGCACACTTTATTTCAGTTTGCAAAGTTTCTTATATGATTAGTCTTGTTGATTGGTATTGGTATCACTTTGGGAGCATGAGTAAATTTAGTTGGTTTTGGCAAACTTAGCTTGGTCAGTAGCATCAATTACCTTGAGGTTTGAGTAGAAAAGAAGAAAGAAGTGTTGGTAGTTACATTATTTCAGCTTTCCTTCATGTTTGGCTCATAAGCATAGTATTCTTAAGTTAAAATCATTGTACTTTCAAGGAAGTTTGCATGATTGTTCCTATTATATGTATGTTTGTTTGTTTCATGCAACTCTTATGCTTGCTACCCAGCCTTGCTAGCCAAAAACCTGTACTGAGAGGGAATACTTCTCGTGCATCCAATTCCCAAAAACCAAGTTACTTCCAAAGAGTCCACTATAAATTCCTATGCATGGTATTTTAAGCCATTCTAAGTAAATTTTTCATGTGCTACCTTTCAAAAACCTTCAAACACTTCTCATTTCATGCCCCTGTTTTTTAGCTCATGAGGACGTAGTGGATGGGTTTGTTATCTTCCATACTAAATTAAGTACCCCTTGACTAGGCAGCTTCATCTGCTCATCACAAATTTAGCAAGGGAGCTGGTCAGACCATTATAATCCCAAATAGAAAAGAAAAAGAAGCACTCCTCCATGGTATGTGAAAGTTAGTCGGCACCCGATGGAATCGGTTAGCCATGGTTTGAGAAAGGAAAAAGGTGGGGAGGAGTGCAAAGCTATAAAAGAGCACCAAAGTGCCAATTAATCAAACATTTTGGAACCGCTCTCACTTGTTTAGTATGGAAGATATCAAGAACTCCGTTGCTAGTCGTTGACAAAAGCAACCACCTCTCAAAACAATTTTTACCTCTGTTTTACAAATGAAAAGCTCTAGCACATGTTTAATCCATGCTTCCCTCTGCGAAGGGCCTATCTTTTACTTTTATGTTGAGTCAACCTATTCCCCTCTATCTCAAGCAAGCATTTGAGTTGTTATGTTTCACTCATCCATATGTTGATCTGTTTAATCATGTTTACTATCTTCCTTGTTTTGTACAATGCTTTTGTCTGAAAGAATATATCTTTGAAAGCTTTCTATGAATGCAAAAATGTTGTTTCGTTGAGCATATGGTTTTTGCTATATTAGCTCTGTTTTAAAAAGGCTCCATTCAAAAGGCTAGTATAGTTGTTCATTGTTCTCTAACCAAGAACTAACGTTTGCCATCACCAATTATAGTTTACTTTGTGCATCTTTATATGTGATTCTCTTTACTTATTGCAAGTCTATATTATGTAAAGGGAAGTTGCTGTCTATTATAACTTGTGCCTTTGGTGAACGTGATGCTTCTTGTCCGTATTTTGATTATCGACACTTCACTCCATAAACTTGTGGTCATGTTTACCGAGTTTAGTTTTCGCTTGGGGACAAGCGAGGTCTAAGCTTGGGGGGGTTGATACGTCCATATTGCATCACTATTTTGTATCATAATTTACTGTTATTCATTGATATATTTCATATTTAGATATGATACTTATGTTATTTCCTTTGTTTTCACATGTTTGATGATCATTGGAGGATTTGCTGCCGGAGTCAGGATTCTACTGGAAAAGGACCGTCAAGACACCATATTTCAGAAGATCAGGAAAATTCCAGAAAAATACCAGAAAATTCTATTTTACCAAAAGACTCCGGAAGCCAGAAGGAGGAGGAGAGAGGAGCCAGGGGGAAGCCTCACGCACAGGGGGCGGCCTGACCCCTGGCCGCGCCGGCCCTGGGTGAGGCCACCCTGGCACCCTTCTGGTCTCGCCCCTTCGCGTACTTCATCATCCCCAAACACCTAAGTCAAGGGGGGGCTCAGAGTTAGACACAGCCGCCTCTGCGGGGCGGAAAACACCAGAGAGAGAAAAGCTCTCCGGCAGGGAGAAATCTGTCAGCGAAATTCCTTCCTGAAGAGGGGAGATCGTCGCCATCATCATCACCATCGCACCGGACTTCATCAGGATCATCATCATCATCATCTCCATCACCAGCACCTTCATCTCCACCATCACCACGCCATCCCGCTGTAACATCTTGAGTTGGATCTTGTTATATTCATAGGGGAAACTTTCCCGGTGTTGATTACTCTTGTAGTTGATGCTATTGAGTGGAACCGTTGAATTAAGGTTTATGTTCAGATTGTTATTTACCATTATTTCACCTCTGATCATGATCCATATGATGTCTTGTGAGTAGTTCGTTTAGTTCTTGAGGACATGGGAGAAGTCAAGATGTTAGTAGTAAATTATTGTTGAGAAATATTTAATGGTTTGATATTGTTGTGGTGCTATTTCACTAGTGGTGTCATGTGAACGTCGACTACATGATACTTCACCATTTATGGGCCTAGTGAGATGCATTGTGTATTTGGCTACCAATTGTGGGGTTGCTGGAGTAACAGAAACCTAAACCTTCGTTGGGAAACCATTGCACCAGGGAGCGTAGGATCTTAGAGCTTAAGGCTGTGGTTAGATTTATCTTAATTACTTTCTTGTATTTGCGGATGCTTGCAGGGGGGGTATAATCACAAGTGTGTATTTATCCTAGTAAGGGTTGTGCGCTAGCACAGGTTCACCCCCATAACATCTATCAAACCAATAAAGACTATTAGCGATATGAAGCGAAAATTCTTGATAGAAAGCCCCGTGTGTCCTCGAGAACGCTTGGTTATTATAAGTTACACAACTGGCTTGTCCTTTGCTGAAGAAAGGATTGGGCCACTTGCTGCAATTATTACTACTGTCTTTTATTTACCCGAACTTTCTTTACTTGCATTACCAAATACTCCTGAAAACCTGTTTGCTAGTATTTGCAGTGAAACCTTGATCAAAACCACTAGTCAATACCTTCTGCTCCTCATTGGGTTCGACACTCTTATTTATCGAAAGTACTATGATACACCCCCTATACTTGTGGGTCATCAGGCCACGATGGCACCAAGCCAGGGGAAGGTGCCGACGACACGTCTATAGGGCACCACACCCACCAGCACCAGATCTCGCCGAGGGGAAGGCCAAGAAACTCGAGACAAAGCTCAAGGTCACCATGGCCGAGATCCAAGGCGCAGGAGGCGATAGAACCGAGGGCATAGAGGGGGTAATCGATGAGATCTCTCGGACAGGCTGGAGCGCCGTCGTGAGATCTACCGATTGCTACCCATCTCGGCGGCTAACTCCGGCGGAGGCCGTCGGAATCGAGCGCGGCGGCGGCGGGGCGACGTAGTCACCAGAGCTAGGGCAAGAGGAAGGAGAAAGGTGAGCGAGGCGAGTGCCCGGTCGGTTTGACCGAGCCACCTGGTCGGGTTCGACCAGGTAGGCCGGCGCCAACAGGTGGGCCAGGCTGATAGGTGGGGTTGAGAGGTTTTTTAACCAAATTTTAAAAAACAGAAAATTACAAGGGAAATAAAGGTTTTTGGAAAAAACCTTTTAACACCCAATAAAAAGCAGAAAAATAAACTTGACTTTGCAAAAAATAACTCTAAATGATTTTTGAGCTTTCCATCACATAAATAGTGACTTTATGAATATGAGAGAAATTGTTCATAATTGAATTATGGAGTTTTCTTTTACAGGAAAAACTTCTAGAAATGTTTTAAAGCAGAAAATAAAATTAAAGGACAATAACATCCTTGAATTAAAATAAAGTAAATCCATTCAAGAATTTATCATTAGAATTCTTGAATGAATTTAACATAATATATACTTTGGTAAATTCATAACTAGGGTATATACACCTTTTAATAAATCACCCTATAAAGATAAATAGTATTAAAAAGAAGGGGGAACCTTAAAAGACTTTTCCATAATAAAATTGTGAGATATCTAAGAAAAATCTGGTTAGAATAGAACTCATTATCAAAATTGGACTCCATTCTAGAATATTGAAGAATATTCTTGAATGAAGAAATTGATAACATATATTCCTTAAAATCATAAAAGGAATATATAAATTCTAGGAGGAAAATAAAACACTTCTGGGGGGTATAAAGGGAACACACACACTTTAAAGGTATGCATTATTTGAATCTTTAACCATTCCTTATCGGACAATGGTGCTGTTTTCCAGAACCCGAGGTCCTAGGTCACTCCAACAAATCCAACTGCACTACCTTGAAGTTTGCAGGCAAGTTCACTCTTGCTAATTACTCTTGTTTATCTTTAGCAAATTACTTGCAAATATACCGGTGGTATTATTATTATGATTGCATTCAAAAGCAAAGGTTCTGCTTTCTCAAATTAATATGACTAGTGGTTGGCAACCATGGTGGTTGTCGACCTAGGAAGGTGGGCAGTGGAACCTGCTTTATCTGGTGGTGATGATGTAAATCACTGTCCAGTTGGGAACCCCAAGAGGAAGGTTTGATGAGTAAAGCAGCAAGTTTTTCCCTCAGTTATGAAACCAAGGTTTAATCGTCCAGTAGGAAAAAGCCAAACTCCAGAAGGTGATGCTTGCTAGCTTCGCGACAGCTCCGGACAATTTATAAGGTGCCTCATCCAGTGCTTTGCTTTGCTAGCTGCAACGCGGAACCTGCACACAACACAACCAAGTACTTTACTCCCAACTTATGATGAGGTTCTCAATCTCACCGGTTTGCTGTAAACAAAGGAATGAGCGTATCGAGTGGAAAGCAATAGTAGTATGCAAGAAAGTAAACAGTGCGAGTAAAGTAAATAGGTGATAGCAATATAAAAGAAATTGGACCGGGGTCCATAGTTCACTAGTGGTGTCTCTCCATAAGATAAATAACAACATGCTGGGTAAACAAATTATAGTTGGGCAATTGATAGAATAAAGATAACGTGCATATGTCAAGAGGATCACTATGAGATTTACTCTGGGCATTACAACAAGATACATAGACCACCATCTAACTGCATCTATGACTAATAATCCGCTCGCGGGGAATCATCCGAGGACCCCTTGAGTATTAAGTTGCGGACAACAGATAATTGCATTAAGCAAAGTGTGTAATGTAAACAAAGCATATGCCCTTAGACATAAGAATGTTGTTTTCTCCCTAGTGGCAATAGCACATCTTCAACCTTAGAGGTTTCTGTGACTCCCCCAGATTAAATAGAGGCATGAACCCAACTATCGAGCATAAATACCCCCTCTTGGAGTCACTAGAATCTACACGGCCAAGATAGCTACTAACAACAGAGAGCATGCAAGATCATAAACAACATAGAGATAACATAAGATAATATACAGCATATCAATTCAATCATAACACCAATATTCATCGGATCCCAACAAACACAACATGTAGAATTACATAAAAGTAGTCTCGATCATCTAAGGTAGCTCACGAGATATAAACATGAAGCACATGGTGGAGAAGACAACCAACTAGCTACTGCTATGGACCCATAGTCCAAGGTAGACTACTCACTCATCGCGCCGGAGGCAAGCATGGCGACGAAGAAGACCTCCGGTGGTGATTCCCCTCTCCAGCAGGGTGCTGGGAAGAGCTTCTGGACCCTCCCGATCTTGGGTCGATGACGGCGGCGGATCGCGATATGTTTCTGGAAAAGTGATCGGGTGTTTAGGCTTTTCCCATCGAGGGGTCTTTATAGGCAAAGGGGCAGCGTCAGAAGTGGACCAGGTGGCCCTCACCATAGGGCGGCGTGGCCAGGGCCTGGGTCGCGCCCCCTGGTGGTGAGACCACCCCCTGGCTCGGCTCTGTCTCCTCTTCGGTCTTCTGGAAGCTTTGTTAAATATCTGGATGTTCGGCTTTTGTTTCGTCCAATTCCGAGAATATTTTCCTGTGTAACTTTTCTGAAACACAAAAACAGCAGAAAATAGGGAACTGGCACTATGGCATCTTGTTAATAGGTTAGTTCCGGAAAATGCATAAAAATGCCACGAAGTGTAACAAAACACTAAGCAAATGGTGTAAAAACAAGCATGGAGCATCAAAAATTATAGATACGTTTGAGACGTATCAAGCATCCCCAAGCTTAACTCCTGCTCGTCCTCGAGTAGGTAAGTGATAACAAAGAATAATTTTTGAGGTCACATGCACCTACACAATCTTGATCATCTATGTAAGCATTGTGTGTTGGGATCAAAAGAACTTAAAACATGGGCATGAAAGATATAATCTTGATAGAAGAAACCTAGCAACCATGTTATAACATGAAAAAGAACACAAACGAAAGATCATGAAAATGAAACAATGAAAGTCAAACGTGTGTTCAAATCATATGGAAAAACATAACAAATGGTTTTTAGCTTGTCCTTCATGCAATAGCAAAAGATAAATGCATAGGACACCTTCAAGTTTAAGAGGGCGACTAGATACAAATAATTTAAGAACAAGTGAAACCAAAATCATGAACCAATCAATGAAAACTTTGGGACAATGCACATTATACTAAGAATGACAACTATGCTCTCTAAGACGCTGCATAAAGGTAGAAGGTGGTGACTCAAGATAAAAGTAAAAGAAAGGCCCTTCACGGAGGGAAGCAGTGATTGCAAGTTTTATTACCCTTCAAAAATTATGGTACTTACTAGCTTTGAGCTCTCATTCACCCCAACATAAGCATCTTGAATGGTTAGAGTTAATGTGAGTACAATTATGAATCATATGCTTGACAAATCATAAGTTGAAAACCTCGTGTCCCGTGAAGTACGAATACCCAAACCTCATGCTACTCGACTTAGAGTCCCAAGCAGGCTCTTGTCATTGTAAATATATGTGTATCATCAAGAACCGCCAACGGGGTACCTCCTGCCCAATGACATGGAACAAGCCCACATCAAAATGACAAGACAAAAAGACAATGAACACCTCAACATCTCTTTTATTTACCATTGGTATAGCTTTTTATTTTGAGATGCGTCGTCGAATCTCCACTATGGGCATGCTGTAAATTTCCACCATGAATTATGCATGCCTTAGATTGGCGGCCCAGGCATTTCCCTAACATATAGAAAAACTCCATGATCCTGCAAGATTCCCAACTTATTTCACATCGCGAGTATCCATAAACAAAAGATCACGATATCAACTCAAATGAAAGATAGTGTAATGTTGAAAGCTTGCCCCATGACGGCATGGCTGGGCTAATTTTCAACTTACAACTTGCAAGCATAACAACTCAACATAAGAGAGCCACAATGTCAAAATTTTAAGAACGAGAAAAGTAAAGTGTGCCATCAGGTTCGTGAGAGCTTTACTGACCAATTTTCGCATAACACCAAAAAGAGTTTAATTTGAAGGATAGATAAAAGCAAGTCAAATGTACTTTGGAATAGCAAATTGCTAATAGGTATGTATGGTGGACACATTGGAACAACTTGGTTTTTAGGAGTTGGATGCATGAGTAGAGCTCATACTCAGTACAAAATGAGGGCTAGCAAAAGACTGGGAGCGACCAACTAAGAGAGCAATAACGGCCATAATCATGCAAAGCAACAAAGCAACATTAAAAGAAGCATAAGATGGCATCAAAAGTCAAAAACTAGATGATCATGGAGGCTTATGGCGACTTTGTATGATTCTAACATGTGTGAGCATGCGCCAAGTCAACCCAAATAAAGCATCAAGGAGAAAACCAAAATAATGCTTCCAAATAATAAAAACAACGCATGATTTTTTCAAAGGCTCATTAAGCAATCTCAGTCATTTGAGACAAGTCATGCTACAGCAAAAAAAACTAAGCATACTATCAAAATGACATCAAGCACGACATGCAAAAGCCTAGGCCGCAGTCTACACAAGCTCCTTTTTATACCACTTTTTTGCATGAAGCTTTTTCTCTTTTCCAACACCATTCGAACCTTTTTAAAACAACTCTTTTGATGAATACCAACATGGACCAGAGGTCAAAATACACCTTGATGCAAAGATAAAACAAGATTTGAACACAAATCAAGGCAAAAATCGAAAACAAAACGAAGTAGCAGAAAAAGAGAACACTCATTGAACGATAAGAGTGAAAAACGGAGTGTTCTTGGCAAATGAAACGCAAGGCAACTTCTCCAAAAGAAATTTGTTGGGATCCAACCATTTATTGCAGCAAACAAAACTAAACAAAATTGAAAACTAAAACAATTGACGCTCCAAGAAAAAACGCATAGTGCATGAAGCAATAAAAATATAGTGTGTTGAAAGGTGACCTGATTTTTGCCGATGAAGAAGGGGTGCCTCGGGGGCATCCCCAAGCTTTGACGCTTGTACCTCTTGGATATTTCTTGGGGTGCATGGGCATCCCCAAGCTTGAGCTTTTGTCCATTCTTCAACTCATCTCATCATTCTCCAATCCCTACACTTGAAAACTTTCTTCATACAAAACTCAACACAATTCTATTAGCAACATTAGTGTAAGCATAACAATGAATCAACCCCTTTTTGCTTCAGGTTTCAACTCAAAACCACCACATATAAAGCATATAATACTGTAGCAACTTCCCCAAAAGTTCCGTGATAAAAAAAACTCAAAAAGAAAGCGATCGAGAGGCAAACACAAATAATGGCAGAAATCTGTCAAAACAGAACAGCTGACAAAGGTCGAATTTTTAGAGGGTTTTATGTTGCTCAAATCAAAAAGTGTTAAACTAAAGAAAGTTTGGATATAACCTGGGGCATATGCACAAGAAATATCAGGTCCAAAAGATATTCTGAGAATTATCACGAATTTTTACGGTGTAGCACCGAAATCTGTTTCAGGACAGCAACATCCCCAAATCTTACCTCACTCAAATTAGAGGCTTCTCTTGGCACAAAAACGAAATAAAAATGATAAGGAGGGGTTATTACAGTAGTAATAATTTCCAAGACTCCAATAAAAGAAAAAGAACTGAAAGTAAAACATTGGGTTATCTCCCAAGAGTGCTTTTCTTTAACGCCTTTGAGCTAGGCGCAGAAAGTGCGAATCAAGTAACATCAATTGATGAAGCATCAAGCTCATAATTTGCTCTAAGAATAGAGTCAAAAAGTAATTTCTTTCTATTTCTAGGGAAGTGTTCCATACCTTTATTGAGTGGTAATTGATATTTGATGGTGCCTTCCCCGATATCAATGATGGCACCTACAGTTCGAAGAAAGGGTCTTCCCAAAATAATAGGACATGAAGCATTGAATTCAACATCCATGACAAGAAAATCAACGGGAAAAAGGTTATTGTTAACCATAATAAGAACATCATTAATCCTTCCCAAAGGTTTCTTCTTAGCAACATCAGCAATAGGAACATCATAATAACACTTTTCAAGCGGTGGTAAATCAAGCATATCATAAATTTTTCTAGGCATAATAGAAATACTAGCACCTAGATCATATAAAGCATGGCAATCAAAACCATTAACATGCATATCAATGATGGGTTCCCAACCATCTTCTAACTTCTTGGGAATAGAAGCATTTTGCTTCAACTTTTCATCCCTAATTTTCATGAGAGCATTGGTAATATGCTTAGTAAAAGCAACATTTAAAGAACTAGCATTGGGACTCAAAGCAAGCTTTTGCAAGAACAAAATAACTTCAGATATATTGCAGCCATCAACATCAAAAGCATTAAAGGAAATATAGCTATCATCTCCCACACTCCGAAAAATTTCAGCACTCTTTTGAGAAAAAGTTTTAGCAGTTTTAGGCTTTTTAACACAAGGTGTGGGAGTTTTCTCTACACCAATCAAAGTAAGAGGATTGCTAGCATTTGGAACAACATCATTAGAGGTAGTAATGGTACATACCTTCATCTTTCTAGCCATCTCATCTTCTCTTTCCTACCTGCCATGCAATTCTGCTAGCATCCTAATATTTTCATCAATTCTAACTTGGATAGCATTAGCAGTGGCAAAAGTATTGTTCTCCTTCACATCATTAGGCAACACTTTTAATTTCAGAAGTTCAACATCATGAGCAAGGCTATTAACTTTAGAAGCAAGAATATCAATTTTGCCCAACTTTTCCTCAACAGACCTGTTAAAAGCAGTTTGCTTACCGATGAAGCCCTTGAGCATGACTTCAAGCTCAGAGGGCACAGCCCTAGTGTTGTTGGAGGAATTTCCATAAGAGTTACCATAACCATTACCATTGGTAGAAGGATACGGCCTTTAATTGTTATTAGCAAAATTGTTCCTATAAGCATTGTTGTTAAAATTATTATTTCTAATGAAGTTTACATCAACATGCTCTTCTTGAGCAACCAAAGAGGCCAAAGGAACATTATTAGGATCAACATGAGTTCTATCATTAGAAAGCATAAGCATTATAGCATCAATCTTATCACTCAAGGAAGAGGTTTCCTCAATAGAATTTACCTTCTTACCTTGTGGAGCTCTCTCGGTGTGCCATTCAGAATAATTTACCATCATATTGTCGAGAAGCTTTGTTGCGGCGCCCAAGGTAAGGGACATAAAAGTGCCTCCAGCAGCTGAATCCAATAGGTTCCTTGAAGAAAAATTCAGTCCTGCATAAAAAGTTTGGACAATCATCCAAGTAGTCAGTCCATGAGTGGGACAATTCTTTATCATAGATTTCATTCTTTCCCAAGCCTGAGCAACATGTTCATTATCAAACTGGCTAAACTTCATAATATTGCTATGCAAAGCTATAATCTTAGCAGGAGGATAGTATCTTCCAATAAAAGCATCCTTACACTTAGCCTATGAATCAATACTATTTTCAGGCAAAGACAGCAACCAATCCTTAGCTTTTCCTCTCAAAGAAAAAGGAAACAATTTAAGCTTAATAATATCACTCTATACATCCTTATATTTCTGCATCTCACATAGCTCAACAAAATTGTTGAGATGAGTTGCAGCATCATCAGTACTAGCCCCAGAAAATTGCTCTTTCATAACAAGGTTCAATAAAGCAGGCTTAATCTCATAAAAATTTGCAGCAGGAGCAGGTGGCGTAATAGGAGTGCAGATAAAATCACTATTATTAGTGCTAGTAAAATCACACAACTTGGTGTTTTCAGGAGTAGCCATTCTAGCAAATCTAAAAGCAGACAAGTAAAAATAACAACTAAAAGGAAACTATTTTTTTTGTGTTTTTGATAAAATGATGCAAGTAAAAATAAAGTAAAGCAAAACTTAAAACAAAGTAAAGGATGTGCGTGCGAAACTCCCCTTGCAGAAGCCTTCTTTTTCCCCGGCAACGGCGCTAGAAAAATCTTTGCTTTCTGTGGTGGTGATGATGTAAATCACCGTCCAGTTGGGAACCCCAAGAGGAAGGTTTGATGAGTAAAGCAGCAAGTTTTTCCCTCAGTTATGAAACCAAGGTTTAATCATCCAGTAGGAAAAAGCCAAACTCCAGAAGGTGATGCTTGCTAGCTTCGCGACAGCTCCGGACAATTTATAAGGCGCCTCGTCCAGTGCTTTGCTTTGCCAGCTGCAACACAGAATCTGCACACAACACAACCAAGTACTTTGCTCCCAACTTACGATGAGGTTGTCAATCTCACCGCTTTGCTGTAAACAAAGGAATGAGCGTATCGAGTGGAAAGCAATAGTAGTATGCGAGAAAGTAAACAGTGCGAGTAAAGTAAACAGGTGATAGCAATATAAAGAAAATTGGACTGGGGTCCACAGTTCACTAGTGGTGTCTCTCCATAAGATAAATAACAACATGCTGGGTAAACAAATTACAGTTGGGCAATTGATAGAATAAAGATAATGTGCATATGTCAAGAGGATCACTATGAGATTTACTCTGGGCATTACAACAAGATACATAGACCGGCATCCAACTACATCTATGACTAATAATCCACTCACGGGGAATCATCCGAGGACCCCTTGAGTATTAAGTTGCGAACAACAGATAATTGCATTAAGCAAAGTGTGTAATGTAAACCAAGCATATGCCCTTGGACATAAGAATGTTGTTTTCTCCCTAGTGGCAACAACACATCTACAACCTTAGAGGGTTCTGTCACCCCCCAGATTAAATAGAGGCATGAACCCAACTATCGAGCATAAATACCCCCTCTTGGAGTCACTAGTATCTACTCGGCCGAGATAGCTACTAACAACGGAGAGCATGCAAGATCATAAACAACATAGAGATAAAATAAGATAATATCCATCACATCAACTCAATCATAACACCAATATTCATCGGATCCCAACAAACACAACATGTAGAATTACATAAAGGTAGTCTCGATCATGTAAGGCAGCTCATGAGATCTAAACATGAAGTACACGGTGGAGAAGACAACCAACTAGCTACTGCTATGGACCCATAGTCCAAGGTAGACTACTCACTCATCGCGCCGGAGGCAAGCATGGCGATGAAGAAGACCTCCGGTTGTGATTCCCCTCTCCGGCAGGGTGCCGGGAAGAGCTTCTGGACCCTCCCGATCTCGGGTCGACGACGGCGGTGGATCGCGATGTGTTTCTGGAAAAGTGATCGGGTGTTTAGGTTTTTTCCGTTGGGGGGTCTTTATACGCGACGGGGCAGCGTTAGAAGTGGACCAGGTGGCCCTCACCATAGGGCAGCGCGGCTAGGGCCTGGCCGTGCCCCCTGGTGGTGAGACCACCCCCTGGCTTGGCTTTGTCTCCTCTTCAGTCTTCTAGAAGCTCCGTTAAATATCTGGATGTTCGGCTTTTGTTTCATCCAATTCCAAGAATATTTCCTGTTTAACTTTTCTGAAACACAAAAATAGCAGAAAACAGGGAACTGGCACTATGGCATTTTGTTAATAGGTTAGTTCCGGAAAATGCATAAAAATGCCACGAAGTGTAACGAAACACTGAGCAAATGGTGTAAAAACAAGCATGGAGCATCAAAAATTATAGATACGTTTGAGACGTATCAGGACCATGGTAAGAGTATGGTGGAGTTCCCACTGTAACTGGAATGTTCACCTAGGATTAATAACCAATGTTGCCAGTGATTCTTATGCCGTAAAATATGGTCAACCATAGTATCTGAAATGGGACAGAAGAGTCAGCTGTATCTTTTCCCTCTTGCATATCAACGGACGCGTCGTTCCGGAGCAGTTGTCTCCCTGCACGGAGCTTCGGGATGGGTGGAATCCCCTTAATGATTCCACGGTTCTGGCGGTCAATGATGGATTGCGGCAACGACGGGGGTAGAGTACCGAGGCCGGTGTTACCACAGTGCGTAACCAAACCGGTGGGGGTGACTCATTATCAAGGACAAGTATGCCGAGGTCAGCAACTACCAAAGAGTAGACTGGCGAGGGTAGCGAACCAAAGTTGGAGCCGTAAAAGGGTGGGTATGCAGGGTCGCGGGAAGGAACGGTGATTGGCTCGGATCATCGGCTGAGCCACATACCAAGGAGGTATGGACGGGAAAGTACGCCCAGTCGTGTAGCAAAGCGTTGATCTCCTATGGGTACAAGTGACCACCTCTGCAGAGTGTACAAAAAGTATCAAGATACTCCCTGTTCCGGGAAGGAGCTACGAACACGGCAGGAAAGGAGCCCATCGAAGCTCTAATCAACCTGTGAAGACTAACAGACATAGTTCTTTTGAATAAAATCAATCTTTGAAGAAATGATTATAAAAACTACATTTGACCTAAGTCTTTCTAGTCTACGGTCGTAGCTAGTGCATCAAACACCTCTATGCTATTAAATGAACTTGCTGGGTAACACTCGTTACTCACCCCACTCCCTTTTAACCCTTGCTTAGACTCGGAGGGCCAGTTTGAGGAGACTGAAGGAATCCTGGAGAACTACGAGGAAGTGTACTACAAAGAACTGGATTTAGCTGGTGGAGTTGAAGGCATGGACTACACCATCTCCTATGGTACCGACGAAGGACTCGAGGAGGAGACCGACAACTAGAGTCTTAGTATAGAAGCTTTAGTCGCACCGAACACTTAGAATAAAGCGACTAGAGTAGGGCATCATGTTTAGTTTACTACTTTCATTTGCAGCTAAGGTTTGTAGTATCAAATTAGAACCATCTAGTGTTCCTCTTTTGACCGAGGAGGAACTGAAGTCCATTGTAACATTATGGCTTGTAATATTCAGTGCTTGAATAAAGAACGCTATGTTTCTATTGTACCACTCTGAGGGATGTAATATTTGTGAATTGGTACTTCACGAGTGTTATGTTAACGACTTGTATACTACAACATGCAGTGGTATGCTGGGTCACCACATCGATGTCGGGGAGGAAGTCCTCGTTGGAGAAGACGTCCTCCTCGTGGGCGTCCATGATGAAGAACTCGTCAGTAGTCGTGCAAAGCGCTCCCCAAAAACCTTATCGCCTCTCTTCCATACAGGATCGCAAGAGACGGGGTTCCGGAGGCCTACTATCCCACCTCACAATGCACGCCACAAGACGATATGAGGAAGATGGTGAGGCAGCACAGTGCTCTATAGGGAAGAGGCATTGGGGCTGTATGTTGTGTATCCACTGAGAGGAGCGACCTCTCTTTTATAGCCAGAGAGGGAGGCGAACAGGAAGCACGGGAGGTGAAACAGACAGCCTGATACGTTGCAAACATATCTATAATTTTTTATGCTCCATGCTTGTTTTACACCAATTGCTTTGTGTTTTGTTTACACTTCAGGGCATTTTTATGCATTTTCTTGAACTAGCCTATTAACAAGATGCCACAGTGCCAGTTCCTGTTTTTTGCTGTCTTTGTGTTACAGAAAAGTTACACAGGAAATATTCCAGAATTGGACGAAACAAAAGCTGAAGTTCCTATTTACCTGAAAGGAAGACGGAGTCCAGAGGAGAGATGGAGCCGGACCAGGAGGTGGCCGCACCATAGGGTGGCGCAAGCCACCCCCTGGCCGCGCCACCAGGTGGTGTGGGCCCCTGGTCCACCTCCTGACATTGCCCTTCCGCATATATATTCACTTTGTCGGGAAAACCCTAGGCCCGAACACTTTTCCACGAAACATACTGCAAGCCGCCGCCGTCGTCGACCTGAGTTCGGGAGGGTCTAGGCGCTCTTCCCGGCACCCTGCCGGAGAGGGGAATCATCATCAGAGGCCTTCTTCATCACCATGCCTGCCTCCGAAGTGATGCGTGAGTAGTCTACCTTGGACTATGGGTCCATAGCAGTAGCTAGATGGTTATCTTCTCCTCCATGTGCTTCATATGTAGATCTTGTGAGCTGCCTATCATGATCAAGATCATCGTTATATAATTCTACATGTTGTGTTTGTTGGGATCCGATGAATATTGAGTACTATGTCAAGTTGATTGTTGATTTATTATGTCTATGCTATTTATGATCTTGCATGCTCTCCGTTGCTAGTAGATACTTTGGCCAAGTAGATGCTTGTGACTCCAAGAGGGAGTATTTATGCTCGATAGTGGGTTCATGCCTCTAGTAATCTGGGAGAGTGGCAATAACTTCTAAGGTTGTAGATATGCTGTTGCTACTAGGGAGAAAACAACAATCTTTTGTTCAAGGATAATTGTATCTTTACTGTTAAATGAGAGTCCGTGACGGTGGTAGGTTCTAAAACATGTTTAACATACATCATTGAGAACATCCTAGCCATTCAATCAACATTAAACGTTCGATTTGTGGTACACAAAACGCTTCCATCCCACCCACTAATTAAGAAGATCAAACCGCTTCTTTATAGAAAATATAGACTAATTAACAGAAGATTCCATCCAAGGCGACTCCTCCATCCACGCGTCGGGAAAAAAATTCTCTGCGGTAGGGCCTCAACGTACTCCTCCTGAGGCCCCTCCCGAGATGCTGACAGCTCACCCTCGCCGCGAATCTCAAAGCAGCTCCTTATCATCTTACCACTTGATTACGTACCTATACACTAATCGTATCTGTACAAGCAAACATACGAGAGAAATCAATCGGTTTGGTGGATGAGGCCCGTAATTCATGCACACGACCAGCGTCCAGATGCCTGTTGGTGGTGAGGCGAGAGAAGCCATGGCGTCGTGATAGTCCTTCGGCAGCTACCTCCATGCGGCCCTGGATCCTACGTCCACGAGTGACGAAGAAGGTCCAGGACGTCCAGCAAATGACGCCCACGGTGGCGCACTGCCTACCGGCCGGTGATGAGTAGACACGGGTGCACGAACGGTTCATTCTTTTCAGTTGACTCTATCCAGCGATCATGTTGCCATGGCCACTCTCTACCATGGTCGATGACAAGGGGATGCACACCTCAGCTGTGTGTACTTCACGTCCACGATGACGCCATGGATCGACCTCGACTGGCTCCATGTTAACCGCTTCCCCTACAACAGTTGAGAGAGCGCGGTGGTGGGTGGCGCCGGCGGCGTGGCCTGTCGTCGCCGCTTCCACGAGGATGGTGCGAGCAGCTCCGTATTCTTGACTCACCTTCACCGGCGTAGGAGATGCGGCCAGCCGGATTCTTTGGTTGCAAGTCTATTCGGGTCGCGTACCTGAATTTCCGGCCTGATTGCTGAATGATTTCCTCGTACGTACGTTTTGTTGTACACGTATGGTAAGTGTACAGATAAATAACATCAATCAGGGATGCTTTGAGATGTGCAACGAAGTTGAGGTGTCAGCATCTCGCGAGGGGCCTCAGGAGGGGTGCGTTGAGGCCGTGCCGACCCCTCCAGGAAGTGGAAAAAGAAAGAGAAAATATCTCGCGAGGAGGGGATGTGCCGCCTAACTAAACGTCGGTATTAATGCAAACGCGCCTAAACAACCTTAAGGCTTGTGACTATGCATTGTACTCCACACGAGTCAACCAAATCAGGAATCAGCTGCGGAATTAATGGGGCTGAATAATTGTTGTTTCCTCGTGCAACAAAAAAAGGAGACAATTTATTTCCTTTATGACTCTCTCTCCTTCCCCAAGAAAAACTCTACAAAATAGAGGAATAGTGCCCTCGTCAATGTTCCGCTCGCCTGCGTGGCCGGGAGGGTGCTACTCAGTTTGGCGCTCGCTCAGGCTGCCGGCGACTACGGGCCACCGCGGATCGGTCACTTGAAGCTCGAGACTTGTGAACGGCTCGAAATCAACTCGTTTCGTAGCTCGACTCGAGATCGACTCAAAAGGAAATGAGCTGAGTATGAGCGTCTTATATAGCTCGACTGGAATACGAGTTGATCTTGAGCCAACCCTAGCTCGCTTGATTTAGCTCAATAGCTCAAAAGGAATATAATCATGTATAATAATTTGTTATTTATTAAAAGAAAATATACAAGTTTAATATCGTATATGTTGCGGATGAGATTTATTCCTTCTAATTTAGATGAAATTTTGACTAAGAGCATATAGAAGGTTAATTTATTCCTTCTATACGTTGTGGTTGTACTTTTATATGCAAGCAAAATCAAAAAATTTTGTTATATTTCTTAGCTCGAGATCGACTCGATATCGTTACAAGCTGAGTATGAACCAACTTTTATAGCTCGACCATTAACTCGACGTAGTATGAACTCGCTCAAATTTTTATATGAGCTGAGCTGAGCCAAATCTAACCCGCTCAAGCTCGACTCGTTTGCAGCCCTAGGCGCAGTGCATGGTCGCACTCCATGTCGGTGGGGTTGGAGACGAACAACACGAGCAGAGGCACCGGTCGGTTCGTTCGCTTCCGTGCTCGACGTCTATGGGACAACACGAGCAGAGGCGCAGTGCATGCTTATCGATGGAGTTGCCCACAGGTTGGGGACGAACGACACGAGCAGAGCCACCACGGAATGCTCACCGCTGCTCGCCATGCAATCTGAAACTCATATGTTGGCACGCAAGTAGGCATCTCCGTATCTGCACAGGTGAGACCATAGTCTCTCCGACGACTTGAAACGCCACGAGGAACTTCAGGAACCGGGATGGACTCACACCTGACCCTAAAAACATCGTCTTTTTACAGGGTTATGCATTGTAAGTCTACTGTCATGCATAGGCAGACAAGGTCATTACTTTTTGTTAGGTTGTTATTGTATATTCTACCACAAGTCTTTTGTTATGCATTGTATTACTCATGCGTTAATTTCTTAACGGATTTCCACTGTTCTGGTTCTGAACTCATCTGATGTGCTATTTTCATTTTTGCTACAGATGGGGATACTACTTTATGACTGGTTCGCCAAAAATTGAGTGGCCTGGTTTTGGAATCATGAATTCATGATGCTGATTAGAGAATTTTTCAGGGACTACTATTTAGATTGCTTTTGAAAAATGAGTAATGCTTAATGTTGATACCTAGAGCTATAATTTTCTAACAAGATATTGTTAGGATAGATGTCGTTGTCATTTTATACCAATCCTGCCATATGCTATTGCCTTAGATAAAATAATTTCGATTTTTTGGCTCACCATATATAATATCTCAATATTGCGTTTGTGTCTATAACTCACCATCTAGCTTCAGTTTTCCTTATCCATTTTCCCACGAATTTGTGTAGGCTATGTACATACCAAACACCCGTATCCTACTTATAGTATTTCTATTCAGTGCTCTCGTGCAATAACGTGTGATCTTTGCTCTCATAAAACAATCTATTATTTGTGCACTCATGAAACTAATTTGTAGAATTTTACCCAAATGAGGACATTAGGTGTCAAAGATCGCAGGTCGGTGTCATGATGTCCGAAGCAACATGTCACCGGAATGGAAGTGTTTCTCGCTTATGAAATACAATTAAACAAACATCTTTACCTGATCCAGTAAACATCTTTTAACAATTTTTTTTAAAATATATTCAAATAGTACATATATGGAATTGCCGCCCTACCCTACAAATGTTGGAATGCAGAGACGATGCGATGGCTCATCACGGTGGCACAACCATGTTGAATGACCCAACAACAATTAACATTGTCAAAAGCAAGACGATGATTGCTCCAGTGATGTCATGGCAAATGGGAATAACTATATCAATTTGCCAGAGTAGGACAAAACACCAGCCCATGGCGGCGAGTGACATGTTGTTGGAGTGGGGGTGACCAGAAAGTACATGGTGAAATAATTGAAGATGGGGGCTGCTGGGAAAGGAGTAGCCTGACAAGGGAAAGGGAACGAAGAGAGAGGGGGTAGTGTGCGTGTGGATAGCATTGTCCTTCAAATTTAATTAAAATTGTGCCCTCTTTAGTATATCCTCCACATCATTGGGGGAATTTTGGTGCATCATGTTTTCGTCTGTGACAATAAAGGAAACTTAAAGATCTGTGGCAACGCACGGGCATTCAACTAGTTGTTTACATTACACACTTTGCTTAAGGCGATAATTTGTTGCTTGCAACTTAATACCCAAGGGTTGTTCGGATGATATCCTGTGGGTGGATTATTAGTCATAGATACAGTTGGATTACGGTCTATGTATTATATTGTAATGCCCAAGTGAATCTCATAGTGATCTTCATGACATGTACATGCATTGTTATGCATTCTTTATTTTGTCAATTGCCCAACTGTAATTTATTTCCCCAGCATGCTATTTATCTTTATGGAGAGACACCTCTAGTGAACAGTGGACTCCGGTCCATTCTTTTACATATATATTACCATCTACTGCAAGCACCGTTTACTTTCCGCAACCATTATTTACTTACTGCAAACAAACATCTTTTTCCACACGATACGTTTAATCCTTTGTTTTCAGCAAACCAGTGAGATTGACAACCTCACTGCAAGTTGGGGCAAAGTATCTTGGCTGTGTTGTGTGCAGGTTCCATGTTGTTGCTGGACCCGGTAGTGCACCCAGCCAAAAGCCAGTTAGCAACAACCTTCAGAAGTAGTTTCTTTCTCCTACTGATCGATTAAACTTTGGTTTCATAACTGAGGGAAAACTTACTGCTGTGCTCATCACACATTCCTCTTGGGGTTCCCAACTGGTCCGTCAACACCGCACCATCAACAAGTTTTCTGGCGCCGTTGCCGGCGAGAAAGAGGATTTCTGCAAGGGGAGTCTCTCACTTCAAATCTTTTTACTTTGTTATTTTTTGCTTAGTTTCTTTTCTTTACTTTGTTTGCATCTTTTTATAAAAAATACAAAAAAAATTAGTTCCTTTTATAGTCGGTATTTTGTTACTTTATTTTTGGTTCCTTATGTTGATCCCTGAGTACATTCTGAAAGACTTAGCAGTAGGTAGCAGTTCTATAATTGGGAAAGATAATATTGAAGAGTTCTTTAATCATGTTAGTAAGCACAAAGATATTAAGGATAGATCCTTAGCAGAACTTTCTCCTAGTTATGAAATTGCTACTGCTTATTTAGTTCACATGTTGGAGGCTAGGTTTGTTAGCCTTAATCCCATAATGCAGCACATGTTTCTTCAGCTTCATGATATCAAAGACATTAAAAAGAGGAATTTTATTTTGGAAACTTTGCGTAAAGAATTTAGAGATAGGAAAGTCTTTGATCGTTTTAATATGCTAGGCTCATGTGTAGATGTTATTGGTACAAATAGGGAGGAAATAAAAATACCAATACCTTTTAAACTCGTAGGAATGCATGAAGCCTTGGAAAAGAATTTTGATTGGATTGTTCCTGAAAACCCATTTGATGAAAGTAGTGAACCAAAGAGTGTCGAGAGAGGATCCTCTAAAACTTATATGGATGAAATACAATTCCTTGTTGAAAAGACTTCTGGTATTGATCTTGATGCTTCTTCGCTTGAAAATACTTGATTCTTACTTTCTGCTCCTAGCTGAAAGGCGTTAAAGAAAAGCACTCTTGGAAGATAACCCAATATTTTCTTTTTAGTACTTTTTTCTTTTTGTTGAGTCTTGGAAGTTGTTACCACTGTAATTACATCTCCTTATCATTTTTATTTCGTTTTTGTGCCAAGAAGAGCCTCTAATTGGAGGAAGGTAAGATTTGGGGAAGTTGCTGTCCCGAAACAGATTTCTGCGCTTCACCGTAAAAAATCGCAAAAATTCCCAGAACCTCATTTTGATCTGCGATTTCTTGTACACATGCCCAAGGTTATTATCTAACTTCCGTTAGTTTTGAACTTTTCGATTTGAGCAACAGAAGATTTTCGAAAAAATTGATCTTTACCAGCTGTTCTGTTTTGACAGATTTCTGGCACTATTTGCATTTGCCTCTTTGATCTCTTTCTTTTTGAGTTCTTTTGATCACGGAACTTTTAGAAGAAGTTGATACAGTATCTAATGTTTTAATAGGTATGCACTTGAGTTGAAACTGAACCAAAAGTGGATCTACTATCTTGCATACACTAATGTTGCTAATAAGAATTGTGTGAAGTTTTGTATGAAGAAAGTTTTCAATTGTAGGGAAAGGAGAATGATGAGATGAGATGAACTATGGACAAAAGCTCAAGCTTGGGGATGACCATGTCACCCCAAGAAATATCCAAGTATTACAAGCGTCAAAGCTTGGGGATGCCCAAGGCACCCCCTTCTTCATCAACAAAAATATCAGGTCATCTTTCAAGACACTATATTTTCATTGCTTCATATGCTATGTGTTTTTCTTGGAGCGTCTTTATTTTTGCTTTCAGTTTTCTTTTGTTTTGTTTGCTGTAATAAATGGTTGGTCCCCAACATATTTCTTTCAGAGAAGACACACTCCGTTTTCATTGCCTAGAACACTCTAGTTTTCACTTTTATCGTTCAACGAGTGTTCTCTTTTTCTAGTACTGCGTTTAGCTTTTGTTTTTTGCCTTTATTTTTGTTCAGAACTTGTTAGTTCTTTGTAGCTAGGTGTGTTTATACCTCTGGTCTTTGTTGCTTTTCATCTTTGAGAGTTGTTTCAAATAGGTTGATTGGTGTTGGAAAAGAGTAAAATGTTTCATGCTTATATGGTGCAAAAAGGGAACTTGTTTAGAATGTGGCTTAGACTTTAGCATGTCATGCTTGATATTATTTTGATTATATGCTTAGTAGTTATTGTTGTAGCATGACTTGTCTCAAATTTTTGAGAGACCTTAATGTGCCTTTGAAAGAATCATGCGTTGTTTTTATCTTATAGAAGCATAATATTGTGGTATTCTCCTATAATGCTTTATTTGGGTTGACTTGGCGCATGTTTACACCATGTTTTGACGATAAACCAGTTGCTTCAAGCCTCTATGATCATTTGGTTTTTGACTTGTAATATCACTTTATGCTTTGGTTAATAATGTTTTATCGCTATGCATGATTATGGTTGTTATTCCTCTCTTAGTTGGTCGCTCCCAGTCTTTGGCTAGCCTTCACATGTACTGAGTATGAGCTCTACTCGTGCATCCAACTCCGAAAAACCAAAGTTTTCCAAAGAGTCCTGATACGTCTCAAACGTATCTATAATTTTTGATGCTCCATGCTTTGTTTTACACCATTTGCCTATTGTTTCGTTACACTTAGTGGCATTTTTATACATTTTCCGGAACTAACCTATTAACGAAGTGCCACAGTGCCAGTTTCCTGTTTTCTGCTGTTTTTGTGTTTCAGAAGTGATACACAGGAAATATTCTCGGAATTGGACGAAACAAGTTCCTGAAGTCATATTTCACCGGGGAGCTCCCAAACATCCGAAGACCTGACGGAGGGGGGCCACGTGGCCCCCACACACAGGGGCGGCGCGGCCTGGCCCCTGGCCCCTGGCCGCGCCACCCCCTTGTGAGGCCGCGTGGCTCCACCTCTGACAGCCCCCCTTCGCCTACATATACCCCCTGACGAGAAAAACCTAAAGGCCCGATTAGTTTTCCAGAATACATCGCGATCCGCCGCCGCCGTCGACCCGAAGATCGGGAGGGTCCAGAAGCTCTTCCCGGCACCCTGCCGGAGAGGGGAATCACCACCGGAGGTCTTCTTCATCGCCATGCTTGCCTCCGGAGCGATGAGTGAGTAGTCTACCTTGGACTATGGGTCCATAGCAGTAGCTAGATGGTTGTCTTCTCCACCATGTGCTTCATGTTTAGATCTCATGAGCTGCCCTACATGATTGAGATCACCGTTATGTAATACTATGATGTTGGTTTGTTGGGATCCGATGAATATTGGTGTTTATGATTAAGTTGCTGTACTGAATTATATCTTTTGTTATCTCTATGTTGTTTATGATCTTGCATGCTCTCCGTTGTTAGTAGCTATCTTGGCCGAGTAGTTGCTAGTGACTCCAAGAGGGGGTATTTATGCTCGATAGTGGGTTCATGCCTCTATTTCACCTGGGGGAGTGACAGAAACCTCTAAGGTGGTAGATGTGCTGTTGCTACTAGGGAGAAAACAACATTCATATGCTCAAGGGCATATGCTTTGTTTACATTACACACTTTGCTTAATGCAATTATCTGTTGTTCGCAACTTAATACTTTCGGGGTGTTCGGATGATATCCCTGGGGGTGGATTATTAGTCATAGATGCAGTTGGATGGCGGTCTATGTATTTTGTTGTAATGCCCAGAGTAAATCTCATAGTGATCTTCTTGACATATCACGTTATCTTTATTCTATCAATTGCCCAACTGTAATTTGTTTACCCAGCATGTTATTTTATCTATGGAGAGACACCACTAGTGAACTGTGGACCCCGGTCCTATTTTAATCATATTGCAATCACCTGTTTACTATTCCCGCACTGTTTACTTTACTAGCATTTTACTACTGTTTTCCACTCGATACACTCATAACCTTTGTTTCAAGCAAACCGGTGAGATTGACAACCTCATCGCAAGTTGGGAACAAAGTACTTGTTTGTGTGTGTGCAGGTTCCACGTTGCAGCTAGCAAGCAAAGCTTGGACAAAGCGCCAGTTGTCCGCTACTGTTGCAAACTAGCAAGCATCACCTTCAGTCGTCACCGTCTCCCTTCTCCTGATTGATATTAAACCTTGGTTTCTTAACTGAGGGAACATTTGCCGCTACACTCATCATACCTTCCTCTTGGGGTTCCCAACGGGCTGGTCATCACCACGCACAAGGACAGTTTGCTCCCACATCAATTTGGAGTAGCAGCTATATTTTCTGGCGCCGTTGCCGGGGAAGGAAGAGAAGACTTCTGCGAGGGGAGTTCTTCGCACACACATACTTTACTTTGTTATTTGTTTTGCTTTACTTTATTTTATTTTACCTGAATTGCTTTTTATATCAAAAACCCAAAAAAATTAGAATCCTTGGTAGCTGTTTTTACTTGCTTGCTTTAGTTTACTATGTCTAGTTCCGTTGCTACTGCTATGTCCCCCGAGGACATGATTTTCACTTTTAAGCAAAAGGATGAGGAAAGCTTTAAGGAAGCTTGGTCTAGGATTTATGATTGGTATGAAAAAACTGAACCTAAAATGACTTTGAGTTTGCTTCTTAGTAGTTTTTACTTTGGACTTTCTCTTCGTTATAGATATGCTTTGGATGCTACTTCTGAAGGAGATTTCCTTCATAGTGATGGAGATCAAGCCTTCAATACTATAAAAAAGTTGATCACAATTTATAGCATGCCAACCTATTTTGATTCTTCTCTTGTGTGCATTTTTAATAGACTTAATACTCTTGAGGCTCGCACTGCTAGTTTGAATTCTTGCTACAATACTTTGCGCCAGCATTTTGATTATGTGCCAATAAATTCTGAACCTTCGAGTTGGAATCCTACAATAAAAATCACCATTAATGGTGAAATTTTTCATGCTCGTTGTGATATTATGTCTGAATTTTGTCTTATGCCAAAGAGTGTCTATGAATCTTTGAGCCTTTGGAAGCTTTCTGAGGGGGGAGAAGAAATTTCTCTTACTAACAATGTCACTATATTTCCCCTTGGAATTGCTGAAGGAGTCTTTACAAAAGTCCTAGGAAGAATGATATCTACTGATTATCTTGTTATTGAATGTGTAGGGAAAGGACAAATCACACTTGGGAGATCCCTCTTGAAGCTCTTAGGCGCCGTCATCGACGTGGGAAAAGGCAATATAACATTCACCACTCCACCTTGCAATAACCATGTCTTTCCTAAAATCAAGAGCAAAGGTAAGAAAGCAAGACGTAAGGCACGCGCTGATCCTAGTGCTTCATCTATTGATATTACTTGATTCGCAATTTTCTGCGCCTAGCTCAAAGGCGTTAAAGAAAAGCACTCTTGGGAGATAACCCATTGTTTACTTTTCAGTAATTTTTCTTTTATTTGAGTCTTGGAAGTCATTACTACTGTAATGACCGCTCCTTATCTTGTTTATTTCGTTTTTGTGCCAAGAGAAGCCTCTAATTTGAGTGAGGTAAAGATTTGGGGTTATTGCTGTCCTGAAACTGTTTTCGGTGCTGCACCGTCAAAATTCGTGAAACTTCTCTGTATATCTTTTGGACCTGAAATTTCTTGTGCTTATGCCCCAGGTTATATCCAAACTTTTCTTAGTTGAACACTTTTTGATTTGAGCAACGGAAAATCCCTCAAAAATTCGTCCATTATCAGCTGTCCAGTTTTGACAGATTTCTGCCAATATTTGTTTTTGCCACTTTATCGCTTTTTTTTGAGTTCTTTTTGATCATGGAACTCTTGTGGAAGTTGCTACAGTAGTATATACTTTATATGTGGTAGTTTTGGGTTGAAACCTGAAGCTAAAAGAGGTTGAATATATTTTATGCTTACACTAATGTTGCTAATAGAATTGTGTTTAGTTTTGTATGAAGGAAGTTTTCAAGTGTAGGGATTGGAGAATGATGAGATGAGTTGAAGAATGGACAAAAGCTCAAGCTTGGGGATGCCCATGCATCACCCCAAGAAATATCCAAGAAGTACAAGTGTCAAAGCTTGGGGATGCCCCCGAGGCACCCCTTCTTCATCGGCAAAAATCAGGTCACCTTTCAAAACACTATATTTTTATTGCTTCATGCACTATGTGTTTTTCTTGGAGCGTCAGTTGTTTTAGTTTTCTTAGTTTGTTTAGTTTGTTTGTTTGCTGCAATAAATGGTTGGACCCCAACAAATTTCCTTTGGAGGAGATGTACTCGTTTTCATTTGCAAAGGATGTTCTAGTTTTCACTCTTATAAATCGAGCATTCTAGTTTTTCTGCTACTGCTTTTGGTTTTCGTTTTCGCCTTGATATGCATTCAGATCTTGTCATATCTTTTCATCAAGGTGTATTTTTGCCTCTGGTCTTCATTGGTTTTCATCAAAAGAGGTTGTTTTAAAAATTTCAAATGGTGTTGGAAAAGAGAAAAAGCTTTGTGCAAAATAGTGGTACAAGAAGGAGCTTGTGTAGACTGCGGCTTAGGCTTTTTCATGTCATGCTTGATGTCTTTTTGATAGTATGCTTAGTGGTTTTGCTGTAGCATGACTTGTCTCAAATAACTGAGATCGCTTAATGAGCCTTTGAAAAAAATCATGCGTTGTTTTTATTGTATGGAAGCATTATTTTGGTTTTCTCCTTGATGCTTTATTTGGGTTGACTTGGCGCATGCTCACACATGTTAGACTCTTCCAAAGTCGCCTTTAGCCTTCATGATCATTTAGTTTTTGACTTTTGATGCCATCGTATGCTTCTTTTAATGTCGCTTTGTCGCTTTGCATGATTATGGCCATTATTGCTCTCTTAGTTGGTCGCTCCCAGTCTTTTGCTAGCCCTCACCTTGTACTGAGTATGAGCTCTACTCGTGCATCCAACTCCTAAAAGCCAAGTTTTCCATTGTGTCCACTATAAATTCCTATGCATGGTATTTGTAAGCCATTCCAAAGTAAAATTTTCGTGTGCTACCTTTCAAAAACCTTCAAAATACTTCTCGTTTTGTGACACTGTTTTCAGCTCATGGGGACGTAGTGGTCGGATTTGCTATCTTCCATATTGTTTATTCCAAAAAGAAAAAAAAGAGAAAAAAAAGAAAAAAGGCACTCCTCCAAAGAATGTGAATGTTGGTGGGCACCCGATGGAATCGGTTAGCCATGGTATGTGAAAGGAAAAGGTGGGGAGGAGTGCCAAGTTTTATAAAAAGAGCACCAAAGTGCCAATCTCTCTCTCAAAAACTTGCTTTATTTTTGTATGGAAGATAGTAAGAACCCCATTGCCAGTCGTTGACAAAGACAACCACCTCTCAAAATCAAGTTTTATCTCTGTTTTACAAATGAAAAGCTCTAGCACATGTTTAAATCACGGCTTCCCTCTGCGAAGGGCCTTTCTTTTACTTTTATGTTGAGTCACCACCTTCTTTCTTTATGCACCATTAAGAGAGCATAGTTGTCATTCTTAGTGTGATATGCATTGTCCCAAAGTTCATTGATTGACTCATATTGTTGGTTTCACTTGTTCTTAAATTACTTGTATCTAGTCGCCCTCTTAAACTTTGAGGTGTCCTATGCATTTATGTTTTGCTCTCTTTGAAGGACAAGCTGAAAACCATCTTCATGTTTTTCCTTATGATTTGAACACACGTTTGACTTTCATTGTTTCATTATCATGATCTTTTGTTTGTGTTCATTTGCATGTTTACAACATGGTTGCTAAGTTCTTATTGTCATGATTATATCTTCATGCCCATGTTTTAAGTTCTATTGATCCCAGCTCACCAATGCTTACATATATGATCAAGATTGTGTAGGTGCATGTCACCTCAAAAATTATTCTTTGTTATCACTTACCTACTCGAGGACGAGCAGGAGTTAAGCTTGGGGATGCTTGATACGTCTCAAACGTATCTATAATTTTTGATGCTCCATGCTTTGTTTTACACCATTTGCCTATTGTTTCGTTACACTTAGTGGCATTTTTATACATTTTCCGGAACTAACCTATTAACGAAGTGCCACAGTGCCAGTTTCCTGTTTTCTGCTGTTTTTGTGTTTCAGAAGTGATACACAGGAAATATTCTCGGAATTGGACGAAACAAGTTCCTGAAGTCATATTTCACCGGGGAGCTCCCAAACATCCGAAGACCTGATGGAGGGGGGCCACATGGCCCCCACACACAGGGGCGGCGCGGCCTGGCCCCTGGCCGCGCCACCCCCTTGTGGGGCCGCGTGGCTCCACCTCTGACAGCCCCCCTTCGCCTACATATACCCCCTGACGAGAAAAACCTAAAGGCCCGATCAGTTTTCCAGAATACATCGCGATCCGCCGCCGCCGTCGACCCGAAGATCGGGAGGGTCCAGAAGCTCTTCCCGGCACCCTGCCGGAGAGGGGAATCGCCACCGGAGGTCTTCTTCATCGCCATGCTTGCCTCCGGAGCGATGAGTGAGTAGTCTACCTTGGACTATGGGTCCATAGCAGTAGCTAGATGGTTGTCTTCTCCACCATGTGCTTCATATTTAGATCTCATGAGCTGCCCTACATGATTGAGATCACCGTTATGTAATACTATGATGTTGGTTTGTTGGGATCCGATGAATATTGGTGTTTATGATTAAGTTGCTGTACTGAATTATATCTTTTGTTATCTCTATGTTGTTTATGATCTTGCATGCTCTCCGTTGTTAGTAGCTATCTTGGCCGAGTAGTTGCTAGTGACTCCAAGAGGGGGTATTTATGCTCGATAGTGGGTTCATGCCTCTATTTCACCTGGGGGAGTGACAGAAACCTCTAAGGTGGTAGATGTGCTGTTGCTACTAGGGAGAAAACAACATTCATATGCTCAAGGGCATATGCTTTGTTTACATTACACACTTTGCTTAATGCAATTATCTGTTGTTCGCAACTTAATACTTTCGGGGTGTTCGGATGATATCCCTGGGGGTGGATTATTAGTCATAGATGCAGTTGGATGGCGGTCTATGTATTTTGTTGTAATGCCCAGAGTAAATCTCATAGTGATCTTCTTGACATATCACGTTATCTTTATTCTATCAATTGCCCAACTGTAATTTGTTTACCCAGCATGTTATTTTATCTATGGAGAGACACCACTAGTGAACTGTGGACCCCGGTCCTATTTTAATCATATTGCAATCACCTGTTTACTATTCCCGCACTGTTTACTTTACTAGCATTTTACTACTGTTTTCCACTCGATACACTCATAACCTTTGTTTCAAGCAAACCGGTGAGATTGACAACCTCATCGCAAGTTGGGAACAAAGTACTTGTTTGTGTGTGTGCAGGTTCCACGTTGCAGCTAGCAAGCAAAGCTTGGACAAAGCGCCAGTTGTCCGCTGCTGTCGCAAACTAGCAAGCATCACCTTCAGTCGTCACCGTCTCCCTTCTCCTGATCGATATTAAACCTTGGTTTCTTAACTAAGGGAAAATTTGCCGCTACACTCATCATACCTTCCTCTTGGGGTTCCCAACGGGCTGGTCATCACGACGCACAAGGACAGTTTGCTCCCACATCAATTTGGAGTAGCAAGTCCACAACAAATTCCTATGCATGGTATTTCAAACCATTCCAAGCAAATTTTCATGTGCTACCTTTCAAAACCTTCAAAATACTTCTCATTTTGTGACACTATTTTTAGCTCATGAGGACGTAGTGGTCGGGATTGTTATCTTCCAAATTAAAATAAGTACCCCTAGACTTGCATGCTTCATCTGCTCGTCATTAATTTTGCAAGAGAGCTGGTCATGCCATTGTAACCTTAATAAAAAAATAAAAAAGGCACTCCTCCATGGTATGTGAAAGTTGGTGGGCACCCGAAGGATTCAGTTAGCCATGGTTTGTGAAAATAAAAGTGGGGAGGAGTGCCAAACTTTATAAAAGAGAATGTATATGCCAATTTTTCAAGAACTCGGAACCGCTCTCAACTTGTTTAGTATGGAAGATAGCAAGTACCCCATTGCTAGTCATTGACAGGAACAACCACCTCTCAAAACAATTTTTATCTCTGTTTTACAAATGAAAAGATCCAGCACATGTTAAATCCCTGCTTCCCTCTGCGAAAGGGCCTATCTTTTACTTTTGTGTTGAGTCTTCATCTTCTACCTTTATGCACCGATTAAGAGAGCATAGTTGTCATTCTGAGTATAATGTGCATAGTCCCAAAATTTATTATTGATCGATTCATGATTATGGTATTGCTTGTTCTCAAATTATTTGTATCTAGTCACCCTCTTGAACTTTGAAGGTGTCCTATGCATTTATGTTTTGCTACTCCACGAGGGACAAGCTGAATACCACTTTGCTATATTTTCTATATGCTCAAAACAAACAAACACCTTTCAATGCATTATTACTCATGATTTTTTGTTTGTGTTTCTTTTCATGTTGAAACATGGTTGCTAAGTTCTATGGTTAGAATTATATCTCTTATGCCCATGTTTAGAGTACTTTGATCTTAGCATGCAATGCTTTACTTTAAGTTGATCAAGATTGTGTTGGTGCATGTCACCTCAAAAATTATTGTTTTTGTTATCACTTACCTACTTGAGGACGAGCAGGAGTTAAGCTTGGGGATGCTTGATACCTTGCAAATGTATATATAATTTGTGTTGCTCCATGCTTGTTTTACACCAATTGCTTTGTGTTTTGTTTACACTTTGTGGCATTTTTATGCATTTTCTGGAACTAACCTATTAAAGAGATGCCACAGTGCCAGTTCCTGTTTTCTGCTATTTTTGTGTTTCAGAAAAGTTACACAGGAAATTTTCTCGAAATTGGACGAAACAAAAGCCGAAGTTCCAATTTACCTGAAAGGAAGACGGAGCCCAGAGGAGAGACGGAGCCAGACCAGGAGGCGGCCGCACCATAGGGTGGCGCTGGCCACCCCTGGCCACGCCACTAGGTAGTGTGGGCCCCTGGTCCACCTCCTGACATCGCCCTTCTGCCTATATTTTCACTTCATCAGGAAAACCCTAGGCCCGAACACTTTTCCACGAAACATACTACAAGCCGACGCCGTTGTCGACTCGAGTTCGGGAGGGTCCAGAAGCTCTTCCTGGCACCCTGCGGAGAGGGGAATCATCACCGGAGGCCTACTTCATCACCATGCCTGCCTCCAAAGTGATGCGCGAGTAGTCTACCTTGGACTATGGGTCCATAGTAGTAGCTAGATGGTTGTCTTCTCCTCAATGTGCTTCATGTGTAGATCTTGTGAGCTGCCTATCATGATCAAGATCATCGTTATGTAATTCTACATGTTGTGTTTGTTTGGATCCAATGAATATTGAGTATTATGTTAAGTTGATTGTTGATTTATCATGTCTATGTTATTTATGATCTTGCATGCTCTCCGTTGCTAATAGATACTTTGGCCAAGTAGATGCTTGTGACTCCAAGAGGGAGTATTTATGCTCGATAGTGGGTTCATGCCTCTAGTAATCTGGGAGAGTGACAATAACTTCTAAGGTTGTAGATGTGCTATTGCTACTAGGGAGAAAACAACAATGTTTTGTTAAAGGATAATTGTATTGTTTACATTACACACTTTGCTTAAGGCGATAATTTGTTGCTTGCAACTTAAAACCCAAGGGTTGTTCGGATGATATCCTGCGGGTGGATTATTAGTCATAGATGCAGTTGGATTACGGTCTATGTATTATGTTGTAATGTCCAAGTGAATCTCATAGTGATCTTCATGGCATGTACATGTATTGTTATGCATTCTTTATTTTGTCAATTGCCCAACTGTAATTTGTTTACCTAGCCTGTTATTTATCTTTATGGAGAGACACCTCTAGTGAACTGTGGACCCCGGTCCATTCTTTTACATATATATTACCATCTACTGCAAGCACCATTTACTTTCCGCAAGCTTTATTTACTTACTGCAAACAAACATCTCTTTCCACATGATACGTTTAATCCTTTGTTTTCAGCAAACCAGTGAGATTGACAACCTCACTGCAAGTTGGGGCAAAGTATCTTGGTTGCGTTGTGTGCAGGTTCCATGTTGCTGCTGGCGCCGGTAGTGCGCCCTGCCAAAAGCCAGTTAGCAACGACCTTCAGAAGTGGTTTCTTTCTCCTATTGGTCGATTAAACGTTGGTTTCATAACTGAGGGAAAACTTATTGCTGTGCTCATCACACCTTCCTATTGGGGTTCCCAACTGGTCCGTCAACACCGCACCGTCACAGCCAGGGGATGAACCAAACAGACTCGTATTCATTTCCCACTGAAGCAAACATTTCAGCTTTCGTGTAACCGTTCAGTTCCGTAGTCTAGTCATGCATGACAAAAAGAAAGGCTTGGCACCGAGGCACATTCCGCAAACCACGGCGCGCGTGTGTCGGGGCAAGGCGAGGCATGGGGAGGCGAGCGATGGAGGAGGAGGAGCACGCGTGAGAGAGCCTTCTTCTCACACACTCTTACCACAAGGGGAAGAGCTCACCATATATGTTGGTCCAACTCCTTCTAAACTAGCAAGGTGGGACTAATCATTTGTCCCACCCCTTGTATTGCATGAATGGGCCACAAGGGCCTCTAGGATTTAGGAATTATTGGATTTGCTATTAATAGGTTCGGCCATAAAAGGCCAAAATTCCAACAATAAGGACCCCAAAGATTAATGGAGGAAACTACTACCTATAGACAACCAAGAAGCTTTATTTTTTACCTGCATTTAGGATCCTTATATGTAAAAATGAAGACATAGTACATTATGATCATACCAAATTGTGGTATGACCATGCTAGTTTGCTTGTGGTTGAAACATGTTGCTTGATATGATGAATGCATATAGTTCTTGTTCGTAAGATGAATAGCCTTGACCTGTTGTGTATGGGTAGGATTCTTATTTAGACTGTTTCTATCTATCCTCATCTACACCCCAACCCAAGCAAGTCTTTTCTTGACAAGTCCCCATGAAGACAACAATATCATCTCTCTAGATACAATGGTTCTCATCAAGATGAAGAAGCATAGAATATGAGATACACAAACTAATAGCCAAGGATAGAATATGCCAGTCCATCGAGAAGACCCACGATGATTCAAGATCCAAGAAAAAGAATAATCAGCACAACAATAAGGAGAAGCATCACTGAAGTACTTACAATTGAGTTAATGACATATAGGATTTCTCGCAAACCTCTAGAGCTAACAATCGATAGAAGTTTTCATAAAAAAAGTTAATGGGCATGAACAATAGTTCAATCCCAACGGTCAGCCGATGAAAAGTGCACAATCTAAACAAAATGAATTACATCAGTATGGTGGAGGTGATGGAGAGGAGCTCTGAGGTGCTCTCGGGCTTCGGCCCCTGATCACCGGAGGCCTTGCCAGTCGGCGACCTCCCTGCCTTGATCTCGCTGGTGCCTTGCTTCCATCATGATTGGCCATTGGAAGGTGGACTTTGGCCCCTCAAGGGATTGTGACATGGGTATAGATAATAGAGCCCGTCAGTTGAATACCCCTGAGGCCTGTTAAGCTAGGCCTGATTGTAATACTAGTCGAAATATGAGTTCTTACCGTATGTCGATATTGTAATCTATATCGGACCCTACCCGATCCTCGAGACCTGGCCACCTATATATAGGAGCCAGGAGGGGACGGTGTAGGCCAGATTGAAAGCAAGCCAGGTTTTACACCCACGTTTACTTTCATAGCCACCTTGTTTGACTGAGTTTACCTTCGAGTTCATCCGATGCCCTATCTCCCCGATCCTAAGTCCTTCATCTAGGACATTTGTCGAGTTTACCCCTCATCAATTGGCGCCGACCGTGGGGACTCTGGGTGTTGGAATCATGAATTCGATGGCTTTTTCGCTTTCAGCCAACAGCAATCCGCAAGTCGACGAAATTCAGATACCTTTCGGAATTGTCGATTTTCAACCTCACCAATCAAGTTTCACACAAGTATTCGAGAGCATGGATCAGGATACGGATTTGACGATCGGAAGTCTAAACTTTCGTGTCGGATCACTAGGTTCGATTTGCCTTTCAGATCCGATGAAATCGGATCCGTCGGCAAGTGAGCCCAAGACAGTAGCAATGTTAGAATCATCAGAAGATTCTTCCAGCGAGGTAAACTCGCCGATCAGCTTGGAAGAAGAAGAAGAAAGAAAAATCGCAGAAGGCGACAAAACCATGGAAAACTTCGACCTAGAGGTTCAACTCGAAAATCTCATGATCTACCACGACGACATCTTAGATCAATCAACGGACACTTGGAAAACATGACTAGAACTTTCTGAAGATGATAATTCGATCTTCTCAAGTTACAACGGCAAACTTGACAATCGATGCCAGATATTAGCCATCATAGAAGACAATTCAGAAGAACTTGACGACAACAACAATCCAGTGCTCAATCCAGCAAACAAAAACAAAGGAGCAAACCACTTAGCGGAAGGAGAAACCGTTGACTCCCTCGCAACAAGGGTAAAAGTTCGACTATCAGAAGATGAGTGGAGAACAATAAATACAGCCGTGGAGCACGACACGCCAATACCAGCAAATTCCAGCCAAAACATGCTTTTGGGATACCATTACGCCCTAAGGCAGCAGGCGAAGTTATTAGCAAAAGAAAGGATTGAAATACAGAAAAGGAAGGACTCAGCCATTACAGCAAGCGACGCTGCTCGCAGAGCACGAAGCGATGCATCGTACACAAACAGAAGGCATCATCAGCATGGATCAAGATATGAGAGTCTCAGGCATTCAGAAAGGCAAAGTATCTCGAAAAACCTCGACTCGTCCTTCCTATCGGTCGACGATCAAGGAAACATTATACCAAAAACTCCTGAAGCAGCACTGGTGGCAGCTCAAGCATACTTATATACAACACAACCTAATCCAGGAGATCCGAGGGAACATATGTATCGCACAGCACTAAACGGATTGAAGATGGTAGGCAACAAACTATCAGCAAAAGAGGAGGAAGTGTATCACAACAAAGGAACCCATAAACCAAGGTCACCACGCCGTCACAATAGTCCTCGGCATAGAAGTGGAAGTCGACGATCTAGGACACCGCCACCAGGACGATATAGTAGTAAAAAAAACAAAGGAACCCGATGATCCAGAACCCCAGATAAAACACGCGACTATGAAGACGATGAAAAGGAAATGGGGGCACCATGCTTTACCCGCAGGGTTCGCATCATGCCAGTACTCAAAGGCTTCAAATTACCTCATGACCAGCAAAAGTACGATGGATCTCAGGAGCCACAGTCATGGCTTTCAGACTACCTGCAAGCAGTAAAAATATTAGGAGGAACCAGGGAAACAACAATGCAAAGTTTGCAGTTACACCTCACCGGTGCAGCAAGGTCATGGCTAAGCAAACTAGGAGAGGAAACAATTGGAAGCTGGGAAGAACTCACAAAGCAATTCATGAGTAACTTCAAGTCAACATACAAGCGGCCAGCATCTATAGAAGAAGTCAAAGCCTGCGTGCAGCAACGCGGGGAAACATTAAGGGCATACATCCAAAGGTGGAGTATAATCAAAAACTCGACAGTCGAAGTCTCAGATGAGAGAGCAATAGATGCGTTCATAATTGGGTTACAACGAGGAGACCTTGTCCAAGAGATAGGCAGGATAAAGCCAAAAATAGTATCAGATCTGATGGATGTAGCAAATAGATTTGCAGATGGAGACGATGCATGCAATAATAAACACACGCGATCACCGGAGGATGATAGAGGAAACAGGTATGGAGGTCAACGCAGAAGATCCCGCAACTACAACAACTATGGCTCTTATAGCCAAGTAGTCGCAGGATACAAAGATAGCAGCTACCAAAGTAACAATCGTAAAAGCTCGGGGTACCGTAGCTACAGAAAAGAAGACTACAGAAAGTTTCAACCAAGGGAACCTAGAGAGTATAACCCATCACCAGAAGATATGCTCAACGGACCATGTCATATTCACTCTGCATTCGTCGATGGGAAACGTGTATCCAGACATGCAATGAAAGATTGCACTACGTTCTTGAAACTGCAGGAAGCAGCACTCAATAAACAAGCCGAAGCAAAACGGCAGGGATATGACGGAAACACAAGCAACGCACCAACAACCCAACAAGGGAACAGTGGAGATCCCAAGATCCAAGATCAACCAAATCAGGGATGCGACGACGACGAAGGATATGTTCCATCTAAAGGGCACATTACAGCAATGATACAGCCAGTGCCCAAGTCGAACAAAGAGGAGAAAAGTATAACTCGACAAGTCAATCTCGCAATAACTCCACCACCAGCAACAACAGAGTATCTGCATTGGTCAGAGCAACCAATTGAATTTAGCAGAGATGATCACCCAATAATAGTACCTCGGCCAGGAAACGCGCCCTTGGTACTCAAAGCTCAAATTGGAACCTATGATGTCGACAGAATATTCATGGATGCAGGAAGTGGGATAAATCTCATATACGCAAAGACCCTACGGGCAATGCACATTTCATTGGAGTTCCTGAAACCCACTGACTGCTCTTTTCATGGAATAGTCCCAGGAAGTGCTAACTATCCACTTGGTCGAATAGCACTCAACGTCTATTTCAGAAATCGACAAAACTATAGAAGGGAGAAACTCGACTTTGAAGTCATGGACTGGCCATCACAATATCATGCGATCCTCGGGCGACCCGCGTTTTCGCGATTCATGGCAGTACCTCACTACACGTATCTAGTACTCAAGATGCCAGGTCCAAAGGGAACCATCACAGTAAAAGGAAGTTTTGAGGTATCAGACCTATGCGACAAGGAGTTCCACAAGATGGTGCAAAACTTTGGCTTGATAGCCAACTACGGAGAACCCAAAGAAAAGGCGAAAATCGTGACTACAGAAGTCGACAAGTTACCCGAAGGGCGTCCTGCAGAACCAAAGACGAAGAAACCACGAGTAGAAGAGACAGCAGAAGACAAAGCTATAAGGGAAGAAGAGAAGGCCACGGCGGCATAAGTATCGAGAACACCATAGTAGGGTAGAAGAATAAGGCTATAAAAGCCACAAGTCATCCTAGGGCAATGCTCTCTAGATCCAGAACACAGGTCACAAGCCGGATCTTTTGGGTCACCCCATGTATCTTACATTACAAAATATAATAAAGACAAGTTCATCATATCTAAGCTTACATGTCTAAACGCGGCAAAAACGACAAAAATGGATAAGACACCTTGAGTACTAAAATTCCCTCGGATAAATGACCTAGGGAAAAAGCACTCTCGCGAATACAATAAGTATATACATCCAAATCACGGAGCAGGTGGCTCTGAGTCATCCACATCAAAAGGATTCAAATAATGATACTCCTGGAAAAACCTGGCGTCTTCTTGCAATAACCTCGAGATAATCCTCCTCGCTGGTTCCAGCATTGTATCCATGTGAATTCTAACCGTAGTTCGTCCTGGAGGCAAACTCTGGGACATGCGGTCGAAATTAAGTCTTGGATTCCACTTTCGCATCCATCCAAGAGCGAAATTAGCACCAGCAATCAAGTTCAGCTTTATAAGGAGGTGGACTCGCTGGCTCGTCTGGAAAGTTTCGAGTAGCTATCTAAAATCCCTCGGCATAGGATTACGAGGCAGCATGATAGAGTACATGGTTGTCAGGGCCTTACGACAACCATCAACAGCTTCGCCAATGTACTGCGCACGATCCTAAAGAAGCACGATGGCACGACAACAGCCAGGATTGGACCATAAGCTTTCAGTTCCTTGAGCAACACTTTGAAGAGCAGTAATCCGCTCAGTAACTTGACGTGATTTGCCAACAAGATCGAGGCAGGTACCTGCGGTACAAGCAAAAATCAGCACGGAGAAAGTCACAGCAAACACAAAGAGGAGAGACTCCCTGAAGACTTACAAAGTAACATCTCGCAAATAGACTCGACGATACCAAGAAGAAAGGACTCGCACTCCTCAAAATGAGTGATCCTCGCTACTAGACCCGACACTTTGTCTTCGAGATCAGACACTTGTCTTATGAAACCATGGAACTTACTAGCCTTGTCTAGAGCAACTTGTTCCTGGCGTTTCATCAAGGATAGGCGGCTCTCAAGGTCCAAAACTCTAAGAGAATATTCCTCACATCGACAGGGAGGTCGAGGAAGTGAGGAAATCCCAGAAGCGAATATATCATCAGGGGATGGAGCTCGATCATAACCCGACGATTCACCAGCAAGCAAAGGCTGAAGTCAATCAGAAGAAAAGACACATCTCAGGAACATCATTCAAGCATTTCATATTAGAAAAGATATCTACAAGCAAGTGCAAAGCCTTTTGACCAGTTCTCAGGCAGAGCATAACTAGAAGTTTATTACAACAAAAGAGATGAATAAAACAATAGGAAGACTAAGTCTACGCCACCTCAGCGTCATGCTCCGTGGCAGAGGAAGGCATGGAAGAAGCAGCACCAGCAGTCGGAGGAGGCGCGGATTCATTCGTCGCTGGTGTCAAAGAAGCTAGCATAGAAGAAGCCGCAGAAGCCACAGAGGGAGAAATCATCGCCACAATGGCGGGCGAAAACTTCTTCGCCTTCTCAAAGAAAGCCTTTAGCTCTGAGCGGGTGCGGCCATGGGAAGAGCCAACCTTCTGCCAGTCAACCTCCGCACCATGTGCATATGAAAATGCAATGGCCCCCTCGGCACCACGCTTCAAAGAAAGGCCTTTCACCTGAAGGAGGGGGTCATCAGTGGTGTCGAAGGCCTGGGCGAGTTTCTTCACATCATTGTGTGGCATTTCTGCCTTTTGCTTGGGCCACAACCCAGCAAAAAATCCGCGTAAGAACACGGTTAACTAACTCGAAGATGTCTCGGATGGATTTCCAATTCGCTTCAAGCAAGCTAACCGCAGCCATGAGAGGATCGCTGTCTGGTTGCAAAGTCACCGCAGGCACTCTAGTGTATTCTGTAGAACCAAGAAGACAGAAAATAGCAGAAGAAGAATATATAAGCAAGTATAAGAAAACAAGTAAATCAAAAAGTAGTAGAAGAAGAAAGGTACAGTGTGCACCTCCAGCAGCAGCAGACATCGTGTTCAGCCGCTCAGCCGCAGCTTGCTCCCACTAGAGGTGCTCCTTGTTAGCATCAGACAAGGCTGTCTCCACTTTTTTCGCCTTAGCCAATGCCAATTTATTCGACTTCTCAGCACTGACCTTGGCAGCAGTCGCGGCATCAAAAGCTTTCCGAGAAGCACTGAGTTCAGCCTCCAGCAATGAAATGCGATCATTGGCTGTCGCTAAGGCAGCTGCAGGACAACAAGGAGGAAAGAAAAGATCAAGCAACAAGCAAAGAAAAGCATACAAGATAAGCAAAGGTAGGAAAAGTAATTCACCTTCGGAAGCTCTAGCAACCTTCAAGTACTCAGCACATTCAGTGCCCAAGGCGACAAATTTCTTCATCAATGCCTATCAAGGAGGGAACACGTGAGTATACGGATAACGCAAGAAACATAAGGGAGGATAAACACTTACATCATCAGGGGAGTCCGCGGATTCATGGGTGATACGTCTCAAACGTATCTATAATTTTTGATGCTCCATGCCTGTTTTTACACCATTTGCCTATTGTTTCGTTACACTTAGTGGCACTTTTATGCATTTTCCAGAACTAACCTATTAACGAGTTGCCACAGTGCCAGTTCCCTGTTTTCTGCTGTTTTTGTGTTTCAGAGTGATACACAGGAAATATTCTCGGAATTGGACGAAACCACATCCTGAAGTCTTATTTTACCCGGAAGCTTCCAGAGATCCGAAGAGGAGTAGGAGGTGGGCCACAGGGGCCCCACACACATAGGTGGCGCGGCCAGGGCCCTGGCCGCGCCAGCCATGTGTGAGGAGGCCCTGGCCCTCCTCTGACATCGCCCCTTTGCCTATAAGAAGCCTCGGGATGGAAAACCCTAGGGGATTCGGCAATTTTCCAGAAACAGTTCCGCAGCTCTGCCGCCATCGCCGACGAATTTCGGGGGACAGAAGTCTCTGTTCCGGCACCCTGCCGGGACGGGGAAGTGCCCCCGGAGCCATCTCCATCGGTCTCTATCGCCGTCTCCGCCGTCTCCATCGACCTCACCGCCGTCTCCTTCAACCTTGCTATCTCCTATGATGAGGAGGGAGTAGTTCATCCCCGGGGCTAAGGGCTCTACCGGTAGCTATGTGGTTCACCTCTCTCTCCCATGATGTGATCTTTATGTGATCGTGAGCTTTGTATCATGTTGAACAAGTACATGTTATTATTCAGATATTTTGTGTGCTCTAGTGATGTTATTAAAGTAATCTATTCCTCCTGCTATGGTGTAACGGTGACAGTGCGTGCATCATGGTGGTACTTGGTTTAGGCTATGATTGTGATCTCTTGTGGATTATGAGAATAATTATTGCTATGATAGTTTGAGTGATCTATAACTTCTTTCATGGTGTAATGTTGACAGTGTGTGCACCGTGTTAGTACTTGGTTTAAGTTGCAATGATTTCTATCTTGAGTTGTGATCTGATTTGGGTATCGCTATGAGTGGTGTTTGTCAAGTACTTGATGAACTTTAAGGGGTGCTTCTGTAGCCACTACACAATGATTAGTGTTATTCAATAGGAGAGTAATTCAGAGTGCCTTAGCAAAGAGAAGTTACTTGTTCAGTCATGTTATATTGTTGGGAGTGTGTCCACTGGTGAAAGTATGATCCCTAGGCCTTGTTTCCAAGCATTGCACACCGTTTACTTGCTATTTTGTTACTTGTTTGCTCGCAGCGATATTTATTTCATATCACGTTTTGCTACTTATAATCATCTATACCACTTGTATTTCACTATCTCTTCGCCGAACTAGTGCACCTATACATCTGACAAGTGTATTGGGTGTGTTGGGGACACAAGAGACTTTCTGTATCGTAATTGCAGGGTTGCTTGAGAGGGATAGCTTTGACCTCTAACCTCCCTGAGTTCGATAAACCTTGGGTGATCCACTTAAGGGAAACTTGCTGCTGTTCTACAAACCTCTGCACTTGGAGGCCCAACAAGTGTCTACAAGAATAGAAGTGCGTAGACATCAAGCTCTTTTCTAGCGCCGTTGCCGGGGAGGTAAGGTAAAAGGTACTCGCATCCTCCCGTGTGAGTACTCGGAGTTATTTCCTTTAGATTCTGCAATTACATCTTTTTGTTTCTTGTTTTTATTTTCACTAGTTAGGCTTAATGGAAAACAAAGAGTTCTGTAGTCTTTTTCCTGAGTTTAGATATGAAGTGTTTGAAGAGAAAATTGAAAAACCTTTGGAGCTTAATTTGCATGCTAATAGTGTTGTTAGTATGAGTGCTTTGAACACCGTTATTACTAATGCTATAGAAAAGTCTAAGCTTGGGGAAGCTGGTTTTGTTAAGCATGATATTTTTAGTTCCCCAGCTTTAGTGGAGAAAGTTTGCTCTGATGATATTTTATCTCCCATATGTGATGTTCCTTCTTATGATGATATGTTTGAAGAATATGCTTTGCGAAATAGTTGTTCTTTAGCTTGTGATGATACTAAACCTCTAGTTTATGATGGTTATGATGATGAGTATAATATTTTTAGTTCACCTACTATTGAGGATAAAATTAGTTATGATTACAATATGCCTCCTATTTATGATGATTATGGTGATGAGAATAATTATTCTGTTGAATCTGCTCCTACTACTATTGTTCCCGTGGTGAGTATTAATTCTTTTATGCATGTGGCTCATGATAGGGATGTTTTATGTGATAGTTATATTGTTAGTTCTATTCATGATGCTACTAAAAGTTATTATGAGAGAGGGAAACATGGTTTGATGGATCTCAACAATATTAAGTTTCTCCTCTTTATGTTGCAAATCTTGAAGTGGCACTTGTTTTATCTATCCATGCTTGCTACTATGTGCCTCGTTGATTTATTTTCTTACAAGATTCCTATGCATAGGAAGTGGTTCAGATATAAATGTCTTTCACATTTGCTTTTTGATGCTCTTTATTACTTTAAGTTCCTATATGGCGCCTTTGCATCAAGCTCTTATATGGCGCCCACATGAGCATCTTTGCAAATTACTGCGCCTAGCTCAAAGGCGTTAAAGAAAAGCACTCTTGGGAGATAACCCATTGTTTATTTTCAGTACTTTTTCTTTTATTTGAGTCTTGGAAGTCATTACTACTGTAATGACCGCTCCTTATCCTTTTTATTTCATTTTTGTGCCAAGAGAAGCCTCTAATTTGAGTGAGGTAAGATTTGGGGATGTTGCTGTCCTGAAACAGTTTTCGGTGCTGCACCGTAAAAATTCGTGAAAATTCTCTGTTTATCTTTTGGACCTGCGATTTCTTGTGCATATGCCCCAGGTTATATCCAAACTTTTCTTAGTTGAACACTTTTTGATTTGAGCAACAGAAAATCCCTCAAAAATTCGACCTTTGTCAGCTGTTCAGTTTTGACCGATTTCTGCCAATATTTGTGTTTGCCACTTTATCGCTTTCTTTTGAGTTCTTTTTGATCATGGAACTCTTGTGGAAGTTGCTACAGTATTATATACTTTATATGTGGTGGTTTTGAGTTGAAACCTGAAGCTAAAAGAGGTTGAATATATTTTATGCTTACACTAATGTTGCTAATAGAATTGTGTTTAGTTTTGTATGAAGGAAGTTTTCAAGTGTAGGGATTGGAGAATGATGAGATGAGTTGAAGAATGGACAAAAGCTCAAGCTTGGGGATGCCCATGCATCACCCCAAGAAATATCCAAGAAGTACAAGCGTCAAAGCTTGGGGATGCCCCCGAGGCACCCCTTCTTCATCGGCAAAAATCAGGTCACCTTTCAAGACACTATATTTTTATTGCTTCATGCACTATGTGTTTTTCTTGGAGCGTCAGTTGTTTAAGTTTTCTTCGTTAGTTTAGTTTTGTTTGCTGCAATAAATGGTTAGATCACATCATGTTTCTTTTGGAGGAGATGAACTCGCTTTTCATTTGCCAAGAACACTCCATTTTTCACTCTTATCGTTTCAACGAGTGTTCTCTTTTTCTGCTACTGCGTTTGGTTTGCATTTTTTGCCTTGATTTGTATTCAGGTCTTGTTATATCTTTTCATCAAGGTGTATTTTTGCCTCTGGTCTTTATTGGTTTTTATCAAAAGAGGTGTCTTTAGAAATTTCAAATGGTGTTGGAAAAGAGAAAAAGCTTTGTGCAAAATAGTGGTACAAGAAGGAGCTTGTGTAGACTGCGGCTTAGGCTTTTTCATGTCATGCTTGATGTCTTTTTGATAGTATGCTTAGTGGTTTTGCTGTAGCATGACTTGTCTCAAATAACTGAGATTGCTTAATGAGCCTTTGAAAAAATCATGCGTTGTTTTTATTGTATGGAAGCATTATTTTGGTTTTCTCCTTGATGCTTTATTTGGGTTGACTTGGCGCATGCTCACACATGTTAGACTCTTACAAAGTCGCCAATAGCCTTCATGATCATTTAGTTTTTGACTTTTGATGCCATCTTATGCTTCTTTTAATGTCGCTTTGCATGATTATGGCCATTATTGCTCTCTTAGTTGGTCGCTCCCAGTCTTTTGCTAGCCCTCGCCTTGTACTGAGTATGAGCTCTACTCGTGCATCCAACTCCTAAAAGCCAAAGTTTTTCAAAGTGTCCACCATACATACCTACTAGCAATTTGCTATTCCAAGTAAATTTGACTTGCTTTTATATTCTCTTCAAATTAAACTCTTACCAGTGTTATGCGAAATTCGGTCAGTAAAGCTCTCACGAACCGGAAGGCACACTTTACTTTTTCCTGTTCTTAAAAATTTGACATTGTGGTCTTCTATGTTGAGTTGTTATGCTTGCAAGTTGTAAGTTCGATTCTAGCCCAGCCATGCTGTCATGGGGCAAGCTTTCAACATTGCACTTCTTATTTGAGTTGATATCGTGATCTTTTGTTTATGGATGCCCGCGGTGTGAAATGAATTGGGAATCTTGTAGGGATCATGGAGTTTGTATATGTGTTAGGGAAACGCCGGGCCGCCAATCTAAGCCATGCATAATTCATGGTGGAAATTTGCAGCATACCCATGGTGAACATTCGATGACGCATCTCACAATAAAAAGCTAAACAATATAGCAAATAAAAGAGATGTCGAGGTGTTCATTGTCTGCTTGTCCTGTCATTTTGGTGTGGGCTTGTTCCATGTCATCGGGCACGGAGGTACCCCATTGGCGGTTCTCAATGATACACATATATTTACAATGACAAGAGCCTTGCTTGGGACTCTAAGTAAAGTAGCATGGTTTGGGTACTCGTATTCACGGGACACGAGGTTTTCAACTTATGATTTGTCAAGCATATGCATCATAATTGTTCTCGCATTAACTTTAACCATTCAAGATGCTTATGATGGGGGCAATGAGAGCTCAAAGCCGGTAAGTACCATAATTTTTGAAGGTTATAAAACTTGCAATCACTGCTTCCCTCTGCGAAGGGCCTTTCTTTTACTTTCATGTTGAGTCACCACCTTCTTTCTTTATGCACCATTAAGAGAGCATAGTTGTCATTCTTAGTGTGATATGCATTGTCCCAAAGTTCATTGATTGATTCATATTGTTGGTTTCACTTGTTCTTAAATTATTTGTATCTAGTCGCCCTCTTAAACTTTGAGGTGTCCTATGCATTTATGTTTTGCTCTCTTTGAAGGACAAGCTGAAAACCATTTGTATGTTTTTCCTTATGATTGGAACACACGTTTGACTTTCATTGTTTCATTACCATGATCTTTTGTTTGTGTTCATTTACATGTTTACAACATGGTTGCTAAGTTCTTATTGTCATGATTATATCTTTCATGTCCATGTTTTAAGTTCTATTGATCCCAGCTCACCAATGCTTACATATATGATCAAGATTGTGTAGGTGCATGTCACCTCAAAAATTATTTCTTTTGTTATCACTTACCTACTCGAGGACGAGCAGGAGTTAAGCTTGGGGATGCTTGATACGTCTCAAACGTATCTATAATTTTTGATGCTCCATGCTTGTTTTTACACCATTTGTCTATTGTTTCGTTACACTTAGTGGCACTTTTATGCATTTTCTAGAACTAACCTATTAACGAGTTGCCACAGTGCCAGTTCCCTGTTTTCTGCTGTTTTTGTGTTTCAGAGTGATACACAGGAAATATTCTCGGAATTGGACGAAACCACATCCTGAAGTCTTATTTTACTCGGAAGCTTCCAGAGATCCGAAGAGGAGTAGGAGGTGGGCCACAGGGGCCCCACACACACAGGTGGCGCGGCCAGGGCCCTGGCCACGCCAGCCATGTGTGAGGAGGCCCTGGCCCTCCTCTGACATCGCCCCTTCGCCTATAAGAAGCCTCGGGATGGAAAACCCTAGGGGATTCGGCAATTTTCCAGAAACAGTTCCGCAGCTCCGCCGCCATCGCCGACGAATTTCGGGGGACAGAAGTCTCTGTTCCGGCACCCTGCCGGGACGGGGAAGTGCCCCCGGAGCCATCTCCATTGGTCTCCATCGCCGTCTCCGCCGTCTCCATCGACCTCACCGCCGTCTCCATCAACCTTGCTGTCTCCTATGATGAGGAGGGAGTAGTTCATCCCCGGGGCTAAGGGCTCTACCGGTAGCTATGTGGTTCACCTCTCTCTCCCATGATGTGATCTTTATGTGATCATGAGCTTTGTATCATGTTGAACAAGTACATGTTATTATTCAGATATTTTGTGTGCTCTAGTGATGTTATTAAAGTAATCTATTCCTCCTGCTATGGTGTAACGGTGACAGTGCGTGCATCATGGTGGTACTTGGTTTAGGCTATGATTGTGATCTCTTGTGGATTATGAGAATAATTATTGCTATGATAGTTTGAGTGATCTATTCCTCCTTTCATGGTGTTACTTGGTTTAAGTTGCAATGATTTCTATCTTGAGTTGTGATCTGATTTGGTATCGCTATGAGTGGTGTTTGTCAAGTACTTGATGAACTTTAAGGGGTGCTTCTGTAGCCACTACGCAATGATTAGTGTTATTCAATAGGAGAGTAATTCAGAGTGCCTTAGCAAAGAGAAGTTACTTGTTCAGTCATGTTATATTGTTGGGAGTGTGTCCACTAGTGAAAGTATGATCCCTAGGCCTTGTTTCCAAGCATTGCACACCGTTTACTTGCTATTTTGTTACTTGTTTGCTCGCAGCGATATTTATTTCATATCACGTTTTGCTACTTATAATCATCTATACCACTTGTATTTCACTATCTCTTCGCCGAACTAGTGCACCTATACATCTGACAAGTGTATTGGGTGTGTTGGGGACACAAAAGACTTTTTGTATCGTAATTGCAGGGTTGCTTGAGAGGGATAGCTTTGACCTCTAACCTCCCTGAGTTCGATAAACCTTGGGTGATCCACTTAAGGGAAACTTGCTGCTGTTCTACAAACCTCTGCACTTGGAGGCCCAACAAGTGTCTACAAGAATAGAAGTGCGTAGACATCAAGCTCTTTTCTAGCGCCGTTGCCGGGGAGGTAAGGTAAAAGGTACTCGCATCCTCCCGTGTGAGTACTCGGAGTTATTTCCTTTAGATTCTGCAATTACATCTTTTTGTTTCTTGTTTTTATTTTCACTAGTTAGGCTTAATGGAAAACAAAGAGTTCTGTAGTCTTTTTCCTGAGTTTAGATATGAATTGTTTGAAGAGAAAATTAGCAGTTATATCCTCAACTTCTGACATGGGAGGTTCATTAGCAGTTATATCCTCAGCAGAAGGAGCAGTGGTAGCATCCCTCTTCGGGTCCTCATCATCACTGCAAAGAAAAGCAAAAGGAAACAGGTTTTATACAACCCAAAAAGGGAAAATAGCAAACACAACAAAATCATAGAGTACACAGAACATTTACGATGCCATGAAGTCGAATAGTTCTAGATCATCTTCTTGAACAAGGGCTTCACCAGCCGGAGTTCTCTGGACGGAGGTACTCGAAGAAGCAAGCTCTTCGACACGCTTCCTCTTCTTATCGACAACAAGATCTTCAGAAAGTGCAGGAGGAGGCGATGTCGTCGAGCTCGTATCATCTATCAATACTTCGGCATCATCTCCGTCCTAATTTTCTTCAGCCTCGGGGGCTTCGGAAGCAGCAGAGGCCAGATCCATCGGAAGAGGCCCCTCCTCTGGAAGGGGAGGGCGTGAAACAAGGAACTGATGATCCTGCAAAATAAGTAAGTCAGTAAAATCATTGAGACATGCCAAATGACAGCAGGAAGATGATGGGAAAAACGAGAATTGATAACGCAAAGAAAACATACCTCGGGCAAAGGGTGCTCAGAGTCAAAATAAGGGGCGGCCAAGTCCGCAACTGCATGATCCTTGGTGAGCTTGTTAAGAGCCCTGACCCGCTTGTCAACATCTTGCTTCTCAATCAGATCTCCAGAGACTCGGGAAGAATCTACCAAGCCAGAATAGTTCCAAAGCTTGGAAAGACGATGCTGCAGGGGTTGAACCCGATGTTGCACAAAGAACGCCATGAGTTGAATACCCGACAGAGTGCCTCCTTTACCTCCTTTCAGGGCTTGGATGCGGGTCAGCAGCGGTGCAATCGCCTCCATCTCTGCATCTCTGGGAGTTGAATCCCACGATGACAACTTCTTCAATTCCTTGGAGGCATCGAAAAGGGCTAAGCTGTATTCATCATTGGAGGAGGCCTTACGGTCTTTGATATAAAACCATTTGGTCCTCCATCCCTGGACTGATGCAGACATGGAAAATTCCAAATATTGGGCTTCAGCACGCACAGAGACGACAGCTCCGCCCAGCTCAGGCTTATTTGACAAAGAAACGCTGGGGCAGAGCCAAAAGATGGACCTCCAGAGAAGAAAATGGGGTTTGATCCCCAGGAACAACTTGCAAAGAGTCACGAAACAGGCAATGTGGAGGATAGAGTTAGGTGTGAGCTGGTGAAGCTGCACACCGTAAACATAAAGAAGCCCACGAAAGAACTCGTGGGCAGGAAGAAAGAGTCCACGGAGAAGGAAAGCGAGGAACATCACCCGGTAGCCGCTCAGGGGCTTGGGGATCTGTTCGGTGCTAGGGAAGATGATGGAGTCATTTTTGGAGACGAGACCGTCCGCCTTGGCCTTGATCATATCCTTCTACTTGAAAGCAGAGGGCACCCAGCTCATTGCAGAGTTCGTCGCTTTACCCTTGGCCATCTTGTTCTTCTTTGCCAAGTGCTTCACACACATCCACGATCTACGCTCGGGGGCTAGGCAGGAGAATAGCAGGGCGCAGAGATTGAAATAATGGCGGCGGTGGAGATAATGAGCTGGTAAACAGTACAAATCTCCACTCTCACCTAATATACCTTCCCGGAGATGGAACGTGGGCTGAGACGTGGCACACGGAGAGGAAGCGGCAGCCCACTAACGGGCGGGGAAAAATACAAAATTACCGTGCTACCCATGAAACGGTTCGCGCTCATTCAAAGTGACGTATAGAGAAATTTGGCCGATGACATCATGAAGAAGATACAAAGCCAAAGATAAACTCGACAGATGCGTGTACTCGACAAATATTGAATATGGCAATTTGCGAGTAAAGAATGAAAGGGCGGTGACAAAAGATTGGCACCGACAAAACAGGAATTAATTTTGGAGACTATACTCGAAAACATTCGACTATAGCCTTGGGGGCTACTACCATCGGGAGCGCTGAACGCGCCCCCGACGATATTATCATCAAACTATTTCGAGTTGAAGTATGAAGATGGAGCACACTATATTTGAGCCTATACTCAAAAAAATAATTCTTTGACTATAGCCTCGGGGGCTACTCCTATCGGGAGCGCTGGGCGCGCACCCGACGATGTTTATTCATGAATACCGGAGCAAGGAAGGTGAAGGAAAATTCGATGAAACGTTATTACTCCCATCGGGAGTGAGTTGTTTATTAAATCATGGTTATATAACCTGAATATTTTGTACGTTAGATCAGTCAAACAAGGCTGTGACATATGATTCTCGAGTTGCGTCATCACGACAAAACTTGAATGCCATGATTTATCACGAAGGTAAGACCCCGGGATCCATCCAGTGTGGCTCGATATACGCACATGGATGCACTCTGCTGGTATGTACCCGTGTCCACAACGCGAAGAAAAATCCCGGTGGACGCACTAGGTACCCTGAGAACCACTGGGATTCATTCTTTGTAAGTCCTAAATGCGGCAAAAGAATGGGTTTGACCAGTTTCCCGAATTCAAGTCCAAGGGGATTGAATTTGAAGTAGGTGACAAGTATCTGTTCCGACAGTTAACTGGCCTCTTGATCCGTCAGAGTTTTCAGGCTTGTTCATCAAAACCCCTTGCGAGATACTCCCTCCATCCCAAAATGTAAGGTGTCTAAGGTTTAGTCAAAAGTCAACATATTTTAAGTTTGACCAAATATATACGTAAAATTATTAACATTCACAATACCAAATCAATATCAATAGATTCACCAGAAAGTATAGTTTCTCAAAATGCCCATTTGATATTGTAAATATTCATATTTTTTTGTATAAACTTGGTCAAACTTAGAAGCTATTGACTTTTGGCTAAAGCTTAGGCGCCTTACATTTTGGGACGGAGGGAGTATCATAATAAGAATAAGTCGAAAGACCAAGTCAAAGATTTGAAGATATGAAGAAGTCGAAGAAATGATCAAGTCGAAGATTTTAAGATTAGAGATTCAACCTGAATCTGCAATTCTGGTAGAATCTCAGGGGCTACTGACAAGGGTATAGATAATAGAGCCCATCAGTTGAATACCCCTGAGGCCCATTAAGCTAGGCCCGATTGTAATACTAGTTGAAATACGAGTTCTTGCCGTATGTCGATATTGTAATCTGTATCGGACCCTACCCGATCCTCGAGACCTGGCCACCTATATATAGGGGACAGGAGGGGACGGTGTAGGCCAGATTGAAAGCAAGCTAGGTTTTACACCCACGTTTACTTTCATAGCCACCTTGTTTGACTGAGTTTACCTTCGAGTTTATCCGACGCCCTATCTCCCCGATCCTAAGTCCTTCATCTAGGACATTTGTCAAGTTTACCCCTCGTCAGATTGGGACAATGGTAAGATCTTGTCTAGTTTCCTAGTTCTCTCTTCATCAAGATGGTTGGTTCTGCAGAATGATCGTGAAGAGGCGTTGATTGGTAGAGCACTTGAAAATGGGGAATTCATTCATGTTGATTCAATTGTGAAGTTCCCCTCTCACATGTCCAAGGACAAATATTGCTCTCTTTCTCCTGGGCATGCAAAGGAACCGTCACCTTTGAGATGGAAAGCTTGGTGTTCTTCCTTTGTGAATGGTGCTTGGTCTACTGAGAGACCTGGATTTCTGCTCCTTAGGCCGCTGGCCTAACAGATTGTTCTTTTGAATCAAGAGGAAGTTTTAATTGATGCTCATTTCCTACTAAAAGGTGAAAACATCTCAAATGGAGTCAAAATTGAACTCCCGGTCCATCGTGTCAGAGTTTTTGATTTAATCTCGAAGGCCAAGGATCCTTCCTTTGACAAAAGTGCAAAAATCAACTCAGTTAGTCAGGACACATCTTACAAGGTAACACCACCTTCTCTGAGGTTTGCTAGAGGATTGAAATTCGAAGAAGATATTGTTCGAAAGTTTGGCCACGAGGTCAAGTTTTCTCCTGGATTTCTTAAAAGGCCTTTTTTCTTGGTGGTTGTTTTTGGTAGAACAAATTTCAAACTGGATAATCACACTGTTAGCTTGTCCTTTCAATCTTGCTTTGGGGGATCATCTTCTCTATTCCAAGTTTGCAATCTTAGGGAAAGAGTTTTCAGATTCACTGTGTCATCAAGATCAGTTGGTTTTGAAATTTATAATTCAGGGAAAATTTCTGAAAAGAAATTTGATTTGAATATTTTCCTTTGGGGAAATGGAGGGCCAAAATGGCTTTTGAAGAAAAGAAATATTACAAAGAGTTAGAGGAGGAATGGACAGTGGTTACCAATAAAAACAAGGCTAAATCAGTCTTCCAAAGATGATATTTTCCTTCACGGATTTTGAAATCTGAGGTGGCACAGAATATCCCAGCCCCTACTTCCTGGCCAAATTCAATCCAATTATATATGGGTACAAATATTTTAAAGCCCAAAAGTTACGCTCATGTGGTTAATAATGGATTCAGACATAAAGACCAAATTAAGCCGCTAAATCAATTCCCTTTAAAGCTGCGGGAAATTTGGGTTCAAAAAAAGGAAAAATCGCAAAGTTACCGAGCCTTATTCCTTTTATGAAATTCCCATCCTTTAAAGCTCTGGATTCTTCGGCCTGGCCTAATGACAGTTTCCATAAATGGTTCACGGCCCATGAGCCCAAGATCACACTAAAGACTGTATCGTCCTTCAAGGACCTTTGTTTTGTAGCTGCCCCAGTCAGTCTCCTCTGTTCCTCTGCCTCTCTGCCTTCTGCTCCTACAGTAAACCCTAGCAAGATTTCGCCATTGCCTTCCATTCCACAATCTGTGAGGGAAATAGCGAATATCCCAATTGACCTAGCTCCTTTTGTCCCTCCTGGCTTGCAAGTTCAGCATATTGAAGGAATAGTTGGAGTTCGCCGGGTGGTTCTTCCTCGCCATCAGCGCCGTCATGAAGAATACGCCATCGCCTCCATCAACCCAATGGCTAAAGGAGAGGTACATGTTGCTAACGTCCGGGATGTGTTAGAGGATTTTTTGTTAAACTCTGCTAGGGTGGGGGTGAGAAAGATCCAAAAATGTCCTTTTCTGACAAGCCTATGTCAGGTTTGTACACCTGAGGGACATGGACAGAATGGTCCAAGGGAGCCCGCACATTTTTGATGATATTTCGATTTCTCTTACCAAGCACAATGAGGGGATTAACTGGAGAAGGGCCCAACTAAATAGAGAATGCTCGATTATGCTTGTTGGACCACCTCTGGACAATTTAGTAGAGTGTTGGCTTCGGAAAATGATGAATTCAACTTGGGAAGAATTCTTGTAACATCAAAAGTTTTTGTCAAATTTTGGATTATAAAAAATTGTTTTATTTGCATTGATTGAAAAATCACAAGGATTTTAAAACTTTTTGAGTTTATATAAAAGTTTTATTGGAAACACTATTTCAGATTTACTATTAAAAATTGTTGAACTCCTTTGAGGAAATAGAATTTCAAAATACTACTTTGAAATTATATGAAACCAATGCAAGCTTATTTGCAAAGGTAAGTGTTTGCAAAATGTTTAAAATAAAATAAAGGTTGTAATTTCAAAATTAGTGATGAAAATAATTTCAAAGATTATTTTAAAGATATTATTTTAGTAAATTTAAAGACTTTACCTTTAAAACTTAAACCCTATTTTGCTTTATGCAATAAAGTCCCAAGGGTTAAATTTATAAAGTTTTATTAAAAAGTTTATTTATTTATGAAATCATGTTGTTCACTGTTTCGTAATGTTATTTTGAATTTTAGAAAACTTTCCATTTGGTTTGACATGAAATGGTGTTAAAATGCAAAAGATACAAAAGAAAACGGAAAACAGAAAAGAATAAAAGAAAGAAGGAAAAAAATAGGAAATGGACAGAGCAGCCGGTCTGGCCCAAGAGCCGTCAGCCCAGCCGATCAACCCGCAACCCCCTTCCTCCCTCTTTCTTTTTCTTTTCTTTTTCATTTACCATTGATAGGTGGGACCCACCTATCAGGTCGTCTTCAACCTTGGTCCGGCCAGCACCCGAAACTGCCGCCGTTAACTCCTCTTGATTCCGTCCGTTTCCTGGCATTGAATCGAGCAACGAGACCTCCCTATAAATCCCCTTGCCCTCCTCTTATTTCTCCCTCTTTTCCCCTCTCTGAACCGCCGCCAGGCCGCGCAATTGCTTGTCGGAGCTCCGCACATCTGTAGGCTCTCTACGTCGATTCCAGTGAGCACCGGCCTCCTCTCACCACCCCTCTGGTTCCACTGGCCCCCTATTTTCTCTGTGCATATTGATGACATAGTTGGGCGCTTGATTGCATCCGCTATCTAGCAGGGCGACCTCAACCCAAAGCCGTCACCGCAGCAAGATCTCCGGCGGGAGATAGCCCGAGCCTCAGGCCACCCTCGCCTAGAAAACTTCGCCACCATGCTTGCCGTGCCCGCGCGCAACTCATCCACGTCTTCTTCCTCGCCCAGGAGCACTACAACGCCGAGGACAACCACACCCTGAGCCGTTTCTCGCCGGAACCATAGGACGCCGGTGAGCCCTCTCCCCCATCTCGTTTTGTCCCTCCGATCGTGATCCAACGGCACCTATTCTATTTCTTTTACCGAATCGGTATCAACCACTAGCAACACGCCACGTCACCCAGTCAAGCCCCTCCCTGGTCAAACCCTAGGTCAAACTGATTTAAAATTCAAATTCAAATCACAGATTTTGTCCAGATCTTGTAAATTGCACAGAAAATAATCCACTTGGCCAAATTTTGTAAACTTGATATCCATGGAATCCTTGGAAATAGTAGAATCCATCTATGCAATAATATCACATGGTTACTTTACAAAAGTTTGAACCAAAATTTAAATGGTATAATTTGCATATTAACACCAAATAATTCATATCTTTTTCTCTGGTTATCCAAAAATCATAAATTGGTAGTCGATGGAATCCTATGAACTTGTAGAACATTTTAGAATCAAGAAACAGCAAAGTTGATACATGCACAAACTTGGTGCATTCAAATTCATTCAAATCACCACTTTGATCATAACTTTAATTTTTAAAATGATTTTAAAGTGAAACCAATTGCTATAGCTTAGTATTTCAGTACCCTATCCAGTAACATCACTGCCCAAATTATTTGAAATCATTTGTAAATATTCAAATTGAAACATGAAAATTTGAGTATTTTCATTATAGAATTAATCCTATAACTCTTTTCAATATGATTCCTTTTACAAAAGTAAATCTTATGACCATAGCCATTTATCACTATCATGTTGACCTTGGAACATCCCCCAATATCATGCCATCTTATTCTTATGGGCTTAATTTTATAATATTCAAATTACACCTGAGTAATTTGAGTAATTCAATGTATCTAATTTGATTTCTCCTTTGCAATGGTGGTGATACACCCTACCCCATATCACACATGACCTAAATCTTTCAGATCCAATATTATCCTTAATGCATAACCAAAACTAGTTTGAATTCTTCAAAGAAGAATTTAAAAATTGACATGACCAATTCTTTAGAATCAAACCCTAGTTCAAGTTAATCCTTTTGTCCAAGAAAATCTTGTGGCCAAGAAGCCACCATCATTCTAAATAACATGCATACCTATTCAACCCCATGCCAACTTAATCCTGTTGGCCTATATTGAACTATTCAATTTACAAATGAGTTAATTGAGTAATTCAATATATCACAAATTCATACCCAATGCCTATGTGTAACTTACACAAATTTGAGTAAGTGTTGTCACACTTTATTCAGTAGTGTTCTAGTTGCACTATTCTATACTTATGTGAATCTATTCACATGAGTCATCTCTAAACTCTACCTTTGCTTATGCCAAGCACAAGATTTATATCACTACCTTGTACCTTGGAGGACTAATCCTTTCCAATCAATAAACCTTGCCATCCAAACTCTCAATCCATATCTTGTAAGCCAAGCTTCTAGCCATATCTCTCTCATCACAGAAATCATAAGAAATTTAAAATGTTAAACCAATCCTTTTCATTTGCTTGTCTTGCTTGATTTGTTGTTTTGGTGTGGTGTGTTTACTTTGTGTATCTCTATATTATAGATTGGCTTGGAGAGCCATACGATTTGTTGAGAGAAGAGAAAGGGTTTAAGCTTCAAAAGGCAAGTGACACACATACTTCCACCTCTCTTTTATTATATGCATTAGTGGTTTCAAATACTGTGCATGATATGAAATTTTCAATGTGGTTATGAAATGCTTAGCTCCTAGTAGTGGTAGCTATCCCTTAAACCCCACTTGCTAGGATTGCAAACTTACTATGGAAAATGATGCCATGCCTTGTTTTCAAATTCTTATGAAAATTAAACTACAACCTCAATGAAACACCTGGGTTGAAATGGTATTGCTTGGTTTATGTTGAGTGGCTATCCAGGGCTACACACCTGGCTGGCAACCCAGGATTTGTGTGGTTGTCATCGCCTGCGGGTGCACTTGTGGACGGCCACCCAGGAACAAAGAGACTACCATGTCTTCCTTGCTTAGTGAGCTTCCAGTGCAGCCTTATGACAATATGGGCTCTGTCTTGACTAACTAGGATGTGAGGGTTCAACTTGTGTGCAAGATATTGGCTGGTAGTATAATTATAGGTGGGAACGAATCTTGCCTGTATGGTTGCTCTCTCCTTTTGAAAGGTCTTGTCTCATTCTTCTCTCTGGGTAGAATGAGTCTGAAGGTGAAAGTGCACAACCCCTGCAGGGTGTAAAACTAATCGATTACCCATGTCCCCGGTTATGGACAATTTGAGTTCCTAGTCATGGATGTACGGAAGAGTCTCATCACCAATTCTAAATAAAAATAAAATTATTTAGAAACACTCAGGACAGGAACTACTCAGGGCTGCACACCTGGCTATCAACCCAGGATTTGTGTGGTTGTCGTCGCCTGAGGGTTATCCTAGTTTTGTTGAGTAACTACTCAGGACTGCACACCTGGCTATCAACCCAGGATTTGTGTGGTTGTCGTCGCCTGAGGGTTATTCTAGTTTTGTTGAGTAACTACTCAGGGCTGCACACCTGGCTATCAACCCAAGATTTGTGTGGTTGTCATCGCCTGAGGGTTAATCTAGTTTTGTTGAGTAACTACTCAGGGCTGCACACCTGGCTATCAACCCAGGACTTTTGTGGTGGTTTTCACCTAGGGGTTATCTTGAACCTTAAAGAATATAAAGGATAAAAAAATGTTTTGATTTGGAAAATATAGGATAAAATTTTTCTTTATGCAAATCAGCCAAAAACTCCACCAGCCAAATATCATGTAGATAGATCTTTCACAACAGCCACCAAATATGTATCATTTGCCAATATCATTGTACTGACCCCCATTCGTGGGGCTGCATATTCAAATGTGCAGGTTTTTCAGAGAAGGAGTAAGTTGATAGGATCTCGAGTCTACATTCCAACATGACTGCCTATGGCGCATGGTGAAGATGGAGGCTCACTGTTGCTTGTTGCGTGGTGAATGACCAGCCCGTTGGGAACCCCAAGAGGAAGGTATGATGAGTATAGCAGCAGATTTTCCCTCAGTTAAGAAACCAAGGTTTATTGTTCAGGAGAAAAGCAGACAATACGACTGAAGGTGATGCTTGCCAGTTTGCGATAGCTTCAGACAATTTATATATGGCGCCTCGTCCAAGCTTTGCTTGCTAGCTGCAACGCGGAACCTGCACACAACACAACCAAGTACTTTGCTCCCAACTTGCGATGAGGTTGTCAATCTCACCGGTTTGCTTGAAACAAAGGTTATGAGCGTATCGAGTGGAAAACAGTAGAAATATGCGAGTAAAGTAAACAGGTGATAGCAATATGATGGAAATAGGACCGGGATCCACAGTTCACTAGTGATGTCTCTCCATAAGATAAATAACACATGCCGAGTAAACAAATTACAGTTGGGCAATTGATAGAATAAAGATAAACATGATCTGTCAAGAAGATCACTATGCGATTTACTCTGGGCATTACAACAAAATACATAGACCGCCATCCAACTGCATCTATGACTAATAATCCACTTGTGGCAAATCAATCCGAGAACTCCACAAGTATTAAGTTGCGAACAACAGATAATTGCATTAAGCAAAGTGTGTAATGTAAACAAAGCATATGCCCTTGAGCATATGAATGTTGTTTTCTCCCTAGTAGCAACAGCACATCTACAACCTTAGAGGTTTCTGTCACTCCCCCAGGTTAAATAGAGGCATGAACCCACTATCGAGCATAAATACCCCCTCTTGGAGTCACTAGCAACTACTCGGCCAAGATAGCTACTAACAACAGAGAGCATGCAAGATCATAAACAACATAGAGACAACAAAAGATATATTTCAGTATAGCAACTCAATCATAACACCAATATTCATCGGATCCCAACAAACCAAACATGTAGAATTACATAACGGTGATCTCAATCATGTAGGGCAGCTCATGAGATCTAAACATGAAGCACATGGTGGAGAAGACAACCATCTAGCTACTTCTATGGACCCATAGTCCAAGGTAGACTACTCACTCATCGCTCCGGAGGCAAGCATGGCGATAAAGAAGACCTCCGGTGGCGATTCCCCTCTCCGGCAGGGTGCCGGGAAGAGCTTCTGGACCCTCCCAATCTTCGGGTCGACGGCGGCAGCGGATCACGATGTGTTCTAGAAAATTGATCGGGTACTTAGGTTTTTTCCGTCGGAGGGTCTTTATAGGCGAAGGGGCATCGTCAGAAGTGGACCGAGGTGGTCTCACACCTAGGGAACGTGGCCAGGGCCGCGCTGCCCTAGTGTGTGGCCCCCTCGTGGCCCCACTCCGTCTCCTCTTCAGATCTCTGGAAGCTTCCGGGAAAAATAAGACTTCAGGAACTTGTTTCGTCCAATTCCGAGAATATTTCCTGTGTATCACTTCTGAAACACAAAAATAGCAGAAAATAGGGAACTCGCACTGTGGTGACTTGTTAGTACGTTAGTTCCAGAAAATGCATAAAAGTGCCACTAAGTATAACGAAACAGTAGGCAAATGGTGTATAAACAAGCATGGAGCATCCAAAATTATAGATACGTTTGAGACGTATCAAGCCTCCCCAAGCTTAACTCCTGCTCGTCCTCGAGTAGGTAAGTGATAACAAAAGAATAATTTTTGAGGTGACATGCACCTACACAATCTTGATCATGTATGTAAGCATTTGTGAGCTGGGATCATAAGAACTTAAAACATGGGCATGAAGATATAATCTTGACAATAAGAAACTTAGCAACCATGTTGTAAACATGCAAATGAACACAAACAAAAGATCATGAAAATGAAACAATGAAAGTCAAACGTGTGTTCAAATTATAAGGAAAAACATACAAATGGTTTTCAGCTTGTCCTTCATGGAGAGCAAAACATAAATGCATAGGACACCTTCAAGTTTAAGAGGGCGACTAGATATAAATAATTTGAGAACAAGTGAAACCAACAATATGAATCAATCAATGAAAACTTTGGGACAGTGCACATTATACTAAGAATGACAACTTTGCTCTCTTATGGTGCATAAAGAAAGAAGGTGGTGACTCAACATAAAAGTAGAAGAAAGGCCCTTCGGAGAGGGAAGCAGTGATTGCAAGTTTTATAACCTTCAAAAATTATGTTACTGACCGGCTTTGAGCTCTCATTGCCCCCATCATAAGCATCTTGAATGGTTAAAGTTAATGCAAGAACAATTATGATGCATATGCTTGACAAATCATAAGTTGAAAACCTCGTGTCCCGTGAATACGAGTACCCAAACCTCATGCTACTTTACTTAGAGACCCAAGCAAGGCTCTTGTCATTGTAAGTATACATGTATCATCAAGAACCGCCAATGGGGTACCTCCATGCCCGATGACATAGAACAAGCCCACATCAAAATGATAGGACAAGCAGACAATGAACACCTTGACATCTCTTTTATTTGCCATTTGTTTAGCTTTTTATTGTGAGATGCGTCATCGAATGTTCACCATGGGTATGCTGCAAATTTCCACCATGAATTATGCATGGCTTAGATTAGTGGCCCGGCATTTCCCTAACATATATACAAACTCCATGATCCCCACAAGATTCCCAATTCATTTCACACCACGGGCATCCATAAACAAAAGATCACGATATCAACTCAAATAAGAAGTGCAATGTTGAAAGCTTGCCCATGACTGCATGGCTGGGCTAGTCTCCAACTTACAACTTGCAAGCATAACAACTCAACATAAGAGACCACAATGTCAAATTTTTAAGAACAGGAAAAAGTAAAGTGTGCCTTCCGGTTCGTTAGAGCTTTACTGACCGAATTTTGCATAATACTGGTAAGAGTTTAATTTGAAGAGAAAATAAAAAGCAAGCCAAATTTACTTGGAATAGCAAATTGCTAGTAGGTATGTATGGTGGACACTTTGGAAAACTTTGGCTTTTAAGAGTTGGATGCACAAGTAGAGCTCATACTCAATACAAGGCGAGGGCTAGCAAAAGACTGGGAGCGACCAACTAAGAGAGCAATAATGACCATAATCATGCAAAGCGACAAAGCGACATTAAAAGAAGCATAAGATGGCATCAAAAGTCAAAAACTAAATGATCATGAAGGCTATTGGCGACTTTGTATGAGTCTAACATGTGTAAGCATGCGCCAAGTCAACCCAAATAAAGCATCAAGGAGAAAACCAAAATAATGCTTCCAAATAATTAAAAACAACGCATGATTTTTTTCAAAGGCTCATTAAGCAATCTCAGTTATTTGAGACAAGTCATGCTACAGCAAAACCACTAAGCATACTATCAAAAAGACATCAAGCATGACATGAAAAAGCCTAAGCCACAGTCTACACAAGCTCCTTCTTGTACCACTATTTTGCACAAAGCTTTTTCTCTTTTCCAACACCATTTGAAATTTTTATAAGCACCTCTTTTGATGAAAACCAATAAAGATCAGAGGCAAAAATACACCTTGATGAAAAGATATGACAAGGTCTGAACGCAAATCAAGGCAAAAATGAAAACCAAAAGCAGTAGCGGAAAAAGAAGAACACTCGATTTTTAATAAGAGTGAAAACCAGAGCGTTCTTTGCAAATGAAAACGAGTACATCTCCTCCAAAAGAAATTTGTTGGGGTCCAACCATTTATTGCAGAAAACAAAACAAACTAACTAAGAATACTAAAACAACTGACACTCCAAGAAAAACACATAGTGCATGAAGCAATAAAAATATAGTGTTTTGAAAGGTGACCTGATTTTTGCCGATGAAGAAGGGGTGCCTCGGGGGCATCCCCAAGCTTTGACGCTTGTACTTCTTGGATATTTCTTGGGGTGATGCATGGGCATCCCCAAGCTTGAGCTTTTGTCCATTCTTCAACTCATCTCATCATTCTCCAATCCCTACACTTGAAAACTTCCTTCATACAAAACTAAACACAAATCTATTAGCAACATTGGTGTATCATAACATATAATCAACCTCTTTTTGCTTCAGGTTTCAACCCAAAACCACCACATATAAAGCATATACTACTGTAGCAACTTCCCCAAAAGTTCCGTGATCAAAAGAACTCAAAAGAAAGCGATAAAGTGGCAAACACAAATATTGGCAGAAATCTGTCAATACAGAACAGCTGACAAAGGCCGAATTTTTGAGGGGTTTTCTGTTGCTCAAATCAAAAAGTGTTCAACTAACAAAAGTTTGGATATAACCTGGGGCATATGCACAAGAAATCGCAGGTCCAAAAGATATACAGAGAATTTATACAAATTTTTACGGTGCAGCACCGAAAACAGTTTCAAGACAGCAACATCCCCAAATCTTTACCTCACTCGAATTAGAGGCTTCTCTTGGCACAAAAACGAAATAAACAGGATAAAGAGCGGTCATTACATTAGTAATGACTTCCAAGACTCAAATAAAAGAAAAATAACTGAATGTAAAAACATTGGGTTATCTCCCAAGAGTGCTTTTCTTTAACGCCTTTGAGCTAGGCGCAGAAAATTGCGAATCAAGTATTTTCAGAAGAAGCATTAAGATCAACTGCAGAGGTCTTGTCAATAAGGCATTGTATTTCATCCACATAAGTTTTTGAAGACCCCTTGTGATCACGCTTTGGTTCACTCAAATCACAAAAAAGATTTTTGGGACAGATCCAGTCAAAATTATTTTCGAAAGCCTCACACAATCCAAAGAGCTTGCTAGGTATGGGTATTTCGGCTCCTTCATCATTTGTACTAATAACCTTTATAGGTGAACCGAGTTTATTAAAACGTTTAAGAACTTTTCTAGCTTCAATAACGACATCTTTAAATTCTAGGTGCAAAGCTTCCAAAATAAAAGCTTTCTTTTCGGGATCTTCAATTTCATGAAGCTTAAGGAACATGTATTGCATAAAAGGATTAAGACTAGCAAACCTAGTTTCCAACATGTGAATTAAATAAGCAGAAGCAACTTCAATACTAGGAGCTAGCTCAACCAAAGACTTTTCCTCAACTTCCTTATGCATACTAATGTGATTAAAGAACTCCTCAATGTTACTTTTTCCAATAATTGAACCACTACCTACTGAGAGGTCCTCCAGAACGTACTTAGGGAACAGCATGATGAACTAAAAGTAAAGAAATAACAACTACCAAGGATTCTAATTTTTTTGGGTTTTGATATAAAACAATGCAAGTAAAAATAAATAAAGTAAAGCAAAACAATAACAAAGTAAAGGATGTGCGTGCGAAAAACTCCCCTTGCAGAGGTCTTCCACTTTTCCCCGGCGACGGCGCCAGAAAAAGCTGTTGCTTGTTGCGTGGTGAATGACTAGCCCGTTGGGAACCCCAAGAGGAAGGTATGATGAGTATAACAGCAGATTTTCTCTCAGTTAAGAAACCAAGATTTATCGTTCAGGAGAAAAGCAGACAATACGACTGAAGGTGATGATTGCTAGTTTGCGACAGCTTCGGACAATTTATATATGGTGCCTCGTCCAAGCTTTGCTTGCTGGCTGCAACGCAGAACCTGCACACAACACAACCAAGTACTTTGCTCCCAACTTGCGATGAGGTTGTCAATCTCACCGGTTTGCTTGAAACAAAGGTTATGAGCGTATCGAGTGGAAAACATTAGAAATATGTGAGTAAAGTAAACAGTGCGAGTAAAGTAAACAGGTGATAGCAATATGATGGAAATAGGACCGGGATCAACAGTTCACTAGTGGTGTCTTTCCATAAGATAAATAACACATGCTGGGTAAACAAATTACAGTTGGGCAATTGATAGAATAAAGATAAACGTGATATGTCAAGAAGATCACTATGCGATTTACTCTGGGCATTACAACAAAATACATAGACCGCCATCCAACTGCATCTATGACTAATAATCCACTTGTGGCGAATCAATCCGAGAACTCCACAAGTATTAAGTTGCGAACAACAGATAATTGCATTAAGCAAAGTGTGTAATGTAAACAAAGCATATGCCCTTGAGCATATGAATGTTGTTTTCTCCCTAGTAGCAATAGCACATCTACAACATTAGAGGTTTCTGTCACTCCCCCAGGTTAAATAGAGGCATGAACCCACTATCGAGCATAAATACCCCCTCTTGGAGTCACTAGCAACTACTCGGCCAAGATAGCTACTAACAACGGAGAGCATGCAAGATCATAAACAACATAGAGATAACAAAAGATATATTTCAGTATAGCAACTCAATCATAACACCAATATTCATCGGATCCCAACATACCAAACATGTAGAATTACATAACGGTGATCTCAATCATGTAGGGCAGCTCATGAGATCTAAACATGAAGCACATGGTGGAGAAGACAACCATCTAGCTACTGCTATGGACCCATAGTCCAAGGTAGACTACTCACTCATCTCTCCGGAGGCAAGCATGGCAATGAAGAAGACCTCCGGTGGCGATTCCCCTCTCCGGCAGGGTGCCGAGAAGAGCTTCTGGACCCTCCCGATCTTCGGGTCGATGGCGGCGGATCGCGATGTGTTCTGGAAAATTGATCGGGTACTTAGGTTTTTTCCGTCGGGGGGTCTTTATAGGCGAAGGGGCATCGTCAGAAGTGGACCGAGGTGGTCTCACACCTAGGGGGCGCGGCCAGGGCCTGGGCCGCGCTGCCCGCGGCCCTGGTGTGTGGCCCCCTCGTGGCCCCACTCCGTCTCCTCTTCGGATCTCTGGAAGCTTCCAGGAAAAATAAGACTTCAGGAACTTGTTTCGTCCAATTCCGAGAATATTTCCTGTGTATCACTTCTGAAACACAAAAACAGCAGAAAACAGGGAACTGGCACTGTGGCGACTTGTTAGTAGGTTAGTTCCGGAAAATGCATAAAAGTGCCACGAAGTGTAATGAAACAGTAGGCAAATGGTGTATAAACAAGCATGGAGCATCAAAAATTATATATACGTTTGAGATGTATCACTCACTGCTACCTTAGTTCCCGCTGTGTTTGTGATGTATTGAACTCTGTCATTTGAGCTAGTCCATGTGACTAAACTAGTTTGTAAGTTTAAAGACTTATGTATCTAGATCCATGTTGTAATCTTTGATACTATGCAATGAATACTATATTTTGTTCTGTGGTGCTATCAGTGATCCAAGGAATAGCACTTAACACAGGTGTTCCACCTTAATCCAAAGGTGGGGCGTTTGAAAATGGTATCAGAGCATAATGTTGCCTGTAGGATCGATACCCTAGGTTTGGAATTAGAAACAGGAAGACCCTAGGATAAAAAAATCTAGCTCATCTTGTTTCTGTTTACATAAAAAAAAGAGTTTGCATTTTGAACTCCTTGTATTCTCTCCTACTTCCTCTTCAAATGTTTCTTTTGCTATAGATGACCCTACCCTGAAATCATCAACAAAGGATAGAAGGTCACAATGTGCCAGAAGTATGAGACTGATACTCCATATATTTTCCTTGACTCAATGCGAAGAACTACATTGAAGGCCAAACGAAGAACTTGGAGAAAGACTCAAATGCAGCTTGCACAACTCCAGAAGAAGAATCAAGGAAGTAGAGAAGAAATTTGAAGTACACAAGCAAGTAATAGATAAGACCACCAATAATTCTAGTTTATAGAACCAACGATGTTGCTATAATCTAATGATCATACCAAATTGGGGTATGACCATACTGGATTATTAGTGTTTGACATAATTTGCTAGATGTGATGAATGTTTGTTAGATGTTGTTTGTAAGATGAATTCTCTTGATCTGCTGTGTTTGGGTAGGAATCTTCTTTAGATCCCTTCTATCTATTCTCATCTATGCTAAGACCTAAACCTATCCTAAACCCCAAACAGATGCAACCTCAACGCCAGAACAATCACACCAACCCTCAGTTGGAGATAGCAATGCAACAGTTGGTTGAAGCTCACAGAGGAATGATGCGGGTGTTGACTCAGAATGTGGTTAACCGCGATAGCAAAGAGTTACCTCTAGGAGTGCAGCAAGTACTGGATGATCATTCGCGAATAGTACAAATGATGTCCCAGATTGTGGCTAGTACCAATAATAGCCTGCCACAAAATGATCATGGTGGAAAGACAACAAGAGGTGATGTTGAGATGACACTGCAAGCCTGTAAGAGATGTGGAGAAATAGGACACACGTCTAAGGACTGTCATGAACAGTGTCCTTACTGTGATACAAGTCACCCAATTGGAGAATGTCCCATGAGCCAAGTTACTTGCTTCCTATGTGAAGGAATCAATCATGTTCCTACTGAATGTAAGTTTTATTCCACGGTGCAACGAATGAATCAACAAGCCAAGGATAGAATGAGCCAACTGCTAGGAAAGACCCCTGAAGATGGAAGACCAAAGATGAAGGTGGAAAATAAAATCATGGGAACAACACACAACCTTACCACCAAGTGTTGCTATTTATGTGAAGAAGAAGGACATATATCTAGAGATTGCTTGAAGAAACAAGAAAGGTTTCCCACAACTATAGTGGAGTATGAAGAATCAGAACTAAGAGATCTCCTAGCCTTAGAGAGACCCAAAAGGAGAAAGACAATAGCAAAACGTTATGCTAGAATTGCAGGGAACTTGGACATTATGCGAGGGAATGTCCAGAACCAAACATGCAAAGGGGAACAGATCTGGTCACTTGTCAGAAATGCAACCAAAAGGGACACTATGCAAGGAGATGCGAAGAGAAAAGCACTTCAAGACTTCAGAAAATGGGATAATTGAAGAGGTCGTCACTGCAAGGAGAAGACCCAACAAGGTGTAGCCAACTTGGAAGAATTTGTATGCCACTACTACCTTGTAATAAATATTGTAAGGACTTGTAAGAGCTAAGGACAACCTTGTTGAATGGATTTTATTTTTCTAATGAGATGGCAAGCCAAAGGACATACAACTCAAGAGTTAAAGCCATACGACAGAGTTTACGCAAACCCCTAGCTAAGGAACGATAGATTTGTTTTAAAAATTTAGATTTGGAATGTTGGCTTTCATTTCCAAGAAAATTTTGTCAAAACCAGTAAGGCTGACCTAGAGTTAGAATACGAGGTTTGCAAGCCATGTATGAAGTAATGATTTGGGTGCAGTATGGATTGATCACCATTCCTACTACTCTTATTATTCGCTTTCATAATGTTGGCTTTGCGAACCTAGAGAGACATACCTACATGAGAGACGATGTTGTTAAACCTTAACCTTAGGAGGATAATATATTACACCCTTTATAGTGAGCCAGTGTGGCCAAAACATAGAATTGCGGTGATGTGAACCACAAGCTTACCGCTGAAGAAGACACATGTTGGAAGGAATCTTATCAATCTGAAGAACTCTGTTTGACCCCAAAAGTGCTCCCCAAGGTAGCAACCATAAGATAAAAGAACCTCAAGGATGTAAGCAAAGAGGATGAAGTGAAGATAGAAGATCACTTTAACATGGTCCTCTGATTGACCCAAAGAGTGACCCTTCAGTGTCCAAAGTAGTTCAACAAACTACATTGCTGGATAGAAGCTCCACGATGGAGCAAAGTTATACTCAAGCCTCCTTGAGAAATACTGGAAACCTAAGTTTGTGAATAAACACCCACCTTTTGGAAATAAAGTCAGAAGCTTACTATGGAATCAAAAGATGACCCAATGTCAAGTCAAATCCCAGGTGTGCTTACCATGAACCAAAGGCCTAGACTACCCACAAAAGTCTTTTAAGGGTGGTAGCCACCTAAGTACCCCAAACCCTTCTACCTTTCTAGCCTCCTCAAATCTCGGGGACGAGATTTCTTTTAAGGGTGGTAGTCTGTAACATCCCAAGTTTTTGTCAAATTTTGGATTAAAAAAAATTGTTTTATTTGCATCGATTGAAAAATCACAAGGATTTTTAATTTTTTTTAGTTTATATAAAAGTTTTATTGGAAACACTATTTCAGATTTACTATTAAAAATTGTTGAACTCCTTTTTGGAAATAGAATTTCAAAATACTACTTTGAAATTATATGAAACCAATGCAAGCTTATTTGCAAACGTAAGTGTTTGCAAAATGTTTAAAATAAAATAAAGGTTGTAATTTCAAAATTAGTGCTGAAAATAATTTCAGAGATTATTTTAAAGATATTATTTTACTAAGTTTAAAGACTTTACCTTTAAAACTTAAACCCTATTTTGCTTTATGCAATAAAGTCCCTAGGGTTAAATTTATAAAGTTTTATTAAAAAGTTTATTTATTTAAATCATGTTGTTCACTGTTTTGTAATGTTATTTTGAATTTTAGAAAACTTTCCATTTGGTTTGACTTGAAATGGTGTTAAAATGCAAAAGATACAAAAGAAAAAGGAAAACAGAAAAGAATAAAAGAAAGAAGGAAATAAAATAGGAAATGGACCGAGCAGCCGGTCTGGCCCAAGAGCCGTCAGCCCAGCCGATCAACCCGCAACCCCCTTCCTCCCTCTTTCTTTTTCTTTTCTTTTTCATTTACCATTGATAGGTGGGACCCACCTATCAGGTCGTCTTCAACCTTGGTCGGGCCAGCACCCGAAACTGCCGCCGTTAACTCCTCTTGATTCCGTCTGTTTCCTGGCATTGAATTGAGCAACGAGATCTCCCTATAAATCCCCTCGCCCTCCTCTTATTTCTCCCTCTTTTCCCCTCTCTGAACCGCCGCCAGGCCGCGCAATTGCTCGTCGGAGCTCTGCACATCTGCAGGCTCTCTACGTCGATTCCGGTGAGCACCGGCCTCCTCTCGCCACCCCTCTGGTTCCATTGGCCCCCTCTTTTCTCTGTGCATCTTGATGACATAGTTGGGCGCTTGATTGCATCCTCTATCGAGCAGGGCGACCTCAACCCGAAGCTGTCGCTGCAGCAAGATCTCCGGCGGGAGATAGCCCGAGCCTCAGGCCACACCCACCCAGAAAACTTCGCCACCGTGCTTGCTGTGCCTGCGCGCATCTCGTCCACATCTTCTTCCTCGCCCAGGAGCACTACAACGCCGAGGACGACCTCACCCTGAGTCGTTTCTCGCTGGAACCCTAGGACGCCGGTGAGCCCTCTCCCCCATCTCATTCTGTCCATCCGATCGTGATCCAACGGCCCCTGTTCTATTTATTTTACCGAATCGGTATCAACCACTAGCAACGCGCCACGTCACCCAGTCAAGCCCCTCCCTGGTCAAACCCTAGGTCAAACTGATTTAAAATTCAAATTCAAATCACAGATTTTGTCCAGATCTTGTAAATTGCATAGAAAATAATCCACTTGGCCAAATTTTGTAAACTTGATATCCATGGAATTCTTGGAAATAGTAGAATCCATCTATGCAATAATATCACATGGTTATTGTACAAAAGTTTGAACCAAAATTTAAATGGTATAATTTGCATATTAACACCAAATAATTCATATCTTTTTCTCTGGTTATCCAAAAATCATAAATTGGTAGTCGATGGAATCCTATGAACTTGTAGAACATTTTAGAATCAAGAAACATCAAAGTTGATACGTGCACAAACTTGGTGCATTCAAGTTCATTCAAATCACCACTTCGATCATAACTTAAATTTTAAAAATGATTTTAAAGTGAAACCAATTGCTATAGCTTAGTATTTCAGTACCCTATCCAGTAACATCATTGCCCAAATTATTTGAAATCATTTGTAAATATTCAAATTCAAACATGAAAATTTGAGTATTTTCATTATAGAATTAATCCTATAACTCTTTTCAATATGATTCCTTTTACAAAAGTAAATCTTATGACCATAGCCATTTATCACTATCATGTTGACCTTGGAACATCCCCCAATATCATGCCATCTTATTCTTATGGGCTTAATTTTATAATATTCAAATTACACCTGAGTAATTTGAGTAATTCAATGTATCTCAATTTGATTTCTCCTTTGCAATGGTGGTGATACACCCTACCCCATATCACACATGACCTTAATCTTTCAGATCCAATATTATCCTTAATGCATAACCAAAACTAGTTTGAATTCTTCAAAGAAGAATTTAAACATTGACATGACCAATTCTTGAGAATCAAACCCTAGTTCAAGTTAATCATTTTGTCCAAGAAAATCTTGTGGCCAAGAAGCCACCATCATTCTAAATAACATGCATACCTATTCAACCCCATGCCAACTTAATCCTGTTGGCCTATATTGAACTATTCAATTTACAAATGAGTTAATTGAGTAATTCAATATATCACAAATTCATACCCAATGCCTATGTGTAACTTACACAAATTTGAGTAAGTGTTGTCACACTTTATTCAGTAGTGTTCTAGTTGCACTATTCTATACTTATGTGAATCTATTCACATGAGTCATCTCTAAACTCTACCTTTGCTTATGCCAAGCACAAGATTTATATCACTACCTTGTACCTTGGAGGACCAATCCTTTCCTATCATTAAACCTTGCCATCCAAACTCTCAATCCATATCTTGTAAGCCAAGCTTCTAGCCATATCTCTCTCATCACAGAAATCATAAGAAATTTAAAATGTTAAACCAATCCTTTTCATTTGCTTGTCTTGCTTGATTTGTTGTTTTGGTGTGGTGTGTTTACTTTGTGTATCTCTATATTATAGATTGGCTTGGAGAGCCATACGATTTGTTGAGAGAAGAGAAAGGGTTTAAGCTTCAAAAGGCAAGTGACACACATACTTCCACCTATCTTTTATTATATGCATTAGTTGTTTCAAATACTGTGCATGATATGAAATTTTCAAAGTGGTTATGAAATGCTTAGCTCCTAGTAGTGGTAGCTATCCCTTAAACCCCACTTGATAGGATTGCAAACTTACTATGGAAAATGATGCCATGCCTTGTTTTCAAATTGTTATGAAAATTAAACTACAACCTCAATGAAACACCTGGGTGGAAATGGTATTGCTTGGTTCAAGTTGAGTGGCTACCCAGGGCTACACTCCTAGCTGTCAACCCGGGATTTGTGTAGTTTTCATTGCCTGGGGGTACACTTGTGGACGGACACCCAGGAACAAAGAGACTACCATGTCTTCCTTGCTTAGTGAGCTTCCAGTGCAGCCTTATGATAATATGGGCTCTGTCTTGACTAACTAGGATGTGAGGGTTCAACTCATGTGCAAGATATTGGCTGGTAGTATAATTATAGGTGGGAACGGATCTTGCCTGTATGGTTGCTCTCTCCTTCTAAAAGTTCTTGTCTCATTCTTCTCTCTGGGTAGAATGAGTCTTAAGGTGAAAGTGCACAACCCCTACAGGGTGTAAAACTAATCGATTAGCCATGTCCCCAGTTATGGACAATTTGAGTTCCTAGTCATGGATGTACGGAAGAGTCTCATCACCATTTCTAAATAAAAATAAAATTGTTTAGAAACACTCAGGACAGGAACTACTCAGGGCTGCACACCTAGCTATCAACCCAGGATTTGTGTGGTTGTTGTCGCCTGAGGGTTATCCTAGTTTTGTTGAGTAACTACTCAGGACTGCACACCTAGCTATCAACCCAGGATTTGTGTGGTTGTCGTCGCCTGAGGGTTATTCTAGTTTTGTTGAGTAACTACTCAGGGCTGCACACCTGGCTATCAACCCAGGATTTGTGTGGTTGTCGTCGCCTGAGGGTTATTCTAGTTTTGTTGAGTAACTACTCAGGGTTGCACACCTGGCTATCAACCTAGGACTTGTGTGGTGGTTTTCACCTGGGGGTTATCTTGACCCTTAAAGAATATAAAGGATAAAAATGTTTTGATTTGGAAAATATAGGTTAAAAATTTGCTTTATGCAAATCAGCCAAAAACTCCACCAGCCAAATATCATGTAGATAGCTCTTTCACAACAGCCACCAAATATGTGTCATTTGCCAGTACATCATTGTACTGACCCCTGTTCGTGGGGCTGCATATTCAAATGTGCAGGTTTTTCAGAGAAGGAGTAAGTTGATAGGATCTCGAGTCTACATTCCAACATGACTGCCTGTGGCGCATGGTGAAGATGGAGGCTCACTGCTACCTTAGTTTCCATTGTGTTTGTGATGTATTGAACTCTGTCATTTGAGCTAGTCTATGTGACTAAACTAGTTTGTAAGTTTAAAGACTTATGTATCTGGATCCATGTTGTAATCTTTGATACTATGCAATGAATACTATATTTTGTTCTGTGGTGCTATCAGTGATCCAGGGAATAGCACTTAACACAGGTGTTCCACCTTAATCCAAAGGTGGGGCGTTACAATTCTTGCAAAGGTTTGATGCACTGAGCTTCAGGAAATTCCTAAAAGTGTAAGGTTGACAGATGGGGACAATGCAGACTCAGAATCCTGGACTTTCTCCATTGAGGTGCTGTAGCAGGTCCTCCTGGGAGGTGGCCCACCTGATGAAGAACCTTTGCTAGAAGAGGGTGTGGACCCCCTCCCCTTGCGACCTGTTAATTTTGCTCCTCAAGTGTCTGCTCAGATTTTACCTGCTCAAGACAATAATGATGCTACCTGGGAAGAAAATAACTGGAATAATAATAACCAGCAAGTGGGAATGCAAGAAGAGCTCTTGGAAAATAATTTAAATGCTCAAGACAATGATATGCAGAGTAGTGTTACCCAGACCATCTTAGTGTATGCTGGTGAAAACTCCACTAATCTTCAGCAACTTCAACAGCCTGCAAATGATGAAGTCAACTAGTTGAATATTGAGAATTTATTTTTGGAAGAGGAAATTGCTTTTGTAATTGTCCAGGGAGATCAGCAAGCTTTGGACATAAACAACTTACAGCTGCTTGGTGAAGGAGTTCAAAATCTCATGCTTGCCTATCAAGGCCTGGAAGAGGAAGATGACATTGCCCCTGTGGCAGTTGGAATTCAGGACAAGGAAATGGAAGAAAACTTATCAGAGGGGAATGTTTCTAAACCTAATTTGGAAGCCTTCCAATTCAATGACATTGTCCCCCCTGAGGTAGCTCATATGCAGATTGCCAAAGTTGAGACACATATTTTCCCAGAGCATGAAATTCAGAAGTTCTCCAAGGAGGGCATGGAGTTATGGGAGAAATACTTTGCCCCACATATTCAAACTTCTTCTGATGCAGCAGGGGATGAATAGGTGATGCTACCGAGTTGATGAAGTAAAACAACCGGCCCGTTGGGAACCCCAAGAGGAAGGTGTGATGAATATAGCAGCAAGATTTTCCCTCAATTAAGAAACCAAGGTTTATCGTTCTTCGAGAGGAGAGACAAATGACTGAAGGTGATGCAAACTGGCTTAATAGCACTCCAACAAGGGCGCCGTTTAACGATACTTGTTGACTCGTGTTCGGCCAGTAGCAACGCGGAACCTGCACACAACACAACCAAGTACTTTGCTCCCAACTTGCGATGAGGTTGTCAATCTCACCGGTTTGCTTGAAACAAAGGTTATGAGTGTATCGAGTGGAAAACAATAGAGTATGCGAGTAAAGTAAACAGTGCGATTAAAGTAAACAGGTGATAGCAATATGATGGAAATAGGACCAGGGTCCACAGTTCACTAGTGGTGTCTCTCCATAAGATAAATAACACATGCTGGGTAAACAAATTACAGTTGGGCAATTGATAGAATAAAGATAAACGTGATATGTCAAGAAGATCACTATGAGATTTACTCTGGGCATTAAAACAAAATACATAGACCGCCATCCAACTGCATCTATGACTAATAATCCACTTGTGGCGAATCAATCCGAGAACTCCACAAGTATTTTGTTTTCTCCCTAGTAGCAATAGCACATCTACAACCTTATAGGTTTCTGTCACTCCCCCAGGTTAAATAGAGGCATGAACCCACTATCGAGCATAAATACCCCCTCTTGGAGTCACTAGCAACTACTCGGCCAAGATAGCTACTAACAACGGAGAGCATGCAAGATCATAAACAACATAGAGATAACATAAGATATATTTCAGTATAGCAACTCAATCATAACACCAATATTCATCGGATCCCAACAAACCAAACATGTAGAATTACATAACGGTGATCTCAATCATGTAGGACAGCTCATGAGATCTAAACATGAAGCACATGGTGGAGAAGACAACCATCTAGCTACTGCTATGGACCCATAGTCCAAGGTAGACTACTCACTCATCGCTCCGGAGGCAAGCATAGCGATGAAGAAGACCTCCGATGGCGATTCCCCCCTCTGGCAGGGTGCCGGGAGGAGCTTCTGGACCCTCCCGATCTTTGGGTCGACGGCGGCGGCGGATCGCGATGTGTTCTAGAAAAGTGATCAGGTCCTTAGGTTTTTTCTGTCGGGGGTCTTTATAGGCGAAGGGGCGATGTCAGAGGTCGCCCCAGGCCCCTCACACCATGGCGGCGCGGCCAGGTCCTGGACCGCGCCAGCCATGTGTGTGGGCCCCTGGTGGCCCCTCTCCTTCTCCTCTTTGGATTACTGGAAGCTCCCGGACAAAATAAGACTTCAGGAACTTGTTTCGTCCAATTCCGAGAATATTTCCTGTGTATCACTTCTGAAACACAAAAATAGCAAAAAACAGGGAACTGGCACTATGGCAACTTGTTAATAGGTTAGTTCCGGAAAATGCATAAAAGTGCCACGAGGTGTAATGAAACATTAGGCAAATGGTGTAAAAACAAGCATGGAGCATCAAAAATTATAGATACATTGGAGACGTATCAAGCATCCCCAAGCTTAACTCCTGCTCGTCCTCGAGTAGGTAAGTGATAACAAAAGAATAATTTTTGAGGTGACATGCACCTACACAATCTTGATCATATATGTAAGCATTTGTGAGCTGGGATCATAAGAACTTAAAACATGGGCATGAAGATATAATCTCGACAATAAGAAACTTAGCAACCATGTTGTAAACATGAAAATGAACACAAACAAAAGATCATGAAAATGAAACAATGAAAGTCAAATGTGTGTTCAAATCATAAGGAAAACATACAAATGCTTTTCAGCTTGTCCTTCAAAGAGAGCAAACATAAATGCATAGGACACCTTCAAGTTTAAGAGGGCGACTAGATACAAATAATTTGAGAACAAGTGAAACCAACAATATGAATCAATCAATGAAAACTTTGGGACAATGCACATTATACTAAGAATGACAACTATGCTCTCTTAATGGTGCATAAAGATAGAAGGTGGTGACTCAACATAAAAGTAAAAGAAAGGCCCTTCGCAGAGGGAAGCAGTGATTGCAAGTTTTATAACCTTCAAAAATTATGGTACTTACCGGCTTTGAGCTCTCATTGCCCCCATCATAAGCATCTTGAATGGTTAAAGTTAATGCGAGAACAATTATGATGCATATGCTTGACAAATCATAAGTTGAAAACCTCATGCCCCGTGAATACGAGTACCCAAACCTCATGCTACTTTACTTAGAGTCCCAAGCAAGGCTCTTGTCATTGTAAATATATGCATATCATTGAGAACCGCCAATGGGGTACCTCCATGCCCGATGACATGGAACAAGCCCACACCAAAATGACAGGACAAGTAGACTATGAACACCTCAACATCTGTTTTGTTTGCCATTTGTTTAGCTTTTTATTGTGAGATGCCTCGTCGAATGTTCACCATGGGTATGCTGCAAATTTCCACCAGGAATTATGCATGGCTTAGATTAGCGGCCCAGCGTTTCTCTAACACATATACAAACTCCATGATCCCCACAAGATTCCCAATTCATTTCACACCGCGGGCATCCATAAACAAAAGATCACGATATCAACTCAAATAAGAAGTGCAATGTTGAAAGCTTGCCCATGACTGCATGGCTGGGCTAGTCTCCAACTTACAACTTGGAAGCATAACAACTCAACATAAGAGACCACAATGTCAAATTTTTAAGAACAGGAAAAAGTAAAGTGTGCCTTCCAGTTCGTGAGAGCTTTACTGACCGAATTTCGCATAACACTGGTAAGAGTTTAATTTGAAGAGAAAATAAAAGCAAGTCAAATTTACTTGGAATAGCAAATTGCTAGTAGGTATGTATGCTGGACACAATGGAAAACTTTGGCTTTTAGGAGTTGGATGCACGAGTAGAGCTCTTACTCGGTACAAGGCGAGGGCTAGCAAAAGACTGGGAGCGACCAACTAAGAGAGCAATAATGGCCATAATCATGCAAAGCGACAAAGTGACATTAAAAGAAGCATAAGATGGCATCAAAAGTCAAAAACTAAATGATCATAGAGGCTATTGGCGAGTTTATAAGAGTCTAACATGTGTGAGCATGCACCAAGTCAACCCAAATAAAGCATCAAGGAGAAAACCAAAATAATGCTTCCATACAATAAAAACAACGCATGATTTTTTTCAAAGGCTCATTAAGCAATCTCAGTTATTTGAGACAAATCATGCTACAGCAAAAACACTAAGCATACTATCAAAAAGACATCAAGCATGACATGAAAAAGCCTAAGCCGCAGTCTACACAAGCTCCTTCTTGTACCACTATTTTGCACAAAGCTTTTTCTCTTTTCCAACACCATTTGAAATTTTTAAAGACACCTCTTTTGATGAAAACCAATAAAGATCAGAGGCAAAAATACACCTTGATGAAAAGATATGACAAGGTCTGAATGCAAATCAAGGCGAAAACGAAAACCAAAAGCAGTAGCGGAAAAAGAAAGAACACCCGGTGAAATTGTAAGAATGAAAAACGGAGTGTTCTTTGCAAATGAAAACGAGTACATCTCCTCCAAAGGAAATTTGTTGGGGTCCAACCATTTATTACTGCAAACAAACAAACTAATAAATAAAAATAAAACAACTGACGCTCCAAGAAAAACACATAGTGCATGAAGCAATAAAAATATAGTGTCTTGAAAGGTGACCTGATTTTTGCCGATGAAGAAGGGGTGCCTCGGGGGCATCCCCAAGCTTTGATGCTTGTACTTCTTGGATATTTCTTGGGGTGATGCATGGGCATCCCCAAGCTTGAGCTTTTTTCCATTCTTCAACTCATCTCATCATTCTCCAATCCCTACACTTGAAAACTTCCTTCATACAAAACTAAACACAATTCTATTAGCAACATTAGTGTAGCATAACATATAATCAACCTCTTTTTGATTTAGGTTTCAACTCAAAACCACCACATATATAGCATATACTACTGTAGCAACTTCTCCAAAAGTTCTGTGATCAAAAGAACTCAAAAGAAAGTGATAAAGTGGCAAACACAAATATTGGCAGAAATCTGTCAAAACTGAACAGCTGACAAAGGCCAAATTTTTGAGGGGTTTTCTGTTGCTCAAATCAAAAAGTGTTCAACTAACGAAAGTTTGGATATAACCTGGGGCATATGCACAAGAAATTGCAGGTCCAAAAGATATACAGACAATTTATACAAATGTTTACGGTGCAGCACCGAAAACAGTTTCAGGACAGCAACATCCCCAAATCTTTACCTCACTCAAATTAGAGGCTTCTCTTGGCACAAAAACGAAATAAACAAGATAAGGAGCGGTCATTACAATAGTAATGACTTCCAAGACTCAAATAAAAGAAAAAGTACTAAAAGTAAAACATTGGGTTATCTCCCAAGAGTGCTTTTCTTTAACGCCTTTGAGCTAGGCGCAGAAAATTGCGAATCAAGTAATATCAAGAGATGAAGCATCAAGCTCATAATTTGCTCTAAGAATAGAGTCAAAAAGTAATTTATTTCTTTTCCTAGGGAAGTGTTCCATACCTTTCCTTAGTGGGAATTGATATTTGATGGTGCCTTCCCTCATATCAATGATGGCACCTACAGTTCGAAGAAAGGGTCTTCCCAAAATAATAGGACATGAAGCATGGCATTCAACGTCCATAACAAGAAAATCAATGAGAACAAGGTTATTGTTAACCACAATAAGAACATCATTAATCCTTCCCAAAGGTTTCTTCTTAGCAACATCAGCAATAGGAACATCAAAATAACATTTTTCAAGCGGTGGTAAATCAAGCATGTCATAAATCTTTCTAGGCATGATAGAAATACTAGCACCTAGATCACATAAAGCATGGCAATCATAACCATTAACATGCATATCAATGATGGGTTCCCAACCATCTTCTAACTTCTTGGGAACGGAAGCTTTTTGCTTCAACTTTTCATCCCTAATTTTTATGAGAGCATTGGTAATATGCTTAGTAAAAGCAACATTTAAAGAACTAGCATTGGGAGTCAAAGCAAGCTTTTGCAAGAACAAAATTACTTCAGATATATTGCAGCCATCAACATTAAAATCATTAAAAGAAATAGAGCTATCATCACCTACACTCCGAAAAATTTCAGCACTCTTTTGAGAAAAAGTTTTGGCAGTTTTAGGCTTTTTAACACAAGGAGTGGGAGTTTTCTCTACACCAATCAAAGTAAGAGGATTGCTAGCATTAGGAGCAACATCATTAGAGGTAGTAATAGTACATACCTTCATCTCTCTAGCCATCTCATCTTCTCTTTCCCACCTGGCATGCAATTCCGCTAACAATCTAATATTTTCGTCAATTCCAACTTGAATAGCATTAGCGGTAGCAAAAGGATCAGGCTTAGCGGATATTCTATTAACCAAAGAAGATTGCACATTAGACAATAATGAAATATTGGTTTCGGCTTTGGAAACCTTAGCTTGCAATTCAGGAATAGCCTTGTTTAAATTTTCAAGTTGATGACTAATAGTCCTCAACAGAGCTGATTGCTCCTCCATAATCTTGGTGAAAGCCCTGTTCTGCTCATATTGCACCTGCATAAAATTCTTGGTAGCCTTTTCAAGTTCAAAAATTCTTTCTTCACTAGGCATTTTAGGTCTACCAAGATAGCTATTATCACCATTAGAAGGAAACGGCCTACAATTGTTACTAGCAAAATTGTTCCTATAAGCATTGTTGTTAAAATTATTGTTTCTAATGAAATTCACATCAACATGCTCTTCTTGAGCAACCAGAGAGGCCAAAGGAACATTATTAGGATCAACATGAGTCCTATCATTAGCAAGCATAGCCATAATGGTATCAATCTTATCATTCAAGGAAGAGGTTTCCTCAACAGAATTTACCTTCTTACCTTGTGGAGCTCTCTCGGTGTGCCATTCAGAATAATTTACCATCATGTTGTCAAGTAGCTTTGTTGCGGCGCCCAAGCTAAGGGACATAAAAGTGCCTCCAGCAGCTGAATCAAGTAGGTTCCTTGAAGAAAAATTCAGTCCTGCATAAAAAGTTTGGACAATCATCCAAGTAGTTAGTCCATGAGTGGGGCAATTCTTTATCATAGATTTCATTCTTTCCCAAGCTTGAGCAACATGTTCATTATCAAACTGAGTAAACTTCATAATATTGCTACACAGAGATATAATCTTAGCAGGAGGATAGTATCTACCAATAAAAGCATCCTTACACTTAGCCCATGAATCAATACTATTCTTAGTCAAAGACAGCAACCAATCTTTAGCTTTCCCTCTCAAAGAAAAAGGAAACAACTTGAGCTTAATAATATCACTTTCTACATCCTTATATTTCTGCATCTCACATAGCTCAACAAAATTGTTGAGATGAGCTGCAGCATCTTCAGTACTAGCACCAGAAAATTGCTCTTTCATAACAAAGTTCAATAAAGCAGGCTTAATCTCATAAAAGTTTGCAGCAGGAGCAGGTGGCTTAATAGGAGTGCAGATAAAATCACTATTGTTCATGCTAGTAAAGTCGCACAACTTGGTGTTTTCAGGATTGGCCATTTTAGCTTCAATGAAAGTAAACAAGCAAAAACAACTACCAAGGATTCTAATTTTTTTGGGTTTTTGATATAAAACGATGCAGGTAAAATAAACAAAGTAAAGCAAAACAATAACAAAGTAAAGGATGTGCGTGCGAAAAACTCCCCTTGCAGAAGTCTTCTACTTCCTCCCCGGCAACGACGCCAGAAAAGAGCTTGATGCTACCGAGTTGATGAAGTAAAACAACCGGCCCGTTGGGAACCCCAAGAGGAAGGTGTGATGAATATAGCAGCAAGATTTTCCCTCAATTAAGAAACCAAGGTTTATCGTTCTTGGAGAGGAGAGACAAACAACTGAAGGTGATGCAAACTGGCTTAATAGCACTCCAACAAGGGCATCGTTTAACGATACTTGTTGACTCATCTTCGGCCAGTAGCAACGCGGAACCTGCACACAACACAACCAAGTACTTTGCTCCCAACTTGCGATGAGGTTGTCAATCTCACCGGTTTGCTTGAAACAAAGGTTATGAGTGTATCGAGTGGAAAACAATAGAGTATGCGAGTAAAGTAAACAGTGAGAGTAAAGTAAACAGGTGATAGCAATATGATGGAAATAGGACCGAGGTCCACAGTTCACTAGTGGTGTCTCTCCATAAGATAAATAACACATGCTGGGTAAACAAATTACAGTTGGGCAATTGATAGAATAAAGATAAACATGATATGTCAAGAAGATCACTATGAGATTTACTCTGGGCATTACAACAAAATACATAGACCGCCATCCAACTGCATCTATGACTAATAATCCACTTGTGGCGAATCAATCCGAGAACTCCACAAGTATTAAGTTGCGAACAACAGATAATTGCATTAAGCAAAGTGTGTAATGTAAACAAAGCATATGCCCTTGAGCATATGAATGTTGTTTTCTCCCTAGTAGCAACAACACATCTACAACCTTAGAGGTTTCTGTCACTCCCCCAGGTTAAATAGAGGCATGAACCCACTATCGAGCATAAATACCCCCTCTTGGAGTCACTAGCAACTACTCGGCCAAGATAGCTACTAACAACAGAGAGCATGCAAGATCATAAACAACATAGAGATAACATAAGATATATTTCAGTATAGCAACTCAATCATAACACCAATATTCATCGGATCCCAACAAACCAAACATGTAGAATTACATAACGGTGATCTCAATCATGTAGGGCGGCTCATGAGATCTAAAAATGAAGCACATGGTGGAGAAGACAACCATCTAGCTACTGCTATGGACCCATAGTCCAAGGTAGACTACTCACTCATCGCTTCGGAGGCAAGCATGGCGATGAAGAAGACCTTCGGTGGCGATTCCCCCTCCGACAGGGTGCCGGGAAGAGCTTCTGGACCCTCCCGATCTTCAGGTCGACGGCGGCGGCGGATTGCGATGTGTTCTGGAAAAGTGATTGGGTCCTTAGGTTTTTTCCGTCGGGGGGTCTTTATAGGCGAAGGGGCGATGTCAGAGGTGGCCCCAGGCCCCCTCACACCATGGCGGCGTGGCCAGGGCCTGGGCCGCGCCAGCCATGTGTGTGGGCCCCTGGTGGCCCCTCTCCTTCTCCTCTTCGGATTACTGGAAGCTCCCGGACAAAATAAGACTTCAGGAACTTGTTTCATCCAATTCCGAGAATATTTCCTGTGTATCACTTCTGAAACACAAAAACAGCAGAAAACAGGGAACTAGCACTGTGGCAACTTGTTAATAGGTTAGTTCCGGAAAATGCATAAAAGTGCCACGAAGTGTAACGAAACATTAGGCAAATGGTGTAAAAACAAGCATGGAGCATCAAAAATTATAGATACGTTGGAGACGTATCAATAGGTGTGTCCATCAGATATTTTATTGCATCTTGAATTGTCAATGTGATATTTTGATCCCCATGTTATGCTGGATCTTCCCCTCGGCTCCTTTTGTTTTGCAATATATGTTATATTGCAAAATATTGACAGTGATAACCAAGAGTTTCCCAATGGATAACAACAGAATCTGGAAAATAATGAATTGGAACATCAGAGGAATTAACTCTGAGAAGAAATGGTTGGCCCTAGGAAATAAAATTGAGGAATGTGGCTATGAAATTATCTGTATGCAAGAAACTAAAAGAGAACAATTAGATCTGCAATTCATCAGAAAGTTTTGCCCCAAGAAATTCACAAAATTCCTTTATGTTCCATCAGTTGGGGCATCTGGAGGTATAATTATTATTTGGAATGGAAATCTATTCAATGGTGATTGATACGTCTCCAACGTATCCATAATTTTTGATACTCCATGCTTGTTTTTACACCATTTGCTTAGTGTTTTGTTACACTTCTTGGCATTTTTATGCATTTTCCGGAACTAACCTATTAACAAGATGCCATAGTGCCAGTTCCCTGTTTTCTTCTGTTTTTGTGTTTTAGAAAAGTTACACGGGAAATATTCTCGGAATTGGACGAAACAAAAGCCAGAAGTCCAGATATTTACCGAAGCTTCCAGAGAACCGAAGAGGAGACGGAAAGGAGCCACAGTGCGGCCACACCACCAGGGGGCGCAGCCTGGCCCTGGCCCGCGCCCACTTATGGTGTGGGCCCCCTGGTCCACTTCTGACGCCGCCCCTTCGCCTATAAAGACCCCCCAACGGGAAAAACCTAAACACCCGATCACTTTTCTAGAAACACATCGCGATCCGGCGCCATCGTCGACCCGAGATCGGGAGGGTCCAAAAGCTCTTCCCGACACCCTACCGGAGAGGGGAATCACCACCGGAGGTCTTCTTCATCGCCATGCTTGCCTCCAGCGCGATGAGTGAGTAGTCTACCTTGGACTATGGGTCCATAGCAGTAGGTAGATGGTTGTCTTCTCCACCATGTGCTTCATGTTTAGATCTCGTGAGCTGCCTTACATGATCAAGATCACCGTTATGTAATTCTACATATTGTGTTTGTTGGGATCCGATGAATATTGGTGTTATGATTGAGTTGATGTGCTGAATATTATCTTATGTTATCTCTATATTGTTTATGATCTTGCATTCTCTTTGTTGTTAGTAGCTATCTTGGCCGAGTAGTTGCTAGTGATTCCAAGAGGGGGTATTTATGCTCGATAGTGGGTTCATGTCTCTATTTAATCTGGGGGAGTGACAGAAACCTCTAAGGTTGTAGATGTGCTATTGCTACTAGGGGGAAAACAACATTCATATGCTCAAGGGCATATGCTTTGTTTACATTACACACTTTGCTTAATGCAGTTATCTGTTGTTCGCAACTTAATACTTGTGGAGTTCTCGGATTGATTCGCCACAAGTGGATTATTAGTCTTAGATGCAGTTGGATGGCGGTCTATGTATCTTGTTGTAATGCCCAGAGTAAATCTCATAGTGATCCTCTTGACATATCACGTTGTCTTTATTCTATCAATTGCCCAACTGTAATTTGTTTACCCAGCATGTGTTATTTTATCTTATGGAGAGACACCACTAGTGAACTGTGGACCCCGGTCCTATTTCCTTTATATTGCTATCACCTATTTACTTTACTCGCATACTATTATTGCTTTCCACTTGATACGCTCATTCCTTTGTTTACAGCAAACCGGTGAGATTGACAACCTCATCGTAAGTTGGGAGCAAAGTTCTTGGTTGTGTTGTGTGCAGGTTCCACGTTGCTGCTAATTGAAGACACACTAACAAGTGTCGTAAACGGCGCCCTTGTTGGAGTGTCACGAAGCTAGCAAGCATCACCTTCAGTCGTTTGGCTTCTTCCCCTTTGGATCGACAAACCTTGGTTTCTTACTGAGGGAAAAACTTGCTGATGTGCTCATCATACCTTCCTCTTGGGGTTCCCAATTGGACGGTGCTTTACATCAACAACACCGTGCCGCATCAAGCTCTTTTCTAGCGCTGTTGCCAGGGAGGAAAAAGAAGACTTCTGCAAGGGGAGTTTCGCACGCACATCCTCTATAGTTGCATCGTTTTATCAAAAACACAAAAAAATAGTATCCTCTATAGTTGTTATTTCTTTACTTTTAGTTTGTTATGTTGTTCCCTAAGTATGTTTTGGAGGACCTCTCAGTAGGTAGTGGTTCAATTATTGGGAAAAGTAACATTGAGGAGTTCTTTAATCATATTAGTATGCATAAAGATGTTGAGGAAAAGTCTTTGGCTGAGCTTGCTCCTAGTTATGAAGTTGCTTCTGCTTATTTAGTTCACATGTTGGAAGCTAGGTTTGCTAGCCTTAATCCTTTTATGCCATACATGTTTCTTAAGATTCATGATATTGAGGATCCCGAAAAGAAAGCTTTTATCTTGGAAACTTTGTGCATAGAATTTAGTGATGTTGCCATTGAAGCTAGGGAAGTTTTTCAGAAATTTAATAAGCTTGGCTCGCCTGTAGAGGTTGTTGGTACACCCAATGAAGATTTTGTAGTGCCAATACCTTGTAAACTTGGAGGAATTCATGATGCTTGGGAAAAGAATTCTAGTTGGATTTATCCTAAAAATCCTTTTGATGAAAGTAGTGTACCAAAGCGTGATCATAAAGGATCTTCAAAAACTCATTTGGACACAATTCAATTCATTGTTGAAAAGACTCCTATAGTGGATCTTAATGCTTCTTTCGATATTACTTGATTCGCACTTTCTGCGCCTAGCTCAAAGGCGTTAAAGAAAAGCACTCTTGGGAGATAACCCAATGTTTTTACTTTTAGTTATTTTTCTTTTATTTGAGTCTTGGAAGTTATTACTACTGTAATAACCTCTCCTTATCATTTTTATTTCGTTTTTGTGCCAAGAGAGGCCTCTAATTTGAGCAAGGTAAGATTTGGGGATGTTGCTGTCCTGAAACAGTTTTCGGTGCTGCACCGTAAAAATTTGTGAACATTCTCTGTATGTCTTTTGGACCTCCGATTTCTTGTGCATATGCCCCAGGTTATATCCAAACTTTCATTAGTTGAACACTTTTTGATTTGAGCAACAGAAAACCCTCTAAAAATTCGACCTTTATCAGCTGTTTTGTTTTGACAGATTTCTGCCAATATTTGTGTTTGCCGCTTTATCGCTTTCTTTTTGAGTTCTTTTGATCACGGAACTTTTGGGGAAGTTGCTACAGTAGTATATACTTTATATGTGGTGGTTTTGAGTTGAAACATGAAGCAAAAAGGGGTTGATTCAATGTTATGCTTACACTAATGTTGAAAATAGATTTGTGTTTAGTTTTGCATGAAGGAAGTTTTCAAGTGTAGGGATCAGAGAATGATGAGATGAGTTGAAGAATGGACAAAAGCTCAAGCTTGGGGATGCCCAAGCACCCCAAGAAATATCCAAGAAGTACAAGCATCAAAGCTTGGGGATGCCCCCGAGGCACCCCTTCTTCATCGGCAAAAATCAGGTCACCTTTCAACGCACTATATTTTTATTGCTTCATGCATTATGCATTTTTCTTGGAGCATTAGTTGTTTTTATTTTTCAGTTTTGTTTAGTTTTGTTTGCTTCAATAAATGGTTGGACCCCAACAAATTTCTTTTGGAGAAGTTGCCTTGTTTTTCATTTGCCAAGAACACTCGTTAAGCGATAAGAGTAAAAACAGATTTCAATGAGTGTTCTCTTTTTCTAGAACTACGTTTAGCTTTCGATTTTCGCCTTGATTTGTGTTTAGATCTTGTTATATCTTTGCATCAAGGTGTATTTTTGCCTCTGGTCCATATTTGTTTTCATCGAAAAAGAGTTGTTATAAAAAGTTCGAATGGTGTTGGAAAAGAGAAAAAGCTTTATGCAAAAAAGTGGTACAAGAAGGAGCTTGTGTAGACTGCAGCCTAGGCTTTTGCATGTCATGCTTGATGTCTTTTTGATAGTATGCTTAGTGGTTTTCTGTAGCATGACCTGTCTCAAATAACTGAGATTGCTTAATGAGCCTTTGAAAAAATCATGCGTTGTTTTTATTATTTGGAAGCATTATTTTGGTTTTCTCCTTGATGCTTTATTTGGGTTGACTTGGCGCATGCTCACACATGTTAGACTCATACAAAGTCGCCATTACCTCTATGATCATTTAGTTTTTGACTTTTGATGCCATCTTATGCTTCTTTTAATGTCACTTTGTCGCTCTGCATGATTATGGCCGTTATTGCTCTCTTAGTTGGTCGCTCCCAGTCTTTTGCTAGCCCTTATTTTGTACCGAGTATGAGCTCTAGTCATGCATCGAACTCCTAAAAACCAAATTGTTCCAAAGTGTCCACCATACATACCTATTAGCAATTTGCTATTCCAAAGTACATTTGACTTGCTTTCATCTATCCTTCAAATTAAACTCTTTTTGGTGTTATGCAAAAATTGGTCAGTAAAGCTCTCACGAACCTAATGGCACACTTTACTTTTCTTGTTTTAAAATTTGACATTGTGGCTCTCTTATGTTGAGTTGTTATGCTTGCAAGTTGTAAGTTGGAAATTAGCCCAGTCATGCCGTCATGGGGCAAGCTTTCAACATTGCACTATCTTTCATTTAAGTTGATATCGTGATCTTTTGTTTATGGATACTCGTGATGTGAAATAAGTTGGGAATCTTGCGGGATCATGGAGTTTTTATATGTGTTAGGGAAATGCCTGGGCCGCTAATCTAAGCCATGCATCATTCATGGTGGAAATTTACAGCATGCCCATAGTGGACATTCGACGACGCATCTTAAAATAAAAAGCTATACCAATGGTAAATAAAAGAGATGTCGAGGTGTTCATTGTCTGTTTGTCTTGTCATTTTGATGCGGGCTTGTTCCATGTCATCGGGCAGGAGGTACCCCGTTGGCGGTTCTTGATGATACACATATATTTACAATGACAAGAGCTTGCTTGGGACTCTAAGTCGAGTAGCATGAGGTTTGGGTATTCGTACTTCATGGGACATGAGGTTTTCAACTTATGATTTGTCAAGCATATGCACCATTCAAGATGCCTATGATGGGGGCAATGAGAGCTCAAAGCCAGTAAGTACCATAAGTTTTGAAGGTTTATAAAACTTGCAATCACTGCGTCCCTCTTTGAAGGGCCTTTCTTATACTTTTATGTTGAGTGACCACCTTCTATCTTTATGCACCATCTAAGAGAGCATAGTTGTCATTCTGAGTATAATGTGCATTGTCCCAAAGTTTTCATTGATTGATTCATGATGTTGGTTTCACTTGTTGTCAAATTACTTGTATCTAGTCACCCTTTTAAACTTGAAGGTGTCCTATGCATTTATGTTTTGCTCTCTCATGAAGGACAAGCTGAAAACCATTTGCATGTTTTTCCATATGATTTGAACACACATTTGACTTTCATTGTTTCATTTTCATGATCTTTAATTTGTGTTCTTTTTCATGTTATAACATGTTTGCTAAGTTTCTTCTATCAAGATTATGTCTTTCAGGCCCATGTTTTAAGTTCTTTGATCCCAGCGCACAACGCTTACATATATGATCAAGATTGTGTAGGTGCATGTCACCTCAAAAATTATTTCTTTTGTTATCACTTACCTACTCGAGGACAAGCAAGAGTTAAGCTTGGGGATGCTGATACGTCTCCAACGTATCCATAATTTTTGATGCTCCATGCTTGTTTTTACACCATTTGCTTAGTGTTTTGTTACACTTCGTGGCATTTTTATGCATTTTCCGAAACTAACCTATTAACGAGATGCCACAGTGCCAGTTCCCTATTTTCTTCTATTTTTGTGTTTCAGAAAAGTTACACAAGAAATATTCTCGGAATTGGACGAAACAAAAGCCAGAAGTCCAGATATTTACCGAAGCTTCCAGAGAACCGAAGAGGAGACGGAAAGGAGCCACAGGGTGGCCACACCACCAGGGGGCGTGGCCTGGCCCTGGCCCGTGCCCACCTATGGTGTGGGCCCTCTGGTCCACTTCTGATGCCGCCCCTTCGCCTATAAAGACCCCCCAATGGGAAAAACCTAAACACCCGATCACTTTTCCAGAAACAGATCGCGATCCGCCGCCATCATCGACCCGAGATCGGGAGGGTCCAGAAGCTCTTCCCGGCATCCGGCCGAAGAGGGGAATTGCCACCGGAAGTCTTCTTCATCGCCATGCTTGCCTCCGGCGTGATGAGTGAGTAGTCTACCTTGGACTATGGGTCCATAGCAGTAGCTAGATGGTTGTCTTCTCCACGATGTGCTTCATGTTTAGATCTCGTGAGCTGCCTTACATGATCGAGATCACCATTATGTAATTCTACATGTTGTGTTTGTTGCGATCCGATGAATATTGGTGTTATGATTGAGTTGATGTGCTGAATATTATCTTATGTTATCTCTATGTTGTTTATGATCTTGCATGCTCTCCGTTGTTAGTAGCTATCTTGGCCGAGTAGTTGCTAGTGACTCCAAGAGGGGGTATTTATGCTCGATAGTGGGTTCATGTCTCTATTTAATCTGGGAGAGTGACAGAAACCTCTAAGGTTGTAGATGTGCTGTTGCTACTAGGGGGAAAACAACATTCATATGCTCAAGGGCATATGCTTTGTTTACATTACACACTTTGCTTAATGTAGTTATCTATTGTTCGCAACTTAATACTTGTGGAGTTCTCGGATTGATTCGCCACAAGTGGATTATTAGTCATAGATGCAGTTGGATGGCGGTCTATGTATCTTGTTGTAATGCCCAGAGTAAATCTCATAGTGATCCTCTTGACATATCACGTTGTCTTTATTCTATCAATTGCCCAACTGTAATTTGTTTGCCCAGCATGTGTTATTTTATCTTATGGAGAGACACCACTAGTGAACTGTGGACCCCGGTCCTATTTCCTTTATATTGCTATCACCTGTTTACTTTACTCGCATACTATTATTACTTTGCACTCAATACGCTCATTCCTTTGTTTACAGCAAACCGGTGAGATTGACAACCTCATCGTAAGTTGGGAGCAAAGTTCTTGGTTGTGTTGTGTGCAGGTTCCACGTTGCTGCTAATTGAAGACGCGCTAACAAGTGTCGTAAATGGCGCCCTTGTTGGAGTGTCACAAAGCTAGCAAGCATCACCTTCAGTCATTTGGCTTCTTCCCCTTTGGATCGACAAACCTTGGTTTCTTACTGAGGGAAAAACTTGCTGCTGTGCTCATCATACCTTCCTCTTGGGGTTCCCAACTGGACGGTGCTTTACATCATCAGTGATCTGGCCTTTCAGTATGAATTCTCTCTGTTTGTTAATCTGACAAATAATCTCTCCAATGAGATGTGGATTTTAACAAATATCTATGGCCCTTCTCAAAGTGATAGGAAAGCTGCTTTCTTAGATTGGTTCTCTAATATTGACATGCCTAATGATGCTAATTGGCTTATTATGGGGGATTTTAACTTCATCAGAAAGCCCTCTGATAGAAACAGGCCAAGAGGAGATATAAATGACATGATGTTGTTCAATGATGCTGTAACACCCTACTTTTTGTAAAACAAGATTAAGACCAAGTTAATGCTTTATTTAGGATAAAGTAAGACTTTTGGTAAGATTGTGTGCTTGAGTGCATGTGTGCTAGGGTTTGTGAACTCATGTGTGTGTGCATGATTTCATGTGCATATGTGTGGTACTATTAAGATCTTTCATTTCAAATTCTTTTTTTCTCCTTTCTTTTAAAAAAAATTCTTGCAAACTTGAGTTGATGTGTGTGGTTAGTTTGCAAACTTATCAAAGGCCATTCAAACTTAGGTAGATTAGATTCAAACCTAGCCTTGCTTCATATTTCACCATCATTTCATGTGTGGATTTCTCTCCTTTTCTTTTCCTTTATTTCTAAAGCAAACTCTTTTCCACTAAACCTAGCACCCATGCCCAGCAAAGTTAACCAGCACCACACCCAGCATCACCCAACCTCGGCCATGTTCGAAAATTGAGAAAAAAGAGGGAGAAGAGGAAAACCGATGCCATGCATGCCATGATCTTGCTAGGATCCCCTCCGAAGCTCTCTCTTTCTTCTCCACCACTCGCCTGGCGGGTGTCTGTACCCAGTAGACCACCCCACCCCACCAGTCAGCCTCTGGGGTGCTCCCTCTCTCTCCCCTCGCCCTTGCCCTGGCAGAACCTGAGACATGCCACCTCGAGCTCCACCCATTCTCTCTGCCTCTCCGACCAAACGAGCACACGTAGTAGCATCCCTAGACCTCGCGTATTCCCCAGGCGAGAGCACTCCCTCTCCCGTGCACCACCACTGCCAAGCCACCCCCAACCCGCTCCGTACATGTCACTCTAGGCACGCTCCCGGTTTCTACCCTACGCTCACTCTCGGTCACTTTCATTCAAGCACACGAACTCCACACTACCCCAGCGCCCCACCGGTGTAGACACCCTCCCTCTATCGCCTGTTACAGTGCCGCCCCCGTGGTCGAACACCTGCGCGCTGATATGACTGGACGACCAGCGCGTCCATCTCCGCGCCACTGGACACTCGCATCCCTCCAAGAAACCACGCACCGTGCACGCCTGGACACTGCACTGTGACGCCACCGCCCATCCCGGCCAATGCAAGCCCAATGCCCCCACGACCATCCCCGCCAGCCACCGAGACCACCCCGCTAGTTAAATAGCCCCGTGCCCCCTCTCTTCCCCGGTCGTCCTCTCATTTGCATCCCCAGCACCCCAGCATCGCCACCCAGAGCCACAGCCGAACCCTCTGGCTCTCCCTCGCCGGGGAGAGCTCGACCTTGCTTGGGTGCTGCACTGGAAATCGGTGAAGGTTGTCGTCACCGCGCCTTCTCTTTTCCCTCGTTCATTCCCTCTGAAATCAGCTCGCTCTTTCCGTCCTAACCTTGCTCTCCATTTTGGCTAGATCGAGTTGAGCGCGTCGCCATTGCCGAGCTTAGCCGGAGCACCTGTAGGACCCCCTCGACCACGCCGTTGCTAGAAGCAGCCGCCTCCACCATTGACACTTCGCCGCCGCCTCACAGAGACCCTGCCGCCATCACCGCCATTCCCAACTGCCTCCAGCAGCCCTACGTGAGCCCCTCTCCCAGTAGAGCTAGGTTTTCCATCGCCCTAACTCCCTTCCCGGGGAGACGACGAGCAACAGTCGTCGATCCTGACTTGATCTGACGGCCGCCCTCGCTGCGTACCGATTCGGCCTCTCGGGGCCGCTGACCACTGGGCCCTGCTGGCAGGCCATTTGAATCAGCCATCTCCCGCACACCATGGATGGATTGGGCCGGCTTGTGCAGGATCGGCCCAGTCCGGGGCAGATCTGGCCCGCGATGCATTTTTTATAGGAAAATCTTGTTATCCTTTTTCCAGATCTGCAAATTTTGAAAATTCATAGAATATTTTTTGTAAGTGCAAATTGGGTGATTCAGGTTTCTGTGAGTAACTTAGCATGTTATCTTTCAGATGGCATAGGTCTCTTATCTGTGGGATCAGTGTGGATTAAATGATAAATTGTGGGGTTAAATTAGTCTCTTTTCAAACTTAATTGCACATCTTGAGTTCTATGTACTGAAAATGAGTGAATCGAATTTTAAGTGATAGCTTAGTGAGTTATCTTGCATGACCCACTAGATTTACTATTTTAGGATCTACATCTTTGCAGTAGTAATTAATATGGCTATTTGTGTGACTGATCTCAGATAAATTACCATTTGCAGTAAATTAAGAATCTTGGGTTGAATCCAATTTCTTTGGATTGTGTTCTGGAAGTGCTTTCCAGAACACTTTAGTTCATTTTTTCTGATAATCAGAGAATATCTGAGATTTATTTTGGTATTCTAGTGTTATTTTCTATTGTTTAATTCATAGGAAATCAACCACAAATTGTTTTTAGGTAAATCCAACTTGGTTGGGTTCTTAAGATTGTTGTCTACCTGCAAGTGTGATGAGTGTGTTGCTTGCACCATTTGAATACCTGCATGCTTGATTTAAGTGAGATGTCATTGTGTTGCTTTGATTAAGAAACCCTAGTTTCTAATAGGGTAAATTGCTAAATAAAAACCCATAAAATCTTGTCTTGTTTTCTAAACATGTTTGTGTCTGATACTCTTTGATTGTGTGATATTGAGTGCTGAAATGCTTGTGACTTGTGCATGCATGTACATTTATTTGTGTGTTATTATTTTCCGATGATAGAATCGAACGAGGAGTGTACCGAGGAATGAGAAGTCTTTGAGTACCAGGAGGAGGAAGACCGGGGACTAGCCAACCAATGCAAGCCATCTAAACTTGATGCATATCTGAATCCTATTCACTAAGTTTGCAGGTTGCATAAAGGTTTATTAAAATGCATGTTTTCTTATTGCTATATCTCTTGTAGCAATTATGTTGTTGGCTCAAGCTCCACGAGCCAAACTGTTATCATCCTTTGAGATGACCCCCTTTTGAACACCTATCCCTTACCCTTGTAGTAGTGGCTTGTTGATTAGCAGCAAAGTCTTTGGAAAACCTCTAGTGGAGCCAAAAACTCTAGGATGGGAACACTCAATGAAAGTTTCAAAAATGTTTTCAAAAATCTTAGAGTAGTATCTACTTCAATGAAATGATTTCAAAAATGTTTTGAACAAAGGTGGTTGATCATGGAAGAAAAGGAGTGGTGGTTTTAAAGAAAGGACATTGGTGATTATGTACTCACCCAGGGCAATTATTCTGTGTAACCACATTACCCCGATATGGGACGGGGCTTAGCCCGAAGTTTATTTACTTTAGTGCAGGGAGCCTCACAACTATATAAGGGATTGTGGTGCCCGGAAATATGGTACACGACTCCCCTGAATCTGGGTTGATGCCTATTGAGGGTCAACACATTACAATGGTTTATCCCAAGCCACCGGAAGACACTTGGGTTCTCCCGCCATGGCGTCGGAGTTACGCTCTGGAGGAGGTACTGCCGAGGGCGTGCCGGGGGCGTGCCGGGGAAGTAGACTCCACAGGGTAGGCACCCATACTAAGGTAGATGGATGGAGGACTCTGATCAATTATCCGAACCCCGTATACTGGTGTATGACGGTCTGTGGTGGTATCCCGGCGGATTTATCGGATGGTGTGGGTAAAGTGTACAACCTCTGCAGAGTGTAAATCTATTCGAATAGCCAAGTCCTTGGTCATGGACGGTTGAACTAGTTGTTGCCTAACGCCCTAACCCAATGTCAGGTTTTGGTTTTACAAAAGTGTTTTCGGAAAAATGGAGAAAGGTGCTGGACGGAGTACTCGGAGGGTACTGCCGTGGCACGGTTATGGTTCGGAGTACTTGCAGGGTACTGCCGAAGGACTGGAGATGGTCATGTGTGATTGACCAGTTTTATAAAGGAAGGTGGTCATGTTTGATTGACCACCGGCTCTCTCTTGAAAACCAAATGAGTTCCCCCTTTCCTAGAGCTTTTACTAAAAAGGTTTTTATAAAGGTTTTCTTTAATAAGGATATAGAGATGTCGTATGACATCCTATATCGACAAGAGAAACTATGATATAGAGATGTCGTATGACATGCTATATTGACACGAGAAACTATGTTTAGTATAGAGCCACTAGCCTGGAACCATTTTCCCCTTGCTACAGCCAAATAGCATGCAACTTGTTCCTCTTAGGTGGTTTGCGAGTACAATTCCAAAATGTACTCACGGCTTTATCCCTGGCTATTAACTTGGTCAGATTATGGTGAAGATTTCGATGATGATGGTGAGGAGTTCGACGACGCCGGTGTGAACTAGGATCTGTCTCCCGGTCAGTCGCCTGTAGGGTGGAGGCGTGACACGGGCTACCAATGCTACCCTTGTATCCGCTGCAATGCATAGTGAACTTGCCCTGCGTGGCATTTGAATTCGGCCAAGTGGCCATGTAAGACTATTCGACTCGTTATGTAATGGATGACGTACTCTGTAATGCCAACTCTGTTATGTGGATTCATGACAGTCTTCCTGGGATCATAAATTGTATGCATAACGGGAATTCCGGGTGGTAAACCGGGGTCCCCACATACGCAATCAGTAATCTTGGTTTACTTGAGCTACCCCTTAAAGGCAGAAGCTATACATAGTGCAATATGCAGCAGGATCCTCTTTTGGAGAAACTTTACTGGTTTTTTACTTCAGCCTCTTGGACTGTTTCTTACCCCTCCAGTTTTGTGTACCCTGTGGTTAAACCAACCTCAGATCATGTGCCCTGTGTGGTGGCAATAGGGACAAAAATTCCAAGAGCAAAAATCTTTAGATTTGAAAATTATTGGCTGCATCACTCTACTTTCAAAGAAGTGGTACAAAAGGCATGGAATATCCCTGTCAATTTCCCTGATAGTGCAAAAAGGGTGAATGCTAAATTCAAAAACCTAAGAAGAAGTCTCAAATTGTGGGCAAAAAACCTTACTTGCCTCAAGCAAAATATTGCCAAAGTAAATGACACTATTGAAGTTTTGGATATCCTGGAAGAATACATGCACCTTACCCTAGAGTAGAGGAATTTGAGAGATCTTCTCAAATCTCATCTCTTAAAGCTTCTACACAACCAGAATGTTTATTGGAAGCAAAGAGGTAAAATTAAGTGGATCAAGCTTGGTAATGAAAACACAAATTTTTTTCATACAAAGGCAACCATTAACTACACGCACAATTGCATTGCCATGCTGAAAAATGAGGATCAAATGGAAATTTCTGATCATGAAGGAAAAGCTGCCATTTTGTGGAAAGCCTTCAAGGAAAGAATGGGCTAGTCTGAAAAGCCTCCTATGTTGTTCAATCTTCTAGAATTCATAGAAGACCACTCTCATGCTAATTTGTTTGCTTCCTTGGAAAGCCCTTTCTCAGAGAAAGAAATAAAGGATGTGATTGATGACCTTCCAAATGATAAATCCCCTAGGCCTGATGGTTTTAACAATGAGTTTATGAAATGCCGCTGGCCAATCATTTCAAAAGATGTCTGTGCAATGATTCAAGATTTCCATGATGAAAATTATCCCAAAGATAGACAATCCATTGTCAGCAAATGATTTTAGACCTATTTCCCTACTTAATAGTGTCTTGGAAATTATCGCCAAGCTAATGGCAAACAGATTGCAAAAAATCATTCTCAAGATTGTTCACAAGAATAAGTATGGTTTCCTCAAGAAAAGATCCATACAAGATTGTTTGGGCTGGGCCTTTGAATATCTTTTCCAATGTCATAAATCCAGAGAAGAAATTCTTATCCTGAAATTAGACTTTGAAAAGGCCTTTGACAGAATTGAACACTCTTCAATCATTGAGATCTTGAAAGCTAGAGGGTTTGGACAGAAATGGATTAGATGGGTGGAAATGATTCTGTCATCAGGCACTTCTTTTGTGTTGCTAAATGGTGTGCCAGGGAAGAAATTTTACTGTAAGAGAGGAGTTAGACCAGGGGATCCACTTTCACCACTTATGTTTGTTCTAGCAGCTGATTTCTTACAATCGCTGCTAAATAAGGCAATGGCTCAGATCATCATTTCACCACCTCTGCATTGCCCTACTTGTCCTGACTTTCCTGTGGTTCAATATGCTGATGACACTTTGGTAATTTTGAAGGCAGATGCTAGGTAGCTTCTTTGTGTAAAGGCTATTCTGAATTCCTATGCACAATCCACTGGTCTTAAAGTAAATTACTCAAAGTCTAGTATGATGCCAATAAACATATCTGATGAAAGATTAATTCACTTTGCAAACACCATGCAATGTAAGAAAGGAAGCCTTCCCTTCACCTACCTAGGTCTCCCTCTAAGTATCACTGTACCTAGCCTGGAACACTTCCTTCCAATTGTTAGCAGAGTTGAAAGAAGGCTGGGAGGAATTGCTGATTTCTTGGACTATGGAGGGAAACTTCTAATGGTTAAGTCAATTCTCTCCTCTCTGCCTATTTTCTTTATGTCCTGCCTTGACATTCATGTGTCCATCAAAAAACAGTGTGTCAAATTCATGAGATACTGTTTATGAAGGAAGAAAAGCAATGATGTTCAGTCCAATGGCCCTGCTATGGTTCCTTGGGATAAGGTCTGCAGGCCTAAGGATCAAGGTGGTCTAGGAGTGCTTGATCTTAAAACTCAAAAAGAAGCATTGCTGTTAAAAAATCTTCATAAATTCTTCAACAAACTAGATATCCCGTGGGTGAATTTAATTTGGAACACTTACTACAGCCAAGGTTCTTTGCCAGGTTTTCAATTGGAAGGCTCATTCTGGTGGAAAACACATCTCAAACTTCTGGATAAATATAAAGGCATGAGTAGATGTTTAATTAGAAATGGAAAATATGCTCTATTCTGGACTGATTTGTGGAGTGACACATGTATGCACCAAAAATTTCCGCATTTGGTCACATTTGCAAAGAAGACAACTCACTCTATCAATGAATTTGTTCAGACTGAATTTCCTGAGGACCTTTTCAACCTTCCACTGTAAACAATGGCATACAATGAGTTTTTAGAGCTGGAAGTTCTTTGTGAGACAACCAGATTACTGACTCAAGATGGCTCAAAAGACACATGGTTCTATATCTGGAACTCGGAAGAATTCTCTTCCAAAAAGGCTTATAAGGCTCTAATAGGATGGCAACCCTGTGCTCCTCACTTCTCTTGGGTTTGGAATTCAACATGTCAAGCCAAGCACAAGTTCTTTTTTTTGGCTGCTGCTTTTGGATAGGTTGAATACCAGAAACTTGTTGGGAAGAAAAAAAATTCAATTGCAAAATTATAATTGTGTTACACTAGATTGCCAGCAGGAGGAAACACTTATTCATCTTTTCTGGAGCTGCCCATTTGCCTCTAAATGTTGGGATTCGGTATGCCCACAAAGAGCCAAAAATCTATCTATTCTGGAATCAATTGTTGATATGAAAGAAAAGATAAACAAGCCATTCAGTATGGAGATAATTATTCTGGCATCTTGGAGTATTTGGCTTGTCAGAAACAATAAGCTCTTCAGAGACGAAACAACTAGATGGTCAAACTGGAAGGCCATTTTCAACAAAGAGCTTAACTTGCTTGCATACAGAATGGAGAAGAAGTTAGCAACTGAATTCAGGAATTGGGTTCAGAACCAGTATCATCTTAACCCAGATTGATGCTTGTAATTTATTGTACATAGAGTTTTTCTTTTTATGAGTTGGTTGTACAAAGATTGTAAATAACTTGTTTTAATTTATAAAATTGCAGTGGGATTCTCTCCCACTGCCTTAACCCCCTCAAAAATAGTTCAATCCCATCAAAGATTTTGTGAGGACGACCAAGTGTTTAGAATGTGAGATTCAGTAAACCATGTATAGAAAAATAATTTGGGTGTAGGATGGATTGATCACCATTCCTACTACTCTCATTGTTTGCTCTCGTAATGTTGGCTTTGCGAATCTAAAGAGACATACCTACAAGAGAGACGATGATGATAATCCTGAACCATAGGATGGTAGTATATTATACCCTTATAATAAAAAAGTGTTGCCAAGCATAGGAATTCGGTGAGCGTAAAGCCAAGCTCTTGGACAATATCTTAAATGGGGGAAGTCTTACCAACCTTGAGAGCTCTGTTCGACCCAAGAGTGTTTAGAAGGGAATAAAGCATAAGATGGAAGATTTCCAGGGATGTCAACAAAGAAGATGAAATTAAGACATGAGATTGCCTTACTTTGGTCTTCTAATTGACCCAAAGAGTGACCCTTCAGTGTCCAAAGTACATCAAAGGGATGCCACAGTGCCAGTTCCCTGTTTTTTGCTATTTTTGTGTGTCAAAAATGTTACACAGGAAATATTCTTAGAATTGGACGAAACAAAAGCCAGACGTCCAGATATTTCACGGAGCTTACAGAAGACCGAAGAGGAGATGGAGCCGAGCCAGAGGGCGGCCACAACATAGGGCGGCGCGGCCTGGGGCTGGCCCGCGCCCCTGGTGATGTGGGCCCCCTGGTCCACCTCTGACGCTGCCCCTTCGCCTATAAGGACCCCCTGATGGGAAAAACCTAAAGACCCGATCACTTTTCCAGAAACACATCGCGATCCGCCGCCGTCGTCGACCCGAGATCGGGAGGGTCCAGAAGCTCTTCCGGGCACCCTGCTAGAGAGGGGAATCGCCACCGGAGGTCTTCTTCATCGACATGCTTGCCTCCGGCGTGATGAGTGAGTAGTCTACCTTGGACTATGGGTCCATAGCAGTAGCTAGTTGGTTGTCTTCTCCACCATGTGCTTCATGTTTAGATCTCGTGAGCTGCCTTACATGATCGAGATCACCGTTATGAAATTCTACATGTTGTGTTTGTTGGGATCCGATGAATATTGGTGTTATGATTGAGTTGAAGTACTGAATTTTATCTTATGTTATCTCTATGTTGTTTATGATCTTGCATGCTCTCCGTTGTTAGTAGCTATCTTGGCCGAGTAGTTGCTAGTGACTCCAAGAGGGGGTATTTATGCTCGATAGTGGGTTCATGCCTCTATTTAATCTGGGGGAGTGACAGAAACCTCTAAGGTTGTAGATGTGCTATTGTTACTAGGGGGAAAACAACATTCATATGCTCGAGGGCATATGCTTTGTTTACATTACACACTTTGCTTAATGTAATTGTCTGTTGTTCGCAACTTAATACTTGTGGAGTTCTCGGATTGATTCGCCTCAAGTGGATTATTAGTCATAGATGCAGTTGGATGGCGGTCTATGTATCTTGTTGTAATGCCCAGAGTAAATCTCATAGTGATCCTCTCGACATGCATGTTGTCTTTATTCTATCAATTGCCCAACTGTAATTTGTTTACCCAGGATGTGTTATTTTATCTTATGGAGAGACACCACTAGTGAACTGTGGACCCTGATCCTATTTCCATTATATTGCTATCACCTGTTTACATTACTCACATTGTTTACTTTACTCGCATACTATTACTATTTTCCACTCGATACGCTCATTCCTTTGTTTCAAGCAAACCGGTGAGATTGACAACCTCATCGTAAGTTGGGAGCAAAGTATTTGGTTGTGTTGTGTGCAGGTTCCATGTTGCTACTAGTTGAAGACGAGTCAACAAGAATCGTTAACGGCGCCCTTGTTGGAGTGTTAGTAGGCTAGTCAGCATCACCTTCTGGAGTTTGGCTTTTTCTTGGATTCGACATACCTTGGTTTCTTACTGAGGGAAAATTTGCTGTTATACTCATCATACCTTCCTCTTGGGGTTCCCAACTGGGTGGTTATCCTTCCCGCATCAAGCATAATTTTCTGGCGCCGTTATCGGGGAAAAAGAAGACTTCTGCAAGGGGAGTTTCGCACGCACATCCTTTACTTTGTTTTAAGTTTTGCTTTACTTTATTTTTACTTGCATCATTTTATCAAAAACACAAAAAAAATAGTATCCTTTATAGTTGCTTTTATTTACTTGCTTATAGTCTTGTTAGAATGAGTAATCCTGAAGTTGAAGTTCGTACTTTTAAGCAACAAGGGGGAGAAATCTTGAAAGATGCTTGGTACCATATTAGCAATTCTCATCATAGGTGTACAAAGAAGCATTCTACCATGATCCTCCTTAGAAATTTTTATGTTGGTATAACTAGTTGGTATAGGTACGTTCTTGATACTCTTGCATGAGGTAATTTTCTGGGTACTCCCGCTCTTGAAGCATGCACTTTAATTGAAAGTTTAGTGGGAGTACCAACTATTCATGTTGTTAAAACTGAGGTCACTTTGGAGGAAGTTTTAGAAAAGCTTACCTCTTTAGAAAAAAGTTTGCCAAATATCCTTGATAATGCTAGCCGCGTTAATGAATTGATAGAAAGTATCGGTAAGAGAATCACCGTTTTAGAGGCTAGCACTGCTCTTGATAGTCAAAACCTTAGGATTGGGAAACTAGAGGAGTTCATGGAAACTTTAAGTTCAATTTTCTCTTCTCTTAAGTTTAAGAAGGAGAAAGCTTTTGGTGGAAAAGAGCAAAAATTTATGTATGTTCCCAAGGTGTCTGTGCCTAAACCACAGTATGTTTTTAAGATTGGTAAGACTTTTAGTTCAACTAAGAGTGACTTGCAGGTTGAATCATCTTCAGGAACCTCTAAAGTGCCTAGTGTGGTAAGTGGTGAGCTTGAGGAAACAGTTGATTCACTTGATATTACTTGATTCGCACTTTCTGCGCCTAGCTCAAAGGCGTTAAAAAAACACTCTTGGGAGATAACCCAATGTTTTTACAATCAGTTATTTTTCTTTTATTTGAGTCTTGGAAGTTATTACTAATGTAATGACCCCTCCTTATCATTTTTATTTCGTTTTTGTGCCAAGAGAAGCCTCTAATTTGAGCGAGGTAAGATTTGGGGATGTTGCTGTCCTGAAACAGTTTTCGGTGCTGTACCGTAAAAATTCGTGAAAATTCTCTGGATATATTTGAGACCTGCGATTTCTTGTGCATATGTCCCAGGTTATATCCAAACTTTCATTAGTTGAACACTTTTTGATTTGAGCAACAGAAAACCCTCTAAAAATTCGACCTTTGTCAGCTGTTCTGTTTTGACAGATTTCTGCCAATATTTGTGTTTGCCGCTTTATCGCTTTCTTTTTTAGTTCTTTTGATCATGGAAATTTTTGGGAAGTTGCTACAGTAGTGTATATACTTTATATGTGGTGGTTTTGAGTTGAAACCTGAAGCAAAAAGGGGTTGATTCATTGTTATGCTTACACTAATGTTGCTAATAGATTTGTGTTTAGTTTTGTATGAAGAAAGTTTTCAAGTGTAGGGATCGGAGAATGATGAGATGAGTTGAAGAATGGACAAAAGCTCAAGCTTGGGGATTCCTAGCACCCCAAGAAATATCCAAGAAGTACAAGCGTCAAAGTTCGGGGATGCCCCCGAGGCACCCCTTCTTCATCGGCAAAAATCAGGTCACCTTTCAATACGCTATATTTTTATTGCTTCATGCATTATGTGTTTTTCTTGGAGCGTCAGTTGTTTTTAGTTTTCAGTTTTGTTTAGTTTTGTTTGCTGCAATAAATGGTTGGACCCCATCAAATTCCTTTTGGAGAAGTTTCCTTGTTTTTCATTTGCCAAGAACACTCCATTTTTCATTCTTATAATTTCAACGAGTGTTCTCTTTTTGTAGAACTGCGTTTAGCTTTCGTTTTTCGCCTTGATTTGTGTTCAGATCTTGTTATATCTTTTCATCAAGGTGTATTTTTGCCTCTGGTCTATATTGGTTTTCATCAAAAGAGTTGGTTATAAAAAGTTTGAATGGTGTTGGAAAAGAGAAAAAGCTTTATGCAAAAAAGTGGTACAAGAACGAGCTTGTGTAGACTGCGGCCTAGGCTTTTGCATGTCATGCTTGATGTCTTTTTGATAGTATGCTTAGTGGTTTTGCTGTAGCATGACTTGTCTCAAATGACTGAGATTGCTTAATGAGCCTTTGAAAAAATCATGCGTTGTTTTAATTATTTGGAAGCATTATTTTGGTTTTCTCCTTGATGCTTTATTTGGGTTGACTTGGCGCATGCTCACACATGTTAGACTCATACAAAGTCACCATTGCCTCTATGATCATTTAGTTTTTGACTTTTGATACCATCTTATGCTTCTTTTAATGTCACTTTGTCGCTTTGCATGATTATGGCCGTTATTGCTCTCTTAGTTGGTCGCTCCTAGTCTTTTGCTAGCCCTCATTTTGTACTGAGTATGAGCGCTACTCGTGCATCCAACTCCTAAAAACCAAGTTGTTCCAAAGTGTGCACCATACATACCTATTAGCAATTTGCTATTCCAAAGTACATTTAACTTGCTTTTATCTATCCTTCAAATTAAACTCTTTTTGGTGTTATGCGAAAATTGGTCAGTAAAGCTCTCACGAACCTGATGGCACACTTTACTTTTCTCGTTTTAAAATTTTGACAATGTGGTCTCTTATGTTGAGTTGTTATGCTTGCAAGTTGTAAGTTGGGAATTAGCCTAGCCATGCCATCATGGGGCAAGATTTCAACATTGCATTATCTTTCATTTGAGTTGATATCATGATCTTTTGTTTATGGATACTCGCGGTGTGAAATGAATTGGGAATCTTGTGGGATCATGGAGTTTGTATATGTGTTAGAGAAATGCCTGGGCCGCTAATCTAGGCTATGCATAATTCATGGTGGAAATTTACAGCATGCCCATAGTGAACATTCGACGACGCATCTCACAATAAAAAGCTATACCAATGGTAAATAAAAGAGATGCCGAGGTGTTCATTGTCTGTTTGTCCTGTCATTTTGATGTGGGCTTGTTCCATGTCATCGGGCACGGAGGTACCCCGTTGGCGGTTCTCGATGATACGTGTATACTTACAATGACAAGAGCTTTCTTGGGACTCTAAGTAAAGTAGCATGAGGTTTGGGTATTCGTACTTCACGGGACACAAGGTTTTCAACTTATGATTTGTCAAGCATATGCAGCATAAATGTTCTCGCATTAACTTTAACCATTCAAGATGCTTATGATGGGGGCAATGAGAGCTCAAAGCTGGTAAGTACCATAATTTTTGAAGGTTTATAAAACTTGCAATCACTGCTTCCCTCCGCGAAGGGCCTTTCTTTTTCTTTTATGTTGAGTCTCCACCTTCTATCTTTATGCACCATTAAGAGAGCATAGTTGTCATTCTGAGTATAATGTGCATTGTCCCAAAGTTTTCATTGATTGATTCATGATGTTGGTTTCACTTGTTCTTAAATTATTTGTATCTAGTCGCCCTCTTAAACTTGAAGGTGTCCTATGCATTTATGTTTTGCTCTCTCATGAAGGACAAGCTGAAAACCATTTGTATGTTTTTCCTTATGATTTGAACACACGTTTGACTTTCATTGTTTCATTTTCATGATCTTTTGTTTGTGTTCATTTTCATGTTATAACATGGTTGCTAAGTTTCTTCTATCAAGATTATGTCTTTCATGCCCATGTTTTAAGTTCTTTGATCCTAGCGCAAGACGCTTACATATATGATCAAGATTGTGTAGGTGCATGTCACCTCAAAAATTATTTCTTTTGTTATCACTTACCTACTCGAGGACGAGCAGGAGTTAAGCTTGGGAATGCTGATACGTCTCCAACGTATCCATAATTTTTGATGCTCCATGCTTGTTTTTACACCATTTGCTTAGTGTTTCGTTACACTTCGTGGCATTTTTATGCATTTTCCAAAACTAACCTATTAACGAGATGCCACAGTGCCAGTTCCCTGTTTTCTGCTGTTTTTGTGTGTCAGAAATGTTACACAGGAAATATTCTCGGAATTGGACGAAACAAAAGCCAGACGTCCAAATATCTCACGGAGCTCCCAGAAGACCGAAGAGGAGACGGAGCTGAGCCAGAGGGCGGCCACACCATAGGGCGGCACGGCCTAGGGCTGGCCCGCGCCCCCTAGTGGTGTGGGCCCCCTGGTCACCTCTGACGCTGCCCCTTCGCCTATAAGGACCCCCCGACGGGAAAAACCTAAAGACTCGATCACTTTTTCCGAAACACATCGTGATCCGCCGCCGTCATCGACCCGAGATCGGGAGGGTCCAGAAGCTCTTCTCGGCACCCTGCCGGAGAGGGGAATCGCAACCGGAGGTCTTCTTCATCGCCATGCTTGCCTCCGGTGCGATGAGTGAGTAGTCTACCTTGGACTATGGGTCCATAGCAGTAGCTAGATGGTTGTCTTCTCCACCATGTGCTTCATGTTTAGATCTCGTGAGCTGCCTTACATGATCGAGATCACCGTTATGTAATTCTACATGTTGTGTTTGTTGGGATCTGATGAATATTGGTATTATGATTGAGTTGATGTGCTGAATATTATCTTATGTTATCTCTATGTTGTTTATGATCTTGCATGCTCTCCGTTGTTAGTAGCTATCTTGGCCGAGTAGTTGCTAGTGACTCCAAGAGGGGGTATTTAAGCTCGATAGTGGGTTTATGCCTCTATTTAATCTGAGGGAGTGACATAAACCTCTAAGGTTGTAGATGTGCTGTTGCTATTAGGGGGAAAACAGCATTCATATGCTCGAGGGCATATGCTTTGTTTACATTACACATTTTGCTTAATGCAATTGTCTGTTGTTCACAACTTAATACTTGTGGAGTTCTCGGATTGATTCGCCACAAGTGGATTATTAGTCATAGATGCAGTTGGATGGTGGTCTATGTATCTTGTTGTAATGCCCAGAGTAAATCTCATAGTGATCCTCTCGACATGCAACTTGTCTTTATTCTATCAATTGCCCAACTGTAATTTATTTACCCAGCATGTGTTATTTTATCTTATGGAGAGACACCACTAGTGAACTGTGGACCCCATTCCTATTTCCATTATATTGCTATCACCTGTTTACTTTACTCGTATTGTTTACTTTACTCGTATACTATTACTATTTTCCACTCGATACACTCATTCCTTTGTTTCAAGCAAACCAGTGAGATTGACAACCTCATCGTAAGTTGGGAGCAAAGTATTTGGTTGTGTTATGTGCAGGTTCCGTATTGCTACTAGTTGAAGACGAGTCAACCAGAATTGTTAACGGCGCCCTTGTTGGAGTGTTAGTAGGCTAGTCAGCATCACCTTCTGGAGTTTGGCTTTTTCCTGGATTCGACATACCTTGGTTTCTTACTGAGGGAAAATTTGCTATATACTCATCATACCTTCCTCTTGGGGTTCCCAACAAGGTGGTTATCCTGCCCGCATCACTAACAAGTTCATCTGCAGCCTCGATCTCACCGCCGCGCCCCTAACCTCCAGCCACCTCCCGTCGTTGTTACAAGGCTCTCCCGAAGTTTTCACCTCACCATCATCTTCGCCACCCTCTACTGAACACCGTCATTGTCTTCACAGACTTCAAGGAGCACTGGAGCCACCTTGTTGTCTGCATCCGAGTCACCGGACCATCACCGTCGCCTTCTCGAGGTGAGCTTCTCTCCAGCCTTGATCTCGACCGTTAGATCTCGATCCATAGGTGTCTAAATTAGACCACTTGACTGAAGTGGTATAGGTAGATCTGGATTGTCCGATCCATCTCAAATCCGACAGCTATAATTTCCAATCCTACCGAATCGGTACTGGCCAGTTAGATTGCGACACGTCACTGCCATGTTACAAAATGATTCTGTTATTTTTTTGAAATAGCCAGAAAATGATACAAACTTGTAAAATTCATAACTTTAGATATGTAGATCCAAAAATTGCAAATAATATATCCCCGGATTCCTAAAAATGTGTAGAATACAATGGTTCAGTAAAATTTGATTTTTTTACTAGTTCAAAGTATTCAAAATTTCAATATGTAAGTTTGAGTATTTTTGATATAGTTCAAATTCTAGAAATCCAATTCAGTTGATTCTTTTTGCAAATGAATAATATTGTTGTCCTCTTTCCATTAGAACCACTGCCCAGATTATTTGAACCCATTTTCACAAGTATTCAGATTCAAATGAGGATTTGAGTATTTTCACTCTAGATTTAATTCTATAAATATTTTAGGCATATTTATTTTTGCAAAAATGGATCCTATGATTATATATCCACCAGGACCATTTGGACATTTTTTTCTAATGACCATCCAACTCTACCCATGACTTAGTGAAACTCTACACTCTGTCCTTACCTAAGTGCAAAACTATCAACTCCATCTTACCCAAATTCTTCTAAGTAAACCCTTACCCCATCCAACAATATGACATAGAAGTTTTCCCATATCAAGACCATCGACAAGAAGTTGAAGAGAAGGCAAGGAGTTGAAATCAAGGAGTGAAAGGCAAGACAAGAAGCCCAAAAACTAGAAGTTCAAGAGAAGAGAGCCGAAGTCAAGAAGATGAGAGTAATAAACCTCATGACTTAGAATTTAACCATCTAACTTATCAACCCAAGCCCAAAAATTGCCTGAGCTATTTTACTAAGTGTTTGACACTTCCTAACAATTTAGAAAACCCCTATCAATCATTAAAAGTCCTTGACTTAGACATTCTCTCCATCCATATCAAGTAAACTTCATGCCACAACCTTTTGTCCATTTATCACTAAGACAGTTGAAGACTAAGCTAAAACAAATAAACATATTTGTTGTCTTGCTTGATTATGTTGCTTTGAATGGTGTGTTTATGTTGTGTTATTTTCTATCTTATAGTTTGTACGGAGAGCTACATGTGTTGATTGAGAGAAGTACGATCTTCAAAACTTACTAAGGCTAGTGTCACTCTTGTTCATAAATGCCCAATGTTTTATTATGCATGTAGTGTTTCCTTTCTTTTATTAATATGCATGTGTAGATTATTATGCTTGATATGTCCTATTTTGGATATCCCTGATTATCCTGTAAGAAGAAACACCATAAGTGTAGATTGCTTAGTTGTGCTATAGAATTCGTGGGTGGAATTCCACATGTTTTATAAAGTATGAAAACTATGTTTTGGAAAAACTAAGGAAACAACTAAGTTAATGAAACACCTGGGTGGAAGTGGTAAGATGGATTATGTTGAGTGGTTACACCGGAGTCATCTCTATGGCGGTCGCGTGTATCTCACTTGAAGGATGGCCACCCAGGAACAAAGAGATTGGAGATGTATAAGTCGTGAAGCTTCCAATGTAACCACATGTCATATGGGCTCTGTCTTGACCAATTAAGTTGCGAGAACTTAGCCAGACAGATAGAGGGTGGTAATGATTTGAAGGATGGAATGCGTCCGGGTTGGTCTAAGGGATTGCTTCTGAAAGGTCTCATCTTAGTCTTCACCTGGCCATTCGAGAAAAATGAGCATCATGGAAAAGGGGGTTGACTGAGTCTTGTGGGAAAGTGCACCACCTCTACAGAGTGTTAAATAAGTACTTAGCCGTGTCCCCTATTACGGACAATTCTGAGCAACAGGACTTTGAAGTTGTTCAAGAATTTCCTCATCCCAACTTCTTAAAAATGAAAACTTGACGGGTTAACAAGGGATTATTGTGTGTTCATAATTAGGAGCACCTGGCGGATTCCTGTGTTAAAAATTGCTTTATAAAAAATAGATTGTTTGAAAAGTAGGGTAAACAATTGCTTTTATGCAAATCAGCCTGAAGATCCACTTAACCAAAGTGTTAGGCTCCGCTTGTGTCCACCCAAAAGTGACATCTTGCCAATACAATTCAAGTATATTGACCCTTTGTGGCTACAATATTTTATGTTGCAGATTTTGATGACAAATAAGGAAAGAAATAGTTACGAGTCTATTCTCAACATGCTCGCCTGTGGCAAATGAAGACGAAGGACTCCATGCTATTTACAATTTGGTGTAAACTCTGATATTGAGCTAGCCTTATGCTAAGCAACTTGTAAAGTTTCTATTATGTAATTTCTGGATCATGTGATGTAATAAAATGACCTTTGTCTCTTGATAGTACATCTTAAACTGTGTGTGCTAGTGTTTGATCTAGGGACTAGCACTGAAAAGTACAGGGATCGGCACCCTACTGGGTGAGGTCAATACATTGGATGTTGGAATCATGAATTCGATGGCCTTTTCGTTTTCATCAAAGAGCAATGCGAAAGTCGACGGAAACCAGATCGCCTTTAGAGCCATAGATTTTCAACCACACCCACCCACCCTAGCTCCGATCTTTGCAAGTTTGGATCAGGAGATGGATCTGACGATCGGAAGCTTCAACTTTCGCATTGGATCTCTAGGCTATGTACACCTTTCAGATCCAATCAATTCGGGTCCGTCGGCAGGAAAACCACAGCCGCGGCAACTTCAGAATCATCGGTTGGCTCCTCCAGCAAGGTAAACTCGCCGGTCAGCATCAAGCCAACAAAAAGGAAGCACATTCGAGGAACTCTAAGAAATCATTGAATACATAGATCTAGAGGAATCCTTGGGTTACTCGAATAGGAGTTCCGAAAAAAACCTCGACAGGTCACATAGCTATTCAGAAGAAGATTTTATGGTCTGCTACAGCAATATCTACAACAACACTGAAGATACATGGAAGTTAGGGTTAGAACTCTACAACGACAAACATACAATCTTTTCTTTGGGTTCCAGTGGAGACATCCATAGTCAGTACCAAGTATATGCGATAACTAATGAAACATCAGAGGAATATGATGCCAACAACAACCCCATCATCAACCCAGTGGATGTCAGGAGAGGTGCAAATCATATGGCAGAAGGAGACACCAAAGAAACTATAGTAGCAAAAGTCAAAGTCCAACTCACGACAGCAGAGTGAACGATAAGAGCAGCAGTGAACAATGGGGCAACCATACCCATTGACGCAAGAAGGGAAGTGTTTCTGGGGTACCATTACGCCCTGCATCGACAAGCACAACAACTGGAAAAGGAGAAAAGCAAAATAAGGAAGAGGCTAGAATTAGTCAGCGCAAGAAGAATGCAGCAACGCGTCGCATACAAACAGCGCCAGGCACCATAGGCATGGTTCTCGGATAAACAATCTTGGGCATACCAAAAGGAGAAGCTTGTCACAAAACCTCGACTCATCTTTCTTATCATTCGATGAGCACAAAAATATCATACCAAAAACACCAGAAGCAGCGCTTGTAGCAGCCGAGGCCTATCTATTCATCACACAACCAACACATGGAGACCCCAGGGAAAGCATGCATCGAGCCACACTGTAGGGGTTAGGATTAGTAGGCAACATGCTGAAACACAGAGACGAAGTGCCTTGATGGCATATCAGCCCCAGACGCACCGAAAGAACAAGACGACACCACGCCATCAGAACAGCCCTCGGTGCAGGAGCAGAGGATGACGATCCAGATCACCATCGACACGGTACTACAATAGCCCACGACATGGAGGAAGCCGGAGATCCAAATCTCCAAGATACGCATACGATAATGAAGACGATGAAATAGAGAAGGGAGCGGCATGTTTTACTCGAAGAGTTCGCAAGGAAACAGCAATGGAAAGCCTGCAACTACACCTCACTGGGGCAGCGCGGTCATGGTTAGGTAAACTCAAAAAAGAAACAATCGGGAGCTGGGACAAGCTCGCCAAGCAATTCATAGGCAATATCAAGTCAACATACAAAAGACTACCATCAACTGGGGAACTCAAAGCTTGCACCCAAAAAACAGGGGAGACACTCCGTTCATACATAAAACGCTGGAGTGTAATCAAAAATTCAGTCCAAGATGTCTCTGACAAAAGAGCAATTGATGCCTTTACACAAGGGATCCGTCGGGCAGATTTCACCAAAGAGATGGATCGGATAAAACCAAAAATAGTAGTAGAACTCATGGAAGTGGAAAATAGATTCGCAGATGGAGAGGACACTTACCACAATAAACGAACAAGATCACCCAAAGACGACAGGTCGAACCGGTACAATAACCAAACAAGAAGATCAAGAAATTACGACAACTACAACTCCCATAGCCAGGTGGCCGCGGGATACAAGGAAAACAACAATCAAGGAGACGACCACCGGAACAGTGGGTACCGTAATGACAATAGAGAGGACGCTGGAAGCAACAAGCAGTTCAGGCCAAGGAACCCAAGAGATTACAACAAGTCACCCGATGATATGCTTAATGGACCCTGGCACATGCATTATACTTATATTGATGGGAAGCGAGTCTAAAACCATGCAATGAAGAAATGTAGAACCTTCATCAAACTACTAGAAGCAGTAGGATCAAAGCAAGCTGAAGCAAGGAATCAAGGATATGCAGGAGCCCCAGGAGCAGCGGCAAGCAACGTGCCACACTCAAATCAGCCACCAGCAAATGGGACCCCGCAAACACAAGGGCAACCGAATCAGGGCAACCAAAATGATGGAGGTTACATTCCATCAAAAGGACACATTGCCGCAATGATCCAACCCATGCCAAATCCAATAAGGAACAGAAAAGCATATCTCGACAAGTCAACTTAGCAATAACCTCGCCTCTAGCCTACACAGAATATTTACACTTGTCCGAGCAGCCAATAGAATTCAGCAGAGAAGAGCACCCGATAAAAGTGCCTTGGCCAGGAAACACACCTTTGGTACTCAAAGCTCGAATTGGAGGATACGATGTCGATAGAGTATTCATGGATGCATGAAGTGGGATAAACTTAATCTACACGAAAACCCTTCGGGCGATGCATGTTTCACTTGAATTTCTCAAGCCGACAGATTGCTCGTTCCATGGAATCGTCCCTGGAAGCGCAAACTACCCACTGGGTTGAATCGCACTCGATGTTTGCTTTGGCAACCATTTAATTATAGGCGAGAGAAGCTGGAATTTGAAGTCATGGACTAGCCATCTCAGTATCATGCGATCCTTGGATGACCCGCATTTTTGTGCTTCATGGCAGTACCTCATTATACATACCTGGTACTCAAGATGCCAGGACCCAACAGAATTATCACAGTTAAGGGAAGTATTGAGTTATCTGACATATGCGACAAAGAATTTCACAAGATGGCACAATCTTTTAGCACAACAGCAGAATACGGAGAAGCGAAGGGAAAAGCAGAGTGCAGCACATCGTCTACTCCAGCTAGATCATCACCGGGAATAATCATCAAAGACACACCCGAAGCAAAGAAACTTCGGGTTCATACCATGGACCTGAACGATTCTACACCAAACAAGTCTGGGACTCCTACCGCCTAAAACAGCAATTTTTCTACCAAGGCTTCTTTTCTTTAGCCAAATATTTTGAATTAGTTAAAAATAAGGCTATTCAGCCACGAGTTACAGGGACAAGACCCTCTGAACCTAGAACATAGACCACCGGTCGGGTCCCTTGGGCATACCCATGTATCTTCATATTCAACATATAAATAAAAGATAATTTTTCCTCATACTCTAATTTTGAATCTCTCATACCTACGCTCGGGGGCTCCAGACCAAGCGTATACAAATAAAAAAATACAAACTGTGGCAAACGCACAACTTGCGATAAACACACAATAGTGCATCTTGAGTCGAAAAAGCTGACATATCCGCAAAGGCATTAGACTAAATACACGATTCTCACGCCAGAGCAAGCAATCAAGACAAAATCAAAAATTCCCATATGTACAAAAAACACTATTCACACATCTTATACAATGTTCATTGATCCTCAGGACCTGATAAAAGATGATCCAAGTAGTGTTGCTCCTGAAAGAAACTAGCATCGGCCTCAAGTAGCTGGTTTATCATCCTTTTAGCAGACTCTAGTGTGGCATCCACATGGGCTTGCATTAAAACCCTCCAGGACCTGTGAGCAGGAAACCCATGGGAGATGGTCTCGAAATTGGTCTGCGGCTTCCACTTCCGAATCCAGGCAAGAGCAAAATTGGCACCAGCAAGAAGGTTCAGCCTTATCATGCGGTAAATATGGTCACTGGATCTAAGACATCCAGCAATTGATGGAAATTATCGGGGAAGGGATTCATGGGAAGCATCACTAAAAACATGGTCGTCAGAGCTCTTCGACAACCTTGCATAGCTTCTTCGACATGTTGGGCCCAATCCAGTAGACTTACTACGGCCATGCGCCGACGGGCATCAGACCAGAAAGTATCACTGTTAGCCAAAACCCGTTTGAGGGCCGCGTAATGCTCACCCACAAATACCCACAGCGCAATTCTTTTAACGGTGCGCTGCGGGTAACACACACATGCGCAGCGCATGGGTAGATGTGCACTACGGCTAAATAGCCACAACGCACCACTTAGGTAATGCGCTACGGGTAGCTATGCTACCTATAGCTATTTTCCTAGTAGTGCACCTGATGATCTTCACCAGCAGTATCTAAGCAAGCACCTATATACAAAGTGGTCAGGTATTTTTCACCATGAAATTCATCACAATAGTCAGGGGGCTCCGAATCAACTTCCAAAGTAATTGTTCATTTGCCCCTTCGACGAGTTCGGTCATATAAAGAAGACCATTTTCCAGGTGATCAATTTTTGACTTCAACCTAGACATTTGTTCCACCAAGCAAATCACCTGTCCAGATAATGCAGCAGATTTTGTGGCTTGATCCATAGTAGTCAAAGCTTGCTGTTTCAGCATCTTCACTTGATTTTCAAGATCCGCAATCCTTTGGACGTGTTCAGCAGTATGAGGAAAATCCTCGGGTTTAGGAACAATCTCGGGAGCCTGGGAACCGACTGCGTCCGTGGGCAGCAAATCATGGTCCCCTCAGGCGCGCCAACATCAGGAAAATTTGGCTGGAATGGAGAGGAGATATTTTCAATGATAAAATATAGAGAACAACATGATTTTGGCCATACCACATCACATATTTACAAAGAGGAGATAATTGTCTGAAACTGCAAAAAGCGAGTTTTCAATTACAACAGAAATGGAAGGACATAATAACTACAAAGAAGGAGAAATCTACGCCACCTCAGAAGGCGCAGGGTCAGTCGAGGGAGGAACACTTGTAGAAGGAGCTCTAGACAAAGACGTCGGAATATTCAGGATCAGAGGGACAAAGTTGGGCGAGTATTTCTTGGCCGCTGAAAAGAAGTCCTTCATCTCCTCGGGGCTTCGAGCATGAGCTAAACTCACCTTTTCCTAGTCAACTTCCTCACCATGAGAAATAGCTAAGGCAATCGTCGCTTCGGCACCTGTGGGGACCCCGGCTTACCTTCCGGGATTCCCGTTATGCATACAATTCATGATCCCAGGAAGATCGTCGTGAATCCACATAATAGAGTTTGGCATTACAGAATACATCATCCATTACATAACGAGTTCAAATAATCTTACATGGCCACTTGGCCGAATTTAAATGCCACGCAGGGCAAGTTCACTAACAGTTGCAGCGGATACAAGGGTAGCGTCGGTAGCCTGGTTCATGCCTCTACCCTACAGGCGACTGACCAGGAGATGGATCCTAGTTTGCACCGGCATCGTCGAACTCCTCACCATCGTCATCATAGTCTTCACCATAATCTGACCAAGTTAATAGCCAGGGACAAAGCCGTGAGTACATTTTGAATTGTACTCACAAACCATCTAAGAGACAGTGATTAACATGAAGTTTGGTTGTAGCAAGGGAAGTGTTTTCAGGCTAGTGCTCTATACTAACACTAATTTCTCGTGTCGATATAGCATGTCATACGACATCTCTATATCTTAGTTTCTCTTGTTGATATAGCATGTCATACGACATCTCTATATCCTTATTAAAGAAGAGATTTTATAAAACCATTTTTAGTAAAAGCTCTAGGGAAGGGGGAACTCATTATGTTTCCAAGAACAACGATGGTCAATCAAACATGACCATCCTCCTTCCTCGGCAGTACCCTACAAGTACTCCGAACCACCCTCGTGCCATGGCAGTACCCTCCGAGGACTCCGTCCGGCACCTTTCTTCCTTTCTTTCCAGAAAACATTTTTATAAACCAAAACTTGACATTGGGCTAAGTAACGGTCGTCCCAACCGTCCATGACTGAGGACTCGGCTATTCGAATAGATTTACACTCTGCAGAGGTTGTACACTTTACCCACAAGATTCGATAAATCCGTCGGGATTCACCACGGACTGTCATACACAAGTCTGCGGGGTTCAGATAATCAAACAGAGTCTTCCATCTACCCACCTTAGTACGAGTGCCTGCCCTGTGGAGTTAACCTCCCCGGCAAACCCTGGCAGCCTACCTCCATTTCGAGTGTAGCTCCAGTGCCACGGCGGGAGAACCCAAGTGTCTTCCGGCCAGATAAATCCCGAAGGATCCCGATTCACTATTGCCCATACTCTTGCGGCAACCCAGATTCCAGGGTCCTACAAACCCTTATATAGTGTGAGGCTCCCCGCACTAAAGCAAATAAACTTCAAACTAAGACCCGTCCCATACCGGGGTAATGTGGTTGCACGGATAAATTGTTCTGAGCGAACACTTAGTGATCACCAATGTCTTTTGAAAACCACCATCTCCTTTATCCTCCATGGCTCATCTCCATTTTTTCAAAAACCATTTTTTTGAAAACATTTCAGTGGAGTAAATACTACTCCTAGGTTTTCGAAGACATTTTTAAGAAACTTTTTGAGTGTTCCCATCCTAGAGTTTTTGGATCCACTAGAGGGTTTCCAAGGGCTTGCTGCTAATCAATAAGCCTCTCCTACAAGGGTAGAGAGTAGGTGTTCAAGGGGGTCATCTCAAAGGATGATAACAATAGGCTTGTGGAGCTTGAGCCAACAATATAATTGCTACAAGGGCTATAGCAATATAAAAGCATGCAATTTTATAAACCTTTATGCAACCTGCAAAACAAGTGAATAGGATTCAGATATGCAACAAGTTAGATGGCTTGCCTTGAGTGGCTTGTCCCTGGTCCTCCTCTTCCTGGTATTCAAAGACTTCCCCCTCTTCGGTACACTCCTCGTTCGATTCTATCATCAGAAAAATAATAGCACACAATGAATATACATGCATACACAAGACTTATCATTTCATGCACTACATACCACACAAGCAAAGAGTATCAGAAGCAAACAAGTTTAGAAAACAAAACAAGATTTTATAGATTTTAGTTATTAAGTTAATCCTATTAGAACTAGGGTTTTTCAAACAAAGCAGTTACTACACCAATCATTCCCAACAAGCATGCAGGTGGTCTCATGGACCCAAATAACACACTCAGTAAACTTGCAGGTTGACAACAATCTTAAGAATCCAACAAAGTTGGATTTACACAAAAATAGTTTGTGGTTTAATTCCTATGAACTAAACAATAGGGAATAATACTAGAACACCAAAATAAATCTCAGATATTCTCTGAGCATCAGAAAAATATGAACTAAAATGTTCTGGAAAGTTCTTCCAGAGCACAATCCAAGGAATTTGGATTCATAACAAAATTCCTATTATACAGCAGATGATAATTTTCCTAAGATTAAATACACAAACAACCATATCAATTACTACTGCAAAAATGAAGATCCTAATAGTGAAACCTGTTGGTCAAGCAAACTAACATGGTATGCTATTACTGAAAATAGGATCTACTCATTTTCAGTATGCAGAACTCAAGATATAAAATAAACTTGAAAAGGGATCTAATTAACTTCACTATTTATCATTTCATCTACATAGGGTCTACCAACATGGGACCTATGCCATATGAAAGATATCACAACAAGCTACACATAGAAATTTGAATCATTCAATTTGCTCATATAGAGAATATTCTATGAATTTTACAAGTTCACAAATCTAATCAAATTTGAAACAGATTTCTGAAAAAAATAGATCCGGGCCGGATCTGACCGAGCCAGGCCGCCAAGCGACGGGCCGGCCCAGATCCGACGTGGCGTGGTGGGAACGGCAATTCGAATGGCTGACCGGTGGGCTAGGCCAGTCAGCGGCGTAGGGGGCCGAATCGGTACGGGGCGACGAGCGTTGTTCGATCAAGTGAAGATCGACGACCTTGGTTCGTCGTCTCCGCGACAGAGGGATTTGGGCGACGGCGAGGCTAGGGTTTCCTGCAAGTGTGCGATGCTCACCTAGGGCTCATCGGCGACGATCAGACAGCATGGATTGGCGGCGGAGTGTCGAAGATGCTCGATGATGTTGTCGAAGAGGTGAACGGGACCGCAGCTTCGTTCTAACTCGCCGCCATCGTTCCCAGGTGCTCCGGCGAGGTCAATGCTGTCATCGGCTACCGGTGGATCTAGGTCACAAAAAGTATAGCGTTAGACGCAGGAGAGATCTGGGAAGCCAGTGGGAAAGAGAAGAGAGGGTGGCAGCGATGAAATCTGACTGCAACCTTCCCCTTCTTCCTCGGCTTCGGTGACTCTCCGGCGAGCTCGCTAGGGCTAGGCAAGGCGAGCAAGAGCGTGGGATGCAGAGGGGAGAGCTCACAGAGGAGAGGAGATGCGGAGAGGGGGCAAATGGCAAGCAAAGAGGGCGAGGAGAGGGGTGCCAGGGATTTATATGCTCGCGGTTATCTCGGTTCAGAGTAGACTCACTAGAAACGATCCGTCGACTGGGGCGGCTCGCTGGGGACGGCGTCGTGGACTGAGTCCAGTGATGCAAGCGAGAGGCTCGAGCGTGTGCTGTATCGGCCGGGTTTAGGTCGGTTTCAGTCCAGGTGCACATGATTTTGGTCACGAGCAGGACATGTCGAGGCGTAGGCGTGCTGGGCGTGTGTGTCGCTGATACGTCTATTTTGCATCACTATTTTGTATCATAATTTACTGTTATTCATTGATATATTTCATATTTAGAGATGATAATTATGTTGTTTCCTCTGTTTTTGCATGTTTGATGATCATTGGAGGATTTGCTGCCGGAGTCAGGATTCTGCTGGAAAAAGGACCGTCAAGGCACCATATTTCGAAGATCAGGAAAATTCCAGAAAAATACCAGAAAATTATATTTTATCAGAAGCCGGAAGGAGAAGGCGAGAGGGGCCACAGGGCAGCCTCACCACCAGGGGTCGCGGCCCAGCCCCTGGCCGCGCCAGCCTGTGGTGAGAGCCCCCTGGTTCACTACTGCCATCACCCCTTCACGTATTTCATCGTCCCCAAAAACCTAAGTGAGGGGGGGGGGGCTCAGAGATAGACACCGCCGCCTCTGCGGGGAGGAAAACACCAGAGAGAGAAAAGCTCTCCGGCAGGCAGAAATCTACCGGGGAAATTCCTTCCCGGAGAGGGGAGATCGTCGCCATCGTCATCACCATCGCACCGGACTTCATCGGGATCATCATCATCATCATCTCCATCACCAGCACCTTCATCTCCACCATCACCACGCCATCCCGCTGTAACATCTTGAGTTGGATCTTGTTAAATTCTTAGGGCAAACTTTCCCGGTGTTGATTACTCTTGTGGTTGATGCTATTGTGTGGAACCATTGAATTAAGGTTTATGTTCAGATTGTTATTTACCATTATTTCACCTCTGATCATGATCCATATGATGTCTTGTGAGTAGTTTGTTTAGTTCTTGAGGACATGGGAGAAGTCAAGATGTTAGTAGTGGATTATTGTTGAGTAATATTTAATGGTTTGATATTTATTTGTTGTGGTGTTATTTCACTAGTGGTGTCATGTGAACGTCGACTATATGATACTTCACCATTTATGGGCATAGTGAGATGCATTGTGTATTTGGCTACTAATTATGGGGTTGCTGGAGTGACAGAAACCTAAACCTCTGTTAGAAAACCATTACACCAGGGAGCGTAGGATCTTAGAGTTTAAGGCTGTGGTTAGATTTATCTTAATTACTTTCTTATATTTGCGGATGCTTGGAAGGGGTATAATCACAAGTGTGTATTTATCCTAGTAAGGGTAGTGCGCTAGCACAGGTTCACCCCCATAACACTTATCAAACCAATAAAGATTATTTAGTGGCATGAAGCGAAAGCTCTTGACAGAAACTCCCGTGTGTCCTCGAGAACGTTTGGTTATCATAAGTTACACAACCGGCTTGTCCTTTGCTAAAGAAATGATTGGGCCACTTGCTGCAATTATTACTACTGTCTTTTACTTACTCGCACTTTATTTATTTGCATTACCAAATACCCCTGAAAACCGTTTTGCTAGTATTTATAGTGAAACCTTGATCAAAACCACTTGTCAACACCTTCTGCTCCTCGTTGGGTTCGACACTCTTATTTATCGAAAGTACTACGATACACCCCCTATACTTGTGGGTCATCAAGACTATTTTCTGGCGCTGTTGCCGGGGAGTGAAGCGCTATTGAAGAGTGGAATTGGTAAAGGTAACCGTCGCTATGAGTATTATTTTTATTTCTGTCTTATATTTTTGTTTTATTTTGCTACGGAGAGTTCTCCATTTGGTTTCCTATTCGGGAACACTACTACCACTGCTGCACATGTGGATGAACCACCACCACTGTAATATCCTGATTTTTATACAACTTAGATCTGACTAAACCTGATATGTTGACTAAAGTTTGACCTTTTTATTGGTAAGTCGCATGTTAAATCTAAGAACATGGTCGGCGTTTGTTAGGATAGCACAAATTTGAATTCGGATGATTTATTTAGAAATTAGATATTATGGACTTATTTCGGTAACTACTTCGGACTAGTAAGCTTGCACGTGCAACGCACGACTTTTCTAATATAGATTAACAATAATTTATCTCATAGTTTTTTATTCCCTCATGTGACAAGTCAATCTTTATCATGGAATGCTCATACTGTAATTGTCCCTTATATCATTTGTAATTGCAAATCCCAACCAAAAAATGCTAAATGAGTTTTTTTTGCTAAATTATAAGACCGAAAGAGACGTGCAAATTAATGATCGATTGATATTAAGCACATATATTTCCACAAGTTCTTTCAAATAAAAAGGCACATCAATCATTTTACATCAAGTATATTGTTGATTTCTTCAAAATATCTTTCAAGGGGTGGGGAAATAAAAATCAACCAAGCTAGTACATTCATGAATGACTCAACAAACAATCTCTACTTTCAAATCCTATGAAAGTATAAAAATTCTTTTAAACATCACATTTTATTTCATATCTTAATTGCCCTCGTATCTCGTCACATACAGGCTTCAGGGCAACACCACTCGCATTTTCTTGGTGGTACTGAGCTCATTGGAACTACTGCGTAGCAATCTCTCAAGCGGTAGCTGGTCCTGTCCTTTGACCACACGAAAATGAGAATATTAGCAATCTTTGTTGTGAACATTAAAACATACGGTGGAAGCCCAGAAGTTCAAAAGCTGAACACCGTTACAATGCAAAACCATAAGTGCACTGCAAGCATATCTGGTACAAACAAGTTCCAACACAAAAAGAGACCCTACTAAGAAAATCGTCATATCACTGAACCACACCGAATAACTTATAGTAATTGTCTGACAAGAGAAAAACATGAGAACATCCTACTGGAGCCAGTATAGTTTACCATCGAGTGAAGATTTGGTGTATATGGGCATCAGTGATCTCGCTTTTTTAAAGACGTCAAAAATTATATTTTTAAGTTTCAAAAAATTGTGAAAAAAATATTCGGATGTAGCCAACTATTTATCCTACAAACGTGCAAAAATCCATATACAAATACTTTGTATTTTTGGCTACACAAAAATATCAAACATGTAGATCTATTATGTATGTTTTTAAATCTACAAATGTTACCACAATTTGTCATTTTTGTATAGCCCTGAATATAACGAATTTCATACTAAAATTTTGCATGCTTGTAGGTTACATTATTGACTATGTCCAGATTTATTTTCATAACTTTTTTAGATTTAAAAATATGATTTTTCATTTTTTTTAAATAGAGGGATCACTGGAACCCAGAGCCCAAAACACTTTCCGACATGATTCTTTCTGAGACATTTTTTATTTACGATTGTTTTACATAAGATGCAAAGAAAGAAAAAAGAATGCAGTAGAAGCTCACAATGTCCCTGTATTAATAGTTGCTCATCAATGAAAAGGTACAGCGTCCATTCATACGCTTCTAGCATGAACCAGCACCTGCAAACATAATAATTGATGGGACAAGCTACGCTGTTTTAGTTACAAGGTCTTCAAAAGTTCTATAACTTCTAGTCTTGGCTTCTCATATGTGGAGAAAAGGTTAAATATTGCTCAACTATTTGACTGAATAATGTCGGCTTACCCTTTGTAGAGACCTTCTGTTCTAAGCATCTCCCAACATGAATGACGGACTCTGTATTATTCTTGATATTTCCATTTGGGAATAAATTAAGCTAAGACCAAGTTAGATGCATACTTATGCAGCGGTAATTGAATGACAGCAGTAACTCTCACCATCTTATTCGAAGGGAAAAAAATCCTTCATGGCATTTCGTCAAACATCTCTCACACACATCATTGGCTTTCTTTGTGATGTGCCCTTCCTGCTCTGTGTGGATCTCCCTTGCGGATGAACGGGAGCATTCATATGCCTAGCTCATCTATCACATGATATGTGCATAATTGATTCTAGATTAAGGGATTAGGTACCTCAAAATTTACGGTGACGAATGCGTATGCAGGAGATGCAGGACCCTGCCGTCGGGACGGCTGTCGACACTACAGGGCAGGGTGGTCAGAAGGCGAAGGGCGGCGGCATCCTCGTGACGGTCAGGGCGGCGCGGCGTCCTTGAATATGGCGTCGTGGAGGACGACAGCGTCCTGGAACACGGCGGGAACCGTCGTGGAGGACGGTCAGGGCGGCGCGGCGTCCTTGAATATGGCGTCGTGGAGGACGGCGGCGTCCTTGAATATGGCGTCGTGGAGGACGGCAGCGCCATGGCAGCGACGTCGAGGCAGGACAGCGACGGCCGAGCTTGTGATGGGCGGCGGCGTAGGCGTCTGGAGACGGGTCGCGGCGTCCATGCCAAAGGATCAGATCTCCAGCGGCTAGGTGGCTAGGCCTGCTTCGCGATGCGGAGATGTCGTCCAGCCATCGAGACCTTGGTCGAGCAGTTCCTGTGCGGGGCGTTTTGCAAACATAATTAGCTAGCGAGATCTCGGGATAATAATTCGGCATCGTTACTTTTTGCGACGGAAATTGCGGGAGGGAGAATAAGTCAATCTGGACCGTTTGTTACAAGTGTATGGATGATTAAGATTTAATTTTCTAGCCAAGTTTACTCTTTTATAAGTAGTAGAGATAGTAGAGATAGAGATAAAAGTTTTAAGGGAAGAAAATAAAAACCCTTGACTGGGCCTGCCTTGCCCTCACGGACCAGAGCTACGCCCAACACCCAATCGCCGCCACCACCAAATAGGAAGTAGGGTTATGAACTTTGCTGCTGCCGCCCGGATTCATCGCTGGTAGCCGCTGCTGCCTCTGGGTTCAAAGCTGGTAGCCGCCGCCACCGCCGGGGTCCATCGCTAGTAGCCGCCGTTGGACGGGAGCAGCCCCTGGTCGACCTAGATTCACCCTCGACTGGTTCCATCTGCTGCTTGAGGAGGTACTCTGCGTCTCTGCCCATCTAGTAATTATTCACGGGTTCTGTTGTGGAGTAGTAGCACATCAGGTTATTTTGATTTTGGTTTATTCCTAAGCACCCATCAGCTAGCTGTAGACACTAGAAGAAATCGTTGATTGAGATAGTGTCGGCAATAGCCTGCTGAGAGACATCTTAGGGTGTTGGATTGGTTTCCGCACGTATCCTTGTTTGATAAAAATCAATTTTACTCTGGGTCTGGACATAATCACATAGGTTCCTTAGTTTTCATCGGCACGTGTTAGTCTGTTTAAGTGTTCCAAGCTAGTATCATACGGGAAGCAAGCTTGTATTAAAATCGGATACTGTGACTACTGCTGCCTGCACATCAACACAAATAAGTGTACATATGAGTAGCTACAGGAAATTTAATTCTGCTAAATAGCTTAGTACGCTTCGAACAAAGTAAACAGTGTGCAGTCTAGTGGAACCTGGTTTAAGAAAAAAAAAATGCGCATTGCTGGTGGCAACTTGGACTGTAGAGATTTATTTGTGCAGCCATGTGTTAATTTTGGTGCAGTAATTGATTGTGGTTTAAATCACACAGGTTTTGGAAATTTGGATGCGAGAGCTGACAGTTGAAACATCAAGTTTAAGGCAAGTGCTTGTCAACCTTTTTGTGTAGTTCGCCTGTTGTTGGGTTGTTTTGATTTGCTTGCTGTATTTGATGTTGTTCGATTTCGATGTCGTTGGGCTTTGGTGTTTTGAGATAATTATAGCCTGGTGCTATGAGAACTGTTCCACGTGTGCTATTCCGTGTTGGTCGGTGAATTTCTGTTACACGTGGGCTACTTCGTTGTGCTAGAGCCAGGTCGGTGAAATTCTGTTCCACGTGCGCTACTCCGTTTCGGTCGGTGAATTCTGTTGCACGTTTGTGGGGTTCAATGGAACTTGGGATCTGAGCATTTCTTTTGTTGTCATGATCATGTGTCTTTAAGGCTCTGTATTGTACTTGGCTGAGTATAATTTACTCACACTTGTTTTTCTTGTTGTTGGTTTTATTTGGTTTTCAGGTACTCGCGGCATGCATGGGCAGGAGTAGCACACCTTCTATTTACACATCACACCACACAATATTTAGAGGATCACATTCATAGTTACCTCTTGGAGATTTAAATGATTGTCGGTTTAACTAGCTTGAGTCTTTGGTCGCTCGGTTATATTTAGTATATTTGTGGTTGGTTTGAGAACGATAGCCTGAGTTTGTGAACCATCTAGTATTGCTACCTGTGGTACATTTATAATTTGCATGTTGTGGATGTCTAACTTTATAGTTTTTTTCTAAACTTCTGGTTGTTTAATTACCGGGGTAGCATCGTTAGGTAGGTCGATACATGGGGTGTTACAACCACCACCTGCTCAATTAGATCCTTTTAAAATACCTATAAAAATTATTGAACGTGTTATGGATAACTGCTATTCAGGAGATGGAACTGTCCATCCGAGTGATCACTTACTTTTTATACATGAATTATGCGAGTTGTTCAAGTGTGCAGGTATTTCGCCGAGCCAAGTCAAGAGGAAGCTATTCTCTTTATCACTGAAAGGCAAAGCTGAGGAGTGGTATCGACTGCTTAAAGATGGTCAATCTATTGCTTGGGAGGAAATTGTACCTCTCTTTTATTTTAAGTTTTATACTCCCAGAGAAATTCATAAAGGTCGTAATCAAATATATAACTTTTGGCCTCAAGATGGAGAAAGTATTGCCCAAGGTGTAGGGGTGATTGAAGTTACTAATGCTCAAATGCCCCATTCATGAGCTCCCCAATAATATTGTTATTAATAATTTTTATGCGCGGCTTACTCTTCCTGATAAGGATTATTTGGATGCTTCTTGTTTTGGATCATTTATTGATATGAAAGAAGATGCTAAGTGGAAACTTCTTGACCGTATCCAAGAGAATGCTGAAGGATGGGAAAATGACAAAGGTAGGAAGTCAGGTATAAATTATGATTATGAATGCATTAAAACTTTTATGGGAACCGATGACTTTCATAATATTAGCACTGCTTATGGTCTTAATTCTCAAATACTTGCTAACTGTTTTAAGGCCTTTGCCTCTTATCTTAATGTTCCAAAGAAAGATTGGAATAAATATCATGCGCCTTATAAAGATTCCATTAGTCATATTCCTGCTGCAGCTACTGAAATTTGTACTGTTGATAGCATTTTGCCTGAACCTTATTTTGAGAAGACACCTTTCTCTGCTAAGGTAAAAGAGCATTCTACTTTGGTAAGTGTGTCTAATAAAAGTACTAAGAAAGCTGTTGTTGGGGATATACCAAATGGGTATACCAGCGACGTAGTCCTAAACCAGCAAGCCAGGGTGGCCCATCAAGGGTGGTATGGCAGATTGCCTACCGGGCGGCCCAGTTGCTGGAGATGCCACGGCGGTACTGGACGCAGGCGCTTATGGCAGATCCGAAGACAGGCCCATGGCGGGTTGCCTTGTAGTACACGCATAGGACTTAGTCTAGGACTCCAATTTGTATCCGCTCCGGTACCATCATGTAGCCCACGCCAGGCGCCTTTATAAGCCCGGCGTTGAGCAGCCCTTGAGGCAAGAGAAGACAATAGCTAGGTTTACGGCCAATCGCATAGCGAAACAGCCAACCTCCTCATTGTAACCGAGCACTTGTTGCCATATATTGAATTATAGCAGCACGTAGGGTCTTGCCACCGTTGTGGAATCTGAAGCTGGGTAAACTCGTGCTACCACCGTCCCGGATCGCTCCGCCGTGTTCACCCCCTTCCACAAACCGCCATACCCCTACCTCTATGGCAGATCTGTTGACGAAACCACAACAGTTGGCGCCCACTGTGGGGCATAGCGCGTCTGGAGCGTGGATCTAAGCGGGATCCGCCTTCGCAGGCATCGGCGATACCGTCGCCATCGGGCGCGTCCTCTACGATTCTGGCTTCCCCATCGTCCCAGCGGATAACCTCTGGGTGCCGGCTAGAGAAGACCCCGCTCGATTCACCGTCGTTCCGATCGGAGATATTCATATCTTCATTGGAGAGACAAACCCTACCCCCGCTATGGAAACCAATTTTTGGCGGATTGGTATGGCTGAAACCCCCAAACGGACCGCTTTCGAGCTGGATACGGAGGAGGACTCATCTGATCTGGAACTTCCTAAGTTACCTAGATCAGATCTAAAAAACAACCCCACCCAGCCCGCCCTAGAGGTAGAGGAAGTGCTGGAAGACCGCTGTGAATCCGCCATGAGCAATCTGGCGTTAGAGACACCGCAGTACTGCCTTGTTGCGTTCGCAGGTATCACTTCGGGATCTACCTCCAATGGAGGAGATAGCCCAGGTGAATCCATCCTAGAGGCACTTAACGAAAGTGGTGAATCGGATGACTGGGATAGCAAAGGCTATGATTCTGATCATTATGACGCCGCCATGAGAAGGATCGAGGCGGAATTAGCTCAGCAAGCACTTGAATAGCAGAACGCGGCTGCCCAGCAGGTGTTTGTGACCAACAAAGGAGATGACGCTGGGCAGACAACCGGTGATCCGCCATCTCAGGCAGCCCATGACGGAGATACCGGCAAAGAGCAGGGTAACCCGCCACAAGCCGCCGATCCCGCCACAGAACAGCTTCCTGATATCTAGGGCGGCCCCAGGCCTCCGCAACCCACCATCAACGAGGTCCAGCACCCAGAAGACTTCACGACCCCGCTGGACAAGGTCGTCTACGGAACTCTAGCAGATCCAATCACCCCTGACTATGTCAGGGACGTGAACATTCTCGAGAAGAAAAGACGAGCACTCCTCAAGGAAGCAAAGCGAGTCGAGAAGATGGGCCAGCAGCTTGATGGCGACATTGCTCAAGCTCAAGACACGCTGAAGCGCGCAAGGAACATGGAGGAGAAGTACGTTACTCTCATCCAGAACCAGATGAACGAGGGAGGTGACCCGCAGCTGGTACGAAGCCTTGAGTTCACCGTACCAACCGCGAAAACTCTAGCCAAGATGTATATCAAGAATCCACCATATGTGGACAAGAACCACGATGAAGTCAGGGCTACGCCCATTGAAAACATCGTGGCTGCAAAGGAGCTATTGGAGCATAATAAGAGCCCAGCAGCCCTGGAGACAGCGGTGAAACTGATGACCAAAGCATTGGTGCAGCAGGAGAAGGCCACGTCGTCACGACGGCTCGAATCTGATCCCGCGCTATGCAGGTCCAGCACTGCCTCTAAAGCTCGGGGGGCTGGCAATTATGGTACGCGCCCTGATAACGAATCTCATACCGGATCCTCAGAAATCCGAAGAAGAGAAGCTCGCAACCGGGCAGATGCCATCCCAATATCCTCCGATGACAAACCAAATGGCAAAGGCCCGCAGAGAAATCCATCACCACCTCACAAGAACTACCCTGCCTATGGATACCAGCAAGACAATGCTGCTCCCCGCCATAAGACCAACATGCCGCCACCAAAGTATAAGATGTTCGAAGTCCCAAAGGGAGGAATCGTCATACGCGACAATGATGGCAAGCGAGGGCGAAGCCGTGACGCTGGACGCAGAGATGATCTACCACGACGGGAAGCCAGCAGAGACGGTGGATCCAAGCAAAGGGAACGATCTCGCCATGACGACGGCGCGCATCGTGGCGGCGACAAAGATAAGCATCGCTCTTCTCGCCACCACGATGACAAAGGGCAAGGCTCCCGCCGCCATGATGACGATCCATCTCCACGAAGAGCAGAGGGAAGCCGTCGTAGCTGCAGAGATCAATCGCAGGACGACGAGAGTAAAAGACGACGTGATCCTTCGCCATCCCCACTAGGCAGCCCCCATGGTGGCGGCGGTGGCGGTGGCAGACCAGCAAAATCACGCAACTCTCGCAAGGATCCGCAGGACCAGAAGCCCTACGACACGCGTACCCACCTAAACGAGATTGCCAAGTCTCAAATAGCCTTCTTCCTCGGCCCAAAGTGCTTTGGACAATGGATCCGTGATGAGCCCATCCCTCATGGGTTCAAAATCGAGAAAAATATCCGCCAGTACAATGGAGTCGATAGGCCTCTAACTTGGCTACAAGACTACTTCAATGTAGTACAGTTCGCCGGGGGATCACCCAACGTTGCTGTCCGCTATTTGCCCCTGATGCTATCCGGCACTGCGCGGCAGTGGATCAACGACTTGGCAAAAAATTCCATCCAAACCTGGTTCGATATGCAGACTGCGTTCATCAAAAACTTCGAGGGGACTTACAAAAGACCCCATAACATTGGTGACCTCCAAAGGTGCCGACGGGCTAACGACAAGACCTCACGAACTTTCCTCGCGTGATGGCTAGATATGAAGAACTCCTGTGAGGGGGTTACCGACGAATCCGCCATCCTCGCGTTCATCGACAGTTTGGAGAGAGGCCAACTGCTCCGCCATCGCCTGTTGCGGGAAAGGAACGAAGGGAAACTAACCCTAAATTCCATGATCACCATTGCAAGCAACTACGCGGCCGCCGACGACAACGCCCGCGAATCTCTGAAAGCTTCCGCCATCCAGAATACTGGAAAGCTGAACAACAGCAATAAACAAAAAAATCTGCCAGAAGAGCAGCAAACTCCAGATATGGTGGCCACAACCTTCGCTGACAAGGGTCAAAGCAGCTAGCACGGCAGGGGACGCGGTTCTAGTAGTGGCCAGCCGCGGAGCTCTACAGCTCCCGCTTCGGCGCCATCCGCCCCCGTGTCCTACGATGAATACCGCGATATGCCATGTTTCGCCCATCGCGGCGCTTTAGGGAAGTGCAATCACACTAACCAAAACTGTAAATTTGTCAATGACCTCAAGGCGGATCAAGAAGCTGGCTTCAAGCGCAACCGGTGGCAATGGCCTCGTGGCAAAGGAAAAGCGGACAAAGATAAGGAGTCCAAGGATGGCAGTGATATGGACGAAGACCCTGCGCCCAAACCCGCCGAAAAGGCAGAGGGTGATGCTGGCAAGGGTAACCCAATTAAAAACAAAAAAGGAGCCTTTCACACGTTCCTTGGACCCCCCACGGCTAAGGCACAGAGAGCCGCTATGCGCTCCCTCAATGCCACCGTGCCAAAAATCCGCCAGTACGTCCGATGGTCTGAAGTACCGGTGCACTGGAGTCGCGATGATCATCCAGAGCACATACCAAATGGATATTATGCCATGGTGGTATGCCCTGTAATCCACGGCTACGAGTTCTCCAAATGCCTAATGGATGGCGGCAGCAGCTTGAACATCATGTACGTGAAAACTCTGACAAAACTTGGCCTTACCAAAACCCAACTCCGCCACAGTGCTGTCACCTTTTACGGAGTGGTTCCTGGCCACCAAGCTAAGTCCCTCGGGTCCATCACACTCAAGGTTGCCTTTGGTAGTGAAGAAAATTACCGAGAAGAGCCTATAACCTTTGAGGTGGTCCCGTTCAAAAGTGCATACCACGTGATCTTCGGGCGCCCCGCCTTCCACAGCTTCCATGCGAGGCCATGTTACATCTACAATCAGCTGAAGATGCCAGGACCGGATGGCATAATCACCGTTTATGGCAGCTTCAGAAAGGCAAAGGAGTGCGAGGAAGGAGAAGCCGCTTTCGCGGAAGCAGTGTTCTTCGGTGAGGAATTCAAAGAAATCCATGCCGCCACGGACCCCACAGAAATGCCGGCATCCAAGCAAGAGGTTTCCGCCTCCCCGCCCACCTTTAAGCCTACAGTTGATACAAAACAGGTGGAACTTGTCGCTGGCGATGCCGCCAAGACCACCTCCATTGGGACAAATCTGTCCCCCAAATAGGAAAGCGCGCTCGTCGAGTTCCTCTGTGAGAACCGGGACATCTTCGCATGGCAGCCATCTGACATGACAGGTGTACCTAGGGAACTTGCCGAGCACGCCCTACAGATATTCCCTGGCTCCAAGCCAGTAAGACAAGCCATGAGACGCTACGGAGATGAAACGCGCCGCGCCATAGCAAAGGAAATTTCCAAGCTACTGAAAGCAGGCTTCATCAAAGAAGTGATCCATACGAAGTGGGTGGCAAATCCTGTGCTAGTTCCTAAGAAAACACAAAGGTTCTGCGCATGTGTGTAGATTACACTGGCCTGAACAAAGCGTGTCCAAAAGATCCTTTTCCCTTGCCTCGCATTGACCAAGTCATTGACTCGACGGCAGGATCGGAGCTACTATGTTTCTTAGATGCCTACTCAGGATACCACCAGATCAAGATGAAAGAGTCCGATCAGCTCGCTGCATCATTTGTAACACCTTATGACACATATTGCTATGTCACAATGCCATTCGGTCTGAAAAACGCAGGAGCAACGTATCAGCGCACCATGCAGAAGTGCCTGGCAGATCAAATCGGACGAAACATCCACGCATATGTGGACGACATCGCTGTTATGTCTAAGAAGCAAGATGGCCTTATAGCGGATTTGCAAGAGACCTTCGACAACCTAAGGAAGTATAACATGATGCTCAACCCCACGAAGTGCATCTTCGGGGTGCCAGCTGGACAGCTTCTGGGATTCATCGTCTCTCACCGCGGCATTGAGGTCAACCCGGAGAAGATCAAGGCAATCCTCGACATCTCCCGGCCCAAAGACTTAAAAGATGCACAGCAACTCACAGGCTGCGTGGCAGCAGTGAGCAGATTCATCAGTCGTCTTGGCGAGAAGGCTTTGCCACTCTACAAGCTGATGAAGAAATCAGACGAATTTGTCTGGACCGATGAGGCAGATGCTGCACTTAAGGATCTGAAGAGAGTGTTATCCACTGCACCAGTCCTAGCAGCTCCCGAAGACTAGGAACCCATGTTATTATACATGGCGGCAACCAACAGGGTGGTCAGCATCATCATCGTGGTAGAACGCAAGGAAGAAGAGCAGGAGTATGGCGTACAGCGACCAGCCTACTATGTCAGCGAGATCCTGACGGAATCCAAGCAGCGCTACCCTCACTACCAAAAGTTGGCATACGGAGTTTTCCTAGCTTCTCGTAAGTTAAGGCATTACTTCTATGACCATAAGATCACAGTGGTGAGCAAGGCTCCACTGAAGGACATCATCAATAACAGCGACGCAATAGGACGAGTTGTAAAGTGGGGCATTGAATTGGCCTCTTTCGACATCGACTACAAGCCTCGCACCGCCATCAAGTCTCGGGCTTTGGCGGAATTTATGGCGGATTGGAAGGAAGCCCATGAGACTACGCCCGTCCCAGAACCAGAGCACTAGGTGATGCACTTTGATGGTTCAAAGCTGCTACACGGCTTGGGGGCTGGAGTGACACTCAAATCTCCTAAGGGAGATGAGCTCAGCTACGTCCTCCAGATCCACTTCCCCACCACCAATAACATCGCAGAGTATGAAGCGCTACTGCATGGGCTATGCGTCGCAAAGTAGATCGGCGTACAACACATTATGTGTTGTGGAGATTCTGACCTTGTCGCTCAGCAGGTGGCTGGCACATACAAAGCTCGGAATGAAGTCATGGCGGCATACAGAGACGAAGTGGACGAGATGGCCAAAAGTTTCCTCGGCTACGATATAAAACACGTACGATGAGAAGATAACATGGCGGCCGACACCTTGTCCAAATTAGGATCTAGCCGCAAGGCAGTTCCGCCAGGCGTATTCCTCGAGCATCTGCACGTCCCATTAGTGAAGATGGTAGATCCAGAAAATCCGGAACTAGCGAGCTCCCCCGTCATGGCGGTTTTGCCCAGCAATCCGCCATGGGCAGAGCCCTACCTGGAATACCTGACAAGCAAGAAGCTACCCAAAGACGAAGTCCAAAAGATTCAAATCGAGCGTAGAGCCAAAGCGTACACCATCATAGATGGCCAGCTCTACAAGCGAAGCATCTCGGGAATCTTTATGAAGTGCATATCCCAAGTGGACGGAATAGAAATACTAAGGGAGATCCACGAAGGCGAATGTGGGCATCACGCCGCAGCCAGATCCCTCATTAAAAATGCTTAGGGACGTTATTTTTCCTAGGTTTGGTGTGCCTAGATATCTTATAACTGATGGTGGTTCTCATTTTAATCATGGCGGTTTTAGAAAAACTCTTGCTAGATATGACGTTAATCATAGAATTGCTTGTGCTTATCATCCCCAAACTAGTGGGCAGGTAGAGCTTTCAAACAGAGTGATCAAGTCTATCTTGCAGAGGACTATCAATAGATCTAGGAAAAACTGGGCTAGCAAGTTAAACGATGCTTTATGGGCTTATAGAACTGCTTATAAGAACCCCATGGGCATGTCTCCTTATAAAATGGTTTATGGAAAAGCGTGTCACTTGCCCTTAGAATAAGAACACAAAGCTTTTTGGGCAGTGAAAGAGCTTAATAGAGATTTCCAACTTGCTGGTAAGAAGAGGTTGCTCGATTTGAGTACCCTAGATGAGTGGAGAAACGAAGCTTACGAGAATGCCAGACTTTTCAAAGAGAAAGTCAAACAACGGCATGATAAGAGAATTCTTAAGAGAGTTTCATGTTGGTGAGAAAGCTCTATTGTATAGGTCTCGTCTCAGATTTTTTGCAGGAAAATTACTCTCTAAATGGGAAGGACCATATGTTATTGTGGAAGTATACCGCTCAGGTGCTATAAAGATTGCTTCATTAAAGGATGACACTACACAAGTGGTGAATGGTCAAAGACTCAAACATTATATTGCTGGAGATTCTTATAATGAAGATGTTGATGTTATTCAAACAGTTTCTCCAGAAGAATTCATCCAGGACAATATGCAGGAACCCGCAGAGTTTGTTTTCGAATAGGTAACAGTTCTAGTCAGAAAAGGTTCGCGAAAAACTTTTCTTTTAACATTTTTATTGTTTTTGCTAAATATGAAAAATCATGAGACGAAAACGGGCAGGAGACGGAGTCCGGTGGCTCCTCACCACCAGGGGGCGCATGCCCACCCCAGGCTGCGCCGCCCTGTGGTGAGTCCACCCCGGAGCTCATTTCTGTCCTGGTTTCCTCCTGTGATTTCCTCTCGATGTATAATTTTCGCTTATATAACCCCCCGGGAGTACCCGAGGTCTGTATATCGTGTTTTCGTCGTGTTTTTGTTTCGAGCTGTTTCTATCAGGAGTTGATCTTAGTTTCAAGAGCACCATGGCCTCTTCAAGCGATGACAAGGAGAAGACACCTCCGGAAGATGACCACCAAGACCTTCAGCTGGAGGAAGAAGTTGAAAGTGAGGCCGAAGAAGAAGAGATGGAAGAATACCAAAGTTCATGCCCGAGCACCATGATCGCAAGCATTGGGGTGGTGACAAGTCATGACAAGTTCAAGAAGAGTGCACGTATAAGAACCGGAGGGGGTGTGCCACGTCACATCTTAGCTCCACGGACATCTCCGTCAGGCAACAACCCTTTCCATACTCTAATACATGAATATCAGTTTCAAAAGGTGCCTAGATCATGATTGCCCTCTGGTTGGGATATAGATCGTTCTAACAGTGCAGGGAAAGAAAGTTCCAAGAGTGAAGAAGGATAGGGAAATAATTCCAAGAGTTGGGATTCTCTGGCTGACAGGTTCATGAACCGTGTTGAGCACAATTCAGAAATGATTCGTAACCTCAGTCACAAGATCGATGACTTGAAAGATTTGATTGAGAAGCTCATTAAAGACTCACAACCACTGCCAGAGGAGTAATTCGTCATGGTATTGGCATCCCCTTGGCTTGTTCCAAGCTTGGGGGAGTGCCGCGGTATCATATCTTTATCTTTTACTCATTTACTTTTTAAGTAGAGTCATATCATGAATAGAGAAGTTATCTTATAGAATAGTTTGCAGTGTGGAAGTATCCTCCTTAGTTGGTTATCTATGTATACCTTGGTGTGAGTTGCGGTAATGAAATATTAATGAGAAGTTTTATCGTTTACTTTCCGCACACTTTATTTTAGTTTGCAATCTCTCTTATAGGATTAGTCTTGTTGATTAGTATTGGTATCACTTTGGGAGCATGAGTAAATTTAGTTGGTTTTGGCAAATTTAGCTTGGTCAGTAGCAACATTACTTTGAGTTTTGAGTAGAAAAAGAAGAAAGAAGTGCTTGTAGTTACACCACTTCAGTTTTCCTTCATGTTTGGCTTATAAGCATTATTATTCTCAAAGTTAAAATCGTTGTACCTTCAAGGAAGTTTGCATGATTGTTCCTATTATATGTATGTTTGTTTGTTTCATGCAACTCTTATGCTTGCTACCCTACCTTGCTAGCCAGAAACCTATACTGAGAGGGAATACTTCTCGTGCATCCAATTCCCTAAAAGCCAAGTTACTTCCAAAGAGTCCACTATAACTCCTATGCATGGTATTTCAAGCCATTCCAAGTAAATTTTCATGTGCTACCTTTCAAAAACCTTCAAATACTTCCCATTTTGTGCCACTGTTTTTAGCTCATGAGGACGTAGTGGATGGGTTTGTTATCTTCCATACTAAATTAAGTACCCCTCGACTAGGCAGCTTCATCTGCTCGTCATTAATTTTGCAAGGGAGCTGGTCAGACCATTGTAATCTAAATAAAAACAAAGAAAAAAGAGCACTCCTCCATGGTATGTGAAAGTTGGTTGGCACCCGATGGAATCGGTTAGCCATGGTTTGAGAAAGGAAAAGGTGGGGAGGAGTGCAAAGCAATAAAAGAGCACCAATGTGCCAAATTAATCAAACATCTCGGAACCGCTCTCACTTGTTTAGTATGGAAGATATCAAGAACTCCGTTGCTAGTCGTTGACAAAAGCAACCACCTCTCAAAATAACTTTTTACCTCTGTTTTACAAATGAAAAGCTCTAGCACATGTTTAATCCCTGCTTCCCTCTGTGAAGGGCCTATCTTTTACTTTTATGTTGAGTCAACCTACTCCCTTCTATCTCAAGCAAGCATTTGAGTTGTTATGTTTCACTCATCCATATGTTGATTCGTTCAATTATGTTTACTAACTTCTTTTGCTAGTACAATGCTTTTATCTGAAGGAATATATCTTTGAAAGCTTTCTATGAATGCAAAAGTTTGTTTCATTGAGCATATGGTTTTTGCTATATTAGCTCTGTTTTAAAAAGGCTCTGTTCAAAAGAAAGAATAGCTTGTTCATCGTTCTCTGACCAAGAACTAAGGTTTGCCATCACCAATTATAGTTTACCTGGTGCATCCTTATTTGTGATTCCCTTTTACTTATTGCAAGTCTTTATCATATAAAGGGAGGTTGCTGTCTATTATACCTTGTGCCTTGGTGAATGTGATGCTTCTTGTCCGTATTTTGATTATCGACACTTCACTCCATAAACCTGTGGTCATGTTTACCGAGTTTAGTTTTTGCTTGGGGACAAGCAAGGTCTAAGCTTGGGGGGGTTGATACGTCCATTTTGCATCACTATTTTGTATCATAATTTACTGTTATTCATTGATATATTTCATATTTAGAGATGATACTTATGTTGTTTCCTCTATTTTTGCATGTTTGATGATCATTCGAGGATTTGCTGCCAGAGTCAGGATTCTGCTGAATAAGGACCGTCAAGGCACCATATTTTGAAGATCAGGAAAATTCCAGAAAAATACCAGAAAATTATATTTTATTAGAAGACTGAAGAAGCCGGAAGGAGAAGGCGAGAGGGGCCACAGGGCAGCCTCAACACCAGGGGGCGCAGCCCAGCCCCTGGCTGCGCCACCCTCTGGTGAGAGCCCCCTAGCCCACTACTGCCATCACCCCTTCACGTATTCCATCGTCCCCAAAAACCTAAGTGAGGGGGGGCCTAGAGATACACACCGCCGCCTCTGCGGGGCGGAAAACACCACAGAGAGAAAAGCTCTCTGGCAGGCAGAAATCTGCCAGGGAAATTCCTTCCCGGAGAGGGGAGATCGTCGCCATCGTCATCACCATCACACCGGACTTCATCGGGATCATCATCATCATCATCATCTCCATCACCAGCACCTACATCTCCACCATCACCATGCCATCCCGCTATAACATCTTGAGTTGAATCTTGTTAAATTCTTAGGGGAAACTTTCCCGGTGTTGATTACTCTTGTGGTTGATGCTATTGAGTGGAACCGTTGAATTAAGGTTTATGTTCAGATTGTTATTTACCATTATTTCACCTCTGATCATGATCCATATGATGTCTTGTGAGTAGCTTGTTTAGTTCTTGAGGACATGGGAGAAGTAAAGATGTTAGTAGTGGATTATTGTTGAGTAATATTTAATAATTTGATATTTATTTGTTGTGGTGTTATTTCACTAGTGGTGTCATGTGAACGTCGACTACATGATACTTCACCATTTATGGGCCTAGTGAGATGCATTGTGTATTTGGCTACTAATTGTGGGGTTGCTGGAGTGACAGAAACTTAAACCTCCGTTAGGAAACCATTACACGAGGGAGCGTAGGATCTTAGAGTTTAAGGCTGTGGTTAGATTTATCTTAATTACTTTCTTGTATTTGTGGATGCTTGCAAGGGGTATAATCCAAAGTGTGTATTTATCCTAGTAAGGGTAGTGCGCTAGCACAGGTTCACCCCCATAACACTTATCAAACCAATAAAGATTATTTAGCGGCATGAAGCGAAAGATCTTGACAGAAACTCCCGTGTGTCCTCGAGAATGTTTGGTTATCATAAGTTACACAACCGGCTTGTCCTTTGCTAAAGAAAGGATTGGGCCACTTGCTGCAATTATTACTACTGTCTTTTACTTACTCGCACTTTATTTATTTGCATTACCAAATACCCCTGAAAACCCGTTTGCTAGTATTTATAGTGAAACCTTGATCAAAACCACTTGTCAACATCTTCTGCTCCTCATTGGGTTCGACACTCTTATTTATCGAAAGTACTACGATACACCCCCTATACTTGTGGGTCATCAGTCGCATGAATGTACGCTCGATGCCGTGTAGAACGGTGTGCGGCGCGAGGGGAGTGGACGCATGCTCGAGCGGGAACGCGATGCACGCTCTCGGCATCCACGGCGTGCAGCCGACACGGTCAGAGCAAGGGCTGCGGCGGGAACTACGGCTAGTCGGGGCGGCTGGCAGCGATTGGGTGGCGTCGATGGTGGCCAGTGGGTGTTGATGGCGAGGCAGCAATGGCTAGCTTGCTGCTAAAGTCTTGGTCTCCACGGGCGTGCGCACGGTCGGCGTCGGCGAGGGAGAGAGGGAAGGTGAGGTGCAAGGGTTGCGGTGGCTGGCAAGTGGGGTCATGGGGGTCCTCCTGGGCGGCAGCTCGTCGCCGATTGGGGGTCTGAGGTGGAGGGGGTGAGAGAGAGGGGGTAGGGCAATCTTTGCAAAGATTGCCTCAGGCTCCTCCCCTTCTTTGTGTCCAAGCACAAGAGGACAAAGAAAATAAGAGGGAGAGAGAGAAGGGTGGCTGGCTAGGTTGAGCTCCTGGTCGATTTGCAAAGAGAGAAAGAAGAAAGAAGAAGAAAAGAAGAAGAAATGGCAAACTTGGCCAAAATTCATTTAAATTTTTAAAACATCAAATTTTGGTCCAAGTGGTGGTGATGATTGGCTAAAAAGTGATTTTTAGATAGTAGGAGTCCATCTACCAAGTTTTAGAATTTTTGAACAAGTGGAGGTGGGGTTTTGGTGATGTTCCTATTTTGAAATAATGGCTCAAAAATAAAGGAGAAAGAAATTCTAATAAAGTGTGATCAAACAAAGAAGTCTAGCTAGGGTTTTTGTTTTACCTAAGCAAGCATCAAGATCAAGAATTTTAGCATAAAATCATGGCACCAAGTATAATTCAAAAATAAAGGTGTTTGTTGTAGTGGAAATAAAAAAATCAAGCAAAAATAAATAAGCAAACACATGCACTCACATAAAATCATGTATACACATACATGAAATCATACATGCTAGCACTCAAGCACACATATGAATAAAAGTTTTTAATTTAACCAAAAATAAAGTGTCAAACTTTGCTCTAACAAGGTTTACAAAAAGTGGGGTGTTACAGACCTTCCCCCTTAAAAGAATCTCGTCCCGAGATTCGGTAGCTAAGCGTTAAACAACTTGGGAAATTCCCGCTGAAGATAATCTTCACATTTCCAAGTGGCTTCGTCTTCGGTGTGGTTACTCTATTGGACTTTATAGATGTTGATCTTTCGTCTATGGGTAAGACGGACATCTTTCTCCAAGATACGGATTGGTCTCTCACGGTAGGTCAAGTCGTGGTTGAGGTCAATGGAGTCTTGGTCAACTTCTTTGAAAGTCTCGGGTTTGCTGGGGGCATGAAGGCATTTGCGTAGCTGTGATACGTGGAAGACATCGTGGAATTCGGACAGCTTCGGGGGTAGCTCCAGTTTGTAGGACATCTCTCCGCGGCGCTCTAGGATTTTATATGGGCCAATATAACGGGGTGCTAGCTTGCCCTTGACATGGAATATTTGCATTCCTTTAAGAGGTGTAACACGGAGATAGACGAAATCTCCCACTTGGAATGATATGGGCCTCCGTCGAGAATCGGCGTAGCTCTTCTGTCTAGATTGGGCGGCTTTTAGTCGGTTCCGAATCAGTTGCACTTGTTCTTCCGCTTCCTTAATGATATCGGGTCCAAACACTTGGCTTTCTCCGATCTTGGACCAGTTGAGAGGGGTACGACACTTACGACCATATAGAGCTTCAAAGGGAGCCATTTGCAGGCTCGCTTGGTAGCTATTGTTGTAGGAAAACTCAGCGAAGGGTAAAGAATCCTCCCACTTGGCTCTATATGAGAGGATGCAGGCGCGAAGCATATCTTATAGGATTTGGTTGACTTTCTATGTTTGGCCTCCAGTTTGCGGGTGATAGGTTGTGCTAAAGGAAAGCTTGGTCCCTAGGGCTTCATGAAGTTTTGCCCAAAAATGAGATGTGAATTGGGTACCTCGATCGGAGACAATAGTTTTGGGTACTCCATGAAGACTCACAATTCTTGAGATATAGAGATCAGTGAGTTCCCTGCCGTTATGGGTAGTCTTAACTGGGATAAAGTGCGCAACCTTGGTCAGATGGTCGACGATGACCCCGATGGAGTCATGTCCCCTATTCGACCTCGGAAGGCCGGTGATAAAGTTCATACCAACTTCTTCCCATTTCCACATGGGTACTTTCAATGGCTGCAGTAGACCCGCAGGCCTTTGATGCTCGGCCTTGACACGCTGACAGACATCGCATTGCGCAATATAAAAGGCTATCTCTCGCTTCATGCCATGCCACCAAAACTACTCTTTCAAGTCTTGGTACATCTTGGTGCCTCCGGGGTGAATCGAATAAGGAGTATCATGGGCATCCTTTAAAATAAGCTGCTTCAACTCACCGATGCTGGGGATGCATAAGCGTCCATTATACCATAGCACACCTTGTGGGTCAATCAAAAATCCAGGTACTTCTTCTCGTGCCATCCTACGCTTGATCCCTTTAATACTCTCGTGACCTTTCCGAGCTTCTTTAATTTGATCAAACAGGGTAGGCTGGACTTAAAGGTTGGCCAAAAACCCATGGCTTACAAGCTCAAGTCCAAACCTTTCAAACTCTTCGCATAGGGTAGGTTGGTTGGTCTTTAGTAGGGCATTTAGAGAGCTAGGCTCTCGACTGAGGGCATCGGCAACAACATTCGCCTTACCCGGGTGATAGTGAATGCCTAGGTCATAGTCTTTAATAAGCTCAATCCATCTTCATTGCCTCATGTTCAACTCCTTCTGCGAGAAAATGTACTTCAAGCTCTTGTGGTCTGTGTAGATTTCACACCGGTTTCCCATAAGGTAGTGCCACCAAGTTTTTAGTGCATAAAACACGGCGACGAGTTCTAAGTCATGGGTGGGGTAGTTTAACTCGTGCGGTCGTAGTTGACGGGATAGGTAAGCAATGACCTTGCCATCTTGCATCAAGACACTTCCAAGTCCAAGCCTGGATGCGTCGCAATAGACGTCAAAGCTCTGGGTAATATCGGGCATGGTTAGGATAGGGGCTGACATGAGTCTCTTTTTAAGTTCTTAGAAACTTTGCTCGCACTTTTCAGTCCACTCGAACTTTTTGTCCTTCTTGAGGAGTTGAGTCAACGGGCAAGCAATGCTGGAAAATCCTTCAACAAACTTCCGGTAATAACCAGCTAGTCCAAGGAAGGCTCAAACCTCGGTGGGGTTAGTTGGGGCTTTTCTCTCCATGATGGAAGTGATTTTAGAGGGGTCAACGGAAACTCCACCGTCTGATATAACGTGGCCTAGGAATCCAACTTCTTTCAGCCAAAATTCACATTTGCTGAACTTAGCATAAAGTTGGTGCTCGCGCAGGATTCCCAACACGAGCCGTAGATGTTCTGTGTGCTCTTCCTCCGTCTTGGAGTAGACCAGAATGTCATCAATGAACACCACCACAAATTTGTCGAGGAACTTCATGAACACCTCGTTCATGAGATTCATGAAATAGGCAGGGGCATTGGTCAGGCCAAAGGACATCACGGTGTACTCAAACAAACCGTAGCGGGTGGTAAAGGCGGTCTTGGGAATATCGGACTCACGAACTTTCAGCTGATGATATCCAGTATGGAGATCAATCTTGGAGAATACCTTGGCCCCATTCAGCTGATCAAAAAAATCTTCAATCTTTGGAAGCATATACTTGTTTTTAATGGTCACCTCATTAAGTTTACGGTAGTCTACACACAATCGAATGGTACCATCCCGCTTGTCCACAAAAAAGAACAGGCAAACCCCAAGGTGACGCGCTGGGACGAATAAGACCCTTGCTGAGCATATCAGCGAGTTGTCTCTTTAACTCCTCTAGTTCTTGGGGGTTCATGCAATAGGCTCGTTGCGCAATAGGGGCTGTCCCGGGAACCAACTCAATAATGAACTCGATATCCTGGTCAGGGGGCATACCTGGCAACTCTTCGGGGAAAACATCCGGGTATTCACATACCACTAGAACTTGGTCGAGGGTCGGCCCAGATACGGACTTCTTGTAGTAGGCTTTGCGGGATGGCATTGTTGCAACATGCTCAATTCGAATACCGTCGCTGTTGGTCACGACTATAGACTTTCTGGTGCAATCTATGTGTCCCTGGTACTTGGACATCCAATCCATTCCAAGTACTATATCCAACCCCTTCGTGCCTAAGATAATCAAATTGGCTCAAAAAGATACCCCGTGAATATCTACCGGCACATCTACACAATTATCCTTGGTCTTCACGACGGAACCGGGAATCTGAACTAGCATAGCTCTAGTCATCATGGTAGACTCTAACTTCCCCTTTTTCACAAAGTGCTCGGTAACGAAAGAATGTGATGCACCCGAATCAAACAACACTCTTGCAGGGATGGAGTTGACAAGAAACGTACCAAGCACAACATTTGGGGCATCAGTAGCTTCTTCCGCAGTGACATGGTTCAGATGGCCTCTTGCACTATGGGCTTGGTTCTTCGGGTTTCTACCGGAGGGTCCACGGCCTTGACCCTGATTGGGCCACGGCGCGCTGAGCCTTGGGGCAGAAGGCTTCTTTAGAGGACACTCCTTAGAGAAGTGTCTAGGCTGACCACAGGTGTAGCATCCACTGCCCTGACTGCGATTGGTGGGGTTGAAAGTGTTGCGGTTGTTTCCAGAGAAGTTTCCTCCTGATGGGCGATAACTAGGGTACTGACGGCTGGGGTTGTTGTAACACCTCACTTTTTGTAGACCAAGTTTAGCCCTTTTGTTTAAATACTTTATCTGGCAAGAAATTAAAAACTTTTGCTAAGCTTTGAGTTGGAGTGCCATTACTCATGATTTCATGTGTGTGTGTGTCTATGATTCCATGTGAGTGTGTTTGTTTGAATTATGCCTTGTTTCTTTTTAACACATGTGCTATTGACCTAGAAAGTGTGCTATGATTTTATGCATCACATTTTTGACCTTAGCTCATGTTTGTGTACACCAAAAACCCTAGCATAGATCTTTTGTGTGATCACCTCTCTTTTCTTTTCTTTTTCTTTTATTTTTGATCTTAAATCCGAAATTGGAGGCATCTCCAAAACCCTAGCCTAGCTATTCTAAAATTCATCAAACTTTGGCTATGACCTCTTGATTATGTTTGAAACCTCTGGAAGCTATTTTGGTAGATTTTCAACTCTTTTTCAAATAAATTCAAATTCAAATTTGAATTCGGCTAGGAGTATTCTAGCCTTGCACTCCCTTCTCTCCCTCTTTCTTGCTTCCTTCTTTGGCAAGCTGACCAAGAGGAGGGAAGAAGATCTGCTAGGGATCTTTCTCTCTGGAACCAAAGGATTTTGAAAATCCATCTCTGCTTGTCCTATCTACTTGGCATCGAGGGAAGAAGGGGAGCCCGAGGCCCTGCCAGAACCCCTCCCTCTCCCTCTGTTTTTCAACCACCACTGCCACCATCGACCCCCAGTCGTTGAGCGCCGTTCTGCAGGAACCCTAGCTCGACCCCACCCAGCAGAGACCGTCCCAGCCACCCCACGCCGCCCTTGGATGTCGCCATGGCCACCGAGGGCGCCCGACTGGGGCAGAACGCCACCGACCACCTCCTGCTCCGTCACTTCGCCACCAGCCTAGCCTAGCACCCCTGGATCAATTCCACGAGTTAGGTCGGACCGAGGCCGACCATGCGACTCACCCCGAACATGCCGACCAGACGCGACCGAGCCGCCCAAAGCGCCCAGACCATGCCCCACGTTCCCGTGCGCATGTGCCTCGCCCAGCCTCGCTCTGCGCACGCGCCGGCACAGCACCGAGTCCCCGACACCACGGCACCCTCGCCCTGCACCGCCATGCACCGTAACACCCGTGCCACGCATCCTTTTCCCCACTCACTCTCTGAAACTGACCCAGCCGCATCCAAACCGACCCGCCACCGATGATCTTCCCCTGCTCCCTGCACTCAGTGCACGACGCCGTCCCCAGAAACCGCCCGCGATAGCCAATCGCTTTCGACGAAGCCCACCGTAGACCGAGCTCGTTTCTGAAGATAAAAACCCGAGGCCCCCTCTTCCCTATCGCTCATTTGCCCCCTCCCCACTCTCTCTCACTCACCCACCCTCTCCACCTCGCAACCAATGCAAACCCACTGCCGGAGCTCATCGAAGCTGTGGTAGACCAACGGCAGAGGAGGAGGTTGCTGTTGACCATTCCTCTCCCTCTCTGCTTCTTCTTTGGATGCTTGGAACACCACCGCAGCACCTAGATCTCACCTGCTCTTGATTTCTTACAGGAGAAACAAAGCCGACGATGCCATTGCCGTAGACTTCCGAACACCGGCGGAACCCACGAGCCATCCCTAGCCTCTGCATGCACGATCTGCGCCTGCACCTGCCTTCCTCAACCACGCCTTGACCGATTCCAGCCATTGCCTAACCTCGACGACCTCGGTGAGCACATTTCCTATGAAACCCTAGCCGAGGCTGTTCCTCTCTCGTGCGCATGCAGAGCCCGCCGAGGACGACGGCGCTCGGCCGTCGATCTCGTCCTAATCGGACGGCCGAGGCTCCGTACCGATTCGGCCCCCGCCTGGGCTGGCCGGCGAGCCGGCTGGGCCGATCTGGCCCAGATCTGGCGAGGCCCGGCCAGATCCGGCCTCTTCTATTTTTTCCCTATGATTATTTTGTTTAGTTAATCCCTGCTGCAAATAAAAATGGTTAGAAAATCTTTAAACCTCAGAAAATTGTGATTCCAATTTCTATGTGCTCTTGAAGTTATTGTCTACCTGGATGTACTACATGCATGATTTCTAGGAGTTTAGATATTATCTGTGATTTAATATTGCAAAATCTATTGATTTTCACTCTTATCTACAAATCTGATGTTCTGTGTAATTAAAATTGGTGATTCCAATTTTTAGTGATGCATTGCTGCTTTGTTGAATTATAGAAATTGGATTTACTAATTTAGGAGCTGTGCATTGCCTGCAGTAATTATCTTAGTGATATTAGTTTTCTGCCTTGATTTAATTATTGTGCACAATATATTGATTATTTTTGGGTCATTGCACTTCTGGTGTGTTGTCCATTTCATCAGCTTCCCAGAATGGTCTCTGGTAGAATTTTAGGACTTACAGAAAGTTTTAGAGGATTATTTTTCTATTCTAGTGATTCATAGGATTAGGAAATTCATATTAATTCACCTTTTTACTCTTTTAGTTTGATTCCAATTGTGTTGGTCCTGTAATGTTGTTGGCTACCTGTAAGAGTGCTGGATGTCATGCTTTGATTAAACAAGATACTTGCTAGTTGCTTGTTTGTGATTAGGGTTGCTATGATAATAGAAGTTGTTTGTTATTATATTGATGGTTTAATCTTTTGTGAACTAGATATTGGTTCAGATATCTAAACTTGTTTGTTTCTGATACTCAATGTTTGAGTGGTGTGATGCATGCCTTGGGTGTGATCCATGTATGCATGAATGCTCATTGTGTGTGTTGTTGTTTCTTTTCCGGCGATAGAATCGAACAACGATTGTGCGGAGGAAGGGAAGGTATTTGAGTATTAGGAGGAAGGAGACCAGGGACAAGCCAACCAAGGCAAGCCATCTACTTGTTGCATATCTGAATCCTATTAAGTCACTATGCCTTGTTCTACTCTTGCTTTATTACTATGCATTGTTTTTCTTATATTGCTATTATTCACTATATAGCAATAGTTGGCGACTTAGCTCCACAAGTCGATTTGTTATCATCTATTAAGGATGACACCTTTGACACCTACTCAATACCCCTAAAAGTAGAGACTCAATGATTAGCATCAAAGTCCTTGGAAAACTTGTAGTGGAGCCAAAAACTCTAGGATGGGAAAACTCTCAGAAAAGTTTCGAAAATGGTTTTGAAAACCTTGGAGTAGTATCTACTCCACTGAAGTGTTTTCTAAATGATTTTGGGACAAATGGAACTTGGGATATGGAAGAAAGGAGTTGGTGGTTTTAGAAAAAAGGCATTGGTGTTTCTTTGTAGTCGCTCGAAGCAATTAACCCGTGCAACCACATTACCCCGGTATGGGACGGGGCCTAGTTCGAAGTCTGTCTGCTTTAGTGCAGGGAGCCTCACAACTATATAAGGGTCTGTAGGACCCCGGAATCCAGGTTGATGCCAAAAGAGGTCAACACATATCACGGCATATCCCGAGCCGCCGGAAGACACTTGGGTTCTCCCGCCGTGGCATCGGGGTTACGCTCTAGAGGAGGTACTGCCGGGACATGCCGGGGAGGTAAACTCCATAGGGTAGGCACCCGTACTAAGGTGGGTAGATGGAGGGCTTTGATTGATTATACGAACCCCGCATACTTGTGTATGACGGTCCGTGGTGGCATCCCGGCGGATTTATCGGATGGTGTGGGTAAAGTGTACAACCTCTGCAGAGTGTAAACCTATTTGAATAGCCGAGTCCTCGGTCATGGACGGTTGTGAAGATCACTACATTGCCCAATGTCAGGTTTTGGTTTTATAAATGGTTTTCAAGAAAAATGGAGTTTGTGCCGGACGAAGTACTTGGAGGGTATGGCCATGGCACGAGTGTGGTTCGAAGTACTTGGAGGGTACTGCCGACGACTTGAGGTGGTCATGTCTGATTGACCACCGACTATATCTTACAAAGGAGTTTCCCCTTTCCTAGAGCTTTTCCTAAAATTGTTTTATAAAAGTTTTCTTTAATAAGGATATAGAGATGTTGTATGACATGCTATATCGACAGGAGAAACTAGTAGCACATAGTTACATGAAACCAAGCCAACCCTTGCTACAGCCATATAGCATGTGAATGTTTCTCTCTTAGATGGTGTGTGAGTACAATTCCAAAATGTACTCACGGCTTTGTCCTTGGCTATTAACTTGGCCAGACTTTGGCGATGACTATGAGGAGGATGATGAGGAGTATGACGACACCGGTGACAATTAGGAATCGTTTCCCGGTTAGTCGCCTGTAGGGTAGTAGGCCTGACTTGGGTCATCTACGCTGCATGTATCCGCTGCTACTGATGAATAAGTGTGTCAGTTGAACTTGCCCTGCGTGGCATTTATATTCAGCCAAGCGGCTTATGTAAGACTCAAATACTCGTTATGTAATGGATGATGTAATCTGAAATGCCAACTCTGCTATGTGGATTCACGACGGTCTCCTGGGATTGTGAATTGTATGCATAACGGGAATCCCGGGTGGTAAGCCGGGGTCCCCACAGTTGTTGGGCCTAGGAGCTTGAGAGGCGAACCTCTGGGGTGGTGGCGCTGCTCTATATGGGGGCATGCTGCGGGACCTGTGACCACTAGGTCCTCCTTGATTCATCATCCTCCTCTTGCGACTCTCACGAGAAGCTTTGTTCTTGTCTTCGACCATGATGGCAGCATCTACCATGGCCTCCAAATCGGGATAGTGAACAACCACAAGGTAAGTCTGCAGCTCCTCCTGTAACCCGTTGAGAAATCTCTCTCTCTTCTTCTCATCGGTATCAATATCGTTTGGGGCATACCTCCCCCAGGTGGTGAACTTGTCAAGATAGTCGGTAACACTCATACCTCCTTGCTTTAGATTGAGAAATTTATCTCTCATGATCTTGATAAGTCCTGAGGGTACATGGGCCTTGCGGAATTTGGTCTTGAAAGCATCCCAGGTCATAACTTGACCCTCGGGCTGTGATACGTCTCCAACGTATCCATAATTTTTGATGCTCCATGCTTGTTTTTACACCATTTGTCTAATGTTTCGTTACACTTCGTGGCACTTTTATGCATTTTCCGGAACTAACCTATTAACAAGTTGCCACAGTGCCAGTTCCCTGTTTTCTGCTATTTTTGTGTTTCAGAAAAGTTACACAGGAAATATTCTCGGAATTGGACGAAACCAAAGCCAGCCGTCCAGATATATCACGGAGCTTCCAGAGAACCGAAGAGGAGACGGAGTGGGGCCACGAGGTGGCCTCACACCAGGGCGGCGCGGCCCAGCCCCTGGCCGTGCCCCCTATGTATGAGACTGCCTCGGTCCACTCCTGACGCTGCCCCTTCGCCTATAAAGACCCCCCGACGGGAAAAACCTAAGTATCCGACCAATTTTCCAGAAACACATCGCAATCCGCCGCCGTCATCGACCCGAGATCGGGAGGGTCCAGAAGCTCTTCCCGGCACCCTACCGGAGAGGGAAATCACCACCGGAGGTCTTCTTCATCGCCATGCTTGCCTCCGGAGCGATGAGTGAGTAGTCTACCTTGGACTATGGGTCCATAGCAGTAGCTAGATGGTTGTCCTCTCCACCATGTGCTTCATGTTTAGATCTCATGAGCTGCCCTACATGATTGAGATCACCGTTATGTAATTCTACATGTTTGGTTTGTTAGGATCCGATGAATATTGGTGTTATGATTGAGTTGCTATACTAAAATTTATCTTATGTTATCTCTATGTTGTTTATGATCTTGCATGCTCTCCATTGTTAGTAGCTATCTTGGCCGAGTAGTTGCTAGTGACCCCAAGAGGGGGTATTTATGCTTGATAGTGGGTTCATGCCTCTATTTAATCTGGGGGAGTGACAGAAACCTCTAAGGTTGTAGATGTGCTATTGCTACAAGGGAGAAAACAATATTCATATGCTCGAGGGCATATGCTTTGTTTACATTACACACTTTGCTTAATGCAATTATCTGTTGTTCGCAACTTAATACTCATGGGGTGTTCAGACGATATCCCCGTGAGTGGATTATTAGTCATAGATGCAGTTGGATGACGGTCTATGTATTTTGTTGTAATGCCCAGAGTAAATCACATAGTGATCTTCTTGACATATCACGTTTATCTTTATTCTATCAATTGCCCAACTGTAATTTGTTTACCCAGCATGTGTTATTTATCTTATGGAGAGACACCACTAGTGAACTGTGGACCCCAGTCCTATTTCCATCATATTGCTATCACCTGTTTACTTTACTCGCACTGTTTACTTTACTCGCATACTTCTACTGTTTTCCACTCGATATGCTCATACCCTTTGTTTCAAGAAAACTGGTGAGATTGACAACCTCATCGCAAGTTGGGAACAAAGTACTTGGTTGTGTTGTGTGCAGGTTCCGCGTTGCTATTGGTTGAAGATGAGTCAACAAGAATCGTTAAATGGCGCCCTTGTTGGAGTGTTATTAAGCCAGTCCGCATCACCTTCAGTCGTTTGTCTGCTCTTCTCCTGAACGATTAAACCTTGGTTTCTAACTGAGGGAAAAGACTTGCCGCTGTGCTCATCATACTTTCCGCTTGGAGTTTCCCAACTGCCTGGCCATAATCATCATCAACTACACGCCTGCCATCAAGCCCTTTTCTGGCGCCGTTGCCGGGGAAGAAGTGGAAGACCTCTGCAAGGGGAGTTTTTTGCACGCACATCATTTACTTTGTTATTTGTTTTGCTTTACTTTATTTATTTTTACTTGCATTGTTTTATATCAAAAACCCAAAAAAATTAGAACCCTTTGTAGTTGTTTATTATGTCTAGTTCAGTTGCTACTACTATGTCGCCCGAGGATATGATTTTCACTTTTAAACAAAAGGATGAGGAAAGTTTTAAAGAAGCTTGGTCTAGAATTTATGATTGGCATGGAAAAACTGAACCTAAAATGACCTTGAGTTTGCTTCTTAGTATCTTTTACTTTGGACTTGCTCTTCCTTATAGATATGCTTTGGATGCTACTGCAGAAGGAGATTTCCTTCATTGTGATGGAGATCAAGCCTTCAATATTATATAAAAGTTGATTACAATTTATAGCATGCCAACCTATTTTGATTCCTCTCTTGTGTGCATTTTTAATAGACTTGATACTCTTGAGACTCGCACTGCTAGTTTGAACACTTGCTACAATACTTTGTGCCAGCATTTTGATTATGTGCCAACAAATTCTGAACCTTCGAGTTGGTATCCTACGGTAAAAATCACCATTAGTGGTGAAACCTTTCATGCTCGTTGTGATATTATGTCTGAATTTTGTCTTATGCCAAAGGATGTTTATGAATCTTTGAGTCTTTTGAAGCTTTCTGAGGGGGGAGAAGGAATTTCTCTTACTAACAATGCCACTATATTTCCCATTTGAATAGCTGAAGGAGTTTTTACAAAAGTCCTAGGAAGATTGATATCTACTGATTATCTTGTTATGGAATGTGTAGGAAAAGGACAAATCACACTTGGAAGATCCCTACTGAAGCTCCTGGGCGCCGTCATTGATGTGGAAAAAGGCAATATAAGATTTATCTCCCCACCTTTCAATAGCCATGTCTTTCCTAGAGTCAAGGGCAAAGGTAAGAAAGGAAGACGTAAGGCACCCGCTGACCCTAGCACTTCATCTCTTGATATTACTTGATTCGCAATTTTCTGCGCCTAGCTCAAAGGCGTTAAAGAAAAGCACTCTTGGGAGATAACCCAATGTTTTCTTTTTAGTTTTTTTTCTTTTATTTGAGTCTTGGAAGTCATTACTACTATAATGACCGCTCCTTATCATTTTTATTTCATTGTTGTGCCAAGAGAAGCCTCTAATTTGAGTGAGGTAAAGATTTGGGGATGTTGCTGTCCTAAAACTATTTTTGGTGCTGTACCGTAAAAATTCGTGAAAATTCTCTGTATATCTTTTGGACCTGCGATTTCTTGTGCATATGCCCCAGGTTATATCCAAACTTTCATTAGTTGAACACTTTTTGATTTGAGCAACAGAAAGCCCCTTAAATATTCGACCTTTGTCAGCTGTTCTGTTTTGACAGATTTCTGCCAATATTTGTGTTTGCCGCTTTATCGCTTTCTTTTGAGTTCTTTTGATCACGGAACTTTTGGGGAAGTTGCTACAGTAGTATATACTTTATATGTGGTGGTTTTGGGTTGAAACCTGAAGCAAAACAGGTTGATTATATGTTATGCTTACACTAATGTTGCTAATAGATTTGTGTTTAGTTTTGTATGAAGGAAGTTTTCAAGTGTAGGGATTGGAGAATGATGAGATGAGTTGAAGGATGGACAAAAGCTCAAGCTTGGGGATGCCCATGCATCACCCCAAGAAATATCCAAGAAGTACAAGCATCAAAGCTTGGGGATGCCCCCGAGGCACCCCTTCTTCATCGGCAAAAATCAGGTCACCTTTCAAAACACTATATTTTTATTGCTTCATGCACTATGCATTTTTCTTGGAGCGTTAGTTGTTTTAGTTTTCTTTATTAGTTTGTTTTGTTTGCTGCAATAAATGGTTGGACCCCAACAAATTTCTTTTGGAGAAGTTGCCTAGCTTTTCATTTGCCAAGAACGCTCTAGTTTTCACTCTTATCAAAAACCGAGTGTTCTTCTTTTTCTGCTACTGCTTTTGGTTTTCGTTTTCACCTTGATTTGCGTTCAGATCTTCTTATATTTATTTATCAAGGTGTATTTTTTCCTCTGGACCATGTTGGTTTTCCTCAAAAGAGTTGGATTTAAAAAGTTTGAATGGTGTTGGAAAAGAGAAAAAGCTTTATGCAAAAAAAGTGGTACAAGAAGGAGCTTGTGTAGACTGTGGCCTAGGCTTTTGCATGTCGTGCTTGATGTCTTTTTGATAGTATGCTTCGTGGTTTTGCTGTAGCATGACTTGTCTCAAATAACTGAGATTGCTTAATGAGCCTTTGAAAAAATCATGCATTGTTTTTATTATTTGGAAGCATTATTTTGGTTTTCTCCTTGATGCTTTATTTGGGTTGACTTGGCGCATGCTCACACATGTTAGACTCTTACAAAGTCGCCAATAGCCTCTATGATCATTTAGTTTTTGACTTTTGATGGCATCTTATGCTTCTTTTAATGTCGCTTTGCATGATTATGGCCATTATTGCTCTCTTAGTTGGTCGCTCCCAGTCTTTTGCTAGCCCTCGCCTTGTACTGAGTATGAGCTCTACTCATGCATCCAACTCCTAAAAACCAAGTTTTCCAAAGTGTCCACCATACATACCTACTAGCAATTTTCTATTCCAAGTAAATTTGACTTGCTTTTATGTTCTCTTCAATTAAACTTTTATCAGTGTTATGCGAAAATTGGTCAGTAAAGCTCTCGCGAACCGGAAGGCACACTTTACTTTTTCTTGTTCTTAAAAATTTGACATTGTGGTCTCTTATGTTGAGTTGTTATGCTTGCAAGTTGTAAGTTGGAGACTAGCCCAGCCATGCCGTCATGGGCAATCTTTCAACATTGCACTTCTTATTTGAGTTGATATCATGATCTTTTGTTTATGGATGCCCGCGGTGTGAAATGAATTGGGAATCTTGCAGGGATCATAGAGTTCGTATATGTGTTAGAGAAACGCCTGGGCCGCCAATCTAAGCCATGCATAATTCATGGTGGAAATTTACAGCATGCCCATAGTGGACATTCGACGATGCATCTCAAAATAAAAAGCTAAACAAATGGTAAATAAAAGAGATGTCAAGGTGTTCATTGTCTGCTTGTCCTATCATTTTGATGTGGGCTTGTTCCATGTCATCGGGCACGGAGGTACCCCATTGGCGGTTCTCGATGATACGTGTATACTTACAATGACAAGAGCCTTGCTTGTGACTCTAAGTAAAGTAGCATGAGGTTTGGGTACTCGTATTCATGGGACACGAGGTTTTCAACTTATGATTTGTCAAGCATATGCATCATAATTGTTCTCGCATTAACTTTAACCATTCAAGATGCTTATGATGGGGGCAATGAGAGCTCAAAGCCGGTAAGTATCATAATTTTTGAAGGTTATAAAACTTGCAATCACTACTTCCCTCCGCGAAGGGCCTTTCTTCTACTTTTATGTTGAGTCACCACTTTCTATCTTTATGCACCATTAAGAGAGCATAGTTGTCATTCTTATTATAATGTGCATTGTCCCAAAGTTTTCATTGATTGATTCATGATGTTGGTTTCACTTGTTCTTAAATTATTTGTATCTAGTCACCCTCTTAAACTTGAAGGTGTCCTATGCATTTATGTTTTGCTCTCTATTAAGGACAAGCTAAAAACCATTTGTACGTTTTTCCTTATGATTTGAACACACGTTTGACTTTCATTGTTTCATTTTCATGATCTTTTGTTTGTGTTCATTTTTCATGTTATAACATGGTTGCTAAGTTCTTATTGTCAAGATTATATCTTTCATGCCCATGTTTTAAGTTCTTATGATCCCAGCTCACAAATGCTTACATATATGATCAAGATTGTGTAGGTGCATGTCACCTCAAAAATTATTTCTTTTGTTATCACTTACCTACTCGAGGACGAGCAGGAGTTAAACTTGGGGATGCTGATACGTCTCCAACGTATCCATAATTTTTGATGCGCCATGCTTGTTTTTACACCATTTGTCTAATGTTTCGTTACACTTCGTGGCACTTTTATGCATTTTCTGGAACTAACCTATTAACAAGTTGCCACAGTGCCAGTTCCCTGTTTTCTGCTGTTTTTGTGTTTCAAAAAAGTTACACAGGAAATATTCTCGGAATTGGACGAAACCAAAGCCAGCCGTCCAAATATTTCACGGAGCTTCCAGAGAACTGAAGAGGAGACGGAGTGGGGCCACGAGGTGGCCTCACACCAGGGCGGCGCGGCCCAGCCCCTGGCCGCGCCCCCTATGTGTGAGACCGCCTCGGTCCACTCCTGACGCTGCCCCTTCACCTATAAAGACCCCCCGACGGGAAAAACCTAAGTACCCGATCAATTTTCCAGAAACACATCGCGATCCGCCGCTGTCGTCGACCCGAGATCGGGAGGGTCCAGAAGCTCTTCCCGGCACCCTACCGGAGAGGGGAATCGCCACCGGAGGTCTCCTTCATCGCCATGCTTGCCTCTAGAGCGATGAGTGAGTAGTCTTCCTTGGACTATGGGTCCATAGCAGTAGCTAGATGGTTGTCCTCTCCACCTTGTGCTTCATGTTTAGATCTCATGAGCTGCCCTACATGATTAAGATCACCGTTATGTAATTCTACATGTTTGGTTTGTTGGGATCCGATGAATATTGGTGTTATGATTGAGTTGCTATACTGAAATTTATCTTATGTGATCTCTATGTTGTTTATGATCTTGCATGCTCTCCGTTGTTAGTAGCTATCTTGGCCGAGTAGTTGCTAGTGACTCCAAGAGGGGGTATTTATGCTCGATAGTGGGTTCATGCCTCTATTTAATCTGGGGGAGTGACAGAAACCTCTAAGGTTCTAGATGTGCTATTGCTACTAGGGATAAAACAACATTCATATGCTCGAGGGCATATGCTTTGTTTACATTACACACTTTGCTTAATGCAATTATCTGTTGTTCGCAACTAAATACTCATGGGGTGTTTGGACGATATCCCCGTGAGTGGATTATTAGTCATATATGCAGTTGGATGGCGGTCTATGTATTTTGTTGTAATGCCCAGAGTAAATCACATAGTGATCTTCTTGACATATCACGTTTATCTTTATTCTATCAATTGCCCAACTGCAATTTGTTTACCCAGCATGTGTTATTTATCTTATGGAGAGACACCACTAGTGAACTGTGGACCCCGGTCCTATTTCCATCATATTGCTATCACCTGTTTACTTTACTCGCACTGTTTACTTTACTCGCATACTTCTTCTATTTTCCACTCGATACGCTCATACCCTTTGTTTCAAGCAAACCGGTGAGATTGACAACCTCATCGCAAGTTGGGAACAAAGTACTTGGTTGTGTTGTGTGCAGGTTCTGCGTTGCTACTGGTTGAAGACGAGTCAACAAGAATCGTTAAACGGCGCCCTTGTTGGAGTGTTATTAAGCCAGTCCGCATCACCTTCAGTCGTTTGTCTGCTCTTCTCCTGAACGATTAAACCTTGGTTTCTAACTGAGGGAAAAGACTTGCTGCTGTGCTCATCATACTTTCCGCTTGGAGTTTCCCAACTGCCTGGCCATAATCATCATCAACTACATGCCAGCCATCAGGCTGCATGGCATGGACATTCTCCCACCATGCTCCAACTGGTCCAGCTAGGAAGTGAGTTTCATACAGGACCTTCTCGTTCACTCCCACTCTCGCATACTCAAGCTTATTTTCAATAGTTCGGAGCCAATCATCGGCATCCAGAGGCTGGATTTGGTGAAAGTGGGTGGGTTGGAGTTCTGGAAATCCCGGAGCTTGGTTTGTGGTTCATCATTGCCATTGCCACCATTGTTATTGTTGTTGTTGGTGGCTAGCTGGGCGAGGTGTTGGAGAGTGGCGAGATTGGCTTGGCGTTTGGCACGTGCAGCTTCATGTTCTTCTAACATGAGTCACAGCACCTGCGCCATGTCGGGCTCAGGTGGAGGGGGCAGATTGTTTCCAGCTTGGCCTCGCGTTTTCGGAGCCATTCTGGAGAAAAGCGGTTGGGTGAGAAACCAAGACGAAAATAATTAAAAGTAATCGAGATGTGCATAAATATTTTATAACGAATCATGCATGAGAGACATAAATAAGCTAAGCATCCTTGTCATATTATCATCCAAAAGCATCCAGTTCCAACACATACATACATACATACAAAAGTAGTGCCACATAAGTCTAGCACACATCACCCATAGTCTCATACATCACCACGTCAATGGTTTCAGCAGAACCAAGCAATACATACGCAAAAAGGGGGTAAGTAGTCCTACTCTGCAGTCGTCATCCTAAGTGAGGTAGCAGTGCGCTGGACACCTACTAATCGATGGTAACGTGGGGCTCAACCTCCTCGGGGTCCTCCTCGCTCGGAGTCTCGGGCGCGTAGAAGTCCATGATAGCATTGCGGTCATCACCACCATCGCTACCACGGTCATTGTCGTCGATGCTCGTGGGCTCCTCGTCATAGGCCTCTTGGTGGTCATCATCGTGGCCAAGGACTGCCTCATTCTCCTTGCGGAGCTCGGCGGTCTCCTCCTCCAACTCTGACATGTGACTCTCGAGAGAAGCTAGGTGGTCCTCCAAGTCATGGACACGCTGCCGCAGGGTCCTATTCCTCTTTGAGATCCTCCTCTTGGCGGCAAGGAGGTGGTGGCGAGAGAGGATAGTCTCCTGAAGGTCCTCACGAAGAACGGCTAACTGCAAGCCCCTCTCGTCGGCGACAATACGGATGTGGTCCAGCTGCTCCTCTCGTCGTGGTGCAGCAAGGCCTCTGTGTGGCAAAGGTGGTAGCTGAACGGGGTGTGAGCGGCGGCCTAATAGGGAAGACTGTCAGAGTCGACCCATCCGTAGTGCTCATAGCGGGTACCGAGTAGCTCGTCGTAGTGGAGGTGGACGAGATGCGAGATGGCGTGTCGCAGAACACGCATAAGTCCATCACCCCAAGTACACTCAATCTCCTCAAAGGTGAACCCCTGGAAGATCGGCGGGACCTCCTTCCCGCGGACCTGAAAAACAAGCTGGAAAGCTAGCTCCCGAGTGCCCTCCTCGAAGAGACGGTAACCTCGAACCTCCGGACGCGGGCGTCCGAGACGCGCGGCCAGCTCCACCAAGTCGCGCTCAAAAAACGAGCATGTCCTCGTGGGTACCGACCTGACGGTGAGTAGTAGGAGCGTCCATCTACACAAAGTTTTAAGGTAGATTTAATTAATAACTTACCCAAGTGTGCAATATTTTAAATACAGTAAAAACTTGAATTAAAATGCAAGTAGTCTACATGCTTAAAGAACAAGGGAAGAGATGAGAGCAATATATATTTACCTTATATATATTAAGCCATCTCTTTTAGTTTAGTAGTGAAAATAAGTTTTGGTTCGATCTAACGCCCATGCTACTCTAGGGTCTCCTAAGGTCAGGATGGCTCTGATACTAACTCTGTGGGGACCCCGACTTACCTTCCGGGATTCCTGTTATGCATACAATTCATGATCCCAGGAAGATCGTCGTGAATCCACATAACAGAGTTTGGCATTACAGAATACATCATCCATTACATAACGAGTTCAAATAGTCTTACATGGCCACTTGGCCAAATTTAAATACCACGCAGGGCAAGTTCACTAACAGTTGCAGCGGATACAAGGGTAGCGTCGGTAGCCCAGTTCATGCCTCTACCCTACAGGCGACTGGCCAGGAGATGGATCCTAGTTCGCACCGGCATCGTCGAACTCCTCACCATCGTCATCATAGTCTTCATTGTAATCTGACCAAGTTAATAGCCAGGGACAAAGCCGTGAGTACATTTTGAATTGTACTCGCAAACCATCTAAGAGACAGTGATTAACATGAAGTTTGGCTGTAGCAAGGAAAATGTTTTCAGGCTAGTGCTCTATACTAACACTAATTTCTCGTGTCGATATAGCATGTCATACAACATCTCTATATCATAGTTTCTCTTGCTGATATAGCATGTCATACGACATCTCTATATCCTTATTAAAGAAGAGATTTTATAAAACCATTTTTAGTAAAAGCTCTAGGGAAGGGGGAACTCATTATTTTTCTAAGAACAACGATGGTCAATCAAACATGACCATCCTCCTTCCTCGGCAGTACCCTACAAGTACTCTGAACCACCCTCGTGCCACAGCAGTACCCTCCGAGGACTCCGTCCGGCACCTTTCTTCCTTTCTTTCCAAAAAAACATTTTTATAAACCAAAACTTGACATTGGGCTAAGTAACGGTCGTCCCAACCGTCCATGACCGAGGACTCGGTTATTTGAATAGATTTACACTCTGCAGAGGTTGTACACTTTACCCACAAGATTCGATAAATCCGCCGGGATTCACCACGGACCGTCATACACAAGTATGCAGGGTTCGGATAATCAAACAGAGTCTTCCATCTACCCACCTTAGTACGGGTGCCTGCCCTGTGGAGTTAACCTCCCCGGCAAACCCTGGCAGCCTACCTCCATTTCGAGTGTAGCTCCAGTGCCACGGCGGGAGAACCCAAGTGTCTTCTGGCCGAATAAATCCTGAAGGATCCCGATTCACTATTGCCCATACTCTTGCGGCAACCCGGATTCCAGGGTCCTACAAACCCTTATATAGTGTGAGGCTCCCCGCACTAAAGCAAATAAACTTCGAACTAAGCCCCATCCCATACCGGGATAATGTGGTTGCACGGATAAATTGTTCTGAGCAAACACTTAGTGATCACCAATGTCTTTTGAAAACCACCATCTCCTTTATCCTCCATGGTTCATCTCCATTGGTCCAAAAACCATTTTTTTTGAAAACATTTTAGTGGAGTAAATACTACTCCAAGGTTTTCGAAGACATTTTTAAGAAACTTTTTGAGTGTTCCCATCCTAGAGTTTTTGGCTCCACTAGAGGGTTTCCAAGGGCTTGCTGCTAATCAATAAGCCTCTCCTACAAGGGTAGAGAGTAGGTGTTCAAGGGGGTCATCTCGAAGGATGATAACAATAGGCTTGTGGAGCTTGAGCCAACAATATAATTGCTACAAGGGCTATAGCAATATAAAAGCATGCAATTTTATAAACCTTTATGCAACCTGCAAAACAAGTGAATAGGATTCAGATATGCAACAAGTTAGATGGCTTGCCTTGAGTGGCTTGTCCCTGGTCCTCCTCTTCCTGGTATTCAAAGACTTCCCCCTCTTCGGTACACTCCTCGTTCGATTCTATCATCGGAAAAATAATAGCACACAATGAATATACATGCATACACAAGTCTTATAATTTCATGCACTACATACCACACAAGCAAACAGTATCAGAAGCAAACAAGTTTAGAAAACAAAACAAGATTTTATAGGTTTTAGTTATTAAGTTAATCCTATTAGAACTAGGGTTTTTCAAACAAAGCAGTTACTACACCAATCATTCCCAACAAGCATGCAGGTGGTCTCATGGACCCAAATAACACACTCAGTAAAATTGCTGGTTGACAACAATCTTAAGAATCCAACAAAGTTGGATTTACACAAAAACAGTTTGTGGTTTAATCTATTATATTATTAAAACAACTAACATTGAACGGCTAAGATTTAACTTAAGGTAATCATAAGAAAAGAAACGGCTAAGATTTAAAAGAAAATATAAGGGATCCACATCAGTCAAGGTGCGTCCGATTTGCACTTTCCCGTTTTGTGAGAAGTTGGAATAGAGTGCGGTATGCAATGATTCATCTTACTATCTGAATAGAAGACGTGTACAAATTGTACTCTAGATTTATTAATGCAAGTGCTTTGCCATGATGTGGATTATTTTGATCAGTACGTCCACACGACAAACGAGAGGAGCTCCAGCGCGACCAAGCCCTGCTGACCTTGGCCAAGGGCGACGATGCCATGCTGAGCTCGAACAAGACCGACGAATCTGAAGCCCCCGTCGTTCAATAAGAGGAAGCTGATATATATGGATTGACTGTTCGATTGTCCAACTCAAGGATCTACTTGATGGCGCGTCCTCTGTACTGTATCAGTCGGTGGACGCCATGCGCCGAGCTAATCGGAAGAACTAAAGGCAACACATCCAGTACAATCGCGGTGGTGGGACAGTCATCAATGGCTTAAATTCATCATCATCATCCATGGCATGTACTCTATGGACTGATTGATCTCTTGCAATATCGACCACGACAAGTCTATACTCTAATTGTTTTCTGCAAGTTCTGTAAGATGAAGGATGTGGTTTATGGCCTGATTGATTTTCATAGTATGAATACATACGCATCTGCAAGTAGATCAGCACACGTCCACAACACGTCAGACATCAGCTCGAACACCAGAACGCCGCCATGTTGTCCACCTAATCAGAAGAACAAAAGCCAGTGTAATCTGATCGGAAGAACAAAAGCGAGTACAATCGCATAGGCGACGTCTTGACGCCCAGCAATTCGGCAGATCAGCAGATGTCACCACCAACATCGGACATGCAGAGATTAAAAAGCTCAAACACGGACGACGGAGCAACGCGTGCGGCGGTAGTACAATTCTGGCGGATTAACAGCTGCATACAACACGGTCAGGTCGCTTGAACCTTGACTCGATATCATTATCAACACTGTCAATCAGCGATGTCAGCATGTCCGACCGGTCGACAAAAGCATAACAGCAATGCCGCCGACAATTGGTAATATCCCGGAATTGCCACTCCACGTGTGTTTTGGACATTGATGGTAATATCGCCGATCAACAATATTGAACTAATTCTGTTTTAATTCTTGATGCACTTTTTCTACATATCAGATGTAAATCTTCTTTTCAGATGTCTACACAGACTGCTTTAACTCCATACTGACATATCATACCTCCTAGCGTGTAAAAAACATGCAGCTAATCCATCATTGCATGGACTACATAAAATTGTATTGATAATTTAATTGTTCACTGTATATCTATTTTTGGTAATCATTGTCGATTAAGGATAATATTAGCATTCTGTGTACTTCTATATTGATGTTTGTAGTGCAGGTACTTTTTTGCATATCAAAATTTAAATTTAGGGATATGCTTAGACATATAGTTCGCCTATTTTCTATAAAGGATCATGATGAAATTTCTAACAGTTATGTGCCCTGAGGCCCTGTCCATTGAATTTATTTTTTCAAGGTGTTCAACAGCTCTAACTATTGGTCACTCTGAAACTTCTCCACATTTTTGTACTTACAAAGGTGTGATATTTCTATTTCATGCATGTTATAACATGGTTGCCTTACCGAGGATTGGAGAGGATATATAATGTTCACAAACTGGATGTTTTTCTAAGTTTTCCCCAAGATATCTCACATAAGCCTCTTTTTGTGCGCAGTGACATATAATAGGTGTTCATGGTAATCAAAAGTATACATCATGGATCTATTTCATAGCTAGAAATTTCGTCCATATGTATACACAACATAAAGTATACAAATTTTCAGGAATCAATGGGCGTAATCGGCTTACTATGGTTGTTATGTCTTTGAAGAAATTAACCTTTTAATTATTTCATCAAAAACCTAAATTTCTTATTTATCCTTCTGTCATAACGGTTATATAACTATTGTCAAGAAGCAATCATAGATACATGAATACTTTAGACTAAATTGAAATATTGAAGCCCTTCTAAAAAATTAATCATCACATAAAATCAATCACTAAATATTAGTTCAACTAAGTTTATGTCGGTTTATAGGTAGCTATGATTAACTCATTTAACGTAACATGATAGCATATTTCAAACTATATAGAAAATAATAATAAATAATAAGCTAGCCGCGCTAATGCGCGGGCCATCCTGCTAGTTCCTATGAACTAAACAATAGGGAATAATACTAGAACACCAAAATAAATCTCAGATATTCTCTGAGCATCAGAAAAATATGAACTAAAATGTTCTGGAAAGTTCTTCCAGAGCACAATCCAAGGAATTTGGATTCATAACAAAATTCCTATTATACAGCAAACGATAATTTTCTTAAGATTAAATACACAAACAACCATATCAATTACTACTGCAAAAATAAAGATCCTAAAATAGTGAAACCAATTGGTCAAGCAAACTAACATGGTATGCTATTACTGAAAATTGGATCTACTCATTTTTAGTATGCAGAACTCAAGATATAAAATAAACTTGAAAAGGGATCTAATTAACTTCACTATTTATTATTTCATCTACAAAGGGTCTACCAACATGGAACCTATGCCATATGAAAGATATCACAACAAGCTACACATAGAAATTTGAATCATTCAATTTGCTCATATAGATAATATTCTATGAATTTTACAAGTTCACAAATCTAATCAAATTTGAAACAGATTTCTGAAAAAAATAGATCCGGGCCGGATCTGACCGAGCCAAGCCGCCAAGCGACGGGCCGGCCCAGATCCGACGCGGCGTGGCGGGAACGGCGATTCGAAGGGCTGACCGGCGGGCCAGGCCAGTCAGCGTCGCGGGGGGCCAAATCGGTACGGGGCGACGAGCGTCGTTCGATCAAGTGAAGATCGATGGCCTCGGTTCGTCGTCTCCGCGACAGAGGGGTTTGGGCGACGGCGAGGCTAGGGTTTCCTGCGAGGGTGCGGTGCTCACCTAGGGCTTGTCGGCGATGATCTGACGGCGTGGATCGGCGGCGGAGTGTCAAAGATGCTTGGTGATGTCATCGGAGAGGTGAACAGGACCGCAGCTTCGTTCTAGCTCGTCGCCATCATTCCCAGGTGCTCCGGCGAGGTCGATGCTATCGTTGGCTACCAGTGGATCTAGGTCACAAAAAGTATAGCGTTAGACGCAGGAGAGATCTGGGAAACCAGTGGGAAAGAGAAGAGAGGGTGGTGGCGATGAAATCCGACTACAACCTTTCCCTTCTTCCTCGGCTTCGGTGACTCTCTGGCGAGCTCGCTAGGGCTAGGCAAGGCGAGCAAGAGTGTGGGATGCAGAGGGGAGAGCTCACAGAGGAGAGGAGATGTGGAGAGGGGGCAAATGGCAAGCAGAAAGGGCGAGGAGAGGGGCGCCTAGGATATATATGCTCGCGGTGATCTCGGTTCAGAGTAGACTCACTGGAAACAATCCGTCGACTGGGGCGGCTCGCTGGGGACGGCATCGTGGACTCAGTCCAGTGATGCAAGCGAGAGGCTTGAGCGTGTGCTGTATCGGCCGGGTTTAGGTCGGTTTCAGTCCAGGTGCACACAATTTTGGTCACGAGAAGGACACGTCGAGGCGTAGGCGTGCTGGGCGTGTGTGTCGCGTGAATGTACGCTCGATGCCGTGCAGAACGGTGTGCGGCGCGAGCAGAGTGGACGCGTGCTCGAGCGGGAACGCGATGCACGCTCTCGGTGTCCACGGCGTGCAGGCGCCACGATCAGAGCAAGGGCTGCGGCGAGACCTACGGCTGGTCGAGGCGGCTGGCAGCGATTGGGTGGCGTCGACGGTGGCCAGTGGGCCTTGATGGCGAGGCAGCAACGGCTGGCTTGCCGCCGAAGCCTTGGTCTCCACGGGCGTGCGCACGGTCGGCGTCGGCGAGGGAGAGAGGGAAGGTGAGTTGCAGGGGTTGCGGTGGCTGGCAAGTGGGGTCGTGGGGGTCCTCCTGGGCGGCAGCTCGTCGCCGATTGGGGGTCTGAGGCGGAGGGGGTGAGAGAGAGGGGGTAGGGCAATCTTTGCAAAGATTGCCTCAGGCTCCTCCCCTTCTTTGTGTCCAAGAACAAGAGGACAAAGAGAATAAGAGGGAGAGAGAGAAGGGTGGCCGGCTAGGGTGAGCTCCTGGTCGATTTGCAAAGAGAGAAAGAAGAAAGAAGAAGAAATGGCAAACTTGGCCGAAATTCATTTGAATTTTAAAAGATCGAATTTTGGTCCAAGTGGTGGTGATGATTCGCTAAGAAGTGATTTTTAGATAGTAGGAGTCCATCTACCAAGTTTCAGAATTTTTGAACAAGTGGAGGTGGGGTTTTGGTGATGTTCCTATTTTCAAATAATGGTTCAAAAATAAAGGATAAAGAAATTCTAATAAAGTGTGATCAAACAAAGAAGTCTAGCTAGGGTTTTTGTTTTACCTTAGCAAGCATCAAGATCAAGAATTTCAGCATAAAATCATGGCACCAAGTATAATTCAAGAATAAAGGTGTTTATTGTAGTGGAAATAAAAAAATCAAGCAAAAATAAATAAGCAAACACATGCACTCACATAAAATCATGTATACACATATATGAAATCATACATGCTAGCACTCAAGCACACATATGAATAAAAGTTTTTAATTTAACCAAAAATAAAGTGTCAAACTTTGCTCTAACAAGGTTTACAAAAAGTGGGGTGTTACAGCACCCCTTCTTACGGAAGAACGCTTCAGTGGAAGGGTAGGATCTTCAAGGGTATCAAAAGCATCGACCAACTTCCTAAGATTACCAATTGGCATGTCTTTATTCTTCTTCGGGAACAGCCCGACAAACAAACGTGGTAGCACGTGTCTTCCTGACGTTCTTCTAGTTCAATTCTAGAATGCCAACGGTGTCAAACATAAGGTCTTTGGCGGCACCTTCACGTAGTCTGTTAACTTATCCAAGTTATTCTGCTACATCACAAAAATGTAAATAGTCAGAACGTATATCAACAAAAGCAAGACAACAGAAATTATAGCAAGACGACACTTACTACCAAAGGAGGTCAGCAGATCTTCGATGCCTTTTACAACGGCTTCTTCACGCTTTGATTGGTTCTGGGAAACCTTGGCTAGAGTTTCCTTGGCTTTGATAGCCCTTGCCTTTGCCTCCTTAACTGCCTGATCAGCAGCAAGCTTGGCAGCGACAACCTCTTTGGCATGTTTTATTTTTCAGCCTCCTTCAGAGCCTTGCTGGTGGTTTTGAGTTTAGCCTCCAACAAAGCAGCATGGTTTAAGGCATTGGACAGAGCAACTGGGGAATTTAGAAAAGAAGATCTATTTAAACATAGATTTGAGAGGTATCAGCACAAAGGATATTGGATCATTTAGCCCTGGTTTCATTGGCAGTCTTTCGAATTTCAAGGCACTCAGTGCCAAGAGACAGGAATTTCTGCATCAGAGGCTGAGGAAAAAAGATTAAAACAATAAGATTATTATGACATATCCAAAAGCATAGGCGTGGAGTATACTTACATCAGACGAAGAAGACGCAGGCTGATGCGCCTCTAGAGAAGCGGGTGCAGGTGGCACATCCTTCTTGCGGCGTTTAGTCTTTGCTTCCGCTGCAGCTTTTCCTAGGACATCTACCAGTGGAGTTTCCTTGGCAAGCTCTTTTGGCGGGTTATCTTCAAAGCCGAGGAAGCTGAGGGAGAAGAGGCTCGAATTGCAGTTTCATCCTCATTAGTATCCTCACTGCAGACAGTGCATTTGAGGTAAACAAAAAACGCAGCGATCATATCACGACAAGAGGAACCAAAAAGTAAAAACACAAAAACTCATGAGTCATAGTCTAGCATGGAAAACAAAGATGGAAGTGGCTTTTTAGAAGTTGGGTGGCCTTGGGGTGCATCTTTGGATGCACCCAAAGAAATCAAGTCCTCTTAGCATTTTCTCTTCTTCCCTCCATCCTGGACTGCAGAATCAGCAGGGGTAGACTGATTTGATCCAGTTCTGAAGAATTCTTGACCTCATCCTTGCCTTGACTTTCGGTCTCGGGGGCTTCGGGATCAAAGGAAGCAATTTCTTTGACTAGCATCCCTTCTTCGAAAAGTGGGGGATGTGAAGTCAAAGAAAGATGACCTTGTGACAAGGAAGATAAAAGCAGGAAACAAGGCATCAGAAAAAGAGGAAGAAAATCCAAGGGAAAATAAGAGTACAGAGTATTTATTCGGGTTAACAAACTGGTACCTTTGGCAAGGGATTTGTGGCGTCAAAAGGAACTGCTAGACAAGTAGGTACTGCTTTCTTAACAATCAACACGGTCATTGATCTGGCTCTCTTCTCGAGTTCTTTCGTCGTCGGATCCTTCTAGGACACTCGGGAAGGGTCTGTCGTACCCGAATATGTCCACAGCTCAGAAATTCTAGCTTGCAGCAGCTGAATTCATCGTTGAAGGAAGAAAACTATGAGTTGTGTCCCATGGAGTTCTTTCTTGGCTGCATTCTTTAGCTCTTGGATACAAGCCAATAGTGTCTTGATTACCTCAGCTTCAGTTTCCAACAAAAGTGCATCCCAGGACATCAGCTTCGTCAGGCCTTCCGCAAGACCGAAAGGAGCTAGTCCATATTCTTCGGCTTCGGAAGTTTTTGGTATTTGATGTAGAACCACTTTTGCCTACAATTCTGAACTGATTAAGCCATCTCAAATTTCAGATATTGAGATTCTGATCGCACAGACACAATGGCGCCGCCAAGGTCGTGAATTTCCTCATTGAACATGTTACGGTGCAGATAAAACAGATGTTTCTAGAGGCCCCAGTGAGGATTGGTGCCCAGGAAATCTTCACACAGAGTGATGAAGCAAGCAATGTGCGAGATTCAATTTGGGTGAGCTGATGTAGCTGCACGCCGTACACAAAACGAAGCCCACGAAGAAATTAATGGGCAAGAAGAGGAAGACCGCGGAGAAGGAAAGCAAGAAACATCACCTACTAACCAGGCTGCGGGTGAGGGACGATCTCGGTGCTAGGGAAGATGACCTCCGCAGAGGCTGCATCCGTGAGAGTGGACACGGTCCAGCCAATGGCTTGCTTCTTCACGGATTTCTTTGCCATTTGGTTGCGATGGGTGACGCGCTTAATGAGCATGCAACGGCGACGCGCTTGGAGCTGAAAAGAGAGCACGCGCGCAAGGAAGAAGAAGAAGTGGTGGTGGCAGAGGAGCAAAGATAAGGGAAACAGTAAAAATAAAAGGGTTTGCCCTTAAATAGCTTGCATTAGAAGGAACGTGGGCTGCGACGTGGCGTGAAAAAGGAAGCGGCAAGCCCACTAACGGGCGTAAAATTTGGAAAATTATTGCGCTACCCATGTGCCACGGTCAATTTTTGGTCAAATCAAGGCAGCGAGTTGTCATGTCATGGAAATGACGTCATCCTTTCGGCAACCGAAGAACTATTCATACAAGAGGAATCTATGAGATAGAAGTCAAAGAATCATTGAGCTTATAATCGGCTGCCAGCACCCCCATTATAGCCTCGGGGGCTACTCCCACCGGGAATGCTGATCGTGCACCCGATGAACAGGAATAATTATATAAAGAAAGTATTTGCTGCAGGATAAAAGATGATGAACAAATTTGAAGAAAATTTGAGCCTATATTCGAATAAAAAAATTGACTATAGGCTCGGGGGCTACTCCCATCGGGAGCGCTGTTTGCGCACCCGATGAAATTGTAATTAATGGCCCTTAAGAAAGAATAAAAAAAATTGAAGGGGGGAACAGTGGGAGAGAATCCCACTGCAATTTTTTATATATCACAAAGGCCTAAGTACAGGGAATTTACAAATGGCATAGAGCCAAAGTAAGAGAAATCAGAAAAGAACAACTGTAAAAAACTAATTATGTACAAATTTACAAAGTCTAGCCAAGATCATGATTGTGTTGGTTTCTTGCCCAAGTCTTGAAGTCTCTGGACAATTTTTTCTTCATTATGATTGTCAACAAATGAATCTCTTGGTTGAAGATTGCTTTCCAACTGGCCCATCTTGCCGTTTCCTTTCTGAATATTTTGTTATTTCTAACAATCCAGATGCTCCATGCTGCTAAAATGATTATTTCCATGCTGAATGGCTTATTCAATTTTTCCCTCAAGTCAGCAATTGACTCCAGGACAGAAAGGTTTTGAAGTCTCTCTGGACATATAGAGTCCCAACATTTTGCTGCAAATGGACAATTCCAGAATCGATGGATGAGGGTTTCCTCCTGCTGGCATTCCAAAGTAGCATAGCAGTAATTAGGCAGGTGAAATTTCTTCCTTCCCAGCAGATTTTTGGTATTAAGTCTATCCAACAAGAGCAGCCAAAAGAAGAACTTGTGCTTAGCTTGACAGGAAGAGCTCCAAATCCAGGAGAAATGTGGAGGACATGGTTGCCAACCTATGAGAGCCTTATAAGCTTTCTGAGAAGAGAACTCATCCGAGTTCCAGATGTAAGTCCATTTGTCTTTACTCCCATCATGAGTCATTACTCTAGCAGCTTCACACAGACTTTCCAACTCAATGAACTCATCATGAGCTCTAGTAGAAAGTGGAAGATTAAACAAATCTTCAGTAAATTCTGTGTTGATTACTTCATGAACAGAGAGGTTTGTTTTCCTAGCAAAGGAAACTAGATGTGGGAATCTATGGTGAAGACAAGAATCTTTCCAAAGATCAGTCCAAAAAAGAGTAGATTTACCATCTCCAATCACACATTTACTCATGCCTTTGTACTTATCCAGAAGTTTGAGGTGAGTTTTCCACCAGAAAGAGCCTTCAAGATGGAAACCTGGCAGCTTATCATGATTATAGTAAGTGCTCCAAATTAGGTTTACCCAGGGAATGTCCATCCTGTTGAAGAATTTGTGTAGATTTTTCAGAAGCAACGCTTCATTTTGTGTTCTTAAATCAAGAACTCCCAGACCACCCTAATCCTTTGGTCTACAGATTTTCTCCCAAGCTACTAGAGTAGGACCATTTGATTGAACCTCATTATTCTTCTTTCTCCATAAGCAATGTCTCATGAATTTAACACATTGCTTCTTGATAGAGACAGGAATATCCAGGCAGCACATAAAGAATATAGGCAGTGAGGAAAGGACAGATTTGACCATCAGAAGCTTTCCCCCATAATCTAGAAAATTAGCAATGCCTCCTAGTCTCCTTTCCACTCTTTGGACAATTGGCAGAAAATATTCCAAACTTGGAGTGGTGATGCTCAAGGGTAGACCAAGGTAAGTGAATGGGAGACTACCTTTCTTACATTGCATAGAATTTGCAAAATGTTCCAATCTCTCCTCAGAAATACCAATTGGCATCATACTGGATTTAGAATAATTAATTTTCAACCCAGTTGAATGTGCATAAGAGTTAAGGATAGCTTTTATGCACAAAAGCTGTTGAGCATCTGCTTTTACAATCACCAAAGTATCATCAACATACTGAATGACAGGGAAATCAGGGCAAGCTGGACATTGCAAAGGAGGGGAAATCAATTGTTGTTGCATTGCCTTGTTTAGCAGAGATTGTAAAAAATCGGCTGCTAGAACAAAAAGAAGAGGGGATAGAGGGTCACCCTGCCTCACCCCTCTCTTACAGTAGAACTTTTTCCCAGGGACTCCATTCAGCATAACAGAGGATGTTCCTGAATTTAAAATCATCTCAATCCATCTGATCCATTTATTTCCAAATCCTCTTGCTTTTAAGATTTCTACTATTGCTGAATGTTCAATTCTGTCAAAGGCCTTCTCAAAGTCCAGTTTCAGAATCAAGATCTCTTCCTTGGATTTATGACATTGAAACAGATATTCAAAAGCCCAACCTAAGCAGTCCTGAATGGATCTGTTCTTAAGGAAACCATACTGATTTTTGTGCACAATCTTGAGGATTATTTTCTGCAGTCTATTAGCCAATAGTTTGGTGACAATCTTCAGAACAGAGTTGAGTAGTGAGATGGGCCTGAAATCACTTGCTGAAACTGGAGAGTCAATCTTTGGAATCAGAGTAATAAAAGAGGAATTTATACTCTCAAGAGATATTTTCTCATCATAAAAATCTTGAATCATAGCACAAACATCTTTTGAAATGATTGACCAGCAGCTTTTGATGAATTCATTGTTAAATCCATCAGGGCCTGGGGACTTATCATTTGGCAACTCATCAACAACCTCCTTAATTTCCTTTTCAGAGAAAGGAACTTCCAAGGAATCAAACAAATTGCTACTTGAATGATTCTCAAGGAAATCAGGAAGATGAAAAAACATATTAGGATTTTCTGACTGTCCCATTCTATCCTTAAAAGCTTTCCAAAGGATAGACGCTTTTCCTTCATGGTCTGAAATCTCCATGTGATCATCATTCTTCAACATAGCAATGTGATTATGCCTATAATTGATTGTAGCTTTAGTATGAAAGAATTTGGTGTCCTCATTTCCAAGCTTGACCCATTTAATTTTCCCTCTTTGTTTCCAGTACACATTCTGATTGTGCAGAAGCTTGAGGAGATGAGATTTTAGAATTTCTCTCAAATTGCTTTCTTCCAATAACAAAGGTCTGAATTCCTCAGTAATATCCAACAACTCAATTGTGTCATTTACTTTGCCAATAATTTGTTTTAGAGAAGGCAAATTTTTTGCCCAAAGTTTTAGCCCTCTTCTCAAATTTTTGAATTTCCCATTTAATCTTTTTGCACTATCAGAATAATTAACAGGAATATTCCATGCATTTTGAACGATATCCTTAAAGGAGGAATGTTGCATCCAGTAATTTTCAAGTCTGAAGATTTTTGCTCTGGGAATTTTGGACCCAATTGCCACCACACATGGCACATGATCAGAAATTGGCTTGACTAGAGGATACACAAAAGTGGAAGGATAAGATACTGTCCAGGAAGCAGAAGTGAAAAACCAGTCCAATTTTTCCAAAAGGGGATCTTGTTGCATATTGCTCCAGGTATACTTTCTACCTTTTAAAGGTAATTCCACAAGCCCCATATTACTGATTGCCTCATTAAATAATAGCATTTCATTTACATCTCCACCAGGCTTATTTCTGTCAGAAGGCTTTCTAATGAAGTTGAAATCTCCCATAATAATCCAATCTGTATTATCTGGCATGTCAATATTGGAAAACCAATCTAGGAAGACTGCCTTTTGATCACAATGGCAAGGACCATAGATATTAGTCAGCAGCCATTTCTCATTTGACAAGTTATTTGTGAGATTTACTGATAGAGAAAATTCATTCTGGAAAGCCAATTCACCATTGAAAATGCTCCCATTCCAAATAATGATTATACCACCAGAGGCCCCAACTGAGGGAACAAATAGGAACTTTGTGAATTTCTTTGGGCAGAATTTTTTCACATATTGCAAATCAAAATGCTCCCTTTTTGTCTCTTGCAGACAAATAATGTCACAACCACTTTCCTCAATTTTGTTTGTCAAGGCTAACCATTTGTTCTCAGAATTAATGCCTCTGATGTTCCAGTTCATGATTTTCCAAGTTCTGTTGTTATTGATACGTCTCAAACGTATCTATAATTTTTGATGCTCCATGCTTGTTTTTACACCATTTGCCTATTGTTTTGTTACACTTAGTGGCATTTTTTTGCATTTTCCGTAACTAACCTATTAACAAGTGCCACAGTGCCAGTTCCCTATTTTCTGCTGTTTTTGTGTTTCAGAGTGATACACAGGAAATATTCTCGGAATTGGACGAAATAAGTTCCTGAAGTCTTATTTTACCCGGAAGCTTCCAGAGATCCGAAGAGAAGTAGGAGGGGGGCCACCAGGGCCCCACACATAGGGGCGGCGCGGCCAGGCCCTGGCCCGCGCCACCCCCGTGTGTGGGCGCCTGGCCCCTCTTCTGACGACGCCCCTTCGCCTATAAAGACCCCCCGACGAGAAAAACCTAAGTGCCCGATCAGTTTTCCAGAACACATCGCGATCCGCCGCCGCCGTCGACCCGAAGATCGGGAGGGTCCAGAAGCTCTTCCCGGCACCCTGCCGGAGAGGGGAATCGCCACCGGAGGTCTTCTTCATCGCCATGCTTGCCTCTGGAGCGATGAGTGAGTAGTCTACCTTGGACTATGGGTCCATAGCAGTAGCTAGATGGTTGTCTTCTCCACTATGTGCTTCATGTTTAGATCTCATGAGCTGCCATACATGATTGAGATCACCGTTATGTAATTCTACATGTTTGGTTTGTTGGGATCCGATGAATATTGGTGTTTATGATTAAGTTGCTGTACTGAATTATATCTTTTGTTATCTCTATGTTGTTTATGATCTTGCATGCTCTCCGTTGTTAGTAGCTATCTTGGCCGAGTAGTTGCTAGTGACTCCAAGAGGGGGTATTTATGCTCGATAGTGGGTTCATGCCTCTATTTCACCTGGGGGAGTGACAGAAACCTCTAAGGTGGTAGATGTGCTATTGCTACTAGGGAGAAAACAACATTCATATGCTCAAGGGCATATGCTTTGTTTACATTACACACTTTGCTTAATGCAATTATCTGTTGTTCGCAACTTAATACTTCTAGGGTGTTCAGATTGATATCCCCGGGGGTGGATTATTAGTCATAGATGCAGTTGGATGACGGTCTATGTATTTTGTTGTAATGCCCAGAGTAAATCTCATAGTGATCTTCTTGACATATCACGTTATCTTTATTCTATCAATTGCCCAACTGTAATTTGTTTACCCAGCATGTGTTATTTTATCTATGGAGAGACACCACTAGTGAACTGTGGACCCTGGTCCTATTTCCATCATATTGCTATCACCTGTTTACTTTACTCGTACTGTTTACTTTACTCGCATATTATATTGTTTTCCACTCGATACACTCATAACCTTTGTTTCAAGCAAACCGGTGAGATTGACAACCTCATCGCAAGTTGGGAACAAAGTATTTGTTTGTGTGTGTGCAGGTTCCACAACACCTTCAGTCGTCATTGTCTCTCTTCTCCTGATCGATAAACCTTGGTATCTTAACTGAGGGAAAACTAGCCGCTACACTCATCATACCTTCCTCTTGGGGTTCCCAACGGGCTGGTTATTCACCACGCACAAGGACTTACTGCTCCACGCCAACAGCCCCTTTTCTGGCGCCATCACCGAGTAGTAGCTTCTTTTCTGGCGCTGTTGCCGGGGAAGAGAGAAGACTTCTGCGAGGGGAGTTCTTCGCACACACATTCTTTACTTTGTTATTGTTTTGCTTTACTTTATTTATTTTACCTGCATTACTTTTATCAAAAACCCAAAAAAATTAGAATCCTTGGTAGTTGTTATTTCTTTACTTTAGTTATCATGCTGTTCCCTAAGTTCGTTCTGGAGGACCTCTCAGTAGGTAGTGGTTCGATTATTGGCAAAAGTAACATTGAGGAGTTCTTTAATCACATTAGTATGCATGAGGAAGATGAGGAAAAGTCTTGGGTTGAGCTTGCTCCTAGTATTGAAGTTGCTTCTGTTATATTAATTGACATGTTGGAAACTAGGTTTGCTAGTCTTAATCCTTTTATGCAATATATGTTCCTTAAGCTTCATGAAATTGAGGATCCCGAAAAGAAAGCTTTTATCTTGGAAACTTTGCGCCTAGAATTTAAGGATGTCGTTATTGAAGCTAGGAAAGTTCTTAAACGTTTTAATAAACTCGGTTCACCTATAAAGGTTATTGATACTAATGATGAGGAGACCGAAATACCTATACCTTGCAAGCTTTTGGGATTGAATGATGCTTTCGAAAACAATTTTGCCTGGATCTGTCCTGAAAATCTTTTTGATGAGAATAGTGTACCGAAGTATGATCACAAAGGGTCTTCAAAAACTTATGTGGATGAAATACAATGCCTTATTGATAAGACCTCTGCAATTGATCTTAATGCTTCATCTGATATTACTTGATTCGCAATTTTCTGCGCCTAGCTCAAAGGCGTTAAAGAAAAGCACTCTTGGGAGATAACCCAATGTTTTCTTTTCAGTAATTTTTCTTTTATTTGAGTCTTGGAAGTCATTACTACTGTAATGACCGCTCCTTATCTTGTTTATTTCGTTTTTGTGCCAAGAGAAGAGTCTAATTTGAGTGAGGTAAAGATTTGGGGATGTTGCTGTCCTGAAACTGTTTTCGGTGCTGCACCGTAAAAATTCGTGAAAATTCTCTGTTTATCTTTTGGACCTGCGATTTCTTGTGCATATTCCCCAGGTTATATCCAAACTTTTCTTAGTTGAACACTTTTTGATTTGAGCAACAGAAAATCCCTCAAAAATTCGACCCTTGTCAGCTGTTCAGTTTTGACAGATTTCTGCCAATATTTGTGTTTGCCACTTTATCGCTTTCTTTTGAGTTCTTTTGATCACGGAACTTTTGGGAGGTTGCTACAGTAGTATATGCTATATATTTGGTGGTTTTGAGTTGAAACCTGAAGCAAATAGAGGATTGATTATATGTTATGCTTGCACTAATGTTGCTAATAGAATTGTGTTTAGTTTTGTATGAAGGAAGTTTTCAAGTGTAGGGATTGGAGAATGATGAGATGAGTTGAAGAATGGACAAAAGCTCAAGCTTGGGGATGCCCATGCATCACCCCAAGAAATATCCAAGAAGTACAAGCGTCAAAGCTTGGGGATGCCCCCGAGGCACCCCTTCTTCATCGGCAAAAATCAGGTCACCTTTCAAAACACTATATTTTTATTGCTTCATGCACTATGTGTTTTTCTTGGAGCGTCAGTTGTTTTAGTTTTCTTAGTTGGTTTAGTTTGTTTGTTTGCTGCAATAAATGGTTGGACCCCAACAAATTTCCTTTGGAGGAGATGTACTCGTTTTCATTTGCAAAGAACGCTCAGCTTTTCACTCTTATCGTTTATCGAGTGTTCTCCTTTTTCTGCTACTGCTTTTGGTTTTCGTTTTCACCTTGATTTGTGTTCAGACCTTGTCATATCTTTTCATCAAGGTATATTTTTGCCTCTGATCTTTATTAGTTTTCATCAAAAGAGGTGTCTTTAAAAATTTCAAATGGTGTTGGAAAAGAGAAAAAGCTTTGTGCAAAATAGTGGTACAAGAAGGAGCTTGTGTAGACTGCGGCTTAGGCTTTTTCATGTCATGCTTGATGTCTTTTTGATAGTATGCTTAGTGGTTTTGCTGTAGCATGACTTGTCTCAAATAACTGAGATTGCTTAATGAGCCTTTGAAAAAATCATGCGTTGTTTTTATTGTATGGAAGCATTATTTTGGTTTTCTCCTTGATGCTTTATTTGGGTTGACTTGGCGCATGCTCACACATGTTAGACTCTTACAAAGTCGCCAATAGCCTTCATGATCATTTAGTTTTTGACTTTTTTTGCCATCTTATGCTTCTTTTAATGTCGCTTTGCATGATTATGGCCATTACTGCTCTCTTAGTTGGTCGCTCCCAGTCTTTTGCTAGCCCTCTCCTTGTACTGAGTATGAGCTCTACTCGTGCATCCAACTCCTAAAAGCCAAAGTATTCCAAAGTGTCCACCATACATACCTACTAGCTATTTGCTATTCCAAGTAAATTTGACTTGCTTTTATTTTCTCTTCAAATTAAACTCTTACCAGTGTTATGCGAAATTGGGTCAGTAAAGCTCTCACGAACCGGAAGGCACACTTTACTTTTTCCTGTTCTTAAAAATTTGACATTGTGGTCTCTTATGTTGAGTTGTTATGCTTGCAAGTTGTAAGTTGGATTCTAGCCCATCCATGCTGTCATGGGGCAAGCTTTCAACATTGCACTTCTTATTTGAGTTGATATCGTGATCTTTTGTTTATGGATGCCCGTGGTGTGAAATGAATTGGGAATCTTGTGGGGATCATGGAGTTTCTATATGTGTTAGGGAAACACCGGGCCGCCAATCTAAGCCATGCATAATTCATGGTGGAAATTTGCAGCATACCCATGGTGAATATTCGACGACGCATCTCATAATAAAAAGCTAAACAATATAGCAAATAAAAGAGATGTCGAGGTGTTCATTGTCTGCTTGTCCTGTCATTTTGGTGTGGGCTTGTTCCATGTCATCGGGCACGGAGGTACCCCATTGGCGGTTCTCAATGATATGCATATACTTACAATGACAAGAGCCTTGCTTGGGACTCTAAGTAAAGTAGCATGAGGTTTGGGTACTCGTATTCACGGGGCACGAGGTTTTCAACTTATGATTTGTCAAGCATATGCATCATAATTGTTCTCGCATTAACTTTAACCATTCAAGATGCTTATGATGGGGGCAATGAGAGCTCAAAGCCGGTAAGTACCATAATTTTTGAAGGTTATAAAACTTGCAATCACTGCTTCCCTCTGCGAAGGGTCTTTCTTTTACTTTTATGTTGAGTCACCACCTTCTTTCTTTATGCACCATTAAGAGAGCATAGTTGTCATTCTTAGTGTGATATGCATTGTCCCAAAGTTCATTGATTGATTCATATTGTTGGTTTCACTTGTTCTTAAATTATTTGTATCTAGTCGCCCTCTTAAACTTGAAGGTGTCCTATGCATTTATGTTTTGCTCTCTTTGAAGGACAAGCTGAAAACCATTTGTATGTTTTTCCTTATGATTTGAACACACGTTTGACTTTCATTGTTTCATTATCATGATCTTTTATTTGTGTTCATTTGCATGTTTACAACATGGTTGCTAAGTTCTTATTGTCATGATTATATCTTCATGCCCATGTTTTAAGTTCTATTGATCCCAGCTCACCAATGCTTACATATATGATCAAGATTGTGTAGGTGCATGTCACCTCAAAAATTATTCTTTTGTTATCACTTACCTACTCGAGGATGAGCAGGAGTTAAGCTTGGGGATGCTTGATACGTCTCAAACGTATCTATAATTTTTGATGCTCCATGCTTGTTTTTACACCATTTGCCTATTGTTTCGTTACACTTAGTGGCATTTTTATGCATTTTCTGGAAGTAACCTATTAACAAGTGCCACAGTGCCAGTTCCCTGTTTTCTGCTGTTTTTGTGTTTCAGAGTGATACACAGGAAATATTCTCGGAATTGGACGAAACAAGTTTCTGAAGTCTTATTTTACCCGGAAGCTTCCAGATATCCGAAGAGAAGTAGGAGGGGGCCACCAGGGCCCCACACACAGGGGCGGCGCGGCCAGGCCCTGGCCCGCGCCACCCCCGTGTGAGGGCGCCTGACCCCTCTTCTGACGACGCCCCTTCGCCTATAAAGACCCCCCGACGAGAAAAACCTAAGTGCCCGATCAGTTTTCCAGAACACATCGCGATCCGCCGCCGCCGTCGACCCGAAGATCGGGAGGGTCCAGAAGCTCTTCCCGGCACCCTGCCGGAGAGGGGAATCGCCACCGGAGGTCTTCTTCATCGCCATGCTTGCCTCTGGAGCGATGAGTGAGTAGTCTACCTTGGACTATGGGTCCATAGCAGTAGCTAGATGGTTGTCTTCTCCACTATGTGCTTCATGTTTAGATCTCATGAGCTGCCATACATGATTGAGATCACCGTTATGTAATTCTACATGTTTGGTTTGTTGGGATCCGATGAATATTGGTGTTTATGATTAAGTTGCTGTACTGAATTATATCTTTTGTTATCTCTATGTTGTTTATGATCTTGCATGCTCTCCGTTGTTAGTAGCTATCTTGGCCGAGTAGTTGCTAGTGACTCCAAGAGGGGGTATTTATGCTCGATAGTGGGTTCATGCCTCTATTTCACCTGGGGGAGTGACAGAAACCTCTAAGGTGGTAGATGTGCTGTTGCTACTAGGGAGAAAACAACATTCATATGCTCAAGGGCATATGCTTTGTTTACATTACACACTTTGCTTAATGCAATTATCTGTTGTTCGCAACTTAATACTTCTAGGGTGTTCGGATTGATATCCCCGGGGGTGGATTATTAGTCATAGATGCAGTTGGATGGCGGTCTATGTATTTTGTTGTAATGCCCAGAGTAAATCTCATAGTGATCTTCTTGACATATCACGTTATCTTTATTCTATCAATTGCCCAACTGTAATTTGTTTACCCAGCATGTGTTATTTTATCTATGGAGAGACACCACTAGTGAACTGTGGACCCCGGTCCTATTTCCATCATATTGCTATCACCTGTTTACTTTACTCGTACTGTTTACTTTACTCGCATATTATATTGTTTTCCACTCGATACACTCATAACCTTTGTTTCAAGCAAACCGGTGAGATTGACAACCTCATCGCAAGTTGGGAACAAAGTATTTGTTTGTGTGTGTGCAGGTTCCACAACACCTTCAGTCGTCATTGTCTCTCTTCTCCTGATCGATAAACCTTGGTATCTTAACTGAGGGAAAACTAGCCGCTACACTCATCATACCTTCCTCTTGGGGTTCCCAATGGGCTGGTTATTCACCACGCACAAGGACTTACTGCTCCACGCCAGCAGCCCCTTTTCTGGCGCCATCACCGAGTAGCAGTTATCCATTGGGAAACTCATATTGAATCAACAAACAGAGACTGCAGCAAGATAAATACTGCAATATTATTGGTGGAGGGTAAGTGCAGGACATTAAGCCACCATGACAGCAGGTGAAAATATTCCAAAACACATTCCAGGAGTTCACATCCATAACACACCCACTAGGTCTTACATAGCCAGGCATTAAAAGCTTATTACATATGACTAGGACAACACAGGTCCTCTCAAAAGTGGTGCTTTCAATCATTAAAAACTAATTCTTGCTTGACCCCTTGCTCTTCTGGCTGTTGCCATCAGCAGCCAGATTCTCTTTCTCCTTGAGCACCCTTTTCCCTTTCCTGCTCAACTTGGCTTCCAGGTTCTCATCTTCCACCTTACAAAATGATGAAGCCAAATTTTTAACAATTTTTGGGCGAAATGCAGGTGGCATAGCAGTGCAGGTAAGGCAGTTTTTATCAGAGCAAGAGTAATGACTCTTGAATCCATTGTTAATTTCTTGGATTCTGGGCCTTCTTCTTACCTCATTTTCCACCAGAGGCCCCTTTCCTCTCCTTTTCCTTTTAGGAGCAGATGGAGGAGCCACAGCATCCTGCAGTGACTCAAAAGGATTTTCCAATTCAGATAGGGAGCATTTTGGGGCTTTAGACACAGTACATTTTTCAGGGATAATAAAAGATATCATTTCAGAATTTCTCTCATCTTCCATCAAAACATTCCACAGAGCAGAATTTAATAGTTTCTTTGCCCAATCAAATTTTTCAGGAGTTAAGAGCATAAGAGTTATGAAGTTGAACCAATTAACAGGTATTTCCAGTACCTTTTGCCCAGCAACATTAGAGGAAGACTGAATGTGAGGAGCAAAATATTTTTCCCAGAGCTCCATGCCCTCCTTGGAAAATTTCTGAGTTTCCTCTTCTTGGAAAATGTGAGTTTCCACTCTGGCAATCTGCAGATGAGCCACTTCTGGAGATGCAAAGTCATTGAACTGGAAAGCTTCAAGGCTAGGATCTGACACATTGTCAGCTATCTGATTTTCCATCATTTCATGGTCCTATGCAGCATCATCCACAGGTGCTTCCTCTTCATTATCAGACTGACCCTGATAAGCCAGCATAATGTTTTGCACTCCTAGGCCAAGATTCTGGAAATTGTTAATGTTCATAGCAGGCTGATCTCCATGAACAACAACTGGAAACACTTCCTCAGGCTCAAAGAAATTCACATGCTCCAATTGGTCTACCTCATGATTAACCTGTTGCTGATTAGGTGCAAGATTTGTTGAATTGTCTCCAGCAGAAAGAGAGACAGTCAGGGTGAGGCTGCTCTGATTATCCTGGTTCTGATCATTCACTCCATTAAGATTTTCCACTTGCATATTGTCTTGCTGCATAGCATTTTCCCAATTGTTATCTTCCCATTCAGCAGCATTGTCATTGTTGTTCTGTGCTGGAGCTTGTTCAATCACACGAGGGACAAAGTTAACAGGTGGAAGTGGGTGTGGATCCACTCCAACATCAGGCAAAGGATCCTCATCAGGGGGTCCAGCACCCAACATCACTTGCTGCAGAACCTCTACTGAAAAAGTCCAGGATTCAGACTCTGCATTTTCCCTATCAGTGAGTCTGACACTTTTAGGAATCTCCTGTAACTCAGTGCACCTGACCTTTGCAAGGAGCCTACCAACATTGAATTCATCATTTTCCCAGGCAAGGAGTCTCCCAAATTTACAAACAATAGCAGTAACATCTTCTGTGGACCAATTATCAAGAGGTGGTCCAACTAACATGATCCAACATTCCCTGTTAAGGTGTGCCCTTCTCCAATTTATCCCCTCATTGTGCTTAGTGAAGGAAATAGTGATATCATCAAAAACATGTGGGCTGTGCTGAACTAGTCTGTCTCTGTCTCTCAGATGAACAAACCTGACATATGCCTGCCCAAAAGGGCATTTCTGAATGCTTCTAACCCCTGCCCTAGCATTATTCGCTAGAAAATCCTCAAGAACACTACTACAGAATTGCTTATAGCCTCCAGCCTACTAGTGACGGGCAAGACAAAGCCCGCCACAAATAATAGTCATCAGTGACGGACAAAACAATGCCTGCCACTGGTAACTCCACGATTGGTAGCTATACCAAATACCAGTGACGGGCACAATTATGTGCTCGTCATTAGTGTTACAAAAACATACTAGTGACGGATACTATTAATATGTCTGTCACAAGTATTGCGAATACCAACGACGGCCTTTGTAAAATGGTGTCACTGATATATATATCAACAATTAGTGCATGAGTAACATATATCGATTGTTATGGCCTGCACATATATATGCGATCATGAAAAATTAATTTAGAGGAGCAAAATACCCAAATACCCGATCCATACGCAGCCTACTATGTAATCCAAGCAAACTGCCGGCGCATGTTGTTTCGCGTGCCTCACACGGGGTCGCGTGGGACGGTGGGAGGGGCAAAATAATTTGCCTGCCGCGGAGACTTCGCGCTTGCACCGCGAGAAAAATCCCCAAATCCCTACTCTAATAATCCCCAAGTCTCCGCGCGCCGCACTCATCCCCCCGAACCACGCCGCCTACCTCCACCCACCGTGACGCCAATCTCCGATCAGCACCTGTGTCGTCCATCCCCTGCCTCAGACCCGCCGTCCTAGCCCATTTCCCCCTCTATGCACCGCCTCCCACCCCTCTACCCCTGCTCCCTTCTACGTTGGATCCAGCATGTGCAGGGGAGGTTGGTGGCGCTACGAGGCCGGCCGACAAGCTGGCGGACGCAGGAGAGGTGGAGGCAGAGGAAGGCTATGCTCCTTCGGCGGATTTGTGAAGCTAGAGGTTGCCCGCATGCGGTGGACGTACTCCTCACACACGGCACCCACGACTGCTTCTCCAGGTTGTTTCCAATCTCGCCGTCTCCACCTCCGGCGCCCGCGGTGACTGCGTCGTTGCCCCGTTCGCCACATCTGCCGCCCGTGTTGACTGTGCGGCTGCCGCGGCCGCCACCTCACTTTCCCTTCGATGCTACTTCACAGAACTCTGCCACCAAAGGTACAAGATAGCTGCCGCCCGTGTTGGCTGTCTGGACTCCTCATAGACCATCCCGCCCCCATCCCACTTCAGGCATCCAGAAGGTAGGCACCCTGGTAGGTTAGTTCTTGATTTGGTTGTTAGGTTAATCTACTAGATGTATTGTGGCCTAACTTGTTACTGTGACTCAATTAGGAGTTGTTGTTCGATTACTACTCTTTGGTTGCTCCAACAGACATGTATTAGGAGTTGTTGCTATGCCACCTTCCTTTGAGGAAGATAAACTGTTTGATAGTTAAACTGGTAAAGTTGTATTCTATCAAGAAAAAGATATATCTTGGTTATAAATAATGCTCACTATTTTCTCATGCCATATATGGTCCTTTTCTCCATAGGTAGTTTATTTGTAACTTGCAGAACTTTGATGTCGTCAGTAACCTAGCCTGATCCATCTATGGTATTTTCTTATTTTTAATTGACTCTTGCTGTTATCAGGTTACAATATTCCAACAGCCTCATTACTTCGTGAATATTGTCCAGTCAACATGTAACGCCCTTCCAGCTATGAAGTAAAAGGTTAATTATATGTTTCCTGCTTAGACATCTGACTGCACATTGCCTCTTCTTGGAACATAACGTTGTACTGCAAGGCCCTAGAAAGTGCAAATAATTGTAATTGTAGCCATTGTTCCATTTAACTGTAACTGTCTTGTAGTGAGAAAATTTCAGATCGATATCAGAAGATTCATAGTCTAGTCAGTTCAGCCATTAAAGATATCTTTTACACCTTTCTTCCGGTGTTGGTGTAGGCTCATAGCTGCCAGTGAAAACCAAAAGTATCTGATTTCCCCTTTCTTCTTTTGCTTTACGTGCTTTTTATTGAAGGTTACAAAGTTTCCATTCATGGCATGCATTTGTTTGCTTAACACTGACACCGTAATAAAGAGCCTAAAACTCTACTGCATTTGGCTTTATTGACATGGATTCCTAGAACTATTATTTATGCAGCTCTTATCCCTGTGACCTACTAAATAGTCGGAAACTCGATAAGCCTTGGTCCTTCTGAACTTGTGATTTTTTCCATAATCCTTCCATGAAATCAAGGTTTGTAATAGCTTTGTGTGAAGATGATGCAGATAATTCATGCTTTTAAATTTAGCCTTCTAACCTCACCAATGTTTAACTAGTCATGAAAGACGCCTAATGAATTTTCGATCACTCTCATTCATAGTGACAATGGATGATTTCTTAAAATAAGTAATAATTTATGTCCATATTTCATTCTAATTCTGAACGTACGTATTTAATTAAGAATCAAACCCCCTTCTATTTTTGCAATGCTACATGGACCTGGACAACATTGTTAGCGATGTACTGTTCTGAACTTAAAATTATTATATCAACTAACCATCTGGCCATAATTACCAATGCCAATGCCTTAGCTTTTTCAGAATAATGATTAAATAGTTCTCTTCATTACATGAGTCTGTTCTATGGTTAGTTTTGAATTATTGATTGTGCTTAGGTGTGCTTGTTGGCTATAGCTATGATTCAAGTAGTCCTTCTGCTACATATGCCATAGTTATGATTATCTTTTCATTGTGTATGTGGCTGCTTGTGAGGCATGAGATTAAATTAGTATGCATTAGGAGTATGGTTCATAGCTGGATTGTTTTTATTGTGTTTAATGGAGTATTCCTTGTTTCTATGTAATAGAGCAACAGACCATTATAAAATATGATGGATTGATTTCATTGCATAGTCTGTGTGTTTAACTATTGGTTCTAATGGTTGTCACTCACATGTAAATTGCTTACATTAGAATAGCTTCACCTATCCTGTAGTGTTAGCTTTTATCTGTATACCAAGAATATTGTTGTGCTAATTGATTCACTACACAGGTTAATTGTTGAACACCGAGGGCACTTGAGGGGGGTGTCGGTAGAAATAGACTTGACACTACATGGCATGAGCTTCTACTGAGACAAGTAAGTGATTTCTAGTGCTAGCTCTTTGGTTGCTTGGTCATATGCACTTCTGTTCAATCATGTGCAGAGTGTTGTGTCTTGAGGCCATTGTACTTGCTTGGTTGTATGCACTTCTATTGACTTGAATATTTCTGTTGAACATTTAGTTTACTTAATTTATATCTTGTATTTGCCTTTGGTTTATTTGAATAACTGTTCTAAAAATGGATAAGAGCTAGATGGATGAGGGATAGGCACACAAAACCATAAATTGATGGGTTAAAGGATTTATATAGTTTTCTTTTACCCATTCAGCAAGAGGGAACACTAGCACACGTGAACCAATAAGATTACTTCTGTTCATGATTTTTTGAACCTGCAAGATTTTTGTGTTCTCTTTTGGACGTGAAGGTTGCTCTACTGCTTTGTTTGTAATATAGCTTTAAGGCATTACTTTTGAACTTCAGTCCTTGTAGGCCATTGATGATTCCGTATGGATTCCAAATTGACATGATTTTATTTGTTGCAAACTCAAGTATCAATTATACATAATCACTCCAGATTCCCAGTGGTTTCATATCATGAGTGAAATCAATGGTTATGAAGAATACAGTGGGACCGAATATAGATCCGCTGGCTGCACTGAAGAGTACAAAGTCAAAGTCGTTAAGTAAGATCAGCATAGAGACTGTTTTCCTCTTTCATTTGTGGGAGAATAATTTGTTGTGTAGTTTAGTTTTGGCAACAAAATAACTGTTAATAAAAAATACAAAAATACAGGACGTATCTTGAGCAATCATAGAAGACGACTCTATCTTTTTGGAAGGAGGTACTGAGGTTATCTGGTCATTCAACACCACATATCCATTTTGCAACACTATGCCAAGGCTGCAGATTGATATTAGCAATAAAGCAAGAAGTGTTGGTGCTGGCTCAGGTGAGTTTTATGTCTTCGTTCAAAATTAAATTTTGAATAAGAATCTTACTGGCACGAGAGGAATATCATAATCAGTTTTGTGTCTAGTGAAATGGTTAACTTTTCATTACATAAGGATATGTCACCATCTTCTGCTATAGGATTAGGGATATTAAATACTGCACAACTTTTGATCATTATCACAAAGTAGGGCCTACATGGAGATATTATGTATACTTGCCAAGATCATGCATGTATAGTCTATATATATAGAAGAGTTCATGACTTCTCTTGATTATTTTCTTTGTTGCTGGTCAGTCAAGATCGATTTTGAGTGACTGTAATCCAAACGAGGTTGATTGAGTAATACGTCCACTTTTCAAAAAAAAGAATAGTAAATGGATAACCGTATGCTTTTCCATGTTGAAGTACATTTGTGTAACTATATGATGATAATCTTCATGCTAAGACCCTTGTTTGTGACTTCTATTTTCCACCCCATGCAGATGAATGTTGAAAAGAGTTTTGTGGTGCCGTGCGCGCGCTGTGATGTGAACTGATAGCTGCCAGTAACGCCTGCTCCATGTGAGTCCTGGGAAGCAGATGGTGGAAGCTTTGAAGTTTCACAGGAGTTGGATGATTTAATTTGAGGTGTTGGTTGTTCTAGAATGATAGCAAACGTGTTTTGAATATTGTGTGTTGTCGATGTTAATTCAACTTTACAGTACTTATTATCATATTTTTATTTTGTTATCTATGATTGTTTGTGATCATATTGTGTTACTGATGTGCAAATTCAATTTTTTTATTCCAAAAATATTTACCAGTGACGGGCAAACTACCATACTACCAAAGGATCTGTCACTGCTAAGGTCGTATTGCACTATCCATGGAAACTAAGCAGTGACAGGCACAAATAAACGGCTGTCACTAGTAAACAAATACTAGTGACGGGCACTTGACCGTCACTGGTAACCTATTACCAGTGACATGTTACCAGTGGCGGGCTCCTTGCCCGTCACTAGTAGGCCTTTTAAGTCCGTCACTGATAGGCTATTCTGCAGTAGTGACATCACGGATATTAGCAAAGTGTACCTCTCCTTCTGGCATTGGGTTGATGGTGGCGATGGCAAACTCCTCGTGGCGGCGCTGACGACGGGGAAGAACCACCCGGTGCACTGCCACCCTGCCCTCAATGTGCTGCACTTGGAACCCAGGAGGAACAAATGGAGCAGGATCGATGGGGATGTTTGCCATTGTCTGCAGATTCTCCTCAAGAGGGCTGACCAACGACGATTTGGGGCTGGGGTTTACTGTTGATGAAGAAGGCGGAGAGACAGAGGAACAGAGAGAAGAACCAGAGATGGTCAAGGCGGTCAAGGCGCAAAGTTCCCTAAATGACGAAACAACGGCAAGCTTTGTTTTGGGCCCTTGGGCCTTGAATCAATTTCGGAAGGTGCCGTTAAGCCACGCCGAGGAATCAGGGGATTTAAATGTTGAGTATCGCATAAAGGGAAGCAGGCCCGGTAGCGGGGGGATTTTTTCCCTTTTTTGAACCCAGATTTCCCGCGGCTTTGAATGAAAATTATTTTGTGTCTTTATTGGCTCATTAACCATGAAAGAATAAAAATTGACTTCATCATCGATGGTAAACACCAGATAATAAACTCGCCTTTTACTCCCATCGAGAGTGATTTGCGATTAGTTGAGTAAGAAACCCAAAAATTTCGGGTATTGAAACAGCCAAACAAGGCTCTCAATGAAATTTATATTCTCAGACCGCATCCTCCACGAGAACATGTCTGAATGCCGTGATCGCAAAGATCATGAAGGTAAGACCTCAAGATCCGCCCTGTATGGCCTAGTATTCGCACACGAATGCGCTCTGCTAGTAAATTTCTGTATCCACGATATAAAGAAAATCCCGATGGACGCACTAGGTACCCTAAGAAATACTAGAATTCACGCTTTGATGAGTACTAAATGCGACACAAGCTGTATTATGCAAGGTACCAAATTCGAGTCCGGGGACTCGAGTTTGAAGTAGGTAACAAGTATTTGCTCAGGCAATTAACTGGTTTCCTGATCCGTCAGAAGCACCGGGCTTGTTTACCAAAATTCTCATAAAAAGTTAGAAATACATAATATTAATTAAAAACTTTAAAGTGAAGAGGTCGAAGATTGATCTAGTCGAAGAATACAAGTCGAAGATTTAAAAATTTGAGATTCGACCCGAATATATGATTCACGTAGAATCTCGGGGGCTACTGACAAGGGTATGAATACCAAGGCCCACGGCATTGGTACCCTGAGGCCTGTTCAGGTGCTAGTCTATGAAAGTGAAGCCCAAGATAGAGATTGAAGTATATTCATAGTCGAAATATGAAGTTGTATTGCAATTCATCTTGTATAGACTAATTTGTATCAAACCCGACCGGTTCCTCGAGAACTGGCCACCTATAAATAGGGGCCAGGAGAGGCCGGAAAGGGAGAGATTGAGATCGAGCTTGTAATCCACGTTTTTGTCTCAATAAACATCGAGTTTCATCTTATTCCCTTCGAGTTCATCTGACGCCCTCTCCCCCGATCCTAAGTCCTTCATCTAGGACATTTGCCAAGTTAACCCTCGTCACTTATAATATTTGAACGGTTGTGTGCCTCTTAGTTATGCAGAGATCGGGTGTATTACTTCTCTTGAATAATAAAGCGCCCATTATCAAAAAAAAATATACGATATAAAAATTTACTATCAATTCATTTGCCGAGAACTAATATTTTCTACGTTCCCTATTACAAGACCTCCTAGATATATCAATATAGACTAGATACAGATAAAAATAATACAACATACACACCAAAACATGTTTAGATACATAAATTTTTGAAAAACATAAAATATATTATAATAGTAAAAGGAGGAGTATTATTTTACATTCGTCATGGCAAGCACCATCACTATTATAGAACGTGCAAGTGGGTCATCCATACGATTTACTAAACCGTTACTATGCATTGTGGGTTATCGGTCTTACCATTGCACATCGGCACACTATGGGAAGATACAACCCCACTGGCCTATAAACAATCTACTAGAGAGAAATCTCAGATTTTGTCTATGAGTTGGTTAAACGTTTGTAACAACAATGTTATGACGTGTAATATTTTGACGGTCTCGTAGGGCTTGCGTTGCAAACGAAGTTGGGTGCTCCTCTGACTAATATGAGAGATCACGAGACCAAAAAGATTTATGGCTATGACTATTCCTTCTTAGTCTATCCAGTCCAGTTATAAAGCGAATACCACTTATTTGCATGGTCATTTAACAGAGAAATGTATGTTCTAGGAGATCAACAAGTAAAGTTTGCAATTTGGAGAGCCTTGACTTGATTGCGTGAGCTGGTAGTATTTAAAATCTCTATTTCTATTTATAGCTGACAATGTTATGTACATCTTTTACTTTACAAAGTGGAAACACCAAAAATAAAATAAAGTGCAATATGAAGGTCACAAGTTTTCTTGCAAAATAAGCTCTAACTTCAACATGGGGCATAGAAGTTTTGATGAATCTGTGAGTGGTTTGGATACATATAATTGAGTTTGTGACGACTTGTGTATAAATTGAAGCTATTTCACTTTGATCTTGCTAGAAAATAAAGGATACATGGCATAATATCATGAATTTCAAATGCCATTATTTATTTTATCGACTCGCGCTTAATGAACATTGTTACCTTGTTCTTTACGCTGCTCTCTTGCTCGGGGATGAGCAAGAGACTAAGCTTAGGGGTGTTGATGAGTGCATTTTACATAATGTTTTGAGCCTAATTTTTGTTATAAAATATCTCATGACATGCTCTTTCTAGCAATTGTGTTTTGCCCTTTATCCATGATTACTTGTTGCCATTCATTTTCATGAGATCTTTAACTAGTAGTTTTATTAGGATTTTATTACTTTTCTGTTTCTTTTGATGTGTGTGTAGGAGTTCTCAACATTTATGAATAAAAGCTTGGTGAAAGGAGTTAAGAAGAGGTGATATGGAGAAGTTACATGCACCAGGACTTGGCCCTTTCAAGGGTGGGGAAGTTATATTTTTCCATAATCGTAAAATATATATCCAAGACCATGGTGCTGTAGCCCTCGTACATACGAATACAGCAAACCAAGGCATGCCCCAATCAAAGTTCATATGAGAAAATGGCATAAACAATATTGCATGACATCAGCAGGTTTAACAACCACATGTACAATCATCATCTTCACCTTACCGGTGATCATATGGACATCTGTTGGGTCCGTAACGTCAAACTGGAACTCTTTTGTGAAGGGATCGAAGGCATATTTGGGGTGGAACTCCCGAGGAACACAGAACTAACCTCCGGGTGCCTATTTTTGGAGGAGAACCCTAGCCGCCACAAGCATCCTCTCAACACGTCTCCACGGCAAAGCCCTGCCTCCGTGCCACCTCCACCATCATGATATCAACACATCATCATCCAAGTAAGAGGGTAAGAAGACTTGGGACAAGGAGGCCTTGACATCTACCTTCATTAACACCATGACCATCTACGCGCTCGACATCGATCCATCAATCCATCGTGTTGTAATCCCAAACTCTATTGTGGATCGTCCCTACATGTATCAGTTTATTCATCCATCCATTGTTATTCGCATGATGTCATGTACCCCTATGCCTGAGTAGTTTAGTTGGGTATATGGATGAACCCTACTATCACTATGAATTGAAATAAAGATTATGATGTCTTCTCTTGTATGTGTGTAGTAGCTTTCTTCAATGATATTATGTGAACGTTGACCACATAGTATTTCGCTCCTTGGGGACTTGGAGGAAGTTAGCGTTGTGTGTGTGTGTGTGTGTGTGTGTGTGTGTGTGTGTGTCTGTGTGTGTGTGTGTGTGTGGGGCTATGGTACATGTGCATAATTGATAGGATATGCCGCCTCCATCGCCATGCACCAACGAGGGAGAATAGAGATCCACAGAGTGGCTACCCATAACCATTGGGAAACCCTTAATTACTAGAGCGTTTGGTCACTATCTTACAAAGGACTTGTTGTGGTTATGAGAGGTGTGTGGTGTATATGATGTATGGTCACGAGAAATGCGTAGGAGCTCCCGGGTGTTACACACCCCCATACTTGAAATAATAAAAAACTAATTCAAAAAAGGTTTTAAAAAATCAAACTTTTTTTGAAATCAAAGATGAATACCGGTTTTGTACTTATAAAAATATTTTCCTAGGAAATTACTTTTATTTTATCCTGGGTAGAAAAATAAACTCGAAACGTCCCATGACCAAGTACTATTCACTTTATATTCGTCATAATTTTTTTTCTTTGCCCAGGTTACAATAAAAATTAATTTCCTAGGGAAATTTAATATACAAGTACAATATCTGATCATCTTTGATTTCAAAAAGTTCAATTTTTTTAAGCATTTTGGATTTTTTTTTTCCAAATATGGGGGTGTGTAGCTCCCAAAAGCCAAAAGTCCACTTTAGTATGGTCACACCAATATATAGGGCTCCTACCCATACACACGATATAACCAAGGCATACTACATCTTAAATAAATTATATTAATGCTAGTGGTGATTCTAGACTCCCCCATAACGTCTTTGCCTTGCTCTTAGTTTATTTTCAGTTTTAAATTACTTTACTGTTCTTTAGTTATTTTCCTTAGCTCATTGTTACTTAATCTCTCTTGTCGAATTCAGTAACTCCATATTAACCTATATAATAGACTATTTTTAATTTTAGATGCGAATGTGGCTGCACTGACAACATAGTCATGGGGTTGTGTTGCTCCAAGACTAATAGCTCTCATGAAGGATACTTCGGGGATAAATATCTACGGTTGTTTGTACTGCAATCACCCTGTTGTGGTATAGATAATACAGTCATCATGGATCAACCCCAAATCCAGTGTATGCACTCGAGGACAAAAATTAAGAGTGAGAACACTTAGCCCAATATTATTTACATGGGCCAAACTGAATGTAATGAAAGCCGAAGCCTCATGCGGAAATTGGGCTAAGCAATCATTATCAAGCAGAAAAGGATTTCCTCCATCTTAAAAATAAGTGAAGTTCTAGTTTTGCACTTCCTCCGTCTCGTAATTCTTTATGTGGTTTTAGTTCAAAATTGAACTACATCATGACATACATTGTGAAATGAAGGAAATACTAAGTAAGTTTCACTATGTTCGACAATTTTTTAAATGAAAAGCATCAATGTTTAGAACATCCAATCACTAGTAGAAAAAAGGGATTCCATACACTCTCTTTTGTCCCCAAACAATTCGATTCGCAACCAACTTTTAGGGAAAATTTGAATTTTGATATTTTTTGTAAAAAAAGGTTGTTCCAAATTCAAACGGCTATAACTTTTTGCGTACAGACACAAAAAAATGTGTAATATATGAAAAAGTATCTACGTAAAAAGTTATATCCGATTTCAACGGCCTGCACAAATTCTTGCTTCTCAAAATTCCAAAGGAAAATATGAAAGCAGGAAGATTTTAGATTTTGTCAAAAAATAGAAAAATTGATTTTTTTTCAATTTTTTGAATTTCTTTTGTTGTTTATTTCAGTTTTTAATTATATTGAATGTTTCAAAATATTTTGGAAATTTTGAATTTTCTAAGTTTTTAAGGTTTTTTTAATTTTTTGGAATATTTTGAGTTTTAAAATTAATAATTGAATTATGCATAAAGATTATTTGAAATTCACTGATGCTTATTATTACTTAATCATTGGTGCTTATTTTTAAAATTATTTGGAATTCAAATAATAAAATCATGTGATATCAAAGTCTAAGGGTTAATAGAGTTCATAACATAGTATTATCAAGAAGTCGCGAGTGCAGTCTTGAAAGCTAGTAGGGAAGGAATGGAGAAGTTAAGCGTGTTGAGGGGTGGAGCAGTGTGAGGATGGGTGACCGACCGGGAAGTTTGACTACAAGTATGTACTTTGACATGAGAATAGGGGTGATTAGAGATTAGAGTGGAGAGAGAAAACTGTCAAACAATTAAAAAAATTGAAAAAATTGCAAATTTCTTTTAATAATTCTACCGGAAATACCACCGGACGTTTAGTCCCAGATGGAGCCACCAACCCGAACTAAAGGGTCCTCAAGCCCCTAGCACACGACCCGAGCCACGTGGATGACCTTTAGTCTCGGTTCGTGAGCAACCGATACTAAAGGAGAGATGCCTTTAGTCCCGTTTTGCTAGTCCCGGTTGGACAACCAAGACTAATGGCCCTTACCAACCGGGACAATAGGCCCTTTTTCCACCCGTGAATCAATATGGTAGGGAAATTCAATGTATCATGAATCTACTAAAACTAAATTGGTGTTCTAGATGGCTATATGTTTTCTATAAATTTAGTTAAACTTTAAGTAGTTTGACCTAGGAAAAACTAGAGCTTCAGGGGGTATCTACCTTTAATAACATCGAGTTAGATAGGTGTAATCAGATTCTTCTTTTTTGTGTGACTGGTGTAGTCTTGACTCTTGATTACTATGTTTTCACGTGGTGTAGTGGAGAAATGAGAGAGCGCCTGAGTCAACGGAAGGCACCATGCATCGTAGACTCACGATATGTACAATGTTACATGTGCAAAGTAAGTTTTTAACTATCAGATCCGACATCAATGTCCGTGTTAACTAACTAGCCTTGACCATGAACATGGAACATGGAAAAGTAAGAAGATGAGCGAGTGGAGATTTAGTGTGCATGGATACCAGTGATTCCTTTCTTTAAAAAAATAAGAATCATATTTATGAAAATATGTAAAAATGGTTGTAGCTAACTATTTATCTAAAAAATAAGTAAAAAACCATGTTCAAATAATTTATATTTTGGTCTACACAAAATAGACAAATATGTAAATCTGAGTATGTACATTTTACAAATCTAAATTTTTTATTGATTTTGTTATTTTTGTGTAGCCCATAATACAAAGAATTTCATAGTAAAATTTTGCATGCTAGTAGGTTACATCCTTGATGATGTCCTGATGTATTTTCATATTATTTTGTAACTTATAAATATGATTTTTAAAAATAAATAATTATATGAATTACTGGAGCTCGGGAGCCAAAAACACTTTCCGAACGAGAACAGCATATGCCCATAGAAAAAGTACTAATATCATAAACGTTCACAATCACTAAACAATGCTCCTTCCGTCCTCGAATAAGTATACAAATATCTCACAATTTCAGCGTCAATTTAATTACAAGAAATAGGTATATTTAAAATTTAATTTCTGAAAAATCTCACAGGCTCATTAATGTATTAGAGCATCTCCACTCGCCCCCCCCCCCCCCAAACAGCGACCGGCGCAAGGCCGTTTGGGAGGGGGGCGGCGCTGAATTTCGTATGAGGGGCGGCGGTTTCCCAGCCGCACCCCCCAAGCGCCGCCCCAAAAGCCCAAAGCGGCCCAAAGAAGTAGACTTTCGGCCTAAAAAGTTCAAATTTTATCAATCCGGCCGTGAGTTCGCATACTCGCCACAAAACATAGCCGCAATAAAAACATGCAAATTACAACACCGAGAAATCAAATGTCGATCATCTCCTCCACATCGTCGCCGCGCCCAGCGGTCGGTGCTGCGCCGTTTGGTGCCTCGGGTGGGTTCGGCGCTGGCGTCGTGGTTGAGGTCATCGGAGGAGGAAGCCGCATCTCGGCCAAGATGATGTTGCACTGTGCCTTGTGCCACACCTTCACCTCGGTGCACATCGACGATGTATCGGTGGTCAAGAGCGACAGGTCCTCCTTCCTTTTTATCGCGGAGACATTGGTCTTGAGGAGGTCAATCTTCACCTCTTATTTCTACAACATCTTGTCCCACCGTGCGTCGAACTTGACCTCCCTCGCCACCTCCTTCTCCTCCCTCGCCGCGTAGTTCGTTGCCACACCGGCGATGCACTTCTCGATGCTTGATTGCAACCGTTCCATTGTCGTCGCATCTTCTCGGGCTTGCTTGGCTTTCTTGTTCCCCATCTCCGGGCGCCCTTGCCCGCGGCAGGCAAGGGCGCGGTAGGATCGAAGGCGACGTCTTTTTCCTTCCCAAGCGATGCCCTCACTAGCGCCCACTTTTCACATTTCTCAATCCTTTTGAAGACATGGATGAACTTGAATTCGACGTCTTCATTGTGTCGCCGGAGAAGAGACGCTACCTTGGGTCCTGAAGACGTCGGGGCAGTGAGGCGGGCCGCAAGCTCCAGCCGCCGCCGCAGCTGCTTTCTTCATCTTCGTCGCCGCCAACTGCCTGCGCCGGTCCTGGTTCATGACAGACCGTCGTGCGCAATCCGCCGCCCAGGCCATGTTCAACATCCCATCGGGCCACTTTTTTCCCGCCTGCGGCTTCTTCATCGCCGGGGGGGGGGGGGAGGCCTTCGCCGCCGTTGTTCCTGGGGAGGATGAATTTCCTGGGCGGCATCGAGGCGGTGCGGTGCGGCTCGAGCGGCGGTGGCGATGTGTCTGGCTAGATTGGGGAGAAATCACGGGAGAAAAGCCTAGGACGCGGCTGGATGGGGGAGAAAATGGAGAGCAACTAGCCTACCTCGCCAACATTTGTAGCCCACCAGCTTTTTCGCCTTGAGCCGGCGCCCCCGCTCGCCCCCCTATGGACTGGGCACGACCTGGGGGCACCGGATGGAAATCCCCCCCCCCCACCCACCCGCACTGGCCAAAATTTAAGTTTGGAGGGGGGAGAGGGGCTGCGCAAGATTTTAGGTGCCGGCACCCCGAAACAGCTTTAGGGGGGCATTTGGGGGGGAGGGGGGACGAGTGGAGATGCTCTTACATATTTAGAAGTTAGGCCGCGCGGACGATCCGGGGTCTCACGCGGGCCATGTGAGGTTGGAGCTTTGGCTAGCTGGCTGTCGCCCGTCGGTGCCCTCCTCCTCCTCCTCAAGTGGCAACTTCCATATGACCCTGATTAACCACCCATAGCTCATCGTCTGCTTGTGTACTAAATTAAGAACAAAACACCATTAGCATCCGTCCAAGACCAAGAACAAAGCTAATACTCCCTCCGATCGAAATTAAGTGTTGGTGATTTCGTACTAGTTTAGTACAAAGTTTGTACTAAGTCGTCGACAGTTATTTCTGATCGGAGAGAGTAGTACGTATGCTTTAAGACGAGCAGATGCCTCAAATTCCATCAAGGATTAGCAGATAGCAGTTATACGGTTTGACATCCGATCAAGGATCAGCAGATGCCTTCATCCATCCGGCGAGCTCAGGCCATCCCCGGTCCCCCGAGGCGCGCTCGGGGACTCCAGATGAGAGAAAAGCGGGAATGGGTGCGCTCTGTCGGCGAGAGAACACGCAAACCCTACAATCTGGTCGCAAATCCCCCTCTCCTTCCCCTCGTTGCTCTGTCACTGCCGGCACCACCCCTCGCCAATCCGCCGGCCGGTTGCCTGAACTCCGCCGTCCCTCCTCCCACCAGCCCCCACCAGCCTATATTCCACCGTCCGGCGTGCCGTCTGGCTATATTCCACCGTTAGGCAACTCCTCCATCGCGCCTCGTCGACACGCCCGGCAGGTGTTCATCCATTTGCCTAGCCGGACATGGACTCGAACGAGGAGGAGGAGCAGATGTTCGCTGAGATTTTTGAAAAAGTGATGACAGCCGCCGCTCAAGACGAGGAACATATGTTGATCCTAGCTTGCCTATCAGGCTTTTACGCGGAGACGGCCATAGGTCATCGTGGTGGGTCGGCACCAGGTCGCCGGAAGTGCAAGCCGAGGCAGTGAATGGAGGGCTACTGCATACTCTACGCCGACTACTTCACCGACAATCCATTGCACGGTGAGGCTATTTTTAGGCGTCATTCCAGGATGAGCCGGAAGCTTTTCCTGAAAATTCGCTATGCCCTTCGAAACTACGACTCCTATTTCAGATGCAAGTTAGATTGCACCGGCATGGCAGGATTTTTCGCCCTCCAAAAATGCACGGTGGCTATGCGGATGCTGGCATATGGAGCTCCTGGTGATTCTACCGATGACTATCTTCGGATGGCGGAGTCCACCGCCTTTTATTGTTTCTACCGGTTCTGCAGGGCGGTGATAGCAGTGTTTGGGGACACCTCCTTGAGATCACCCACTGTCCAAGACACTGCTCAGATCCTCGCTTTCAGTGAAGCTCAAGGATTTTCGGGGATGCTTGGAAGCATTGACTGCATACATTGGAAATGGAAGAACTGTCCGTTTTCCTGACAGAGAATGTACAAGGGTCACAAAAAAGGCTGCACTGTGATACTTGAGGCAGTGGCTACCCATGATCTCTGGATTTGGCACTCCTTTGGTATGCCGGGATCCAAAAACGACATCAACGTCTTGCAGTGCTCGCCGATCTTCTCCAAGCTTGTTGAGGGTCATGCTCCCCCGGTTGACTTTATGATCAACGGCCGGCACTACAACAAGGGATACTATCTTGTAGACGGTATCTATCCAAAGTGGGCAACATTTGTGAAGACTATCTCGAGTCCCATCCTCCCGAAGGAGATGGAGTTTGTGAAGGCACAAGAAGGTTGTTGAAAGGACGTCGAGCGTGCATTTGGTGTCCTCCAGCAGAGATTTGCTGTAGTCCGGTTCCCTTCTTTGAGTTGGTCCAAAGATCAGATGTGGGAGATGATGAATTGTTGTGTGTGCTTACACAACATGATTATTGAGAATGAGCGAAAGTATCCGATTCCTCTGAGCGAATAAGTTGCACCATATGAGAGAGAGGGTCCTCTTGCACGGCCTAATCACCAGGTGCCGGCATCGTGGGTTGCGTTCATCGCTATGCGTCAGGAGATTCGAGACTCCAATATGCATCAACTACTGCAGGATGATCTCGTGGAGCACATATGGAGGTTTCGAGGCAACACCAACTAGTTTCCATTTGATTTGTTTGAAAACTTATCAAATTATTTGCTTGTTCAATTAAACTGTAACGTTTATTTGTAAAAATAAGCCAAATGTTGGCAAACTGTATGAAATTCGCCGAACTGTAACGTTTATTTGTAAACATAAGCCAAAAACACCGATCTCCAGGCGTCTTCCTGGGGTGCCGGCTATAAGTTCGGCGCTCCTCACGCTGAAGTTTCGTCCAATCCGGCGCTATTTAGCGCCGGATTTGACCGTCGAGGACACCAACGGCTGGAGATGCTCTTACTTTTAGTGAAGTGAATTGCAGTTAACAGCGTCAACAAACTCTTGTAGGTTCAGTGCATCTCATTCTCCATCTCCACAGCAAAGAACGTGATATGCTCCTCTCCTCCGAAACCTCCATTGCTGTCTCGCACTGTGGATCATTCTCCACTGCAGTGCCCTGCCCCTACCATTCCACCAACCATCATCAACTAAATGGGTCAGGTGTGGCCATGTGACACTGACCGACTGCGCATCGTGCAGCTTGGAAGCGATATTGCATTATTCATACCGGCAGCATGGAGACCAGGGTTATGGATAATAATACAGATTCTTGCATTATTTAGTCCTTTGCCACCCAAATCTGAATCTGAAGAAACGATCCCAATAACATTTAATCAGGTCATATGGGGAGTTTTGGATCTCCCAATTCAACACCCAAAATGGCCTATCGCTTGGGCACATTGTGCAATTTGCAAATCTTTGGGAAATGCTTCAATCAATCCATTTGGATCCCAACAACGAAGATTCAATCTCTTGGAAGTCTTGGAAGTTTACAAATGATGGTACCTACTCCTCAAAATCGGCCTATGGCATTCAATTTCTTGGACAAACAAAATCTTCTATGTCTTCTCTTGTGTGGAAACCTTGGGCCCCTCCAAAGTACAAATCTTTTGCTTGGTTGATAATACAAAATAGAGTTTGCACGGCGGATAGACTTCAAAGGAGAGGATGGCCAAATTGCGGAGTTTGTAAGCTTTGCAACCAAGTACAAGAATCGGCCTCCCACATTTATTTTCAAGTGTCGGATCTCTATTCGAGTATGGACAAATGTGAAGGATTGGCTTGGGCTTGATGACGTTGACCCAACTTCTTGCAATGCTATGCGAAGTGTCAAGGAATGGTGGCAAGAGGCGATCCATAAACAATGCCAATCAAGGAAGGCAATGGCGTCCCTCGCCATGTTGGTGTCTTGGGAAGTTCGAAAGGAAAGAAATGTTAGAGTTTTTCAAAACAACGCTTCCACTAGAATGATGGTAATATCCAAAATTAGAGAGGAGATGGTGCTTTGGAGCCTTGTTGGGGCTAAAGCTTTAAGTAATATAATATCGTGAGAGTAGACTTCTATTATCGTGTGGGTGTTTGACTTCAAGTTTCGGTTTGTAAGACCTCTAATTTTTTTCTTCTGAATTAATGAAAATAGCAAATCTTTGTCTTGTTTAAAAAAATTCCTGCAGAGGGTTTCTTTCTTTTGCTTCTGGGCGATTAACGGGAGCAGAAGCTTTGTTTCACTCCTAAATCAAAAAAAGGTCACAGACAAGGAAGGAAGAACAGTGAGCAGTTTTGATCACAATCAAGGGAAACATGAGGGAGTGGGCACTGAAGAACCGTGCACGCATCTACTATTCCTACTCTCTTTGGAAATAAGTGCAGCCTTTGCCAACCTGTACCACACGTATATCAATGTCTTTGGTCATTCCAGACTCAACGTCCAGTACTAGTAGTGTAGAAAGGCTGTCCCATTCCGTTGCAGTAGGTACCATATCAGTCTACGCAATGAATTATGGGCGATCAACCTGTACCCTCCCCAGCAATCATCTCATAACTACGGAAAACAACCTACTAGTGCTGACCTGGCCTTCGATAGGATGAGGTTAACCACAAATCTCAGCATCCAATTATATAGTACTCAAGTGCCGGCAATGTATATACAGTTCATGACAGTGAGCGTGACGCAGTGAGCAGCAGCGTAAGCTCTCAACATCTTCTGCTAGTCAACACTATGAAAAACAACTGGTTTGACGTCACTCATCGGCAAACGAAGATTAATTTCTTCACAGGTTCACATCACAGATTAATTACAATCTTTTGCGTGTTCTTATTTTGTTTTTTAAGCACACTAAAAACCACTCATCGTTGTCATCTAAGTCTAAGCTATGAAAAAACAGCAAGATATACAAAGATACATACAGAGAACAAGCAGGAGGTGAGCTGATTGAAGCACGTACATACAAGACAAGATCGATAATTGCAGGAACCGTGAATTCCTCCCCCAAACTCGAGCCTTCCGGTGTGATCGATCGCCTTCATGTCCGGGGAAACACGCCGAGCATCTTGCCCCTGCCCAGGCACTCGGAGAGCTTCTTGGCGCCCTCTACCTCCGCAGCCAGATGCCCCTGCAGGAAGCCGCACGCGCCAGCTGCCACCATCTGCTTCCGGCAGCGCCGGGACTGCGACACGGCCAGCAGCACCGACACCGGGAACCGCTTGTCGACGCCCCGGACCACTGGGTCCAGCAGCTGGACAACGTTGACGATGCCCATCTCGTCCTTCTTGAACAGCTTCCGGTAGCTGCTCGCCGCCATCAGCGCCGCCAGGGCCCGAGCGCCGGCGTCCCTCTCACTCACGATTTTAGCCTCCAGCATCCAGACTAGCCTCGGCATCGCGTCCCCCACCTCCTTTCTCGCCTTGCCGCTGCCGACATTGCACAGCTCCGCCAGCGCCATGGCAGCTTCCGTGCGAATGCTCGCCTTGTCGCTGCCAAGCGCGGCCACGAGGTGGCTCACGAAGCTGGCTGACACCGCTATCTCCGCGATGTAGCGGAAGGAGGCCATGTTGCGGAGGAGCCCGAACGCCGGCGCAAGGCCCGGCTCGTCGCCACGGCACGACTCGAAGAAGTCCTTGACGCAGCCGAGCGCGCCTTCTTGGAAAGCCTCGACCTTCAGCCTCTGGCCCTCGTCGCTGTCGCTGGCCGTCAGGTTCTGGAGGCAGCCAAGCGCGAGCTCCTGCGCCCGCGGCGTACCGAGTGAGACGAGCTGCACGAGCAAGGGGAGCGCGCCCTCGTCGCGGAACGCGGAGAGCATGTCCGGGAAAGCAGCGATGTTTCGAAGCACGCCCGCGGCGGCGGCCTGCGATGCGGGGGTGCCGGCGGCGCAAGCCACGAGGAGCGCGGCCACGCCGCCGCGCGACGCGACAGCCGCCGCTGCGTCACGCGACGAGGCGGTGAGCGGTTCCAGAGCAAGGCACGCCTGCTCGGCGCTAGCCCCGCCGGACTCCAGCGCGCGGCAGAGGTGGGGTACGACGGTGCCCGATTCCTGGACCAGGAACCGGCACGCGGCGTCGGAGGACGCGAAGGCGGCGAGCACGGACACGGCCTTGTCGCGGGAGGCAGGAAGGAGGTCGCCGGAGTCGAGCATCGATGCGACCGCTGAGACAGCGGCGGCGGAGGATGACGCCGGGAGGGAGCCAACGGATTCGGCGAGCGAGTTCAGCGCCGCGGCGCGGGAAACGGCGGAGCCGAGTCGGAGGCGGGGCAGCAGGCTGTCGGATCCATCACCCTCGGCCACAGCGGAGGCTGGAGAGACGAGCAGGCGCGCGTCGGCTGCGAGTTGGGAGAGCGACGCAGAGGAGGAGGAGAGGAGTGAGACCGTGTGGAGGTGGCCTAGGGGAGGGCCACTGCAGACGGATAGGAGAGCCGAGAGCGCGGAAGCGAGAAGCGCCAGGAGCGGCGCGGAGAGCGGGAAGGCGGGGTGGGAGAGGGAGAGGGAGACGGAGACCGACGAGAGGGAGGCGGAGATAGATGGCCAGTGGCGGCGGAAGGCCGGTGAGGAGGCGGCAGCGGAAGGGAGCTCGTCCAGGAGGCGAAGGCACTCCTCGAGTGCGTTGCCTGTGGGCTCGCCGCACTCCGGCGGCGGTTGCATGTTGTGGTGGTAGGGAGGCAAAATGAGGGAGGCGGCGGGAGGGGACCGAAATGCCGAAATGGTGGCCGCGTGAAGTGCAAAACTCTGCTGAATCTGCGCGCCACAAGTCGGCCGGGCCAACTACTCTATAATACAGCATCGGAAGTGCCTCACATACGACACTTTCGGAAGGACTTATCCACAGCACACCCAAGAAGGGGCTGCTCCTGCTGGCTTTCTCCCCTCGCTAGCTCCGCTCCCACTTTAAGAGCCGCCTCCCGCTCGCCGGCCCCCGGCCTCTCTCTCCCCCTCTTCCGGTAGCTCTGCTGGCCGGAGTGACTGGGAGACGGAGGCGTGGCCCCCTTGTATAGTTGGTAGATTAGGTTTCCATGTGTTGTTTAGGTCTGGCGATGCGTGGTCCGGTGAAGTTCTGTCGGCGTCAGCGGGAAGCCAGTGAAGACCTCGATGGCGGCATGGGCATGGTGTCTCTGGCTGCTCCTGCTGGTCTTCCTGGCACCGCCTCTCAATAAGCTCAAGACCGGGCTGATCCAAGATCTGGATCTTGGATCCCTGGTGGCTGCCTCCTCGGTTACTCTTCAAGGTGTTGCAAATCCAGCCCTTCCCCTTTCAACCTGCCGTGGTGGCGAGGGGAAGGGGGGTTGCGGTTTCTGCCCGCCTTGGTGGAGGGCTTGGGTGTGTGTTGCAGAGGAAGCTCCTTCTCCCAGGGTTGTAGGCTCGCCGGCAAGATGGCCGGCGTTGTTTGCTGCCTGGGGGTGGAAGGCGCTTGCCTCTGGCCCTGCTGTTTCGAGCTCTCCTAAGGGAGGGCGTCTTCACCGGCCCGGTCTTCTACGCATGCCTCCTCCCAGCTGTGGCAGGCTTGGTGAGTTCGACGGCGGCCACTTCCTCGACGGTGCTAGTGAAGCCCTATCCCCTGTTCTTCCCGTGCAGCAGGGTGCGTGCTGCTGGTTTTTTTTGAACAGGGTCTGGTGTTGGGAGCTCTGGTTCTCGGGCATCTACTCACCGGCGGATGAATGCCGTCCAAATACCAAGGTCCTGCGACGACCAATCTGCAAGCCGATGAATGATTCCGGCAACGAAACCTCCATGGTGAGGCCCTCTTCGAGATCTCATCCCGCGTTCATCATCAGTTTGGAGGCAAGTGGTCTTGTCCCCGCTCCCGTGCTCGACGGCGGCGACTATGATCTCTCGCTCGATGGTGGTGAAAGAGAAGGATCTGATTGCTATCAAAAATCTTTTAGCGAGGTCCTTTCTACAATTACTAGGGACCTATGTGTAATTTCCATTTTTTTGGGATCCTTTGTAAAGAATGTACTGCCACCGCTTATCAGTAATGTGAAGCTTCCTGGCCCTTCGGGGCACCCCCTGTTAAAAAAAATGACACTTTCACATCCGATGGATGGATGTATGACTCGACGTGGCCTAATCATCCTGCTCTGATTCCTCTCCTGCTGTGATAACCAAGGGCAGTGATGAATGCGTGCTGAGCGTTGTATGGAAATCGTACAACAAACGTCGTACGTATAACACCACTCAATCCGCGACAACAACAAAAAAACACTCCATAGCAGGAAGTCTAGAAAATACTGACTTACTAAGAACGACAATTGTAATTGTTCAACTTCTCCCTCCTTTTATTTTGTTATACATTTATTTTCACATATTCGCAGTCACCAAAAAGTGTGTTGCATATGTTTTGCGACACACGCTATGCCCTCTATGTGCATTGAGTTGTAGCATGTGCATGGTAAGCCTAATTGCCACAGAACGGTTACCTGTACCATTGAGGGAGATGCTTTGCAAATCACGCGTATGAGGGTCGACTAACAGCGTGATACGTAAAACAGCTAGAAGACGCTTTTGACCCGAAGCCCCAATTTCTTGGGACGGACCCCGTAGAAGATTCCGGTGACTATGGACTGAGCTTAGTCGTCCTAGTCGCTTTAGGCTTGGTTATCAATCTATGGTGAGACTTTTGGCCTAGCCGTCAAAGAAACGGAAGCATGCACAAGGGTTTCAAGGATAAAAAGTACTTCTCAAATTTTTTCTTCTACCAACTATTTATCTTTCTCCTATCTTTGACTAGCACAAAGATATATCTAATTGTCTCACAACATAAGGTGGTCTTCATAAAAAAGTAGAGACGCTATTCTAAAAACTAAAAACTAAATGATCCAAGCTTAGCTAAATTCATATAGTGCTCAAAAAATAAATTTTGAAGATTTGAAAACTGATATTTGTGTTGATGTAGAGGGGTGCCTTGGTCATCCCAAGATTATGGTTTTCACCATCCTTAAATACATCTTAGTTTAACTTATCTTTATTCTCTATGAAAAGCTTTACTAGAAAACTTCCCCCACTCTTTTGTGCGGTTTACATTGTCAAGAGAGTTGCACAAGTGCATATCAACTCAAAAAACTCAAAAGACACAAAAAGAATCAAACCAAAACTAAAAAGAAGCACCAAAACAAAACAAAGACAAATGATTTTAAAATCCCAACTTAAAAATTCATAAAATTGTGCCCTTCTGAAATATGACAGAGGAAATAAATATGAAACCATACTAACAAGAATCACTCAATTTTGAGTGACATATATTTTTTCAATATTTTTTCTTAAACAATAGCATGCAGAAAACAACAACTCGTGAAAATAAATTGTCTTTAAAATCCAAATGGATAAATCTTGGCACTTTATTAAAACTGAAAACCCAAAAGCAAAAGAAAGCCTACAAAGCATAGTAAACAAAAGCAAACTGAGTTGTCTCCATAAAGCTCTTTCTTTATAACCATGTAGCTAGGCTCCATACCTTAATTTTTCAGGAGGTGCACATACCATGGGGCAATTCTCCACCCCCTTCTTCCTTGGAAAGTGCTCCATTAATTCTTATGTGGAAACTGAAACTTCATATTCCCCTCCTTTACATCAATGATAGCACTTGTAGTTCTAAAGAAAGGACTACCAATAATTATAGATATCCATGATAATAAAGCCAACATGCATAAAAGTCATATACAACTCCACAAATACATTATCAACTCTACCAAGAGCATGATTAGTACAAGAATCAGCAAGTTACAAGTCAACATTTCATTTTTCAATAGAAGGTAAATCCAAGTGATCGCATAAAGATTTTAAAATAGCTGAAACACTAGACCCAAGATCAAGTATAGTTGGCTAAGTAGTTTTCCCTATAGTGACATAGATCCTTGGTTCCCACACATCCCCAAGATTAAGTGGAACCATGGATTCTTTATCATACCTATCAGACTTCTCTTTATAATATGATTTGCTATATAAGAATCAAAACCTGCTTGGTTAACAGTAGTAGTGGGATCACAAGCATAGTTTTGCAAAAAAGAGATAACTTCATCAAGAGTACAATTTTCAAGAGAGGCTAAAGGATGATTTGGTATCTCATTTATCAATTTAATTTCCTCTATTTGCCTACTCTCTTCTTCTTTCTTTTCTTTCTCCCTCTCTTCTACCTTTCTGTTCTTAACCGCAGGGGATACAAGTGGTAAGTTTGCAACACCAGCTCTCACAAGGATATTCTTAAGTTTATGATCAGTGAGTAAACATCCAACAAATAATGTGCTTCGTCAACCTTTAGTTCCATAAAAGTTTTTTTGCCCACTCCATTAATCATGTTTTTGGTTTTTTGATCAATCCAACAATAAAAGCAATGCAATATTATCCAACTGTTGTGGGGATAACCACCTGGGTATGCCAAAGGCAGTGGAACCTGTCGGCTGGCATCCTAGGGATCGCAACGACCCCTGGTCGAAGAGGACATCTCGGCGTGAAGGGTCGGTTGCGCCAGCAGCCGGCCGAAGTCTTCTCCATTGAGGGCTTGAGCCAGCAACGATGACAAGATTCCTAACTGACGCTTTATAAAAGTCTGTAGGTACCAGACAAGGATCGCCAGATGCCTAGGTCCGGGGTGACGCCATCCACAGGGTCATCGCCACCAACCGCCCCAAGTAAAGCTGCCTTCAACGGAAGGATCCGATGGAGGCAGGCGGCATATGCTGACGATATGCCAGTCCGGGGGACAAGATCGCTTTATAAAGCGGCCTGCACCCAGGCAGAGGGGCAGGGAAAAGCGGGGCCTGCGCCAGCACTGCGGCCATGGAGAAGCCGACAGCCGGGCAGCCGGACGAGAACATGTAACCAGGCCCCTGCCTATATAAGGGGGCCTGGACCCTTAGAATAAGGGGATCGATCTCTTCTTCTTCTTCCTCTAGACAACACAGCTCGAAGAGCTCGTAATAAAGACTAAGGCAGGATGTAGCGGTTTTACCTCCGGCGAGGAGGGCCCTGAACCTAGGTAAGTGTTGTGTTGCCACTGCCCAATCCCGAGCTGGACCCATCGCTGTACTCCGACGAGCCCTCTCGATAAGCCATCCCTATGGCTACTGTCATCAAAATACCACAATAGTTGGCGCCCACCATGGGGCAACATGCGACAGCGACCGGAGTTGAGTTCCGGCCGGGATCTCCATCGACTCTCGGCGAGAAGGTCGCCTCTGGCCTTGTCTGGAGGTTCGGCACCATTGAATGCATCAGCGACAACCTCGACTACTTCGAGGACGGCTTCGGCAACAACGGCTCCTTCCTCGACATCGGCGGCCACCGCTTCTATGTCGCCAAGCCGTTCCCAGAGGAGGTAACCGATGTGTTTTGACCCCCTCTTTGATTCAGGCTTGAGATGTAGTGAAAGCAGCGACCTTGGCGCCATGGTCGAAGTGTTAGCCCTGGGGGACATAGAGGGCAGTGACTCACCACGTGCCGCATGCCCGCCGCTCGAACGCCTTCTTCCACAGGAGCAAGTCGCTCCACTCCCAGAGCAGGACACCTCGGACGTCACCATTGTGGACCTGCGCGCACCACTCGACCACGCCATCGACCCCGTCCAGGCAACAGAGGCCCTCGAGAAAACGCGCATCGACCTCCACGGCAAGGTGGCCGATGCTAAAGACGCCCGACGCTGTGTGAGCTCCATGCTCCGTGAGTTCTATGCCGCGCAGGGCACCGCACTGGCTGGAGAAGCTCGTGACCTGCGACGTGACCATGGCCCCCCTGCTGCGGGTCCAAGCCGGCTCCAGGTCTGACGGCCGCCGTTGTCGAGCTAAGGCCCGGAGGAGCGTGGCCGGAGCCACCGCGTTCTGAGCTACAGCAGAGGGAGTCATCGCGCCCAGTAGTCTGGCGGCAATAGCCGGCATCGTCAAGCCCCGGCTCCTGTAGCCGGGCCAGGAGCTCAGGTTCGCCAGCCGGCTCACGCCCATGCAAGCCAGCCAGCTCTCCACTTCAACCTGTGGCTCGACTTCAAGGCGGCGCTCGCCAAGAGCTCCGCTAGCTCAAAGCGAATGGCGGTTGACCAAGGAGGTTTGGGGGCTGCCGGCAGCAGTCAGAGGCACGGAGAGGACAAATACACCCTCGATGCAGCGCTTTATCAGCCATGCAAGTTCCATTGCACCCCTCGCAGGGAAGCCACCCACTCCATGCGTCAATGCAGCTTCATCAAGGAGCTCCAGCAGCGCGCCCACCAGCTTCCTGGGTCGCCACCAGAGCAGCCGGCTGAAGGTCAGGAGGACCACCCACAGGGACCGGCTGCTGAGCAGCCGAACCATGGCGATGACGACTACCCAGCCGTCGTCGAGCAGTACCATGTCTTCACCACTCTAGAAAAGGACAAGAGGAACGACCTTTGGTACGAAGCGGAGGTGAATGCTGTAATGCCATCGGAGCCCCAGTACATGCACTGGCCTGAGGCGGCAATCACATGGGGGCGCGACGATCATCCGCTACTCATGCCCAGCCCTGGAGTGTACGCTCTGATCCAGGATCCCATCATGCGCTCCGATACGCACACCTGCCGTTTCTCCCGCGTGATCATCGATGGAGGCAGCAGCATCAACCTCCTATACCGGAGATCAATGGAGAAGATGGGCATCCTAGTAGCCCAGCTGAAGCCAAGCCGGCTCACCTTCCATGGCGTTGTGCTCGGGCATTCATGCACCCCTACATGAAGGGCTCAGCTGGAGGTGTTCTTTGGGGAGAAGTGCAACAGCCGCCACGAGCCCATTTGGTTTGAGGTGGTGGACATCAGCAGTCCGTACCATGCGCTGCTCGACCGCCTGGCCCTAGCCAAGTTCATGGCTATTCCGCACTACGCGTACCTCACAATGAAGCTCCCAGGCCCTCACGGTGTGATCACAGTCTCGGGGTGCTTCAGAAAATCGATGGAGTGTGCGAGCGCCAGCTCGCAGCTGGCCGAGGTGTTGGTCATCGCTGAAGAGAAACACCAACTCCTCCACCGTGTGGCACTCACTCAGCAAGACGTTCCGGTTCGCCAGTCGCCGGTGCAGCAGTTCTAGTCGGCTAACGATACCAAGAAAATCTTGTTGGACGAGAGCGAGCCAGCCAAGTTCATTGTTATTGGTGCCGGCCTTTCTGCTAAATAGGAAAGCGAGCTCACCAACTTCCTCCGTGAGAATCGGGACATCTTCGCATGGTCTCCTAAGGACATGCCAGGTGTGCCTAGGGAGCTGGCTGAGCACTCACTTCACGTCCGGCCGGACGCCAAACCGGTCAAGCAACCACTGCGGTGCTTTGCAGAGGAGAAAAGGAAGGCCAATAGTGAAGAGATCGCCCGGCTCCTCGTAGCCGGCTTCATCATGGAAGTGTTTTACCCAGAATAGTTAGCGAATCCAGTCCTGGTCTTGAAGAAGAACAACACTTGGCACATGTGTATAGATTACATGAGCCTCAACAAGGCTTGCCCCAAGGATCCCTTTGCGTTACCACGCATCGATCAGGTGATAGACTCCAGATCCGGCTACAATCTGCTATCGTTTCTTGATGCTTATTCGGGCTACCATCAGATCCCGCTGTATGAGCCTGATCAAATAAAAACATTGTTAATCACCCTGTATGGAGCCTATTGCTATGTCACCATGCCCTTTGGCTTGAAGAACGCTGGAGCAACTTACCAGCAAACCATGCAGCAGTGCATGCATGGGCAAATAGGATAGAACGTACATGCATACGTAGATGACGTGGTGGTGAAGACCAAGCAGAGCGGCACATTCCTCGACAATCTCAGGGAAACGTTTGCAAACTTGCGGCATTATCGCATGAAGCTCAACCCCGAGAAGTTCACCTTCGGCGTGCTGGCTAGATGATACGTCCATTTTGCATCACTATTTATATAATAATTTACTGTTATTCATTGGTATATTTCATATTTAGAGATGATACTTATGTTGTTTTCTCTGTTTTCACATGATTGATGACTATTGGAAAGCTCACTACTGGAGTCTGGATTCTGCTGGAAAAAGGACCGTCAAGACACCATATTTATGAAGACCAGCAATTCCAGGAAAATACCCAGAAATTCATATTTCATCGGAGGACGGAAGTAGCCAGAAGGAGAGGGCGAGGTGAGCCACCAGGGGTCCACACCACCTGGTGTCGCGGGCCAGCCCTAGGCCGCGCCACCCATTGGTGTGGCCGCCCTGGCCTACCTTTGCCAGCACCCCCTCGCGTATATCGTCTCCCCGAAAACCTAAGACCCATGGGGGGATTGCAGATAGACTCCGCCACCTCTGCCGGGCGGAAAACACACAGAGAGAGAAAGCTCTCCGGCAGGTAGAAATCTACCGGGAAAATTCCTTCCCAGAGAGGGTAAATCATTGCCATCATCATCATCATCGAGTTGGGCTTCATCGGGATCATCATCATCATCACCAGCACCTTCATCATCTTCATCACCATGACATCCCGCTGTAACATCTTGGGGTGAATCTTGTCCAGTTCATAGAGGAAACTTTCTCGGTGTTGATTACTCTTGTAGTTGATGCTATTAAGTGAAACTGTTGGATTAAGGTTTATGTTCAGATTGTTATTTATCATTATTTCACCTCTAATCATGATCCATATGATGTCTTGTGAGTAGTTCGTTTAGTTCTTGAGGACATGGGAGAAGTCAAGATGGTAGTAGTGAAACTATGTTGAGTAATATTTAATGGTTTGATATTTATGTTGTGGTGCTATTTTACTAGTGGTGTCATGTGAACTCGACTACATGATACTTCACCTTTATGGTCCTAGTAGAATGCATTGTGTATTTGGCTACTAATTGTGGGGTTGCCAGAGCGACAGAAACCTAAACCTCCGTTAGGAAACCAGTGCACAAGGGAGTGTAGGAACTCAGAGTTTAAGGCTGTGGTTAGATTTATCTTAATTACTTTCTTGTAGTTGCGGATGCTTACAAGGGGTATAATCACAAGTGTGTATTGGTCCAAGTTGGGGTAGTGCATTAGCATATGTTCACCCCCATAACACCTATCAAACCAATGAAGATTACTTAGTTGTATGAAGCGAAAGCACTTGACAGAAACTCCCGTGTGTCCTCAGGAACGTTTGGTAATCACAAGTAACACAACCGGCTTGTCCTTTGCTCTAAAAAGGATTGGGCCGCTCGCAGCAATTATTATTATTATTGTCTTTTATTTACTCATACTTTATTTACTTACATTATCAAATACCCCTGAAAACCCGTTTACTAGTATTTAGAGTGAATCCTTGATCAAAACTACTTGTCCACACCTTCTGCTCCTCGTTGGGTTCGACACTCTTATTTATGGAAAGTACTACGATACACCCCCTATACTTGTGGGTCATCAAGACTATTTTCTGGCACCGCTGCCGGGGAGTGAAGCGCTATTGAAGAGTGGAATTGGCAAAGGAAATTTTCGCTGTGAGTATTGTTTTTATTTCTATCTTTTATTTTATTTTATTATGGAGAAGTCTCCATTTGGTTCCCAATTTGGGAATACTACTGCCACTATTACGGTAGTGGATGAACCACCGTCTGCTCAATTGGATCCTTTTAAAATACCTATGAAAATTGTTGAACGTGTTATGAATAACTGCTATTCAGGAGATGGAACTGTCCATCCTAGTGATCATTTGCTCTTTATACATGAATTATGCGATCTATTCAAGTGTGCAGGTATTTCACCAAGATAGGTTAAGAGAAAGCTATTCTCTTTATCACTGAAGGGCAGAGCCGCGGAATGGTATAGGCTGCTGAAGGATGGTAGATCTATTGGCTGGGAGGAAATTGTACCTCTCTTTTATTTCAAATTCTATCCTCCAAGTGAGATTCACAAAGATCGGAACCGAATATATAATTTTTGGCCTCATGATGGAGAGAGTATTGCCCAAGCGTGGGGGAGACTAAAGTCACTAATGCTCAAATGTCCCATTCATGAGCTCCCCATTAATATTGTTATTAATAACTTCTATGCAAGGCTTTCTCTTCACAACAAAGATTTATTGGATGCTTCTTGTTCTGGATTATTTACACGTGTGAAAGAAGAAGCTAAATGGTATCTTCTTGACCGTATTCAGGAAAATACTGAAGGATGGGAGAACGACAAAGGTAGAAAGTCAGGTATAAATTATGATTATGAATGCATTAAATCTTTTATGGGAACTGATGACTTTCATAATGTTAGTGCTGTTTATGGTCTTCATTCTCAAATACTTGCCAACTGTTTTAAGGCCTTTGCCTCTTATCTTGATGTTCCAAAGAAGGATTGGAACAATTACCATGCGCCTTGGAGACTCAACAAAAAAGTAAAAGATAGACCCTTCACAGAGGAAAGCAGTGATTAAATATGTGATAGAGCTTTTCATTTGTAAAACAGAGGGATAAAAAAATTGGTTTTGAGAGGTGGTTGTCTTTGTCAACCACTGGCAATGGGGTTCTTACTATCTTTTATAAAGCTTGGCACTCCTCCCCACCTTTTTCCTTTCTCAAACCATGGCTAACTGATTCCATCGGGTTCCCACCAACATTCACATACCATGGAGGAGTGCCCTTTTTTTTCTTTTTTTCTCTTTTTTTCCTTTTGGAATTTAGCAATATGAAAGATAGCAAATCCGACCACTACGTCCCCATGAGCTGAAAACAGTGTCACAAAACGAGAAGTGTTTTTATGGTTTTTATTGAAAGGTAGCACATAAAAATTTACTTGGAATGGCTTGCAAATACCATGCATAGGAATTTATAGTGGACACAATGGCAAACTTGGTTTTTGGGAGTTGGATGCACGCGTAGAGCTCATACTCAATACAAAATGAGGGCTAGCAAAAGACTGGGAGCGACCAACTAAGAGAGCAATAATGGCCATAATCATGCATAGCGACAAAACATCATTAAGAGAAGCATAAAGTGGCATCACAAGTCAAAAACCAAATGATCATAGAGGCTTATGGAGACTTGTTAAGAGTCAAACATGTTGTAAGCATGCATCAAGTCAACCCAAATAAAGCATCAAAGGAGAAAACCAAATAAATGCTTCCACATAATAAGAACAACACATGATTTTTTCAAAGGCTCATTAAGCAATCTCAGTCATTTGAGACAAGTCATGCTACAACAAAAATCACTAAGCATACTATCAAAATGACATCAAGCATGTCATGCAAAAGTCTAAGCCGCAGTCTAAACAAGCTCTTTTTTGTACCACTTTTTTGCATGAAACTTTTTCTCTTTTCCAACACCATTCAAACCTTTTTGAAACAACTCTTTTGATGAATACCAACATAGACCAGAGGTCCAAATACACCTTGATGCAAAGATAAAACAAAATCTGAACAAAAATCAAGGCGAAAAATGAAAGCTAAATGCAGTTCTAGAAAAAGAGAACACTCGTTGAACGATAAGAGTGAAAACTAGAGTGTTCTTGGAAAATGAAAAGCGAGTACATATCTGATGCGTGGTAAATGACCAGCCCGTTGGGAACCCCAAGAGGAAGGTGTGATGAATATAGCAGCAAGGTTTTTTCCTCAATTAAGAAACCAAGGTTTATCATTCTTGGAGAGGAGAGACAAACGACTGAAGGTGATGCAGACTGGCTTAATAGCACTCCAACAAGGGCGCTGTTTAACGATACTTGTTGACTCATCTTCCGCCAGTAGCAACACGGAACCCGCACACACACGACCAAATACTTTGTTCCCAACTTACGATGAGGTTGTCAATCTCACCAGTTTGCTTGAAACAAAGGGTACGAGCGTATCGAGTGGAAAACAGTGAAAGTATGCGAGTAAAGTAAACAGGTGATAGCAATATGATGGAAATAGGACCGGTGTCCATAGTTCACTAGCGGTGTCTCTCCATAAGATATATAACACATGCTAGGTAAACAAATTACAGTTGGGCAATTGATAGAATAAAGATAAACGTGATATGTCAAGAAGATCACTATGCGATTTACTCTGGGCATTACAACAAAATACATAGACCGCCATCCAACTGCATCTATGACTAATAATCCACTCACGGGGATATCATCCGAACACCCCATAAGTATTAAGTTGCGAACAATAGATAATTGCATTAAGCAAAGTGTGTAATGTAAACAAAGCATATGCCCTTGAGCATATGAATGTTGTTTTCTCCCTAGTAGCAACAGCACATCTACAACCTTAGAGGTTTCTGTCACTCCCCCAGGTTAAATAGAGGAATGAACCCACTATCGAGCATAAATACCCCCTCTTGGAGTCACTAGCAACTACTCGGCCAAGATAGCTACTAACAACGGAGAGCATGCAAGATCATAAACAACATAGAGATAACATAAGATATATTTCAGTATAGCAACTCAATCATAACACCAATATTCATCGGATCCCAACAAACCAAACATGTAGAATTATATAACGGTGATCTCAATCATGTAGGGCAGATCATGAGATCTAAACATGAAGCACATGGTGGAGGAGACAACCATCTAGCTACTGCTATGGACCCATAGTCCAAGGTAGACTACTCACTCATCGCTCCGGAGGCAAGCATGGCGATGAAGAAGACATCCGGTGGCGATTCCCCTCTCCGGCAGGGTGCCGGGAAGAGCTTCTAGACCCTCCCGATGTCAGGTCGACGACGGCGGCGGATCGCGATGTGTTTCTAGAAAACTGATCGGGTCCTTAGGTTTTTCCCGTCGGGGGGTCTTTATAGGCGAAGGGGCAGTGTCAGAAGTGGACCCAGGCATCCTCACACATAGGGGGCGTGGCCAGGGGCTAGGCCGCACCGCCCTGGTGTGAGGGTGGCCTGTGGCCCCTCTCCGTCTCCTCTTCGGATCTCTGGAAGCTTCCGGGAAAAATAAGACTTCAGGAACTTGTTTCGTCCAATTCCGAGAATATTTCCTGTGTAGCTTTTCTGAAACACAAAAATAGCAGAAAACAGGGAACTGGCACTGTGGCGACTTGTTAGTAGGTTAGTTCCGGAAAATGCATAAAAGTGCCACGAAGTATAACGAAACATTAGGCAAATGGTGTAAAAACAAGCACGGAGCATCAAAAATTATTGATACGTCGGAGACGTATCAACATCCCCAAGCTTAACTCCTGCTCGTCCTCGAGTAGGTAAGTGATAACAAAAGAAATAATTTTTGAGGTGACATGCACCTATACAATCTTGATCATGTATGTAAGCATTTGTGAGCTGGGATCATAAGAACTTAAAACATGGGCATGAAAGATATAATCTTGATAATAGAAACTTAGCAACCATGTTATAACATGAAAATGAACACAAACAAAAGATCATAAAAATGAAACAATGAAAGTCAAACGTGTGTTCAAATCATAAGGAAAAACATACAAATGGTTTTCAGCTTGTCCTTCAAGGAGAGCAAAACATAAATGCATAGGACACCTTCAAGTTTAAGAGGGCGACTAGATACAAATAATTTAAGAACAAGTGAAACCAACAATATGAATCAATCAATGAAAACTTTGGGACAATGCACATTATACTAAGAATGACAACTATGCTCTCTTAATGGTGCATAAAGATAGAAGGTGGTGACTCAACATAAAAGTAAAAGAAAGGCCCTTCGCGGAGGGAAGCAGTGATTGCAAGTTTTATAACCTTCCAAAATTATGGTACTTACCGGCTTTGAGCTCTCATTGCCCCCATCATAAGCATCTTGAATGGTTAAAGTTAATGCGAGAACAATTATGATGCATATGCTTGACAAATCATAAGTTGAAAACCTCGTGTCCCGTGAATACGAGTACCCAAACCTCATACTACTTTACTTAAGAGTCCCAAGCAAGGCTCTTGTCATTGTAAGCATACACGTATCATTGAGAACTGCCAACGGGGTAGCTCCATGCTCGATGACATGGAACACGCCCACATCAAAATGACAGGACAAGCAGACAATGAACACCTCAACATCTCTTTTATTTACCATTGGTTTAGCTTTTTAATTTGAGATGCGTCGTCGAATGTCCACTATGGGTATGCTGCAAATTTCCACCATGAATTATGCATGGCTTAGATTGGCGGCCCAGGCGTTTCCCTAACACATATACAAACTCCATGATCCCCACAAGATTCCCAATTCATTTCACACCGCGGGCATCCATAAACAAAAGATCACGATATCAACTCAAAAGAGAAGTGCAATGTTGAAAGCTTGCCCATGACTGCATGGCTGGGCTAGTCTCCAACTTAGAACTTGCAAGCATAACAACTCAACATAAGAGACCACAATGTCAAATTTTTAAGAACAGGAAAAAGTAAAGTGTGCCTTCCGGTTCATGAGAGCTTTACTGACCAATTTTCGCATAACACTAGTAAGAGTTTAATTTGAAGAGAAAATAAAAGCAAGTCAAATTTACTTGGAATAGCAAATTGCTAATAGGTATGTATGGTGGACACTTTGGCAAACTTAGTTTTTATGAGTTGGATGCACGAGTAGAGCTCATACTCAGTACAAGGCGAGGGCTAGCAAAAGACTGGGAGTGACCAACTAAGAGAGCAATAATGGCCATAATCATGCAAAGCGACAAAGCGACATTAAAAGAAGCATAAGATGGCATCAAAAGTCAAAAACTAAATGATCATATAGGCTATTGGCGACTTTGTAAGAGTCTAACATGTGTGAGCATGCGCCAAGTCACCCCAAATAAAGCATCAAGGAGAAAACCAAAATAATGCTTTCAAATAATTAAAAACAACGCATGATTTTTTTCAAAGGCTCATTAAGCAATCTCAGTTATTTGAGACAAGTCATGCTACAGCAAAAGTACTAAGCATAGTATCAAAAAGATATCAAGCATGACATGAAAAAGCCTAAGCCGCAGTCTACACAAGCTCCTTCTTGTACCACTTTTTTGCATAAAGCTTTTTCTCTTTTCCAACACCATTCAAACTTTTTGTAAACACCTCTTTTGATGAAAACCAATAAAGATCATAGGCAAAAATACACCTTTATTAATAAATATAAGAAGATCTGAACGCAAATCAAGGCGAAAACGAAAACCAAAAGCAGTAGCAGAAAAAGAAGAACACTCGTTTTTTGATAAGAGTGAAAACTAGAGCGTTCTTGGCAAATGAAAAGCAAGGCAACTTCTCCAAAAGAAATTTGTTGGGGTCCAACCATTTATTGCAGCAAACAAACTAAACTAATAAAGAAAACTAAAACAACTGACGCTCCAAGAAAAACACATAGTGCATGAAGCAATAAAAATATAGTGTCTTGAAAGGTGACCTGATTTTTGCCGATGAAGAAGGGGTGCCTCGGGGGCATCCCCAAGCTTTGACTCTTGTACTTCTTGGATATTTCTTGGGGTGATGCATGGGCATCCCCAAGTTTGAGCTTTTGTCCATTCTTCAACTCATCTCATCACTCTCTAATCCCTACACTTGAAAACTTCCTTCATACAAAAATAACACAAATCTATTAGCAACATTAGTGTAGCATAACATATAATCAACCTCTTTTTGCTTCAGGTTTCAACCCAAAACCACCACATATATAGCATATACTACTGCAGCAACTTCCCCAAAAGTTCCGTGATCAAAAGAACTCGCAAAGAAAGCGATTAAGCGGCAAACACAAATATTGGCAGAAATCTGTCAAAACAGAACAGCTGACAAAGGTCGAATTTTTAAAGGGTTTTCTGTTGCTCAAATCAAAAAGTGTTCAACTAATGAAAGTTTGGATTCAACCTGGGGCATATGCACAAGAAATGGCAGGTCCAAAAGATATACAGAGGATTTATACGAATTTTTACGGTGCAGCACCGAAAACAGTTTCAGGACAGCAAAATCCCCAAATCTTACCTCACTCAAATTAGAGGCTTCTCTTGGCACAACAATGAAATAAAAAAGGATAAGGAGCGGTCATTACATTAGTAATGACTTCCAAGACTCAAATATAAGAAAAAGTACTGAAAATAAAACATTGGGTTATCTCCCAAGAGTGCTTTTCTTTAACGCCTTTGAGCTAGGCGCAGAAAATTGTGAATCAAGTAACATCAAGAGATGAAGCATCAAGCTCATAATTTGCTCTAAGAATAGAGTCAAAAAGTAATTTCTTCCTTTTCCTAGGGAAGTGTTCCATACCTTTCTTGAGTGGAAATTGATATTTGATGGTGCCTTCTCTCATATCAATGATGGCACCTACAGTTCGAAGAAAGGGTCTTCCCAAAATAATAGGACATGAAGCATGGCATTCAACGTCCATAACAAGAAAATCAACAGGAACAAGGTTATTGTTAACCACAATAAGAACATCATTAATCCTTCCCAAAGGTTTCTTCTTAGCAACATCAGCAATAGGAACATCATAATAACACTTTTCAAGCGGTGGTAAATCAAGCATGTCATAAATCTTTCTAGGCATGATAGAAATACTAGCACCTAGATCACATAAAGCATGGCAATCAAAACCATTAACATGCATATCAATGATGGGTTCCCAACCATCTTCTAACTTCTTGGGAATAGAGGCTTTTTGCTTCAACTTTTCATCCCTAATTTTCATAAGAGCATTGGTAATATGCTTAGTAAAAGCAACATTTAAAGAACTAGCATTGGGAGTCAAAGCAAGCTTTTGCAAGAACAAAATTACTTCAGATATATTGCAGCCATCAACATCAAAATCATTAAAGGAAATAGGGCTATCATCTCCTACACTTCGAAAAATTTCAGCACTCTTTTGAGAAAAAGTTTTGGCAGTTTTAGGCTTTTTAACACAAGGAGTGGGAGTTTTCTCTATACCAATCAAAGTAAGAGGATTGCTAGTATTAGGAACAACATCATTAGAGGTAGTAATAGTACAAACTTTCATATTCCTAGCAATCTCATCCTCTCTTTCCCATCTAGCATGCAATTCTGCTAACAATCTAATATTTTCATCAATTCCAACTTGCATAGCATTAGCAGTAGCAAAAACATTGTTCTCTTTCACGTCATTAGGCAACACTTTTAATTTCAGAAGTTCAACATCATGAGCAAGGCTATCAACTTTAGAAGCAAAAATATCAATTTTGCCTAACTTTTCCTCAACAGACTTGTTAAAAGCAGTTTGTTTTACCATGAAGTCTTTGAGCATGACTTCAAGTTTAGAGGGCATGGCCCTAGTGTTGTTGGAGGAATTTCCATAAGAATTACCATAACCATTACCATTGGTAGAAGGATACGGCCTATAATTGTTACTAGCAAAATTGTTCCTATAAGCATTGTTATTAAAATTATTGTTTCTAATGAAATTCACATCAACATGCTCTTCTTGAGCAACCAAAGAGGCTAAAGGAACATTATTAGGATCAACCTGAGTCCTATCATTAGCAAGCATGGCCATAATAGAATCAATCTTATCACTCAAGGAAGAGGTTTCCTCAACAGAATTTACCTTCTTACCTTGTGGAGCTCTCTCGGTGTGCCATTCGGAGTAATTTACCATCATGTTGTCGACTAGTTTGGTTGCGGCGCCCAAGGTAAGGGACATAAAAGTGCCTCCAGGAGCTGAATCCAATAGGTTCCTCAAAGAAAAATTCAGTCCTGCATAAAAACTTTGGACAATCATCCAAGTAGTCAGTCCATGAGTGGGGCAATTCTTTATCATAGATTTCATTCTTTCCCACGCTTGAGCAACATGTTCATTATCAAATTGACTAAACTTCATAATATTGCTACGCAAAGATATAATTTTAGCAGGAGGATAATATCTACCAATGAAAGCATCCTTACACTTAGTCCATGAATCAATACTATTCTTAGTCAAAGATAGCAACCAATCCTTAGCTTTTCCCCTCAAAGAAAAAGGAAACAGCTTGAGCTTAATAATATCACTTTCTACATCCTTATATTTCTGCATCTCACATAGCTCAACAAAATTGTTGAGATGAGCTGCAGCATGTTCAGTACTAGCACCAGAGAATTGCTCTTTCATAACAAGGTTCAATAAAGCAGGCTTAATCTCATAAAAGTTTGCAGCAGGAGCAGGTGGCGCAATAGGAGTGCAGATAAAATCACTATTGTTCGTACTAGTAAAGTCACACAGCTTGGTGTTTTCAGGATTAGCCATTTCAGCAAAACTAAAAGCAGATAAGTAAAAACAACTACCAAGGATTCTAATTTTTTTTGGGTTTTTGATAAAAAACGATGCAGGTAGAATAAATAAAGTAAAGCAAAACAATAAACAAAGTAAAGGATGTGTGTGCGAAAAACTCCCCTCGCAGAAGTCTTCTACTTCCTCCTCGGCAACTGCGCCAGAAAAAGAGCTTGATGCGTGGTAAATGACCTGCCCGTTGGGAACCCCAAGAGGAAGGTGTGATGAATATAGCAGCAAGGTTTTTCCCTCAATGAAGAAACCAAGGTTTATCGTTCTTGGAGAGGAGAGACAAACGACTGAAGGTGATGTGAACTAGCTTAATAGCACTCCAACAAGGGCGCCGTTTAACGATACTTGTTGACTCATCTTCGGCCAGTAGCAACACGGAACCTGCACACACACAACCAAATACTTTGTTCCCAACTTACGATGAGGTTGTCAATCTCACCGGTTTGCTTGAAACAAAGGGTATGAGCGTATCGAGTGGAAAACAGTGAAAGTATGCGAGTAAAGTAAACAGTGCGAGTAAAGTAAACAGGTGATAGCAATATGATGGAAATAGGACCGGGGTCCACAGTTCACTAGCGGTGTCTCTCCATAAGATAAATAACACATGCTGGGTAAACAAATTACAGTTGGGCAATTGATAGAATAAAGATAAACATGATATGTCAAGAAGATCACTATGCGATTTACTCTGGGCATTACAACAAAATACATAGACCGCCATCCAACTGCATCTATGACTAATAATCCACTCACGGGGATATCATCCAAACACCCCATGAGTATTAAGTTGCGAACAACAGATAATTGCATCAAGCAAAGTGTGTAATGTAAACAAAGAATATGCCCTTGAGCATATGAATGTTGTTTTCTCCCTAGTAGCAACAGCACATCTACAACCTTAGAGGTTTTTGTCACTCCCCCAGGTTAAATAGAGGCATGAACCCACTATCGAGCATAAATACCCCTCTTGGAGTCACTAGCAACTACTTGGCCAAGATAGCTACTAACAACGGAGAGCATGCAAGATCATAAACAACATAGAGATAATATAAGATATATTTCAGTATAGAAACTCAATCATAACACCAATATTCATCGGATCCCAACAAACCAAACATGTAGAATTACATAACGGTGATCTCAATCATGTAGGGCAGCTCATGAGATCTAAACATGAAGCACATGGTGGAGGAGACAACCATCTAGCTACTGCTATGGACCCATAGTCCAAGGTAGACTACTCACTCATCGCTCCGGAGGCAAGCATGGCGATGAAGAAGACCTCCGGTGGTGATTCCCCTCTCCGGCAGGGTGCCGGGAAGAGCTTCTGGACCCTCCCGATCTTGGGTCAATGACGGCGGCGGATCACGATGTGTTTCTGGAAAATTGATCGGGTCCTTAGGTTTTTCCCGTCGGGGGGTTCTTTATAGGCGAAGGGGCAGCATCAGAAGTGGACCCAGGCATCCTCACATGTAGGGGGCGCGGCCAGGGGCTGGGCCGCGCCGCCCTGGTGTGAGGGTGGCCTGTGGCCCCTCTCCGTCTCCTCTTCGGATCTCTGGAAGCTTCCAGAAAAAATAAGACTTCAGGAACTTGTTTCATCCAATTTCGAGAATATTTCCTATGTAGCTTTTCTGAAACACAAAAATAGCAAAAAAATAGGGAACTAGCACTGTGGCGACTTGTTAATAGGTTAGTTCCGGAAAATGCATAAAAGTGCCACGAATTGTAACGAAACATTAGGCAAATGGTGTAAAAACAAGCATGGAGCATCAAAAATTATGGATACGTCGGAGACGTATCAATATCCTCCAAAAGAAATTTGTTGGGGTCCAACCATTTATTGCAGCAAACAAAACAAAAGAAAACTAAAAGCAAAAGTAAAGACGCTCCAAGAAAAACGCATAGTGCATGAAGCAATAAAAATATAGTGTGTTGAAAGGTGACCTGATTTTTGCCGATGAAGAAGGGGTGCCTCGGGGGCATCCCCAAGATTTGACGCTTGTACCTCTTGAATATATCTTGGGGTGACATGGGCATCCCCAAGCTTGATCTTTTGTCCATTCTTCATCTCATCTCATCATTCTCCAATCCCTACACTTGAAAACTTCATTCATACAAAATTTAACACAATTCTATTAGCAACGTTAGCATAAACATAATAATAGATCAATCCTTTTGGTTCAGGTTTCAACTCAAAAACACCACATATAAAGCATATACTACTGTAGCAACTTACCCAAAAGTTCCGTGATCAAAAGAACTCAAAAAGAAAGCGATCGAGAGGCAAACACAAATAGTGGCAGAAATCTGTCAAAACAGAACAGCTGACAAAGGTCAATTTTTTCGAGGACCTTCTGTTGCTCAAATTGAAAAGTGCAAAACTAATGAAAGTTTGGATATAACCTGGGTCATATGCACAAGAAATTGCAGGTCAAAAAGATATTCTGAGAATTTTCACGAATGTTTACGGTGCAGCACCAAAATCTGTTTCAGGACAGCAACTTCCCCAAATCTTACCTCCCTCAAATTAGAGGTTCTTCTTGGCACAACAACGAAATAAAAAGGATAAGGAGAGGTTATTACTGTAGTAATAACTTCCAAGACTCAAATAAAAGAAAAAGTACTGAAACTAAAACAATGAGTTATCTCCCTAGAGTGCTTTTCTTTAACGCCTTTGAGCTAGGCGCAGAAAGGTGCAAATCAAGTATTTTTGAAAGAAGCATTAAGATCAACTGTTTCCTCAAGATCACCACTTACCACACTAGGCACTTTAGAAGTTCCCGAAGATGATTCAACCTGCAGGTCACTCTTAGATGAACTAAAAGTCTTACCAATCTTAAAAACATGCTGTGGTTTAGACACAGACACCTTGGGAACATACATAAATTTTTGCTCTTTTCCAACAAAAGCTTTCTCCTTCTTAAACTTAAGTGAAGAGAAAATTGAACTTAAAGTTTCCATAGATTCCTCTAGTTTCCCAATCCAAAGGTTTTGACTATCAAGAGTAGTACTAGCCTCTAAAATGGTGATTCTCTTACCGATATTTTCTATCGATTCATTAACCTGGCTAGCGTTATCAAGGATATTTGGCAAATTTTTCTAAAGAGCTGAGCTTTTCTAAAACTTTCTCCAAAGTGACCTCAGTTTTAACAACATGGATAGGTGGTATTCCCACTAAACTTTCAATTAAACTACATGCTTCAAGAGCGGGAGTTCCCAGAAAATTACCTCCTGCAAGAGTATCAAGAACGTACCTATTCCAACTAGATATACCAACATAAAAATTTCTAAGGAGGATCATGGTAGAATGCTTCTTCGTACACCTATGATGAGCATTGCTAATTCGGTACCAAGCATCTTTCAAACTCTCTCCCCCTTGTTGCTTAAAAGTATGAACTTCAACTTCAGGATTACTCATTCTAACATAACTAAAAGCAAGTAAATAAAAGCAATTATAAAGGAAACTAATTTTATTTGTATTTTTTATAAAATGATGCAAGTAAAAAAATAAAGTGAAGCAAAACAAAAACAAAGTAAAAGATTGTGCGTGAGAGACTCCCCTTGTAGAAGTCTTCTTCCTCCCCGGCAACGGTGCCAGAAAACTTGTTGATGGTGCGGTGTTGATATAGATGACCGACCAGTTGAGAACCCCAAGAAAAGGTATGATGAGCACATCAGCAAGTCTTCCCTCAGTTGTGAAACCAAGGTTTATCAAACCAGTAGGAGAAAGAACCAAACTTCAGAAGGTGATGCTTGCTAGCTTTGTGACACTCCAGACAAGGGCGCCAGATAAACTGCTTGTCGGAGTGTCTTCACCTAGCAACAACATGAAACCTGAACACAACACAACCAAGAACTTTGCTCCCAACTTACGATGAGGTTGTCAATCTCACTGGTTTGCTGGAAACAAAGGATTGAGCATATCGAGTGGTAAAAGGATAATAGTATGCAAGAAAGTAAATAGTGCAAGAAAAAGTAAAACGGTATAGCAATGTAAAGGAAATTGAATGGGGTCCACAGTTCACTAGTGGTGTCTCTCCATAAGATAAATAACACATGCTGGGTAAACAAATTACAGTTGGGCAATTGATAGAATAAAGATAACGTACATATGTCATGAGGATCACTATGAGATTCACTATGGGCATTACGATAAAATACATAGACCGCCATCCAACTGCATCTATGACTAAAAGTCCACTCGCGGGGAATCATCCGAGGACCCCTTGAGTATTAAGTTGTGAACAACAGATAATCGCATTAAGCAAAGTGCGTAATGTAAACAAAGCAAATTTCCTTGGACACAAGAATGTTGTTTTCTCCCTAGTAGCAACGGCACATCTACAAACTTAGAGGTTTCTATCACTCCCCCAGATTAAATAGAGGCATGAACCCAACTATCGAGCATAAATACTCCCTCTTGGAGTCACTAGCATCTACTCGGCCAAGATAGCTACTAGCAACGGAAAGCATGCAAGATCATAAACATCATAGAGATAACATAAAATATATAATTCAACACATCAACTTTACATAGTACCAATACTCATCGGATCCCAACAAACACAACATGTATGATTACATAAAGATGATCCTGATCATGTAGGACAGCTCACAAGATCTAAACATAAAGCACATGGTGGAGGAGACAACCATCTAGCTACTGCTATGGACCCATAGTCCAAGGTAGACTACTCACACATCACTCCGGAGGCGACCATGGTGGTGTAGAAGGCCTCCGGCAGGGTGTCGGGAAGAGCTCCTGGATCCTCCCGATCTCACGACAGCAGCGGCTTGCAGTATGTTTCGTGGAAAAGAGGTCCATCCCTTAGGTTTTTCCCGTCGAGGGGAACTTATAGGCGAAAGGGCATCGTCAGAGGTGGGGCCAGCTGGCCTCACCATGGGGCAGCGCAGCCAGGGGTTGGGCCGCGTCCCCCTATGGTGAGCCTGGCTCCTGGCCCCCCTCCATCTCATCTTCGGTCTTTGCGAAGCTTCGGTAAAAATAGGAGGTTCGGCTTTTGTTTCGTCCAATTCCGAGAATATGTCCTGTGTAACTTTTCTGAAACACAAAAACAACAGAAAATAGGGAACTGGCACTGTGGCATCTTGTTAATAGGTTAGTTCCGGAAAATGCATAAAAATGCCACGAAGTGTAACAAAACACAAAGCAAATGGTGTGTAAACAAGCATGGAACATAAAAAATTATAGATACGTTTGAGATGTATCACCCAGCAAAGAAGGAAATTCTTTTATGACTTGAGGTATTATTTTTGGGATGACCCATATCTATATAAAGGAGTGGATGGTATTATGCGAAGATGTGTTCCAGAATATGAACAACAAGAGATATTGAGAGAATGTCATGGTAGCGCTTATGGAGGACATCATGCTGGAGATGGAACTGCACAAAAGGTTCTACAATCAGGTTTGTATTGGCCTACTCTTTTTAAAGATGCAAGAAAGTTTATTTTATCTTGTGATGAATGCCAAAGAGTTGGTAATATTTCTAGACGCAATGAAATGCCTATGAATTATTCTCTTGTTATTGAGCCATTTGATTATTGGGGATTTGACTTTATGGGTCCTTTTCCTCCTTCAGAAGGTTATACTCATATACTTGTTGCTGTTAATTATGTTACTAAGTGGGTAGAACTATACCTACGAAGAGTGCCGATCGTGAGACCTCATAAAAAATGCTTAAGGATGTTATTTTTCCTATGTTTGGTGTGTCTAGATATCTTATGACTGATGTAGGTTCTCATTTTATTCATGGCGGTTTTATGAAGACTCTTGCTAGATATGACGTTAATCATAGAATGGCTTCTGTTTATCATCCCCAAACTAGTGGGCAAGTAGAGCTATCGAATAGAGAGATCAAGTCTATCTTGCAGAAGACTGTTAATAGATGTAGGAAAAACTAGGCTAGCAAGTTTAATGATGCTTTATGGGCTTATAGAACTGCTTATAAGAACCCCATGGGTACGTCTCCTTACAAAATGGTTTACGGAAAAGCATGTCACTTGCCTTTAGAATTAGAAAACAAAGCTTTTTGGGCAGTGAAAGAGCTTAATAGAGATTTTAAACTTGCTGGTAAGAAAAGGTTGCTTGATTTGAGTTCCTTAGATGAGTGGAGAAGTGAAGCTTATGAAAATGCCAGACTCTTTAAAGAGAAAGTCAAGCAATGGCATGATAGGAGAATTCTTAAGAGAGAATTTCATGTTGGTGAGAAAGTTCTATTGTATAGGTCTCGTCTCAGATTTTTTGCCAGAAAATTACTCTCGAAATGGGAAGGACCCTTTATTATTGAAGAGGTGTATCGTTCAGGTGCGATAAAGATTGCTTCGCTTAAAGATAACACTACGCAAGTGGTGAATGGGCAAAGACTCAAGCATTATATTTCTGGAGACTCTTATAATGAAGATATCGATATTATTCAAGTGGTGACTCCAGAAGAATTCATCAAAGAACATATACAGGAAACTGCAGAGTCCGTTTTTGAATAGGTAACAGTTCTAGTCAGAAAAGGTTCGCGTTAAACTTTTCTGCTTATACTTTTGTTGTTTTTATTAAATATGAAAAATCATGAGACAGAAACGTAGCCCAGAGGCTCCACACCACCTCGTGGTGCAGGCCCACTGCTGGCCACGCCACCCTGTGGTGTGTTCGCCTTGGAGCTTGTTTCCGTCCTGGTTTCCTCCTGTGCCTTCGTTTTGTTGTTAAACTTTCGCCTATATAACCCCCCAGATTGCCCGAGGTCTATATATCATGTTCTCGTCGTGTTTTTGTTTCGATCTATTTCTATCAGGAGCTATTCTCAATTTTAGAGCCACCATGTCTTCGTTTGGTTCATCCGAGGAGAACTCCCTTGCGAACATCATTAATCCGTACATGAGGGAGCTGAAGATGCATCCAAAGGAGTTGTCGCTCAAGGATGGGAAGGTACAGATAGAAGATGTTCAGGGCCCTAAAGGAGAAGGAAGTCTTGAAGCTAGGATGGAAGAGCTAGAGCAAGAAGTCTTTAAATACAAGAAGATGGCGGAATGCGAGGTGGACATTATCCATAGGATAAATCAAGAACTCATCGCCAACCACAAGAAGGAGCCTGCAGAGCTCTGGGATGACATCTTGTCACTCCATGAGACCACCAAAAAATTACAAGAACAACTCTACGACTTGCAAAATCAAAACTGTGAGTATGAGGCTAGGTTTAAACAAATGAGTGATGCTGCCAGTTTTAGGATATTGGAGACCAAGTCATTATTTTTTGATAGGGAGCCTTTACCTTGGAAGTTTGATGATGATAAAGATGCGCCACCACTGCCAAAGGAGTAATTCGTCATTGGTATTGACATCCCCTTGGCTTGTTTCAAGCTCGGGGGAGTGCCGCGGTATCACATCATTACCTTTTACCCATTTACTTTTTAGTAGAGTCATATCATGAACAGAGAAGTTATCATATAGGATGGTTTGCAGTATGGAAGTATCTCTCCTTTAGTTGGTTATCTATGTATCCCTTGGTGTGAGTTACGGTTATGAAATATTAATGAGAAGTTTTATAATTTACTTTCTGCACACTTTATTTTAGTTTGCAATTTTTCTTATATGTTTAGTCAGGGATGGATCTAGGCCTAGGGCAACCCAGGCCATGGCCCAGGGCGTGGCCGAAAATCCTTCTTACCATCTGCGAAAAAAAATATTTGGCCCGGGGCGCAGTCCAACTTTGGCCTAGCTAGATCCCTCGCTCGACGCCTCGACCGACTGGAACCCTATCATGAGCGGTTCGTCCTCTCCTGTTCGTCGCCCCACCCTGTCCTGTCGCTCCTCGATAGACAAAAGAGCCAGGCCGCGCCACCGCCCGGCCTCGCCGCCATCGTCACGTGCCCCTCCGCAGTCCTCATTAGGTTTCTGCTCTCGGACGCATCTCCGCCGGCCACCGCGTCGCCGTCCTCGGCCTGGTCGCCCCAGTCACTGTCCCGTCCCCCGCCTGGCCACCTCTGGCCCCAGCCCGACAGTCTCTGCCCTGCCCTGAGAAGCTGCCGCCGCCCGTACGTACGTGCCTAGAGACGCCAGCCGACAGCACCGGAGATTCTTTAGAGGACTGCTCCTCCAGGCTCCAGGTTCTTCACGCGGTTGACCACCGGTGCCGGCCAACTCCTCCATCTCCGTGGCTCCAGCCGATTTGGGGACTGTTCACAGACAGGGGACTAATTGCTAGATAAATAACAGTAATTTGACTAATTTCAATTTTTAATTACTACACAACAAACATAATAGAGAGTAGTTTAATTGGATTCACTGATTTGTTCTTTTGATAATTATTTGTAATCTATTTTTTGTTGCAGGAACCCAAGATGAAGAGGTTTTTTCCATCGACCCCGAAGTCAAACCAATCAACAAATGCAAATCCTCAAACTGAAGAAGTCTATTTTACCTCGACGTTTTGGTAAGTTCTCATACTTGAATCAATGATTGACTATTTCGTTTGATGGATGTGTATTTTCTTATGTTTAGTTTTCTTACTTGAAGGTATTGGTTCGCTGGTTCTCCTAGTGTTGATGAAGTCATGGAAGACTCGAATGGACTAAATAATTGATTTGGTACCATCTTTTGTATCCCTATACTACTATTTGTAGTTTTTAGTCCTTTTTATATGCATTCTTCGACCGATGACAATATATTTAAATATATATATTCATCTTTGCAATCATGCCAAAAAATTGTGCTATTACAAGAGTGTTTTTTATAAGTTTTTTTTGCGCTAAGTTTTTGGCCCGGGTCTTTCTCCAATCCTAGATCCGCCACTGTGTTTAGTCTTGTTGATTAGCTTTGGTATCATTTTGGGAGCATTAGTAAATCTAGTTGGTTTTGGCAAACTTAGCAATGGTCAGTAGCAACAATACTTTGAGGCTTGAGTAGAAAATAGGGAAATACATGTAGATACATCATTTTAGCTTTCCTTCATGATTGGCTCATAAGCATTAGTATTCTCAAGTTAATATTATTTGTACTTTCAAGGAAATTTGCATGATTGTTTTCTATCACATGCATGTATGTTTGTTTCATTCAACTCTTATGCTTGCTACCCAGCCTTGCTAGCCAAAAACCTGTACTGAGAGGGAATACTTCTCGTGCATCCAATTCCCAAAAACCAAGTTACTTCCAAAGAGTCCACCATAAATTCCTATGCATGGTATTTCAAGCCATTCCAAGTAAATTTTCATGTGCTACCTTTCAAAAACCTTCAAATACTTCTCATTTTGTGACACTATTTTTAGCTCATGATGTCGGGGGGATGACCCCCGGTAGGGTCAAGAGACTAGAAAGATACCGGGTCTAAGGTTGATTTCATGCCGGATTATTAAGGAAGGGCCGGGCCGGGACATAAGAGCGTCGGCCAGGCTGGCATATATGTGTATCCCGGCTAATGTTCGGATATGCCGGTACAGCCGGAATACTAATATAGGTGTGCCGGCATATACTTAGATATGCCGGCCTAACCATTTGGTGTGTTGTGCGGGAGCAGGGGAGGCCGGATTACCCGACCCTCGTAGGTCGTTGGTTCGGCATATAGGTCCGGGGTATGGCCAACAGTCATATCCGGAATACAGAAGTCAGCTAGTGTGTCACATCCCTACAATCAAGGAAGAAAACATCCAAGCATGGTAGCAGAGTGTGATGGCAGGGTGCACAGTAGAGGTTACCTACCCTCACTGTGCACAAGTACAGAGCTTACCTCACAGGGGTAAGGTCACAGTGCCGGAAGTACAAGGTGCAGGGATATGAAGTCACATCGAGAGCAATCAGGGAGAAAGTCAATGGTCTCTGCCTTCGTCAGCAAGTCCTGTTTGGAGCGTAGTTGGTGTCTCCTGGTCTCGTATGACCGTTGTAACCCTGGCTACCACTATATAAGGTGGCATAGGGAGCCCTGGTAAAGGGTTGGTCACTTGGTGTTTCTACACTTAGCAGTTCATCGTTCCCCTCTAGCAGAGAGCCTAGAAGCACCATTGTTGTGTACTCCTTCGATCCAGATATATAACCGAGTAAAGCAGGAGTAGGGGTGTTATCTCCTTACGAGAGCCCCGAACCTGGGTAGATCTGTGTTCCTTTCTGTCATGCTCTTTAGCTCGTTCCCCTCTCCCGAATCCTCCAGCATCTAGTTCGGCCCCATTTAAGCCATCCTATGGCATATGTTGTTTCACCACGACGACATTTGGCGCCCACCGTGGGGCCGATCAATATGCTGGGCGGAGTGTTTATTCGGACGGGGTCTGTGATAGCAGCTTCGGGAGTGCGCGTGGTCTCTGGCCTCGTCCAGAGGCTAGGCTCGCTCAGCTTCGTCAGTGACAACGCCGGATGTCTCGGCGGCCGGCCGTTCCCCAGGGATGGCCGGATCATGTCTTTCGGTTCCCACGAGGTGTACGTGGGGACTGAGAGAGTTTGCAGGGAAAAGGTGCTGGTGGCGACGGATCCTCCGTCACATCGGCTGGCTCACGCTGGGCGTAGCGCTCGCTCAGTAGAGGCGGCCGAGGTGATGATGGCCGGCACATCAGCGCCGCTGGCAGATGGTGCCGGCAAAGCAGCAGCAGCAGCAGGAGATGCTCCCCCAGAGCCGCCGAAGGCCAAGAGGTCGGCACGTCCTCCGTTGGAGCGCGTCGAGAACCTTGCCGGCACTTCCGCTGTGCCGGCAAAGGGTCAGGTGCTTCTCCCATCATCGATCGGCTTCTCGAGCCGGTGCGATCCGGCGATGATCCGGAGCAGACAAGGGAGGTCCTAGAGGGATCTCGCCAGGCCCTCATCGACGAGGCCCTGGCCATGCACCAGGAGCGCGAACGGTTTAACCGGCAACTCCGTGAGTATGAAGCAGCTCATGGTTTTACTCCTGTGGTAACCCGGCCTAGCCGGATAGAAGAGGTTAGAACTAGAGGTAGAGATCTTAACACTGAGCTAGAGAAAGGTGCTAGTGGTAAGGGTCATACTGCAACTAGTACTGTGCCTAAGGTAATTTATAGCTCACCAGTGAAGAACCTTAGAGCAGCAGCAGAGGTAGCTAAGGACTTATCTAGTTTGTCCGGCGAAGCACTGCATGAGCAGCAAGCCCGGCTTAACCATCTTTTGTCTGAAGCAACTAAGCAGCAGGAGGCCTTTAAGAAGGCAAACCCAGGTGCCGGGGCATCCCAGTACATTGCGTCGGTAGGAGGTGCCGGCGCAAGGTCGAGGGGCCAAGCTTCGTCCCCGCATCCAAGTGCCCGGCGTGTCGGAAGTGTGACCTCTGGCCGCCGGGACAAGCAGATCCAAGTGTATGATCCGGCAATCGCCGGAAAGCAGGCAGTAGTTCAGAAGAATGCCGGCCAAGCTGACAAATATGTCGGCCGCAAGAGTGCTGACCAGAATGTGCCGGCCGGGCAAGAAGCAGTCTCGGCCGGTGGTGGCCGGAGTAACAGTGCAGCCCGGCGTCAACAGCAGGGCGCCGGAGGTGCAGCGCAGCAGCAAGGTGCTGGCCATCCGGGACATCGAGAGGATGATGGGAATTCCGCCCTTGCCCGGGCGGGATATCAGCAGCAGCATCAGCAAGGCCGGCATAGTGAGCAGTATCAGCCGGAGCAGCAGCCGGAAAAAGTGATTGCGGGCCCAATTGCATCCCGGCTAGGACGTCGGTCCTTAGCAGCCAGTGATGCGCGCTTCAAGTTGGACAGGATTCACCAGTCAGAGTTGGTGGAGAGACAAGGAGCTCCGGGTCCTATGTGTTTCGGACCCCGGATTATGGGTGAGCCGGTACCTTACTACTTCCAGCTCGCGCGTGGCGCGAGGACATACAACGGCAGTACAAAGCCGGAAGATTGGTTGGAGGATTACTCCACCGCAGTGAACATTGCCGGAGGAAACCTTAGATGGGCGGTACGATATGTACCGCAAATGCTAGAAGGGCCAGCCAGGATATGGCTGAATAATCTGTCGGCCGGAAGTATCAACGGCTGGGTTGATTTCGAAGAACAGTTTGTATCAAACTTCACCAGCACATATAAGAGGCCGAATCGCCCTCAGCAGCTGGCTAACTACCGGCAGGGAGTGAATGAGACCGACCAAGACTATCTGACTAGGTGGTGCACCTTGCGCAACTCCTGCGAAGGAGTTGTGGAGCAGCAGGCCATCATGTGGTTCGCTCATGGGTGCCGGCACGGCACCATGTTGTGGCAAAAGCTTCAGAGGGAAATGCCGGCCACATTGGCCGAGACAATCAAGATCGCGGATAGTTATGCTCTGGGAGATCCTATGCAGCCCACCCTTGATTCACAAGGACAGGGGCAAACCCAGGGGAACACCAACAGCGCCGGGAGACCAGGGCAATACTATCGCTCTGATAACCGGAACAAGAGAAGAGATGAAAGGCCGGATTACCGGTATGGGGCAGCACAGGTAGCAGCTGTGGAAGAAGAACAAGGGGGCGCCGGCAGTAGCCAGCGTCCGAGGTATGAGGACAATCAGCAGCAAACGCAGCCCTTCCAGAAGAAGAATGTATGGATCAACAAGAATGCCGGTGGAGGCGCCGGCCATAAGAAACAGTGGCCGAAGTATACAGTGGGTCTGGCCATGGACAAGCCCTGTGTGTTCCACACATTCCAGCCGGGTAAGCCGGCAAATCATTTGACAAGAAACTATTCATGGTTGGACGACATATTAGCAGGTCGTGCAGGTCCCTGGGGACCGGCTAGACCATCTGTCCCGGCAGCTCCATCGCCGTTGACAGGTGCCAATACAGTTGCAATCCCACCCAGGCCGGTTAATCCTGGGAATCAGAGCAATGCCGGAAGTGCCGACGTAAATCAAATAGACCAGAGCTATAATCCGGAATATAATGCCAGAGGCCCAGGAGCGGGCCGGAATGAGTACAAGGAGCATGATCAGAGCTACATGGTCTTTGAGACCGAGAGAACAGACAAGCAGAGCTTGTACCGGCGGAGTTTGGAGGTAAACGCCGTTATGTCGGCAGTTCCAAAGATGATGCATTGGTCTGATCAGGCCATTGGCTGGGACAGGGCGGATCATCCCAGGATCATGCCGAACCCCGGCGGGTATGCGCTAGTAATGGATCCGACATTTGTCGGGCCGGCTAATAACGTGAGGTTCAGCAAGGTCCTCATTGACAATGGAAGCAGCATCAACATCATGTACCGAGATACGATGCAGAAGCTGGGAATCAAGGAGAATATGCTGGAGCCAAGCAAGACCACGTTCCACGGCATTGTGCCGGGACTTTTGTGTGCGCCAATGGGCAAGATCCAGATGGATGTCATGTTTGGCAGCCGGGATAACTGCAGGGTGGAAAACCTCATGTTCGAGGTGGTTGATCTGGAAAGCCCCTACCATGCTTTGCTGGGAAGGCCGGCATTGGCAAAGTTCATGGCCTCTACGCATGTTGCGTACCTGAAGATGAAGATGCCGGGACCCGGAGGGGCGATTACCATCATAGGAGATTACAAGCGTTCGATGGCTTGCGCAACTGCCGGATCTAACCTGGCCGAGACTCTGATAATTGCAGAGGAAAGGAAGAGGCTCAAGCGAGCAGTGGAAATTGCTGAGACGGTCGTGGCCGGCAAATCTATGCCGGGCATGGCGAATCCCGGTGGCAGTGCTTCTTTTCAAGTGGGCAAGGAGGTCAAAAAGGTGCCTCTGGATGAAGCTTTCCCGGAGCGCCATGCCCTCGTTGGGGCAAGTTTGGATCCCAAATAGGAAAGCGAGCTCATCAGCTTCCTTCGTGAGAATCGGGATATCTTTGCATGGTCAACTTCGGACTTGCAAGGTGTGCCGAGGGAGCTGGCTGAGCATGCATTGCATGTGAGACCGGACGCTAAGCCGGTGAAGCAGCCGCTCCGGCGGAATGCAGGCGATAGAAGGAAAGCCATTTGGGATGAAGTGGCCAGGCTCTTAGCCTCTGGCTTTATCAAGGAAGTACTTCATCTGGATTGGGTGTCTAATCCGGTTTTAGTGGAAAAGAAGAAAGATGAGCCCGCCATAGTGAAAGTATGGCGGATGTGTGTTGATTACACCAACTTGAATAAGGCATGTCCTAAAGATCCATTCCCGCTCCCTCGGATCGATCAAGTGATTGATTCCACAGCTGGATGTGAACTGTTATCATTTGTAGATGCCTATTCTGGTTTCCACCAGATCCCTTTGTATGAGCCGGATCAAATAAAGACATCCTTTATTACCCCGTACGGGGCTTATTGCTATCTCACTATGCCGTTCGGTTTAAGAAATGCCGGCGCAACTTACCAAAGGTGTATGCAAAAATGTTTGCACGATCAGATAGATAAAAATGTGCAGGTATATGTCGACGATATCGTCATAAAAACCAAGGAGAGCAAGACACTCATAGATGACCTCCGGGAAACCTTTGGGAACCTGAGGAGATTCCGGATGAAGTTGAATCCGGCTAAATGTACCTTCGGTGTGCCGGCGGGCAAGTTGCTCGGCTTCCTCGTCTCCAGCCGAGGTATTGAGGTAAATCCCGGCAAGATTCGTGCCATAGAAAGGATGAAGCCGCCGACAGATTTGAGGGAAGTACAGAAGTTCACGGGGTGCCTTGCATCCCTGAGCCGTTTCATAAGCCGGCTTGGAGAGAAAGCTTTGCCATTATATCAGTTGATGAAGAAGTCCGACACATTTGTCTGGACGACGCAAGCAGATGCAGCTTTCAAGGAATTGAAGCAGATGTTGTCAACAGCGCCGGTACTAGCATCTCCGATGCCCCGTGAGCCGATGTTGCTCTATATAGCGGCAACCAACAGGGTTGTCAGTGCAGTGGTAGTAGTGGAGCGAGAGGAGGGAGGCAAAACCGTGCAGCGGCCGGTATATTATCTGAGTGAAGTCCTCTCCACCTCAAAGCAAAACTACCCACATTATCAGAAGATGACTTATGGTGTCTATATGGCGGCCAAGAAGCTCAAGCATTACTTCCAAGAGCATCCAATCCGGGTAGTGGCCGAGGCCCCTATCTCGGAAATCATAAGTAACAAAGATGCCAGCGGCAGGATAGCAAAGTGGGCAATCGAGCTTTCACCATATACACCACAGTATGATAAGAGGGATACAATCAAGTCCTAGGTGTTGGCTGATTTCTTTATTGACTGGGCCGAGATACAGTACGAGCCGCCATTGCCAGATGCAAATTATTGGAGGATGCATTTCGATGGGTCCAAGACAATCCATGGCTTGGGTGCCGGCATAGTTCTCAGTTCGCCGAAAAATGACCAGTTGAGATATGTCCTGCAGATTCATTTCGCAGCGTCAAATAATGTGGCGGAATATGAGGCACTTGTGCATGGCCTGAAGGTGTCTAAGGACATAGGAATTCGCCGGATTATGTGTTTCGGTGATTCCGACTTGGTAATCCAGCAATGTTCCGGCATATGGGATGCTCATGATGCAAACATGGGATCCTACCGTTTCCTGGTGCAGCAGTTGAGCGGTTATTTCGAAGGTTGTGAGTTCCGGCATGTTCTCCGGGCTCAGAATGATGCAGCCGATGCATTGTCCAAGCTGGGATCTTCCAGAGACTCAATCCCGCCCGGCATTTCGCTAGAGCATCTGAGGAAGCCATCGATCAAGCCCTCACCGGAGTCATCTTCCATTTATGTCCCGCCAGGTCCGGAGGAAGCAGTCCCGATGGAGATAGATGCCGGAGCCATGTCAGATAACCCGGGGACTGATTCCTCAGTCCCGAGGACTGCGCCGGCATATGCTGTGAGCACAGTATTCCGGAGCAAAGCTAAGGGCAAGGGTAAAATGTGCCAAGAGGTTGTGCCGGTATACCCGGGGACTGCGCCGGCATACCCGGGGACTGATTCCTCAGCCCCGGGGACTTCGCCGCCCATGCAGATCGATTATGTGTCGGTTGAAATGATGGAGATAGATCAGGCAGCGTTCACTATCAGGGAAGTGCCCTCATGGGCACGTCCTATCATGAATTTCTTGGGGGATGGTCAAGTGCCGGCGGATGAAACCGAGGCACGCCGGATTGCTAGAAGATCCAAAGGATATACCATCATCAACAAAGAAATTTACAAGAGAAGTGTCACCGGAGTATTGCAGAGATGTGTCGAATCTGCGGAAGGTCTGGAGATGCTCCGGGAAATTCATCAGGGGGAGTGTGGTCACCACGCTTCTTCCAGAGCATTGGTGGCAAAGGTATTCCGACATGGGTTTTATTGGCCGACGGCACTGCAAGAAGCAGAAAACTTGGTCCGGAAATGCAATGGGTGTCAGAGATATGCCCACCAGATTCATCAGCCGGCATCTGCATTGAAGACTATCCCGATAACCTGGCCCTTTGCTGTTTGGGGCCTGGATATGGTCGGGGCTTTTAAGCCGGCCAGAGGAAAGATGACCCATATCCTGGTCATGGTGGACAAGTTCACCAAATGGATTGAAGTAAAGCCCATAAGCAAGTGTGATGGTCACACAGCAGTAAAATTCTTAAAAGATATAATCTTGAGGTATGGAGTTCCTCATGGCATCATCACTGATAATGGGTCAAACTTTGCCCAAGGGCCGTTTGCCAGATTTTGTGAGGAGGTGGGAATCCGGCTAGACATTGCATCGGTCGCTCACCCTTGTGCCAATGGCCAAGTAGAGAGATCAAATGGGCTAGTGTTATCCGGCATAAAACCCCGGCTGATAGAGCCACTAGAGAAAACTCCGGGATGTTGGCTAGATGAGTTGCCGGCAGTGCTTTGGAGTTTGAGGACAACTCCGAATAGGTCAACAGGCTACACACCATTTTTCCTGGTGTATGGAGCAGAAGCTGTGCTTCCAACAGATGTAATACATGACGCACCAAGAGTGGTGCTATATACTGAGGAAGAGGCTAAAGAAGCCAGGGAAAACGATGTGGATCTGCTAGAGGAAGCAAGAGAAATAACTCTGTCAAGAACAGCAGTATATCAGCAGAACCTCAGACGCTATCATGCGCAGAAGGTAAATCCAAGGAGATTCCAGGAAGGAGATCTAGTACTCCGGCTGAGGCAAGGAAAAGAAGGCCGGCATAAGTTAACTCCTCCATGGGAGGGGCCATTCATTGTGAGCAGAGCTCTGCACAATGATGCCTACTATCTTATAGATGCGCAGGACCCCAAGAAGGATAAGGCGGACAGGTCCAGAGAAGAAACCAAGAGACCATGGAACATAGCTCTACTGCGCCCCTTTTACTCCTGAGCAGCACAATGTATGTATTTCCATATTATGCTTTGTGTGCCGGCGCTTTATGCCGGCATAAGACTGTTGAATGAAGTGCCGACATCCCGAAGAGAGCGGGCATTGCCTCCGGGATATACTGTTGTTATTTACAGTTTTTGTTATATGCCGGCTGGCTTGATTTGAATGTTTCCTATGTCGGCCTAGTAGTGTGTCGGCAACAAAGGCCGCTCTTCGACTCAGCTGCTGTCCGAAACCCGGCTTCATGGCTAGCAAGAGTAGATGCCGGAAATTGTTTACACATTGAAAACGGCTAAGGAAGTATATAGCAAGCGAACCGACATTTAGGTTAAAGCTAAAGATGAAACTTGGAATGTCGGATGATTTGAAGACTAAGTTTCAAAGTTAAAGTACTGTATGTTCGATGAAGCAACCTTGAGACTCATACATCGAAAGCCAAATAAGGTAGACAAGTAGCCAAGGTTGTGAAGTTGCGGAAACAGGAAAACAACTCGGTGACTTAGCCAAAAGATGATCCGGCATTGATAACAAGCAAACCAAGATAAAACTTGTTCAGGTAGCAAACCAAAGGAAGTTAAACGTATATATTACATCTGCACCTGGCATACCGGGGATCTGATAAAGCTTAAAGTTTTTGTGCTGCAAAGTCAAGGAGCAGGGGCAGAAGCAGAGCCGCAGGCTGGTGGAGCTGTAGCAGTAGAAGTGTCTGCTTCAGGAGTGCCGGACCCAGCAGATGGAATGGAGCCATCACCTCCGCCCGGGACAGATCCCTGTTCCGGGGCATCATTGTCGACTTCCTCAGTTTCATCTTCGTCTTGGCTGGAATCGGAGCCCTCAGCAGCGGCAGATGCCCCGGCGTCGTCCTTCTTCTCCATCTCGCGGATGTCCCGGACGAAGGCGTCGGTGTCGGCATAGTCCACATAGCTGTGGGCCAACTCCCGCCGCCGGCGGATATGTTCCGGATCCGTGGTCCAGATGGATCCTTCGCGCACAGTGCGCAAAGTCTCCAAGTCAGCCTTTTCATACCAGGACAAGAAGTAGCTGAGAGCTTCGTCAGCTCCAACCCTCGCGCCGGAATCTCGCCATTCCCGGAGGCGAACCTTGGCAAGCTGCAGATTGTTGCCGAGGTCGACAGGATCAGTGGGCGTCCTTTGTCCCGGCCAGAGGGCAGAGAATGCCTCCTGGGCGCCATAAAAGAGTTCTTCGGTGTAGAGCGTCATGGCATTCTTCCGGGACTGCAGAGCCAGCAGCTGCTCCGACATGTCCCAGTTGGCCGAGTCAACCGGAACACCCCGGTTCTCTCGATCCAACTGCAGAGCCCTCTCAACGTCTTCGACGGAAGCGGGGAACATGTCTGAGAAAAATAAATGATGTTAGCGGCATAGAGGGTATGTCGGAAGAGAGCATGATATGTCGGGCAGGAAAAGGAAAAGGGATTTGAAGCTTACTGGCAAGGTCAGCATTGAGTTGTGCGACTGTGACTTCCCATTTTGTCGCTTGCTCCTTTAAGCTAGCCAGTTCGGCATGGGCAGTGGAGGCATCAGTCTCGGAAGCAACGAGCGAGTCCTGGGTCTTCTTCAGTTGGCCCTCCCTCTGTTCCTTCTCGTCCAGAAGCTCGGCAACCCGGCCCTTCAACTGCTCTATCTCGGCCTTGTGAGCGGCATCCCAGTCGTCCAGTTGCTTGGCCACGTCAACCGAGGACATACAGTCCTGGTGGCGTGCTTCCAGCCCAGCCTTCTCGTCTGCAAAAATTCGAAGTTAAAAGGATTTGAAGAAAGAAAACAGTGACAAAGATTAAAGGATTTGAAGTATAGAATGTTTAGTTGAAGATTAACAGGATCCGGCATACCAGTAAGCTCTTTCACCCTCGTAAGAAGCGCGGTGACTTGTTCTTCAGTGCCAGCTGAAGAATGTCGGCAAAGGTCATGTGTCGGCAAGAATAAGTATTGCAAAGTAATAAGAGGAAAAGTATCCGGCATATAGCGGTATGTCGGCAAAGATTACCCTTCTTGGACAGCTCCAGCCGAAGCTTGCTGTGTGCGTCAGATAGCTTCCGGTGCTCACACACCAAGTCATGGAACATGTCGGCACGGGTGTTGTTCATGCGCTATGAAAGTGTTAGGATTTGAAAGGTTATGAGAAAGACCTAACATACCGGTACAATTGAAGATCATATAAAATACTCATGCTGTTGAAGACCCGGCACAGGTGCTGCGCACCTATCCCGGCCCTCGGTGACTAGGATTTGAAGCTCGAGACGAGCTTGTATCTCGGTCAAGAGGATTTGAAAAATAATTAAGATGAGAAATTGTTAGAGACCCGGCACAGGTGCTGCGCACCTATCCCGGCTCTCGGTGACTAGGATTTGAAGCTCGGATCGAGCTCATATGTCGGCAGTGAATTCAAAAGAAGCTAGCTAAAGGACTATGGGAAAATCCCAGATGTCCGTATCCCGGACAGCCAACATTTTCGGGGACTGGGGATATGTGTATAAGTAGAAAGGACTTACGTTGGTGGCATCGGCCAATCGGTGAAGTCTCTGCTGGAGGCTGAGGAGCTCGCAGGCGATCGGTAGGGGCTTCGCGGCCAGAATATCTGCTGGACTGCCAGTAGCCGCGGCTTCGGCCATCTTCTTGCTTCTGGAATCCGCTGTGTCCATGTCGCCAGCATCGTTCCACCTGACGCAGTGCTCCTTGAGAGACCCGAGGCTTTGGTCACTCTTCGTCTCCAGGGGGACGCGGCCCTCAAGTTCCGGCGTGTCGAAGAAGTTGCACCGGTAGCCAGGCCGGGTCGCTGCCCTACCAAGGTGCAGGGCCAGGGCAGAGCTGGTCCGGGGCGCCGCTTTAGGAGGAGCAGTGGTGCCAGATGGTGTGCCGGACTTGGTCTTCTGGACCTTGAGAGTGCCAGACCAGACCGGGGCAGAGGTCTTGTCCGGGACCGAGGTCTTGGCCGGTGCAGGAGTCTTTTCAGCAGAAGGAGTCTTGCGCGCGGGCTGTTCCGGCGCGGCCGGTGTAGCTTGGCCAGCGGGGGCAGGTTCCGGAATGGTCCGGACTTCCGGCACAGCAGGGCCTTTCCCTTTGTCGTCTATGCCGGCGCTCTTGTTGCTCGCGCTGACATCTTCAGTTGTGCCGGCATCGCTGGTGGGCGCGCCGGAGTCTGGAGCATCTTGGTGGGCCCCTATGTCCATGTGGACATCAGAGGCCGAAGGTTCCTGTTGAGCCCCCGAGTCCATGTGGACGTCGGGGGCAGAGATATCTTGTTCCGGCGGAGGATCGTCCTTCGCCGAGGAGGTGGTCTTGTCGGGCGCAGGCGAAAATGCCGGTGCCGGGGAGGTCATATGACTGGCCGAGGGTATGTCGGAGGTAGCAGGGGCCGCTGGCTTGGTAACCTTCGGGCCGCCACTCGAGCCAGAAGCTTGTTCCGGCGCAAGAGGAGCCCTGAAAGAGAGAAAATACCAAGTTAATAACCAGAGCAAGAGATATGCCAGAGGAAGTGCAAAGAAAAGGAACTTACCCCGCGGCGACAGGTCTCTGTTTCTTCGGGATAGGTACGCCAACCTTCTGCCTCTTCTGCTGATGAGGTGTGTCGGGCTGGGGCTTCACACCTCGCTTCCGGCCGGTACGTCCGCCGGTGGAAGGAGGTCCCTGGTTCAGAGGCGCGGCATCGACAACCATGTTGTCCGGGATAGCTGAGGACGGCATTGGAAACCCGTAAGCAACATGTGTTTCTGGAAAAGCATAAGCAAGAGGTGTCGGGCAGATAAATGTCTCGCAGTCTTCATTGGAGTCATCGTCACTCCGGTCTTGAGGGAAATACCGGGATGAAGAGCCCTTACCCATGGCGGCTGCAGCACGGGTGCTCCTGGGTAGCTTATCCCAGTGATCCGGATCTTCAACATCCGCAACAGTGCGGTCTGCCGCAATCTTGATCCGGGAGTTCTCCATACTCTGGAAGCTGAACTTCTGCATAATGCAAAGTAAAAAGGTCAGAATCAAGAAATATGCCGGTGGAATAAGTATGTCGGAATCTTGTATGCATTATAAATATGTCGGCAAATAACAAATCTCGGGGCATGCGTGATAAGTATCTATATGCCGGACAAGAGAGCATGTGTCGGCCAGAGAATTTACCGTCGGGGCAGGCCGGTCCCGGCTGTATGGTTCAAGTCCCCAGGCAAAGGTGGCCTAGGAGGACTTGCAGACGTCCTTGATCCACCGCAGAATGTCGGCCGGAGTCAGCTCATGTGTGGAATGCCGGGTGGGGTCCATGGGCCCGCTCATCTGGCAGATCTTGTGCGACCGGCGCTGCAGAGGGGAGACGCGCCGGCTGATGTAGCATGCCACCAAGTCTTGAGGTGTAAGGCCGGCATCCCGGAGCTCGCCCTTAACCCGGTGGAGAGCATTCACCGGCATCACCGAGTTCTTCGGATTATAGGTCCAATTCTTCATAGCCAAAGGTGGCTCATCCACAAATGGCGGCAGGTTGAGCAGATCCACGTCGGTGGTGTTCTTGACGTAGAAGAAGCTCTTCTGCCACTTCTTGCAAGATTCGAGGAGTTCCACCTTGGGGAAGTCCGAGCCCTTCCGGGACATGATGGTGGCTGCGCCGCAAAGGGTCATGGGGCGGTCCTTCTTTTCTTGGGCCGTCTCCGGCGGGTCATCCTTGCTCCGGGGCGGCTCCTGGACGACTTGCTTCCGCAGTTGGAAGTATTTCGCCCAGCCTCGGGTAAGGGCTCGATGCCGGCATAGCCTTCACAAAAGGCAGCGAAGGCGGAGAGGATCATCACGGCATTGGCCGGGATATGATGAGGTTGTAGATCATAGGTGTTGAGGAAGTCCCGGAAGAAGTCCGATACCGGCAGACCGAAGCCCCGCTCGAAGTGGGCGATGAAGACGATGCGTTCGCCGGGTTCAGGTGCTGGCACAGTTTCTCCCGCCGGTAGCCGGCATGCTACGCCCTCCGGGACTCTCCTGGTGGAGGTGACCCAGGATATGTCGGCCGGGGTGACCTCCGACCCGTCCCAGCCGGAGCGTCCTTGAACCCGGGCCGAGTTATCTTCCTCTGAGGCCGAGGTACCTGTCATGCTCGATGAAGCCATCGGGATGGCCGGTACAAGGCGTGATAGCCGGAGTCCCGTGATGTTATTCCTATCAAGGCCGGAGAAAAGAGGGAGGTTAGTCTCTCCGGCATACCGCTCTCACCAATGTTAGGAGAAATAAAAGATCTACCGAGCCAGTTAAAACATGAAACAAATAAGGGTAAAACTTCTAAGGAAGAACACCTGAGAACGTTGTTAGCAATGCTAGTCGAATCCAAAGAATAACAAGCAGAGGAACTGCAGTAGATCTATGCGAGTATGGCTACCAATGCGAAGTTATAAAAAAGCATGAAAGAGGAAGAACAGAGGGAGATCTCACCGGAGCTTGGCCGGCGGCAATGGAGCGGCGGCGAGCGTGCAGGAGAAGTTCCAGTCCCCCTGCAATGTCGCGGGGGAGAGAGGCGGCGGCGGCGGCATCATCGACAGAGATGTCGGGCGTCGTCGAGCGTCGGCGTCGGCGGAGAGCAGGTCGACTGCGGCGGCGATGCTGTTTTTCGGACCGGCGGTGAAGCGCAGGAGGCAGAAGAGCAGGGGAGGAAGACGATGGTGTGGGGTAAAAAGAGAAGTTTACCCCCGCCGCCCTATTTATATGCCTGCCAGGTAAGGGTCGTGGGGAGGATAGTGCTCCACTCCCCCGACCGTTTCTGCGGCGAGGCGCCACGTGGCGGCACGGAGTGGGGCGGCGGTTCCTGTAACCGTGCCACTAGGCCATGATGGCGAGGAGTAACTGCACTGTGAACCATCACATCGTGTGACCGTTCGAGGTGGCAGGGAAGTTGCAAGTTTCGATGTAAACTGTCAGGACTGGCTTCTCCAGGAAGTCTCGCATGTATGTCGGCATAATTGCCAGAGGAGTATGTTCCGTCCGGAATACCTCGGGACCGGCCGAAATAACTTTTGGAGAAGGAACAGAGGCCGGGATATGCGTGGATGTCCCGGCACATCATCTGATCATCGAGATATAACGGAAAACCGAGGTATAATGAAGAGAGGATATGTTGAACCTGTCAAGGCTCCACAGTTATGACTGGGGAACCTCGACAGCTTCGGGGACTAGTGTCGGGGGGATGACCCCCGGTAGGGTCAAGAGACTAGAAAGATACTGGGTCTAAGGTTGATTTCATGCCGGATTATTAAGGAAGGGCCTGGCCGGGACATAAGAGCGTCGGCCAGGCCGGCATATATGTGTATCCCGGCTAATGTTCGGATATGCCGGTACAGCCGGAATACTAATATAGGTGTGCCGGCATATACTTAGATATGCCGGCCTAACCATTTGGTGTGTTGTGCGGGAGCAGGGGAGGCCGGATTACCCGACCCTCGTAGGTCGTTGGTCCGGCATATAGGTCCGGGGTATGGCCAACAGTCATATCCGGAATACAGAAGTCAGCTAGTGTGTCACATCCCTACAATCAAGGAAGAAAACATCCAAGCATGGTAGCAGAGTGTGATGGCAGGGTGCACAGTAGAGGTTACCTACCCTCACTGTGCACAAGTACAGAGCTTACCTCACAGGGGTAAGGTCACAGTGCCGGAAGTACAAGGTGCCGGGATATGAAGTCCCATCGAGAGCAATCAGGGAGAAAGTCAATGGTCTCTGCCTTCGTCAGCAAGTCCTGTTTGGAGCGTAGTTGGTGTCTCCTGGTCTCGTATGACCGTTGTAACCCTGGCTACCACTATATAAGGTGGCATAGGGAGCCCTGGTAAAGGGTTGGTCACTCGGTGTTTCTACACTTAGCACTTCATCGTTCCCCTCTAGCAGAGAGCCTGGAAACACCATTGTTGTGTACTCCTTCGATCCAGATATATAACCGAGTAAAGCAGGAGTAGGGGTGTTATCTCCTTACGAGAGCCCCGAACCTGGGTAGATCTGTGTTCCTTTCTGTCGTGCTCTTTAGCTCGTTCCCCTCTCCCGAATCCTCCAGCATCTAGTTCGGCCCCATTTAAGCCATCCTATGGCATATGTTGTTTCACCACGACGACACATGAGGACGTAGTGGTTGAGTTTGTTATCTTCCATACTAAATTGAGTACCCCTCGACTTGCATGCTTCATCAGCTCGTCACTAATTTTGCAAGGGAGCTGGTCAGACCATTATAACAAAAAGAAAAGAAAAAGGCACTCCTCGATGGTTTGTGAAAGTTGGTCGGCACCCGATGGAATCGGTTAGCCATGGTTTGTGAAAGGAAAAGTGGGGAGGAGTGCCAAACTATAAAAGAGCATATAAATCCCTCTTACAACAATTCGGAACCGCTCTCACTTGTTTAGTATGGAAGATAGCAAGAACTCCATTGCTAGTCGTTGACAGGAACAACCACCTCTCAAAACAATTTTTATCTCTGTTTTACAAACAAAAAGCTTTAGCACATGTTTAATCCCTGCTTCCCTCTACGAAGGGCCTATCTTTTTACTTTTATGTTGAGTCAACCTATTCCCCTCTATCTCAAGCAAGCATTTGAGTTGTTGTGATTCAACCATCCTTATGTTGATTTATTCAATCATGTTTACTATCTTCCTTTGTTTAGTATGATGCTTTTATCTGAATGAATATATCTTTGGAAGCTATCTATGACTGTAAAGAGTTTGTTATGATTGATTATGTGATTTTTGCTATATAAGCTCTAATATAAAAGGCTCCGAATGAAATATAAGTACAATCTGTTCATTGTTCTCTAACCAAGAATAAAGGTTTGCCATCACCTCATGATTTACCTTGTGCACCTTTATTGTGATTCCCTTTGCTCATTGCAAGTTAAATTATATGAAGGGAAGTTGATGTCTATTATGACTTGTGCCTTCGTAAGTGTGATGCTTCTTGTCCGTATTTTGTTTATGACACTTTAGTCCATAAACCTATGGTCATGTTTACCGAGTTTAGTTTTCGCTTGGGGACAAGCGAGGTCTAAGCTAGGGGGGTTGATACGTCCATTTTGCATCACTATTCTATATCATAATTTACTGTTATTCATTGGTATATTTCATATTTAGAGATGATACTTATGTTGTTTTCTCTGTTTTCACATGATTGATGATTATTGGAGAGCTCACTGCCGGAATCAGGATTTTGCTGGAAAAAGGACCGTCAAGACACCATATTTATGAAGACCATCAATTCCAGTAAAATACCCAGAAATTCATATTTCACCGGAGGACGGAAGTAGCCAGAAGGAGAGGGCGAAGTGAGCCACTAGGGGCCCACACCACCTGGTGGCGTGGGCTAGCCCTAGGCCGCGCCACCTAGTGGTGTGGCCGCCCTGGCCCACCTCTGCCAGCACCTCCTCACGTATATTGTCTCCCCGAAAACCTAAGACCCAGGGGGGGGATCGCAGATAGACTATGCCACCTTTGCAGGGCGGAAAACACACAGAGAGAGAAAGCTCTCCGGCAGGCGGAAATCTACCGGGGAAATTCCTTCCCGGAGAGGGAAAATCATCGCCATCGTCGTCGTCATTGAGCTGGGCTTCATCGGGATCATCATCATCATCACCAACACCTTCATCATCTTCATCACCACACCATCCCGCTGTAACATCCTGGGGTGAATCTTGTCCAGTTCATAGGGGAAACTTTCCCAGTGTTGATTACTCTTGTAGTTGATGCTATTGAGTGAAACCATTGGATTAAGGTTTATGTTCAGATTGTCATTTATCATTATTTCACCTCTGATCATGATCCATATGATGTCTTGTGAGTAGTTCGTTTAGTTCTTGAGGACATGGGAGAAGTCAAGATGTTAGTAGTGAAAATATGTTGAGTAATATTTAATGGTTTGATATTTATGTTGTGGTGCTATTTTACTAGTGATGTCATGTGAACGTCGACTACATGATACTTCACCTTTATGGGCCTAGTAGAATGCATTGTGTATTTGGCTACTAATTATGGGATTGCTAGAGCGACAGAAACCTAAACCTCCGTTAGGAAACCAGTGCACCAGGGAGTGTAGGATCTCAGAGTTTAAGGCTGTGGTTAGATTTATCTTAATTACTTTTTTATAGTTGCGGATGTTGCAAGGGGTATAATAACAAGTGTGTATTAGTCCAAGTTGGGGTAGTGCATTAGCATAGGTTCAGCCCCTTAAGACCTATCAAACGAATGAAGATTACTTAGCTGTATGAAGCGAAAGCACTTGACAGAAACTCCCGTGTGTCCTTAGGAACGTTTGGTAATCATAAGTAACACAACCGGCTTTCCCTTTGCTCTAAAAAGGATCGGGTCGCTCGCATCAATTATTATTATTGTCTTTTATTTACTCTTACTTTATTTACTTACATTATCAAATACCCCTAAAAACCCGTTTACTAGTATTTACAGTGAATCCTTGATCAAAACTGCTTGTCAACACCTTCTGCTCCTCATTGGGTTCGACACTCTTATTTATCGAAAGTACTACGATACACCCCCTATACTTGTGGGTTATCATGATATGTCTCAAACATATCTATAATTTTTGATGCTCCATGCTTGTTTTTACACCATTTGCTTAGTGTTTCATTACACTTCATGGCGTTTTTATGCATTTTCCGGAACTAACCTATTAACAAGATGCCACAGTGCCAGTTCCCTATTTTCTGCTGTTTTTGTGTTTCAGAAAAGTTACACAGGAAATATTCTCAGAATTGGACGAAACAAAAGCCAAACATCCAGAAATTCACCGAAGCTTCTAGAGAACCGAAGAGGAGACGGAGTGGGGCCACAGGCCAGCCACACAATAAGGCGGTGCGGCCCAGGCCCTGGCTGCACCCCCTATGTGTGAGGCCGCCTCGGTCCACTTCTGACGATGCCCCTTCGCCTATAAAGACCCCCCGACGGGAAAAACCTAAGTACCCGATCACTTTTCCAGAAACACATCGTGATCCGCCGCCGTCATCGACCCGAGATCGGGAGGGTCCAGAAGCTCTTCCCGGCACCCTGCCGGAGAGGGGAATCGCCACCGATGGTCTTCTTCATCGCCATGCTTGCCTCCGACGCGATGAGTGAGTAGTCTACCTTGGACTATGGGTCCATAGCAGTAGCTAGATGGTTGTCTTCTCCACCATGTGCTTCATGTTTAGATCTTATGAGCTGCCCTACATGATCGAGATCACCGTTATGTAAATCTACATGTTGTGTTTGTTGGAATCCGATGAATATTGGTGTTATGATTGAGTTGATGTGCTGAATATTATCTTATGTTATCTCTATGTTGTTTATGATCTTGCATGCTCTCCGTTGTTAGTAGCTATCTTGGCCGAGTAGTTGCTAGTGACTCCAAGAGGGGGTATTTATGCTCGATAGTGGGTTCATGCCTCTATTTAATCTAGGGGAGTGACAGAAACCTCTAAGGTTGTAGATGTGCTGTTGCCACTTGGGAGAAAACAACATTCATTTGTCCAAGGGCATATGCTTTGTTTACATTACACACTTTGCTTAATGCAGTTATCTGTTGTTCGCAACTTAATACTTGTGGAGTTCTCGGATTGATTCGCCACAAGTGGATTATTAGTCATAGATGCAGTTGGATGGCGGTCTATGTATCTTGTTGTAATGCCCAGAGTAAATCTCATAGTGATCCTCTTGACATATCACGTTATCTTTATTCTATCAATTGCCCAACTGTAATTTGTTTACCTAGCATGTGTTATTTTATCTTATGGAGAGACACCACTAGTGAACTGTGGACCCCGGTCCTATTTTCTTTATATTGCTATCACCTGTTTACTTTACTCGCACTATTTACTTTACTCGCATATTGCTATTGCTTTCCACTCGATACGCTCATTCCTTTGTTTACAGCAAACCGATGAGATTGACAACCTCATCGTAAGTTGGGAGCAAAGTATTTGGTTGTGTTGTGTGCAGGTTCCGCGTTGCAGCTGGCAAAGCAAAGCACTAGACGAGGTGCCTTATAAATTGTCTGGAGCTATCGTAAAGCTAGCAAGCATCACCTTCTTGAGTTTGGCTTTTTCCTGGACTGATAAACCTTGGTTTCTTACTGAGGGAAAATTTGCTACTGTGCTCATCATACCTTCCTCTTGGGGTTCCCAACTGGACGTTGAAATTACATCAACACTGTGCCACATCACATCACTGGACAGCTCCTAGGTTACATTGTTTCCCAGCGAGTGAACGAGGCCAACCCCTCGAAGATAAAAGCCATCGAGGCCCTAGAGCCGCCCATCAAGCTTAACAATGTGCAGAAGTTTGCCGGCTGCTTGGCCTCACTTAGCCGGTTCGTCAGCCATCTCAGAGAGAAAGCAATGCCACTATACCAGCTGATGAAGAAGACGGACCACTTTTCTAGTCACAGCGTGCTGGCGATGCCTTCAACGACCTCAGCGAGCTCTATCTATGGCACCTGTTCTGGCAGCACCAACATCGCGAGAGCCTATGTTGCTATACATCGCTGCTACTTTGCGAGTCATCAGTGTCGTGGTAGTGGTGTAACGCACCGAGGAAGGCAAGGAGCTGCCGGTCCAGCGCCCGGTGTACTATCTGAGCGAAGTACTCACCATCTCCAAGCAAAACTACCCGCATTACCAGAAGGTGGCGTATGGCTTGTACATGGCGGCCAGGAAGCTGAAGCATTACTTCGAGCAGCACCCCATCACGGTGGTGAGCACCACTCCACTCTCGGAGATCATCGGCTGCAAGGATGCAACCGATAGAGTAGCCAATGGGCGATCGAGCTAGCGGCTCATACCATCCAATACAAGCCGTGGATGACGATCAAGTCTCAGGTCCTAGCTGACTTCTTCGCTGACTGGGGAGAAAACCAGTACCTACCGCTGGCTCCAGATTCTATGCACTGGCGAATGAACTTTGATGGATCCAAGATCCGTGGGGGCTTGGGAGCCTGCATCGTCCTCATCTCTCCTAAGGGGGACAAGCTACACTACGTGCTGCAGATCCACTTCGCCACTTCGAACAGTGTCACTGAATATGAAGCTCTGGTTAATGGGCTCAAGCTAGCCAAGCAGATTGGCATTCAGACGATCCTCTGTTGGAGACTCTGACCTCATGGTACATCAAGTGTCGGGAGATTGGGACACTAAGGACGCCAATATGGCCTCCTACCGCTTCTACGTCCAGTAGCTCTGTGGATTCTTCAACGGCTACGAGTTCCCTCACATTCCCCGAGCAAATAATGACGAAGCGGACCAGCTGTCAAAGATCAGCTCCACCAGGCAAACGATTCCAGTTGGAGTGTCGCTGGAGATAATCCACAAGCCCTCCATGAGTCCATCGCCGAAGTCCAACTCCATCTATGTGCTAGAAGACCCGGCTCCAGCTAAGGCATCGATGCCAAACTTGGGGGCTGCCGCCTCAGAACAAGAAGGAGCATCCGGCCAGCCCAGTGCAGCCGGCTCGACGAAAGACTCGGGGGCTGCCATCTCCAAGCAGGCCCCGATAGCCGGCCAGCTTGATGAAGCTGGCTCATCATCAGACCCGGGGTCTGCCGACCCTCTAGTCGCTAGCGTCTTCCACATTTGGGAGATACCCTCCTAGGCGGAGCCATTCTCCAACTACCTTCTCTCCAGGGACTTGCCGGCAAGCGAAGCAGAAGCCAGGTGACTCCAGCGCCACGCACGAGCCTACACCCTCATCAACAGTGAGCTATACAAGCGCAGCATGTCACGGGTCTACCAGAAGTGCATCGAGCCGAAAGAAGGGCGAGAGCTGCTAAGGGAGATACATCAAGGGGAATGCGGTCATCATGCATCTTCCAGGGCCTTGGTGGCCAAAGCCTTCCGCCATGGATTCTACTGGCCAACAGCCCTACAAGACGCAGAGTGGCTGGTGAAGTCATGCAATGGTTGTTAGCGCTTCTCCAAGCAAAGGCACACCCCAACAGCAGCCCTCAATACCATTCCTCTCACCTGTCCGTTCGCCGTCTGGGGCCTCGACATGGTCGGGCCATTCAAGACCGCGCCCCGAGGCTTGACACATCTTGTGGTAGTGGTGGACAAGTTCACGAAGTGGATTGAAGCCAAGCCAATCAACAAGCTCGATGGCTCATTAACTATCAAGTTCTTCAACGAGATCATCGTGAGATACGGCATCCTGCACAACATCATCACCGATAATGGGACAAACTTCGCAAAGGGCGTCTTCACGGACTTCTGCAGCCAAAAGGGAATCCGGTTGGACCTGGCCTCAGTAGCACACCCACAGTCAAATGGGCAGGTCGAGAAGGCAAACGGCTTGCTCCTAGCCGGCATCAGGCCAAGTTTGGTCAAATCCCTCGATCACTGTAACATCCTAGATTTTTTTTTCAAATTTTGGGATGTGAAAATAAATAAAATAGGAACCTTGATTTCTTGACTTGTTTCAAATTTCACAAGGAATTGAAACATTTGTGTTTCAGTTAAAAAGAAATTTTCAAAAATAAACATTTCATATGTTTTCAAATTATTTTAAACCAATCACTATTTTTGTAGTGATATTATGAAACCATAAAATTACTTAAGGGAGCAAAACCTTAAAACCCTACTTTACAAATAGTTGTCCAAATAAGGCCAAAGCGGCAATCTAGTAATATCTATATTCCAAAAACAATTCAAAATAGAAACATTTTACAAATTTGAATTTTACAAGATCATATAAAACCCCACTTTGCAGAAATATGCATGAAAGAACCCTATTGGTCTACCCTAACATTTTGAAATTTGGAATATTTATTTTGGAACCAAATTAGTGCCAAAGTGTTCCTTTTTAAATTAGGTTTTCAAAAATATTTTATTTCAGATTTTCTGAGCTGGTTTGATTTCTTCTTGAACCAAATTCTGTTTGAAATAAATTCAAATCAGAAAAAAGAAAAAAGAAAAGGAGAAACAAAAAAATATATAGAAAGGGCCGCGGGAAACCGTTCTGGCCCGAGCCAGAAACTGCCCACGGCCCAGGAAGCCATTTCCGAACAGGCACCCTTCTTTTCCCTCTCCCGCTCGCTGATAGAGGGGCCCACATGTCAGGCCACGTCAGTGTCTTCAACCTCCGTCCGAAATCTTCACCCAAAGAAAGCACGATCTCCTCGATTCAATCCGCGTGATTTGTTTCCATTTTGACGTCGAGTCTGTGCCTATAAGAACCCCTCACACTCCTCTCTGTTTGCCCTCACCAAGGTTGACCTAAGAGCCGCCAGGCTGCACGAATTTACTCATCATAATCCGCCTCTACCGCCCTCCAGTGACCATTCCGATGAGTATATGCCACAACTTTCCCTCCCTTCTAGCATTTTTTCTTCACACAGATCTTGCACATCTCCCTGATGTTTTGGTGTGACCGCATGCGCCACAGAACGACACCGCCGTCCTTCACTAGATCTTGCTATCCACAAGATTTAACTCTAGAGAGCAATCTACGAAGAACCAGAGCGCCTTAACCTCTAAAACTCCGCCACAGTAATCGCCTCGCCACCGCGCATCTTCTGGTGAGCTGCTCATCTCCTAGTTGTCTGTAAAATAGCCATTGCCCGAGGTGTTGCCACCACACCACAAACCTCCAGCCGCTTGGCCTCTCCATTTCAGGAAGAGAACAACGACATCGTGACCACCATCAGCCTCCCCTCGTAAAGCTGAACACCGTTGACATCTCCATCGACTCTCACGACCACCGGAACAGTCTCACCGTTGACATCAAGAGCCGCCGGACCTCACCGTCAACGTGGCCATGATGATCTCCTCTCTGCTTCGCCCCCAGCCGTTCGATGTGGATCTCATGGACTAGGATAGATCACCGGGTCGGACCGGTATGTTTAGTTCTGGGCCGTCCGTCCATCTTTAAATCGTACGGCCGCGTTTTGTTCCATACCCAAATCGGTACGGGCCAATCAGAAGCTGCCACATCACTGCCACGTTTATTTTAGCGCCGGTTAAATTGTTAAATAAACAAAAAAAATGTATAACTTGCAAAATTTATAACTTTAGTTCCACAGACCCAAAAACTACAAATAATATATCCTTGGGCTCCTAAAAATGTGTATAATACTATGGTACAATAACTTTCAAACTATTTCAAAATATTCAAATTTAAATATGTGAGTTTGAGTATTTTTGATATAGTTCAAATTCTATAAATCCTTTTAAATTGATTCTTTTAGCAAATGAATCATACTGTTTTCCTCTGTCCATTAGAACCACTACCCAAATTATTTGAACCAATTTTCTCAATTATTCAAATTCAAATGAGGATTTGAGTATTTCACTCTAGATTTAATTCTATAAATACCTTAGGCATAATTCCTTTTTCAAAATTGCTTACCTTGATAATGAAAAACCACTAGAGGACTTCACACACTTTACACACTTATTCAAAAGTTAACTCCACTAGTTCATCCTATTTGCAAGATGTAGTTGTGTTATTTGAGCACCTTGCAAATATCAAATCCTAATTCCTATTGGGCACTTTGTGCTATTTAATTATTGTCCCACTCTACAAATGGTGTAAAATATCCTAAGTCCTCAGGACCAGTCAAATCTACCCATGACTTAGTGAAAAATCTACTCTCTATCCTTACCCATTTGCAAAACTACCAACTCCATCTTACCCAAATTCTGACCCTTACCCCATCCAACAATATGACATAGAATTTTTCCCATATCAAGACCATGGAGAAGAAGTTGAACAGAAGACAAGGAGATGTAGGAAAAGAAGAAGATCAAGAGAAGATAGCTCAAATCAAGAAGATGAAAGTTATAAACCTCATCACTTAGGATTTATCCATTCAACTTCTCAACCCAAGCCTAAGAATTTCCTTGAACTATTTTTGCTAAGTGTTTGACACTTCCTAACAATTTAGAAAACCCCCATCAATCTTTAAAAATCCTTGACTTATCCATTCTCTCCATCCATATCAAGTAAACATCTTACCACAGTCCTTACGTCAAATTATCACTAAGACAATTGAGGACTAAGATAAAATAAATAAACATCTTTGTTTGTCTTTCTTGACTATGTTGCTTTGATTGGTGTGTTTATGTTATGTTATTTTCTATCTTATAGTTGTACGGAGAGCTACGTGCGTTGATTGAGAGAGGTACAATCTTTAGAAAATTACTAAGGCAAGTGTCACCCTTGTTCATAAAATTCCCAATTTTTTATTATGCATGTAGTGTTTCCTTTCTTTTATTGATATGCATGTGTAGATTATTATGCTTGCTATGTCCTATTTAGGATATCCGCAATTATCCAATTAGTAGAAACATCGTAAGTGTAGATTGCTTAGTTGTGCCATAGAATTCGTGGGTGGGATTGCACATGTTTTACTAAGTGTTGAAAACCATGTTTTGGTAAAACTAAGAAAAACAGCTAAGTTAATGAATCACCTGGGTGGAAGTGGTTGTTTGGTTTATGTTGAGTGGTTACACCGGAGTCATGTCTATGCCGGTCGTGTGTATCACACTTGTGGATGGCCACCCGGGAGCAAAGAGATTGGAGACGTTTAAGTCGTGAAGCTCCCAGTGCAACCACGAGTCATATGGGCTCTGTCTTGACCAACTAAGTTGCGACAACTCAGCCAGACGGACAGAGGGTGTGATGGCGTGTAGATGACCACCCAGTTGGGAACCCCAAGAGGAAGGTATGATGAGCACAGTAGCAAGTCTTCCCTCAGTATGAAACCAACGTTTATCGAACCAGTTGGAGAAAGAACCTACTTCCGAAGGTTCATGCTCGCTGGCTTCGCGACAGCTCCAGACAATTTATATATGGCGCCTTATCTGGGGCATAGCTTTGCACCAACAGCAACATGGAACCTACACACAACACAACCATAGTACTTTGCCCCAACTTATAGTGAGGTTGTCAATCTCACCGGTTTGCTGTAAACAAAGGATTAAACATATCGTGTGGTAAAAGAGAGTAGTTTGCGAGAATGTAAATAATGCGAGTAAATAGTAAACAGTAATAAGAATGTAAAAGAATGGACCGGGGTCCACAGTTCACTAGAGGTGTCTCTCCATAAGATAAATAACATGCTGGGTAAACAAATTACAGTTGGGCAATTGATAGAATAAAGAAAGCATACAAATGTCATGAGGATGTCATCCGAGCAACCGTTGGGTATTATATTGGGCATTACAACATATTACATAGACCGTAATCCAACTGCATCTATGACTAGTAATCCACCCACCGGATGTCATCCGAGCAACCGTTGGGTATTATATTGCAAGCAACAGATTATCGCCTTAAGCAAAGTGTGTAATATAAACAATACAAATGTCCTTGAACACAAGATTGTTGTTTTCTCCCTAGTAGCAGCAACACATCTACAACCGTAGAGGTTTCTATCACTCTCCCAGATTACTAGAGTCACTAGCATCTACTCGGCCGAGATATCTACTAGCAACAGAGAGCATGCAAGATCATAAACAACATAGAGATGATAAAAATCAATAAATCAACTTGACAAAGTACTCAATATTCGTCGGATCACAACAAACAGAACATGTAGAATTACATAACGATGATCTTGATTATGATAGGCAGCTCACAAGATCTAAACACAAAGCACATGGGGGAGAAGACAACCATCTAGCTACTGCTATGGACCCGCAGTCCAAGGTAGACTACTCATGCATCACTCTGGAGGCAGGCATGGTGATGAAGAAGGCCTCTGGTGGTGATTCCCCTCTCTGGCAGGGTGCCGGGAAGAGCTTCTGGACCCTCCCGATCTCGCGTCAATGACGGCGGCGGCTTGTAGTATGTTTAGTGGAAAATTGATCGGGCCTTTTAGATTTTCTCGATGAGGAGAATATATAGGCGGAATGGTGGCGTCAGGATGTGGGCCAGGTGGCCTCACCACCTGGTGGCATGGCCAGGGGCTGGGCTGCGCCACCCTATGGTGTGGCTGGCCCCTGGCTCCCCTCTGTCTCTGCTTTGGACTCCGTCTCGTGTCGGAAAAAATAGGAACTTCGGCTTTTATTTCGTCCAATTCCAAGAATATTCCCTGTGTAGCTTTTCTGAAACACAAAAATAGCAGAAAATAGGGAACTGGCACTGTGGCATCTCGTTAATAGGTTAGTTCCGGAAAATGCATAAAAATGCCATGAAGTGTAACAAAACACAAAGCAAATGGTGCATAAACAAGCATGGAGCATCAAAAATTATAGATACGTTTGAGACGTATCAAGCATCCCCAAGCTTAACTCCTGCTCGTTCTCAAGTAGGTAAGTGATAACAAACCAATAATTTTTAAGGTGACATGCACCAACACAATCTTGATCACTACTCTAAACATGGGCATAAAAGACATAATCTTGACAATAAAACTTAGCAACCATGTTCTAACATGAAAGGTAACACAAATAAAAGATCATGAGTAATAATGCATTGAAAGTCAAGTGTGTGTTTCGAGCATAAAGAAAAATATAGCAAAGTGGTTTTCAGCTTGTCCTTCATGGAGTAGAAAAACATGAATGCATAGGACACCTTCAAGTTTAAGAGGGTGACTAGATACAAATAATTTAAGAACAAGCAAAACCATAATCATGAATCAATCAATAATAAATTTTGGGACCATGCACATTATACTCAGAATGACAACTATGTTCTCTTAGACGGTGCATAAAGGTAGAAGGTGAAGACTCAACATAAAAGTAAAAGAAAGGCCCTTCGTAGAGGGAAGCAGTGATTGCAAGTTTTATAAACCTCCAAAAATTATGATACTTACTAGCTTTTAGCTCTCATTGCCCCCATCATAGGCATCTTGAGTGGTTAAGGTTAATGCGAGTACAATTATGAAGCATATGCTTAACAAATCATAAGTTGAAAATCTCATGTCCCGTGAAGTACGAATAACCAAACCTCATGCTACTCGACTTAGGTCCCAAGCAAGTTCTTGTCATTGTAAGCATACATGTATCATCGAGAACGCCAACGGGGTACCTCTTGCCCGATGACATGGAAACAAGCCCACATCAAAATGACAAGACAAACAGACAATGAACACGTCGACATCTCTTTCATTTACCATTGGTATAGCTTTTTATTTTGAGATGCGTCGTCGAATGTCCACTATGGGCACGCTGTAAATTTCCACCATGAATGATGCATGGCTTAGATTAGCGGCCCAGGCGTTTCTCTAACACATATACAAACTCCATGAGCTCACAAGTTTCCAACTTATTTCACATCGCAGGTATCCATAAACAAAAGATCATGATATCAACTAAATGAGAGTAAGTGCAATGTTGAAAGCGTTCCCCATGGCAGCATGGCTGAGCTAACTTCCAACTTACAACTTGCAAGCATAACATCAACATAAGAGAGCCACAATGGTCAAATTTATTAAAAGCAAGAAAGTAAATGTGCCGTCAGGTTCATGAGAGTTTTACTGACTAATTTTCACATAACACAAAAACATTTAATTTGAAGGATAGATAAAAGCAACACGAATGTACTTAGAATAGCAAATTGCTAATAGGTACATATGGTGGACACATTGGAAAACTTTGGTTTTTGGGAGTTGGATGCATGAGTAGAGCTCATACTCAGTACAGACGAAAGCTAGCAAAAGACTGGGAGCGACCAACTAAGAGAGCAATAACGGCCATAATCATGCATAGCGACAAAACATTATTAACCAAAGCATAAACTGGTATCACAAGTCAAAAACCAAATGATCATAGACGCTTATGGTGACTTGTTAAAGTCAAACATGGTGTAAGCATGCGCCAAGTCAACCCAAATAAAGCATCAAAGGAGAAAACCACAATAATATGCTCCCATATAATAAAAACAATGCATGATTCTTTCAAAGGCACATTAAGCAATCTCAGTAATTTGAGACAAGTCATGCTACAGAAAAAACTACTAAGCATATTATCAAAATAACATCAAGCATGACATGCAAAAGTCTAAGCCACAGTCTAAACAAGCTCCCATTTGTACCACTATAGGCATGAAACTTTTTTCTCTTTTCCAACACCATTCAACCTTTACGAATCAACTTTTAAAGATGAAAATCAACATAGACCAGAGGTCTAAATACACCTTGATACAAAGAAATAATAAGATCTGAACAAAAATCAAAGCAAAAAACGAAAGCTAAACACAGTACTAGAAAAAGAGAACACTCGTTGAACGAAAAGAGTGAAAACTAGAGTGTTCTTGGCAATGAAAAACGGAGTGCATCTTCTCCAAAAGAAACATGTTGGGGTCCAACCATTTATTTCAGCAAACAAAACAACAAAACAAAATAAAACTGAAAGCAGAAGTAAAGACGCTCCAAGAAAATCGCATAGAATATGTAGCAATAAAAATATAGTGTCTTGAAAGATGACCTGATTTTTGCCGATGAAGATGGGGTGCCTCGGGGCATCCCCAAGCTTTGACGCTTGTATCTCTTGGATATTTCCTGGGGTGACATGAGCATCCCCAAGCTTGAGCTTTTGTCCATACTTCATCTCATCTCATCATTCTCCTTTCCCTACACTTGAAAACTTCCTTCATACAAAACTTCACACAATTCTATCAGCAACATTAGTGTAAGAATAATATTAAATCTACTCTTTTGGTTCAGTTTTAAATTCAAGTATAACACCCATTAAAGCATAAGCTACTGTACCAACTTCCTCAAAAAGTTCCGTGATCAAAAGATCTAAAAAAGAAAGCGATCGAGAGGCAAACACAACAGTGGCAGAAATCTGTCAAAACAGAACAGCTGACAAAGATCGATTTTTCGGAGGGTCTTCTGTTGCTCAAATCAAAAAGTGCAAAACTAATGAAATTTTGGAAATAACCTGGGGCATGTGCACAAGAAATCGGAGATTAAAAAGACGTTCTGAGAATTTTCACGAATGTTTATGGTATAACACAGAAATCTGTTTCAGGGCAATAATTGGCAGCAAAACAAAATAAAAATGATAATGAGAGGTCATTACAGTAGTAATAATTTCCAAGACTCAACAAAAAGAAAAAAATACTGAAAAGAAAACATTGGGTTATCTCCCAAGAGTGCTTTTCTTTAACGCCTTTGAGCTAGGCGCAAAAAGTGGAAATCAAGTAATTTCAAGCGATGAAGCATCAAGATCATAATTTGCTCTAAGAATAGAGTCAAAAAGTAATTTCTTTCTTTTTATAGGTAAGTGTTCCATACCTTTCTTGAGTGGGAATTGATATTTAATGGTGCCTTCCTTCATATTAATGATGGCACCAACTGTTCTAAGAAAAGGTCTTCCCAAAATAATAGGACAAGAAGCATTGCATTCAACATCCAAAACAAGGAAATCAACGGGAACAAGGTTATTGTTAACCATAATAAGAACATCATTAATCTTTCCCAAAGGTTTCTTTTTAGCAACATCAGCAAGAGGAATATCAAAATAACAATTTTCAAGCGGTGGTAAACCAAGCATATCATAAATCTTTCTAGGCATAATAGAAATACTTGCACCAAGATACATAAAGCATGGAAATCAAAATCATTCACATTCATATCAATGATGGGATCCCAACCATCTTCTACCTTCTTGGGAATAGAAACCTTTTATTTTAACTTTTCCTCCCTAATTTGCATGAGAGCATTCGTAATATGCTTTGTAAAAGAAACATTCATAGAAATAGTATTAGGAATTAAAGCAAGCTTTTGCAAGAACAAAATTACTTCAGAGATATTGCAACCATCAACATCAAAATCTTTAAAAGAAGTAGAGCTATTGTCTCCCATACTCTGAAAAATTTCAGCGCTTTTCGTAGAAAAAGTTTTTGCAGTTTTGGGCTTTTTCGCACAAGGAGTAGGTGTTTTCTCTACACCAATCAAAGTAAGAGGATTGCTAGCATTAGAAACAACATCACTAGAGGTGGTAATAGTACAAACCTTCATATTTATAGCCATCTCATCTTCTCTTTCCCACCTAGCATGCAATTCTGCTAACATCCTAACATTATCATCAATTCTAACCTGGATGGCATTCAAAGTATTGCTCTCTTTCACATCATGAGGCAAAACTTTTAGTTTCAGAAGTTCAACATCAAGAGCAAGGCTATCAACTTTAGAAGCAAGAACATCAATTTTACCCAACTTTTCCTTAACAGACTTATTAAAAGCAGTTTGTTTATCAGTGAAGTCCTTGAGCATAACTTCAAGATCAGAGGGTGCGCCCCTAGTGTTGTTGGAGGAATTACCATAAGAGTTGCCATAACCATTACCATTGGTAGAAGGATACGGCCTATAATTGTTGCTAGCAAAATTGTTCCTATAAGCACTGTTGTTGAAATTATTATTTCTAATGAAGTTTACATCAACATGCTCTTCTTGAGAAAGCAAAGAGGCCAAAGGAACATTATTAGGATCAACATGAGCTCTGTCATTAGCAAGCATAGCCATAATAGTATCAATCTTATCACTCAAGGAAGAGGTTTCTTAACAGAATTTACCTTCTTACCTTGTGGAGCTCTCTCGGTGTGCCACTCAGAATAATTTACCATTATATTATCAAGAAGCTTCATTGCAGTGCCCAAGGTGATGGACATAAAAGTACCTCAAGCATCTGAATCCAAGAGATTTCTTGAAGAAAAATTTAGTCCTGCATAAAAGGTTTCGATAATCATCCAAGTAGTCAGTCCATGTGTGGGACAATTCTTTATCATAGATTTCATTCTTTCCCAAGCTTGAGCAACATGTTCATTATGAAACTATCTAAACTTCATAATATCACTTCTCAAAGCTATAATCTTAGCAGGAGGATAATATTTTCCAATAAAAGTATCCTTACACTTAACCTAAGAATCAATACTATTTCTAGGCAAAGATAGCAACCAATCATTAGCTCTTCCTCTTAAAGAGAAAGGAAACAACTTAAGCTTAATAATATCACCATCTACATCCTTGTACTTTTGCATCTCACATAGCTCAACAAAATTGTTGAGATGAGCTGCAGCATCATCAGTACTAACACCAGAAAATTGCTCTTTCATAACAAGATTCAACAAAGCGGGTTTAATCTCATAAACATTTGCCTCGGGAGCAGGTGGCGCAATAGGAGTGCAGATAAAATCATTATTATTGGTGCTAGTAAAATCACACAACTTGGTGTTCTCAGGAGTACCCATTCTAGCAAAACTAAAAGCAGACAAGCAAAAATAACAACTATAAAGAAACAATTTTTTTTGTATATTTGATAAAAAGATGCAAGCAAAAATAAAATAAAGCAAAACAATAACAAAGTAAAAGATTGGAAGCGAGAGACTTCCCTTGCAGAAACCCTCTTTCTCCCTAGCAACAGTGCCAGAAAAATTGCTTGATGGCGTGTAGATGACCGCCCAGTTGGGAACCCCAAGAGGAAGGTATGATGAGCACAGCAGCAAGTCTTCCCTGAGTATGAAACCAAGGTTTATTGAACCAGTAGGAGAAACAACCAACTTCCGAAGGTTGATGCTCACTGGCTTTGCGACAACTCCAGACAATTTATATATGGAGCCTTATCTCGAGCGTAGCTTTGTACCAGCAGCAACGTGGAACCTGCACGCAACACAACCAAAGTACTTTGCCCCAACTTACAGCGAGGTTGTCAATCTCATCAGTTTTTCACTTCAGTAATCTTGGGCTAGTGGAACTACCATTAAAAGGGAGAAAATTTACCTGGAGTAATATGCAACAAGATCCCCTTTTGGAGAAATTTGACTGGTTTTTCACGTCTGCTTCCTGGACAGTATCTTATCCATCTACTTTTGTGTATCCTCTAGTCAAGCCCACCTCTGATCATGTCCCATGTGTTGTGGCAATTGGGTCTAAAATTCCCAGAGCAAAAATCTTCAGATTTGAAAATTACTGGATGCAACATTCTTCCTTTAAGGAAATTGTTCAAAATGCTTGGAATATCCCTGTTAACTATTCTGACAGTGCAAAAAGACTAAATGGGAAATTCAAAAATCTCAGAAGAGGTCTAAAACTCTGGGCAAAGAATTTTCCTTGTCTCAAGCAAATTATTGGAAAGGTGAATGACATAATTGAGCTACTGGATATTACAGAGGAATTTAGACCCCTTTTCTTGGAAGAAAGTAATTTGAGAGACATTCTGAAATCACATCTCCTCAAGCTCTTGCACAATCAGAATGTATACTGGAAACAGAGAGGGAAAATTAAATGGGTCAAGCTTGGAAATGAGAACACAAAATTCTTTTACACTAAAGCCACAATCAATTACAGGCATAATTACATTGTTATGTTGAAGAATGATGAACTCATTGAGATTTCAGACCATGAAGGAAACACTTCTATCCTTTGGAAAGCTTTTAAAGATAGAATGGGACAGTCAGAAAAACTTGATATGCTTTTTCATCTTCCTGATTTCCTTGAGAATCACTCAAATAGCAATTTGTTTGATTCCTTGGAAGTCCCTTTTTCTGAGAAGGAAATAAAGGAGGTTATTGATGATCTGCCAAATGACAAGTCCCCAGGTCCTGATGGATTTAACAATGAATTCATCAAATGTTGGTGATCAAATATTTCAAAAGATGTATGTGCTATGATTCAGGATTTTTATGATGAGAAAATATCTTTGGAGAGTATAAATTCCTCTTTTATTACTCTGATTCCAAAGATTGACACTCCAGTTATAGCAAGTGATTTCAGACCCATTTCACTGCTCAACTCTGTTCTGAAAATTGTCACCAAGCTTTTGGCTAATAGACTTCAGAAAATAATTCTCAAGATTGTTCACAAAAACCAGTATGGTTTTCTTAAAAATAGGTCCATTCAGGATTGTTTAGGCTGGGCCTTTGAATATTTGTTCCAATGTCATAAATCCAAGGAAGAAATCCTGATCTTGAAACTGGACTTTGAGAAGGCTTTTGACAGAATTGAGCACTCAGCAATCTTAGAAATCTTAAAAGCAAGAGGTTTTGGGCATAAATGGATTGGATGGATTGAAATGATTTTAAAATCAGGAACCTCTTCTGTTATGTTGAATGGAGTCCCAGGGAAAAAGTTCTATTGTAAGAGAGGTGTGAGACAGGGTGATCCTCTATCCCCTCTCCTTTTTGTGCTAGCAGCTTATTTTTTACAGTCCCTGCTAAACAAGGCAATGCTACAACACTTAATTTCACCACCTTTGCAATGTCCAGCTTGCCCTGATTTCCCTGTCATATAGTATGCTGATGATACTTTGGTGATTATGAAAGCAGATGCTCAGCAACTTTTGTGCATAAAAGCTATTCTTAACTCTGATGCACAATCCACAGGGTTGAAAATTAATTATTCTAAATCTAGTATGATGCCAATTGGTATTTCTAAGGAGAGATTGGATCATTTTGCAAATACTATGCAATGTAAGAAAGGAAGTCTTCCATTCACCTATCTTGGTCTACCTTTGAGCATCACCACTCCAAGCTTGGAATATTTTCTGCCAATTGTTCAAAGAGAGGAAAGAAGACTGGGAGGCATTGCTGATTTCCTTGATTATGGTGGAAAGCTTTTGATGGTCAAATCAGTCCTTTCTTCCCTACCTATATTTTTTATGTGCTGCCTTGATATCCCTGTCTCAATCAAGAAACAATGTGTTAAATTCATGAGATACTACCTATAGAGAAAGAAGAATAATGAAGTTCAATCAAATGGTCCAGCTCTGGTAGCTTGGGAAAAAAATATGCAGACCAAAGGATCAGGGTGGTCTGGGAGTACTTGATTTAAGAACACAAAATGAAGCATTGCTCCTGAAAAATCTGCACAAATTTTTCAATAGGTTGGACATTCTCTGGGGAAAGCTAATTTTGAGCACTTACTATAATCAAGATAAGCTGCCAGGTTTCCATCTGGAAGGCTCTTTTTGGTGGAAAACTCACCTGAAATTACTGGATAAGTACAAAGGCATGAGTAGAAGTTTGATTGGAGAAGGTAAATATACTCTTTTTTGGACTGACCATTGGAATGGCACTTGTCTTCATCAAAAATTTCCACATCTAGTCTCCTTTGCCAGGAAAACAAGCCTCTCTGTTCATGAGGTAATCCATACAGAATTTATAGAAGATCTGTTTAATCTGCCACTTTCAACTAGAGCTCATGTTGAGTTCATTGAATTTGAAAATCTGTGTGAATCTGCAAGAGTAATGACACATGAGGGGGGCAAAGACAAATGGACCTACATCTGGAACTCAGAAGAGTTCTCTTCTCAAAAAGCATACAAGGTTCTCATGGGTTGGCAACCATGTCCTCCACATTTCTCTTGGATTTGGAGCTCATCTTGTCAAGCCAAACTTAAGTTTTTCTTTTGGTTACTATTGCTGGATAGACTAAACACCAAAAATCTGCTGGGGAGAAAAAAAATTCATCTGCCAAATTACTGTTGTGCTACTTTGGAGTGCCTACAGGAGGAAACTCTCATTCATCTATTCTGGAACTGTCCATTTGCAGCAAAATGTTGGGATTCTATATGCCCAGAATGACTTCAAAATCTTTCTATTCTGGAGTCAACTGCAGACATGAGGGAGAAATTGAATAAGCCATTCAGCATGGAAATAATCATCCTGGCTTCTTGGAGCATCTGGATTGTTAGAAATAATAAGATATTCAGAAATGAAACTGCAAGATGGGCTAGTTGGAAAGCAATATTTAACCAAGAGATTCATATGTTGACATTCCGAATGAAGAAAAAAGTGTCCAAAGAGTTCAAGTCTTGGGCAAGAAGCCAACATAACCATGACCCTGGCTAGATACTGTAAATTTGTACAAACTTAGCTTTTTGGTTTTTTACTGGTTCCATTTATTTTTGGCACTTTGCCATTTGTAAATTATCTGTACTTAGCTCTTTGTGATATATAAAAAATTGCAGTGGGATTCTCTCCCACTGTTCCCCCCTTCAAAAATCTCACCGGTTTACTGTAAATAAAGGATTAAACATATCGTGTGGTAAAAGATAGTAGTTTGCAAGAATGTAAATAATGCAAGTAAATAGTAGATAGTAATAAGAATGTAAAAGAATGGACCGGTGTCTACAATACACTAGAGGTGTCTCTCCATAAGATAAATAACATGCTGGGTAAACAAATTACAGTTGGGCAATTGATAGAATAAAGAAAACATACAAATGTCATGAGGATCACTATGACATTCACTTGGGCATTACAACATAATACATAGACAGTAATCCAACTGCATCTATGACTAATAATCCACCCGCTGGATGTCATCCGAGCAATCATTGGGTATTAAGTTGCAAGCAACAGATTATCGACTTAAGCAAAGTGTGTAACGTAAACAATACAAATGTCCTTGAACACAAGATTGTTGTTTTCTCCCTACTAGCAATAGCACATCTACAACCTTAGAGGTTTCTGTCACTCCCCTAGATTACTAGAGGCATGAACCCACTATCGAGCATAAATACTCCCTCTTGGAGTCACTAGCATCTACTCGGCCAAGATATCTACTAGCAACGGAGAGCATGCAAGATCATAAACAACATAGAGATGATAAATCAATAAATCAACTTGACAAAGTACTCAATATTCATCGCATCCCAACAAACACAACATGTAGAATTACATAACGATGATCTTGATCATGATAGGCAGCTCACAAGATCTAAACATGAAACACATGAAGGAGAAGACAACCAGCTAGCTACTGCTATGGACCCGTAGTCCAAGGTAGACTACTCACGCATCACTCCGGAGGCAGGCATGGTGATGAAGAAGGCCTCTGGTGGTGATTCCCCTCTCCGGCAGGGTGCCAAGAAGAGCTTCTGGACCCTCCCAATCTTGCGTCGATGACACCGGCAGCTTGCAGTATGTTTCAGTGAAAATTGATCGGGCCTTTTAGGTTTTCTCGCCGAGGAGAATATATAGGAGGAACGGCAGCATTAGGAGGTGGGCCAGGTGGCCCCACCACCTGGGGGCGTGGCCACGGGCTGGGTCGCGCCACCCTATAGTGTGGCTGGCCCCTGGCTCCCCTCCGTCTCTACTTTGGACTCTGTCTCGTGTCGAAAAAAATAGGAACTTCGGCTTTTGTTTCGTCCAATTCCGAGAATATTTCCTGTGTAGCTTTTCTGAAACACAAAAATAGCAGAAAACATGGAACTGGCACTGTGGCATCTCGTTAATAGGTTAGTTCTGGAAAATGCATAAAAACTCCACGAAGTTTAACAAAACACAAAGCAAATGGTGCATAAACAAGCATGGAGCATCAAAAATTACAGATACATTTGAGACGTATTAGGGTGGTAGTTGTTGATAGGATGGAGCACGTCCGGGTTGGTCTGAGGGATTACTTTTGAAAGGTCTCGTCTTAGTCTTCACTTGGCCATTTGATTAAAATGAGCATCATGGAAAAAGGGGCTGACTGAGTCTTGTGGGAAAAGTGCACAACCTCTGCAGAGTGTTAAAACTAAGTACTTAGCCGTGTCCCCGGTTACGGACAATTTTGAGTGACATGATTTTGAAGATGTTCAAGAATCTCCTCATCCCAACTTATTAAATTAAAACTTGTGGGGTGAACTGGGAATATGGCAATTGGTGCAAGTGTCTATCGGCTAGCAGGTCCCGTGCCATTTCTATATGCCTGTGTCTGCAGGGTAGGTCACCCAAACCGAGTTTTCCATATGTAGTAATTGAGGTTTTGACAATTGATGTAAGTGTCTATTGACCAGTACGTCCCGTACGATAACTACGGTCTGTGTCTACAAGGGTGGGTCACCCAAATCAAGTTGTCTAGTAGAAGTTTTGCTTTGAGAAAATGATAGGATAAAATTTGCTTTACACAAAATAAGCCTGAAGCTCCACTTCGCCAAATATTCATTTAAGTGTTAGGCTCTATTTGTATCCACCAAAAAGTGACATCTTGCCAATAATTCAAATGTATTGACCCTTTGTGGCTGCAACATTTTATGTTGCAGATTTCGACGACAAGTAAGGTACGACAGGGTTACGAGTCTATCCCCAGCATGCTCGCATGTGGCACATGAAGATGAAGGACTCCATGCTATTTATGATTCTGTGTAAACTCTGATATTGAGCTAGCCCTATGCTAAGCAACTTGTAAAGTTTCTATTATGTAACTTATGGATCATGCGATGTAATAAAATGACCTTTGTTTCTTGATATTACATCTTAAACTTTGCGTGCTAGCATTTGATCCAAGGACTAGTACTAAAATGCATAGGTTTCGGCACCCTACCGGGTGAGGTCACTACATATGGTATCAGAGCATTGTGTTGCCCTTAGGTTCATGACCCTAGGATTGGACAAAGACCTCTTAGAAAAATAGGGGTTGTTTTAAGTTAAATTTACACACTCATTATCTCGTAAACTCTTCCCTTAGTCATTTTTGTCTCTATTTCTCTTCATTTCAACTCAAAGACAAAGAGCTTCAGCTTTGACACCTCAAAGGACTTAAAGATCCACCTGCTTTGGAACTTTTCTTCTCAACATCATCGACAAGTTAGATCAAAATATCACTAATGGAAGCAATTGAGGAAGTTTCAAAATGAAGCTTGTGCGTCAATAGTTCTAGGACTTAGAAATTCTTAAGAAGGAACTTGATAACAATAGGACCAATGAACTATTTAGCAAATGATGAGCTACTAGCCCACTCAAGGAGAAGGACAATATGATGAGAAAGATTAGTAAATACCCTAGGATTTAAAATTTATCCAAGTTTTTTTTACTTTCTTGTAATAATATTCTTTCATTACTTATTCTATTTGTTTCAAAATCTTTTAGATGGCCAACATCAACGAATCCATCAAGAAAGGACCCATGATGTCCATGACCCTGAAGTCTGAGACTGAATTTCCTAAAGCACTGAAGAACATCATGTTAAGCATGGGAATGCAAGGAGAAGCTGTCTACAAGGGATTTCCCGTGATTGATGAAGGTCAAGAATATTGCTAGGTACAACTCCACCTATACAAGAGCAAAGAAGATGACCACAAGTAGATGGGACTCTAGATGTTCACCAACTCCAAGACGCATACGTCATTCTTTGACTCCGCAAGATGTGCATCATGGGAAGCTATAAAAGAACTTGGAGAGAGACTCAAGTGGAGACTTTATAATACTCAGAAGGACCTCAAAGAAGAAAAGGAGGATACTATTGCACTAAAGGAAACCATAAGTCAACTTCAAAGTGACATGGTAGAGCTTGCATTAAAGCTTAGTGTTCAAGATGACCTCAACATCACCAAGGATGATCAGATTGCAGCTCCGAAGAAGCAGATAGACCAAAACAATGGATCTGCCTGAAAGGGAACCAAAAAGCTTTAGTTGGACCTCCACTTAAGACTTTTAATAAGTGACAATGTTGTAATAAATGTTTATGTTCATACTGACTTGTGGAATGATCATACCTTTTCGTTTGTGTTAAAACTTGATTGCTTAATGAGTTGAATGATTGTTAGATGATGTTTGTAAAATGAATTGCCTTGATCTTCTATGTTTGGGTAGGAATTTTCTTTAGATCCCTTCTATCTATTCTCGTCTTTATTCAACCCCAAATAAGTGTTTTCTTGACAAGCCTCCATGAAGACAACAACATTGTCAGCTCCAGCTAAGATGCTCAGTAACAAGAAGAAGATGCATAGAACAAGAGATGGCAAACCGATGGATGTGCAAAGCTAAGAGATTTTCCCATATGAGAGTTTACGCAAACCACTAGCTAAGGATCGATAGATTTTTTTCTAAAATTCTTAACAGGAATTGAAACATGGATTCAATATCCATAGAATCTTTTGTCAAAACTACTGAGGATGACCAAGAGTTAGAATGCGAGATGCACCAAACCAAATACAAGGTAATGATTGGGTACGACATGGATGGGCCCCCATCACGATCACTCATATTGTTCGCTCTTTTTATGAGGAATGGTAAATCTTGAGTGGCATACCTACAAGAGAGATGATGTTGTTAAGCCTAAACCTTAGGAGGATAGGATATTATACCCTCGTAATAGGCAAGTGTTTCCAAACATAGGAATACGGTGAGGATGAACCACAAGCTTACCATTGAAGATGACTTGCAATGAAAGATGACCCTAAGAGTTCAGATATATCCAACAGTGATGTACAAAGAAGTTTCAATTCTAAGATGGAAGTCTATGAAGATCAAATAAGGGTATGAAATGAAGATATGAGATCACTTTAACTTGGTCTTCTAATTGACCCAAAGAGTGACCCTTCAGTGTCCAAAGTAGTTCAACAAATGTCATTGTTGGATTGAAGTGTTACAGTGGAAGAAATATATCCTCAAGTCATCTTGAGAAAGAATGGATGCCAGAGTATGTGAATAGACGCCCACCTAAAGGAAATGAAGATAGAAGCTACATATGGTACAAAAGATGACCCAGTGTCAAGTCATATCCCAGATGTGCTTACTATGAACCCAAGACCTAGCCTACCCACAAAAGTTTCTTTTAAGGGTGGTAGCCACCCAGATATCCCAAACCCATATTTATTTCTAGCCTCTCCGAATCTCGGGGATGAGAATCATTTTAAGGGTGGTAGTCTATAACATCCCAGAATTTTTTTTTCAAATTTTGGGTTGTGAAAATAAATAAAATAGGAACCTTGATTTCATGACTTGTTTCAAATTTCACAAGGAATTGAAACTTTTTGTGTTTCAGTTAAAAGAAATTTTCAAAAATAAACATTTCACATGTTTTAAAATTATTTTAAACCAATCACTATTTTAGTATTGATATTATGAAACCATAAAATTACTTAAGGGAGCAAAACCCTAAAACCCTACCTTACAAATAGTTGTCCAAATAAGGCCAAAGGGGCAATCTAGTAATATCTATATTCCAAAAACAATTCAAAATAGAAACATTTTACAAATTTAAATTTTACAAGATCATATAAAACCCCACTTTGCAAAAATATGCATGAAAGGACCCTATTGGTCTACCCTAACATTTTGAAATCTGGAATATTTATTTTGGAACCAAATTAGTGCCAAATTGTTCCTTTTTAAATTAGGTTTTCAAAAATATTTTATTTCAGATTTTCTGAGCTGATTTGATTTCTGCTTGAACCAAATTCTGTTTGAAATAAATTCAATTTAGAAAAAAGAAAAAAGAAAAGGAGAAACAAAAAAAATATAGAAAGGGCCGCGGGGAACCGTTCTGGCCCGAGCCAGAAATAGCCCAGGGCCCAGGAAGCCATTTCTGAACCGGTACCCTTCTTTTCCCTCTCCCGCCCGCTGATAGAGGGGCCCCACGTGTCAGGCCACGTCAGTGTCGTCAACCTCCATCCGTAATCTTTGGCTAAAGACAACGCGATCTCCTTGATTCAATCCGCGCGATTTGTTTCTGTTTTGACGTCGAGTTTGCGCCTATAAGAACCCCTCGTACTCCTCTTCATTTCCCCTCACCAAGGTTGACCTAAGCGCTGCCTGGATGCGCGAATTTATTCATCAAAATCCGCCTCTGCTGTTGCACTCTGGTGACGATTCCGATGAGTATATGCCACAACTTCCCCCCTTCTAACATTTTTCCTTCGCATAGATCTTGCACATCTCCCTGACATTTATCCTCGACAAGATCTTGCTATCCACAAGACGAACTCCGGAGAGCAATCTACAAAGAACCAGAGCGCCTTGACCTCTAAAACTCTGCCATAGTAATCACCTTGCCACTGCGCATCTTCTAGTGAGCTTCTCGTCTCCTAATTGTCTGTAAAACGGCCGTTGCCCGAGGTGCTTCAACCGCGCCACTAACCTCCAGTCACCTGGCCTCTCCGTTTTAGGAAGAGAACGATGACACCGTGACCACCATCATCCTCCCCTCGTAAAGCTGAACGTTGTTGATGTCTCCATCAACTCTGACGACCACCAGAATAGCCTCGCCGTTGACATCCAGAGCTGCTGGACCTCGCTGTCGACATGTCCACAGGTAGCTCCTCTCTGCTTCGCCCCCAGCCGTTGATGGTGCGGTGTTGATATAGATGACCGACCAGTTGGGAACCCCAAGAGAAGGTATGATGAGCACAGCAGCAAGTCTTCCCTCAGTTGTGAAACCAAGGTTGAATTGAACCAGTAGGAGAAAGCCAAACTTCAGAAGGTGATGCTTGCTAGCCTCGTGACACTCTGGACAAGGGTGCCAGATAAACTGCTTGTTGCCGTGTAGCTTTTCACCAGCAGCAACGTGAAACCTGCACACAACACAACCAAGAACTTTGCTCCCAACTTACGATGAGGTTGTCAATCTCACCGGTTTGCTGTAAACAAAGGATTGAGCGTATCGAGTGGTAATAGGATAATAGTATGCAAGAAAGTAAACAGTGCAAGTAAAAGTAAAACGGTATAGCAATGTAAAGGAAATTGAACCGGGGTCCACAGTTCACTAGTGGTGTCTCTCCATAAGATAAATAACACATGTTGGGTAAACAAATTACAGTTGGGCAATTGATAGAGCAAAGATAACGTACATATGTCATGAGGATCACTATGAGATTCACTCTGGGCATTATGACAAAATGCATAGACCATAATCCAACTGCATCTATGACTAAAAATCCACTCGCGGGGAATCGTCCGAGGACCCCTTGATTATTAAGTTGCGAACAATAGATAATTGCGTTAAGCAAAGTGCATAATGTAAACAAAGCAAATGTCCTTGGACACAAGAATGTTGTTTTCTCCCTAGTGGCAACAACACATCTACAACCTTAGAGGTTTTTGTCACTCCCCCAGATTAAATAGAGGCATGAACCCAACTATCGAGCATAAATACTCCCTCTTGGAGTTACTAGCATGTACTCGGCCAAGATAGCTACTAGCAACGGAAAGCATGCAAGATCATAAACATCATAGAGATAACATAAAGATATATATTCAGCACATCATCTTAACATAGTACCAATACTCATCGGATCACAACAAACACAACATGTATGATTACATAAAGATGATCCTGATCATGTAGGGTAGCTCACAAGATCTAAACATGAAGCACATGGTGGAGGAGACAACCATCTAGCTACTGCTGTGGACCCATAGTCCAAGGTAGACTACTCACACATCACTCCGGAGGCGACCATGGTGGTGTAGAAGGCTCTGGCAGGGATTCCCCTCTCCGGTAGGGTGTCGGGAAGAGCTCCTAGATCCTCCCGATCTCGTGACGGTGACAGCGGTGGCTTGCAGTATGTTTCATGAAAAAGAGATCCGTCCCCTAGTTTTTTCCCATCGAGGGGAACTTATAGGCGAAAGGGCATCGTCAGAGGTGGGGCCAGCTTGCGTCACCATAGGGCAGCGCGGCCAGGGGCTGGGTCGCGCCCCCTCGCGGTGAGTGATACGTCCATTTTGCATCACTATTTTGTATCATAATTTACAGTTATTCATTGATATATTTGATATTTAGAGATGATACGTATGTTATTTCCTCTGTTTTTACATGTTTAATGATCATTGGAGGATTTGCTGCCAGAGTCAGAATTCTGCTAGAAAAAGGACCATTAAGGCACCATAGTTTGAAGATCAGGAAAATTCCAGAAAAATACCAGAAAATTATATTTTACGAGAAGACTGAAGAAGCCGAAAGGAGAAGGCAAGAGGGGCCACAGGGCAGCCTCACCACCAGGTGGCGTGGCCCAGCCCCTGGCCACGCCGCCCTGTGGTGAGAGCCCCTGGCCCACTTCTGCCATCGCCCCTTCACGTATTTCATTGTCCTCGAAAACCTAAGTCAAGGGGGGGCTCAGAGATAGACATCGCCGCCTCTGCGGGGTGGAAAACACCAGAGAGAAAAGCTCTCTGGCAGGCAGAAATCTACCAGGGAAATTCCTTCCCGGAGAGGGGAGATCGTCGCCATTGTCATCACCATCGCACCAGACTTCATCGGGATCATCATCATCATCTCCATCACAAGCACCTTCATCTCCACCATCACCACGCCATCCCGCTGTAACATCTTGAGTTGGATCTTTTTAAATTCTTAGGGGAAACTTTCCCGGTGTTGATTACTCTTGTGGTTGATGCTATTGAGTGGAACCGTTGAATTAAGGTTTATGTTTAGATTGTTATTTACCATTATTTCACCTCTGATCATGATCCATATGATGTCTTGTGAGTAGTTTGTTTAGTTCTTGAGGACATGGGAGAAGTCAAGATGTTAGTAGTGGATTATTGTTGAGTAATATTTAATGGTTGGATATTTATTTGTTGTGGTGCTATTTCACTAGTGATGTCATGTGAACGTCGACTACATAATACTTCACCATTTATGGGCCTAGTAAGATGCATTGTGTATTTGGCTACTAATTGTGGGGTTGCTGGAGTGACAGAAACCTAAACCTCCGTTAGGAAACCATTACACCAGGGAGCGTAGGATCTTAGAGTTTAAGGCTGTGGTTAGATTTATCTTAATTACTTTCTTGTATTTGCGGATGCTTGAAGGTGTCGGTGTAATGGATACTGGGGTATCCCGGTCCACCTGCTCCTGGGCCCCGTCATCGGCCCATCTTCAGCCCAGGGGATAATCAGCGACCCACGTCACGGAGAAGACCCTCACGAGGAGGCGCCTCGTGAGGAGAACGACGACAGAAACCGCTAAGGACCAGAAGACCTCCTCACAAGCCCCTGCTGGTGAGGAGAGGAGGTACGCCCACGTCAGCCTAGCATGTTTTCGTGCGGAGCAAGAAGACAACGGGCAGAAGACCGCGTACCGCCCACGCTACCCCCGATAGGGAGGAGACCAACTTTCGCTGTGCCTGCCCAAAGCGGCACAGTGGCAGTTGGCCACCCCCCTAAATATAGCGTGGACGGTGCAGGGCGCCAGAGGAGGACGTCAGCCTCCTCCACCCACTCCTGTGGACCGGCGCCGCTACCCTGCGAAGACCAAGTCTACAGAAGAACATAGTCTACAGCTGTCCTCCCTCCTTGGCCGTGTGTGGCAACCCCTTCACCAAGAAGATAAGGGGAAGGAGGACCTTGGCGCTATAAAAGGAGGGAGAGGCCACCCCTTAGAGGGATCCGATCCAGTCCAGTCTGATCTTCATCTTCTTCGAGCTGCTAGTTGGGCACGCAGGTTCTTCAACCTCTGGCCAACTAGAGCTTTGTAACCAAGGCCTTGTACTCCTCGCGAGGTGTCGCGTTGTAATACAAGAAGGCAGGAAGTAGGGGTTTTACCTCACCACGAGGGCCCTGAACCTGGGTAAAGCTCGGTCTCCCTTTCTGCAGTGCGTAGCGCGTTCGACAATCGAGGCTTCCATCACCGTGTTTCGTTGCGATCCAAGATCTCACACGTTCAGCCCCCTGCGTTCGAATCCTTGGGTCCGTCGCGTGGTACCCCATGTTCTTGCGACACGAAATCCATCGACATTTGGCGCGCCAGGTAGGGGGCTGTGGTGTGTTTTCTTCTAGATCTGCTTCGACATGGCCGATGCCAACGCAAGGCTCGAGCGTCTTCGCCGTCGCAACGCTGTTCGTGGCCAAACCGAGCCCATCTTCCGTCGTCATGAAGCTTCGGCCGAGGAGGAAGAGGAGGAAGATCTGGAGTCCTCCTACCTCCCGTCCGGGCGGACAGAGCCTTCGCTCTCCTTCACCGCCACCGCCACTTCTCGCGCTCGTTCTGGGAGTTAGCTGTCTCCTGCGCAGGCACTCGCCATGGCGCAGGAGCTGCTGCGCTATCAACCCACCGACGACGGGCGTGAGGGGTGGCGCGCTCGAATCGCCGAGCTCGTCGCCATCGCCAACGAAGACCCGGCCTTGGGAGGAGCCCAGGGCGTAGGGAGCCCAGATCCGGCGGCGGGGCATCGCGCCCCGGGCGCCGGAGATGGGATGGCCAACAAGGCCAAGAGGGTGGTTTCCCGCGCCGCATCTTCGCCGTGCGGGGAGCCCAGCTGCCAAATCGTCCAACGCGCTCCGGAAGACGCACGCGTCTCCCTCGAGCGCCGCCGCAAAAATCATGACCGCGCCATCGATGACATCGGCGAAGCTGGCAAGAACGTCAGGACCCCCGGCGTCCCGATCTACAACCCCGGGTGTCTTGCCCTCACTCGCCAGCAGCGCTACGTCGTCTGGCCTGACAAGTTCAAGCCAGACATCAGCGTGCGTTACGACGGGACCACAAATCCTGTCGAATTCCTCCAACTCTACGTCATCGCCGTCCAGGCTGCGCGTGGAGATCAGCGCGCCATGGCCAATTGGTTCCCCATGGCCCTCAAGGACGCTCCGCGAACTTGGCTCATGAATCTTCCTCACGAATCCGTGACGTCGTGGAAGGATTTATGTCGTCAGTTCGTTGCCAACTTCATGCCCACGTACGAGCGCCCCGCAACTAAGAACGATCTTAAGGCGGTGCGTCAGTACAAGGGCGAGACGCTTCGTCAATACATCCAGCGCTTCAGTCAGATGAGGAACAAGATCCCCAGGATCTCCAACGAGGAGGTCATCTCCGCATTCTCCACGGGCGTCTCCGACGTCAAGATGCGGGAGAAGCTGTCTGTGAATGATGAGCTGACTTCCGTCGTCAGGCTCTTCGAGATCGCCGACCGCTGCGCCAAGGCTGAGGAGGGGAGGCTCTTCGTGCACAATCTGCCGGAGGCGCCTCTCCCAAAGCCGAAGTTCAAGGACCCCAAGCGAAAGGAGGCTGCAGCCCTCGCGGCGGAGCCAGATCATAAGCAACGCCGCGGGCACCGCTCCGATCGCGATAAAGGTCGACGTCGCCGCTACTGCATTATCCACAAGAAGGACACCCACAATACCGAGGATTGTTGGATTGTCCGGAAGTTTCACGAGGAAAACGGCGTCGCCAAGCGTCGCGGGGGTGGCCGCAGCAACGGCAAGAGTGGATCCCGGGGCGATCGACGCGACGACGACCGCGAGGAAGGTCGCCGCCGTGAGGGTCTGTCTCGAGATGATCCCGAGCCGCTACCGCTGCCCCCACTAGCGAATGATCATCGGGAGGAGGACCAGGGGGGCTATCAAGAGCCGCGAATCTTCGCCGCTTGCCTCCTGGGTGGAGCTCAGGCTCCTCTGTCAAATCGTCACTTCAAGCAGCTGTCGCGAGAAATCGCGGCGGCGCAGCCCAGCGTCGGCAATCGCCTAATGAAGTGGTCAATGTGCAAGATTGGCTTCGACGAGGAGGATCATCCGGCTTCCACAAGGGGCGTGGGTATAATCCCCCTCTTGTGCACGCCAACCATCAACAACGTCGCCGTCAACCGCACTCTCATCGACGGAGGGGCGGGCCTCAACATCATCTCGGTCGAAATCTTCGAAAAGATGCAGGTGCCATACCACCGGCTCATGCCAACTCGGCCGTTCTTCGGGGTAACCGAGGGATCTACAACGCCAATTGGGCAGGTAAGCCTGCCCGTCACCTTCGGCACTCGGGACAACTACAGGACGGAAAGCCTGGACATCAACGTCGCCTACATTGCCCTGCCATACAATGCCATCCTCGGCTACCCAGCCTTGGCTAGGTTCATGGCAGCAACGCACCATGGCTTCAACGTCCTCAAAATTCCGGGCGCCAATGGCACGATCACCGTGCGCTGCAATGAGAAGGATGCTCTCCGATCAGTTGAGCATGTCTACCGCGAGGCCGCCACCATGTTCCCCGCCGACGAAGATCTACTGGAACACTCCGGCGACCTCATGAGGAAGAAGCAGCTTGTATCCCAAGAGTGAGCTGCTGCGAAGAAGGCCTCTCTCGAGCCCCACCTTCTGGGTTCGACAGGGAAGAAGTTCGCTGCCTCAGCATCGCCTACTCCAAGCGAGGACCTGGACCATCCCATGATGGACATGAGCATTGGGGAAGCTGCGGTACCCTCAGGCAGGAGGCCCCAGTTTACCCAAGAGTGCTCGGCAACCAAGAAGGTCCCGCTACAGGCTGGGGGCTGCGAAAACTTCGTCACCATCGGGGCGGGGCTTTCCCTCAAATAGGAAAGCGCGCTCGTCACCTTCCTGTGGGCAAATTCTGACATGTTCGCTTGGACTCCGTCGGATATGCCCGGTGTTCCCAGGGAGGTGATTGAGCACCACTTAGCCGTGTGCCCTCAGGCACACCCCGTGAAGCAGAAGACTAGGAAGCAAGCGCAAGAGAAGCAAGACTTCATCGTCAAGGAGATAGAGAAGCTGAAGAAGGCCAAGTTGATACGCGAGGTGGCCCACCCCACCTGGATTGCTAATCCGGTGGTCGTCCCAAAGGCAAATGGCAGTGGGCGCCTCTGCGTGGACTTCACAAGTCTCAACAAGGCCTGTCCCAAGGACCCTTACCCTCTCCCGAGGATAGATCAAATCATCGACTCCACCGCCGGCTGCGACCTCCTTTGCTTCTTGGATGCTTTCTCCGGCTATCATCAGATCAAGATGGCAAAGGAGGACGAAGAGAAGACCGCCTTCATCACGCCCTGTGGGGTGTACTGCTACGTCTGCATGCCCTTCGGCCTGAAGAACGCAGGAGCTACATTCCAAAGGCTCATGCGTAAGGCCCTGGGGGCTCAGATGGCAAGGAATGCGGAAGCCTACGTCGACGACATCGTCGTCAAGACTCGCGAGGGTCACACCTTCATCGAGGATCTGGAGGAAACATTCGTCAACCTGAGGAAGGTAAACATCAAGCTCAACCCCGCCAAGTGCGCCTTCGGCGTACCGTCGGGAAAACTGTTGGGGTTCCTCGTATCCAATCGCGGGATAGAGGCGAACCCTGACAAGGTCAAGGCCATCGAAGAAATGCGTCCTCCGCGCAATCTCAAGGAAATGCAACGCCTCGCGGGGTGCATGGCAGCCCTGGGGCGCTTCATCGCGAGGAGTGGGGAAAAAGCTTTGCCCTTCTTCAAGCTCATGAAGCGCACCGGGAAGTTCGAGTGGACTCCGGAAGCCGACAAGGTCTTCGCCGAGTTAAAAAGGTACCTCACGAGCCCACCGATCATGGTTGCCCCAACCCCCCGCGAGCCCTTGCTACTCTACATCACGGCAACTCCAAGGACTGCAAGTGCCGTTCTCGTCGCGGAGCGGGACGTCAAGGTAATTGCCAAAGAGGAGGTCACTCCTCCAAGCTCGGGGGCTCCTCGCGAGGAAGAGGCTGCTTCACCTCCCGCCCCTTGAGAGGAGCCGCCCGAGGGATCTTCACCGACTGAGCCGCTCTCTCAGAGCAACGCTCAAAAGCCTCCTGAGGAGGAGCCTTCCGAGGGTGTCGTCAAGGTGCAAAAGCCTGTGTACTTCGTCAGCACGGTACTGCGCGACACGCGGGAGCGCCACACAATGCAGCAAAAGTTGCTCTACACCTTGCTCATCGCCTCGCGGAAGCTATGCCACTACTTCCAGGGTCACCCGATTTAGGTGGTAACCGATCGGCCCCTGGAAACCGTCCTCCGCAACCCCAATGTCACCGGGCGGGTGGCTGAGTGGGCTGTGGAGCTTCAGCCTTTCGAGATCTCCTTTGAAACTACAAAGGTAATCAAGAGCAAGGCTTTGGCCGAGTTCATTGCAGAATGGACTGATCCGTTCGTAGACGTGCCTCCAGAGGTGGAGTCAACTCTCCCTGGAGAGGAGGCCCCAGGCCTCTGGGTCATGCACTTCGACGGCGCCTTCAACCTCCCCGGCGCGGGAGCCGGTGCTGTCCTAACCTCTCCCTCTGGAGACAAGCTTTTCTACGCTGTGCAGCTCTGCTGCGCGCCTGAGAACAAGGTCTCCAACAACATCGCGGAGTACGAGGGACTACTTGCTGGCCTAAGGGCAGCAAACGCTTTGGGCATCAAGCGCCTCATCGTCAAGGGAGATTCACAGCTGGTTGTGAACTTCTCGAACAAGAGCTACACTCCAAGGGATGAGCACATGGCGGCTTATCTCGAGGAGCATCAAAAGATGGAAAAACGCTTTCAAGGCTTGGAGCTGAAGCACACCCCGAGGGGAGAAAATGTGGAAGCCGACGAGATCGCCAAGCGCGCCTCTCATCGCCTGGCGCAGCCCGCCGGCGTCTTCGAGGAGCGTCTCTTCAAACCGTCTGCCTCTCCGTCAACATCCAATTCTCCTCCTCCTTCTGCTTTGCCACCACCACCGGAGCAGGGGGCTCCGGATTGCGGGCCTCCTTCGGGTGACCGCATCCTTCTGGCATTGGCGCGACAGGAGGGAGTGGATTGGATCATCGAGCTCAAGGCCTACCTCACCAGCAGCAGGCTTCCTGAGGATGACGAGGAGGCCGAGAGGATTGTGCGGCAAGCTTCGGGCTACTGCGTCAAGGACGGTGACTTGTACCGGCGTCGCCCAAATGGCGTCGCTCTGAAGTGCATATCTACTCACCAAGGCCAAGAGCTTCTAAGGGACATCCATGCCGGCGAGTGCGGCCATCATGCCTCTGCTGCAACTCTAGCCGCAAAGGCATATCAAAGTGGCTTCTACTGGCCTTCGGCGCTCGGGGATGCGGCGGAGATGGTCAAGAGGTGCGAGGCGTGCCAATTCCATGCCAAGCAGATACATCAGCCGGCGCAAGAGCTGCGAACCATCCCACTCACTTGGCCCTTTGCCGTTTGGGGGCTGGACATCCTCGGTCCATTCCCCAGAGCGCAAGGGGGCTATCGCTACCTCTACGTCACCATCGACAAGTTCACCAAGTGGGTGGAGGTGGAACCGGTGTGCACGATCCCGGCGAGGTCCGCAGTCAAGTTCATCCGTGGGCTGGTCTGTCGTTTTGGAGTGCCTAACCGCATCATCACCGACAACGGCAGCCAGTTCACCAGCGGACTGTTCCGGGAGTACTGCGCATCGACCGGCATCAAGATTTGCTTCGCCTCCATCGCCTACCCCCGGAGCAATGGCCAAGCCGAGCGTGCCAACGCAGAAGTACTCAAAGGACTCAAGACGAAAAGCTTCAATGCCAAGCTCGAGGCCTGCGGCAAAAAATGGTTAGGCAACCTCCAATCCATCTTGTGGTCCATCAGGACTACCGCCACCAAACCCACTGGAGAGACCCCTTTCTTCCTAGTCTACGGGGCGGAGGCTGTTCTCCCCACCGACATCAAGTTCGGGTCGCCAAGAGTGCTCGCCTTCGACGAAATTCGCCAAGAGGACCTCATCAAGGATCGCCTCCTCCTGCTCGAGGAAGCTCGGTGCCAAGCCGCGCTCCGTGCCGCGAGGGTACCAGCAAGGACTATGCCGCTACCATAGCCGTCATGTTCGAGCAAGAACTCTGGAGATCGGCGACCTGGTGCTGAGGAGAATACTCTCTCGCGAGGGCCTGCACAAGCTGTCTCCAATGTGGGAAGGGCCCTTCAAGGTGACGCACATCGCCAGGCCAAGCTCGGCGCGGCTGGAAACCGCAGAAGGCGTGCCAGTGGGGAACCCGTGGAACATAGCTCATCTGCGAAAGTTCTACCCCTAGGTTCCTCACGAGGAGAAAAAGACCGTTTTCACGGCACTTGTATCAGCTCAATCTGCCCTTAAGCACTGATATTAAGTTATCGCGCAATGTAGCGCCTCTGCTTCGGCATGACATCAAAATGGCATGAAGTCCATTTATTTTCTGTTGTACTCCTCGCGGAAGGGGGCTAGGCACGGTGTCTATGCTGGGGCCTTCGCCCGGAAAACAGCAAGCCCGAAAAACCCGAAGGGAGCGAGCTCTGGTCGGGGGCGACGGCCCCGTTAACGATCACCTCTGGATGCCCATGGTGCTTAGTTCCTCACGAAGTACGCCAGAAAATAAAAAATCTTCGAGGAAAAGTCCAAGGTGTGCCCATGGCACCCGCTAAGGACCTACCCCTCGTGAGCAACCCTCACGAGGGAGCAAAGACGCGTCGATGCACTAGCATCCGCAGGAGGATTCCCTCTCTCGAGGAAGGCCTAACATGGCAGGATTATTGAAGACCAAGGCCGCTCCGATAAATCTTGTGAAGGAGACGCAAATCCGGAGGTCCGCGCCAGGCCCTTCACCTCATGAGCAATCCTTGTGAGGTGTCGACGGTCTCTGGGCTCTCTTAAGCGTCGACGTTTTCACGTCCGTGAGGGTCCAGCTTCCCTCAACGACGAGGAAGGCCCCGTGAATCGCCACGCGCGGCAATTTGCTCTTAGCTGCTGGCACAGATAGTGCCACGCTCCTCCACGACGGAGAAGGTCCCTGTGCCGGTCATAGAGGCATCTTATTTGCCTTCTTTTTTCGTTTGTTTTACCAACTTGCTTTTCCGTTTTCGGGGATTTGGGGTTTTTTCTTTTCCAACTCTTTCTTCAACTTCTTGTCTCAGGAATCGTCCACTGTGTCATCGACGCCGAACCCGTCCCGAGCTCTGAGGTGGAGGGAGGCTTCCCGTCGATGCCTACAGCTCACCAGGGCTCTCGAGCAAGCGAATGGCCAGGACAGTGAAGGACAGCAAGATGATCAACAAAAGGATTTCATTAAATTGCCCCCAGTGGGGGAAGGAGCGAAGCACGGCGGGGCATTCCTCGCCGGCAAGGACTACAAGGCAAAAGAGGGGAGGAGACTAGCTCCCCTCCCCAAAAGACTACCGCGCTAGGGCCTCCTCTTCATTGCGCCGCGAGCTGGGGGTAGGTGCGGCGGACGCCGTCGGCGGTGAAGATCCACACCGTAGCCTCCAGGGTCCCCAGCTTGAAGCGGAAGACGAGGCGGTCGCCGACGCGGAGGCGACAGCCGAGGGCGAATGGCCTCCAGCGGCCGGAGAGGACGACGTTGCCGTTCGCCCCGAAGAGGATGTCCACAGGCTAGAAGAGATCTGGCCTGCTCTGCTCCCCCAGGGCGATCTCCCCGGCGGCCGGGCCATGGGCGTGAATCGCCCTCCAGATGGCGTCGGGCAGCCGGAGGGAGTTGAAGCCCGGGGCGTCGACGACGACGAGGAGCTCCAAGAAGCGGGACCCCGGGGCGATGAGGGGTCCCAGTAGCGCCGCCGCCAAGGGGCGCGGAGTGCCAACCACTCCGTTCATCGGCGGCGCCGAAGGATCTGCAGCAGGGGGGCCCAGGGCGGCCTCCACCTCCCGGAGGGCCCGATCGATGCTCCCCGAGGCGCGGGGAGCAGGCGCCGCCGCCAGCGGCGACGGCAGGTTCAGGGCGCCTCCACGCGCAGGACCCCTGAGGGTCAGGGCGCCGGAGGTCCCCGCGACGGCACGGCTCGCCTCGCCCTGCCGCGGCGCGCCAATGCGGAGGGGGCCGCCGGCGCCGGGCGTCCACTGGGCCGGGACCTTCGCCTTCTTCCCGCTGCCCATGGGGCGCCCGCGGCGCTTCGCCCCGGAGCTCGATCCCACGGCGGCGGAGGAGTTGGAGGGATCCATGAGCTTGGGGGCGAGGAAGCAGAGGTGGCACTGGAGGAAGGAGGTGAAGTGCCGGAGGTCTCGAGGAGGACCTATTTAAGGGGGGCGTCTGGCGTCGATGCGTCAAATCCTTGCGCGGGAATCGAAGGGTTGGCGTGGCGCTCTGCAGCCAAGCGACACATCATTATGGCAGGTTGACGCCTCGGAGACCGTAGCGTCACCCGCCGTTTCGTCTCGTCAGCCGCGGCCGCGCCACGTGTCCGGAGTCTCCGCTTCTTCACATGGTCCTCTGACCGCACGGTTGACGCGTGCCGTCGGAGGGCCCAGTCGCTTTGGGGGCCCCCGACCCTTCGCTTCCTCAAGAGGGCGCGTCGTGGGCCGGGCTCCCGGGGGCTACTGTCGGTGTAATGGATACCGGGGTATCCCGGTCCACCTGCTCCTAGGCCCCGTCATCGGCCCATCTTCAGCCCAGGGGATAATCAGTGACCCACGTCACGGAGAAGACCCTCACGAGGAGGCGCCTCGTGAGGAGAACGACGACAGAAACCGCTAAGGACCAGAAGACCTCCTCACGAGCCCCTGCTGGTGAGGAGAGGAGGTACGCCCACATCAGCCTAGCACGTTTTCGTGCGGAGCAAGAAGACAACGGGCAGAAGACCGCGTACCGCCCACGCTACCCCCGACAGGGAGGAGACCAACTTTCGCTGTGCCTGCCCAAAGCGGCATAGTGGCAGTTGGCCACCCCCCTAAATATAGCATGGACGGTGCAGGGCGCCAGAGGAGGACGTCAGCCTCCTCCACCCACTCCTGTGGACCGGCGCCGCTACCCTGCGAAGACCAAGTCTACAGAAGAACATAGTCTACAGCTGTCCTCCCTCCTTGGCCGTGTGTGCCAACCCCTTCCCCAAGAAGATAAGGGGAAGGAGGACCTTGGCGCTATAAAAGGAGGGAGAGGCCACCCCTTAGAGGGATCCGATCCAGTCTAGTCTGATCTTCATCTTCTTCGAGCTGCTAGTTGGGCACGCAGGTTCTTCAACCTCTGGCCAACTAGAGCTTTGTAACCAAGGCCTTGTACTCCTCGCGAGGTGTCGCGTTGTAATACAAGAAGGCAGGAAGCAGGGGTTTTACCTCACCACGAGGGCCCTGAACCTGGGTAAAGCTCGGTCTCCCTTTCTGCAGAGCGTAGCGCGTTCGACAATCGAGGCTTCCGTCACCATGTTTCGTTGTGATCCAAGATCTCACACGTTCAGCCCCCTACGTTCGAATCCTTGGGTCCGTCGCGTGGTACCCCGTGTTCTTGCGACACGAAATCCATTGACAGAAGGGGTATAATCACAAGTGTGTATTTATCCTAGTAAGGGTAGTGCGCTAGCACAGGTTCACCCCCATAACACTTATCAAACCAATAAAGATTATTTAGCGGCATGAAGCGAAAGCTCTTGACAGAAACTCCTGTGTGTCCTCGAGAATGTTTGGTCATCATAAGTTACACAACTAGCTTGTCCTTTGCTAAAGAAAGGATTGGGCCACTTGCTGCAATTATTACTACTGTCTCTTATTTACTCGCACTTTATTTATTTGCATTACCAAATACCACTGAAAACCGGTTTGCTAGTATTTACAGTGAAACCTTGATCAAAACCACTTGTCAACACCTTCTGCTCCTTGTTGGGTTCGACACTTTTATTTATCGAAAGTACTATGATACACCCCCTATACTTGTGGGTCATCAAGACTATTTTATGGTGCCATTGCCAGGGAGTGAAGCGCTATTGAAGAGTGGAATTGGTAAAGGTAACTGTCGCTGTGAGTATTGTTTTTATTTTTTCCTTTTATTTTTATTTTATTTTGCTATGGAGAGTTCTCCATTTGGTTTCCTATTTGGGAACACTACTACCAATGCTGCACATGTTGATGAACCACCACCACCACCACCTACTCAATTAGATCCTTTTAAAATACCTATGAAAATTGTTGAACATGTTATGGATAACTGCTATTTAGGAGATGGAACTGTCCATCCGGGTGATCACTTACTTTTTATACATGAATTATGCGAGTTGTTCAAGTGTGCAGGTATTTCGCCAAGCCAGGTCAAGAGGAAGCTATTCTCTTTATCACTGAAGGGCCGAGCTGAGGAGTGGTATCGGCTGCTTAAAAATGGTCCATCTATTGCTTGGGAGGAAATTGTGCCTCTCTTTTATTCCAAGTTTTATCCTCCAAGTGAAATTCATAAAGATCGTAATCAGATATATAACTTTTGGCCTCATGATGGAGAGAAAGTATTGCCCAAGCGTGGGGGAGATTGAAGTTACTAATGCTCAAATGCCCCATTCATGAGCTCCCCAATAATATTGTTATTGATAATTTTTATGCGTGGCTTACTCTTCCTGATAAGGATTATTTGGATGCTTCTTGTTTTGGATCATTTACTCATATGAAAGAAGATGCTAAGTGGAAACTTCTTGACCGTATCCAAGAGAATGCTGAAGGATGGGAAAACGACAAAGGTAGGAAGTCAGGTATAAATTATGATTATGAATGCATTAAAACTTTTATGGGAACCGATGACTTTCATAATGTTAGCACTGCTTATGGTCTTGATTCTCAAATACTTGCTAACTGTTTTAAGGCCTTTGCCTCTTATCTTGATGTTCCAAAGAAAGATTGGAACAAATATCATGCGCCTTATAAAGATTCCATTAGTCATATTCCTGCTGCAGCTACTAAAGTTTGTACTGTTGATAGCATTTTGCCTGAACCTTATTTTGAGAAGACACCTTTCCCTGCTAAGGTAAAAGAGCATTCTACTTTGGTAAGTGTGTCTAATAGAAGTACTAAGAAAGCTGTGGAACCTGATGAGCAAATTACTATTAAGTCTCCTGTGGCTATAGTGAAGGACCTTTTGTGAAGATGCTACTAACATGATTTCACATCCTAATAGGTGTAGGAAAACAAGTGTTCCTGTTATTTCTGTCAGGATTGGAGATCACTGCTATTATGGCTTATGTGACATTGGTGCAAGTTCAAGTGCCATTCCCTTAGAGCTTTACAAAGAAATTATGCATGAGATTGGCCCTTGTGAACTTGAAGATATTGATGTGGTTGTTCAACTTGCTAACAAAGAGACTGTTTGGCCTCTTGGTATTGTTCGAGATGTGGAAGTTCTATGTGGTAAGATTAAGTATCCCACTGATTTTCTAGTACTAGGTAAGGTAGCTAGTAAAACTTGTCCTATTATTTTTGGTAGACCCTTTTTGAATACTTGTGGTGTTGTGATAGACTGTAAGAAGGAGAAAATTTTCACTAAGTTAGTGGAGAATCTTATGAGTTTAATTTTTCTAAGTTTGCTAGACTTCATATGAAAATGACATGCCTAATGAAAATTTTCGAGTGGAACAGCTGCTTCTCTATTGCCCTTGCTCTAATAATGCTTTGCAGCCAATTCATGGAAGACCATGAAAAGTGATGTTTACAGGAAGGAAATGAAGAGGAAGATTGATGATGTTTTCCTTTGTCAACCACCGCTGCTATTAAGCACAATTTACCTGTGGAGATCTTGGTACCACTTTACCACCTAATGAAGATCCTGTTTTTGAATTAAAAACCTTTACCCAATGATCTTAAATATGCTTATATAGATGATAAGCAAATATATCCTGTTATTATCAGTTCTAAGCTTTCAGAGGAAGAAGAAAGGTTATTGGAGATATGAGGAAACATCGAGGAGCTATGGGATATACTCTTGATGATTTAAAAGGAATTTGCCCCACTTTATGTCAGCATGCTATTAACATGGAGGAAGACGCAAGCCAGTTGTGGAACATCGCGCGCTTAATTCCCAAGATGAAGGATGTGGTAAGAAATGAGGTATTGAAGCTCCTTGATGCTAGTATTATTTATCCTATTGCTGATAGTAGATGGGTTAGTCCTGTTCATTGTGTTCCTAAGAAAGGAGGTATGACTGTCGTGCCTAATGAGAATAACGAGCTTATTCCTCAAAGAGTAGTAGTTGGTTATAGGATGTGCATTGACTATAGAAAGGTTAACAAAGTTACTAAGAAAGATCATTATCCTTTACCCTTTATAGATCAAATGCTAGAGAGGTTATCTAAGAATACTCATTTTTGTTTTCTTGATGGTTACTCTGGTTTCTCTCAGATTGCTGTTAGAAGGAAGATCAAGAAAAAACCACTTTTACTTGTCCTTATGGAACTTATGCTTATAGACGTACGCCATTTGGTTTATGCAATGCTCCTGCTACTTTTCAAAGATGCATGTATGCTATTTTTCATGGTTTTTGTGAAGAAATTGTGGAGGTTTTCATGGACGATTTTCCGTCTATGGAACTTCTTTTGATAATTGTTTGCACAATCTTGATAAAGTTTTGCAGAGGTGTGAAGTGAAGCGAAACTAATCTTGTTCTTAATTGGGGAGAAATGCCACTTTATGGTGAATGAAGGAATTGTCCTTGGACATAAAATTTCTGAAAGAGGTATTGAAGTTGACAGAGCAAAAGTGGAAGCAATTGAGAAAATGCCCTGTCCTAGAGATGTTAAAGGTATTCGTAGTATTCTTGGTCATGCTGGTTTCTATAGGAGGTTTATTAAAGATTTCTCTAAATTTCAAAGCCCCTTACTAATCTTCTTGAAAAGCTGTTCCTTTGTCTTTGATGATGATTGTAAGGAAGCTTTTGAAACTCTTAAGAAGGCTTTAACTACTGCTCCTATTGTTCAACCACTTGATGGAATTTTCCTTTGAAATTATGTGTATGCTAGTGATTTGCTGTCGGTGCTGTTCTTGGACAGTGTGTAGATAATAAGTTGAATGTTATTCATTATGCTAGTAAGACTCTTGATGCTCAGAAGAATTATGCCACCACTGAGAAAGAGTTTCTTGCTATTGTTTTTGCATGTGATAAGTTTATACCTTATATTGTTGATTTAAAGTTACTATTCATACTGATCATGCTGCTATTAGATATCTTATGTCTAAGAAGGATGCTAAGCCTAGGCTTATTTGATGGGTGTTGCTTTTACAAGAGTTTGATCTGCATATTGTAGATAGGAAAGGTGATGAAAATCTGTTGCTGACAATTTATCTAGATTGCAAAACATTTCTTTTGATCCTATTCCTGTTAATGATAGTTTTCCAAATGAATAGTTGGCTTCAATAAATGTAACTTCCGAGACCTTCTTGGTATGCTGATTATGCTAACTTTATTGTTTCCAAGTATTTGCCTCCAACCTTTACAGCTCAGCAAAGAAGAAAATTCTTCTATGATTGAGGCATTACTTTTGGGATGACCCAAACCTATATAAAGAAGGAGTTGATGGTTTATGCGAAGATGTGTTCCGGATATGAGCAACAAGAAATATTAAGAAAATGCCATGGCAGTGCTTATGGAGGACATCATGCTGGAGATAGAACCACACAAAAGGTTCTACATCAGGTTTTTATTGGCCAACCCTCTTTAAAGATGTAGAAGGTATGTTTTATCTTGTGATCAATGTCAAAGAGTTGGTAATATTTCTAGATGAAATGAAATGCCTATGAGTTACACTCTTGTTATTGAACCATTTGATTGTTGGGGATTTGACTTTATGGGTCCTTTTCCACCTTCAAAAGGCTATACTCACATCTTGTTGCTGTTGATTATGTTACCAAGTGGGTAGAAGCCATACCTACAAAGAGTGCCGATGGTGAGACCTTGTTAAAAATGCTTAAGGATGTTATTTTTCCTAGGTTTGGTGTGCCTAGATATCTATGACTGATGGAGGTTCTCATTTATTCATGGCGGTTTTAGAAAAACACTGGCTATATATGACGTTAATCATAGAATTGCTTCTGCTTATCATCCCCAAACTAGTGGCAGGTAGAGCTTCAAACAAAGAGATCAAGTCTATCTTGCAGAAGACTGTCAATAGATCTAGGAAAAACTGGGCTAGCAAGTTAAACGATGCTTTATGGGCTTATAAACTGCTTATAAGAACCCCATGGGTATGTCTCCTTATAAAATGGTTTACGGAAAAGCATGTCACTTGCCCTTAGATTAGAACACAAAGCTTTTTTGGGCAGTGAAGGAGTTTAATAGAGATTTCAAACTTGCTGGTAAGAAAAGGTTGCGATTTGAGTACCCTAGATGAGTGGAGAAACGAAGCTTACGAGAATGCCAGACTTTTCAAAGAGAAAGTCAAACAATGGCATGATAAGAGAATTCTTAAGAGAGTTTCACGTTTGTAGGACTCCTGAGATCCGAGCTATACAGAGATGTTATGTGTATTAGTCACGCTAGCACGAGTGATACTAGGTTACCAGTCCCAGGCCGGAACACCATCAGCAGGCAGGCCGGAATTAAAACCATCGGCTCTACACTCTCGAAGCGCGTGAAAACTAATCATAACCAAGACTGCATAACTGAGAGCTCGAGAATCTTAAACCCCTCTCGTGCACTTTATATCCATACAAGCATCATGCACGAGATGGGTAACCACAGTTGGTACACAACAGTGACTCTATGACTCAAAGGTAATATTGCAAAGCTCTTACCAGAGCAAAGAACCAAAGTTTACAAGAAGAGGTCACTAACCAACATTACATCAAACAACAGAAGGAGGTTATGCTATTAGACATAGCAAGGATAACAATGGCCTAAGAGGCCAGAAGCATAACAGCGACAACCCATTCCAAGCCCCAAGCTGCTGTCTGGGAACCCCAAGCTACTCGTTAGTGTCGATCTTCATATAGAAATCACCTTTGTTGCGGAACATACTCAGCTGCAAAAATATCAACAAGGGGGGGGTGATACATAGGGTACTCAGCAAGACTTACGTATCCTATTAGCTAAACTTGGTTAAGAAAGGCTTTCTGTGGAGTTGTTTGCGTAAAGCAATCTTTATTTTCATAAAACAAGTAAGAGTAGAAGCTCGACTACTCAAAACATTTAAAAAGGGTAGGAGAGCGATATCTTTGATCATTAAGGCATCCACCGAATCATCCTCAGCTGAACCTATCTACTAGGATTGCCTCCTCGAAACCCAGAGGAAGCAATCCTATTCACACCTTACTTTCAAGTTTTACGATAAGGTTAAAGTTCTCTATGATCAAGCTTCTGTCTCCAAGTCGTCCATAACCGTGGACATGGCTTTTCGAAAAGATTTAAACCCTACAGGGGTGTACACACTTTACCCACACGTGACGATCGTCTCCATTAGCCACATGACGCCATTCCGTGAGACGCTGGCGGAGTGGTGATCGCCTACAACCTTTACCTCACGTCGACCTATTCCATGCCCCCGCCAAGGTTTTAGTCCGCCATCGCAAGCCGGCCGTTCTCCGACGTGGAACCGTTGTTGCATGGCGCGGTTGGTTACCAGAGGAATCCGCCTCAAGCACCTCGGCTGCATTCCTATATGATGCACCTCTTCTTTTTTCCATCTCTTTCCAAAACATTTTCAATGCGTATGCCAAATGGAAAGCCCGAACTAGGTAGCTCATGGATAGATTAAGCAAGTTAGTGAGTCGACGGGAGTCCCATACCTCCACGTGTGGTCGTACGCTCAGTCTTAGATCAAGAGACAAGAACTCGGGTCCTAGGGCGGCAAGAATGAGTCAAATAACCACATCCCAATGTGGCGGCTCATCCAAGCCTTTTAGCATGTTTAAACACATAATTCTCATCATACCACATCATCCTATCATACTAGATTCATTTGCAGCCTCTGATTCATTAACCATATGTACCAGAGTAAACAACTAAGCATGGCTAAGCATTTCAAATATACAAAGCTCTAGCGACACACACAAGCAAACTAGTCATGCTAGGAGCAGTGGATCGGGGTATTAGGCGACAAGAATAGAACATGCATTAGCTAGGATAATCTACCTATCAATAAAAGACAGTTGAACCGTGTGGACAAATAGTAAGTTTTGAAATACTTTAAAACCATAGGTTCATAGGGGGCTGCTTGCCTTGTTGTTGCTAACCAAATAAAATATATATCCAGGGTTCTCTTCTTGACTTGTTCATCGATGGACAAGTATTGATCATCGATATTGCCCACTCGATCTCGTTGCTATCATCAACTCCGGATCCTATCGGGAAGTCGCAGAGAAACACACCGGAGAAAGATAGCATTCATACATGGCATTGATGCGCAAATAATAATGATGACTGACATGTTAGAGATATTCAAAATAAACCCTATTACATGATCATCAATTTAAGTAGGGCTAGAATGCATAATACATTGCAACTCTATAAACCCCGCATATGAAAGAAAGGTTTAATTATGTTCTTCTAATATAAACATGGTTCAAAGTTGTTTATCATGCATGATTATTGTCATAAACAAGTAGAGTTCACTTTTTTGATCATTTTGATAGGTCATACCAATTTTCTGATAAGCAGGGAATTTCCTATGCATTTTACAATATTTGCAACTTTTCTAAATTCTCTGGAAATTGAAATCGCTTACAGGGACTTATTACACAGGTCAACTTGACCCACGGTCTCTGACCGATGGGGCCCGAGGTCCACACACCAGCCACGCTGGACCAGGTC